>OU745261.1:6921965-8306358 GCA_916618015.1 Xestia c-nigrum | reverse complement strand
TGCTTTCGTTATCCTGTACCTATTGCTTTGTTTTGGTCTTATTTGGCTAATGGTTTAGTGGTCTTAATATTGCCTTAATATTACCTTAATATTGCCTTAATAAGCCTAAATAATTCTCTGTTCTTCTGAGAAACCTGAATAACTCGATATAACGTCCTTTGTTTGTATTGTAAGCAGTATGCTCGTTTATAAATCTTTCGAGAGTACAATCTCATCAGTTATGTTACAATACAATACAATACAAAATACAAAAGATTTTATTCACAAATTTGTTACAAAAATGGGTGGTTGTGTTTAGGGACTCCTTTTAAGCAAATTTTGCCTGTGTTAGGAGACCCCGCTCTTCCATAGCACAATAATTACAGCAGTAACAAATATGTGGGTTATTAAACTTATACTTAATTTTAATTTCTAACTTTATTATTATTGTTTATTTTAATTTTAATTTTATTTAAAATAGGGTAACATTAACATCTAAAACAAGAAAAATAGTGTAAAAGTGTGTGAGTGATGAGTGTGAGTGTGTATGAGTGTGAGTGTGTGTATGAGAGTGAGTGTGCGTGTGTGTGTGTGTGTGCGGTTCTATTTGATTTTTAAGTGCCAGTTTTTGTGAAAATGAGTATCATATTGTTATCTTGTATTTTGTTATTTAATGTTCTGTAGAAGTGCTTCAGTCTCTTCATACGTGAGTTTTTTGATCCAATTGGTTATGGTTTTCTTACAGTCATATGTGCTTTTGGTGTATATGAATATTTTTTTGTTTACCTTATTGTATAGTTCTGCTGAGCGTTTCTTGAATTGTCTGCTCGCAAACACGGTTTTAGTTTGGGAAACTGGTGCTACCAAGTCATTCCTTCTTTTTGTTAGTTTTTTCGAATCAAATGGTAAGGTTTTATGTTTTTTCAAGACGGTTTGGATTATGTACAACTTTCTAATTGAGATTATATTGCTGAGAGTATAAAGGCTATTTGTAGGGTATAATATGTTTTTGAAGTACATAATCTTAATAAGAGCACGCTGGGCTCGCTCTAAGTATATAAGTTTGGTTTTGGTTGCACCTCCCCAAACCGTGATACAGTACAGTAAAACCGATTGAACCAGAGCCAAGTATACCTCATTCAGGATGTTTCTAGTGCATTCACGTTTACTGCTTGTGTACTTTGGAGCAATGTGACGCAGTGATTTAAAAATCCAGCTCAATCTCCTAACTCTACTTGTAACCTGTTCTATATGCTGGTACCATGATAGACGTTGGTCAATTACTACTCCCAGGTACTTAGTCTGTGCAATTTTGGAAATACACAGACAGGCACAACAGTTATTTATTGGATCTCCGCAGACATGTATTTTTATGTTAAAATCGTCACTTGGTTGTGTCCTGTTACTCACGCTAAAGCATACGTAATTTGTCTTGGATGTGTTTAGCGTGAGCAAGTTATCACTCAGCCAACTGGCAACTTGGGCCATGCCCATTTCTGTTTTTAGTTTTACGTCGTGCCATGAGTTCCCAGTAAAAACGACAGAGGTGTCATCGGCGTACGAGAAAACTTTTGCATTTTCGATGTTCATGTTGCACAGGTCATTAATATACAAAAGAAAAAGGGTAGGACCCAGTATGCTACCCTGCGGGACACCATATGTCACCTCCGTGTGTTCACTGACAAATTCTTCGATCTTTACCCTCTGCCTTCTGCTTGAAAGGTAGTCCTTGAATAATTTCAGAGGAATATCTCTCACTCCTGCATTTTCGAGTTTGTTCACAAGGTTTGGGACAGAGACGGTGTCAAAGGCTTTTTTAAGATCTAGAAAGACCGCTAAGCATTTATTCCCAGCATCAAGATGCTCAGTTACCAGGGAACTTAAAGCTGAAACTGCATCTTCCGTTGATAATCCTTGCCTGAATCCAAACTGTTGGTTCGATAGTAAACTGAATTTATTCAAGTATTGAGTTAATCTTAAATTCAGAAGTTTTTCAATTATTTTGGAAATTGACGGAAGGATAGAGATAGGTCTGTAGTTATTGACATCGTCCCTGTCCCCCCCCTTATGCACTGGAGTAATTATCGATTGCTTGAGCAGCTCAGGGAAGATGCCCTTATGAAAGCAAAGGTTTGTAAGATGGGTTATTATGGGAACGATATCTAAACGAGCAAGCTTCAAGAATTTTGTCGAGATTTTGTCCCATCCCGGGGCACTGTCCGATTTTAAGCCCATTAGTATTTGATCTACTTCATGAGGATCAGTGTCTAAAAGTACAAAAGTATTACTCTGTGCAGGTTGGTTGACAGCTTGATTATTATTTGTACTTGGCCTTCGGTCAATACTATTATTGATCGAAGTACTTGGCACTATTTGCTGAGCTAACAGTTTACCAACGTTGGCGAAGTGATTATTTATAAAATTTACTGATTCTAGAGGCGATGTCCTAATATTTAGCAATTCGGTGTTACGATCTTTAGTTTTATTGGAGTAAGTTAGGTTCTTTATATTTTTCCAGAGAAGCTTAGTATTACCAACTGATTTTACTAGTAGGTCCCTTTCATATTTACGTTTTAACTTTTTTATAAGTGAGTTACAATGGTTCCTATATCTTGTGTAGGTTATTTTTAGGGTTTCGTTATGTGGGTTAAGCCTGGATTGTTTCTGTAATTTGTTACGATTTCTTATGCAACGCAAGATGCCTGTGGAGATCCATGGTTTTATTATTTGTTTGCTGTTAGGTATTTTACGAGAGGTAGTGTTTCTTTCTATGGTGTTAGTAAGTAAGTTTATCAGAAGGGAGGTTAGTTGATTTGGATCATCACAAAACAGGAGTTCCGCTAAATTTTGTTGCTGTAGATCTTTTAGTGCTTGTTCGAAATCTGTAATAGTCGAAGTTTTCTTTGAAGGTGGAGTGTTTTTAATTTTAGATAAAGACAGAAATGTCGTATAATGGTCAGTTATTGTCGTATGTAGTATGGCAATAAATGGAGATACTTTCTTTTTATTAATTTTTAGCATAAAGTGGTCTAAACAATTATTTTCCCTCGTTGGAAGTGTATGACCTGTGAGTATTCCATGCAATGACAACATATTCTGATAGTGATTTCTGTTTTTATGTTCATGTGATGACTCTGAATCTTTAGATCTGATATTAATGTTTATGTCCCCTGCAATAATAATGCCTTTGCTTGACTTTAGTTTATCTAAATGAGTACTAAGAGAATTTACGAAACTATCAATATTTGAATTTGAGGGAGAGCGATAAATACATAATATAACATTATTGACTATTTCCAGTTGGAGACAAGATGCTTGTGATATTTCAATTTCTTGAATTTTAGGATTCAAAGATTTTTTCACGTATACAGTAACCCCATCGTTTTGGTTTAGTTGGCGAGTAGTACAGTAGCTTAAATAATTGTTAAGTTGGGGCACTGGTTTATCGGGACAAAGTCTACATTCTGTCAAAATTAAAACATCTGTTTCGAATTTAAAGTTAGATAGGTTGAGTAGAAAGTCGTCAAAGTTACAGTAAATACTCCTTATATTTTGGGAAATAATAGTTAGGTCGTTTCTGTTTATAAATACATGCTTATCTAGATCTGAGCTATTGCATTCTACTGCACGTGCCACCTCGAAGTTGTCTATTTCAGTTATGGTATGTAATGTGTCAGTCATTAAGGGTGTTATAAACAGAATATACGTTATTGGTTAGGTAAGTGTTTTGAGCAGGTCTAGTTGCTTTAAGAAGTTTATACATTGTATTAAGGTTTATGGAGTATTTAGTCTGTGTTGACGACAAGATACTTGAGTATGTACAAAAGCTGTGAGAATAGTGAAAGAAGTGTTAGTGTTTGTATGTTTGTAATTTATGGTGATTTTGTGTATGTAAGTGTATGAGAAAATTTTGAATAAATAAAATTAGGTAATTCAAGTTTAGGTGAACCGTACTGTAGTTAGTTGGAGTATATGTGCAATGTCTTACAATATATAAACTTAATTTGAACAAGTTACAGATACAGATTAAGAATAAAAAAATCATAGAGAATGACCAGATGTTCATGAGTTTACAGGTCGACAGTCATTGTTTTAGTAAGAGTTTATGAATTTGTTCTTCGCAAGAAATGGTTATTGTTGGCGCTTGTTGTAACGTTTTCTACAATAGGACGCTGACATGTACATGAATTAATTAATTAAATAAATAAATTGATATAATAAAAAAACAGGCCAAGTGCGAGTCGGACTCGGCCATGAAGGGTTCCGTAGCAGATTGAATGAAAGATAAATTGCTGTTTACGATTTAAGACCTATTAAAAAAAACTACATACTAGATAGATACTAGACCAATTTTCGGTGGAAGTTTACATGGTAATGTACATCATATATTTTTTTTAGTTTTGTTCTCTGGCGCAAACAGTTCATTTTAGAAAAATGATGTTAGAAACCTCACTATCATTTTTGAAGACCTATCCGTAGATACCCCACAAGTATGGGATTGACGTAAAGAAAAAAATTTACTTTCAGTTCTAAGTATCGGAAACCCTCAAAATTTATTGTATTTTTTCTATTTTTGTGTGAAAATTTTAACGCGGTAGACAGACAGACTGACCGACAGACAGACATTACGAATCTATAAGGGTTCCGTTTTAAAATAGTCAATTAACTACTTTGAACATTTTACATGTTTCAAACTTACGAAAATTTTATGAAATACTAGCGGACATCCCGCGGTTTCACCCGCGTAATTCCCGTTCCCGTGGGAGTACGGGGATAAAATATATCCTATGTTACTCGTGGATAATGTAGCTTTCGAGTGGTGAAAGAATTTTTTAAAACGGTCCAGTAGTTTTTAAGCCTATTCATTACAACCAAACAAACAAACAAACAAAGTTTTCCTCTTTATAATATTAGTGTAGATTCATGAAACTTTCGTAAGTTTTTAAGTAAATCTTGCGCAATTTTGGCGTCAAAAGATAATCTCTATTATGTCTTTTTATCTCTATTACGTGTTCGTGTTCGTCTTCACAATCACTGGACATTCTTAATTTTATTTAAAATCGAACAAAACACTCGACAACAATTATGAAATGTTTGCGGTCAGTTATTGTTTCTAAACCAGTCACACCTTCTTTGCGGAAAAACCATACAACTAAAACCATAAATATAATGACCCTTTTACATACACAGTCTCGACACCCTCTTTATTTGAGTACCTTGAGGGTAAAACAATTCGACATGCCGCACAGACAAAAGTGACCAAAGTCAAAATTACAGCGAATAAGAGTAAAATATCCAAATCGACATGTCAAGCAGTTGCTCCCGGCTATCATTTGGAGATCTTTGATAGTCTTTACTGGTAGTCAGTAGCCCAAAAAGCTTGACAATCAGTCTTACCAAGAGATATCGTATTACCCAGTATTAACAGGGTTGTAGACGTAAGATAGGCTTCGCTATACTTTTTTTTTATATCGAACTAGAAAAGTATAAACAAGAACCTTACGTCTCTCTATTTATGTGAACATGAACTTCGCGAAAAAAGTTATTCCCGACAAAACGCAATATTTGTGTTAGGTCTCTTTTGATCTCAGATTGTGATGCCCTTAAACCCACGTCGTTATGGCGACAAAGTATTTCCAGACCTTTGTTGTTTTTTAGTCAAATAAAGACTTAGGCTATGTTTTCAGGATCGTAGCGTACTTTTTGATAAAAGGACGTAGGTATGTAGTTGGTTTGCAAATGACAAACTACTTATTGTTGAGGTGTCAAAAGAAATTGTGTTTCCAAATTAAACCTTCTTATGTATTTCTGTTGTTTTAAAACATTATTTATTTAATTATTTATATTTCAACAGTGCTTTGCTTGTTATGTTTTCAGCTTAGCCTAAAATAATCCGATATTTGTGTTATAAATCAGTTCCACTAACTTCAACTGGGTTTATTTTTGCTTAAGCTGCTAATAGGGTAAATTTGTCACATGAAGAAACTGGAATGAAAATAAATGTACCTACTTATAGTAACGGGGCGAGTTGGACTCGAAAAAATTAGTAGTTGTGGCCGAGGTGCTTTAATTTTGGACGAAAAATGTTAAAAGTCATCATCTTCGTTTTTATTAAATTTTTTTCGGATAGAAAATCATCAAATGACTCCTCCCGCTCCTCCCAGAGCGAGTGTCAGACTTTTACTGACTAAAACCCATCCATGTTCCTTCCTCGCACTTTATGTTCTGGGGCCACGGTATCTCTTTCGATCGGTCCAGTCTTCTTGGCAAGCATTGGTCCTTGTCTTGTCCTTCATTTTGCTGACATCTCTTTGAGGCGCGCGTGGAACATTGGCACGGCCTGTCGCCATAAGACGGACGGACGGCCAGCTAGCCCATTGCTCACCGTCCACAGGCCCGCGCCTAGGTTGGCCGGAGATCATCTACTGTGTGTCACTGTTACGTACCAAACTTGTAAATTCTTGGTCAAAAATTATCTATATTGAGACCTGAGAAGTTACCTACTTGTCTTAAGGTTAAGGGCTTTGGGCCCTATCAGAATATCAGTGCTATGACGTTTTTTTTAATGTTATAGCACCATGCAGAGTTTTGGTTTTTTCATTGATTTTGTTTTGTTTTTCTCACATTTTATTTTTATTTTATACAAGTGTTATTATCAAAAATTAACCATTGTATTTAATTTTTTTATGTGTTGTCCTGTCGGGCTAATAAATGCGTTTTCTTTCGTTCTTTCAAAAGACGAACTTGTAAATTGAACTACTTCGTTGGTCTTGTGGTCACAATCGCGACTGCTGAACATGAGGTCCTGCATTCGATTCCCGATTAGAGCAAGTTGTTATTGGGTTTTTCCATCAGAAATGTGTCAGTAGCAGCTACAGAGCCTGAGGATTTCTGCCCGGTTGATGATAATAGACAATAGAGGAGGTAGGTAAATAATAACAGCCGCTCGGGTTGATATTTAAGTTAGGCTATGCTTGTCAAGGTTGGTCCGTACCTCGAAAGCACGTTAAGCTGATGGTCCCGGGTGTCCTTTGTCCATCTTTGAAAGTCGTTACATATAGTTGTGGCCCAAAAAGTCTGACAAACAGACTTACCAAGGGGTACAATATTAAGGAGGTGTCGGAACGTGAGAGGGAGAGAGCCTTGCTTCCCAGCCGCCACGGGAGATGCAACGGGCGTCGGGGGCTACGTGGTGCCTACCGGCTACCAGACGCGGGCCTGTGGACGGTTAGCTATGGGCTAGCTAGCCGTCCGTCCGTCTAATGACGGCAGGCCGTGTCGACGGTGCGTTCATGTTCCACGCGCGCCTCAAAGAGATGTCAGCATAAGGGGAAGGGCCCGCAAGGGCCGAAGCCTGCCGGGATTGCGGGCCTTTTCGAAAGAGATACCGCGGCAACACAACATAAAGGGCGAGGAAGGACCATGGATGGGTTTTAGCCAGTAAAAGTCTGACACTCCCTCCCGTTCCGCCCAGAGTGGGAGAAGTCATCTGATGATTACGCATCCTAAAAAAAAAAGGCGTATAATATTACCCAGTACTGTGTGTAGAGGCTGTGGAGGTCAGATAGGCAGTCGCTATATATAAAATACTGGTATTTAGCTGCATCCGGTTAAACGTAAAGCCGACCCCAAACATAGTTGGGCAAAGGCTAGGCCTATGATGATGTTGCCAATAAGCTTGCTTAACCGTAACTGGCAAAAAGTTGGTGTACTATTTAAGTACCTCACCATCTACCTCACCCATCGGGGAACACAACCGTGAAGCTTTGTTGCTTTGTTATAATCTTGAAACAGACGTGGAGCGATATATCTAATGCACATCATCATCATCATTACAGCCAAAAGACGTTCGCTGCTGGACATAGGCCTCCCCCAAGTGTCGCCACATTGACCGGTCCTGTGCGACACTCATCCAACGGTTTCCCGCAACCTTGACCAGGTCATTCGTCCCCCTAGTAAGAGGTCTTCCAACGCATCGTCTTCCAGTTCGCGGTCATCCATCCATCTAATGCACGATCAGACAAAATGCATGCTAAGGCAGGTCGTAAAACGTGCTTCAGTCTAACTATTATTGCCCTTCCATGTGTGGCCATGAGAACAGCGGGTAAGAAAGAAAGAAAAAGTGGTTATTAGTCTGCACAGGACAAAATGTACAAAAAAATGGTTAAATTCACAGTACAACTGTTACAGGTTAGCGGGATATACATACACACGTTTAGAAACAGAAATGGGTGGTAATGATTAAAATCAACACTACAGATAAAATACTCAAATATCTAGAAATCTGACTGAATGAGAGCCGTGGAGTCTAATTTGTGCCCGATTGAGGGTTGCCGCCTGTTACGTGGGATTAAAACCTTACCCTTCAGTGATTTCTGGCGTGATGATGACGGTTAACATTATATAATCTAGTTATTAGTTATGCTACGCCTGGTTTCGATCCCATGGTAAAACTCAGAAAGAACCAGTCTTATCTATTAACCGAATTTTTGGTCGATTTAGGTCTATGTTCACCAAAAACGATTATCTACGATTATCTAAAAACAGCTGTTTGAAACACATTTTTGTCTGGGAACATGTCACATTGACAGCTGTTTTTAGATAATCAGACTGTTATCTTCTTGGTGAACACGGACCTTAAAAGCCCCACCGTAACGGACAGTTCAGCGCCGCGATATTAAACGGATATTGCATGCGGTTACTGCATTCGAATCCGACTATTGACCACGAAACGTAAGTTATTGCGCTGGATCACTCCGTGGTTGACTGTACCTGACTTGCATGTTTGTGGTCTCTGTTCAACATAGCGAGGTACCGCTTAATAGGTTAGTTTCCACCATCATTATATTGCAAATCTATTTAGTCCGTTAGTTTAGAGTACCTATTGGAAAATAAATGAAGTCTATGGGGGAGGCCTTTGCCCAGCAGTGGGACAATACGGGACGTATTTTTAGAAAAAACGTATCGAGATGTCAGATCACACTAAAAATAATACCACGGTGTGACGTATTGAGAATCAAAAAACGTTGTATCTTCGTCAATTTTGGTTTTAGGAACAAAAGAAAAAATACTGGTCTAATATTTTTTGATAATTAATCTAACTGACGGGCTAATTCGATTTTTTTGTCATCAACCCTATTGATGATAAATCATAAATCATTCTAAAGCTAGTAGCTGTTAACCATAATTATTGTATCTTATAACCCAGTTAGTTGTTGACGTCAGATGGGGGCTGGCGCGAATTTTTGGTTGTAGGATATGCCGGTTTGATAGCAGCGGTAATGAAATAAATTGCAGAAAGTAGTGTACCTATCTGGGTTCGAACCCACTACTTACTACGTTGGTAAGTCGGGGCCGCCACCACTAGGCCACCATCGATAATGAAACCTTTTAAATGGCGAGATAAGCAACAGGAAATAACGCTTTATTGGACACCATTCAAAAACAATAATTGTCAACAGTATTGAAAGGTTTTAAAAGTACAATCTCAAACAGAAGTATTACGAGACTTCTGATTTCTTTTTTTAAACGCTTAAATGCGATACCAAATAAAAACCATAATTTTCTAACCAATCATATTTTTTACCAGTATTTCATATTATTCCATAAACATGTTCGTTTTGTTAGGAAATCCTGACTTACACGAACTTACTAATGATAAGCATACACTCCATATACAATGGATCCTTACCTCTATGATTAGTACGTGAATGCTAATTGTGGCGACTGGATAGTTGCTACAAAGTGTTTATATTCCACCATTACACACGTATCTTCAAATTATATTGTCCTAATTTCCATCATGTTCTCAAATTCATTACCCATCAAAATTTGCCTTTACGATTCGCAAATCCTTTGGTGTAATCGTAAAATATACCTGACTTATAAAGTTTATTTACTCAACAATAACCGTGTTGTAAATCATACTAGAAACGATGGTCTTAAAACAGATTGTTTATTCGCCAACGTAAAGACTCTTTGATGGGAAATATTATTTTAATATAGTGGTTTTAATACAAGACATTTGCAAGAAAACCAAGGTTACCGAAGTATTCCCAGTGACCACTGTCACTTAAGTTTGTCAAGGAAGTGGCAGTGGGCAGGCACATTGCTCGCAGAACGGATGACCGATGGGGCCGAAAAGTCACAGGGACTGGTCAATGTGGCGACACGGGGGACGCCTATGTCGAGCGTTTGACGTCTTTCGGCTAGAATAATGATGATGAAGACAGACTATTTGACCCGTATTTTTCTCTTGCAACCTAAACCAAAATTTACGAAGAGACGACGCATTTAAAATTCTCAATAAGTCATGAGCTGACGTCACGGGCCCCCAATTCTATGTTTTGATACGTTTTATCTGTGTCAATATTCATAAATTTACAAAAATAAAGGTTAAAACTAGCCTATTAGTGAAATACCATACAAAGATTGAAAGGCGCGCGTCAATAATTTGCAAGGTACGGGGCAACTGAGGCTTGCTGCATTTGCAACTCCAAACAAATACACAATATTTGCGTCTGCGATTCAGCAGTACAGCTGTATAATTGTTCCACCCACATCAGCATCGGATAGCTTTCTTTTGAGTCATGCTTCCCTGGTCAGAACGACCCTCACCCACGTCTTTCCAACGGTCTTTTGTAAGTCTTCCACAGGCTATAATAATAGTCTACCAAAGCTCCATATACCATCTCTCGTATAAATAGTCCATGTCATTTTCTCTTTGGACAGAATACACGATGTTATTTTAACCAATTTCAGTCAGAATACTTCAAGTTTCATTAGATTAATTATAATGCGGTCCGCGTTAAGAGACATTAATTACTTTTGGGCCTATGGGGTTGCGACCCATGTGACAAGCACATTTAAATTCACAACGAACAGCTTGATTTAACAAAGTTTTGAAAATTTAAAATTGTGCCCACTTAAGTAATTATTTTGTTCGCATCTGCTGTGCCTTTATTTTTGAAATTAAATAATGATTGATGGCGTTTTTGATTCAAATGTACTGTAATGAATCGGTAACATATACATATATTTACTAAGTTCCGTTTTTGTTGTCGTACGGTTGCAAAGAAATCAACTATGGTATATTTTTAGTTGTTTACTAGTTTCTGCCTCCGGTTTCACCCAAACTTACCTAATGACCTGAGTTTTTTTTCTATAAAAATTCAAATCTGTTTAGCCATTCGGTGTGAAGAGGTTACAAATAGGAAAACAGAGTTACATTTATAACCTATATAAATAAATAAAATTGAAGGGGCTGGTGTAAAATATCAAAATAACAGTTTTTTTACTGAATGCATTTGAAAATACATACGGCACTTATTAAAAATGTCTGCCTGCAGGGTTTCAAGGAACCTAACTAACATAGTCGGAGTGCTTCAAGTTGGAGTAGAGCCACAGATTAAACCAGATAACTCACTCCATACAAAATTTTCAATACCTACCGCTATAATAGCCTACACTTTCAACTCGATAGACGCTGCGAACGAAAATGTACCTAACCTTACAATCGTAAAGTGGGTTTTGCTTTGTAGATCGCGTAGCCGCGTGGATATTGTGAATTGCTAGGGCTGTCGACGAAGATGACGGAATTTTTAGTATAGACGTACAATATAAAATAAAACATGTTCTATAATGTATCAGAATTTATAATTGTTTTAAAAATAAGTATAACAACGAAATATGTATGAAAAAGAATTGTTAAAATAAATAGCGTGGAGGTGTTTTATTTTGATGTAATGATCAATGTTTTTTTCCCTTCTTTAAATTCCTTATTATTAAAATTTAACGTAGAGAATATGCAAAATCGGTCAAATAATTTTAATAAGTTCAAGTTATCTTTGGGGAACGTGCGTACGTGCGCGCCGCGTGGCTTTTGACAACCCACTGCCACAGATTACTGAATAGTTACTATGTTATATACAACATTATTTTTTGTTTATAATAAACCCGAAAAGGGGTCATTGTACTCATCATTTTGAACAACTTTTTCTACGGACTGTTCCCTACATTTTGACGAGTTATGCGAACATAAATGTAGGGAACAGCTGATTTTTTTAACCCTAGAAGCCCAATCATATTTGGACGTAGTTAAGCAGAAAGGACCTAATCCACATCAAGTCAATTTTTAGTAATGGGCGTTTGAAGTTTCAGCTGTAATTGCTCTAAGAGGAACATTCGTTTTTTTCAAAATGTATTTTTTTTATTCTTGTAGTCTAATATTGTAATTGTTAAAGTAATATAAACATTATTTTTTTCAGTAGGATTTGAGATATTAAGCAAAGTGTGGGTTGAGACCTTACAAAGAAAAGCAATTTTTAAAGAAGTCGTAATTTGTTTTAATTCCTCAGAAAAAACTCAAGCCACCAAATAATTTATTAAAAATAAAAGTAAATAATTATGAAAAAATAATGTATTCAATCAGCTTCATTATGTTTTCTTTGACATAGAAAAAAATAAAATAAACTTAAAAACGGTACAGACATGGGCATAGAGAACTTCATTATTCTTCCTCCAAATCAAAATCCAGTTTTAGTCCATATCCATCTACATCTTCGTTTATGTCCGTTCCTGTGAGGTTATTATAAAACGCGTGGCAATCTTCGGGTGTCAAATTATACATAGATTTGAGATCTGCTAGCTTTGCTGCGGCAATAGCCTTTTCTTGAGGCCACAGACCTTCGAAATCTTCTTCTGAAAATTTGATCAAAACACCTTTGATCTTTTTCGATACATCTAAGGTTTGAATCTCTCCACTGTCTGATATCATGGTAATTAAGTAGGGATCATCTTTTTTCAAAATAATTTCTTTTGTAATCAGCCAGTTAATTTTATTTTTATTTATACATATTTTACTAAAGTCTGTGTCGTTAGGGAGAAAATAATGTCCAGACTCTAAATATTTAAACGTGGTTATTTTTAGGCTCGAATGTCTATTCAGTACAGTTTTCAACGGTTTTCAACAGTTTTTCGGTGCAGGAAACTTAGTGCTTTGGAGCGATTCCTGTGGGGGTCAAAATAGAAACATTAAAATAGTGCTAATGTTGAAAACTGTACTGAATAGACATGCGAGCTTAAAAACAATCACGTTTAAATATTTAGAGTCTGGACATTATTTTCTCCCTAACGACACAGACTTTAGTAAAATAGAATGTGAGCTAAAGAATCATGAAAGAGTTTATACTGCAGAAGAATATATAAATCATCATGAACATCGCTAAAATGAAAAACCCTCTTCACGTAACTAGAATGAAAAGTCAAGATTTTTAACCAGTAAGAAAATTGAGAAGGAAGTTATAAATCGTAATATATGTATAAATAAAATAAAATTAACTGGCTGATTTCAAAAGAAATTATTTTGAAAAAAGATGATCCCTACTTAATTACCATGATATCAGACAGTGGAGAGATTCAAACCTTAGATGTATCGAAAAAGATTAAAGGTGTTTTGATCAAATTTTCAGAAGAAGACATCGAAGTCCGGTGGCCTCAAGTAAAGGCTATTGCCGAAGCAAAGCTAGCAGATCTCAAATATATGTATAATTTGATACCCGAAGATTGCCACGCGTTTTATAATAACCTCACAGGAACGGACATAAACGAAGATGTAGATGGATATGGACTAAAACTGGATTTTGATTTGGAGGAAGAATAATGAAGTTCTCTATGCCCATGTCTGTACCGTTTTTAAGTTTATTTTATTTTTTTCTATGTCAAAGAGAACATAATGAAGCTGATTGAATACATTATTTTTTCATAATTATTTACTTTTATTTTTAATAAATTGTTTGGTGCTTGAGTTTTTTCTGAGGAATTAAAACAAATTACGACTTCTTTAAAAATTGCTTTTCTTTGTAAGGTCTCAACCCACACTTTGCTTAATATCTCAAATCCTACTGAAAAAAATAATGTTTATATAACGTTAACAATTACAATATTAGACTACTAGAATAAAAAAAATACATTTTGAAAAAAAAGAATGTTGCTCTTAGAGCAATTGCAGCTGAAACTTCAAATGCCCATTACTAAAAAGTGACTTGATGTGGATAAGGTTCTTTCTGCTTAACTACGTCCAATTATTTTGTTTTTATTACTTCCCCGCCTTTAGTCGTAGATAATATTTAAAATTTAATACTAGTATATTTTTAACATATGCACTTGTCACAAATTATAAATACGAAAGTCGTTTCAGTTAAAATATAAGTGTATGAGTCAATCGCTAAATCTTTTTCTTATAAACGTCTTAACCTTCTTGAGTCACTTTAGTTTATTAAGAATTGTATTGATGTTTCATATAAAACCGTTTTTCTGAAATAGCCTAAGTGTTTTGAGTCGTTTCTAATAAACAAAAACAGAAGTTTATTAGCAGTAAATCTAAAACACAGAAACGACCCAAATTGTTTAAGTCGTTTCAGTGATTTTCAAAGATTAAATTGTTAGGCAAAATGTAATTCTCGGAAAGGACCCAAACTGTTTGAGTTTTATCTGATAAATTATCTTTAAGAATACGTACATAGAAATTGCATTACTCAGAAACAATTCAAGCAGGTTGGGTTCGTTCAGCAAATTATTTTTTCGTGCTCCTTCATACATGTGGGATGAGTCGGGGTAGTAAAAAAAATGGTTTCCATATCCATTTCGAAAATAATGTTGTTAAAATAATGTTTGTGTGATGAGCATGGACATTTGTTTCCGAGTCATGGATGTTTATTATGTATTTACAAACAAAAAGTAGTGTGGCACTAGATGGCGCTGTGTGTAATGTCCAGTGATATTTTTTTTATGTGACGCAGACGAAGTGGCGTGGGTCAGCTAGTTAATAATAATTATGATTTTGATAAAATTTTACAAAACATGAACAAGCAACCCCGTTTTATCATATTCATTAGGTAAAATTTAATTAGTTAAACTCATTTTTTTTTCTGATTGTCCTATCGCACTTACTTGTTAATTATTATTAATAAGCTAGATCTACAAATAAAGTATACAGGGTGGACTATTTTGACTCAACGGGACCCAATTCCGTAAAATAACCAACTTGTCAATAGTGTGTCTGTAGTGTGTCAGTAGTGTCTCAATAGGCTAATCATTGAAATTTGGTATTCTAAATTTTTTTATGGTCATTAACTTACGTCTGGAGTGACACTGAAATGCCACAGAAAGACTATTGTAATGATTGGTATTCTACTCCACTATAATCTGTCAATGACATCATGATGGCCAAAGTTACGGCAGTCTGTAAATATTTTAAGTGTATTTGACAGTTGTGTCTATCGAACTGCCACACTATCGACATACAACTGAGACATCGCTGAAACGCCATTGAAGTTTTTTGCAGAATACCAAACGGACATGCCCAAGTTTCATAGTGATCTTGGCCTTGGGTGCACACTTATGAAATAATGTAATAAATGTTATATAAATCGTCAATATATTGAAAAAGAAAGAATTGGTTACATAAAACTTCGGGTTTCATTGTACCTAGAAACTATTATCATAGCTGGATCACTCGGCAACAAGTTTCGGATGAAGCGGAAGCATAATCAATGTAAAGTCGTTAATGTTAGAAGAATCGAGGAGTCCATTTTAATGCCAATTCATTGTTTTTATGTAAAATTCAGAATTACAACAACAAACGCATAAAACAATCGAGTCGAGTGTTAACTTTGTATTCTCTGTGGTTTACGTGACGTTTGACAACCATAGACTATGTCTTTTTAAAATAAGGGAACGGTTGCCAGTGTAATTATGAATGACTTACCGCTAGAAATCTGCAATGCAATAAATGTGAAAAATTGTTCGAAAGTACTGAAGAGATACTTTCTAGATTGTGGCACGGTCTAGGAAGTGTCTCTTTCAGTAATTTTTTATACTTTATAATAATATTAATACTTTCCTAAATAATTTCCTTAACTATATTGCCAGTGTAATTATGAATGACTTACCGCTAGAAATCTGCAATGCAATAAATGTGAAAAATTGTTTGAAAGTACTGAAGAGATACTTTCTAGATTGTGGCACGGTCTAGGAAGTGTCTCTTTCAGTATTTTTTTATACTTTATAATAATATTAATACTTTCCTAAATAATTTCCTTAACTATATTTGCGGTGCGCGTGCGGTCCGGGTGTGTGGCATGAGGATGGTGCGCGCTCCCCCGCCGTCGCGCGCCCCGCCTTGCCCGCCTGCGGCGGGGTGAGGGGTGTCCGGGGGGGGGGGAGCGCTTGCGCCCCACCGTATTTATTTATTTATTTATTTAAGGACAACCAACAAAGCGTACACCAAAAATACATATATAAGAACACATGTTGAATTTAACAGTTTATAGTGTAGCCTTAATTAAAGGCTGCCACGGCATGCATTGAACATAAATGAGAAAGGAAATACAGTAAGAGTCTTACTTTGTTTGTGACTATATTAACTGTATTTATATACCAATCTATTGGTACATAAATACAGCCAATTGTGACTTACATCTGGCACACAAATTAATATGAAAACCTACATAATTCATTTTTGTTTGACGTTGTGCTTACCAGAAAGAAGAAAAAAAATTATATTAAAATAAAAAATAAAAATAAAAAATAAAAAATACAACACATTCTCAATCGTAAAGCACATACAATAAAGTACAAATCAAAAACAAAACAATCAATACACTCTTTTACGACAATGCCATACGCAAGACAGACTTGACTTTGTATAAGGAGTAAGACATATCAATATCAACATTAGGTGATCGTGACAGGCGACTAAATTGAACCTGCATTCTGTTAATGGTGGAGAAATGACCCACATTGGTTTTAAAGCCTTTAGCGCGGAGCAACTCATATCTAGCCTTACGAGCAAGTTTGTAAGGCACATTTAGGTTTATTTGGTTCAATAGACGCGGGCAATCGAAGTGATTGTTTATTATTTTATATAAGAACAGATGATCTAGGATCATACGGCGATTTTCCAGACTCATGAGTTTGAAATGTTTCAAGCGTGCGCTGTAGCTAGGTAAATGTCTGACCATGTTGCACTGATATGACAAGTGCCACAGAAATCTTTTCTGCACTGATTCCAGACGACGTTTGTGAATTTCGTAAAATGGAGTCCAAACTACGCTGCAATATTCTAAGCCTGATCTGACAATTGAGTTAAAGATTGCTATTTTAGTGGAGGCACGCTTAAAATCTTTACAGTTACGTAGAATAAAACCCAACATTTTAAACCCTCTAGTAGCAATTTTATTAACATGAATATTGAACCGAAGCTTATTGTCGATATAAACACCCAAATCGCGAATCACCTCTTTCTCGCAAATTATTTGGTCATTAATTTTATAATTACGAAAATACGGTCCTTTTTTCCTAGAAAAATGTACGTGATTGCATTTGTCAGCATTAAGTAACATGTTATTGTCCAAGCACCACTGGGAAAAGCGGTCCAAATCCTCTTGGAGTTTAAATGGGTCCTGATTGCACTCCATTCGTTTTATAATTTTTAGGTCATCCGCGTATAAATATATCTTTGAGTGTACAAAACAAGACGCTACGTCGTTTATGAATATATTGAAAAACAAAGGGCCTAGATGGGAGCCTTGGGGTACGCCCGAGGGTGTCAGAAAAGGATCCGATGAATAACCGTTAACGACAACTTTTGACGTGCGTTTAACAAGGTAAGACTCACACCACTGCAATAAGCTTCCTGCAATTCCGAATGAGTGTAGTTTGTTAATCAGTATTTTGTGATCCACTTTGTCAAACGCCTTGCTATACGCCTTGCTTGTATGCCTCACCTGCGCCCTAATCTCGCGCGTCCTACCTATTAATTTACTACATAATAGACGCTAGTATTATATTATCTGTGATAATAGTAAGTAATTTCATGTTGTGGCACCGAGTTACCGTGTCTGGCATACCACTGGTAAACCCACGATGGTTTGTGTGGTATGTAAGTGATGTATGATAAATGTAAATAATGTCTTTTGAATAATAATAAAAAAAATCGATACATTAATGATTTGATCGATAATAATTTCAATTTGATTTCACTTGATGACGTGTATATTCTCCAACTTATAAAAATGTTTAGAAGCACCATCCTATTTTTCACAAAATGTCAGAAACGGTCTGTTTTTGTGTCGGTTACTGTCACTCGACTAAAAAAACGTATTGAAAATCGATGTTAATTGGTTTCTTTTTTTAAATGGCAACACTTCCGTGCCGGTGTTAAGTTGATCCCTTAATCTAATCATTTCAAAACTTATTGATTACGCTACAATATTGCTTACTTTTATGACAAAGTGTTTATGTTGGTAATTCATATTTATTTTTCATGTGTTTTTTAGCATAAATCCTTTTCGTGTGCGTTCAATGGCCAAACATGGGCAATTTCCTTTACAACAGTGGCAACATAATGTCTGTAGTGTATCGATGGAGTGTCAATGGCGTGTTGCTTAACAGACTTTAGAAAATTCGCTTGCCTCACTATATATACTTTATACATCAATCGATAAGGTCAGACATGAAGATCGAATCTCTACATGACAATTTCATACCGCCGATGGTTATAAATAACAGCTAGTTTTAAATAGGCAAACTCCATTTTGTTAGATATGTTAAAGGAAAAGTATGGAATCCATCATTGTATTGGATAGACTCACCTCCTGTTTTGCGAAAATGACTTCGAACACTGTCAAATGTGTAAATTGTAATGTGGTGATAGATGAACTTTTGTCGTTTATTGTGAACAAAATAGACGTGATGGACCATGAAAGTCTTTTACGTGTGTGCATGACTGCTTTTAGTGTTGATGAGGTGGAGAAATCGAAGAAGTTGTTATTCGACTCCATCACTACCGATATAAGAAACATTAAAAGGAAAAAGAAAGGTGATGGCAAAATACAAAAAGACTTAGATGACATTGTGACGGTGATTAAATCCATTGATCCAGAAAAAATGCCGGTTTTCGTCGCTAAGGCTCTGCAAAAATTACCGCCAGTGACCTTTGACCATATTGATGTCACTGGACTATTGAAAAAGTTACTTGTGTTCAGTTCTCAATTGGAAGACATTCATAATAATTATGTTACTAAAGAGCAGCTTGAAATGAAATTATCGAATGTGAAGTTAGACTCTCTGTTAAATGATTCTCAATCATTAGGGAACACACGAAAAAGTAATGTTTACATTGTGGATAACGGGTCATCGACACAAAAATCAGCTGTGTCGGTACCTCAATCACAGTTCGCGTCACACGAAACCGGTAGCAGTCCGTCTCGCTTGCTCCAACCAATAGCAGGTGCGCCTGAGCCCGTGCCGACATCACCGAGCTGTGACGCGCTCAAGTGTGTGAAAGAGACGGCTAGATGTGAAAAAGTGAGAAAGGAGGATGATTTGGCATGTTTGGATGTAAACAAATGTGATGAGTCGCCTTCGATACGAAATCGAGTTTTGTTGTCGCAAGAAAGTGATGAAAACAGATCCTTTGCTGTTGTAGTTGGTTCGAGTAATTGGCAGTCTCATTCTGAACGGGACAGTGAATGGGTACAGGTGACAAAGAAAAAAACACGCTTGCGGAACTCGAATAGATTTGCAGCGGTTAAGGGTAAAGCTGTTTTAGATGAAAATAGCAAGTTTAAGGCCGCTGATATCAAAATCCCCCTCTTCATCACCAATGTCCATAAGGAAGTAACAGAGGCGGATGTTGCGGAGTACATCAGGACCAAAACAAAGGAGGAAGTGGTGCCTATTAAGATTAAAATGTGGAGAGGAACTACAGCGCCTTCAAGTTTTATGTGAGCAAACACAACGCACATACTTTTCTAGATGACAGTTTGTGGCCGACGGGTATTTCGTTCAGGCGTTTCATAAACATGAGCGATCACAGAAATACAACCCAGTCTTATCTTGAGTCTGTCAGTAAGAGGCAAAGTACAACAATTGTAAATGGATAGTTTGCAAAACACAAGACTTATATCATATAATTGCAAGTCTCTAAAGAGATCTTGGGATGGCCTTAGAAATCTGTGCGAGTTGGGTGATATAATTGCTCTGCAGGAGACTTGGTTAATGCCTCATGATTTACCAATACTGAACATGGTTAATGAAGAGTTCAGTGGCACGGGGACTTCAGCTGTGGACACCTCGGCTGGTTTGCTTAAAGGCAGGCCGTATGGGGGAGTTGCCATATTATGGAGAAATACAGTGTTTAGATCGGTTAGTGTGATAAATTGTGATGATGTCCGTTTAGCGGCAGTGAAAATTGATTTAGGAGACAAATCGGTGATAGTTTTAGTATATACATGCCCCCACTGACTGCTTAGCCAATTTAACAGAGTTTACTCAATGTTTGAGCAAAGTGAGTTCCATAATTGAGGAGCATAATGATACTCCTTCTGTGTATATATTAGGTGATTTTAATGCTCATCCTAGTGAGCTTTTTTGTGACCATTTATTGGAATTTTGTAAAGACCAGCTGTGGACTTGTGTGGACATGACGAAATTGGGTGAGTCGAAGAATCGAAGTCCATGGTTGTGCGAGATGGTTGGATCATTGTGTCGTAACTGGTGCCGCGCTGCCAGCGGTTAGTAGTGTTTGGGTCGACTATGACGTGCAGTGGTCCGACCACTTCCCACTTGTACTGGAGTGTGATTGGCAGCAGTTAGTATGTAAGGAGAAGGTGGGAAGTGCACTAGGCCTTAATACTGTGTTATGGGGTGAGCGTACGCCTGACCAAATACGGCGCTATCATGAAATATGTCATTCACAGTTACGCAGCCGAGTTTTCTCTGTGTTGCGATGGGCTTTGTTCTGATTTAGGACATAGGGAATTACTACGGAACTTGTACTTGAGGTTGGTTGCCATCTTGTCTGAAGCTGCATCGGCTACGCACAGTCGGGTGGAGCAGCGGAGGAGGGGGGGTTACATTGCTGGGTGGAGTAAGCATGTAGACGGTTTCCATAGGGAGGCCAGGCTGAAATTTTGCGCTTGGGTAAAAGATGGGAAACCTCTAAGTGGACCTTCATATGAAGAAATGTGTGAGAGCAGGAAATCGTTTAAAAAAAAGCTCAAGTGGTGTCAAGATAGACAAGAGCAAATTAAAATGGATATCCTTGCTGCAAATCATGCTAAAAGAGATTTCAAACAGTTTTGGAAGCTAACGGGCAAAATGAGTAGTAAGCCTGGCCTGCCTGTGAGTGTAAATGGCATTTGTGATCACAGTATGATTGCTAACCACTTCAGTGACCACTTCAGGGGGGGACCGCGGCCTATTGTTGGTATGTCACATCAACTTGTTGGTACTGAGGCTCTCAACCATCAAAGATCGGTTCGTTTTACGGCCAAAGAGATTCGAAAAGTTATCAAAGATATGAGTAGACGCAAGTCTCCGGGGTATGACGGCCTCAGTATCGAACATCTTAAATATGCTGGGGTTCATTTGCCGCGCATACTCTCCATGTTTTATAATTTGTGTTTGTGTCATGGATATTTACCTGAGGAGTTGACTAAAACCATTGTCGTTCCTATTGTAAAAGATAAGACGGGGGATATCTCCGATAAAAATAATTATCGGCCCATATCACTGGCAACCATAATTGCTAAGGTGCTTGACAGTCTGCTTAATAACATTCTACATAATCATATTAGTCTACATGACGCCCAGTTCGGTTTCCGAGCTGGGCTTTCCACTGAGAGTGCGATCGTATGTCTTAAGCAGGCTGTCAGGTACTATACTGATAGGGGAACGCCGGTATACGCGTGCTTCCTAGATTTGTCAAAAGCTTTTGACACAGTTCAATATGACAAGCTGTGGTGCAAGTTGGATAGGGCGGGTGTACCGGCGGAGGTTACAGCCTTACTGAAAGGCTGGTATAGCTCTCAAAAGAACCAGGTGAGATGGGCGGGAGCCTTGTCGGACGCGTATGGCATGGAGTGTGGTGTGCGGCAGGGGGGACTGACCTCTCCTCTGTTGTTTAACCTGTACGTGAACGACCTAATCGGCGAGCTCAGCAATACGCATACGGGCTGTCACATAGACGACGTAAGTGTGAACAACATAAGTTACGCGGACGACATGGTATTGCTGGGGCCGTCGGTGGGTGCGATCAGAAAATAAGTCGCTATATGTGAGGCATATGCGGCGGAGCATGGACTGAGATATAACTCCTCTAAGTGCGAAGTTCTAATATTTAAGGGTACTAAAACGCACCGGTCCGTGTTCCGCCTATTATGATAAACGGAGTTGCTCTGAGGGTGGTGACTAGCTTCAAGTACTTGGGGCACATTGTCAATGAGGACATGTCTGATGACGCCGATTTGGAAAGGGAACGAAGGGCATTGGCGGTACGAGGTAATATGCTTGCTCGTAGATTTGCCCGTTGTTCGGTAGAAGTGAAGATCATTCTGTTTAAGGCATACTGCCAATCCTTCTACTCGAGCAGCCTATGGGTGAGTCATACCCGGCGAGCCGCCAATGTCCTTAGAGTGCAGTACAACAACATATTCAGGATGTTGTTGCGGCTGCCTCGTTACTGCAGTGCATCCGCAATGTTTGCGGAGGCGCGCACTGACGGCTTTCATGCGATTATCCGCAAGAAGGTTGCGTCTATTTTTAAGCGCGTGAGAGGCAGCAGTAACGGTATCCTGAAGATGATTGCGTCACGTGCGGATTGCCCAATCCAAATGAGATGGATGAGCATCGTGTTGGGGCGTTAGTTGTTGTTTGCTAACTGCTGCCTGGCGGAGGCCTTACAGAGATGTAGGTGAGGTGACGTGTCTGGCTCGCCGATTGATTGTTGTTTTTATTCTTCTTTTTATTTAATTTTTTGTGTGTATTTATTTGACTTGTGTTTATGTTGTATTTCATTTTTATATTATTTTTTTTTAATTTGAGAATTTAATAATTAATAATTGTGTAATATGTTATGATTTCAATGTTATTGTATTGTGATTTTTATATTTATTTTAATTTTGTATATTTTATGCTATGGACATTTGTCTGAAATAAACGTTTAATAATAATAATTGGAAACTAGCTGCTGCCCGCGACGTCGTCTGTGTGAAGGCTCTACAGCACCAAAACTACCTAAGATGCCAGTGTCGCTATAGCATTATACGTAATTCCCCTCAATTTCCGAGAGAATGCATTCGTTAATTTCTGCAGCCTGATCATTTTTGGGCATCAAAATGGCTCGCTCACATACCCAAGAATTCTGCTGGTGCAGTATACGACTGATGTCCCCGTACACACAGCGAATGAATACTTCTAAGCTGGATACCACTCAACCAAGTGACTCTGGGCTGTGCTGTCTTGCCACCCGGAAGCAGTGTGGCAGCGACTCCCGACGACGCTACAGCAATAGCAATTTTTCCTTGCCTCTTGACATTTGCAAGCATGCCAGTCGTAATAAATGTTTTTCCTGTTCCACCAGGAGCATCCAAGAAAAACATTTTACCCTGGTTTTGCCCAACGCTTTCATGGACCGTGTCATAAATTTGTTTTTGCTCTGAAGAGAACAAAGTGACATGGTCATTTTGTATGGTGGTCATTTCGCCTGGATCGTAATTTGTCTCAGCGTTATACTCCCGATTTCCACAGTCTTGATGCGGTGATGATTGGGGAGCTGGTAACTCATATTCGGTCAGTGGGTTGCCGCCGATAGAAATGACCACATCTTGAAGTGAACTGAGACAGGTGTTCAGCACGCGTTCATTAGTTACTTCGACTTCGTCTCCAGTAGCACACCTCCAATTAAGCTTGTAGAAAATCTTCAGACAGATGTTGGCGATACTTTTCCCACAAAGCTACCGGGTTTGCGACTACACAACACACCAAGATGATGGCAAACAGATGCCGCATGGGGCTGGGACTGACACTGACGCTCGCCTCCGCGAGGGTGTCATCACAATTTTGGTCACCGTCGAGAAGGTGACGTGCTACGCAGGCTGCGCGGTAAGTGGGATACTCCACGACATCAAATGTCCTCAGAAAGTAGTGCTGCTAGGACAGTGTAAAGTAACAATCGCAGAAAATAGCATTCGCCATTATTCGGATGCATGGTATAAACCTTACCCAATGCAGTGTCCTTGAAAATTCCCGGAAAAACTTCCACAGCACCTCCTCGTCGACGTCGGTTCAATACACCCCTTTGCGTGTCATACGTGTAATATGAAGGCACCTCGTCATACGTAAGGGATCTCGCAAACTTGTCGACTTCACAGAAAAAGTATTAACAGTCAATGTTTATTTTGTACTAACAACATGAAATTGATGAAGAAAGGATCATCATCAATGAACATAACTTTTTTGTAATGCTTTACACCTCATTTTTTTTTTTAATTATTGTCTTCCTCAACTTTGCTCAAGATTTAGATGGTTTTGTTGGAATTCGAATTTGTCAAAACGAACTATACGAAGAACCCAAAGAAAATTACGGATATAATCCCGTAAGTACATACGATACAACTTTTATGAAGAAAGTGCACATTACCATCTATGAATTTTAAGAATAACTACTAACCTGATACAACTTTTATGAAGAATGTGCACATTACCATCTATGAATTTTAAGAATAACTAACTACTAACCTTGCCAACATGATCAAATTTAAATGACTAATTTCCAAAAAGTGTTAAAATGTAACTTGATTTGATTTTTATGAAATCTCATAGATGGCGCTGCTTCAAAATTGTCTTTACACTACTAACATTAATTAAACTATGTTTTTCTGCCCAAGTTACTTAGATGGCGTAGTTTTTATAATGTAAAGCTAGATAATAGCATGGCTTACTCAAAAACAACATTTAAATATGCGTCGTTAGATTACATGCTGTCGCAGAAAGCGTAAGAAAAATAAAGATTCACAGCTCCTCCCCTGTAGGTGATAGCGTGATAATATGTAGCATATGTTGACCCGACCTCTTAGTAATATTCATGCAAAATTTGAAGAAAATCCATGCAGTACTTTTTGAGTAAACTTTTTGAGTTTACCTTTTGAGTAAACTCAAAAAGTACTGCATGGATTTACTTCAAATTTCAGCCCGGACATACATACAGACAAACAGACAAAAATTCTAAAAGCTATATTTTTGGCTCCGGTATCGATTGTAGATCACACCCCAATTCAATGTACAGTTTTGAAGTTCCTACGATTTTATAATAATATGTATAGATTTATTAAAAAAGGTTAACGGTAAAGTTCGCGATAAATACCCACTTCCATATGTTTTACAATGTGTTCTGATCGTGAAAGTTTAAAAAAGACAATGACCACTCGAAGGCGAGAGCGTCTACCGTAATTCTATGAAACTGAAAAATTACCGTTTTTCGTGATTTTCCGTATATTACTTTCCAGAATTTGATCTAGCTCTCGAACATACAGTGTTTTTTTTTTTCATAATCAACGGTTTCGATTCTTGACTAGGGATATTGATTTTCCAAAAATCTAATGACCTGGGTTAGTTTTCATCAAAATCGGGCTCGAGACTCTTTTCAGGATATTTCCCAATTCTGCATGATTTGCCCATCCACGTCCACTTATTATTAAAAAAGTGCGAAATAACAATCAGAAAAATAAAAAAATAAGGTAAAAACGTTACAGTGCACTAATGAATGTGATAAAACGTGGCCGTTTGTTCATTAGTTTTTTGATTAGGTATTATAATAGCATCGATTGTTTTTTTTTTAAATAACTTTTTTGTGCGAAGCAGTGCTCAACAAAAATCTAATACCAAAACTATATTTGAACTTTGTTATGGCGGATATTCTCGATCATTCAAATAAAACAGAGAAATCCGATCCAAAACACAGAGGTTTAAAGCAATAAGCAAAAATATGACGACACAATTCTATCCACCCTAAAGGGGTGATGAGCCGCCAACGGCAAAAAAATTCATCCACCCTAAAAATACGCCATCTATTAAAATCTCGGGCGTAATCTCGCTAAAACGATAGTGTTATGAGTGTGATCGTTAGATGGCGTTCACGTCGATAGTGTTAATGTGTGCGTGCGTCGTTCAAGGTCAGTTAGGTCTACTAGTCGCCTTAAGAATTTAGATCTATCTTATTATTAAAAAAGTGCGAAATAACAATCAGAAAAATAAAATAATAAGGTAAAAACGTTACAGTGCACTAATGAATGTGATAAAACGTGGCCGTTTGTTCATTAGTTTTTTGATTATTATAATAGCATCGATTGTTTTTTTTTAAATAACTTTTTTGCGCGAAGCAGTGCTCAACAAAAATCTAATACCAAAACTATATTTGAACTTTGTTATTTGAAAGTGAATCAATCTCAACTAAAAATAACTTCCACCATGGCTCACACAGCAGATAATTTGGTATATTACCACCACTTTATTCAATACTACTTATATGAAATAATGCCATTTTTTTCTCTGGCTGTGTTTATATACGGAGTCATATCATGGTTAGTACTGACAAAATTTCGAAATTACAGGAATTTTATATTTCTTAACGCCATTTTATTATATTCTTTAATATATTTTTCATATATACTTTTTTATTTTATCTCCTCGGAAGAATTTTTTAGACATTATAAAACATATTTATTTACAGTAAAGACGCATTGTATGATTGTCATATGCCATTTGTTCTATATGGACATTGTAAAAGTATTTAGCGGGCATTTTCAGAGCAGGTATTTAAAAAGCTTTCTCTTTACTTGGGGTGTTTCTCTCGTAACATCCCAATTATTTTTATATTTGTACGAATATACTGAAATACTAGACAGAGAAAATCAAATTCAATGTTATCTTCTCTTACATGCAAGTAAAATTGTACCTTTAGTTATAAATTGTTATAAATTATACATTGTAATTGTATTTTCACTTTGTCGTAGTTTCAACACGAGCGCACATACAGCTGCTCATACCTGGCGTCGCTTGTATATATCTACATTGATATTCATACTGAGTGACGTTTTATTGTTGTCTGATTATTATAATTATACTACGTATGGAATTCCTGATTCAAATTTATACTTGTTTTTTTATTTATTCCGGTCTCACTTTAATGCATTAGTATTGAATGTTTTCTTCATAACCGTTAAAAGTAATCGGCAGTTGTGGTACCAATATTTTGTGAAAGTTTTAAATAAAAGATCGTCATTAGTAAGTCAAAGGAACGATAATATCATCATGCCTGAAAGATTTATTACTATTCCTGAGCATCAGTAGTTTGTTTGATTAATTATTATAAGATATCTGCTCGTATCTTTATAAGTTACTAATAATATTATTTACAGTTTTCACTTTTATTAAGAACATTAATTTCAAAAGCATTTCGTATTTAATAATTAAGTATATTTAAGTACTTTCATTATGTTTTTCTTAGTTAAAACACAGAAATTTCGAAGTTTTGTCATGATGTCGCCATTACACCCACACGAAGCAGGTGCAGGTCACTAGACCTTTATAATTTATTATTGTCTGTATTTTTTTTTTAAATTGTAAATAATAGGTCTTTACCTATAATATTGCCGTTTTTTTAACCGACTTCTAAAAAAGGAGGAGGTTCTCAATTCGGATATTTCTATTATTTTTTTTTTTTTATGTTTGTTCGCGCATAACTCCGTCGCTTGCCAACCGATTTGGAAAACTCTTTTTTTGTTCGAAAGGGTATCCTTTCCAAATGGTCCCATAGTCACCAAGTCGGGATCTGATGGTGGAAACATGGCGAAATCGAGGGAACTCTTCAAATTTTATAGGATAACGTACAGCGATTTTGTTATTTCCTACAACAAGTGAAGCATTTGCGTTTGATAAGAACCATTCTACCATCACATCTGATGATGCAGCCAAGAGTCACGGAACTCAATATTGGGACAATGTATCCTAGTCGTGTTTGGGCTTGTTGTAATTGTAATGGTATGTACTTGCACATGTAAACCACTAAAAAGTGAAAAATAAAAACATTTTTGCAAAAAATAAAACCGACTTCAAAAAAAAAAAACAAAAAAGTGAAAAATAACTTTAGCTTCTGAAGTCGGTGACAAAAAATTTAAATCAATCAAACAAAGGTCACCGACTTCAGAAGCTAAAGTTATTTTTCACTTTTTTGTCATGAAATAAGTAACCGCCCTTTTGTCTCTATTTTTTTTTTAAGCAAAGTAAATTAGCCATGTAATCAATGCATTTTTGCCCACGTAGTAGTAGCTTATTGAATCCCTTTTTCAAAAAGTCTGCTGGACAGGCGGCAACAAATTTTTCAGAGGCATTTTGAACTGCCTCTCGGTTATTGAATTTATTCCCCGCCACGAAGTTATCCAAATTATCGAACGAAGCGATTATCGAACAAAATCCAATCTTCCAATATGCCTTCGTTTGTGTGCTTGTTGAGCAGTTCAAGGCTCGACACGACGCTTGCTTCGCGCTGGCGACCATTCAATTCGTAGGGTATCCATTTGTCAAGCTTTTACACCTTGCAAATTCGACGCAAATGGACCAATATTGTTTTGATGCTAACATCTAAAGCTGCTGCTAATTCAGCTGTAGATTGAGAATAATCAGTTTCCACAATCGCTTTTAATTCGTCATTGTCGCCTAAAGTTTTCGGTCGACCACGGGGTTCATTTCTTAGGTCGAAATAATTATCCTTACTCATTACTCCATAATAATCATTCGAATTTTGAACGTATCTATGATGTTGCGTAAACGCACAAATGCTATAAAAATCACTTTTGCTGCGCTTATCATTAAACAAATGAATAATTTTCAAAATTGATTCCAAAGGTATTTAAAAAATTAAATAATTTGAACTTAGAATTCTTGACGAAAATAGAAAAAAATTAACTTGAAATAAAAAGTACGGCAGAACGGCAATCTCATAGGTAAAGACCTAATATATCTAGGTATTTACGGCCAGTCCTTGAGTTAAACTAAGGAATCCCCCGGGAATATCCCAGGTAATGGCACGAAGTGATGTCTAAACTTATATTATAAGAGGAGAGCCTTGATTTTTTTGTATGTTTTTACGATATAACTCTAAAACTTGTTGTCCGACATAAAAAAATATGTAACCTTTAAAAAGTCACATGTTTACTAAGGAACATAGGTAGTTATCATATAAAATTGTTACCACGTAGGTATATGTATAGAAGCTATGATTATATGAGATGTTGATAACTAGTTTTTTACATTTTTCATAGTTTGTAAATAAGTTAATTTTGAGATCGAGCTTTCGCATAAACAAATAAAGTCTGTGGCGACATAGTCGGACCATCGGACATGTCAACCAGAGGCATCTCGGGATTGAGAGCCTGACGACAGCATCGAGTGCTTTTTGATGGGAATGTGAGCGCGTGCCCGCACTATGCAGCTGTCGTCGCGAGACATCTGCCCCGCGACCTGGTAGTAGACGGAGAAACCATCGAACTAGACGCCGGGATAAGCTGAACCACGCGGCAAGCTTCTTAGTTCGGAACGTGACCGGCTAGCTCTGTGAATGAAGTGGATCGGAGTCATATTAATCTAACCACTGCAGGTGCATCGTAGTCGGCACCTCTGTCGCAGGTCGTCACCTGCTGGGCCTCCCCTAGCTAACTGGGGGTCTCACTCGGCAGGGATTGACCGCCGGGGTGTCGTGAAGAAAGCGGCGCTGTGCAACAGCGTCGTGGTGCACCTACAGTTACTTTCATAGCTACAGCACACATGCAAGCGAGCGGACACTATGACAGCCCATCTTGTTTTATCAACCGCTGGGCAGTGATCCACAAGACACGACACTGGTCTGGTGGAACTTTGCAACCTGTTCCTCATACCTCTATACTGGTGACCCCGAACTCAAAGCAACGTGACGTCATCAGCATCCAAATCACTTCCTCGAGTATTCGAGTAACGAGTCACACAGCCGGTGGTGGATACATATCAGGCTTCAACGCGTGTTCCTGACAATCAGCATGCAGCAGAAGCGTATTCCTCCTCACATTCAGCCTCAGTAGCAACCTTCGGCCAGCATACCGCTCTTTCGACCGGTCAACAAAAAGAGCTCGACATCCTCTCTTGGTTGACGCCAGCAGTCAGCTTCATCACGGTGCTGTACCACGTCCGACCCACTGAAGTATAACACCGCACTGACCTTGACTACACTGGGGTTCACATCACAAACAGCTCTGAATTTCCGTGAACAAAGCAAATCGGTTTAACACGACATGACATGTTTGGACACCGTGGTCTCCGGGAGAAAGTCATGAAATATTGTGTAAATGTAAAATTAAAATATAAGTTTCACGTTTTGTTTGATTTACATCAAAGCAAGCTAAACATGAAATAATTTAAAGTTTCATATCTAATCTGAATTAAACCGTCGCGTTTAAAATCGGTCAAACCGAATAGAAAGATCACACTTTTAATACTGTTAGGTTACATGTACAGTCACAGATTTGTGGCAAAACAGGCTAATAATTCAGTTAACAATAACAAGTTTTTGTTCATCTGTGACAGTTTTTGTGTTTAGTTACCGTTCTAGCGGCAATTTTAACTGTAGTTACCGCAGTTACGTTTTCGTCGAATCATGGATGACATTTGATGCTGATTATACAGAATATTAAAAAAAAAACATATTTAAAGGAATGCGGACGTTTGGGTTGGCATAACTCGGCCCGAGGCGAGATTTAATCGTATCATTATGCTAAACCGAACAAGTGTGAAGCTCGCCATATTTATTTATTCTTCAAATGCGATGACATACAACGGAAATGATTTCAGGGACTGATTTACCCAAAAATTTACTTCCCTTTAAACAGAATGACGATATATTGTTAAATGAAGGCAACCGAAATAATGTCGATACCTTTGTTTTTTCTGTAGCTGAATTTGGAGGTTGGAAATGCATACCGGAATATTTCGGAAGAAGTAGGTATTATAAATGTATCGGTAGCAGTACCGAAACCTTAACTGGCGTTTTCATTTACTTGAGCGGCCTTGACTGCACATTAAATAAATTTAGATAATACAGTTTTAGTTTTAATTTCCGAATAGCTTCTGCCTGCGACTTCGTACGCGGATCCTGTTGCTTATGCCAGCGACAACGGGGTCGTCAAAATTGAAGATCTACAATGCGTGACTTTCACGATCAACGATCAGTCAACAAAATATAGTATTATTCAAAATAAGCTACAAAAAATATAGTACATCCCAAACAAATACAGTATTTTATGTAAAAAGCCAAAAACAGACAAAGATGATTGTTCGTGATTGATACTTTTTTGTTTCACAAAAAAAAATATTGGGTTGCACTTCTTGCACTTAAAAAAATATATATACTCATATTCACATGTCAAATAAAACGAAGAGAGGCGCTAACATGAAACTGCTACCATCTCTGTATCGGGGACAGGTCTCACCGCTCTCACAAAACCTTCAGGAGACTGTTTGAGCTGCTTTGTAGGCGACTAAATAGTGAAGCGCAGTCAACCAGTCTTACCAAGAGGTATTGTATTACCCATAACTAACTGGGCTGTGGAGGTCAGATAGGCAGTCGCTCCATGTATAATACTAGTATTTAGCTGTATCCGGTTGGTCAGGAAGCCGACCCCAACATAATTGGGAAAAGTCTAGGCGGATGATAAGGTATTCTGGACCAACAGAAATTATTTAATCAAGGTAATATTCGGTTTCACGACCGTAATTTTATCCCGTATCATTAATTTCCATTTCATATTTATTTATATTCAATGTTAAATAATTTTTTGATACTTTATTTATTTATAATACTTCATTATAGTATTTTTAGATCTAGCTTATTAATTAAAACGTGCGATATGACAATCACAAAAAATAATCAGGTTTTATTAAAGTGTGCCTAATGAATATGACAAAACGAGGCTGGATGTAAAATTTTGTGATTATTATAACTACATCGACTGTTCTAGAAAAAACACATTTTTTACTTACATTTTTGACTTCGCAGTGCTTAAACTTATCTAATAACAAAACTGTTTTCGAACTTGGATAATTAATTATAAGTGAATCAATTTGACGACCCGATTGGCGTAGTGGTAGTGACGCTGCCTTACGTGCTTAGGGTCCTGGGTTCGAATCCCGGTAGGAGCAATGTTTGTGTGATGAGCACGGACATTTGTTTCCGAGTCATGGATGTTTATATGTATAATACGTATGTATTTACAAATAGAAAAGTATATATGTAGTATATCAACTATCTAGTGTCCACGACACAAGCCTTGCTTAGTGTGGCACTAGGTGGCGCTGTGTGTTAATGTCCAGCGATATTACTAAAAGTAACATTTAACATGTCTGATAACGACACAAATGTTCATAGATCGACAGTGTATGAAGATATCTGGAAAAAATATGTGTTCGTTAAGTTCTACTTACATCACGTAATGCTGTGTTTGACATTAGCTGTGTTCATATACGGAGTCGCATCATGGTGGTTACTGACAAAGTTTCGGACTTACAGAAATTTCGTGTATCTTAACATAATTTTGTCAATTTTATTAGACAACTCACTGGTATCACTCAATCGTCATGCAGGATTGAATCTTTTCTTACCTATGACTTATATCAAAATGCTTATATACCTTAGAACAGTTAGGACCCACTGGTTGGTGGTAATATGTCATTTATTCTATAAAGATTTTGTTAAAGTTTTTACCGGGCATACCAACAGAAGATTTTTAAAAAGTTTCCTGTTTGCCTGGGGTGTGGCTCTCATAACATCTCAATTATGTGCGTATCTGTTAAACGTCGATATATACTTTGGCATACGAGTTTATATACCATTGGTGATAATTTATATACTCATTAATTCAAGTAATTTTTTCCCTTTAATTGTAAACTGTTCATTATACATTGTTATTGTATATTCACTTTGTCGTAGTTTGGCCACGAGCGCAAATACAGCTGCTTACACCTGGCGTCGTTTGTATATAGCCACTCTAATATTTATAATGAGTGACATTATATTGTTTGCTAAATTTGTTTTGTTAATAATCCCTCATTCCACAATAAGTTATTTTTTACATTTATTCGCCTCTTACTTTAATTCACTAGTATTGAATGTATTCTTCATCATTGTTAAGAGTAATCGGCAATTGTGGTATGAATATTATGTGAAGAAATTAAATACTAGGTCAATATTAGTTAATCAAAGAAATGATAATATTATCATGCCTGAAAGATTTATTCCCGTACCTGAGGACCAGCAGTTTGTACCTATAATTAATTAAATGAGCTATCTTCTCATGTTTTTGTATTTATAATCTAAGGTAATTTAACTTAAATTGTCACTTACGAGATTTCTGCCGTAAAAGCCTAAAACAGTGTCTAAGATATTTTGTATTTAGTTTGTTAACTTTTATTTTGTTATACTTAATGAGGCACATAGAAATTGGCTTGTCATCATGTCGCTATTGTCATGGACCTAGGCAGGGGCACCGGGCAGGCGATTCGAGTTTTATAAATTACTAGCTTCTGCCAGCGGCTTCGCCCGCGTGAAGTTTCAAAATTTTCCCATGGGATCTTACTACCGGGATAAAAAGTATCCTATGTGTTAATCCAGGTTGTAAACCATCTGTGTGCAAAATTTCATCCAAATCCGTGCAGTAGTTTTTGCGTGAAAGAGTAACAAACATACATCCATCCTCACAAACTTTCGCATTTATAATATTAGTAGGATAGGAAGGATTGTTGTCTGTACCGTAATTTTTATAGCAAACAGTATATTATTGTGTATCTATGTATGACCATCCGTATCACAGTAGCATTTGAACCGTGGAAACTCTTAGAAATATCCGGATTGTTACCACGTTCATGTCTGTAGCGACGTAGTCTTCTGACTATGTCTCTACAGATATCTCGGGATTGAGAGACGACAGAAACCGGTCCTTCGCAACGAGATGTGCGCACGTGCCGACGCGTATGCTTTGTCTCACCTCAAACACATTGTGACCGCACTACGCGCTACCCTGAAGAGAGGCTTCTGACCCACGAGCTAGTAGTGAACCACAAACTACCAGACTCGATGCCCGGATAGGCTACTCGCAGCTTACCTGAACAATTTGACTCCACGTGATACACGTATACCTGCTTCGTGGCCTGTTTTAAGTTAATATAGGCATGTCTAGCAGCTAAACATCACATGCATCTTTCCTAGGCGCGTAAAGTCACGCAGACACTGAGCAGTGTTATACTACACAATACCGCTCACACAGGCATCTGCTCCTTATACCAGACCATGTCCGGCTGGCTCAGGAAGCGAGGTGGACGGGAGTCACAAATCCTCTGTCGGTGCATCGCAGTCGGCACCTCTGTCGCAGGTCATCACCCGCTGGGCCTCCCCCAGGTAACTGGGGGTCTCACTCGGCGGGGATTGACCGCCGGGGTGTCGTGAAGAAAGCGGCGCTGTGGGACAGCGTCGTGGTGCACCTACAGTTACTTTCATAGCTACCTTAGACGCGGACGCTGCGAGAGTCCATCTTGTCTTACCAACCACTGGTCAGTGGTCCACCAGACACTACACCGGTGTGGTGGCATTATATCTGTTCTTTATACCTCTGTACTGGTGAACCCGAATATAAAGTAACGTGACGTAATCAGCCTCTGGATACAGCCGGCATCCACTTGTAGCATCAACGCGAGTTTGGGACAGTCATCATGCGTCGGAAGCACATTCCTGATCATCACCCTCAGCCACATCGGCGATTTTAAGACAGCGACCGCACTTTCGGCTGATCAACAAAAAGAGCTGAAAATCCTCTCCTGGTTGAAGAGAGCAGTCAGTTTACCTCGTCCGACCCCCTGGAATATAACGCAGTGCCGGGATCGACACACTGGGGCTCGCATCACTGCAGACAGTTCCGGCAACATGAACAATGTGGCAACGGGTTCGGCAGGACATGTTTCGATTTCGAGTCTCTTAAGGAGAGTTATAATTTGTAGTGAAATAGCCAAACAACTTAAAAAATATCTATGTTACCGTTTCTTTATTAAACTAGGTATTATGTAAATGTAAAATTAAAATATCGGCTATTTAATGCATGTTTTGTTTGATTTAAATTTATTTTCAATCCTTTTTACACGACTGCCAAGGAAGTGTAATAACATTTTATCTTTATCTTTTATGTAAATTTCTATATCAACTCGTATCTTCCAAAGCGTGCTGATCAATGCTCCAATCGCTAGGATATATTTTGGGGATAAACTTATTACCATGACGAGTATTGTTTTTTAAATGGAAAAGATGTACTTTAAGGGTTGTTTGATGAGAGTTTGGTTAGATTCTGATTATGGGACCCATGACAAAGTAACGGAACTATTCAATTCTTAGGGGGCTTTCAATTTAGACGTTTCGTGCGGCGCCGAAGCAGTGCATTTGACGTTTTGCATACGAATGTTCGCTTGTTTTCATACAAAGCGCGCGGCGCGGAAACCGTGCAGCACCGGTACTGCAGCAATCGACGCCGCACTGTTGCCGTACTGCGAACGTCCGTACGCAGTACGACAAACACACTGCTTCGGCGCCGCAGCGGCCCGACACGAAACGTCTAAATTGAAAGCGCCCTTAGGAGTAAATTAACGTTACTTGGTCGAATCTTTATAGGCTATCGGATATTTGCGTAACGTCGTTATTTTCAAGTAATTGTCGTAGTCGAATATGATGATCAATGGAACTCCTTACCGGCTTACAATAAGGGTGCGATCTGTGGCTGAATTTCTAAATCAATGCACTGTTTTAGACTTTCACGGTTTTTCACTACACTTAAAGTACTTACGGGATTATACACTCGAGAGCAATGAATCCGGGTCACTTAAAGAATGTTAAAAATCTCGGAAACTAAAAATGATAGGTTAATGCAATAAATTGTATTTAATAGACTATGTAATACTCCTTAAATGAAAGTAAAAAAAATATGAGTCACCATACATTTTATTAACACAAAATTACATAAAGAAAAAAACTGCTGATCTCTCCTTAAAACAAAAATAGGAAACATGAAATTTTTGAACTTTATTACGATTTTCTTGAATTTTAATACTTCGTATTGCCTCCTCGTGCTTCCATTACTGCGTTTACGCGGTTTGGCATGCTGTACACCAAGTTCCTTATACGATTTTGGGGAATATTCTCCCATTCCTCTGTGAGAGCAATTTTGAGCTCACGAAGCGTGATTGGGGGAGGGTTTCGTTGTTTTACGCATCTGCCTAGCTCGTCCCAAGCATGCTCGATCGGGTTGATATCCGGGCTGCGCGCTGGCCACTCCATACGAGTAATGTTCATCTCTTGAAGGTAGTCATTCACAATCCTACCTGTATGAGGTCGGGCATTGTCATGCATAAATATAGCATCCTCACCTTAATTGACCATAAATGGACCAACGTGATCATTGAGGATTTCTTCCACATATCTTACGCTAGTTAAAGAGCCGTTTTCTATGATCACCAGCTCTGTGCGACTTTCAGAAGAAATTCCGGCCCACACAAGTACAGACCCACCACCGTAGGCTACTTTTTCTTCGATGCATGCTTGCTTGAATCTTTCCCCTGGTCTTCGATACACTCTGTGTCTTCCATCGTGCTTGTAGAGCATAAATTTTGATTCGTCGGAGAACATAACTTTTGACCAATCTTCAATACTCCAATTTACGTGGCTCTGGGCATATCTTAGTCTTGAAATACGATGCCCACGCTCCAGTTTAGGGCCGTTTGCAGGTCTAAGGGGTTTTAAGTTAGATTCAGCAAGCCGACGTCTTACTGTCCATGCACTTGGGTTACTTCCTCCGAGGCGTCGAAACTGATTTGTGAGTTCAGATCCTGTGAGAAAGCGATTTCGAAGCATGGTGTTCACCAAGTATCGGTCTTCTCGTGCTGTGGTACACCTGGTTCTGCCCGTTCCTGGTCTGCGTAGGTTAGAACCAGTTTCTTCGTAACGTCGGAGAACTCTTTGTACTGTTGACAGCGACACACCGACAGTCCTGGCTGTATCGCGCTGACTCCGGCCGGTTTCCAGCATTGTAAGTATTCTGGTGCATTCTTCAGGCGTAAGCGACATAATTTCAGCTTGAATAATGAATATAGAGCACTATCAACATGGTTTATGTACCCACATATATGACAGATTACAAACAAAAGCAAAACCAAATGCTGTAATTTCGTAGTTCCATCTTCGAAAGTGGCCCTTTTTCAAATTTGATTTTTTATGATATAACTTTACAATAACTAAGAAGTTTTAATACCTTCATTTAAGGAGTATTACATTGTCTATTAAATACAATTTATTGCATTAACCTAGCATTTTTAGTTTCCGAGATTTTTAGGATTCTTTAAGTGACCCGGATTCATTGCTCTCGAGTGTATAATCCGTGATTTTCCTTAGGTTTTTCAAGGACCCGATATTTCGACGCTGTTCCTAAAGAAAATCACGGATATAATCCCGTAAGTACTTTAAGTGTTTCAAAATCAATGTTGAAAAATCGAATCTGAATGTGAATAAATGTGGTAGTAAAGCAAGGAAAGCACGTTAAGCCGTCGGTCCCGGCAGTCATTTGTAAATCTTTGACAGTCGTTACAGGTAGAACTGTTCGAGCTGCTTTGTAGGCGACTTAATAGTGAAGCGCAGTCAACCGGTCTTACCAAGGGGTATTGTATTACCCAGAACTAACTGGGCTGTGGAGGTCAGATAGGCAGTCGCTCTATGTAAAATACTAGTATTCATCTGCATTCGGTTAGTCTGGAAGCCGACCCCAACATAGTTGGGAAAAGGCTAGGTGGATGATGAGGTATTCTGAACCAACAGAAATGATTTAACCAAGATAATTTTAGGTTTCACCACCGTACCTTTATCCCGTATCATTAATTTATATTTCATATTTATTCATATTTAATGTTGAATAAATTTATGAAAAATATTTGTTTGGGAACAACTAAAAATTTAAAAGTGAAAACCTTTTTTTGCAAAAAATTAAACCGACCTCAAAGAACACATAAAAGTGAAAAATAACTTCAGCTTCAGAAGTCGGTGACAAATAAACTAAATCAATCAAACAAAGGTCACCGACTTCTGAAGCTAAAGTTATTTTTCACGTTTGTATGTTCTTTGAAGTCGGTTTTATTTTTATGAAAAAGCAGGTCTTCGTTTCGTTGGTACCTTCTTTTTCATTACGATGACTAGTTTCGAGGATAATGTTTATTGGTTCATATAATTAGCTCTTTGCATACGTCATTAATCTTCTTCGTGTTTGTTGATTATTGATGTTATAAAAAAATAAACAAATACCTACCCAGAATTTGTGTACGCTATTACAAAAGAAAAGAAATCTGCTGGTTTTTAGTAGGGCTACAGTATTTTTAGATCAAGCTTATTAATTGACATGTGCGATATGACAATCAGAAAAAATAACAAATTAGGTAATTTAATTAAAGTGTGCCTAATGAATATGATAAAACGTGGGTGTACAGTTTTGTGATTAGTATAACTAGATCAACTGTTTTAGAAGAAACACCATTTTAGACGTCGCAGTGCCTAAATACTTATCTAATAACACAACTACTTTCGAACTTTGATAATTAAAAGTGAATCAATCTGTCAAAGTGTCACCCACCATGTCTGATAACGACACAAGTGCTCAAGGATCTGAAGATGGTTTGGATTATTATTATTCTTCCATTAGAAACTACTTACGCCACATAATGCTAGTGTTTACGCTGGCTACGTTTACATACGGAGTCACATCATGGAGGTTATTAACGAAGTTTCGTACTTATAGAAATTTCGTTTATCTAAATGCCATTTTGGCAAATTTTTTGATGTTTTCATTTGAATTGTTCTATTTTTATAGTGATATTGACCTTAATACCATGAATGTAATCATGCAAATAATAATTTACTTATTCACTGTTAAGAACCATTGGTTATTTGTAATATGTCATATGTTTTATATAGATTTCGTGAAAGTTTTTAACGGGCATAGTCAAAGAAGATTTCTAAAAAGTTGTCTCTTTGCTTGGGGTGGAGCTCTCATCACGTCCCAATTGTGTTTCTATTGGTTAAAAATTTGCATAGACTATAACATAAACATACCTTTTGTGATACTGTTTGTACTCGTTCATTTAAGTAACATTCTGCCTTTAGTCCTAAATTGTGTATTATACATTGTAATTGTATATTCACTTTGTCGTAGTTTCACCACGAGAGCACATACAGCTGCTAACATCCGGCGTCGCTTGTATATAGCCACCCTGATATTTATTATGAGTGACGTTTTATTGGTTTCTACGTATTTTATAAACAGGTTAGAATCTTTTGATATACCTTTAGTTAAGATTTTACATATTATATTACTATATTATTTTAATGCACTAGTATTGAATGTTTTCTTCATCATCGTTAAAAGTAATCGGGAATTGTGGTATAACTATTATGTGAATAAATTGAATCAAAAGTCGTTATTAGCTAGTCAAAGGAGAGACAACATCGTCATGCCTGAAAGATTTATTCCTATTCCTGAGGATCAGCAGATTGACTGATTAATAATTATATGAGCTATATTTTTAAGTTATATGATCATAATTAAATAAATAAATATCGCTGGACATTACACACAGCGCCATCTAGTGCCACACTAAGCAAGGCTTGTGTTGTAGTCACCAGACTGTTAATATACTACATACATGATTTTTTTCTTTGTAAATACTACTACAGATATAAACATACTTACTATAGATATAAACATACATGACTCGGAAAAAAATGTCCATGCTCATTACACAAACATTTGCTCCTACCGGGATTCGAACCCGGGACCCTAAGAACGTAAGGCAGCTTCACTACCGCTGCGCCGTTCGGGTCGTTTTATTATTATTATGTATAATTTTCACTCTTATTTAGATAATTTCGTTCTAAAAGATTTCGTACTTAATTAAGTAGGAAATTAATTAATACATTTATTTTATAAGATATGTTTAACTTAATTAAAGCAAATAAATTTTGAAGTTTTGTCATGATGCCATTTTACCCATGCGGAGCAGGGGCAGGTCACTAGTTTAGTAGAATTTATTGTTGCCTGTACGATAATAATTTTATGTTGTAAATAGTAATCATAGGTATGCATGTATGTACGGCCATCTGTTTCTCAGTACTAGCACTAGAACTAAGAAGCCTGGCTTATTCGTCAACTGGCGACTGTGAATAAATAGCACGAGTGCTCGGTAAGTACTGAGCCCGCGAGCACTCGCGCACCTTCCGATTTTGAGTAAACTTCTTATAAAATATATAATCTAATAACAGATTTTTTATTTTTTTAGATATTGGTATCAAACCGTTTTCATTTGACTGTACTTTATAACGTGCGTACGATTTGACGACAAAAATAAAATTAATTTGGAAACTGCTAACTCGCGAGCACTCGCAAGATTCTCAATCGCCACTTGACGAATTAGCCTTTAGGAATGTCCTAAGTACACATGTCAGTAGCAAGATAGTCGGAATGTCGTTCATGATTCTCATCGTGAGCCATCTCGAGATTGAGAGGCTGGACGACAGTATCCGGTCCCTCGCAATGGGGATGTGCATGCGTACTAACGCATGTGCTTTGCCTCATGTGAAGCGCATTGTGACCACACTGCGTGCCTCCCCGACGAGACGCCTCTACACCACGTACTACCAGACTCGATGCCTAGATAAGTTGCACCTGGCTACACGCGGCTAACTCGGACAATTTAACTCCACATGGCACACGCATCCCTGCTTCGTGGTGTGTTCTAAGTTAGTCATCTGCTCGTTAGTCCAAACATCAGCTGCTCCTTAGTCCAGACCGTGTCCGGCTAGCTCTGAAAGCGAGGTGGATGGGAATCACAAATCCAGTGTGGGTGCATCGGAGTCGGCACCTCTGTCGCAGGTCGTCACCTGCTGGGCCTCCCCCAGGTAACTGGGGGTCTCACTCGGCGGGGATTGACCGCCGGGGTGTCGTGAAGAAAGCGGCGCTGTGGGACAGCGTCGTGGTGCACCTACAGTTACTTTTATAGCTACCTTAGATGCGGACGCTGCGAGAGCCCATCTTGTCTTACCAATCACTGGTCAGTGGTCCACGAAACACTACACCGGTGTGGTGGTATTACATCTGTTCCTCATACCTCCAATACTGGTGACCCTGAACATAAATCAACGTGACGTCATCATCATCAAAATCACTTCCTCAAGTTTTCGTGCAGCGAGCCGCAGCCGCTGGAAGCAGCCGGCATCCACTTGTAGCATCAACGCGAGTTTGTGACAGTCATCATGCGTCGGAAGCACATTCCTGATCATCACCCTCAGCCTCATCGGCGATTTTAAGACAGCGACCGCACTTTCGACTGATCAACAATAAGAGCTGAAAATCCTCTCCTGGTTGAAGATAGCAGTCAGTTTACCACGTCTGACACCCTGGAGTATAACGCAGTGCCAGGATCGACACACTGGGGCTCGCATCACTGTAGACAGTTCCGGCAACATGAACAATGAGGCAGCGGGTTCGGCAGGACATTATGTTTGGGCTTCAAGTCTCTTAAGGAGAGTTATCATCATCATTATCATCATCATCATCAGCCTATAATGGTCCGACTACTGGGACACGGCCTCCTCTCAATGAGAGGGAAGGAGAGTAATTAATGTAGCGAAATAGCCAAACAACTTAAACAGTATTTATAGTATCTTTTCTTTATTAAAATATTATTTAAATGTAAAATTAAAATATTGGCTATTAAAGGCATATTTTGTTTGATTTAAATTTATTTTCAACCCTTTTTACACGACTGCCAAGAATGTTTTTCGCGCGTTTTATGTAAATTTCTATATCAACTCGTATCTTCCAAATTGACTGGAGAAAGGACATGGACAAAAAAGTATATTCCATGTACACATACTTATTAAATATGCCGTAAAATAGAAATAGAAAAATGAATTAATACGTAGTTTTGAGCTTCAATGGAAGAGTCAGTATTTATTTCAAAATATTAAGTAATGCAAAATAAATTCAATGCGCCATTTGTCAGCTTCTGCCATAATGGAACATAGAAAAAACTAATACGTTCCAAAACATGCTTTCTACCTATATACGATATGGACGACAATGCAACTAAGAACATTTTTAACCGACTTCCAAAAAGAGGAGGTTATCAATTCCTCTGTTTTTTTTTTTTTTTTTTGTGTTTGTTACCTCAGAACTTTCGACTGGGTGAACCGATTTTGATGATTCTTTTTTTGTTTGAAAGCTGGTGCTCTTCGATTGATCCCATTTTAATTTGTTGAAGATCTGATGCTGATCTTCCGAGATATACAAAGGAACTCTTCAAAAATAGACGGCAAATCTGCAGTAATTGCTGCAATCGCTTGTAGGTTTATTGTTCATACTGCATCATGACGTAAAATCACGCCTGTATGCTCTGAGGGGGTACCTAGATGTGTACAATACACCCATATTTCGACAGTTAGATATGTTAAGTTCCATTTAATGGGATCCTGGAGAAATAGAGGGAATTCCTTAAATATAGGCACACCAGAAGCGATTTGGGTAGTTTTAGGAAGAATACATTCTTGGAGTGATCCCATTTCAATTTGGTAAAGATCTGATGAAGAACTTCGGAAGATAGGGGGAACTCCTCAGTAAATGATTGCAAATGTACTAGGATCGCTGAAATCTCATGCCTGTCTATTGTTTACACCAGTCCATAAAAGAAAATCACGCCGGTACGCTGTGAAGGGGTAAGTACACGTGAACCACTAAAAAATGAAAAATTAAAACTTTTTTACAAAAAATAAAACCGACTTCAGAGAAAACAAAAAAGTGAAAAATAACTTTAGCTTCAGAAGTCGGTGACAAAAAAACTAAATCAATCAAACAAAGGTCAGGTCGGTTTTATTTTTTGTAAAAAAGTTTTATTCACACAAAACTGTCTATTTTTTATAAAATAAATCATTTAAATAAAATATTTATTTCATAAAAACATGCATTATGCATTTAATCAAATATAATGTTCATAAAGATTTTTTTAAATTAATATCTATTTCATACAAAAAAAATATCACTTATAACGGAACGCGTTTTCATGTTTGACAGTGTGTTTTAACTGTCAAATGTCATGTCATGTCATAATGTCATTGCGATTTGCATTGCACATGCACATTCTTCGTTACGTTCAGTTACGTTGTTTCTGTGTTGTGTTTTTGTGATTATTTCCTAATATTTTTGACCCCTGCTTCTCTCTACGGACTGTTACCTTCTACCAGTCGTCCTAATAATCCTAAAACTATAGAAATATTTTAAAACGCCTTTAATAACCGTTAGTAAGTGGTAGTTGTGGTAGTTTGTTTCACTACATTCGTGTATTCTTCTGCTTTTTTTTTCTTCTTTTCTTCTTTCTAATTTAAGTAAATATGGATATATATATTGTACTTATAGTTTATAGGTATATATTTGTATAAAAAATGTTATACTAAGTAGGTAATGCTAAATATTGCACCTACCACAATTTACACCCAAAGGTTGGCTGGTAGAAAAAGCCTTAAGGCATTAAGGCCGCCTCTGTACTCGTGTGAGCATAAAGAATTAAATAAATAAATACGTTTTTTACTAGCAAATCTTATTGAGTTCACTTTATTGCCAGTGATCTGATTATAGGTTAAGTGAAACTTTTCACGTCCCGTCTGTTGTAATGACAAGTGCTATGAGTTTTTTATTTATAGTAATTTAATGTGCCAATATTCACGAATATAAAACAACAAAAATCGTTGGTGTACATTCAGTTTGATAGGTATGCACACTCCCATACAAAAGTTGGCCATGTCCTTTAGATATGTTTCAAAAACTTTAGTGTAAATGGCGAGTTTTTGGCACTAAATTGTAGGGGAGACCGGGTACAAAAGTAACACTTTGTACTTTGACACTGGTTTCTCGTTATTTAATATATTTATGATGAAATGAATATAGCCACATAATACCTTAGATTGTGCTCTACAAATTTGTATATAAATTTACATCATTATTTGCTGTTTATTGTGAGTTACAATGCTTTAAAAAAAAAACGACGATTGTTACTTTCGACCCCGGGGCCAGGACGAAAGTAACACGGTGTGGGTCGGAAGTAACATGGTTAAGGTGCATGTAATAAATGTGAAATGCTATATAAAATCAACATATTTATTATAAAACACACAAAAAAACAAAAGCAATCTTCTTCGTCACATGAATTACTGTTATGATCAATGTTTTCTTTTACTTTTAACTTTCCTTCTTTGTTCTTTTTCCTTTTCCTTTTTGTAGATGTATTAGGTTGTAAATTCGTTTTTTGGCTTTCATTCTTTATTAGTATTCTTCTTCAATCGCATTTTTTGCGATTGGAGAAGAATGCAGCAATGATATACTCGTATTTATCAGTAACTGCTAGAGGAAATGCTTTTTTGACAATACCAGGAATGTAATGTAGTCAGCCTTTGACCAGGATTATTTCGCATCCAGTTGTCTGTAGCTGTGTTTATCATTTTTTGAATGGTAATTTTCTTATGTATCAATACAATGTCACATGGCAAACATTGTACATTTGTGCCAGGGCTCTAATTGTGGCATTCTCTTTGAAATGTTCGTCAGCCGCTTTTATGTACACGTCCATAATTATGTCAGTGGTCCTTCTTGGTGTCTTCCTCACTCGTTGTCGCGGCATTCTGTTAGTAAATAAAAACAATAAAAATAATAAATTAATTAACTTAAAATAATAAGGGAATCATACGTATTGCATTATGGGGACAAAAGTAACATGTTACTTTTGTACCCGTAGTGCTGTGTTACTTTTGTACCCAACCACGATTTTGTTAATTCATGAATACCTGCATAAAAATAGAACTTGCTATTCCAAAATCAATAACAACACCATGTAAACAATCTAATTAAAAATTACACTGCAAATAGTCACATTGATATCACCATTTGAACACTACGTGAACACTAATGAGTAAATGACAAAAAACTTACTTCTGGTTCTTAAAATCACGTGGCGTCCTCTAGCACAACTTTACGGCACGGAGCGAGCGCGGCGACTAAATATAAGCGAGGGGAGCATCACTGGCTGTCTCCTGACGGTAGCAGAGCAGCGTTTCGACCATTTGATATACGTACAGAGCGTTTGTTACTTTCGACCCGCCGTTACTTTTGTACCCGGTCTCCCCTAAGTCTTAATTTTGTTTTAAACCAAACCTATCGAGTTGGATTCAAGAGAATTGGACGGAGATTACAAACATACAGGGCCCCGATTCTCTTATTGCAATAGTGTCATGATAGTCTTTCATTGATCTCATAATTGTTCATTTTGACAAGTTTAGTGATCTACTAATATCATGGCGTCATTATGACTATCCAATGAACAATCACGGACATTGCATTGAAAGAAATAGCTTAAAATAGTAGTCTCGTACATAATGACAAAAGAATGACTGACTTACGCGGTCTGCCAACATGTTGACAGTTCCTTTGAGATTTAGAGCGGAAATTTGCTCAATTAGCACTATTTTATATTGCAATCCGTATCTATATCCTAAAGATAATTTAAAACACTTGTAAGAAAATAAATCTAAACACAAGCCACTAGAAATAAAAACAAATAAACATTCAGCAGCTAAACAGATACAATGAGTTGGATAGTTGCACATTTATCCACGTTCCAGATTTTATGTTTTTTTGCTATTTACGAACTTCTTACTACTTCAGATTGCTTTTATTACATATAAATAATATGCAAAAATATATATAAATGAAATCTGGCACAAATAACAGTTTAAATGTAATAGTATATTTTCGAAAATCATTTCTATTAACAGGTTTTTTAATAATGGCAATACAACAATGTCATTCAAACACAACTACGAGATCATTGATCGAACCACTATGATGAATTTAGCAGAATAAGAACTTTAAGCAAAATGGCAATAGCAATCCCATTGTAATTCAACAACAATTATGAGATCAATGAAAGACTATCTTGACACTATTGCAATAAGAGAATCAGGGCTCAGGGTGAATTATTGAAGTGGGCATAAATTGCCAAATCCGAAACTATGAGTAATAGCGAAAGTGCTCAAAGGAGTCTCGAGCTCGATTTTGATGACAACTAAAACTGCATCTTTAGATTTTTGAAAAATCATTCACAGAGTAGTATTCTGAACAAGCACTATAACTCGGTGAACATTTAATTTATGAGTATGCGTGCAGTAAGCGATGGCCACAGAAATAAATGAATGTCACAGAAATAGATATGACCCCTGACAGCAAAAAAGTTCTCCTCCTAGACTGTGGGAATCAATGGGCTCGATTCCAGGCTAGGGATATTGATATTCAAAAAATTCAATGATGCAGTTTTAGCTTTCATCTAATCGGGTTCGAGACTCCTTTGAGCATTTTTTGCTATTTCTCATAGTTTCAGATTTGACCGTCCACGAAAAATTCAACCAATTATATGTCACCGTAAAATTGTCAAACACGTTATATTGTAATCTCTCTAGCGCGATTGTAAACTCTCGAAATATTGTCAAATGAACATAATTATAGAAGTATCTCTGCCCCCATAATCGGGACTTGGGGCAGGTTCCATTAGACCCTGCACTCGGAAACACCGCGTAGCGCGGCTCGGTCGACTACGTTTTTTAGGGGATTATAAAGCGTTTTAGGGTTAGGTTATATTAATCGGTATTTCTCAGGAATAGTCCATTATCTTTTCATGAGAATGGTGCCATTGGGCAAGCCCCCCCCCCCCCCCTCTTTCCCTCCACACCTCGTGAGTTGACTACCCTCGCATGCGTTTCACGAAAAATTATGCGTTTTACTGTAAGCAGTATGTTCGTTTGAAAATATTTCGAGAATTTACAATCTCTCTAGTTATTTTACAATCTAACGTGTTTGTCAATTTTACGGTGACATTTAATATCGGTACGTAATATAATTGGTAGTCGGGTTTTTATATTTTTTAATTAAAATTACTTGTTCAAAATAGGATGATAATTATTGTAATTATTCTGCATCATGTTATTTTTTAAATCTAGCTTATTAATTTAAAAGTGCGATAAAATCAGAAAAGTAACAATTGGGTAACTAAATTAATTGTACTTTGCCTAATGAATATGATAAAACGTGGCTGTTAGTTCATTCGTTTTTTTTTTTAATTTTGTGCATGTTATAACTATATCGTTTTGGATGTTGCGGTGCTTAAAGACAATCTAATAACAAAACTACTTTCAAACTTTGAATAATGAGTCTATTTAAACTAAACGTAATATCCACCATGTCTGATAACGAACGAACGACACCAGTTTTTATTGATTTATATTATCTGATTTGGGAAAATATTCTTCCATTCGGTTCTACTTACATCACATGATGCTGTTACTGATACTGTCAGCGTTTATACAGGGTGTCTCATTCAAATCGGTCAGTATGGGAAAGTCTGAAACTATAAGACATACGAAGATCTGTTCTGAGGAACCATGTCATCGATTTTAATAACAAGAAAAACTGCATTCATACATTTTAAAAAACATCTGTACTTCGTTCGGGAATCGAACCTGGCTATTTTGAAAAAAAAACCTACACTATTTCTATTTAGATATCGATTGTGTAGGTCTTAAGCAGTAAATGTCTGTATGAAACATGATGTCAGAAATGAATAAAATGCATTGTTTTATTTTAGTAGGTGCTTGAACTGACCACGTTTACAATATTAAACAAGTTCGGGTATTTAAAATTGTCTCTATGGTTGTTTGTCCCTCTTTGCTGATGTAGCAACTTGATACATACACCTCTTTACATACCCACACACCCATTGGCATTGCATTAAACCATTCCGGAAGTTTTGTTATCTGCGATACTATTATCTAATATCGTGTTGAATATTGTATTGACAAAGGCGGTGGTCACTTCGAGCACCTATTAAAATAAATTAAAGTATGTGGAAACAATGCATTTTATTCATTTTAGACATCATGTTTCATACAGACATTTACTGCTTAAGACCTACACAATCGATATCTAAATAGAAATAGTGTAGGTTTTTTTTTCAAAATAACCGGGTTCGATTCCCGAACAGAGTACAGATGTTCTTTAAAATGTATGAAGGCAGTTTTTCTTGTTATTAAAATCGATGACATGGTTCCTCAGAACAGATCTTCGTATGTATTATAGTTTCAGACTTTCCCATACTGACCGATTTGAATGAGACACTCTGTATACGGAGTCACATCATTGTTATTACTGAGGATGTTTTAGACTTACAGAAATATCTATAATATATTTGGCAACTTTCTTACACTAGTTTTCAGTAATATCACTCAAACGTTACTCAGGAGCATTTTTTTTATCTTTGTCGATAAAAATATATATTTTTTACTTAGGAACAGTTAGGGTAGTCACGGAGCCACGGTGCTCACTGAAAAATGTTTGAATTTACGGAACTGTCAAAGGAGGCTGCTGCTTTTCGACCTCACAAATTATTGACCAACTTTTACTGGACAACCAATTTCAGGCTTGTTCGTTATTCGTCAACTGGTGACTGTGAAACTCGCGACTGCGCGCGAGTTGGTATCTGCTGAAAAACTTTTTTTTTGGTGGCCGTCAACTTTCTCGGCCATGAAAATCTGCCGTAATATACGTGAGATGTACAGACAACAACTTCTTACGAAATGTATAACATATGTACCTACCTACTCACTTTAAATATATAAGATATTTTGTACGACTTGACCTTAAAACAAAAATCATAAAATATTTATCATTTAACTGTTCGTGAGAGAAAGTTTGCCATAAAAAAAAAACAAAACTGGAAGGTGCCAACTCGCGAGTTTCATAGTCGTCACTTGAGAAATAAGCCTCATGGAAGGCTTATGCCAGCCGTGGGAGCAATTTAGGCTGATTATTCAATCTCTTTTTATTTTTTATTTATTTTTATTTATACAATCTCAGTTACCGTCTCAAAAAATCTAACCTTTCCTTTCTTCCTCAGATTGACAATGACATTCACCATAGAGCCAAACGCAAGCTACAATCAGACCTGGACCACGAGTGACTACACCTCTTACGAAGTACGGTTAGAGGCTTACCTCGTGCCAATCCTGTTTGCCATCCTCTTCATAGTAGGAGTGCTTGGCAATGGGATCCTGATCATCGTATATGTCAAGCAAAGGGGCATAAAGTATGCGCCGAATACGTAAGTATTGATAACTCTTGGTCTTTTATGTGCTACATTTTATTTTCTCGCTAAAAAGATGAAAAAATACCGGCTGATCCTTGAACCAAACATTTGAAGACATGTGAGTGCGGCGGTACTATACAAATTTAGCTCGCCCTTATAACCTACGTCTCTTAGATCTAACAGTCTGATTATCTTTAAACAGCTGTCAATGTGACATATTCCCATACAAAAATATGTTTTAAATAGCTGTTTTTAGATAATCGTCCGTCATCTTTTTGGTGAGCATGGACCTTAGTGCTGTTAGGGTTTTTAAATAGTCTGCACGCCATCGGCTTGTGACAGCTACTAACGCGCACTCAGACTGCCACGATTTGCACAGTGACAAGACCCGTTTTCAAGTTAATAGTAAGAGAGTTTAAATTAAACATTTTGGACGTTGGGCTAATTCAAATCATTTTAGGAAACCCCACATCAACGATTGCAAAAAAGTTATGTGGCTTTGTGAAGACTTTTAATCACTGATTCCCTTTCTAAGTATTCCTAATATTTATGTGACTCGGTAATAAGGTACGATGGGGTTGGCATATCCGTATGGACAAAAACCCCCTTTAAAAAAAAAAGAATATAAAAAAGTTACGCGTACGTAATTATACAGTGTGTGTACAGTAAACAATGCCATTATGGCTTCGTGAAAAGCCTGTTTACTTTTTTCCAAGCATTTTGTACATAAAACTAAGAAACTTTAGCTTTACCAAAAGTAATGGCTAGTATACTACTCTTTGTATGGGGTGAAAAATCACGTACCTATTACGACAAAACCGTATACATAACTATAACGCACACAAAACGCGGATGGACGGATTATGAAGTTATTTAAAGTTATTACCTTGAAAACTAGTATTTGAAACGAACTTTTGAAAAACTTGTAACTATGTAGAAAAAAAAAATTGCAAAGAGAACAAGTGCCATTCGGCTTCGGTTAGGGTCTATTTACACCCTTGTAACGAATTTACGTACTGAAATCGCACTTGATTGCGAAAAGTGGAAAGATGACAGTGACTTCAGGGTCGGCTTCCAGTCTAACCAGATGCAGCTGTATACCAGTATTTTACATGGAGCGACTGCCTATCTGACCTCCACAATACAGTTAGTACTGAGTAATACGATACCCTTGGTAAGATTTTAAGGCCACTGGCTACTGGACACGAGCCGCGTTAAAAGAGTAACCCTGGAGTTTTATGCCGACTCTTCTCCATGGAATCGACCAACGCGAACCGCGCACCTTTTTTGATGTTTTATAGGTGCCAATCTAGGCCTATGTGAAATAAAATATTTTGATTTAGATTTTTATGATTTCGTGCTCTCCGAGGCACGGAAGAAGCTACGTACAGAATGGATGGTTATCCGTTCACGGACTAACCTAGGCGAGCGCAGTTTAACATGGAGATTGACCCGAGCGGTTGTTATTACCTATTTGGACACGAGTCCCTCCTAAGTCTGTCTCAGCCACCGTTCATTATTAATGTGTAACAATTTCGTCCACAGGTACATATTCTCGCTTGCCCTAGCAGATCTGCTAGTGATCCTGATATGCGTGCCATTCGTCTCAATCGTCTACACACTGGAGTCATGGCCATGGGGGGAGGTAATATGTCGCATCTCCAATGCTGGCAAGGACGTCAGCATTGGGGTATCAGTCATCACATTGACAGCTTTGTCAGCTCAGCAATACTACGCGATTGTGAGTAAATTGTATTTTATACCCAAAGTCAATTTTAATAAAATTTTACAATGTTAACTGACAGTATCGATAGCTAAACTATGCTCTGTCCCCAAAATAATTATAGCTAATAAGTCCTGACTACAAATAGGCTAAACGACAGAAAAAAAACGAATTAATCGCGTCGGTAAGATTATCAAAAACAGACAAAGTTACGACGCTTTTAAAACTGTCAATACGTCACGCCTGGGTATAATTTTTAGCTTTCTGACATCACGAGCCGACTCTCCCCAGTTTTGATACGTTTTATCATTGTCAATATTCATTTAACTTCAAAAACAAAAAATACGTGTCCATTATTTTCCAGTGCTCTAACCGACGGACTAAACAGATTTGTAAATCTGCCGTCATGCCTATTAAACGTCACGTCTCAAGTCTTCTCTTAACTACAGAGTGTGAACAAACGCACGTGTAACTACCAACTAAGTAGTTAGACTATAGTTTAATAGCTCTGACTGTTGTTTGACTAACTTACTTTGTTGCAGCTTCGCAAACTACCACTGGTTTGTGCGACGTTCATATGGGCGGCGGCGCTACTCTTTGCTGCGCCGGCGGCATTGTGGTCAAGCACAGTGACTATACAACTGGGGCCTAATGACACTCTTGTATACTGCACACCTTTTCCACATGGTTATGATGAATTTTCAAAGTAATTTGAGCTTTATTTTCTAGATTGCTTGTTTTTCTTGGTTTTTGTAAAGTTCATATGAGTAGCGGCGCTAATTACTGTACGTAAAGAAAAAATAGGCTAAGATTGCGTTTCAAGACATACAAAAACCCGCTAGATGAAATAGACCTTAAATTATTTGCAAAACGTTGTCAACATTTAGGCTAAAGGTTTGTACAGTCTTTCTTTTTTTGATTCCATTTTTTTATTTTATTTATTTATGTGTTGTCCTGTCGGGCTGATAAATGCTTTTTCTTTCTTTCTTTCTTTATATGAAAAACCTAGAATCAGAAATCAAAGATAATCCCAAACTATTCTGGAATCACGTGAAGACTAAACGCGGAGGATCTAGTGCTTATCCAATGACAATGACTGACGGACAGACTGCAACGTCTCATGGCTCGACTATCTGTGACCTTTTTGGTAATTACTTCTCATCTGTTTACACCCCTGAAAAAAGTAAAGAATTTAAAAATAATTAAAGCTACCACAGTTCACTGGAAACTAATAGCTAGTGCTTAACAACCCCAGACTTGGATATGGATTCTTTACTCAGAAAACTGCAATCTTTAAACACAGCAGGACCTGATGGAATCCCGCCAATATTTGATTGTAAATGTGCACCAGTACAACTGATCTCTCCACTTCTAAAAATATATAAGAAGTCGTTGGTCACCGGAACTTTTCCATCCGAGTGGAAGAAAACCAAAATTGTTCCAGTACACATATCGGATAATAAAGAGACTATCTCAAACTACCGACCCATTACCATTCTGTCCACTTTCGCCAAGGTTTCGAGTCAATGATCTGTCCCCATATCCAACACCATTTTAAGCCTTATCTTTGTGAGTCCCTGATAGAAACTATTGACTCAAATAAGCAATTTGATTTGATGTACACCGATTTCAGTGAGGCATTTGATAAAATCTCCCATGCCATGTTAAGGAAACTGGCAACATATGGTATCACGGGTCCCTTGCTGAAGTAGTTGGAATCATATCTTGCTAACCGTGAATTTTATGTAGTGGTTAATGGTTTTCGCTCTACCAACAATTATCACATGACTTCCGGTGCCCCACAGGGTTCCCATTTGGCCCCTATTTTATTTATCATTTGTATAAATGATCTTCCCCACTGTTTTCACTTTTCAGAGTGTTTTTTGTACGCGGATGACTTAAAGTTTGCTAGGAAGGTCGAATCATCAAATGATATGGAGCTTTTGCAGGATGATCTGAATACAGTGATTGAATGGTGTAAGAATAACAAAATGGAATTGAACTTCAATAAATGCCACCACATCTCTTTCACTAGAAAGATTCACCCTGTTAAATCGACCCACTTTATAGGAAAACAAAGTATCCATGAAGTAGAAACTATAAGGGTCGCAAGCAAGTCAGCACTAAAATACTGTTGTATTATAGCATGGTCCGGAGCATACCGTAAAACGGAGTCAATAGATACAGTTTGGAACTTTGAAATTGACATTCCTATTTTTTCCGAGTCGTTTCTTTGTATGTAATGCAATTTTATTATGAGTTAAAGTTGATTTTGAACAATATAATGTTCAAAAGCTATTTTTAATATGTATTTAGAACAAAAAACACATAAATATTAGCCATCTCTATTTACCCAGGAGTCGGGGTCAATAGATACGACATATGGGGTTAATAGAAAAAATCTGTAGGGTTGTCTCATTTTAAACAATTATTACAATAGGTCTACCTATGTTCAAAGTTAATATCCTATGATTATTATCAATATATTATGTTTAATTTAATTTGTTATCTTGATTTGTTTGTTAAGTTTCCAGGGTTTGGTTGGTTTTACACTAATTTTAACATTCACAATAAATTAATTGCAATAATATTAATGTTTAATATAATTTGAATAAAATAGTGCATGTAGTGTTAGCCTGTAAGTAATTGTTGCACTCATAAATGTATATCGTGTACTTTTAAATGAAATGTAAAGTGTAAACAATTGTAGGTTAACCTTAAATAAATAAGGTAAAAAACTGAGGAGAAAAGGTATTTTGTTATTACTCTAAAAATGCGATAAATAAAGATAATATTCCAAATTCTCATTTAAAATTATAGGTATATTATCACCTCTTAAATCCACAAAGGAGACGAAAACGATTACATACATTCTTGGGCGGAAAACCATGAAAACACTAAACGTAGCAGAAAGAATTGGCAAGTGTCAATGTCGGTCCGTTGTCAATGCTGTCACAGATAATATAATACCAATGCTGTTATTAAAAATATGATTAAGTTATTAATTGTATTTTTTTTATAAATTAATGAAATGTATAAATTGTGCAAAGCTTTTCTTTTTGTAGTTCTGTAATCAATTAATTAAATCGATAATGTTATGAAAACTATCATTCTCAATTAACTCCGCTTCCACATTGAGAATTGAGCTGATTTTCTTATAATTATTTTAAAATAGAAAAATATGACTAATCCATAGACCATATTATCTCAACTTACCTATTACATTTCGGCCCACCGTTTTCCGTCTGCTTTGTTTCAGATGGATGACCCTAACGAAGTCAGTGGTATACTACGCCCTGCCTCTCCTAGTGATTGCTTTCTTCTATTCACTGATGGCGCAGCGGTTGCTGGCCAGTACGACGGAGATGCCCGTGGCGCTGCACGGGGGGCAAGGGGAGCCGCAGGCGCGGGCTAGGAAATCTGTCTCGTCTTTGGTGCTGGTGTTCGTTATTGGTGAGTGTAATTTTTTAATTTAAAACTCTTTGCTAGATTTCATAAGCCTTGAAACCTTTTCTTCAACAAGTTGTCCCGCCTTCACGTCCCGTTAGGCTACATAAGCACTGAATGGTACCTTGCTTAGCGCCTAAAGCCATAATATCTGGTTAAGAGGTAATAGGGGCTGCGATTTTTCACATAAGTGTATTCCCATTTCTTTCTTCAAAATGTCTCTAGAGAAATATTTATTTTTCGTAAAATCAAGGTCTACTGCAGACACATCCCTGCTATTTCCTTTCAACAATTCATAAGTAATAAAATGTGACGCTCCAAAAATAGCAATAAATGTCCCATTTTTACGGCTGCGATTAGAGGACTGCCAGACAAATTTGAAAATTTTCTAACATAAAAGAAATTAATAAAACCAAAATCACAAATCAATGTCAAAATAATTCATCGGCTCAGTTTTCGAAGAGAAAAAAAGAGGAATACGAATTGTCAATCTCGTCAAATTTTAGTGATATAATCGGTCTGAACTGCAGCTTTCCCTGTCACTCTCTACGAGGACAGGGTTGGTGCAGCGCGACGACAATAGTTTCTTCAAATCCCATTTTTTTAAATTCCTCGCAGGCTCTGTTCTCTGTTAATATTTGATTAACTGGTTGGTAGATACGGTGGCAAGCGTACAGTGCGGCCAAATGCACAAATTCTAGAACTTTCGTTACTCTCTCAAGGTGCTCAAGGCGCTAGGCAAGCCATCTGACAGTACGAATGTAGTGCTTTTTAAAATTCATACTTATCTATTTCTGTGGCCAATCAGCTTTGCTGTGTTGCGGTCAAAAGGGTGGTGGTAAACACATGGGTACATTTTGAACTATTGTATTGTTTTGTTTCGTTTTTTGTCTGAACTATCGTATTATATATCGGGCTGGTGTTCGCAACTCCACGTCAAAGTGCGTATTTTGCGTATGGCCTATAATCCACCACGCGGGCCCAGTGCGGGTTGGTAGATGTCACGTGTCTTGGAATTTATGGTTTTATAAGAGCATGCCAGTTTCCTCACGATGTTTTCCTTCATCGTTTCAAATTCCTCGACTCAAACTTCACAGCAGTAATACGTATACGTATTTACAGAATTATTTTCATTAAAATCATCAATACCATCCTTAGTTCGTTTAATCTCATTGAATGACTAGTCATGAAAAAGAAATAGATTAATCTCGATATCATTACCTATTCATCTTCAAAAGGTTACTAGAAACTAATGACAAGGTAGTCTATTTATATGTGTATATTTAATTAGAAACTTGGTACTGACTGGTTTAAAATTTACATAGTAACCGAGACAAAACTTGCTTACAAGTTTCAAGTGGTTTCCAGTTTAAATTTTCATCGCTTTGGTAGCTGGTAAACTCTTTACGCCAAGATATACATTTGTTATCTTTGGTTAAGGAGTATGTACGAGTATAATCTCTATGTAACCTTGCCGTTCATATAATTCCTGCAATAAGTTGCACCACAGTTAATCCACGAAATAAGTTACAATTTGACTTCAAATCACCATCATACAATTACATTATCATCATCTCATCTGCCTAACCTTTTCCAACTATGTTGGGGCCAGCTTCCAGTCTTGCCGGATTCAGCTGACTGCCAGTATTTTACATGAACCGACTGCCTATCTGAACTCCACAGCCCAGTTAGTATTAGTACTTGGTAATACGGTAGCTCTTGGTAAGATTCGCCACGCAATAACGAAGATGACAATACGATATCATTGTTTGTTTCAGTGTTCTTCATTTGCTTCTTGCCGTACCACGCGTTCGAGCTATGGTTTAACCTGTCACCAACAGCGCAGACTGATTACAACGATTGGATACACGGCTTAAGGATACTTGGTTTTTGCCTCAGGTACGTGATCTAATCTAGCGTCAATTTTCACTAGCATCATGTCAAAAGAAGTGAATTTACCACGCCTTCACTCGAGTACAATCGACTAGGCAAAGTTTTTTCATTCCTTTTATTCGAAAAGTGTCGTTTCGTTCCTCTATAAGCGGGAGCAAAATAGCTTTTTTCTCCACTAGACTTTTTAGTAGACAGTAATGAGATTGAACATGAATTGTTAATTGAAATCGATCGCAAATTTTGTAAATTACTGGCTCTATCGCATGAGGAAGCACGGTAACGAAATAAAATTAAAAGCGTGCGATTTACTTCCCTGTTCTTGTAATTGGTATGGATTTTATTGTATTTTGCCAAAAAAATAGTTCTACGTCGAGTTCTGAAAGTAATAGTGCATTGAATCCTGAAACAATAACAATCAAAGCTAATAACGTCAAACAAAACTTAATACCTACGGAATTCCGGGAGAAATACACATTTTCTCACAGAAGGAGATGAAAAGTGGAGTATGTGACTCGAAAGCAAAAATATTTTTCCCTCTGGCGATGTACTTTAAATAACTCGCTACGCTCAGGATTCTATTTTAGAATCCTTCACTATGCTCGGGATTTTATTCCAATTGAAGATAGCGTAAAAATATTATTTTGATCCCTTGCCATACAATCTACTATAATTGTGACCCAGCTCCTTGAGTTTGTCGCTCTATGTGAAGACTAGGTAACGCAATGACCCTCTCTATATTATAGTCTGGTGTTATTTATGGGGCAGGTCAAACATTCTGTCTGAATTATAACATTGCATTTCGGCGGTTGCCTACCCATAAAGACTCCCAAAAATCTCCAAAAGACAGCCGTGGTTTTAAGCGCTTTCCGAAAATTACAAAATATATACAGTAACGAATTTATTTCTATACAGTTTCCTGTACTTCTGCCTGAATCCGGTCGCTCTTTACTGCGTAAGTGGAGTCACGCTTCAACCACTACCTGTGCTGCCGACGAGGGACTCTTCGTTCATTCGACTTACAGCTCCTGCCTATCCAGGACAGATGTCTGTGAGACCTCATTCAGGAGCACACATCGCTGTCGTAGTAACAAGTTGGGTTGACAAGGCTTTTTGTTACGTTGGGTGTAGGTAGGACGTAGATGGTATAAGTTGGTGGTTATAAGTCAGTTAAATCATTAAAAATCCAAGGGGGCTAAAATCTCCCTCAGCCAGCACGAGCCCCTAGAGCGCGTTCGGGTCCATCGACCATTGTGTATAATCGCGTCGGTCGAACCTTCAAAAAAAGTAAGCTAATATTTTTTTGTTTTGAAAGTTCTAACTTCAAGGAATTACTAAACCACAGAATAATATATAATCGAATTTTGAGTTGTTACTTGTTGAGTAATCAAATTTAATAATCACTTTTGCTTGTTTATAGATACGAGTGTTGGACCTTGAATTGTGCAACTTTTTTTCTGGGTTACTTAAATACCATTCTGGAGCAGATTGTCTTTAATCGCCTCAAGAATAACTGTATTATCTTAAGAGGCCCGTGAAGCATGCATGGTTCATACAAACGTAATATTTCATACAAACAAAATAATTTGTAAATCAAACATGTTCTTAAGGTTCTGTGTATTTATTTCGATTGTATTACAGAATATATGGGTTCCCAAATATATATTTTGAATGGACACTGAATTAAACAAGAGTTTTAACCTCCTCATATGTCATTGTCCTTTCAAAATATATGTTTGGAAACATAGGTATTCTGTAATCAAATCGAAACAAATACACACTACCTTAAAAATATGTATGATTTACAAATTATTTTGGTATTACGTTTGTATGAAAGACGCATGCTCCGCCGGCCTCTTAAAGCAAATTCCTAATTATTTAGTCTAGAATACGGTTCGTAACTCCAATTGTATCCACACTAAGGCGGTTAAGCCACCTACAGTTTAATGCAATCGATGGAATGTAAACTTCAATAGTCACATAGATACAGTGTCTTTTTGAATATACTGTAAGTTAGCATAGTTCCAAAGCCACAATTTAAATTAGTTTTATTTTCGGAGTTTAGTTCAGTTTCACTGGCATTTGCCAGTCAAACTGAACTAAACTCCGAGCGTAAAGCGTGTACTAAAGTTACACCTCTGCATAAGCCAAGATGTTTAATTTTTTTTATTAAAAGATAAAGTTCATATTCTTTACCACCCTATTGCACCTATATTCTGGCAGATACATTTTTATTCATTCATTCATTCATTTTTTTTTTCAATAAAAATACGCCTATACAAATTAGTTTTGTTTTATTTACTCTTTATTTCACTTTAGCCTACACGGGCGCATAAATAAAACGTCAAAAAAGGTGCACGATTTGTGTTTGTCGTTCCAATGCAAAATAATCGCCTTATGTGGTGATCTTACAGAAAAACAAAGAAACATACACGTGAAGCATATCCACTCTTTACGACCACGGAAACGACCAATCCCAAATTATCGTACATCTTGTTTCGATGTAAGTGGTGCCCATGTAGACTAGTGTAGATAATTAACCACCAGAGACCATTATTCGAAGACGAAATCCATACAAATACCTATTATAATAATTATGCGAAAGTTACACTGTTTGTTTGACAGCTACGTTTTTAAGAGTAAATAGATCGTATGTATGTCGCCGGCAACAAACCAGGCAAGGCAACAAGGAGACGTGTAAATGTGACGCAAATTGGTACGACAAAAGACACGATGCATCTAGAGGTACAACGATGCCGCAATGCATTTTTGTTGGGATACACCACGGACCACGCCGTATGTTTCTGTATAGAATAACTAGCTGACTCACGAAAGGTCGTCTGCGTCACATAAGAGTGAAAAAGCTCGCAATGGGAATAAATTTCCCCTGATTTTGCCACATTTTTAGGGTTCCGTACCTCAAAAGGTAAAAACGGAACCCTTATAGGATCACTTTGTTGTCCGTCTGTCTGTCTGTCTGTCTGTCTGTCTGTCTGTCTGTCAAGACCTTTTTTCTCAGGAACGCGTGGAGGTATCAAGCTGAAATTCATATCAAATACTCAAGTCTATGGTCTCTTGGAGCTGTGAAAAAATCAAACTTCTAAGTCAACGCGATCAAAAGATACTCCCGTTTATGCCGCAAATTTTCGACACTCGCAAGGGAATCAAAACCTACAGGGTACTTCCCGTGAACTCAGAATCTTGAAAATTGGTACGAAGCAACGTCTTATAACACAGATAAAGGAAAAATTGCGAAAAGCATAAATTTTTAGTTACATCATATAATAAAAATATTTTTAATCATTTTAAACTTATTACCCCTTTACTCATGAACGCGTAGTGGTATTATATTGAAATTCTTAACAAATACTCAAGTCTATAATATCTTTAAGCTGTAACAAAATCAAACTTCTACGTCAACGCAATCAAAAGATACAGCAATTAAAGCCGCATATTTTGAAACTCGCAACTACTCGCAAGGGAATCAAAACCTAAAGGATACTTCCAGACGACCTGGAATCTTGAAATTTGGCATGAAGCAACGTTATAAAGTACACATATAGGAAAAATTCCGAAAATCTTAAATTTTTAGTTACATCACATAGTATATTTTTTTTCCTACAGGTTTGTACGGAACCCTCGGTGCGCGAGTCTGACTCGCACTTGGCCGGTTTTTTTATTTATGTTCCGCTCCTTTTGGTCGCCGTAGCGTGATGTTATATGTATAGCCTTCCTCGATAAATGGACTATCAAATACAATTTTTATTTTATTTAGAACCAGTAGTTCCTGAGATTAGCGCGTTCAAACAAACAAGCAAACAAACAAACTCTTGAGCTTTATAATATTAGTAAAGATAATATAATAGTATTTATTTCTGTATAGATTATAGAGCCTGTACTACGTTCACTGCAAATTATTCGTACAAAACGTACGACGCTGACGTGTGAATAGATTGGTTTTTCTCGACGATCACTAACTTCCGCACAGACATCTCCTACTTAACCTCTCTAGGGGTTGGGGATTTTTTACAAATCCTTCCTAGATACTAGCTCAAGTTTAATATAAAACACTTATCATCATCATCAGCCTATAATGTTCCCACAGCTGGGACACGCCCACCTCTCAATGAGAGGGAATGGGCTATAATCTACCACGCGAGCCCAGTGCGGATTGGTAGATGTCACATGTCTTCGAATTTTTGGTTCTAGGACATGCCGGTTTCCTCACGATGTTTTCCTTCACCGTTTTGAGAGCAGCGGTGATGAAATAAATTACACAAAGTAATGCGCCTGTCTGGGTTCAAACCCACGACTTACTGTTCGTAAGTCGGGGCCGCTACCACTGGGCCACCGCTGCTCTCAATATAAAACACTAATATCGTTTAATCTTTTGATTCAGGATATTGATTGAGTAGATTTCTGACACAAACGAAACTAGTGTGAAATTTCCATTTGGTTCGTTCACTCGTTCAGATTTGGATCAAGGCTAAAATGCAGTATATATGTCACCGTTAAGATAAGATAAGATAATTTTTATTTGTTCAAAACATGAGTATACACACACATAGCATGCAAGATGTTAAATTGTAATGTGTCAAGCGAGATTGTAAACTGCCGAAATATTGACAACTAAACTACTGCTGTGTGTAGATTGTAATCTGTTAAAGTGAAACCGTGAAATGTTTGCGACTGAGCTTTTTTACTATGTGGCGCTGACATAGCTACATGAAACTTTCGTTTCTTTAGCTTTTGATGTAGGTTAATCAAACAAAACATACATTGAATAACTGATATTTTAATGTTACATTTACAAAATATTAAAACAGAAAGAACAATATTTAATGAAGAATTCATGAGATAGACACACACTTTTCTGGAGACCGAAATATTGAGATGAGTTGTACAAACATCATGTCGTGTCGAACCCATTGTTGCATTGTTCGATGACGGTGAATCAGAAGAGTTTGCGATGATGCGATCCCCGGAGAAGTCAGGGCCGGCACTGCGTTATACGTTGGCATCAAACAGGAGAGGATTTTGAGCTCTTTTTGTAGACCAGTCGAAAGTGTAGAATACTGTCACAAGGTGACTCTGATGAGGCTGAGGGTGATTTCCGTTGCACGATGATTGTTGGGACCACACGTTAAAGCCAACAGTGGATGCTGGCTATATCCACCGCTGTGCGACTTGCTGCACGAAAGCTTGAGGATGATGTTGACGTCACGTTATTCGAATTTGAGGTAAAAGGGACAAGGTGAAAATTTCCACCAGACGGGTTTTTGCCTAATGAACTCATAACCCAGTCGTTGATAAGACATGATGGGCTCTCGTCATGTGTGCTGTAGCTATGAATTTGCCTGTAGGTACACCACGATGCTGTCGCACAGCACAGCTTTCTTCATAACACCCCAGTTGATAATCCGCGCCAATTGACACTTCCAGTTAGCTGGAGGACACCCGGCAGGCAATCACCTAAGAAGACAGATGTTCCGACTTCGAAGCATTGACAGCGGATATGTGACTCCCGGACATTGCACTTCCAGAGCTAGGCGGACACGGTCTGGATCGATACGTGGTAACGATTTGATTTAACAACATCATTATTTCGTGACAGTGCCTAGGACATTCCTAGAGGTTTCCTTAGTTGAACTGCTAGTAATGAGAAACAGATGACCGTACATACTACATATTAACAACATAAAATATGGTACAGACAACAATATAAATTATAAACTAGTGACCTGACCCTGCTTTGCAGGGATGCAATGGCGAAATCTTGACAAAATTTAGAAAGGAGATCCCCGATTACTGGCGCAGCCGAAACAATAATCAGATAAGTGCCAAAATAATCTACAATTTTGCTTAGTTAACCCTATTAAATCTAAGCCTTAATAACAGTGAACAAGTTCAGAAAATAAGCAGTTTTAAATTTAGGACCGGGGACCCAGATGAGCGATTGTCAACAATGTTGAAGTTGAAGTGTTACACTTCTGCAAATTCCTAAAACTAGTTTCGATATTTTACTGGGTAAAGCTCAGTCAACTCTCGATGCAAATACAAATTACATTGAAATAAAAACTTCTAAAACATTATAAGTATTTAAAAATCTAATCTGGATAAAACACTACAAATTTTACTATATTTCCTAAACTTACCACATTTTCAAACTACGTATTACGATCAATTTTTTAAGTATATTTTTCCTTATAAATCAGCAAAAATCATTCTTGTGATGACTCGAACAGTGAAACGAACTAAACGTAACTCTTATAAAAGCAAATTAGATAAAAGAAACTATATCACAATAACTAAAATAGCCAAAAATGTTAAAAATTGATTTTACCATTTTGGCAGGAGACGTGAAAATTGGGCTCGTGAAACCTGCCCATATAAATGCTCTAATTTTTGGCAAAGTGTCAAAGGCGTTAGCGCTAGTCCCTAACGCCGGACCTAAGTTTCTATGGAGTTGGAAGTTCTCCTTTATTGTGCTTTAACCAAGTAAAACATGAAAGTAAATACGAATTACCTTAACAATAAATGATCTATATCATAGTGACAACCGCACATTACATAAAAAAAATACTTTAAGAAAGTTCATTTATTTAACCATTCAAAATCTTTCAGACATGGTGATATTGTCATTCCTTTGATTGGCTACTAATGATCTATTTTTAAATTTATTTAAGTAAAATTCATACCACAATTGCCGATTACTCTTAACACAAGTGATGTAAACATTCAACAATATTGTATTCATGTAAGAGACAAATAAAAATAGAAAGAAACTTATTGTGGAACGAGGAAGTCTATATAAAATCAATTTAGCAAACAATAATACGTCACTCAATACAAATATCAGGGTAGCTATATACAAGCGACGCCAAATGTCACCTGTTGTATGTGTGCTCGTGTAGAAAATACGACAAAGTGAACATACAATTACAACGTATATAAACAATAAACAAACACAAACAATTACAAACAACAATAAACAATTTATAACTACAGGGAAAATTATACTTAAATAACGGAGTATAAACTGTATTACATCTGGTATTTTGATATCATGTTCTATGTCTAATGACCGACAAAGGTTTAACAGATACGCACATAATTCAGATGTTATGAAAGCCACACCCCAAGCAAACAGAAAACTTTTTAGAAACCTCCTTGGGGTGTACCAGTTGAAAACTATTACAAAGTTTTGATAGAACATATGAAATATTACTAACAACCAGTGGGTCCTAACTGTTCTTAAGTATATAAGCAGTTTATAATAATATGTCATAGGTAAGAAAAAAGGCACTTCTGAATACTTCACGAGTGATACCAATGAGTTCTCTAAGAAAATTGCTAAAATGGCATTCAGAAACACGAAATTTCTGTAAGCCCGAAAATTCTTCAGTAACCACCATGATGCGACTCCGTATAGTAACGTCGCCAGTAACAGCACCACCTTCACCTGGTGTAAGCACATTTGAACGGAGAAATATTTTTTCCAAATATCTTCAGGCACTGTAGATCCATGAACACTTGTGTCGTTATAAGACATGGCGAATGATACTCTTAGTTTAGATTGATTCACTTTTAATTATCAAAGTTCGAAAGTAGTTTTGTTATTAGATAAAAATTGAAGCACTGCAACGTCCAAAACTAGGTGTTTCTTCTAAAACAATCGATGTAGTTATAATAATCACAAAATTTTACAAAAATAATGAACCACGAGCCACGTTTCATCAAAATTATTCATTAGGTACGTACGGTTGTACACTGTTTTATAACATATATTTTTCCTCATATTATCGTTTCAGCCATACCAATCCATACCTTCATACCAATATTATAAATGCGTAAGTAACTCGGTTTGTCTGTCAGTTTGTTACCTTTTCACGACAAAACGGCTGATCGTATCGTAATGAAATTTAACAAGGAGATGTATTTCAACCTAGGGAAGGACATAGGCTATACAGGGTGTCTCATTCAAATCGGTCAGTATGGGAAAGTCTGAAACTATAAGACATACGAAGATCTGTTCTGAGGAACCATGTCAACGATTTTAATAACAAGAAAAACTACATTCATACATTTTAAAAAACATCTGTACTCCGTTCGGGAATCGAACCCGGTTATTTTGAAAAAAAAAAACCTACACTATATCTATTTAGATATCGATTGTGTAGGTCTTAAGCAGTAAATGTCTGTATGAAACATGATGGCTAAAATGAATAAAATGCATTGTTTCCACATACTTTAATTTAGTAGGTGCTCGAAGTGACCACCGCCTTTTTCAATACAATATTCAACACGATATTAGATAATATTATCGCAGATAACAAAACTTCCGGAATGGTTTAATGCAATGCCAATGTCATATGTATGTAAAGCGGTGTATGTATCAAGTTGCAACATCAGCAAAGAGGTACAAGCAATCATTGAGACAATTTTAAATACCTGAACTTGTTTAATATTGTAAACGTGGTCAGTTCAAGCACCTACTAAAATAAATTAAAGTATGTGGAAACAATGCATTTTATTCATTTCAGACATCGTGTTTCATACAGACATTTACTGCTTAAAACCTACACAATCGATATCTAAATAGAAATAGTGTAGGTTTATTTTTTCAAAATAACCGGGTTCTATTCCAGAACGGAGTACAGATGATTTTTAAAATGTATGAATGCAGTTTTTCTTGTTATTAAAATCGATGACATGGTTCCTCAGAACAGATCTTCGTATGTCTTATAGTTTCAGACTTTCCCATACTGACCGATTTGAATGAGACACCCTGTATATTATCACGCTAATTACTTACGGGGGTCAGCAATATTGCATTTCGTCTATATTTTTCAACTGTTTGATAACTGACAGCTGTCATAACATGCATCGTAATAGAATAACTATTTAAGACCAATTTTCACTCGACAGATAGCCCGTCGGTGTGAGCTACCGCTCTACGAACAATGAGTCGCAAGTTCAAGCCTCAGTAAATGCATAATATACTGTTACATACCTACTAGAACATTCGAGAAAGCACGTGATTACAGTATGTGTACGTTGGAATTTCGAGTGCTTTCCATTATTATTATTATAAGTTAGGTAGGTACTGATTCGCGACCTATTTATAAAAATACTATATAATTTCGACCGTACGCTTAGGGCATACGGTTCATATTTGTTTGTTTTGTACAAGTAGCTTATTAATACCTACGTATTCTTTTGTTAATGTTTTTATGAAGCAGGTCTTTAACCCACTAGAATATTCGTGGTTATTTACGCAACAGTCAGTCTTGTTTTGGCTACACAACGAAGCGATTCGAAGTGAATTAGAAGTGCGACATCTAAGCGAATAGTGAACAGTAGTGTATTTGTGGATTTAGTTTAAATAGTTTTGTGATTTAATAAAGTGATTGTGTTGTTTAATCGGTAGTAATTAATTTATCTCATACCCAGCTCGTAACAATACTTTTTGATTTTGTTTGCTGCTGTAAGTTTTATCGATGGTAACTTTGGTTTGCACGTTGAAAACCTACCCGTTTTTCACTTTTTGTAACAAAGTATATATGTAGTATATCAACTATCTAGTGTCCACGACACAAGCTTTGCTTAGTGTGGCACTAGGTGGCGCTGTGTGTCAATGTCCAGCGACATTTATTTATTTATTTATATCGCACGTGTTAATTAATGAGCTTGATCAAAAAATACTTTAATGAAGTATATTTATATGGAACTGTACACAAAATATATAAATGTTTGTACTTACACTCAAGTTTTTTTTTGCCGTAGGTACACAAATAACTTCGCAAAGGAATGTGTTTATTGTTTTTATCATCCTAACTAGACTTATCTCATATCCATAGAAGTTAATTCAAAAACTACTCATACGAACAAAACAACATGGCAGTGAGAATACTCGAAACTGGTCAACGTGACAAACAAAAAGGTTTTAACGAATTGAGAACCTCATTTGTTTTTGGATTGGTGTTTTAAATAAATGATTTGATATTGGCCAGCATTTCATAAGAACATAATTATTTACATTTCGACATGGACTAAACCAATGTATAAAGTAGCAAAGAGTATTTGAGTTTTCGAATTTGCTTTAAATTTCGGCAACCGTTACAAATAATTATGTAAAGCATAAACTTTATAGCCTGATTTTCCATACTCGAGTTAAAAGTAATTAATTTAGGTGACTTCATAGGTTTTCCTTGATATTCACATTTACGAGTAAAAGGCAAATATTGGTTACTGCAATATTTAGGGAATTTCCGATCCTATGCTGACCTCAGAGGAAATTGGATGGAAGTAGAAACAGGCATGCTAGTTATGTCCGACAGTTTTCTCGTTTTGGCTGATATTGTAGTCAAAAGCGGTTTACGGGTAAACTAGACTCGATTTGAGACGGAATGGTTGGTAGATTTTTTAAAGTGAAATTAATAATAGGCTTGTGTTCTGCCATGGCAAGCGGTGATGTGATCAACAAAGGAATGTTCCTAGCTAGAAGTAACTTATTGTAAATAACAAGCTGCTGCCTGCAGTTCAGTGTTCCGCACCTGTCGAGCAGTCCAACAAGTTCGCCTACGCTCCGGTGTGACTGAATGCCCAGTAACATACTGACTAATGAACTAGCTTACTAAGAAAGGTGAATTACTTCCCTATAAATAATTATTCGCTGTAATTTAACGCCACATTCGATTCTTACTATTGAAGTAAGAAGGTTACATTTCATATCACGAAACTAAATACATCTAACTAAGTTAACTAGGTACTTACAATGTATGACTCAGAGAAATCTGATATAAAAGATATTTGTAAACTCATTATGAAGAATTCTAGCGGCAAGATTATATTTATTCTAGATTTGTATATAAGATAAGTAGAAGTAGAATCTTTTGTTTCAGGCAAAAACCAGGCTGTAAGACACACAACCTAGAAATAAGTTTTCGTACTTACATCTACTGAAAAACAATATAACTATCTTTTCGTCGACTACAGCAAAGCTTTCGACAGCGTCAACTGGGGTTCTTATGGAGAGTTCTACGAGTACAAAAATTTTCAGTATCAAACCATCTCATCGCCTTACTCCGCACCCTGTGTGGCTTAAGTCAGGGAGTCAAAAGATTCGACAAAACAAAGACTAAATCCTTTAAACTACTCTGCCGTCGTACAGTTTATAACTAGTACGGAGGGTAGTTACCTAATTTGTTTGTCACATAACTAGCCAATAAGTTTCAAATACCTACATCCATCATCAATTGCAAAATTGTTTTGTTTTTTTTTTCTACATGATATAAGCATAATCACTTACATGTTGTTATGAAATTGTTAACATAGGCTAAGTTTAATGGAAATAAAGTTTTATTATTTACTATTATTATATTATTTAAGTTCCAGTGAAATATGACGTGAATACATGACTACCCAAATCCAAATGACTTCAAGTGCCACGCAAAAATAACTTCTATGGCAGGCGTACCGCTTCTTTCGCAATACCCAACTTACTAAACCAAATACCTGTAGATATCAGAGACTCATTGAATAGTAGAAACATAAAGCGTTAGCTCGAAGAATATTACATCGATTCGATTATAACTTAATCGTTAATAACGCGTTGATCAAATCTCAGGCCATGGCATGCTAAGACAGACCCAGAGGTCTAATTATGTGCTTTATATTTAAGTGTGTCAAATGTGATTTATAAATACATAATAAAAAAATAAAAATAAATAACACTCTAGGGGTAGGTCAGAAAAGACAACGTGGAGTCGGTTCTGCAGCGATTCATTTCTGTCACAAAATTTGTGAGGAAACCAAATTCATTATTCTTCTTTTTTTGGAATAATACACTCAGTACGTGCAAAGTCTTTATTTCAAACGTTGTTTTATAAGATAAAATTAAAAACCAAAGTAAAAATTTGTGAATTAATGTCTGGTAGGTAAACTGACTGGTCACCGTCAGACACACAACCTTGAATTTAGTCTTTGTCCTTAAATCTACTGGAAAACGCCAAACATCTCCTACTTAATCTCTTTAGGGGTTGAATTTTCACAAATCCTTCCTAAATACTAACCTTTTTTTTGTTTTTTTAGGATGGGAAATCATCAAATGACTTCTCCCACTCTGGGCGGAGCGGAAGGGAGTGTCAGACTTTTACTGACTCAAACCCATGTTCCTTCCTCGCCCTTCATATCCTAAATACTCACCTTAGTTAGATATGGAACACTTGTGCATTGTAATCTTTTGTGTATGAATGAATTCAGTAGATTCATCACTAAAATTATTATTTCAGCCGAAAGACGTTCACTGCTGGACATGGCCCTCCGCCAAGTTTTGCCACACAGACCAGTCCCGTGCGACTCGCATCCAACGGTAGATTGCTTATATAAAACTAAACAGTAGATATGTATTGAAAGTGGGAAATTTCTATTCAGTTCGTTTACTTATTAAGATTTGAAACAAGGTGAAAGTACAGTATAGATATGAAACATTTGTTTGTTTAGCTTTTGATGGAAATCAAACAAAACATGTCAACTCATTGATATTTTAATGTTACATTTACACAATATTTAATTAACAATTATTTGGCTCTGTCGCTACATCACTCTCTACTGAAGACCGAAAGTCAATACTGGGATAAGTTGCCCAATCATCATGTCGTGTCAAACCCATTGTTTCATTGTTCGGTGAAGGTAAATCGGAAATGTTTGCGGTGATACGAACTCTAGTGTAGTCGGGGCCGACGCTGCGTTTTACTCCAGTAGGTCGGACGTGGTACATCTTGAAGCTGACTGCTGGTGTCAACTAGGAGAGGATTTCGAGCTCTTTTTTGTAGACCAGTTGAAAGTGCGGTATGCTGTCCGAAGGTCGCTGATGAGGGTGAAGGTAATGCCCAGGAATGTGCTTCCACTGCATGATGATTGTCAGGAACACGTGCTGAAGCCAACAGAGGATGCTGGCTGCATTCACCGGCCGTGTGATTCGTGGCTCGAGATCTTATCGAAGTGATTTTGCTGATGGTGACATCACATTGTTCCAAGTTCGGGTTCACTTGTTTAGAGGTCTGAGAAAAAGGTGCTATGAAAGTAACTGTCGGTGCGCCACTACGCTGTCACACAGCGCCTCTTTCTTCACGACACCCCGGCGGTCAATTTCCGCCAAGTGAGACTTCCAGTTACCTGGAGGACGCCCGGCAAGTGATCACCTACGACAGAGGCCAACTCCGACGCATCGAAAGTGTACATGTGACTCTCGTACACCTCTTCCTGAGCTAGCCGGACAGTCTGGTACATGGAGCAGATGTGGGTGTGAGTGGTATTGTGTTGTGTAACACCGCTCGGTGTCTGCGTGATTTTAGGCGCCTGTGGAGAGTTGTATGTGTGGTTTAGCTGCGCGACGTGCCTATATTAACTTAGAACACGCCACGCAGCGGGGATGCGTGTAGCATGTGGAGTCAAATTGTAAGGGTAAGCCGCATGTAGCCAGGTGCAGGTTATCCAGGCTTCAAGTCTCGTAGTTCACTACCAGGTCGTGGGGCAGAGGCGTCTCGTTGGGGTGGCGCGCAGTGCGGGAACAACGTGCTTGACGTGAGGCCAAGTATATGCATCGGCACGCGCGTACATACAAATTGCGAGGCACCGCATGTTATGGTCCAGCTTTTCATTCCCGAGAGGTCTCACGATGACATGGATAGAGTTCAGACTATATCGCTACTGACATGTATGTGAAAACAATTTGATTTGATTTAACAACATCATTATTTCGTGGTTGCAGCGAAGAGTTTCCTTGGTTCAGTGGCTTGTACTAAGATACGGATGGCCGTAAATACCTAGATATTGATATATCGTTTACATCGAAAATACGGTACAGACACCAACTATTTAATAAATTATAAAACACTAATGACCTGCCCCTGCTCCGCACGTGGCGACATCATGATTTTTTTTTAGTAATAAGTAAAACAAAAAGAAAGTAACAAAACTAAATACAAAATACTTTAGATGATATTACATACAAACACATGAGAAGACAATAATTAATGATTAATCAATCAAACTGCTGATGCTCAGGAATAGGAATAAATCTTTCAGGCATGATGACATTGTCATTCCTCTGATTGGCTACTGACGATCTTTTTTTAAATTTATTTAAGTAAAATTCATACCATAGTTGCCGATTACTCTTAACAAAGATGATGAAAACATTCAATAATAATGTATTCATGTATCTGAGTGATACAAATAGAAAGAAACTTACTGTGGAATGAGGAAGTTTAAATAACATTAATTTAGCACACAATAAAACGTCACTCAATATAAATATCAGGGTAGCTATATACAAGCGACGCCGGATGTTAGCTGTTGTATGTGTGCTCGTGTGAAAACTACGACAAAGTGAATATACAATTACAACGTATAATAAACAATTTACAATTACAGGGAAAATTTTACTTAAATGAAAGAGTATATACATTATCACCTTAGGTATGTATATGTTATGGTAAATGTAAGGTTTGTACAGATACGCACATAATTGAGATGTTATGAGAGCCACACCCCAGGCAAAGAGACAACTTTTTAGAAATCTTCTGTTGGTATGCCCGGTTAAAACTTTAACAAAGTCTTTATAGAACATATGACATATGACCACCAACCAGTGGGCCCTAACTGTTCTAAGGTATACGAGCGTTCTGATATAAGATGAATGTAATAATAGAAACACTTCTGCATAATACACCAGTGATACCAGTGAGTTGTCTAATAAAATTGTCAAAATTGTGTTAAGGTACACGAAATTTCTGTAAGTGCGAAACTTCGTCAGTAACCACCATGATGCGACTCCGTATATGAACACAGCTAATGTCAAACACAGCATTACGTGATGTAAGTAGATCGCAACGAACGAATATTTATTCCAAATATCTTCATATGTCGATACATGAACACTTGCGTCGTTATCAGACATGGCGAATGTTACTTTTAGTGTAAATTGATTCACTTCTAATTATCAAAGTTTGAAATTAGATAAGTATTTAAGCACTGCGAAGTCCAAAAAAAATGTTTTTACTAGAACAGACGGTGTAGTTATAATAATCACAAAATTTTACATCCAGCCACGTTTTGTCATGTTCATTAGGCACACTTTAATAAAACCTGATTATTTTTTTGTGATTGTCATAAGTATCGCACGTTTTAATTAATAAGCTAGATCCAAAAATACTATAATGAAGTATTATTAATTGTTTGTATATCCAGAAGATTTTTTTGTTTTGTAATAGGTAGGTACACAAATTCTTGGTAGGGATTTGTTATTTTTTTATAACATAATCATTAATCATCAACAAACACGAAGTAGATTAATTACGAATCCAGAGAGCTTATCATACGAAACAATAAACATTGTACTCGACACTAGTCAACGTGATAAACAAGAAGGTTCCAACGAATCGAAGACCTTCTACTTTTTGATAAAAACGGTTTGCAGAAAAAGGTTTTCATTTTAATATTTTAAGTTGTTCCCAAACGAATACTTTTCATAAATTTATTAACATTGAATATAAATAAATTTGAAATGTAAATTAATGATACGGGATAAAAGTACGGTCGTGAAACCGAATATTACCTTGATTAAATCATTTCTGTTGGTTCAGAATACCTTTTCATCCGCCTAGCCTTTGCCCAAGTATATTGGTGTCGGCTTCCACACTAACCGGATGCAACTGCATGGAGCGACTGCCTATCTGACCTCCACAGCCCAGTTAGTTCTGGGTAATACGATACCCCTCGGTAAGACTGGTTGTCAGACATTTTTGCAACTGACTACCTGTAACGACTGGCAAAGGTATACAAATGACAGCCGGGACCCGCGACGGCTTAATGTGATTTCCGTGCTTTACTACCACATGTATTCACATTAAGATTCGATTTTTCGGGCGCTTTTAATTTAGACGTTTCGTGTCACGCCGCTGCGGCGCCGAAGCAGTGCGTTTGTCGTACTGCGTACGGACGTCAATACGGCGACTGTGCGGCGTCGATATCGCTGCAGTACCGGTGCCGCACGGTTGCCGCGCCGCGCGCTTTGTATGAAAACAAACGAATGTCCGTACGAAATACGACAAACGCACTGCTTCGGCGCCGCAGCGACGCGACACGTTATGTCTAAATTGAATGCACCCTAAGGATTGAAGAGTTCCGTTACTTTGTCATGGATCCCATAATCAGAACCTAACCAAACTCTCATCAAAACACTTAAAGTATATATATCCTTTCCAGTAAAAAAACATTACTCGTCATGGGTTTATCCCCTATATCCAAGCGATTGGAGCAATTACTGGATATTTATCGACTATTTTTGAAGAGTTCTATTGTATATCTCGGAAGATCAGCATCAGATCTTCACCAAATCGGTTCATCCAGTCGAAAGTTTTGAGGTAACAAACACAAAAAACAAAAACGGTCGAATTGAGAACCTTCACTTTTCGGAAAACGGTTGAAAAGGGATTAAAAGGAAATAAAAAAAAAATGAATGTAGGTGTTATGTTTAAAAAAAAGGTCTTTTGTTTTGTTTGCTGGTCCAAGTTTAGGCACAGATAATATAATGTTTAGGTTAAAAATATTTTGTTTACAATTTCGTGCTTACTCTATCATGGAACTAAAAGTAAATTCAAAGAAGGTAAAAACGCTATTTTATAGTGCCGCTATTACAACAAATAGGTAAAAAAAAAACATAAAGGGAATCAAGAAACGTGTTTTCGGCTTATTATTTATACAAAAGTAAGTATCTGAAATAATAATGTAGGTATGGTAATTAATGAAATTTTAAGGGGTGCATATTTCTTTTTCTCTTTCTTTCGCGACAATATACAGGCTGTATCAAACACCCTGTTGTTCCTTTTACTTTCATTTGACTTTTTCCTCTGGGGTACTGTAAAACAACATGTATTCAAAACGGTGTGCGATACGGAGGTCGAAATGCGTGCACGCATAATAGCAGCATTTGACCACATCAAGTCCGATACCTCCGTTTTGCGAAGCGTGCGCGAAAACAATGTTAGACGTTGTCATAAATGTGTAGAGGCAGAAGGTGGTCATATCGAACAGCATCTCCGTGGCCGTCAAGTTGACATAATAATAAATTAATAGGTACAGACTGTACAGAGGTACTTACATTGAGTTTTAAGTGACAGACGCGGCGCCTTTTTTAGTGTTAGTGAAGTGTTAAATGTACTTAATTTTAAAAATTAATAAATTGTGCATAAAAATACCGCCTACAAAACCAACATTTTCAAAAGTGATAATAAACAACAACTTGTGTAGAAAAATAGTTGGATGTTTGCGCCGCCGCCATCGGCAGGAAAAATGCATTTTGTTATTTTTTTGTATGGAGCGGGTCAAATACAATTAAATTCCTGCTGAGTGGCGGATGATCCCGCTTTGAAACTATATTTTTCTTAAAGCTTGTCCAGTCTGCTATCATTTGATGCTTTGAACATTTGCATTAAGTTGCAACACTGCCAAATAAATGGATCGAAAAAAATGAAAAAATACATTGAATCAAAAGCTTCATTTTTCATTTTCGGATGTTCTTTTAAGTTATAATTGATATAGAATAGTGAGTCAAAGCACTTAATAATACACTGAGTTACTTAAACACTAACGACAATACATGAAAAGGTGCCTAATTTGCTTGAATTTACTCAGTACGTTTTATTTAAAAACGTGGATCTACTCATTTCTATTTGTTTATTTAATGAACTTATAAAATCTTTAAATTAGATTTAATACTGAATAGTAAGTAAAGACACATGCCAATACAAATTTACTAAAGGTAAAAACTTAAAATTAACAATATACAACAACAAATTTACTACTTCCTTTCAGTCATGAACTCATGCATGACGTACAAACGAATAAAAAAAAACAAGAAACTTACAATCTACCAATAAACTTATTCACTATCGCTTGGCTATCTTGTAAATTATATCTAAATATATACGAGTAAATAACTCAAAGGTGACTGACTGACTGACTGACATAGTGATCTATCAACGCACAGCCCAAACTACTGGACGGATAGGGCTGAAATTTGGCATGCAGGTAGATGTTATGACGTAGGCATCTGCTAAGAAAGGATTTTGATCAATTCTACAACCAAGGGGATAAAATAGGGGATGAAAGTTTGTATGAAACTTTGTCAATTTTAAACCGATCGGGCTGAGACTTTGCATGTATAAAGCTACTTTGACGTAGGCATCCTTTAAAAATGTATTTAGATAAATTCCACCCCTAAGGGGATAAAATAGGGGATGAAAGTTTGTATGAAACTTTGTCAATTTTTAGCCGATCAGGCTGAGACCTTGCATGCATAAAGCTACTATAACGTAGTCATCTCTTAAGAAAGGATTTCGATAAATTTCACCCCTAAGGGGATAAAATAGGGGATGAAAGTTTGTATGATCTTTGTCAATTTTAAACCGATCAGGCTGAGACTTTGCATGCATAAAGCGATTATGACGTAGGCATCCCTTAAGAAAGGATTTTGATAAATACTAAAGTAAAAATCTTTTGAGATTTTCGACTGATTGAACTGTAATTAAAGATTGGAAAAAGTAAACCAGCAAAAACTGTACCTAATTAATAATAGTACTTCTTAACGCGAGGAAAGCCGCGGGCAAAAGCTAGCACATCAATAAAATCTAAATCAGATTCTGAAGGAAAACTCAGCAGAAGCTCTTTGACTTTTGTAGAGAGAACCATTCTATATTCATGCTTCACTTCTACTTGGTGGATTTTTGTTGGCTGACGTCTTTCAATTTCTTCTGTAATGTTACCCTTTATAGTTGCCACTGTTGTCTGGGTTTCTTTGGTAAATTTAAACATTATCGGACGACACTAGAAAGTCGATGATGGTCAGTCGTTTTCCCAAATAATTGTTCCTTCAGATTAGAGAGACGTACTAGAAACTAGACTGGCAAAATAGTAGAGTCATGATCACTCTGTCTCAGTCGTTTGTTTGTAATTGCTTTGACCTGAGGCTCCATCAAAGCTCCATTTGTTTATAAGCAGTAACTCTGTTGCCGAGTCCAAATCCAAAGCAATTACATCTAAAAGCCTAGAAACCGTCAAATCGAGTAATGCTTGCAGTTTAATAGCAGCTCCTTCTTCAGTTATGGTGATGCCTTCGTTCCCTGGATAACATTTTGATTTTGCTTGCTTGGTTTTATAATAAGAAGGGTATAAATCAGACCCATTTTCACTTGCTGCTTCTCTGAGGCTTAATATTGCCACTTACTTAATTTAAGTGAAACTAATAAAGCCAGTGTCTTATCGGGTGAATATGTACAACTGTTTGCTTAATTTGCACTTAAACACTGCTTCACTTTTTCTATATCTTCGGGGTGAAATAGCAAATGGTTCATTATTTTTCCTACATCCTCGTTTCCAGTGTTTCTTAAACTAGCAATTGTAGTATTTGTTTATTTGATCAACGCGTCTTCGTTTTTGCCTGGAGCCTAATTCTTCGAAAGGTTTTCGAGGTGTAAATGTAGATATTGAAGCTTCTGTAGTAGATGGTGGTAGATTTCAACATCTTCAATATTACACATCTCGAGCCTTTCCTGTTTAGTGTTCACAGTTTCAGGTATTACTCCTTCGGGCCAATTATAAATATAATATATCATTATTAATATATCAATAAATAAACAAATAGAAATGAATAGATCCACGTTTTTAAATAACACGAACTTAGTCAATTCAAGCAAATTAGGCACCTTTTCATGTATTGTCGTGAGTGTTTAAGTAACTCAGTGTAACTGTCACTAAAATCATCGTTTCGACCCACTGCGGCGGCTCGGCGGCATCGATCAAAGAGAATGGCGGTAGCGTTTTATCTCTTTGAGGTTTCGCGACATCGCTTCATGCAGTATTGCAGCAGAGGTAACAAAACAGTTTTTCGACCCGATTGGCGTAGTGGTAGTGACGCTGCTTTACGTTCTTAGGGTCCTGGGTTCGAATCCCGGTAGGAACAAATGTTTGTGTGATGAGCACGGACATTTGTTTCCAAGTCATGGATGTTTATATTATGTATTATAAGTATGTATTCACAACAACAAAAAAAAGTACATATGTAGTATATCAACTATCTAGTGTCCACGACACAAGCTTTGCTTAGTGTGGCACTAGGTGGCGCTGTGTGTTAATGTCCAGCGATATTATTATATTATTATAGTAAAAAGTGTATATTTCTCACCACAAGCCAAAAAATATACTTTCCAAATGGTCCCATAGTCACCAAGTCAGGATCTGATGATGGAATCTTGGCGAAACCGAGGGAACTCTTCAAATTTTATAGGCACACATGAAACAATTTGGGTAGTTTTCGAAGGAGTACAATCTCGGAGTGGTCCCACTTCAATTTGGTGAAGATCTGATGAAGAACTTCGGAGATAGGCAACGGAACTCTTCAATAAATGATAGCAAATAGACTAGAATTGCTTAAATCTCATGTCTGTCTGTTGTTTACACCAGTTCATAACATAATATCACACCAGTACGCTGTGAAGGGGTATATTGAGTCGTATCCATACTTTCCTAGCCTACCTACCTATTACGTATGTATACCAATTCTTAAAACGTAGGTAGAAGGAACAACAGGGTTTTTGGTACAGCCTGTATATCCAACTGCACAGCAAAATGGGTCACTATAAAAACTATAATAATAATAAAAAGTGTTTATTTCTCACCACAAGCCAAAAAATATACTTTCCAAATGGTTGGGACCATTTGGAAAGTATATTTTATGTATTCACAACAACAAAAAAAAGTACATATGTAGTATATCAACTATCTAGTGTCCACGACACAAGCTTTGCTTAGTGTGGCACTAGGTGGCGCTGTGTGTTAATGTCCAGCGATATTATTATATTATTATAGTAAAAAGTGTATATTTCTCACCACAAGCCAAAAAATATACTTTCCAAATGGTCCCATAGTCACCAAGTCAGGATCTGATGATGGAATCTTGGCGAAACCGAGGGAACTCTTCAAATTTTATAGGCACACATGAAACAATTTGGGTAGTTTTCGAAGGAGTACAATCTCGGAGTGGTTCCACTTCAATTTGGTGAAGATCTGATGAAGAACTTCGGAGATAGGCAACGGAACTCTTCAATAAATGATAGCAAATAGACTAGAATTGCTTAAATCTCATGTCTGTCTGTTGTTTACACCAGTTCATAACATAATATCACACCAGTACGCTGTGAAGGGGTATATTGAGTCGTATCCATACTTTCCTAGCCTACCTACCTACCTATACCTGTGGTTTTTGTCGTCAAATTGTTCCCTTTCGCTTGCAGAACCGACTCTGCAGCAATAGATAAATCGTGTAGCATCATTATTTTGGATTATTGTATTGAATTATTAACATAATAAGACCAGTTTAAACTTTTATTTATTTTATGCAACATACCCACCTAAGAAAAGTAAATCCCTAAGATAATAAAACCACTGAAATCTACATAGATTCAATTACATACTTTTAATTAGATTACTTTTAAAGTTAATAGAAACCTACCTCATTTGATTTCATAACTGCAATCTTCTCCCTGCTTTTTTTTTTTTGTTTTTATTTTATTTTTATTTTTTTCCCTTTCACCGCTAACTTCTTTTATTGGTCTATTCTATAGGTTCTCACCGTTTCTTTACTTCTAATTTTCAGTAACCAATCCTGAAACCATGCCTGTGATGACCCGCAAGGCTACTGCCCTGGATATGGAGCTAAAATTGAGAACGGCCCTCCAAGAACTCAAAGAATCCAACCTCCAAGTCCAACAGCTGTTACAGGAGAGAGAAGAGAGTGAGGTGGAAGTCGATAAAGTTAATGGCAAAATTTCAAGCTTAAAACGGGAGCTAGTAGACCTACATCAGCAATACTTGGACGTTGTTGATGAACGGGATCAACTGAAGGCGGTCACGGATGGTTTCACTAATTGTAGTAACTTGTATGAGGAGGCTTTGTTTAAAATTAGGGACCTGGAAGATGACTTAATTCATGCTAATAATTGTATATTAAAGTTACAGAAAGAAAGAGAAAGTACTCAGGTTAAAGAAACAAACCTCTTATATAATGAATTATTAAATAGTAATTGTAACCCCCCTTCCTTAATAACTATTGACCTGACTGAAGATTCCTTACTCAAACAGAATTTTATAGTTAGCAATAGGAAGATTAAAAAATATGCAAAATTAAACAGAATTATTAAAAAATGCAATCAATTTAGGAAACAACATAAACGCTTTTCCAAATATATTCCACTGAGGAAAGAGCGTGTTGATTTAGTTAATAAATTAAATAATTACCAAATAAAATTAGAGGACAGTATAAAAATTTATGAAATTGATACTCAGCAGTTGCAGTCTGAAATTCAGGTACTTCAGGATTCACTAAGTTCCCTTTCTAGTAGGTATAAGATTTCTCAAAACCAAATTAGGGAACATATTTATGCGGCAAATGAGTTGGTAATGGGTCAATGTAGTTGCCAGACAGTTACCAACCATGATATTATCCAGCCTCAGGTAATGGAGGACCCATACCAGGTTGAGAATTTGACTCGGGACTGCACTCTAAATCAACAAACAATTAATATAACACAAGATGATTTACACGTGGTACAGCCTGAGTTATATGACAGTTTGCCTGAGTTTGGTAATTTCGTCTCATCAAATAGTAATGTTTGTGATCGTTCAGTTATGTTCTCTGATAGTATGGGTAGGGGGCTAGGTAAATTAATTAGTAATAACCTGAGTTATTGTACCCAAAACAATTGTATGCCAGGGTCAACCTACAAACAGGTTATGGCATCTGTAACAAAAAGTGTTTGTGATCCTAGTACCACCATTACTATATGTGTTGGGAATAGTTCAAGGGTTAAAAAGGAAGACATCACTAACTATGTTTCAGAGTTGTTAAAGTTAAATTGTAAAAAAGTCATTTTGTGTGCTTTTCCATATTTTGAAAATTTTGGAAACAGAAAAAACAATTATATTCACATGCTAAATAAACACATGCATTTTTTAGTAGGTCACTATAGTGACAAACTTATTTTTCTTGATACTAACACTTTTATTGATAAACTTAGATCAACGCGGGGTAAAGTGTATCTACCTATTAGTTGTAGACACAAAATAGCTCGGCTATTAGCTTTTAATATTCACACAGACATAAGTAGTATGTCTAAGTTTTGTTCTATTATTGATACTGCGACTATTAGTACTATTACTAATGAACAGGTGGTGACCTTAAATAAATATAGCATTAGTGCTATTGATGTTTACAAACTTTGTACGGAGGAGAATCCATACGTCACCGTGGAAACTTCTCAATTAGCTCTAAGTTATGATAGGATCATGTTGTCTGGCGATGGATCGGGAGTCTCGGGGCTCTCTCCAGATCTTAATATTAATTTAAACTAGGAAGTGAGACAACAGAAGGTACCATTAACAATATTGTTAATCCTACCAACAGCAAGGTATCTTCTTGCACTCCATTAGGTCGTAAAAAAGGGCCTCAGCAGAACTCTTTAAAATTATTCCACCAAAATATCCAAGGCATTTCTTCCAAATTATTAGAAATTGAATTGTATTTAGAGAAAAGTATGTTTGACATTGTTTGCTTTACTGAACATTGGTTAAAAGATTACCAAATGCTTATTAATTATGAGAACTATATGGTGGGTAGCTGCTTTAACCGTAAATCTATGCTGCGTGGAGGTTCCCTAATATTACTGAAAAATTGTGTTAAATATAAGCAACGTGCTGACATAGTAGGTCTTTCGGTTGAACATTGCGTCGAACTGTCTTGTGTTGAGCTAGATAAGCATGTAATTGTGTGTGTGTACAGACCCCCAAACTATCAAAACTTTTCGTTATTTGAATCAATAATGGAAGATGTCCTGGCAAAACTTACAACCAGTAATAAATCTACAATTATTTGTGGTGACTTCAACATCAATATTTTAGAAGATAATTCAAATAGCAGTCGGTTATTAAATCTTTTTAAGTCTTTTGACTTGACTAACGTTTTTATAGAACCCACTAGAGTCACGCCTTCTTCTGCTACTTGTATAGATAATGTTTTCTGCGATTGTGAATACTTAGATAGAGCCGTAGTAAATAGTCTGCCGTCTGACCATAGCGGACAAACTGTAACTTTCAGGTGTAATACACCATTGCAAAAAGTTGATATTAAATTTAGACCTATAAATTCTAGTAAATTAAATAGGTACAATATTTCCCTACAGAACAAGTTAAGTGTTATGAACCATGACGATACTAATATAAATCAATTCTATGATCATTTCTTTTCAATTGTTCACACTGAATTCAATAAAAATTTTGAAAAGAAGACTAAAAGCATTTGCCCTAAATTTATATTTAGTGATTGGGCAACTAGAGGTATCAGAAAAAGTAGGGAAACACTTTTTGAGCTTTATGGCCTTAAGCCTTATGTAAACACTGAAACTTTTAACAACTATGTTGCTCGGTATTCAAAAATATTTAGAAATTCATGCAAGGTTGCCAAAGCCCTGCACATTAGCAACAAGATTAAAACAGCAGAAAATAAAATTAAGACAGTTTGGAAAGTCATAAATAGCGAGACTAACAGGAAGAAAGTACGTAATACTAGCTATACATTAGATACAGTATGTGGTCCTAAAAGCTCCAATCAGGAAGTAGCTCAGGAATTTGTAAATTTCTTCACCAATATACCGTTAAAAACTACGGAGGCTCTAAATTCCTCTTCTGAAGTCTCAATTGGTTTATTAAAAGCGAATGTATCTGGATGCCAGGCTGAATTTAAATTTAAACATATAAACCCGATGACGGTTATTAAAGCTTTCCGGCAAATAAAAATCAAACTGACCGAAGATCTATGGGGAATGTCTATCAAAGTTTGTACTTCCATACTTGAGACGATAGCTCCATACTTAGCTTTAATTTTTAATTTGTGCGTAGACCAAGGAGTTTTCCCTGATTTAATGAAATACAGTAAAGTCATACCGCTTTTCAAATCCGGGGATAGTAAAGATACTAATAATTATAGACCTGTATCCGTGTTGCCAGTTTTTAGTAAGGTGTTCGAAAAGATAATGCTTAATCAAATGCTCAATCATTTCAACACCAACAGAATCTTACACGGTCAACAGTATGGCTTCACCAAGGGACGTTGTACAACTGACGCCGGTGTAACCTTATTAAAGCACATATTCATGGCGTGGGAAGAGTCCCAAGACGCTGTAGGAATATTTTGTGACCTCTCCAAAGCATTTGATTGTGTAAATCACGACACATTGCTTTTGAAACTTGAGCATTACGGACTAGGTAAACTTGCACTTAGTTTGGTAAAATCTTATTTAAGTGATAGACTGCAATATGTTCAAATAAATGGTGTTAATTCACAGGGCTTGAAAGTAAAAATGGGGGTTCCGCAAGGCTCAATATTGGGTCCTTTCCTCTTTTTAGTATATATAAATGATCTACCCTATTTACTGAAAAACCAACCTCAAAATATGGTATTATTTGCCGATGACACTTCATTAATTTTTAAGATAAATAGACGAGCCCAAAATCTAAATGACGTGAATAATGCCTTACTTAAAGTCCATAATTGGTTCACAGCAAACAACTTGGTATTAAATGAAAAAAAAACGAAATGCATAAGATTTGCTTTACCGAATGTTAAAAGTAGTGATTGTGAGATAATATTGAATAAAGAGAAACTCGAATTCGTAGATAAAACGGTTTTCCTGGGGCTTACGCTTGATTCAAGGCTTCAATGGGGTTCTCATTTAACATCTCTTGCGGGGCGGTTAAGTTCAGCAGCATATGCCATTAGAAAAATCCGTCAATTCACTGATGTAGATACCGCTAGACTAGTCTATTTTAGTTACTTCCACAGCATAATGTCTTACGGCATTTTGCTGTGGGGACGGGCTGCTGATATTGAGTCTATATTTATTCTGCAGAAAAGAGCCATCAGAGCCATATACAATCTTCGTAGGCGCGATTCTCTAAGGGAACTGTTTAAGGAAATTAACATCATGACTGTATATTGTCAATACATCTACGAAAACATAATGTATGTCAGAAAAAATCTGCATCTTTTTGGTAAAAGAGGTGACAGACACAATTACAGTACTAGAAATAGAGACCAATTAGTTCAGCCTGGCTTCAGACTCGCTAAAGTAGACTCGTCTTTCATGGGGTACTGTTTGAGATGCTATAATAAAATTCCACAAAGCATTCTTGAACTAAATGAAACCAAATTTAAAACTTGCATTAAACGCACACTGTGTAAGCAAGCATATTACAAATTGGACGATTATATCGCTGATAAAAATGCTTGGCTCAATGCCGGTCCTGCTCCACAAGGACAGGGGCGCATAAATGGATAGCATTAAATGGTATTGTTGGAGCTGCTGAAGATTGTACAACTATCTTTGCATTGTATAAATTCAATATCTTTAGTATTATATAACCTCATATCCCATATTGTGTGAGTGCCATGTACTAGAATGCTATCATTCGCGGGAAACCTACGTTTTTATTTTTTATTTTTTGACTTGAATGTGCCCTGGCGGTTAAGAGTATGTCATGCTCACTCAAATGTCCCGCTGATGGTGGCGCGTGTGTCGGGTCATTTAGTTCCCTTCAAAATGGTTGAGTTGAATGGTGCTGATACATGCGTCATGTTCGTGAACGGGCGCTGTCGGTTGGGACTGGTCAGCTCTTGGTTGCCACGGCTTTTGTTTTTATTTTTAATTAATTATTTTATTTTTGAATTGTTTTTGTTAGTTTTAACTATGGACACTTTTATCGTGCACATCTTGCTACATTGTTCTCACATAATGCACCATCTCAACAGGAATGATGTAACCAAGATTTTGTAAGAACATTATGATTTAAAAGAGTGTCCATGGAGTTTCTTGCCCGTTCTTCTCCATAGAGATCTACGCTAGGGAATGGGCAACTACAGTACTTTCACAGTTTTTATGTCTTGTGACTGGGACTGTAGCTACATTTAATTATCATCTTTGTTTCGACAATTCAAAAGCGCCTGTAACTGGCCTACTTGAAATAAATGCTTTGATTTTGATTTTGATTTTTTTTGATTTTGATTCATTTCGGTCACAAAATTTGTGAGGAAACCAAATTCATTTTTTTTGGAATAACACACTCAATATGTCTTTATTTCAAACGTTGTTTTATGAGATAAAATTAAAAACCAAAGTTTTAGTTTGTGAATTAATGTCTGGTAAACTGACTGGTCACCGTAAGACACACAACCTAGAAATTAGTCTTTGTACTAACATCTACTGGAAAACGCCAAACATCTCCTACTTGATCTCTTAAGGGGTTGAATTTTCACAACTCCTTCCTAAATACCAACCTTTTTTTTGTTTTTTTAGGATGGGAAATCATCAAATGACTTCTCCCACTCTGGGCGGAGCGGGAGGGAGTGTCAGACTTTTACTGACTAAAACCCATGTTCCTTCCTCGCCCTTCATGTCCTAAATACTCACCTTAGTCAGATATGGAACACTTGTGCATTGTGATCTTTTGTGTATGAATGAATTCAGTAGATTCATCACTAAAATTATAATTTCGGCCGTGAACGTCTTTACGTTCACTGCTGGACATAGCCCTGCGCCAAGTTTTGCCACACAGACCAGTCCCGTGCGACTCGCATCCAACGGTAGATTGCTTATATAAAACTAAACAGTAGATATGTATTGAAAGTGGGAAATTTCTATTCAGTTCGTTTACTTATTAAGATTTGAAACAAGGTGAAAGTACAGTATAGATATGAAACATTTGTTTGTTTAGCTTTTGATGGAAATCAAACAAAACATGTCAACTCATTGATATTTTAATGTTACATTTACACAATATTTAATTAACAATTATTTGGCTCTGTCGCTACATCACTCTCTACTGAAGACCGAAAGTCAATACTGGGATAAGTTGCCCAATCATCATGTCGTGTCAAACCCATTGTTTCATTGTGCGGTGAAGGTAAATCGGAAATGTTTGCGGTGATACAAACTCTAGTGTAGTCGGGGCCGACGCTGCGTTTTACTCCAGTAGGTCGGACGTGGTACATCTTGAAGCTGACTGCTGGTGTCAACTAGGAGAAGATTTCGAGCTCTTTTTTTGTAGACCAGTTGAAAGTGCGGTATGCTGTCCGAAGGTCGCTGATGAGGGTGAAGGTAATGCCCAGGAATGTGCTTCCACTGCATGATGATTGTCAGGAACACGTGCTGAAGTCAACAGTGGATGCTGGCTGCATTCACCGGCCGTGTGATTCGTGGCTCGAGATCTTATCGAAGTGATTTTGCTGATGGAGACATCACATTGTTCCAAGTTCGGGTTCACTTGTTTAGAGGTCTGAGAAAAAGGTGCTATGAAAGTAACTGTTGGTGCGCCACTACGCTGTCGCACAGCGCCTCTTTCTTCACGACACCCCGGCGGTCAATTTCCGCCAAGTGAGACTTCCAGTTACCCGAAGGACGCCCGGCAAGTGATCACCTACGACAGAGGCCAACTCCGACGCATCGACAGTGTACATGTGACTCCCGTACACCTCTTCCTGAGCTAGCCGGACAGTCTGGTATATGGAGCAGATGCGGGTGTGAGTGGTATTGTGTTGTGTAACACCGCTCAGTGTCTGCGTGACTTTAGGCGCCTGTGGAGAGTTGTATGTGTGGTTTAGCTGCGCGACGTGCCTATATTAACTTAGAACACGCCACGCAGCGGGGATGCGTGTAGCATGTGGAGTCAAACTGTAAGGGTAAGCCGCATGTAGCCAGGTGCAGGTTATCCAGGCTTCAAGTCTCGTAGTTCACTACCAGGTCATGGGGCAGAGGCGTCTCGTTGGGGTGAGGCGCAGTGCTTGCACAACGTACCCATCGCGAGGCACCGCATGTTATGGTCCAGCTTCTCATTCCCGAGAGGTTTCACGATGACATGGATGGAGTTCCGACTATATCGCTACAGACATGTACTTGAAAACAATTTGATTTGATTTAACAACAACATTATTTCGTGGTTGCACCAAGGAGTTTCCTTGGTTCAGTGGCTTGTACTAAGATACGGATGGCCGTAAATATCTAGATATTGATATATCGTTTACTTCGAAAATACGGTACAGACAACAACTATTTAATAAATTATAAAACACTAATGACCTGGCCCTGCTCCGCACGTGGCGACATCATGATTTTTTTTTAGTAATAAGTAAAACAAAAAGAAAGTAACGAAACTAAATACAAAATACTTTAGATGATATTATATGCAAATACACGAGAAGACAATAATTAATGATTAATCAATCAAACTGCTGATGCTCAGGAATAGGAATAAATCTTTCAGGCATGATGATATTGTCATTCTTTTGATTGGCTACTGACGATCTGTTTTTAAATTTATTTAAGTAAAATTCATACCACAATTGCCGATTACTCTTAACAAAGATGATGAAAACATTCAACAACAGCGTATTCATATAAGTGACGATTAAAAATAGAAAGAAACTTGTTGTGGAATGAGGAAGTATAAATAACATCATTTTAGCGCACAATAATACGTCACTTAATAAAAATATCAGGGTAGCTATATACAAGCGACGCCGGATATGAGCTGTTGTATGTGTGCTCGTGTAGAAACTACGACAAAGTGAATATACAATTACAATGTATAATAAACAATTTATAATTAAAGGGAAAATTTTACTTGAATGAAGAATTATAAACTTTATCACGTATCTAAGGTATTTTAATGTCTATATGGTTTCTCTCAAGTTTGAATAGATACGCACATAATTGAGATGTTATGAGAGCCACACCCCAGGCAAACAGACAACTTTTTAGAAATCTTCTGTTGGTATGCCCGTTAAAAACTTTAACAAAGTCTTTATAGAACATATGACAAATGACCACCATCCAGTGGGTCCTAACTGTTCTAAAATACACGAATAATTTGAAATAAGACAAAGAGAAGAAATAATTGAATAATATCTTTAAGTCGCCTAATAAAATAGCCAAAATGGCATTTAAATAGACAAAATTTCTGTAAGTCCGGAATTTTGTAATTAACGACCATGATGTGACTCCGGATATAAATGTAGCTAGTGTCAAACACATCATTATGTAGTGTAAGTATAAGTGAACGGAGTAATATTTATACCAAATATCTATAGACCGATGTAACATGAACACTTGTGACGATGTAACATAAACACTTGTGACGTTTTCAGGCATGGCAGATGTTACTTTTAGTTTAGATTGATTCACTTATAATTTTTGAAGTTCGAATGTACTTGCGTTATTAGATTGGCTTTAAGCACTGCACCGTCCAAACAAAGGTGTTTCTTTTAAAACAGTCCATGTAGTTATAATAATTATAAAATATTACCAAGCTTATCACATTCATTAGGCACACTACAACCAATTTACTTAATTATTATTTTCGGATATCGGTCGAACTTGTTAATTAATTAGCTAGATTTAAAAACACTATATAAGAGAATTATAATATGTAACTCTACACACATGTATGTCTGTATGTTCAGAATTTACTTTGCATTTGTCTTTTGTAAGAGGTAAACAAATTCTTTGCAGGTACATGTTTAGTTTTTTCTAAAATATCATCATTTAATCATCAACAAACACGATGAAGATCCATTGCGAGTCCATAGAAGTAAACTAAAAAATTACTCATAAGAACCAAAAAATAAGCTAGTCAACGTGATAAACAAAAAGATTCCAACGATATGAGGACCTTTCTTTTTTTTGAAAAGGGATAATAATGAATAATTCGATATTGGATAGCATTAACTATGGACAAAGAACATAATTTTCATTTTAACATATACTAGGTGAGTGTACAATGTTGCTGAGAGTATTTGGTTTTTCAAATTGGCTTCGTATATCCGGGCAAGCGTCATATAGATTTAGTAAAGCATACACCTTTTACCCTGACTATTTCGTACTCGAGTTAAAATCATTCATTAAGGTGTCACACGCCTGGCATCTAAAGTACTTCATTAGTTATGCGCAGATGAGATGGACATTCGCAGTTCACAGATAAAAGGAAAATATGCCAATATTTGCCTTTTATATGTGGACTGTGCATTTTGAGCAAATTGAGGGAATTTTAGATCCTACGCTGACCTCAGGGGAAACTGAATGGAATGGAAACAAAAAATGTATTGACAAAATATGTCGACGCTCTCCTGAACTAGAGCTTGAGATAACACGGAATGGTTGATAGATCAAAATAAAATTATGATAGGCTTGAGGTCGGCCATGGTAAGCGGTCAACAAATGAATGTTCCTAGCTACGAGTAGAAGTTACTTATTATACACAACTAGCAGCTTATGCCCGCAGCTTCGCCCGCTTGGTGTTCAGTGATTGACCCATCAAGTTACTACTACTGGGACAAAAAGTATCCTAGGTATAAATAAATCCAATTCGGTCGGGAGTTTTTGCGTAAGAGTAACAAACATCGACAACCACACACCCTCACAAACTTTCGAATTTATAAAATTAGTAGAAGTAGGATCTTTTATTTCAGGCAAAGTCCATTTTTAGAGACACTTCGCATTTACGTCTACCGGAAAACAATATAACCATATGTTATGTTTGTGTTGATACGTACCTTCATGGTAGTGTGTTTGTCAATCTATTGTTTGTGCAAACCCGTTTCGTTAAAACACATCGATTATTTGTCAACAAGCAGTATGTCTATGACCAACTTTCGCAAAAACGTCCCTACCATTAACCTCTTTAGGGGTAGAATTTTCAAAAATCCTTCCTAGATACTCACCTTAGTGAGATATGGCACTATTGTGTACTATGATCTCTTGTGTATGAATGAATTCAGGATATTGATGGAGTAGATTGCTAACACAATGATTCTGATTCTGAAAGTACAGTATAGATATGAAACTTTTGTATATTTAGCTTTTGATGGAAATCAAACCAAATAAATTATGTATTTATAATTGATATTTTAACGTTACATTTACACAATATTTAATAAAGCAACGATGAGATAGATGTTGCTTAAGCCATTTTATAATTATTTGGCTCTGTCACTACATCACTCTACTGGAGACCGATAGTCGATACTGGGATGACTTATCAAACCCATTGTTGCTTTGTTCGGTGACGGTGAGTCTGAAGAGTTCGCGGTTATGCGAACCCCAGTGTGGTCGGCCGGAGCTGCGTCATACTCCAGTAGGTTGGACGTGGTACAGCGTCACGAAGAAACAGACTGCTAGCGTCAACCTAGGAGAAGATTTCGAGCTCTCTTTGGAGACCAGTCGAAAGTGTGATATACTGTCCGAAGGTGGCTGATGAGGCTGAGGGTGATGACCAGGAATGTGTTTCCGTTGCATGCTGATTGTTGGGACAACACGTTGAAGCCAACGGATGCTGGCTTCATCAACCGGCTGCGCGACTCGCTGCCCGAAAGCTTGAGGAAGTTATTGTTCGACCAGACCGGTGTTGTGTCTAGTGGACTTCTTGATTGTCCAGTGGTTGATGAGACAAGATTGCTCTCGCTGTGTTTTCCAGCTCGCATGTGTGTTGTAGCTATGAAAGTAACTGTAAGTGCACCAAGACGCTGTCGCACAGCGCCGCTTTCTTCACGATACCCCGGCGGTCAATCCCCGCCGAGTAAACCCCCAGTTTCCTGGTGGACACCTAGCAGGCGATCACCTGCGACAGAGGTGCCGACTCCAACGCATCGACAGTGGATTTGCGACTCCCGTCCACCTCACTTCCAGAGCTAGTCAGACACGGTCTATACTAAAGATCAAATGTGTGTATGTGTGAGCGGTATTTTATTGTGTAACACTGCTGAGTGTCTGAGTGATTTAAGGCGTCTGTGGAGACATGAATGTGTGGTTGCGTTGCGTGACGTGCCTATATTAACTTACAACACGCCACGCACCGGGGATGCGTGTAGCATGTGGAATCAAGTTGTTGTGGTAAGCCGCGTGCAGCCAGGTCCAGCTTATACGGGCATCATGTTCAGCAGTTCATAGTTCACTACCAGGATGCGGGGTAAAGGCCTGGCGCTGGGGTGGCGCGCAGTGCAGTCATAATGTGTTTGAGGTGAGGCCAAGCATATGCAAGGCGAGGAAGGAACATGGATATTTCCCATCCTTAAAAAAAAAAAAAAAAGGCCAAGCATATGCGCGGCCATGCACGCACATCTCCGATGCGAAGGACTGGATGCTGTCGTCAAGCCTCTCAATCCCAAGATGTCTCACGATGACATGGACGCTGTTCATGTCGCTACAGCTCGTACGTGTGTGTACGTGTGTACGTGGTAACAATCCGGACATTTCTAAGGGTTAACACTTGTGTCGTTATCAGACATGGTAAATGTTACTTTTAGTATAGATTGATTCACTTATAATTATCCAAGTTCGAAAATAGTTTTGTTATTAGATAAGTTTAAGCACTGCGAAGTCCAAAAAAATGTGTTTTTTCTAGAACAGTCGATGTAGTTATAATAATCACAAAATTTTACATCCAGCCTTGTTTTGTGATATTCATTAGGCACACTTTAATGCGTCTACGTGACACATCGACTTCCCGGCGCGATATTCAACATCAAAATTAAAACCTTGCACTTCCAACCACCACCTCGCGATGCGTGGATTTAAATCTCTTAGACTACGCTTCGACCAAGTCCAGCGTAAGGCGTTACAGTCTGTGACTATAACGAACTTAATACCACTTACATAAACCTTAAACTTCTGCAAACTCATTACTACCGCCAGGGTCTCGAGCTCGAAGCTATGGTATTTTTGTTCGGCGGGTGTAGTCTGCCGACTAGCGTAAGCGACGGGTTTCCACGCGCCGTTCGGCTGCTTTTGGAGAAGAATACCACCCAGACCAACCTTAGACGCGTCGGTATGTATCTGAGTCTCGTGCTCCGGGTTAAACAAAGTCATTATGGGTCGGCTAACAAGTATAGCTTTTAACGTATCGAACGCCCCCTGCTGTTCATCACCCCAGACCCAGGTTTGATCTTTTTTTGTTAATAAGGTGATAGGTCGGGCAAATATCGCAAAACCCTTAACATATTTTCTAAAGTAACCCATAAACTGTCTACACTGGTGCACATTAGTTGGTATAGGAAAATCACGTACAGCATTGATTTTATGTTGAGCAGGCTTAACTTCACCGTTACTGACTTCATGCCCCAGGTACTCAATTCGTGGGACTAAAAACGAACACTTATCGACTCTAAGCTTCATATTAGCGGCACGTATTCTTTCCAACACGTTTCTTAGGCGTCTCAACGCTTCACAATAATCCTCAGAATACACAAGTATATCGTCAAGGTATGCGGTGGCACACTCAAACTTCAACGGGCCTAATATGTCATCAATAGCTCGCTGAAAGACAGCAGGTGCATTCACAAGTCCGAAGCTCATTCGTGTGTATTGATAATGCCCATTGGGCGTAACAAAAGCTGTATACAGCTTACTGTCATCTTTGAGTTGTAAACAAAAATATGCGGATAAAACATCGAAACATGAAAATACACGCTGCTTCGCTAGCCTATCAAGCTGATCTTGTATAAGCGGCATAGGATAGCGCTCTTTTTTTTGTAATTTTATTTAACGCCCGGTAGTCGACGCACATACGTTTTTCACCAGTCTTTTTAGGCACCAGCAGGACAGGGCTGGCGTAAGGTGAGTTGGAAGCTTCAATAATATTCCCTTCTCTAATAAATCGAATACAATAGTACGAACGTGTTCGCGGTCCGCAATTGACATTCGGTAGGGTCGGTAATAAATTGGTTTATTGTCTGTACGCTCTATTTTCATTTTACAGCGCATTTGCCTATTGTTTGACAGCACTCAGAAAAGCAATCGGTAAACTCATTTAGTAAGGATTCAAGCTCTAACTTTACAGAAGGCTCCAAATCCGTCCCGACCTCATACCCACACTCTGCGTCGCGGACTGTTGGTCATTTTAACACAAATCCGGCCGTCCATGACCTGCGCGTTATGTTTAGGTACAACAAATTCAGAACGAGGCTTCAAGTGTTCCGATTCGGGTATCGTAGTGTAGTAGTTCCGTCAAAATCCGGGCGAGCTAAAACTAATTTATTTACACCAGGCGAAAGCTGCAGGTCCTCGGTTACGTGTAACCGAACACGCTCGGCATCCTCAAAAATATCAGGTAAGTGTGATAAGTAATTTGCATTATACATCTTAAGTGACATGGGGCTCTTTATAACGTAAACATTAGGGTAATCAGTAAATGGTTGACCAATAATAATGCCTATATACTGAGCCCCGTCGGGCACTAAGTAAGCCTTAACACCTTCACAGGTAGCCTCATCGGCTGTGATAGTAACTATCGTTTCCGCAAAAGGTGTAACATGCGACCCCCCGAACCCCTTTATAACATTGTTATTTGACCCGTTCTGCGAATCTAAGCTCAGCTGTTTTGCTAAAGATTTTGTTATCGTAATACAAGAACTCCCGAAATCGATGAATGCCTCAGCACTACACCCGTTAACTGTAACCATCACATAATATTTCGCACTTAAATCGCCTACATTTTTAATAATATTTACTTTTTGCGTATTATTCGACGTACTTGCATTACGATTTTCAGACATTCGTCCTTAACGTGCCCTAACTTATTGCAATAAGAGCACTTCCTCATTTTACTAAAACAATTATTTTCACTATGTCCCTTCTTACTGCAAAACGAACATACCGTATCTAAATAGGTACTTTTGTCGCGAGTTTTGTAAGTACAACGCGCAGCGACGTGTCCGAGCCGCTTACACATTCGACATCTTATCCGATCTTGTGTATTATTATTAGAAACGGGGTTTACACTTTGTTTTGAACTCACTGAAACTCTTGTATTAGTTTGCAACGACGACAGGTAGTTCAATAACACACTGGGGTCGCGGCAACCAGCGGAAATCGCGCCAATTTCAATGAGTTCACTACCAATTGTACCTACGATTGCTTCCGTAATTAACGACGGTGCGAGTCCGCACGCGTTACCTAATGCCAACTTATCATAATAAAATTGTATGTAGTCCACCATGCTGATTTAAATAATTATCAGAATGATATGGTACACGCAGCCGAAAACAAAAAAAAAACTAATAAATCTTTTTTGAATACCCTCTATACGATTTATGTATTTGCCATAACACGGGTTCCATACTTGTGACGCATATTCAAGGTGACTTCTGACAAAAGAGCAATAGAGGATCTTAAGGGTTTTGGCCTTCTTGAAACATCCAGAGAGTCTCATGATAAAACCCAGTGACTGCGAAGCTTTAGCTACTATTTGCTCAATGTGCACGTTAAATAAAAGTTAGGAATCGTGAAAAACACCCAGGTCACGAACACCGTCACATCTCTGTAATAGACGCCCGTTAAGTATACAGGGTGTCTCATTCAAATCGGTCAGTATGGGAAAGTCTGAAACTATAAGACATACGAAGATCTGTTCTGAGGAACCATGTCATCGATTTTAATAACCAGAAAAACTGCATTCATGCATTTTAAAAAAAGTTGCTCGAAGTGACCACCGCCTTTTTCAATACAATATTCTACACCTATAGGTAACGATCATACAATTGCATTTTGTATCTTCATTACAAACAACCATAGAGAGACCTGAACTTGTTTAATATTGTAAACGTGGTCAGTTCAAGCACCTACTAAAATAAATTAAAGTACGTATGTGGAAACAATGCATTTTATTCATTTTAGACATCATGTTTCATACAGACATTTACTGCTTAAGACCTACACAATCGATATCTAAATAGAAACAGAGTAGGTTTTTTTTTCAAAATAACCGGGTTCGATTCCCGAACGGAGTACAGATGTTTTTTAAAATGTATGAATGCAGTTTTTCTTGTTATTAAAATCGATGACATGGTTCCTCAGAACAGATCTTCGTATGTCTTATAGTTTCAGACTTTCCCATACTGACCGATTTGAATGAGACACCCTGTATGTGTTGTAGGGAGAGGGACGCGTTTCCTGCTAAATGAGATTACTGAACATTTAGCAGGGTTCAAGTCGAGCTTATTAATTAGACAATACTCATCCAATCGCGCTAGGTCACACTGCAGAGCATCCATGTCGTCCTCCGACGATATTGCCGAGAAAATCTTTATATCATCAGCGAAACATAGTAATTTTGAATTGAGGAAACATGAGTCAATGTCACCCACATAAATAATAAAAAGTAATGGACCCAATAGGGAACCCTGCGGAACGCCACTAGGAGCTGAAACCCAGCTCGACATGTAGTTACTGATTACGACAGCTTGAGATCTATTTTCAAGGTATGAGGTAAACCAACGTAGTAAATCACCTCTGATACCATTATTAAAGAGCTTGGTTTTGAGAATATTGTGGTCGATTCTATCAAAAGCCTTACTGTGCCGTAGCCGTGTAAATCACGTCGCCTTGAGCCCCATTGTCCATTCTGTCCGTTAAAAAGCCCGCAGCTTCGCCTGACTGGAGTTCAGTGATTGACCCGTCGAAATAGTACTATTGGGATGGCTTCGGTCGAAAGTTTTTTCGTAAAAGAGTAACAAACATCCAGACAACCACACATACTCGCAAACTTTCGCATTCATCAAATTAGTAGTTGTAGGACCTTTTGTTTCAGGCAAAGTTCGTTTTGGTAAGACACACAACCTAGAAATGGAGTCTTCGTACTTACACTTACTGGAAAACAATATTGCTATCATATGTTTGTGTTGGTCCTACATGGGGTGTGTTTGTGAAAAAACCACACCATCATCAATCTCAATCATTTGTCGGCAAGACTTGTGCCGTATTTTAGTATAGTATTTCTCATCGATGATGGACTTCCGCACAAACATCTCCCACTTAACCTCTTTAGGGGTTGAATTTTCACAATTCCTTCCTAGATAATTTAGTCAGACATGGAACACTTGCGCATTGTGATCTTTTGTTTAAGAATGAATTCAGGATATTGATTAAGTAGATTCATCATCATCATCGTCGTGATTTCAAACGAAAGACGTCCACTGCTGGACATACCCCTTCTCCAAGTGTCACCACATTGATCGGTCCCTTACCATTCGCATCCAACGGTAGATTCCTTACATAAAACTAAACAGTAGGTACTGAAAGTGTGAACTTTCTATTCAGTTCGTTTACTTATTTAGATTTGAAACAAGGTGAAAGTGCGGTATAGAAATGAAACTTTTGTTTATTTAAATCAAACAAAACATGCATTAAATAACTTATATTTTAAATTATACAAAATATAAAAAAAGTAATGATTATTATTTAATGGAGAAAGGGTCACATAGGTGTTGCTTAAGTTTGTTTTGTATAATTTATTGCTGGCTCTGTCGCTATATCACTCTCTACTGGAGACCGAAACCGATACCGGAATGAGTTATCCAAACAGCATGTCGTGTCAAAGCCGTTATTGCATTTTTCGGTGACGGTGAAGTGAAGTGTTTCCAGTCCAGTGTAGTCGGAGCCGGCGCTGAGTTATACTCCATTGTGTTGGACGTGGTACGGCGCCACGATGAAGCTGACTGCTGGCGTCAACCTTGAAAGGATTTCGATCTCTGTATGTAGACCAGTCGAAAGTGCAGTATGCTGTCCAAAGGTTGTTGTGAGGCTGAGGGTCAGGATCAGGAATGTGCTTCCGATGTATGCTGATTATTTTGAGCACACGTTGAAGCAAACAACAGATGTTGGCTGCATCCACCGGCTGTGCGAGTCGTGCTTGAAAGCTTGAGGAAGTGATTTTGATGATGATGATTACACTTTGCTCCAAGTCCGTGGACACCAGTTAAGAGGCATAAGGAACAAGGTGAAATGTTCCACCAGACCAGTGCTGCGTCATGTGTGCTGTAGCCATGAAATTGCCTGTAGGTGCACCACGATGCTGTTGCACAGCACTGCTTTCTTCACGACACTCCGGCGGTCAATCCTCGCCAAGTGAAACTTCCAGTTAATGTGCTAGAAGTGAGGCAACGCAAGCGCATTGCGTGGCACCGGATGCTGTCGTCCAGCCTCCAAATCCCCAGATGTCTCACGATGGCATGGACGATGTTCTGACGGTGTTGCTACAGACATATACGGATTACGATTTGACTTGACAGCAACATTATTACAGTTCCTAGGAGTAGGATACAGTTCCTAGGATATTTCTAAGGGTTTCTTTAGTTCGAGTGCTAGTACTGAGTTACAGAAGTCCGTAAAGACCTAGATATACTATTTACAACATATAATATGGTACAGACAACAATACATTATAAAACACTAGTGATCTACCCGTTTCGTGTGGGTGCAATGGCGACAACATGACAAAACTTCGTTTTTTTTTTGGTTTAACTAAGTAAATCATAATGAAAATAAATAAACTCACTACAAAATATCTTATATGACACATAAAAACATGAGAAGTTGACTCATTTTATTTTTATTAATCAGTCCGACTACTTATCCTCAGGAATGGGAATAAATCTTTCAGGCATGATGAAATTGTTACTTCGTTGACTAGCTAATATCGACCTTTGATTTAATTTATTTAAATAAAATTTATACCACAATTGCCGATTACTCTTAACAACGATGAAGAAAACATCTAAAGCAAGTGTATTAAAGTGTAACACGAATAAATGTAGTAATGAAATTATTGAGGTGTGAGGAATTCTAAATAAGATATAATCAGATAAAAATAAAACGTCACTCAATATAAATATTAGAGTGGCTATATACAAGCGACGCCGAATGTTAGCTGTTGTATGTGTGCTCGTGTAGAAAGACCTACAAAGTGAATATACAGTCACAATGTATAATAAACAATTTACAATTAAAGGAAAAATTTTACTTGAATTGAAGATTATTAACCATATCACAAAAGGTATTTTATGGGCACAGTCTAAATGCGAATTGGGACGACTGCAACGAGCCATTCTATTTGAGTGCGAGTGAAGTTCTACCAGATACGCACATAATTGGGATGTTATGACAGCTACACCCCAGGCAAAAAGAGAACTTTTTACAAACCCCCGTTGAGTGTGCCCGTTTAAAACTTTTACGAAGTCTATATAAAACTTATGACATATTACTACTAACCAATGGATCTTAACTGTTCTAAAGTATGTAATCAATTTTAAAAAAGATGACACAGACAGGAAATGTTTGAGTAATTGCAGTGAGTCGCAAAAGAAAATAGCTAGAATGGCATTAAGGTAGATAAAATTTCTATAAGTCCGAAACTTTGTTATTAACCACCATGATATTACTCCGTATATGAGCGTAGCTAGTGTCAAACACAGCATTATTTGGCGTAAGTAGTCTTTGATGGAGTCATAATCATATTTCCAACTAACACTCGACACTGTAGATCCACAAACACTGGCATTGGCAAACATGGTGAATGTAACTTTTAGTATAGTTTGATTCACTTTTATGGATTAATACATTTGTGTAATTATTATAACAGTTCGAAAGTAGTTTTTTTATAAGATTGACTTTAAGCCCTGCAACGTCCAGAGAGGTGTGTCTTCTAAAACAGACGATTTAGTAGTTATAGTAAAAACTACTGTACAATTAGCCGCGTTTTATCATATTCGTTAGGTACACTGCAATTAATTTACCTCATTATTATTTTTGTTAATTTCATATCACGCTGGTTAATTAATAAGCTGAGCGTAATCTAAAAACAGTAATAATATTGATATCAAAAAGTGTAATCTATACATATAATAAAATCGTTGAGACAAAAAAATCTGTGCATTGAAGATTAAAAAAAAAACTGGTCAGGGTAACTTAATCGTGCATTTGTAACAAAAACGGCCGTTTATGTTTTGAATGCACGATTTAGCTAAACAGCTATATTTCAAGTGTTGATAAGGTGTTATACAATTACGTTATTGCATTTTCCACAGTAATAGAAAGAAAGAAAGAAAGAAAGAAAGAAAGAAGAAAGAGTTATGACATTTTTTCGATTGGCGGCGCTAGTGGACTGTAAGAGGGCTCTTAAAATAAGTAACTGAATATATTAAAACCATTTTTTAAATTCGTGTTTGTTTGTTTGTTTGACCACGCATCACGTAAAAACTGCTGGACGGATTTTGATGAAAACTTCACTTATCTATTTAAATAAACTCAAAATAACATTTAGGCTATAGAAATTATGGAAAAATTTGGAAAAAGGGGGTGAAAAGGGGGGGTAACGTTTGTATGAAAAATAAATTTGGATTGTTCTAGATTCATGAAACTCAGAGTAAACACTTATAATTAAAAATAAAGAAATACCTGTTCCAGCATTTGTTTTAAAAATCATCCAAAGACGTAAAAAAGAGGGTTTTTAGTGTTTAAAATTAAATAACTTCATACACCTGTGGAATAAAATCCATTGAAGTGGAAACCTTTAAAAGTTGCTGTAAATACTTCAAATCTAATACAGGTAAATGTTATTTCTCAATTTTCTTAAAATTTGATTTTTGAAGTGAATACGCCCAAAATAGCGGAACTCAAGAAAATCGGCTTTCCTCGGTATAAGTAGTTGCTAATACAGGGTGGAAACGGTAAACGGGGCAGTAAGGGGAGCTGCAGCTACACAAAAATGGTCTTAGGTAACCCGTAATTTTTTCACAAAATGTTTATCCCCATTGACAGATTTAATTAAAAAATAAAGTACAATTAGCAAGAAAATTGCCATTTTACATAAATTTTTTTGATGCCAATCGATCTTCTTTCCGACACTAATCAAGAAGTTCTTCCAAACGAACCCAGATTCGAGTACTCAAAAAGTTTGAAATCGCAAAAAAACAACTTTCAGCGGGGCAGGGTAGGGGAAATAGTTAGCCAGAAAATTGATTTTTTATTTTATTTTACATAAGACATAAAGCCGGAAGAGTTACAAATACATTACAAACGAGTACAAATCCTACTATCTACAAATAAAAAATGCTTTGTCCTGAAGGACTATCTGATGGATCAACGCACAGCCGAAACCGCAGATTGTAGAAACCTGAAACTTGGAAGGTATTATTTTCTGTATAACGTAGGCATAAGAAATAATTTTGAAATTATACCCCTAAGGGGGTGAAGGGGGGGGGGGCAAAGATTATATGGGAAAATGCAATTCCTTGGTCCAATCTACTTCAAACTTTGCAATCAACAATATTAACAGAATTGATGGACGTGTTTCATATTGCATTGAAATTCATCCCCTAACGGTGTTAAAAAGGGGTAGAAAGTTATTTTGGCGGTGATTTCTTTCGAATTTGATATCAATAGTCCTTCGAGATTTTGATATAAACTACAAGTTATTTTGATACATGTTTCAAAACCCAATCCGATTTTATTCCAAAAAGCTTGAACTCACATAAAAACTTGGTACAAAATTACAAATAATCCTTAAAAATTGGAATGTCTTGAAAGTCACCGTAAAATATTAATACCGCATTTGAAGGTTTCTAAGCTTTGAAGAGGTTGTGCTCTTTAAGACACGGCGTCATAGCGTAGGGACGTAGAGTTTGAAATTTTAAGCCAAGGTCATCATCATCCAAGCTCATCAAGATGGAGCCTCAGGTCAAAGCAATTACAAACAAACGACTGAGACAGAGTGATCATGACTACTATTTTGAAGGCCAGTCTAGTTTCTATAAGGCTTCAACAATCTGAAGGAACAATTATTTGGGAAAACGACCGACCATCATCGACTTTCTAGTGTCATCAGATAATGTTTAAATTTACCAAAGAAATCCAGACAACAGTGGCAACTATAAAGGGTAACATTAAAAGAAATAGAAAGACGTCAGCCAACAAGAATCCTCCAAAAGACGTTAAGCATGAATTAAATAGAATGGTTCTCTCTCCAAAAGTCAAAGAGCTTCTGCTGAGTTTTCCTTCTGAATCTGATTTAGATTTTATTGATGTAGATAATTTACAAGATAGTCATAGCGACAGTGAATAAGTTTATTGGTGGATGGTAAGTTTCTTGTTTTTTTTTATTAGTTTGTACGTCATGACTGAGTTCATGACTGAAAGGAAGTAGTAAATTTGTTGTTGTATATAGTTAGTTTTAAGTTTTTACCTTTAGTAAATTTGTATTTGCATGTATTTTTACTTACTATTCAGTATTAAATCTAATTAATTAAAATATAAGTTCATAAAATAAACAATTAGAAATGAATAGATCCACGTTTTTAAATAATACGTAGTAAACTCAAGCAAATTATGCACCTTTTTATGTATTGTCGTTAGTGTTTAAGTAACTATGTGTATTATGCAGTGCTTTGACTTACTACTCTATATCAATTATAACTTATAAGAACATCCGAAAAAAAAAGCTTTTTATTCGACGTATTTTTTTATTTTTTTCGATCCATTTATTTGGCAGTGCTGCAACTTTATGCAAATGTTCAAAGCATCAAATGATAGCAGACTGGACAAGCTTTAAGAAAATATAGTTTCAAAGCGGGATCACTCGCTACTCAGCAGGAATTTAATTTAATTTGATTGGCTCCATACAAAAAAATAACAAAATGCATTTTCCACCCAAAGGAGCAAGTTTAGGAAAAAAAGCATCGTAACAATTATTATTTAGGTTAATGAGTTCTATCGATCATAGAGACCATGGAGAACCTCAATACAATGCTCAATGATCTCAGTAGAGCTTCCAAAAGAGTGGATCTTAAAATGAAAATGGACAAGACCAAGGTCATGTGAAATGCCCATGTCATACCCACTCCTATCAAGATCGGAGATTCTACACTCAAAGTTGTAAACGATTATGTGAACCTGGGACAAACGGTCCAGTTAGGTAGGTCTAACTTCGAAAAAGAGGTCAGTCGTCGAATCCGACTCGGCTGGGCAGCGTTCGGGAAGCTGCGCGGTATCTTCTCGTCCAACTTACCGCAATTTTTAAGTGTGAGTTGCCAGTGATTACATACGGAACCGAAACACAATGAGCGCTCACAATGGGCCTCGTCAGAAGGCTTAAAGTCACACAAAGGGCAATAGAGATGTTTCGGAGTTTCCTTGCGTGATCGAATCGGAAATAAAGACGACCGCAAGAGAACCATAGCTACCGACGTAGCCCGATGAATTGCCAAACTTAAGTGACAATGGGCATGGCACATTGCTCACAGAACGGATGGCCGATGGGGCCGAAAAGTTTTAGATTGGCGACCGCGAACCGGAAGACATTGTGGTGGAAGACCACCCACTAGGTGGACAGATGATCTGGGAATCCGCTGGATACGAATCGCACGAGATCGGTCAATGTGGCGACACTTGTGGGAGGCCTACGTCCAGCAGTATATGTCTTTCGGCTGAAATGAGGTAGATACATGAGACACATAGGCTTACTTATATAACGATGTAATAATTATTAAGTCATACATAATTTAAAGATACCTAATTAAGCTGAAGCCTACGCTAAAATAAAAATTGTTAATTATTAATCTTAGAAAACTGTGATTTTTAATGTGTAGTTCCTGTTTCAGTGAGGCTACAAGTATCTATTGTATACATGCCAAGAAGATTCTAAATTAACAATAAATCATGTTGAATTATAAACCTTGTTTAATTAATAATATACAATCCTGGTAACTTTATTTAAGGACATGTCTTTATTTACATTGCAAGAAGTATAGTTCTACCCCGAATGAAAGAAACCGCGTATAAAGCGATATGTCGCCATTGATATATTTTTAATGGGTACGTATCATAATCCCGAATTTTAAAAGACCGAACAGTTTAAAATGCCGAAGTTTAAAAACCCGAAGTTCAAAATCCCGAAAGTTCATTTGCCCGAAAGTTTAAAATCTCGAAGTTCAAAATCCCTAAGTTTAAAAACCTCAAAGCATGCAGCAAGCATACAGCAAGCATGCAGCAAGCAAGAAGCAAGCGTGGAGCAAGCATGCAGCAAGCATAAAGCAAGCATGTAGCAAGCATGCAGCAAGCATGCAGCATGCAGCAGGCATGATTTCTATCACGGCTCCGGCGCTGCGGGGCTCCAGCGGTCACACGCGAGCTTATCGTCGCAGAGGGTTTTAGCACTCACCACCGCAGCTTCGGCTCGCTGGCCGGCTGAAGCCGGCTAGCCTCAGCCGCGGCGGCGAGTATTAAAGCCACCTGCTCCTCAGCTCGCGGCCCGCCTCGCCCCTCCACGCCTACGCGGGCTTAAATTACACTCTAGGGGTAGGGCAGAAAAGAATACGTGGAGTCGGTTCTGCAGCGATTCATTTCTGTCACAAAATTTGTGCTTATAGGAAACCAAAATCATTTATTTCTTTTTATTTTCTGGGATGGCACAATCAATTTGTGTAATGTCTTTGTTTCAAACTTTGTTTTGTGACATAAAACAAAAAATAATGAATTGTTTGTCATATAATACGTTGTTCATTCAGAATTTCGTCCATTCGGGATTTCATCCATCGGTATTTCGTTAATTCGGGATTACGTCGATTCGGGATTTCATCCATCGGTATTACAACCATCGGTATTTCGTTCTTTCGGGATTTCGTCCATTCGGTATTTCGTCCATTAGGGATTTCGTCCTTTCGGGCATTTGAACATCCATACTTTGTGTTTCGATATAACGACTATCGGCATTTAAAACTTTCGGTATTTTGAATTTCGATGTTTTGGACGTCGGTATTTCAATCATAGGTATTATGAACTTTCGGGATTATGATACGTACCCATTTTTAATATCCATGGGTGGCGATTTTAGGTTGTTTAACATATCCATTTGAAAACAATAACATACGTTTACGTTTCTACGTTATACGTTTACGTTTCCACGTTTTCATAAAACATCGTTTTAAAATTCTATTATACAGGGTGTCCAGTAAATAGCACGACATACTGCAGGGGGTGATAGCTAAGGTCACTACCTATCAATACAACACAATATATGTTTTCAAGGAGCGTGGGTAGGGTTTCTCGTAAAAACTCCAAGTAATTATTGGCATTTAATGTAAATGAGCAGCTATTACTTATTCTCATAGTGGTTTTTGTCAAAATTACGTTAATTACATTTTCAACAAAATCAGCTTCTCTGGAACTAAAATAGCCTTTTTTTTGTATTTTTTAAAATGAAAACGTACTAGTATTGTATCTTTCCAAAATCACCATTAAACAAGCTATTTTTTAAGTTTGTTGTACAAAACTGCCACATACATTTTTTTTTCACCACTGTAGGTTAAACTTAAGTGATAAGAAAATAGTTCTGTGCAACTTTCAACAAAAAATAGTATTTCTTGAAAACATTCTTGTCTTTGATATAAAAAAGACTTATCAATAAGTAGTGTAACTATTCACAAATAATTTGATGTAAAAAAAGTACTAGAAAAGGATTTTTTCATTACGAGATGCTTAAAAATCTGTTTCAAGGTAGAGATTTTTCGGTATTTCGGAAAATTTTGTAAAACTGCAAATCCGTAAGATTTTGCTGAACATATATTGTGTTGTATTGATAGGTAGTGACCCTAGCTATCACCCCCTGCAGTATGTCGTGCTATTTACTGGACACCCTGTATAAACAATTTTTGTTCTTTCCTGCATATAAAAAGGTGTCATAGACATGTCTGACATGCTTTTATTTTAATGTCAGTGTAGTTTAGTTTAGTTTAGTTTAGTTTATTTATTAATAATTATTTGGAATTACAGGTCAGTTTTATAAAAAGTAAAAAACACAAATCATGATCACATTAACAAATCCGACACATAAGTAAACTTATTAAAAATGACTAAAAACCCATTAAAATTTATCATAAAATACATTCATAAATTAAAATAAGTAAATTAAGAATGAACAAACAATACATAACAATCATACAAAATTATCTAAAACCATTCTTTTAGGTCATATAATACCTGGTCGGTTAGCCAGCCTTTGAGTTTAGCTTTAAAAGCATTGTCAGATGTCGCGCTTAAGATGTTATCCGGTAGCCGGTTGTATACTGATGGACCCATAACATGAATTAACTTTCCAGACTTAGCTAGGGTATGTGGGTAGCCAGCTAACTTGTTTCTACCACGAGTACAATAATTATGCCTATCTCCACGTTTACTGTATTCGTTGAGATGTTGCCTAACGTATACCGCTGCCTGCAATATCACCATAGCGGGAACAGTTAATATTTTTAGCCGTTTAAAAAGTGGTCTCGCGGTGTCATCCCATTGTGATCGCGTTATGGCTCTCACGGCACGCTTCTGCATCCTAAATGCTCGCTCCCAATCGGCAGCTCGGCCCCAGAACTCAACCCCATACTGGAGAACCGAGTGTATTAACGCGAAATAACATCCTCTCATCATTTTACGTGGAAGCGTTTGCGCTAAGCGTTCCAGAGCGAAGCATGCTCGTCCGAGTTTGCCACACATTTTGTCAATATGCGGCCCCCAAGTGAGGGAACTGTCCAGTTCGAGGCCGAGAAATGTGGTGACTTGTACCTGCTCAACCAAACTGCTTCCTGCCCGAAGTGACAGTGGTGTACACATTCGACCGGAAAGATTTACGTGCATATAGTGTGTCTTGGTTGTGTTAAGTATCAAGCCATTTATTTTAAACCAGTTGTTAATTTTCCACACCACTAAGTTGAGCCTTTCTTGTAGTCTTTCCATCGACGGCGCGCACACAACTGCAGCCACATCGTCCGCGTACATAAAGACATAAGCCTCACTTATTGCTGCAGGTAGGTCATTGAGCAATAGACTAAACATGATGTTGGATAGGGAGGAGCCTTGTGGTACACCCTTAGTGATGTTAAGAGGGTCTGACCTAGCCTTTCCACCGTCACCAATCACCACCTGCGATCTGCCTTTTAAAAAGTCGAGCATCAACTCCAATGCTTTTCCCTCAATCCCAAGATGCCTCATTTTCAGTGCCAGCACGCCATGGTCCGCGACATCGAAAGCTTTTGAGAGGTCGCAGAATAGCACTGCTACCTGCTGTTTTTCCTCCCTGGCCTTCATTACATGGCGGATAACCATACGTGCAAGGGCAGTTGTTGATCGCCCCTTCCTGTATGCGTATTGTCGGTCGGTGAGGCAGTTAGTCTTCCCAAGAAATCCAAGTAATCGGTCACATAGTCCATTCTCGAATACCTTGGCGACTGCTGGAATCACAGACACCGGCCGATAATTGTTTATGTCGCTCTTCTTACCTTTGCCCTTATACAGTGGAGACACTTTGATTTTTTTAAATGCACTGGGATAGCAGCCACTACGCAAACACCTGTTGAATAACACCGACAGAACATTCGCAAGTGATGCAGCTGCTGTATTCAGTAGCTCCACTGATGTGTCATATAAGTCTTTTGTTGGTTTGCGAGCGATTCGTTTCGTAATAATGCGGTATACCTCTAACGGTGAGAAGGGATGTAGCCACACACACTGGTTAGTTGGAGGTCGCACTTCCAGAAGCATAGCCAGGGCTGTTTTCGGGTCAGCTTGAGGAGCGCCACATGATATAGCCGCATGGATGAATTTCGCATTGACCGTATTTACTAAGTCCTCTTTTGTGGAAAAAGACCTACCATCTGCTTGCTTCATACTCTCAGTATAGTCCGATCTTGCTGGATTTTTCCTACCAGATTCTATATTTACTACGTGCCACATACTTTTATTCGGGTTATTTGCCGTTTTTATCTGGTGTATATAATACTTAGACCTCTTGTGTCTAAGCATCCTGGAGTACTTTTCCTGAAGTCGATATACTACCTCGTTTAAATATGGAAAGTATGGGTATTTGTGCATGATGTCTATTACATCAAACAGCAGACACTTAGTATTTAATATCTCGTCATCGATCCACGAATTCTCCGTCTTTTTTTTTGCTACATGTCTCATAGGAAAACAAACATCTACCTTGTTCTGTATAGTTATAACGATCGAGCGAGCTAAGTCATCTGCGCCCTGCCAGCGCACCGCCACCTCTTCCCAGTCAACGCTGGCTAGCGATGCGGCGAAGTTGTCCCTATTCATTTTGCTATAGTTCCGCGCCATATGTGTTACAGGTATTTGTGACTCGACGGTAAATAAGATTTCACCGCGAATCGCAAAGTGATCGCTAATTAGTGTATTCACACAGAAGGTTGCAATCGATCCTGGTGGCATATTAGTATACAAGTGGTCCAGACACGTAGAAGAGTTCCCTTGTACCCGCGTAGGAAAGTCAATTTCAATAGAATAGGCATGGGCCGATAGCGTGTCCTTCAGCCTATTTTGGCTAGAATTCGTTGAACACATAAGGTCAATATTTATATCACCTAAAATTATGGTTTGTTCGTCATAGTTGTTAAGTTCGTCAAGAAGTGTTTCTAAACAATTTAAAAAGTCATTAACATTCGTCAAGTTTGATCTATAAATACAAATAATAATTACATTGAATTCTATTAATTTAATCCCCGAGATCTCACACACCTGCTGTACTGATAGTTCGGTAAATTTAGGACAATCCTCGAATCTAATATCACTCCTGACATAAATACACGAACCCCCGTGAGCTATGCTATGTCGACAAAAACACGAACCTAGCACATAGTTACTAATGTTCACAACTTTTAATTCTTGCTCCTTTAGCCAATGCTCTGTCAGGGCCAGCACATCACATTTGAGTTCACTCCCAAGCAAAACTTCAAGTTGGTACTCTGTGCAATGTGTAAGAATGAATTCAGGATATTGATTAAGTAGATTCATCATCAACATCATCATTTCAGCCGAAAGACGTCCACTGCTGGACATAGCCCTTCCCCAAGTGTCGCCACATAGACCGGTCCCTTGCAATTCGCATTCAAAGGTACATTGCCTACATAAAACTAAACTTTCTATTCAGTACGTTTACTTATTAACGGGTTGTAAAGTTCCACCAGACCTGTGTTGTATCAGGGGGACCATTGCCCTGCAGTTGATAAGACAAGATGAGCTCTCGGTCCGCTCGCTCATATGTGTGCTGTAGCATGAAAGGGACTGTAGGTGCACCACGACGCTGTAGCACAGCGCCACTTTCTTCACGCGGTGCCAACCAAGTGAGACCCCAGTTACCTGGTGGACACCCGGCATGTGATCACCTGCGACAGAAGTGCCGTCTCCGACGCATTGACAGTAGATTTGTGATTCCCGTCCACTTTGCTTCCAGAGCTAGCCGGTCACAGTCTGTACTATAGAGCAGATTCGTGTGTGTAAGCGGTATTGTATTGTGTAACACTGTTCAATGTCTGCGTGACTTTAGGCGCCTGTGGAGAGATGTATGTGTGGTTTAGCTGCGCGTCGTGCCTATATTAACTTAGAACACGCCACGCAGCGGGGTTCCGTGTAGCATGTTGAGTCAAATTGTTCGGTAAGCCTCGTGTAGCCAGGTGCAGTTTATCCGGGCATCGAGTCCGGAGGTTCGTGGTTCACTACCAGCTCGTGGGGCAGAGGCCTCTCGTCAGTGCGGTCGCAATGTGCTTGACGTGAAGCCAAGCATATGCGTGGGCACGCACGCACAAATTCGATGTGAAGGACCGGATGCTGTCATCCAGCTTCTCAATCCCAAGATGTCTCACGATGACATGGACAATGTCGCTACAGCTAAATGTACGTGATAACAATCCGGATATTTTTAAGGGTTTCCTTGTTACAAGTGCAACTGAGATACCGATGGTCATACATACCTAGACACTGTTTACTATAAAAGTTGCGGTACAGACAGCAATCTATCTATCTATCTTCTATCTAAATATATATAATTCAAAGGTGACTGACTGACTGACATAGTGATCTATCAACGCACAGCCCGAACCACTGGACGAATCGGGCTGAAATTTGGCATGCAGGTAGATGTTATGACGTAGGCATCCGCTAAGAAAGGATTTTGATCAATTCTTCCCCCAAGGGGATAAAATAGGGGATGGAAGCTTATATGAAAGTCCTTCAGTTTTAAACTTAGGATCTTCTAATTTTGTGTTTAGGCTGACGATTTAAAATTAATTTATGCGTGTTTCAGCGTGTTTTGATAACTCCACCCCGAAGGCTTATAAAGGGGATGAAATTGTATGTGAAAAATCCTTAATTTTCGACGTAAAAAGTACAAAATTTGTTATCTGGGCTTATCACTGGAAGCTGACGCAACGGCTTTATTAGAATTTCAACCCTTGAGGGGTGAAAAAAGAGCAACATTTTGTGTTTAATTAAAGTTTTTATTTTTTGAGTCACCAAACAGTATCAAAGTTAGTAAGTCGTTAGTTTTTTTATTTCAACCCACAAAGGGGTAAAAGGGGGGATGAAGTTTTGCATTGTAGTTGTTCATTCGTTCACGAATAACAGCAGCAGGTGAGACCTTTTGCAGCAGTGCAAGTTAATAGTATAGGCCGTACACAAGTTAATAGCACACGTGACTGCCCGGCTGGCAGTACTTACCGTTTTGTAGGGACCTAGGTAAGCCGAAGATTATGGACTTACGGCAGCAGCAGAAAAAGAAAGTATGACAGCCGCCGCTCCTCCTGTGGGTGCCGCCCGCTCGCACCAACTCAATATGGTGTCACAACAGATTGATTGCATGCTTCAATTGTGCACAGCGAATTCACACGGGCCGCATTTTGCGCAATTACTTTAGTTTGTCAAATTAATTAATTTATTCAAAACATAAATAATTTCACTTTGAATATAACTGTTTTATTGTATTAGGTACCTAAACCTGTAATAATAGTTGTACGTGTTGTTTAAATAAATAAATAAATAAATTATGTATAGTAGAACGAGATAGAATGAGTAATTGTCGATATCGTATTTGATACCAACTAGATTTTTTTATTTTGTAGATTTCTGTTTTTTATTATCTTCTGCATTTCTGATCTTACTTTTGGTGAATGAAGATGAAATCAAAAATGGCGGCGACGAAAGTTTTTGAATTTTTAATCATGGGTGTCGTTTGCTTTTTTACCTATTATTTGTGAATGAGTGAACATTGAAGGCCTTTTAGATTCCCGGATGCTGTTTAACTTTTGTTAAATATTCCTTTTGTTTTACATTTTTTGTATAGCAAGCAACGACCTTTTGTCGGGCCTACGCTGTCCCCCCATACTTTAGTACTAATGCTGTAATGAAACATAATAATATTGTAATACCAAATGATTTGAAAAGAGTAACCATGGAGTTTCTTGCCGGTTCTTCTCCATGGAATCGACCAACGCGAACCGTGCACCTTTTTCAACGTTTTATAAGTGCCCATCCAGGCCTATGTGAAATAAAATATTTTGATTTTGATTTTGATTTTGTTTCCGTGGTTTTTTGTGTCGCTGGTAGTGAAAATGAGGTAAAAATTAACACGGGGAAAAAAGTTAACAGAAGCAAAAAGAACAGTTTTCCTTTTTTTTCTACGGCTTCCCCTGACACTATTTTCACCCTGCGCCACTGTTAGGTAGAGGTGTATCTAATCCTACACCCACATTTCGCACATTTAGCTAAATCCCATCAACCGGGCATAAGTAATACAATAACACTTTGCCCGTCCCGCAAATCGAATCCAGGACCTCATGCTCAGTAGCGCTTGCAACAACTCGAACAACGATGCAGTCTCACACATGACCCATCAATATTTTTACGCGAACGAAGTCGCGGGCAACAGCTAGTAATGTATAAAACACGAATGACCTGCCCATGCCTTGCTCCTCACGGGTGTAATGGCGACATCATGAAAACACTTCGAATTTTTTTGTACCTTAACTAAGTAAAACAAAATGACAGTTTTAAAACTAAATACAAAATACGTTAGATTATACATACAAAGACATGAGAAGATGGTTCATTTAATTAATCAATCAAACTGCTGGTCCTCAGGAATGGCAATAAATCTTTCAGGCATGATAATATTGTGACTCCTTTGAGTAACTAATAATGACTTTTGATTTAACTTATTCACGTAATATTCATACCACAATTGCCGATTACTCCTTACAATGATGAAGAAAACATTACCCAGACCCTACAACTGGACCCAGAAAGGCCATCCATCTTTCTATTTGTTATTTGAAATACTCGGTGGTGTCAGACGGCTACTTGATCGTCGAGTCTGCCACCACTGGTGGAGGATTCCACTAATTAAGTGTCATCTGCCACCAGTGGTGGCAGAATTCGGGGCAGATGCGACTCCACCGACGCAACCACCATCTGTGGTGGTAGATGCGACAAATAGTTGCAACTGCCACCAGTGGTGGCGGACCGGTGGTGGCAGCCGGGAATAAAGGGTATTGAAAGTGTGAAATAATTTCTATTCAGTTCGTTTACTTATTACTGCTGGACATAGCCCTCCGCCAAGTTTTGCCACACAGACCAGTCCCGTGCGACTCGCATCCAACGGTAGATTGCTTATATAAAACTAAACAGTAGATATGTATTGAAAGTGTGAAATTTCTATTCAGTTCGTTTACTTATTAAGATTTGAAACAAGTAGTCCGGTAGCGCTAGGTTTTGAGGTTTCAAAAATATTAAAGTTGTTTATTTTTTGCATATAGTTTCCGGACCATTTACCCGACCTACTGTATAAATTTGTGTAATTTTAGGCACTAGCGTTTGGAGAAATTTAGCAATTTGTCTTTTTAATCACTATCACACGAAAAGAAAATTATAGTTGAAAATTTTACTTCCATTAGAATAACGAAGTAGTAACTGATATACATAGGCATTTTGTGTCATCTCTGTCCACGGGAATCCTTCTAATTAACAAGTACCTAACACGTCGCCCAACTAGCTTTATCTATCTATCTAAAAGAATATTACAATTTGTGAAATAGGTGTTACGCGATTAAGAGGACTGATATCTGTCGTTCAATTTGTTTTGTGCCGAATTCATCCACGGTATTTATAGATATTTCATTTTTTTTGTTACAAAACCCTATAATATCCACAAAAGAAAATTCAAGTTTTTAGAGTTAACGTGTTTTTGATTATTATGGTAAAACAAATCACCATTCATAATATGTGTCGTTTTTATCCACGCAATCTTATTATTTGAAAGAAAAAGAAACCAATTTCTTCGCACGAAGGGCGGCCATTCGGTTCATGTTGCGACAAACAAGTGCATGCGTTTATTCATTTGATTAAAAAAAAGTTTTAGTCCCATCAAAGGGGTTTATTTAAACCAAAAAATTCTGTCATTAATTGTAAGTTAAAATATGATATCGATTAAAGTAATTAATTGACATGTCTCGAACTTTGTTTGTGAGAACTACAAGAACTATATTTCTGTCCTTTTCATTTCGTGCATGACGTCATTGACGTGTCATTTGTTTTTGGTTGAAGTTGAAATACATAAGGCAGTAATGTCCGTATTCTTGAACCGTTTGACTCCTGTCAATTGTCAAAACGTCATAAGAACAGAACAGCTTTTTTACACTTATTGTCACCGTAGTAAGTGGCTCGTTAGTGTAAGCGACCGACTTGAGAACACCGAGTCGCTGGTTCGAGACTCTCGTCAGATATTTTCATTTTGTATTTCTTAATGGTTTAAAAAAACTAAGAGTGTACCTAGTAAACTATTTTGTAATGATTTGGACATTTTAAAGCATAAAAAAATCAAACCTGTGTACAAAAAGTAAAAACAAGCTGGAGATGAAACTTGCGAACCATTTTACAGCATTAAAACCATCTTAACGGGGCAGTAAAGGAAGCTACCTCAGCCGTTGCAACTACATGAAAATGGTCTTAGGAAACTATCCATAATTTATCGTTAAATTTTGATTCCCATCCACAGATTTTTAAAAAATGTACAGTTAGTAAGACAACTGCAAAAAAAAAATGATGTCAATCGATCCTGTTTCTAATACTGATCAAAAAGTTCTTCTAAACTAACCCAGGTTGGAGTACTAAAAAGTCAAAAATTGCAAAATCTTTTCCCAAACATTTTGTTAGAAACAATTTTTTTTTTGATGTTACTCGATACTGTTTGTAATACTGATCAAAAACTTCTATAGGACCAAATCGGGTTGGAGTACTAAAAAGTCAGAAATCGCAAATAACGTTAAGTTACGTACCGCGCAAGTTCGTGATCATTTCACTATGTTATTTTGTTTTTAAGGTTTTGTAAACCTTCTTTCTCTCTTACATTCCTTCTTTCTTAGGACCTGCTATGATTTCGATTGAGTTTTTGATCATAAACAAGACCAATAAACATCCAAAATAATAATTTGGTTTAAACTTTGTAATTTCTGACTTATTTAGAACTCCAAGCTGGTTTGGTCCAATAGAAGTTTTTGATCAATATTAGAAATATGATCGATTGACATCAAAAAAAAGTTTTCTATAAAATAATTTTTTTTTGCTAACTGCAGATTTTTTTGAAAATCGGTAATTGTGATTCAAAATTTTACGAAAAATTATGGATAGTTTCCTATGTCCATTTTTATGTAGCTGCCCTTACTGCCCCGTTTACCGTTTCCACCCAAGACCTCGAGCAATCGAAAACATTGACGACCAACACCCACGACTAAAAATGATGTATAACTTTGAGAGTTGTCACTGAAAAGCTCTCTTTAGCCTTGTAAGTTATTGCTGTTGATTACTCCGAAAATCTTGACTTCGGTGCTCAATCGTTCGTTCGAATTGTCTTAATAACTCTAAACGGAATACGATTTGCCAATGTCGAAAGAGGCAAAGGTTCTCGTTAAAAATCTCTTTCTTATGTTGTATATATTATGGCTATTTGTTGCCTAGACAATCTTAACTTTGATGTCCAGATAGTCAGCTATGTAGGTCAAAAACTCTGAACGGACTGCGAATTAGCAAAAGTTATATAAATAGCAAAATTTGTCATTGAAAAGCAAGAGCTTTTCAATGACAAATTTTACATTTTATTAAAATATAAATATAAATAAATAATTTACATTTTATTAAAATATTATTTTACAATTTTATTTATACCGCTGGAAAGATCCGGCGGTATAAATTATTTATGTTGGTTACTCCGAAAATCTTAACTTCGGTGCTGAAATCATTACCTATTTAGCTTAATAACTCCGAACGTAATGGGATTTCGCAAAAGTCGTAAGAGGCAAAAGTTCTCCTTAAAAATCAATTTCTTATGTTGTATATGTTATGCCTATTGGTTGCCTAGACAATCTTAACTTTGATGTCCAGATAGTCAGCTATGTAGGTCAAAAACTCCGAACGGACTGCGAATTAGCAAAAGTTATATAAATAGCAAAATTTGTCATTGAAAACCTCTTTCCAGCGGTATAAATTATTTCTGTTGGTTACTCCGAAAATCTTAACTTCGGTGCTGAAATCATTACCTATTTAGCTTAATAACTCCAAACGGAATAAGGTTTGGCGAAAGTCGTAAGAAGCAAAGGTTCTCCTTAAAAATCTCTTTCTAATATTGTATTTCTTATGGCTGTTGGTTGCATAGACAATCTTAAATTCGAAGTCCAAATAGTCGCCCATTTTCGTCAATAATTCTGAATGGACGGCGAATTAGCGAAACTTATACAAGTAGCAAAAGTCGTAATTGAAAAGCTCTCTCCAATGGTACATATGTTATTGCTATTGGTCACCCAGAAAACCATAACTTCGGTGCTCAAAAAACCATAGTTTTGAGTCTTAATAATTTTAAATATCGTGGATGAAAATGACACAAATTTACAGTGTTGATTTCACATGCATTAATGATCTTGAATATGTGAACTCTAATAATTGTAATATTTTTTTGAAGCTTTTGTAGCTTGGAAAAACAAAATAGTTAAATAACTTTAAATTCCGTGGTCTAATTTGGCACAAATTTGTATAATAAGCTTATGTTGGCCATCTAAGAAAGAAAATAGTTATTTCATAAACTGTAATTTTTTTTAGTACTGTTTTTACGTACTGACCCTATTGCCAGTTTGCACTGGACGAAAATGACACAAACTGGGTTTGCACACTCCACAGACTATCCTAGATAAGATATCATGATTATTTTAAACTTTAAATCAATTTTGGCAATTTTAATTTGATTAAAAATATTCAACCACAAAACATCGAATTACTGAAAATGCTATGGTCAGATATGACACAAAATGCAATAGTAAGCTCCGTAGGTACAACTGTATCTACAGGCAAAAAATAATAAACTTTAGAATTTTTGAAACTTATGGCATCAAAATTGCCTAGCGCTATCAAAGGTGAAAGTACAGTATAGATATGAAATGTTTATTTTGCTTTTAATATGTATAAATCAAACTAAACTTGCATTTTATAATTGATATTTTAATATTACACTTACACAATATTTCATGAAGATGACACAGATGTTGCTTAATTTATTTTTGTAAAATTATGTTGCTCTTTCGCTACATCACTTTCTAATGGAAACGGACAGTTGACAATGGGATGAGTTGTCCAAACATTATATCGCGTTCAACCCGTTGTTGCAGTGTTCGGTGATAGTAAGTCGGAAGTGTTGGCAGTGATGCGAACCCAAGTGTAGTCGGGGCCAGTGGAACTTGGCACAGCTTCACAATGAAGCTGACTGCTGGCGTCAGCAAGGACCAGATTTCGAGCTCTCTTTGTAGACCAGTCGAAAGTGCAGTATGCCGTTTGAAGGTTGCTGATGAGGCTGAGGGTGATGACGAGGAATGTGCTTCCGACACATACACACGTTGAAGATAACAACAATAGATACTGGCTTCATCCGCCGGATGCGAGTCGTGCTTGAAAACAAGTTGGTCATGCTTGAGAGGAAGTAATTTTGATGATGATGACGTCACTTTGCTCCAAGTTCGTGGACACCAATTAAAAGGTATAACAAACAAGGTGAAGAGTTCTACCAGACCGGTGCTGCATCACGTGTGTTGTAGCTGTGAAATTGCCTGTAGGTGCACTACGACGCTGTCGCACTGCTATCTTCACGACACCCCGGCGGTCAATCCTCGCCAAGTGATACTTCCAGTTACCCGGAGGACGCCCGGCAAGCGATCGTCTACGACAGAGGTGCCAACTCCGACGCATCGACAGTGGATATGAGACTCCCGTCCACCACACTTCTAGAGTTAGTTGGTCACGGTCTGGTCTAAAGAGCAGATATGTGTGTTGTATTGTGTAACACTGCTCAGTGCCTGCGTGACTTTAGGCGCCTGTGGAGAGATGCATGTGTGGTTTAGCTGCGTGACGTGGCTATATTGACTTAGAATACGCCACACAGAGGGGGATGCCTGTAGCATGTGAAGTCAAATTGTTCGGTTAAGCCGCATGTAGCCAGGTGCAGTACTTCTGGGTTTCAAGTTTGATGGTTTGTCGTCCAGTACCAGGTGTCGTCGTAGGGTAGAGTCTTCAGTCACAATGTGCTTGACGTGAGGCAACGTATGTGCATTGCAAGGCACCAGATGCTGTAGTCCAGCCTCTCAATCCTGAGATGTCACAATGACATGGACGATGTTCCGATTATGTTGCTACAGACATTTACGTGGTAACAATTTGATTTCACTTATCAACTACGTTATTTTGTGGTTGTACCTAGGACATTTCTAATGGTTTCCTTGGTTCAAGTGCTAGTACTGAGATACGAATGGCCGTACATACACATAGATAATGATTTTATCGTTGACAATAAAAAATCCGTACAGACAACAACAACTATAAAACACTAATGCCCTGCCCCTGCCTTGCTCATTACGGGTGCAATGGCGACATCATGACAAGATTTCGATTTGTTTTTGTACTAAAGTGTACTAAATAAAATAGAATGAAAGTAAAGAAAAAAATACAAAATACTTTAGATGATACATACAAATACATAAGCAGACAATCATTAGATTAATCAATCAAACTGCTGATGCTCAAGAATAGGAATAACTCGTTCAGGCATGATAATATTGTCATTTCTTTGATTGGCTCGTAAATTTTTATATTTATTTAAGTAAAATTCATACCACAATTGCCGATTACTCTTAACAAAGATGATAAAAACATTCAATAATAGTGTATTAATGTAAGTGACGAATAAACTTAGAAAGAAACTTGTTGTGGAATGGGGAATTAAAAAGAAGATTAAATTAGACAACAATAAAATGTCGCTCAATATAAATATCAGAGTTGCGATATACAAGCGACGCCAGATGTAAGCTGTTGTATGTGTGCTTATGTAGTAACTATTACCAAGTGAACATACAATTACAATGTATAATAAGCAATTTACAATTACAGGGAAAATTTTACTTGAATTCAAGAGTATGAACAGTATCACAAAAGGTATTCTTGTTTCATAGAGTATGTCAAGTTTATACAGGTAGAAACATAATTGAGAAGTTATGAGAGCCACACCCCAAGCAAATAGACAACTTTTTAAAAACCTCCTTTGCGTATGTCCGTTAAACACTTTTACAAAGTCCTTATAAAAGATATGACATATCACCACAAACCAATGGGCCCTAACTGCTCCTAAGTACATTGATATATTAATACAAAATGACTGATTCGAGTAAACTGTATTAATCGTTATGATAGATCCATGCGAGTAATTTAAGAAAATTGCCAAAACTGTATTAAGATACGCAAAATTTCTGTAAGTCCGAAACTTCGTTAATAACCACCATGACGCTGCTCCATATATTAACACAGCTAGTGTCAGCACTAACATTATGAGATGTAAGTAGAATTCAATGGCGTAATATTTTTCCCAAATATCTTCAGACACTGTATATCCATGAACACTTGTGTCGTTATCAGACATGGCGAATGTTACTTTTTTAGATTGCTTCACTTTTAATTATAGTTTGGAAATGGTTGCGTTATTCGATTGTCTTTTGCACTGTAAAGTCCAAATAAAGTGTTTCTTTATAAACAGTCGATGTAGTTATAATATTAGTAACAAAAAATATAAAACTATAATTATAATGAACGTTTTATCATATCAATAGGCACACAATCAACCTCATTATTATTTTTGCGATTTTCATATCGTATTCGTTAACCAATAAGCGAGATTTTAAAATACTATAATGCACTATAATTAAACGACAAAAACATGTAAGGCGCGGGTCATATACAAGTGGCGTATGGCGGTGGCGCGGCGTCGGCGAGGTGGTGGCGTGGCGCCACTTCTTTGATATTTCATACAAAATGTATAGAAGAGGTGTGACGCGGCACATACTGAGATGGCGTGGCGCGGGCGCGGCGCTGGCGCGGCGCGGTCGCTACTTCCTCGCCATCCGCGCACAGGGCGGGAACAAGACAACGAAAATGCGTAACAATTTAGACTTTAAAAACTAGACTGCGTCCGCGCCACGACATTTTGGCGCCATTAGCGCGCCTGTTCTGCGCTGCACCAGCAGCGCAAATGTAAAAATAGTACGAAAAAAGTCAATATGACAGATTCACACTCATCTGCCTAGCCTTTTCCCAACTATATTGGGGTCGGCTTCCAGTCTAACCAGATGCAGCTAAATACCAGTTTTTACATGGAGCGACTGCCTATCTGACCTCCACAACCCAGTTAATACTGGGAAATATAATACCACTTGGTAAGACTGGTGTCAGAATTTTGGGGGCACTGACTACCTGTAACGACTGTCAAAGATGGACAGCCGGGATCAACGGTTTAACGTGCTTTCCGAGGCAAGTAGGAAACTCGGTGGTGGCGCCTTACACCAGTTACTTGGCGGAAATGTAAATTCTTTAGCGTTTATCCCAGACGCAGGGAGCTGGTTTGATAAAATAGTGGACTGTATTTTGCGGGGGTTGAAAAGTACCTGCGGGGGTAGTAAGTAGGTGGTCTGAGCTTGCAAATGCGACACGAAATTAGGACGACGAGCCTGTAAAATAATATGGACAGAGGAATTTGGCAGGAAACATGCAGCACCACTGACCTGTAGATTCGCCGTCTGCAATCTGGGGGTTCGAGTCCTTGCTGTATTTCGGGGCAGCGCACGATGGGGCGCACAGACGCCTTTCACCACAAATAAGCACGCACTTTTCAGTGTTTTAGATAATAGTTCGTAAATGCACTCGCGGCAAATTAATAAGGGAGTATGTTCTTGGTAAGGCTACTCTCGTTCAAGTGGCCGATATAGTCTTCAATTTTCACACAGTCACCGTCGACGGTGACAAGGACAGCGATAGTCCAGGTGTGCATGTGGGAAAAGGATGGGATACCATAGGATAGTGACGCAGTTTGCAAGTCATTTTTACTTCTACCCTACAGTAAATAAATTCGAAATCCAACACTCGGTATGTAAGGGTGGTCACCCATCCACAGACCATCCTAGGCAAGCATGGCTTAACCTAAAGATCGACCGGATCGGCTGATATTATTTAGCCATGAGCTCCTCATCAATATGACAGATTGTTCATCTAAAAAAATCCCTTCGACAAGCTGCAGGAGGAGGTACCCGTGGATTTCGAAGAAAGATTCACCCATATTTACATTTGTAAATTTTGTATAATTTTATATTCTTTTTTTCAGGGTGGCCATTAAGAGGGCCCAGTTTATCATTATTTTTGCGATGGAACCCGTTTTCGAGATATAAACATATTTATAATTAAATCCAGCTACGACTCCATGACGCGCGAAGGTAATAATAAAAAAATGTAAAAGAATGTGTGCCAAGGTGATGCTGCTGGGTTAAAATAAATCAATTGAATATTTTTTTTTTTTTTTGGGAAGGAAAATCTGTACCAATTCCTTTTGGCCAAACAAGGGAAAGCCAACTTATATAACTAAAAAAAAATATAATTACAAATTGAGGGCGTTATATGCTAAACTCTTTTATGAGAATTTAAAAAGGGTAAACTTTCCACTACAGGAGAACGATTTCGAAATTCTTTTATTTTTTTTGTAGATAGGATGCATAAGTACAACTCTTTATTTAAATTTTCAATAGTCGAACGCCCACGGTTTACGAGATTTAACAATTTAAAATTTCTATACAAATTAGGAAAAAGCACGCTATTGGCCAAGTTAGACGTCAATGTTGACATTTCACGTTCCGTTGACGACAGTAGATGTGTATTTTGTACATGCTTTTAAAATAAATATTATTTTATTTTAACATATTCACATACTTGGGGCGTGTAATAATGTGAACAATAATTGATTGCTTATTAAGATGCAATTAATTGACACTTTTACATAAACATAACGTTTTTTTTTATTTTTTATGGAATAAGCGCGCCAAGCCATCAGTCCGTCAGCCGTCAGCGTTAGTCATCGGATCCCTTGCAGACTGCAGTTGTTTGGAAATAAATTGTCCTAAAAGTGTTGCTAGCTGGCATGAGGAGCGTAGGCCGAAGGCCGGCGGAGCGACGACGACATTTGTGACAGAAAGTGTTATGTAAAAAGCGAGCGTAGCGAGCGCGTGGGCCATAGGTTGGGAACCAATGGTCTATGATCGTAGCAGATGGTGTTCTATGGTTTCTGTCGCTAAGCATTTAGTGTTGAAAACTGACTCGTGTGGTCAAAATCAAATTGAAATATTTTATTTCACATTGGCCTACATTTGCACTTACAAAACGTAGATAAAAGGTCAACGATTCGGGTTAACCGTTTTCTATGGAGTTTAACTGGCCAGATACCGCTGCTGGGCAAAGGCCACTCCCAATGACTTTCAAATACTTCGATCCAGGGCCAATGTGGACCACTGGTACCACGCATCGCCTTCTGGCTGTATCAAGGCTTCACATTATGGTTCCGTTTTTTTGTAGTAAATAAAACAAAAATAATTTGTATAGACGTCTATTTATTTCAAAAAAATATTATACACAGTGTGGATTCTATTGGATAGTTAGAACATCATTTTTCGCTTAAATCCTAAAATTGGTACAAATCTTTGGAATATATCTTATTTTATACAAAAGCGAGCTAGTAGTAACATATTATTATTTACATTTAACATATATTTTACACATAGTTATTCTAGTTTCTCTAACATCTTAGATGTTTGTATCATTTGAATGAATATAAATCATTTATGTTCTTTGGTCTGTTAAAACCTAATCTAAATATATATAATTCAAAGGTGACTGACTGACTGACTGACATAGTGATCTATCAACGCACAGCCCGAACGGATCATGCTGAAATTTGGCATGCAGGTAGATGTTATGACGTAAGCATCCGCTAAGAAAGGATTTTGATCAATTCTACCCCCAAGGGGATAAAATAGGGGATGGAAGCTTATATGGAAGTCCGTCAGTTTTAAAGTTAGGATCTTCTAATTTTGTATTTAGGCTGACGATTGAAAATTAATTTATGCGTGTTTCAGCGTTTTTGATAACTCCACCCCGAAGGCTTATAAAGGGGATGAAATTGTATGTGAAAAATCCTTAATTTTTGACGTAAAACGTACAAATTTTGTTATCTAGGCTTATGATTGGAAGCTGACGCAACGGCTTTATTAGAATTTCAATCCTTGAGGGGTGAAAAAAGAGCAACATTTTGTTTTTAATTAAAGTTTTTATTTTATGAGTCACCAAAAAGTATCAAAGTTAGTAAGTCGTTAGTTTTTTTTATTTCAACCCACAAAGAGGTAAAAGGGGGGATGAAGTTTTGCATTGTAATTGTTCATTCGTTCAAGAATAACAGCAGCAGGAGAAACCTTTTGCAGCAGTGCAAGTTAATAGTATAGGCCGTACACAAGTAAATAGCACACGTGCTTTGCGGCTGGCAGTACTTACCGTTTTGTAGGGACCTAGGTAAGCCGAAGATTATGGACTTACGGCAGGAGCAGAAAAAGAAAGTATGGCAGCCGCCGCTCCTGTGGGTGCCGCCTGCTCGCACCAACTTGCTGCAGCACGCGCCGCTGACGCGCGCGCTGCGTGCACTCAATATGGTGTCACAACAGATTGATTGCTTCAATTGTACACTGAGCGAATTCACACGGGCCGCATTTTGCGCAATTACTTTAGTTTGTCAAATTAATTAATTTATTTAAAACATAAATAATTTAACTTTAAATATAACTGCACTATTGTATTAGGTACCTAAACCTGTAATATAGTTGTATGTGTTGTTTAAATAAATAAATAAAATAAATAAATAAATAAATTATGTATTTGATACCAACTAAATTTTTTTTTTGTAGATTTTGTTTTTTTCCTCTTCTGCATTTCTGATCTTACTTTTGATGAATAAAGATGAAATCAAAAATGGCGAAAGTTTTTAGATTTTTAATCATGGGTGTCGTTTCCGTGGTTTTTGGTGTCGCTGATAGTGAAAATGAGGTCAAAATTAACACGGGGAAAAAAGCTAACAGAAGCAAAAAAAACAGTATTCCTTTTTTTTCTACGGCTTCCCCTGACACTATTTTCACCCTGCCCCACTGTTAGGTAGAAGTGTATCTAATCCTACACCCACATTTCGCACATTTAGCTAAATCCCATCAACGGGGCACAAATAATACAATAACACTTTCAAATCGAACCCAGGACCTCATGCTCAGTAGCGCTTGCGACAACTCGAACAACGATGCAGTCTGACACATGACCCATCAATATTTTCACGCGAACGAAGTCGCGGGCAACAGCTAGTATCGTATAATTTACAATTGAAATGTTTGTTAATATATTTTTACATCAACTAATTAAAATTAAAATAAACTTAATTTTGCATAGTAACGATAATTTGTGTGAGGAATTAATAACGTAGTATGTATTTTTCAGCAAAAAAAATAAAGGAGGTTCTAATCGAGTGATACTTCGTCGAATAGCTCAAACTTGAACTCAAAAGTTCAAAACTATAATGTTATGAATACATTTCCCATTAGAATAATACCAGCATATCACTGTCCCAGTGCTAGGGAAAGGCCTCTTATCATACAGAGAAGGAAACATTGATCACCACGCTTGCTCAAGCCGGGTTTGCGATTTCAGACTTCATTATTTACTAGCTTCTGCCTGCGTCTTCGTTCGCGTGAAGTTTTGATATCGCAACGCATCGCCTGCTCAACCGAAGCTTTTTTCCCGCTTGTAACATTTCTTATTGCTGCTCCGCTTCTATTGGTCATAGCGTGATGTTATATAGCCTATAGCCTTCCTCAATAAATGGACTATCCAACGCAAAATAATTTTTCAATTCGAGCTAGTAGTTCCTGAGATTAGCGCGTTCAACCAAACAAACAAACAGACTCTTCTGCTTTATAACATTAGTATAGATAAGTCCAGGTGTCCTCACAATGTCTTCCATCACCAACGTCTGTGATGTTCAAGATAAACAACAGAAAACAGAAAGTACATATGAATTGATAAAATCACTTTGGTACTTGCCTCGATTTGAACCCACAACTTCATATAAGAGAGGCGGGGCCTTAACCTCATCACAACTGTATCTGTTATTTTATTTTTTAATATTATTAAACCTGAACTGCAAAGACAAAAAAGTTGTGGCTTTAAAACTGTGCAAATTTTCATTAAAGTATATTGAAAAAGGCACCGTATCCAAGTGACTAATAAAGGTTACATTCCCTCGGTTGCATTAAACTGTAGGTGGCTTAACCGCCTTAGTGTGAATACAATTGAGAGTGCAGTTTGCTCTAAGCTGAAGTTACGAACCGTATACTGGATAACTAGAATTTAGCTTTAAGATAATAATAGTTATTCTCGTAACCGTAACGTTCACTACAGAAGATCTAAAGTAAATCTTCTCTAGAATGGTATTAAGTAGCACGTTTGAAATAAACTGGACAATTCAATCATCTAACACTCGTATACAAGTAAAAATTATTATTACTCCAGTAAAAGTAATAACTTTAGATATGATTTTTGCTTGAAGTTAGAACTATTAAAATTTAGAATTCTTGGCCTTGCTTTCTGTGACGGTTCTAAGTAAATGTTTGTTTGCTGAGTAATACATTGTATCTTTAGGTCAAGTTATTAACTTAACTTGATTATAGAAACCAGCAGTAACGAAGGAAAATTTTTGTAACAGGTAAGCTGGTCCGGTGCATATTTTCAACAATGTTTGAAAAACTACACATTGAACTGTTCATATTTTTAGTCTTGTTAGGGCAATAACGGCCTATCTGAATTACCTAGTCGTTTTTCTATTGGCAATAGTAGAGTGGTGGTTCTGAAGGAAGCCGATAGGTTCTTAGTTGTATGATCCCCTCGCCACTGGAGTCTCTTCAGTATCCGGCTATTGAAGTTGTATACGATCTTAATAGACCACCTGGATCTAGAATTGTCAGTGCCGAAGCCAGATGTTGGGCTTGCGACGTTCCCAAGTATTCGAAAATATCAGCTAAAGATATTTACAAAGTTTTGTTGCCTCATTTTCTTGCTACAGGTGGGGATGGATACAACATATTCGTCGGCCTACCCACACAGAACTTAAATTACAATGAGTTAGATGCTACTGAATATTACAAATCTCATCATTCACTTTATTATGTCTATTTATACAACGTGTAATAGAAAGGGTACAGCCCTGGTTTGAATAGTAGAGTGGTTCTTCCGAAGGGAAGCCGATAGGCTTCTAGTTGTATGAACCCCTCGCCACTGATCACTTTATTATGTCTGTTTACACAACGTGTATCAGAAAGGGTACAGTCCTGGTTTGACTAGTAGACTGGTTTTTGTGAAGGGAAGCCGATAGGTTTTTAGTTGTATGAACCCCTTGCCACTGATCACTTCATTATGTCTGTTTATACAACGTGTATTAGAAAGGGTACAGTCCTGGTTTTACTAGTAGACTGGTTTTTGTGAAGGGAATCCGATAGGTTTTTAGTTGTATGAACCCCTCGCCACTGATCACTTCATTAAGTCTGTTTATAGCAACGTGTATCAGAAAGGGTACAGTCCTGGTTTGAATAGTAGAGTGGTTCTTCCGAAAGGAAGCCGATAGGTTTATAGTTGTGTGAACCCCTCGCCACTGATCACTTTATTATGTCTGTTTATACAACGTGTATCCGAAAGGGTACAGTCCTGGTTTGAATAGTATAGTGGTTTTTGTAAAGGGAAGCCGATAGGTTTTTAGTTGTATGAACCCTTCGCCACTGATCACTTTATTATGTCTGTTTATACAACGTGTATCAGAAAGGGTACAGTCCTGGTTTGAATAGTAGAGCGGTTCTTCCGAAAGGAAGCCGATAGGTTTCTAGTTGTGTGAACCCCTCGCCACTGATCACTTTATTATGTCTGTTTATACAACGTGTATCAGAAAGGGTACAGTCCTGGTTTGAATAGTAGAGTGGTTCTTGTGAAGGGAATCCGATAGGTTTATAGTTGTGTGAACCCCTCGCCACTGATCACTTTATTATGTCTGTTTATACAACGTGTATCAGAAAGGGTACAGTCCTGGTTTGAATAGTAGAGTGGTTCTTCCGAAGGGAAGTCGATAGGTTTCTAGTTGTATGAACCCCTCGCTACTGATCACTTTATAATGTCTGTTTATACAACGTGTATCAGAAAGGGTACAGTCCTGGTTTGAATAGTAGAGTGGTTTTTGCGAAGGGAAGCCGATAGGTTTCTAGTTGTGTGAACCCCTCCCCATTGTCACTTAATTATGTCTGTTTTAGGCTTTCACGGTTTAAATCTAAACTTATATTGTCACTTACGGGATATCTTCCGTGATTATTTATTAGGTTGAGCTCCCGACACCATACAAAAAACTCCTAAAAACTTAGTGATACTGTGAGTGCGTTTTGTCGTGACTTAGTGTCGAGTTCCAATAGTGCGCGTACCAAAAGACAAAGAAAGAGGGTAGACAGATTTGTCTGCTCGTAACAATTTAATTTCCATCCACCCGCATATTCCAGTCAACCCGCGATCATGGCGCTTGCAACAGTGTCGAAATATCGGGAGCTCAACCTAATAAATAATCACGGAAGATTTCCCGTAAGTGACAATATAAGTTTAATTATGTCTGTTTATTCAACGTGTAAAAGAAAGAGTAGTCCAGGTTTCACTTAAACCAGGGTTACAGCCGAGTTATGAAGATCACTTTTGTGTAAAGCTTGATCTGTTTGTTATATATTTTTTTATATGATTTTCATTTCCTCAACCTACTTGACAAATCAATATTAATTAATTAATTAATAATTTCTTAAATAAATACTGCTCTTAGGACGAGTGCATTCGCTAATACATACATTATTTTTAAAATCTGTCACAAAGTAGTTTCTTAGCAATCGACAATTAATTATACATACATTATTTAAGCATTTAACATAAAAATACAAATTCTTTGAATGACATTTATAATAAGTATTTGGTAACTGTAGACCGCGAAACTCAAATTTTCTTACTTTTTTTGTAATTTGCAGGCCAGTGCAACTTTTTCGGTTGTTCGTTGTTCGCACAGAATTGAGTTGCTTGTCTGCTAACCTGTTTCTACTCGGTTACTAACGCTGACACGAGTAAGGGAATTAGTTGTAAGTTACTAGCTTGTTTCTCCGTAAAAAAGGGTAAAACTCTGACCAATTTGCCTTTTAGATTCTCACGATCGAGACGAATCATGTATAGCGATGCAACATAAGTAGATTGTTACACGAGGATCGAAAGGAATCAATTTCCATACGAGGTATTTACGCCCGAGTGCAGCGAGGGCGGCTATAGTCCGAGTAGGAATTGATGTCTTTCACCCGAGGTAAGCATTACTACTTTTCATTTCGAATATAAGGAAAGTAAAAAATAGCAATTTTATTTTCTTATCTGCTCGCCGCTTAATAAAGTCACTGTATGTATTTTTTTAATTTCTGGCAATAGATTTTCGATAACTTTAGTTGCCTCGTCTTAAACAGAATTTGGGGTCAGCATTTCAGAATAACTTGAACTCATTTTGATAAGATATTGGTAAAGAAACCGACATTTCGATGCAGCTTACAGAGTTAGTATGCCGCCAAATTATATTTATTCTATTTAAAATTTAAACTATGGAACACACCGCGTCTCAGACGGGGGAGGACCTGCTCAGTTTTTTTTTAAATTCACACTGGCTGTTTATACACTCACTTAAATTTTCTGCAGCCGATTGCCTAACAAAATGTAGTTCTATTTTTAAAATTTATTCCCGCCCTAGGGAAGGAAGCAATTACTATGGGTCTTTCCCGCCCAAGGATGGGCAGTAGCATTTTCCACCCGCTATTCGGATAAAATAAACACTTCTTTCCGAGTATGAGAAATGAAAAATAATTATAGCTTTCAGATAATTATATTTTTGTATTTCGTATTTTTTGCGTAATGTTGGTCACTCTCCTATCTCTTATTACTATCGTTAATTTTTATATTTTATGTGATTAATTATATAAATGTGTTTCAGTTTGTGAGGTATATGAAAATTGCTGTTTGAAGTGCAGGCAACTTTTACAGTTTCATTGTCGTATTAAATAAAGTCATAAATTATAATCAACAAAATCACCCATACAGCCCTCCAAGTTCATAAACATCGAGAAATGTGTTTGACCTTGAAAAAGTCGTTCCTCGACCTTTATGAAGGTTGAATTGCTGATTTTGATGATCATAACTCTATAACAACATACGTCTTACCATCGCGAACAATATTTTAATCAACATGCAACCCAGTACTGGCCTGAAAATTTGCAAAAAACAAGAAAAAAAATGAATTTCGCGGGCTACCCTGACGCTTTGACCTTAACCTTTTGGACGCCATTGTCACATATACGTGACAAGCAAGCGCGTGCCCTGTACGCCAAACGACACAAATATGTGACAAAATAGTAGATGAAATTGTTGCTTGGTGTGGAGGGCACGCGCCTGCGTTTATGCTGTGGCGGTCAAACGGTTAATGAATTTTCGTCTCTTTCATATGTGGCAAACTTAAATAACAGTGCTTCTGTAGTACTAGGTATGCACAGACATCAGCATATTAAGCTGACTGAAACTATTTTTTTCCCAAACAACCTTGAACCTTAACCGTTAGCGATAAAGTTGAAAATCTATAAAATAAATTTAACAGATTGTAGCAGCTTTATGTGCTAGCGACTGTTCTTGGGCTTCAATTAAGATTAGTTACAAGCTTATATATAATACACGCTCTATACCAATCAATACAAAAATACAGATATTCACGTCTTGCTAAATACACAGCACAAATTAATGTATTATACGAAAACCTTAATCGTATTCAGAACCTTGTCACATTAAACGTTGCATGTGGTGGCTTCAAAACTGTAACGAGAAATTCTACGAGTTTAATGTGACTTTCAATAATTTCGTTAAGTAACCGTTCACAATAATTATACGAAGTCAAATAAAATAAGCTATTGAAACTCTGTAGGCGTAATTTGAATCGACATCTAAACATCAAACTACATAAAAAAAGAAATGGTCATAATCTTTGGGTTAATGACCCCAGAGTGCCACGTGGGGTCGATAAAGGGTTGAAGTGCGATTAATGCTTGCACAACAAAACTGTACTGCGACTTACCATAGTTCGAATGCACGCAAGTGCGATAATTATAGCACACTAGTGCGACAGTAGTTCGACACTACCCGACTAAATCCTGGTTTTCACAGGCCCAGTAGCTGGCAGATACTGAAAGACAGTTACTGTCTGGCAGCTACTGGATCCGTTTCTGTTTTGGTTTTGGTTTCTACTTTTCATTGACCTTCCCCCACTCCCACAAGGACAGCTACTGGATCGTCACTCGCTCCATACGAACGCAAATTCTATGGGTCAGATACACATGGTCGGAACTAGTGCCACAGTAGCTGAGTACTGCTGTGTTTTGTGCAGATCAAGTAGTAAGAACACGTCGGGAAAGTGACAGTACTGTACAGACAGCAGAGTGTACAGCTGCTGGCTACTGGGTGGTCACGTAGAAATTTGGGCCAGTGAAAACCAGGCTTAACGCTTATGCTACACTGCTGTGTATACAGGGTGTAAAAATACCATTTACAAACCGTTAACAAAGTATACCCATATATGAACACAGCGTAGTTTGCCGTAGTCTTTAAAAATCTTGTTTTTTTAAATTTAATATTGTTAAAATATCTCGTTCGTCACGTGAAACGTCGAAATACTATCGTTTTTAGGTGATATTTCAATTAAATAGACCAGCTTTCGTTGACACATAAATCAAATTCTTTAGCTAATTTATATGGCAGGGTCAATAGATTATTTATAATTTAGCTTGCTTTATACACAGATACATTTACCGCACATTAAGTAGGTTATTTAGGGAATCACTTCCATCGCTTCCGTCGTATACAAAAGGTCCATTAAGGAATTCAGTGAAGAAGAAATGTGTTGTCCAAAGGTTATACACACACCCCGCAATAGGTAGGTTTTTGTCATTTGTGTGCCTACTGCATGCATAGCGAATTCTTGAGTTGATGTGGAATATGGAAATTTTAATTTTGTTTCACACAAGGTGTCTCTTCATGACGTCATCAAGAATTCTGTACATCAAACTGAGTTAAAAACGCCTTTCAGGTTCGTTGTGGATATTTTTACACCCATTAAACCATAATTAAATATTTTACAGGAATAGGCAATCGTAAAACATATGTTCAAAAAAAAATATGTTTGTAACATTTCATCCAACTTAATTATCTGTGCGGACGGCAAAAAATAGAAAAAACAAATAAATAAATACCAAGTTTCACAGTTTAGATGCAAATCTTGAGAAGTAACGGCACCTTGGACTGCACACCTTAAAGTGGTCATACTATACACAATCAATGTTAGCGTGGCAACACTATCAAATAAACATACAAGTTATCTTATAAATATTCATTAACATATACTATAATTCGTTTAACAGCAAAACATTAAAAGTAAACAAAGCGAAAGTTACAACAGAGAAAATTCAAAGATTAAATAAAAAAAACATTCATTGTCTTTTGTATCGCGATTCGATATTCTTACATCTCTATCTAGTAATGCATTTTTCGTCTAAATCCCCAGTAAGGAAGTCGTTGGTGTCCCGGACAGTCATGATGGTGACCCCATCAGCGCTGTTCCTCGATATTATGTTGCTCTTCTTTTTAGTACTTCCGTAGTCGTAGTTGGATATCACCACGCTCTCTGTCGGGTTCCTGTAAAAGTTGATAGAACAATCACTGTTGAAGTTACAGGATTTGTAACAGGAAAAAACAAGTTAAGCTTGACTCAAGCTAGGCCGTGTCGGGTCCGTGCCAATTGTCGACTGTGCAATTTTGTATGGACACACTGATTGGATAATGGATTGTGCTACGGCCGACCTCGGCTCGGACCCAGCACGGTCTAGCATGCGTTATCCTTAAGAAATATGCTTTAGTAGCTTTTTCTGAAACATTATTTTTAGGGTTCCATAGCCAAATGGCAAAAACGTTACCCTTATAGATTCGTCATGTCTGTCTGTCTGTCGGTCCGTCCGCATGTCACAGCCACTTTTTTCCGAAACTATAAGAACTATGCTGTTGAAACTTGGTAAGTAGATATTGTATTCTGTGAACCGCATTAAGATTATCACACAAAAATAGAAAAAAAAATGGCGTTGCCTATACTTAGAACTGAAACTCAATAAAAATATTTTATCAAACCCATAGGTACTTGTGGGGTATTTAAGGATAACTTTTGAAATACGAGAATGAATAAACTTAAAAAATATATATGATGTACATTAACCATGCAAACTTCCACCGAAAATTGGTTTGAACGAGATCTAGTAAGTAGTTTTTTATTCATACGTCATAAATCGTAAACAGCAATTTACTTTTCATTAAATCTGCTACGGAACCCTTCATGGGCGAGTCCGACTCGCACTTGGCTGCTTTTTTTTTTATTAGTTTTTTGAATCAAGATTTTTTCAGTAGCAGCCACAAAGTCTGGATTTGTGCCCAGTTGATGGCAATAGGCGCGCCTCCTTAACTTAATGATTAAAAGTAAATGTTTATTTATTATAAATGCTATTATTTCATTTTATGGAATCGACGCATATTGAAGCTCTGAAGTGTTTATTGAACATGAACAAGAAGCAGATTCTAGATCTAACGCATAATGCAATAAGCTTCAATATTTAATGATGCTGATGAAGCTTCAATAACGCATCAGCAGTAAAATTGAGACACTAAACATAACATAATCTACTGGTTTGTGATTGGTTGGCCATATTAGCATCAACTACATAGCAAATACTGCAAATCTTATTAGTAGCTACAATTTTGAGCCTTTTGGGGATCGAAACGCTCGGGTAATGAGGCCCGAGTGAGTATCGTAATTCTTTTTGCGACTATTTGACAGTTTACGTTACCAGAGGGCTAGTTCTTTCTTTGGCCAAAGAATTAGCATTGCCATTCAAAGTGCTGCCAGTCCACTGGGCACGTTTCCAGAGGTCAGCGATAAGGCGGAAAACTTTAACGCCTTAGTGTTCTATTGTCGTCGGACTTATTTATCATTCATATTAAACAAATGAATGAATTTGTTAAAAAATGAGTACCTAAAGGATATTCAAAATTAAATAGAATTTTCAATACATTTTTTGCAAGTAACAAGCCTGTGATTCAAAAATGTTTATTTCCTTGATTTTTTTCGAAATTAATAACACTCTTAAATCTTATCACCTTGAAACCTTGTAAACTTTTGAATATTATTCTATAATTAACGAGCGAAGGGAAAACTAAAAGGCCTTTTGTTAGCCGAAAACCAGTTAACGACCAAACTATTACAAACGATTGCATCGAATCGGCAATGATAGATGTACGAGTATCTGTTTTCATGTAATTGGACCACTTCGTATACCGCAAACCCACTGCATTTCAGCACATAAAAGGAATAGATTCCAGTGGTTCTCTGAAAACTGCAATAAAGTCATCATTCGGTTTTATCTATATCTATGGGTTTTATGCCGACAATCAAATGGATTCCGTTTTACGGTTCCCAGCATGCATTCACTGCTGTGTGTATATTCCATGTCAGGTGTGTTTTTTTAGAATAGAACACTCCTATACGATGCTGATATCTTTTTTTTTTTATAAATAGCTACGTTTTTGTGACAAAACACGATTTTCACCCACAAAACTGAAAAGTAGAAGAAAGGTTTTTTTTTTCGAAATGTGATTTTTGAGCGGGTCTAACAATGAATTTTAATGAAAAACCGAATAATTTTGGCCAGTACTGGAATAGTTAATGATGTCTAGAAAGGGTATACCTAATCAGTATTTTACAGCCGCAAGCCTTTTTTTACGGTTCGTAATTAGAGAGATCAAGAATTAAAATTTCGAATATTTATTGTCTAAAAAAAAGGTCTATTGGTGTATAAAAGTGGAGTTCATTTATATATTTCTTTTTAAGTTTCCTTAATAAATTATCGCATTTTGTATAGGTCTAGGCTCCTTTGGCACTTTTCATAGTAGTTTTCAGTTCCTCTTTCATCAACCTGGTCAAATTAGTCTGTGAAGCTAAAAAACCACCAACTTCTACCATCTACTTCCTACCTACATCCAAAATAACAAAAACCCTTGTTAACCCAACCTGTTACACCGATGGCGATGTGTGCTCCTGAATGAGGTCTCGCAGACCGCTGTCCTGGATAGACGGGAGCTGCAGGTCGGATGCAGAGTCCCTCGTCGGCAGCACAGGTAGCGGTTGAAGTGGGATCTGAAGACTCCACTCACGCAGTACAGAGCGACCGGATTCACGCAGGAGTTCAGGAAACTGGAGACAAAAATGTTTTGTCAGTGCACGTTTTGAGTTTTTTGGAAATCAATTAAAATTGTGTGTCAGGGTTGTCTTTTGGAGATTTTTTTTTTTATGAGTAGTTACAAACCAAAATATAGTCTTACCAAGTGGTACCGTTTCACCGGATGCCATTCAGCTACATCGAGTAAGACACATATAGTTGGAAAAAGATATGGCATATAAAAGCCGATATAATGTTGCTTCTTCAGTTGGGTGATGATAAAATCAAGCAAGTTTTTTATTTAACTTAGCTTGTTATTTCGTTTTGTTTTTATCTATTATCGGTCTTGCTCAAAGACGTGTTACAAAATCACAATCACAGCCTTAGAGTGTCAAATAGAATTTAATATCTCCCAAAATAACGCCCAAATTCCGTCAGTTTTCCCCTACGACCTTAGGCGTCAGGAAGACGGAATGTGATATAATTTGGACAAATAGTTTGACCTGCCCCATAAATAACACTAGACTTTAATATATCAAGGGTCCTTGAGTACCTAATCTTCACATACACCGTGAAATTTTAATGGTTGTTTTCCCGCGGCAGGACGATTACCCATCAGTAAGCACTATCGAAAAGCAAAGTTAAACTTTTTTTTTTTTCAAATTATTTTTTTAACTTATTGGGTTTTGTGTTGTATTAAGTCAGGAGTAGTGATCAGCTGATTTATACGCGAAGTGCAACGACCGCGCGGCTGTTCTGGACACCCCCCGCGCCCGTCCCGCATTCCGCGTACATATTACTGTTGGTTCAAGTCGCTTTCGAGTTTAGTTTATCACATTGTTAATCTGCCATTTATTGAGTCTAATTTTTATTTTATATATTAATCGATTGTATTACCGATACAATTTCATTTCGCTTCGGGAAAACAACCACTAAAATTTCACGGTGTATAGCGACAAACTCAAGGGGCAGGGTCACAAAAGCTTTGCCTAGCGACTGTACTTGAGTGAAGACGTGGTAAATATTCTAGTTTGCTCACTTTTGTTGACATTATTGTCCTTCTTAGTCTTCCAAAATAGAAATACTTTTGCCTGAGACGGATAGAAAGCAACTGTTATGGCTAATTTGAGATTGTACGAGTAAAACCTAGCCTTAACGCGACGGTAAATTACAGTAAATTCTAACAACTTTCATAGTGAAACTTTATGACTTTATAACCTTTTGGATTATATTGTTGCTCTAAGCTCAATTTTTAATCACCTAAATATTTGTATAATATGTTTAAACTAGTATAAATCCTCCTTCAAGTGTGAGCGAAGTAGACACAATGGCGTCCCGACCGAATCGGTCGGTTCCACAGACGAAGGTTTAAACATTGTAAGGTTTAAACTTGTTTTATACCAGCTGTCGATTTCTATGCGAGGCCACTACTTTCAAAAATAAATGCGAAAGTAAAGCCAGCCAAAAAATTAAAAACCCGTTTAGCTGTTACAACTTATTTTTTATTTTTTTTCCCTTTTTCCCATTATATCTTATCGTTAATATCAATTTGTTTCAGGAAAACAAATGCTTAATTTGACGAAAGCCGAACTTCTAATTGGACTCAATTTACTTTCGAAATAAACTTTACAAGATCGTCATCAATTTGGAACTTTCACCCTAAATAATTAAAACTAATAAGTCGTCTCAGCGACTTTATTTCAAAATTGTAAGGAGTCTTATACTTTTGTTCGGGTCGGTTAGCGGCCATTTTCAATAACTTAGTAACTGGTACCTATCGGTAGGTTGCTCTCTCTGTTACAGTTAGAAACAAAACGTCACAGAATAGTTTTTTATCATTTTTCTATGAATTGGGTGTCTGGTAGGTGACGCAGATAGAATATTTCAAGTAAACTTTGTTTATAGAAACACGAGACATATGATATTATAGTAAACGGCCTTAAATCGTTTGGGCAGTATTGGTTGTACTGAACCATTTAAAGCAGTATACTTTCATTCAGCTTATAGCACCCATCCAGCCAATGCTGTTCAGGTCGGCTGAGCACAAATCAAGCTAAACCTAGGGCCTTTTTCCCAACTGTATAAGTAAATATACCCTCCCATACCTTGTCGATTTTTCATACATTAACACGAAGCGTTTTGCTACATCTTTTATTAGCAAGCCAAGGAGTAGAATCCCTTGCACGCGTCGGTGTTCTCAAGATCATAATATGATCCCAATCTATATGAGTCACGAGGTAATAGGCTTCTTTTGTGTTAGATCGTTCCATCATCGACCTCATCTCTGTCCTCAGGACAAGATTGAGGCCAAGAGTGGGCGGGCTTATTTTATATGAACAGAAAAATTAAATAATAATTATAGGATATTTATACTTATCCAGCTTTGTAAAACAATTCCGACCCGTACATGATGATGTATACAGTGAAGCACCCCAAAAATACATTATAAAACCGTTTATTTTCCATCTGAAAAGGTGACAAAAATCGTGTCTAGAATAGAAACAAGAAAATTAATCCTGATAATATTTTGCCAATTTTAATTGGCTTTGATATCCCACATCAAAATTCTACAGCCGTTTTCCTAGCAGTTAATAAAATGTTAGTTAAAATTGGCGCTAGATTAGATCACGTAGGTACCTGAGACAGAAGCCGAGTATCCTTAAGGCATGTATCCAATCGTTGTAATCAGTCTGCGCTGTAGGTGACAGGTGAAACCATAGCTCGAACGCGTGGTACGGCAAGAAGCAAATGAAGAACACTGAAACAAACAATGATATTGTATTTTCATCTTCGTATTACCCAATACTAACACTAGCTGGGTTGTGGAGTTCAGATAGGCAGTCGATCCTTGTAAAATACGAGTAGTCAGGTAGGTATGGTAGACAGGTGAATCCGGTTGAACTGAAAAGCCGGCCCAAACATAATTTAGGATAGGCTAGGCAGATGAGATGATAATGTATTGCTTGGTGATCAAGCATTGTACAGTACACTTAGGTCCATGTCCAAGATGACGGTCTGATTATCTAGAACCAGCTGTTTAAAACACATTCCTGTATAGGAACATGTCACTGTGACAGCGGTTTTTAGATAATCAGACCGTTATGTTTTCGGTGAACATGGACCTTAGAGTACTTACGGGATAATATCCGTGATTATCTTTTGTTTCTATGAGCTCATGATATTTCGACACATCATGATCGCGGGAATATTGAAGAAGTATGCGAGTAGGGCGAAAATTATTTATTATGAGCAGACAATCTGTCTGTAAATAATTTTCGTCCCACTCATTTCTATTTTTTTTTTGTAAATTATCCGTCATTGATATCAGTGAAAGAGGTCACTGGTATTATTTATGCCTTTGTCGAGTCGCAAATGTCAAATATCGATATGGTCTAGCTATTATGAACTTGAATATACCAAATATGTATTTTCTGAATTTTTTTTTAAGTTGTTCTTTAATTAAAATTTAGTGCTCATTCTGTCGAGCTTTAGAAGATTGAAACTCAAAGATTGATTAAGCGATTTGATTGATGAGTTCATCGACAGCTCAACGATAAATTCTTTCAAATTGCCTTTAGAAGCTCACAAAGTTAATGAGATTTAGTTAGTTACCTATAGTATTACCCAGTATTAAATGGATTGTGGAGATAGGCTGTTAGCTGCATCCGCTTAGACTGGAAACCGACCCCAAAATAGTTTGAAAAGACTAGGCAGATGATGAACTCAAACTTAAACTCAAAGCATTTATTTCAAATAGACCATTACGGCACTTTTGAATGTCAAATTACAAATAAAATCAAAGCTACAGTCACAGTCACAAGGCATAATAACTTGAGAAAGTACTGTAGTTGCCCATTCCCTAGCTCTAGACCTCCTAGATCTCTATGGAGAAGAACGGGCATGAAACTCCATGGACATTCTTTTAAATCAATATAGGTATTGTTACAAAATCTTGGTTATTCTTATGATGATGATTTGAAGTCAAATTGTAACTATTTTCGTAGAATTAAGCATGTATTATGTCTAACGTAGTTGCTGAAATTATACCAAACACCAGTAACAGAAAACTCAAAAAGAGTTTATACACATGCCGTAGAGAGATTACCAGCATAAAAAACTTGAATTTTTAAACTAAGTTACCTACTATGTAAATTTTAAACCAATCAGTAACAAATTTCCAATGGCAAATATGGAATAGATTACCTCGTCATTAGTTTCTAGTAGGCCAAAGTTTGAACAAAATAGATTAATCACAAAATCATAACCCATTCGGTAATCATTTTGAATAGTTCAAAATAAAGTCGTATTTCAAGTCTGGTTGTGTGTGCGCTAAGTTGAAAAATTGCTATTAATTTTCTTTAGGAATGGACACACATATACAAAGTGTAACAAAAAGGGTATAGTCATATGAAAGGGTGTGCTATAGAGCATCAAACTGAACAACTTTCTCTATGGGACCACCATCATAATCGCAAAAAAATAATCAGCTGTGTCATACATTTAGTCGAGTAGGTAGTGGAATTTAGTATGGGGCCCTTGAAATTTTTTTCGCGATTACTATGGTGGTCCCATAGAGAAAGTTGTTCAGTTTGATGGTCTGTAGCATACCCTTTCGTATGACTATACCCTTTCTGTTACACGTTGTATAATTTATTAGGAAGTATTTGTTTGCTCTCAAAATCGTAAATGAGGAATCTTCAAATACATGATTTTGTCATCTACCAATCTGCATTAGGCCCGCGTGGTGGACTACAGCCATACCCTCTATTAGAGAAGGAGGCATGTGTCCCAGTAGTGGGAACATTAATAGTCCGGCTGTCCGTGTCCAAACGTCCGTAAAGTGTCCTTACTGGTTTGACTATTCCTTCAGACCTATTTCGGAGCAAGACCGGCGCTATCGATCGCAAGCAGCGGTCGTCCGTTTCGATATTCATAGACTTGTATCACTTGTATGACAGCGTTTACTATTCAACGTGCGCCGGCCGTTCAGAATCACACGTAATGAAACGCCTGACCGGCGCCGATCTCGCTCTGAAATAGGCCTGAATTTTCTCTAAAAGGTTTTTGTTTTAAGTGTTTCACATGGCTCCTGTAATTTTCAATAAATTACCTAATGAAATAAGGGCAATGAATACTGCCTTATTTAAGATAAAAACTTTTTTGCAAAAAATAAAACCGACTTCAAAAAAAAAACAAAAAAGTGAAAAATAACTTAAGCTTCTGAAGTCGGTGACCTTTGTTTGATTGCTTTAGTTTTTTTGTCACCGACTTCAGAAGCTTAAGTTATTTTTCACTTTTTTGTTTTTTTTTTGAAGTCGGTTTTATTTTTTGCAAAAAAGATTTTATTTTTCACTTTTTAGTGGTTCACATGTGCTTGATAAACATGGAAAGTGCATACCGTTACAATTACAACAAGCCCAAACACGACTAGGACACATTGTCTCATTATGGAGTTCCGTGACTCTTGGCTTCATCATCAGATCTGATGGTAGAATGGTTCTTATCGAACGCAAATGCTTCACTTGTTGTAGAAAATACCAAAAACGCAACACGTTTTCATATAAAATTTGAAGAGTTCCCTCGATTTCGCCAAGATTCCATCATCAGATCCCAACTTGGTGGCTATGGGACCATTTGGAAAGAATACCCTTTCCAACAAAAAAAGAATTTTCCAAATCGGTTGGCAAGCGACGGAGTTATGCCCGAACAAACATAAAAAAAAAAAAAAAAAAAATAGAAACATCCGAATTGAGAACCTCCTCCTTTTTTAGAAGTCGGTTAAAAAGGCTATAGAGCCTTTTAGTGCATGTTACTCTAATTTAAACGAATTCTTAAACGATGATTTTTCTAAACTTAAAACCTCACAGTGACATCAAGCAATAACAAATTATTACGCAGGTATCTTTAAATATTGTAACAATTCCAGATATAAATGACATTCAAGTAAATAACTAATCGTTATTTAATCTAATCTCAAACGGCGCAAATTAAAACAATAATTTAATTGGTAATTATGTATTTAAGCCGTTTGAGGTTGCAACACTAAGGCCATGGGGGCCCCACCTGGTATTTTGGGAAATCACCAAACGGTTGGTCGACTCTTCACGTGACCTATTTTTTGGTCAAAGACTCAGCATTGCCATCCAACGCGGCAATGCTGTCAGCCTTCTGGTCACTTTTCCTGTTGGCAGCGATGTGGACGAATTTTTTTATGCCCTGTAACACTTTTTGATACTTGCACTTTTATATAGATAATTATTATTTAAACAAATAAAATATGCATCATGTTTTTTTTTATCTTTATGACATTGAATTAATTTATTTTCTTAATGTTTTATTCCTTTTAAATTTAATTAACTGACCTTTAATAATTTATTGATTTTATTTTACGATGTGTACAACATAACGCATGCCTTACGGTAGAATCACTTGAAACATGTCCATTTTTATAACACCATCGTGACCGTGTTTTCTAAAAAAATAAATTATTTAATTTGATTAAAGAAATTACTATTTTATTTAAATTCACAGTCAAGGCACGTCCGTACAAAGCAAGGCGGGACACTAGTTACCCTTTATGATCATGCTGACTAGAAATTAAATCAAAATCAAAGCATTTGTTTCAAGTATAATGGGGACTATCGCGCATGAATTCGCCGCTAGGGGCGCTCGTGTAGAGTAAGGTCTTCCGAAATGTCAGATGTCATAATGTTCGCACGTTGCGTGCTTTTTATAACATGTATTTTTATTAAAATTCGCAATTGTGGTCTAGATTGAGCCATTCCTGATTAATAATGACTTGAAGATTTAAGTAACAAGTTTAATTTTCACCATCAATTTTTTTTAATCAGTACTTGAAGGAAAAAATATTTCTAAATGTTTAATGCTTGCTCATTTTAGGGGCAATAAGGTAAATATGAATCTAAAGTATGCTCAATATGCTGTAAAATAAACTTTTTATGAAGTTATAGGTACTTTAAAGTATCAAATAGAATGAATGACAGGACCTTACTCGCCAGTGGCGCCATCTGGTGAAGGCAAAAACGATAGCCCCCATTGTCGAAACAAAGATGAAAATTTAATGAAGCTACAGTCCCAGTCATAAGACATAAAAACTGTGAAATTTCTGTAGTTGCCCATTCCCTAGCGTAGATGTCTATGGAGAAGAACGGGCAAGAAACTCCATGGACACTCGAAAACGTCTATGCCAAGATTGCATAAACCTTAAATTGACTAGGGAGCACAATATCTGTATACAGTATTTGAACTAAACCTAATTCATTTTTAATCACTTTTTATCGAATTAGGTCGCTATTAATTGCTTTATAGCATTTCAGGACGGAGAAATTAAATTCCAAGGATCAATCTACGTTGCTTGGTAAGAGCCAAAGCTAGACGGAACTATGCCTTTGCCAAGATAAGACGGTATTAAAACTATTTTTTTTTTTTAATTGAAAATACTGGCTTAATGAGAAACTGATTTCAGCATAGTTGGGATACGGCTAGGTAGATAATGAATTACAGGACGTTAGACTATGGTAGGGTATTAGAAAATGTACAAAGCATTATAAGGCTACCTTTGTACGGTTTTTTGACATAACATCACGCCTGGAATCCCCGATCTGCGCATAGGTGTACTTCATTAGTACAGTCACGTCTAATAATACAGGGTGAATTTTAATTAATGCGACAAAATGAAATTGGAGCTTCAGTTTCAGTAACATAGTAATTATAAACTGTTTTTTCTACAATCTAAACCGTTAAAAAAAATTACGCGAATATCGTTTTCAAAAGGTCTATTGATGTTATTATCTTTATTTAAGTACGAATTATCGGTATTCCAGTAATACGCAAAATAAATAAGAAAAATTAAGGCAAAATTAGGTAAATGACCGCTATATTGAGTACTGCGATGAGTCGGCAAGATTTTTGATACTTTTATTATTTTAACGGTTTTCGTAACACTGATCAATTATTTTTTAATTTTATATTTTATACATTTTCTTGACAACACGTATTATTGTATATTTAAATTTGTCGCATCTATTCAACTTCACCCTGTATGTAAACACTTTTCTTAATATTATAGCTATTTTCGCGAGAAATACGATTGTAACTAGGAGATATGATCTTTTTCATAAAAATATGAGTTCCAGAATAGTATGTACGTAATAACATGAAATTTTAATCAGTACAGTAGGAGAAACACACTTTAAAAAATTCTTAAGTGTTTACATATTATTTGACGTGACTGTACACCCACATTTCGCTAGTTATGTTCAAGTTCGCTGTAGTGGGAAGTAAGTCTATTGTCATAAACTGAGCGGAACTCCATAAATGCTACTGAGAAATTCCTGATGAAAAAAACGTATTAACACTTTACCAGACCCGGGAATAAACCCACAGGACCACGGGCTCGACGGTTTTATAACTTGTGCTAACAACAAGTAAAAATAAATTTGAAATTTAAAAACCCCCAACACAATACTTTTTATATTAAGTCCTAAGTACCAGTCATTACTCCACTTTCTGTATTCAACTAGTCAAGCTTATTCATTTGATGCCCATATTGAGGGTTTTATGAAAAATTAATGTAATCCGCCATTTTGTGGCGGCGGCCATCTTTGACCGATTTTCAACAAACATAGCTAAGAACACTCTGGACTAATTTACGTTTAAAAAAAAAGAAACAGAATCAAAATCGGTTCATCCGTTCGGGAACTACGATGACACAGACACGTTAAACTTATAACTCCCCGTCGTTTTAGCGTTGAGGGTTAAAAAACAAAATCATCATCAACATCATGACAATCTGCCCATCACATTTTATGGAAGTGCTGTCTTTAGCAGAATGAACGCAATATTATGTTCGATAGTGTGCAGGTTACATCCGGAGCTATTTACTATACGGATCTTGTAGAAACTAGAGCAAAATTTCCGTGCATTCGAGCGTTTTAACCATACCTATAGGTATAAAATATAACAAGCTCGCAAGTTAGGACCTATTCATGTGATTATTTATCCGTGGTGCTAGGCAACTGAGCCCATCCCAGTTGTAAACGTCCCTTTGTGCCTATTGACCTTGTTTCGTTTGGTTTCCTGCTGAGGAAGTGGAAGTTACGGTTTTGTTCCTACTCCTCCGCTATGCTTTTCTGATTAATTTCGTTACAGGATCCAAGACAGTTAAGTTCATTCTTTGGGACTTCGTCGTGCTTCATTGCCTCGAAATTTTTCTGGTGATTCTGGCTTTCAGGAGTTACGGTGGTTTGAGAATGGTACGCTGTGCTTGTCCAACAAAAAAAATAAACATCGGGCAAAAAATATCGAATCCAAAAAAGGAACAACAAATTTTAACTATTTTCCCGTTACTCTCACATTGTAGCAGGTAAAATCATAATCAATAAGATCAACATAATATAAACGGAGTGTCCATATTCAGCCTATAAATTTATCCATCGACAATTCTGGAACATTGCCAAGTTTTATTATCCGGCTAAGCATTCCGATTTCCCTAATCGTATACATTCTGGATTCTGTATTAGTCAATTCCACGTCAGCTTTAAGTCTACTAAGTAAATGGCTGGAATTCTCTTTGTGCTAATTTTATACGTAATGTTGTAGACTTTAGTTGAGACTGGTCATCACTAAGCTACCATGTCTCTTACTCGGGACGTTTTAACGTGCAAAAACTTGTGTGTACAAAAATTTAACGAATAATCTTAATATATATAAATCTCGTGTCACAATGTTTGTCCTCAATGGACTCCTAAACCACTTAACCGATTATAATAAAATTCGCACACCATGTGCAGTTCGATCCAACTTGAGAGATAGGATAGCTTACATCTCAATTTATGAGACGCAGACGAAGTTGCGCGGGGCAGCTAGTAATAATATAATTTCAACTTCAATAATGCTAACAAGAACTTTATTTAACAGAATGTCTGCTGACTTTCGTGCCCACTCTTCTCCAAAGAGATATTTGCTTTGGAAAGGGCAACATGTGTTTTACAGTTATAACTCTGTTGACTGTGCTTCATCTTTTTCTTTAGATGTTATATATTTAGAATTTTTAAAGTGTCTGTTTCCTAATGATTGACTGGTAATGCCTTTTTTTTATCCATGTTCCTTCCTCGCCATTTATGTTCCAGGGCTTCGGCCCTTTCGGGCCCCTCCCCTTATGCTGGCATCTCTCGAAAGAGGGGACTTATCGCCACTATCGTGGCGTGCCCTTTTCAACCGACTTCCAAAAAGAGGAGGTTATCAATTCGTCTGTGTTTTTTTTTTTTTTTTTTTGTGTTTGTTACCTCAGTACTCTCGACTGGGTGAACCGATTTTGATGGTTCTTTTTTTGTTTGAAAGCTGGTGCTTCCCGTTTGGTCCCATTTTAGTTTGCTGAAGACCTGATGCTGATCTTCAGAGATATACAACGGAACTCTTCAAAAATACGCTGCAAATCTGCAGTGATTGCTGCCATCGCTTGTAGGTTCATTGTTTATACTATATTATGACGTAACATCACGCCTGTATGCTCTGAGCGGGTACGCACATGTGTAAAATACACCCGATTTCGAAAATATTTGTTACCTCAGTACTTTCTACTGGGTGAACCGATTTTGATCGTTCTTATTTTATTTGAAAGCTGGTGCTTTCTGTGTGGTCTTATAATCATCAAATCAGTAGCTGATGATGGGATTCTGGAGAAATAGAGAGAATTCTTCACATTTTATAGGGACACTAGAAGCGGTTTGGGTAGTTTTAGGAATTGTACTTTCCCGAAGTGATCCCAATTCAATTTGATGAAGATCTGATGAAGAACTTCGGATATGCAACGGAACTCCTCAATAAATGATAGCAAATGTACTGGGATTGCCGAAATCTCATATCTGTCTATTGTTTACACCAGTTCATAACCTAAAATCACGCCGGTACGCTGTGAAGGGGTAAGCACATGTGAACCACTAAAAAGTGAAAAATAAAAACTTTTTTACAAAAAATAAAACCGACTTCAGAGAAAACAAAAAAGTGAAAAATAACTTCAGAAAAAACGCTTCAGAAGACGGTGACAAAAAACTAAATCAATCAAAAAAATTGGTTGCCTGTAAAGTCGGTATACGGGCGAAAGTTTTACGTGACAACGACTTTGAGTGGTAAAATAATTTTAATGTGAATATTCATTCGTATAGTAGGAAGAAGGATGAAATAATAGTAACAATTTAAAACATTTTTTATACAAAGAATTATATTTAAAACATTAATTTATACAAATAATCTCGCACTGAATTTCATATTAACAAAATTTTATTTTTACCTTTACACATACATACCTATCTCTCTCACTCTCTCTCTGTCGCTCTGTCTCTCTCGCTCTTAGGCGAGCTAACTGTGCTCGAGTGGAAGGGACGCGTGCCTCTCACTCGCTCTCATTGTGAGCGCATAACGTGAGCGGAGCGTAACGCAGTTTCTTGAAGTGTCACCCGGCAAACCAATTTATAAGACGTTGTCACGTCAAAAAGGTCACCGACTTCTGAAGCGTTTTTTCTGAAGTTATTTTTCACTATTTTGTTTTTATTGGTAATGCCTTGAGTTTGAATTGAATGCAACCACAAACTTTGCATGTACGAGTATCATACGAAGGCTTTTATCTAATAATTATATTAGTGATGTATTTAGAATGTGTTGAAGTTAGTCTGTGTTTTCAATATGGCATAATGTTCTCTTTAATCCTAAATTGGTATGACATAGAATTTAATTCATTACTGAAATTCTAAAGCAAATGGGGGTTTCAAATTAAAACCATTTAGCCAGACACAATGAATTCTTCTTAGTGGTTTTAGTAAGTCTGAGACCTATTAGAGAATGTGCGACTATTCATCCAATTTATTGAGTGATCGGCTATTCAAAATTCAATTAGAACAAATTGATTGAAGCTATTTGTTATGAATTTATGATTGCCGCTGGCCAAGACAGAACAGCTGATCCGACGATTATCGAAATCAAATAAACGATAAAATATTCAGATTTTAAAATCGAATTATAAATCGCGTCAGGTGGTTTTAGGTGATTGAAAATTGATTGATGACAAAGGACGAATCAATTATATTGAAGGTTCAAAAGTTTGAAAACGATCATCTAAACCAAATAAAAATGTACTTATTGTTGAAATTGTACAGCAACCAAGTTTTCCATTCTAATTTTAGTCTTGCTCACACTGTCTAGGGTTCAAACTTAGTAGGGAATACTAATTATTAAGCAACTTGAAGGTTAAGATTAATAAATAAATAATTAATAAAAATAAAATAAAATAAAAAAGCCTTTTATTTCTTGCATGCACTTTTACAATATTCGATCTTTATAAGGTGGTTAGTTTTACATTTTGCTTATCCTAGTGTTAGTTTTTATTATTATGTATACTCGTAATTATTATGCAAGAACCCCGTCTTCGCAGGTGAAGGCCTCCTCCAAAGTTAGCCAATTGTCTTACTCCTTTCCAATGTGGACCGGCGATTTTTTTAATTTCGTCGAGATTAATACTACTACTGAAATACAAAGCTTATGGTGGAAGCGGTAGCCCATGAAATTCAATTTTGTTGTGGTTTTTGTAATTTGTAGTTTCAATTTGCGTGTAAATTAAAAAAAATATTTGCGACCGTAAAAAACTATGTCGGAGTTTATTCCCATTGGAACGAAAATAACTTGTGGGGTCGTATTGATGATTTTGATGATTACAATTCTGTAAATACAAACGTATGTATGCCGATACAAAAGAATTTTAATGATTTTAAATTGAAAATCACGTCTAAGCTTGTAGTTTTATTTCTTTGAAAAGAATATTGTTATCTAGATCATTTTATTTTTATTTTGATATGTGATATAACATAGTGTAATTTATTTGTAAAGTTTGTCTAATGCGGACAAAAAACGATAATCACGCCATGAAACTTTGATCATCCAATAAACAATTTAAGGACCCATATATTATAGTATACGGTTTTTATTTAAATTGTGTTTATTTTTTCTAAGTGTGTTGTTTGTTGAAGCTGGGGCTCTGACGGGCGATCCGGGATTACATACATTGGCTTCAAACAAATTTTTCATAGATAGTGCTGCCATCTGTGTTTTAGGACACCAACTTTTCAACTGTTTGACAGCTTACAACTGTCATAACGAGAACTGCAGCTAATTAAGACATCTTGGCAGTGAAGTGGATAGCCTAGCGATGACAGCGGTTGCCTTGTGAATAATGGTTCTCAAGTTCGAATCCTCAGCCAAGAACTACTTTTTGTATTTATTTGGTTCAACAGAAACTAACAGTGCCATCTAACAGCACACAGTACACAGTTATAAAAATGAAAACCAGAGTTGCGCACCTATCTTGTATTATAAAGTGTTTTAACGTTGAGCTCCTCCGACTCGCCAAAGTCAAAGTCAAAGTATTTAGTGTAGTTTTTGTTTTGTATTTTCCGACTCGCTCAAGTTCAAAGTCGTATTGACACTGACCAGCGTAACAAAAAACCGTAAGAAAATTTTAATTTTAGTTTTGCGGGGTAAACCCCTTAACTATTAATTTCTCTAAAGATTATATTAATAAAGTAGATACGTTAACCTCTCCTTTCATTAAACTGTAAAATATAATACTGTATTTACTTTTGGTTAAAGCTTTTGAAATCTTAGAACATAATTTCATAAAGTTAGTGTTTCACCTCATCATTTACTTTCAACGGTTTGTTTGAGTTTGCTGGGTCGTTTCATGTGTTAGTATTAAACAGCTCATCATAATATCTGCTATTTATTCGAATGATCATGAGATATTTATGTGTAATTGATTGAGATAGCGTTTAAATACGGTATGTTCAGTATTGATATCTGTTTGAAGGATAAATGTTGTTGATCTCTGTAGCTTGTCCTACTGTGACAAGACAGATCATCATCTGCCTAGCCTTTTACCAATAACGTTGGAATCGTCTTCCAGTGTAACTGGATGCAGCTGAATACCTGTTTTACATGGAATTACTGAATCTCTGCCTTTATTTATTCCGACGGGATAATTAGTTGAAGAAAGCGATTTTCAATCAACCTCTTCAATCTAGTCAACGGTTACAATTTTAAAAATGACACTTACCAATAACAAACACCAGTACCATACACGCGACAGACTTTCTAGCCTGCGCCTGCGCCTCCCCTTGCCCCCCGTGCAGCGCCCCGGGCATCTCCCTCGTACTGGCCAGTAACCGCTGCGCCATCAGTGAATAGAAGAAAGCAATCACTAGGAGAGGCAGGGCGTAGTATACCACTGACTTCGTTAGGGTCATCCATCTGAAACAATTTTGGGGATTTAGGAGATGGTAATATAAAGTTTATTTTATTTTTTCAAGGAAAAACAAACAGTAGCACAATAAGAATTCGTAAAAAAAAATGAATTTGAAATGTTATTGTTTAAAAAAAAAGGTATATGCACAATTATACTATTTTAATGTTTTGGTGTTACTCATTGTATTAGGTTAAATATTGTCCGCAAAAACAAGTACTTTTAATTATTTATTTCGATATGACCAAAGCTACTAGTCTCAGCAGTTTGGCAGCTGTCAAGTTATATTTTATATATGTCGTAGGATAATTTGATACTTCGAATCTTCGCGGAAATCCTAGGGGTTTTGCGAAAACGCGGATAATTAGACAAAGGCGAACAATTATCAAATCTTACTGGACAAAGTCAGGATTTTTGCGAAAATACTCGTTATTATAGCAATATTGCGAAACGAAACGCTGGCTGTTATGAAATAAGAACGCTGATTGGTCGGTCAGCGCGTTCAATAAGAGATCGTCTCTGATTGGTTGACGTCTTAAATGTCAATCATTTAGGAACCAATTAGAAGTCAGCCAGCAAAATTGTAGCCAATCAGTGTTGAGCACATCAAATCTTACTATAGTAACGAGTATTTTCGCAAAAATCCTGACTTTGTCCAGTAACATTTGATAATTGTTCGCCTATGTCTAATTATCCGCGTTTTCGCAAAACCCCTAGGATTTCCGCGAAGATTCGAAGTATCAAATTATCCTACGACATATACATCGATATACAAGTGACATTTAACCTTAAACTGATTAAACAATTACAAGGTCGTATATACCATTGTGTGTGGTCTCCATATTAATTCAGTATCATCGGAGAAGCCTCACCCGATATATCACTGTCAAGAACATACTAGTAATTGGCATTATTATTAATGTGGTGTCCCCTAATCAAACGTAGAGATATGGAGCTCGGCAGTAATTGCGGTTGGGAAATCCGTATTAAGACGACTACAGGTGCTAAATTAGCATATTATTATCTATTTGTGGTGGTTCAAATTTCGTTTGAAATACTGTCAGAATAAAGTTTTAATCAGCTTACACTACAAAGTGGCTGTTACGTCAGTCACTGTGGGCCGAATAGTGCGAAATGAGTGGTTTCAATCGATTTACAAAAAATGTATTGATTGGACTAAAAAAATGAAACACTATGATGCTATATGTTGCTTGTAGAATTATTTGCGAAAACATCAGGGGGCTTATTCTGCTATTTTAATAAATTCGCCACTCCAACACGATTCCATTCTCATCCCATTGTCATTTTGCTTAAAGTTCGTAATCTGCTAAATTCACAATGGTCGGTCGATGGTCTCGTTATAAAATTGTGTTTTAATGGCATTTTCGTATTGCCATTATTATTAAACGATTAGTAAAAATGGTTTTCGCAATCTACAACTAAATATAAACCTTTATTCATGCCAGATTTCATGTACGAGATTAATATTCTATGACATTTCTTTCAATGGAGTGTCAGTGGTTGTTCATTGAGAAGTCATAATGGCGCCATTATATTAGTAGATTACCAAACTTGTCAAAACTTGACAGAACTTGATCATTGTGACTTCAATGATCGCCTATTCTGACACTATCGTAATAGCAGAATCGAGGCCCTGAATGATCGTATGTATTTTAGTATGTTTTTTTTCGATAAAAGTAAATGTTTGTAGAATTATTTGCCGAAACATCTGAATGCTCGTTTGAATTTTGGTATGATTTTTTTCGTTAAAAGAAAATTTTCTAGATAAATTCGTGATTTTTTAATCGAGTAAAATTAACTGTATTATGTTTTCAAAACACTATAAACTAGCATACATCCTGAAGAATATCATATATTTTTCTGGTTTTGTTTATTGCAGTGAATCATATACTTATATTATACTTATAAAACGCGGGTTTAGCTCCTGTAGTTGCCTTAAACAACCCATGGTTAATTGGTATCATTATATTAAAGAGCTAGTGCATAGATTGGCTATAATAATAGTAAATTAGCAGTAGTTAAAAATATATTGTTTCTTAGGATAATTGACAAATGACACATAGGTTAGGTACCTACAGAAGCTAAAAATGTAAATTATATATCGCTGGATATAGTGCCACACTAAGCAACGAGGCTTATGACACCAGATAGTTGATATACATAGATACTTTTTGTTTGTAAACACATATTTATTATACATTATAGGACATTTGGATTTCATTTTTTCATGCTCATCACACAAAGATTTGCTCCTACCGGGATTCAAACCCGGGGCCATAAGAACGTAAGGCAGCCTCACTACCACGGCGCCATTCAGGTCGTCAAACATAAGCTACATTTCTTACAGGCTAAATTAAAAACATACAGAATATTAAACGTGGCGAACTCTTCTATGGTCTAGTGGTCGTGTGCGCGACTGTTAAGCATGTAGTCCTGTTTTGGAGTCCCAGGTCAAGCATAGTGTTATTGGGTTTTTCCGTCAGGAATTTCTTAGGTCCATGTTCACCAAAAAGATGACGGTTTGATTATCTAAAACAGCTGTTTGAAACACATTTTTGTATGGGGAACATGTTACAGTGACAGCTGTTTTTAGATAATCAGACTGTTATCTTTTCGGTGAACATGGACCTTAGTAGCAGTCATGGAGTCTAACTTTGTGACCGGGTGATGGCAATTGGCTAGCCCCTTTTTGCACAGGACTTTAAAATAACTGGCGAAATATCGGTGTAATATTAGGTACATTGCTGCATAACCCCTCGGGGATGTCAGTCGTGATGTTCATCATCATCACCTGCCTAGCCTTTTCCCAACTACGTTAGAGTCGGCTTGCAGTCTAACCGGATGCAGCTGAATACCAGTATTTTACATGGAGCGACTGCCTATCTGACCTCCACAAACCCAGTTAATACTGAGTTATACGGTACCACTTGTTAAGACTGGTTGTCAGACTTTTTGGGCCACTGACTTCTGTAACGACTGCCAAAGATGGACAAATGACAGCCGGGACCAACAGCTTAACGTACTTTTCGAGGCTCGGAGGAAACTCGGTATGTATGGGTCGTTTAACCCATCCACAGACCAACCTAGGCAAGCACGGCTTAACCTCAAGATCGGTCCGAGTGGCTGTTATTATTTAGCCAAAAGCTCTTCAGCCAGGATGTCGGTTGTGATGTTATGTAATGTAAAAATAAATGCAATTTTGAACAAGGTTATCGTTTTTATCCAAATCTATATATATAAAAGAAAGTCGTGTTAGTTACACTATTTATAACTCAAGAACGGCTGAACCGATTTGGCTGAAAATTGGTGGGGAGGTAGCTTAGAACCAGGAGAAGGACATAGGATACTTTTTTTTTTTTTTTTTTTTTTTTTTAATTATTTTCGTCGGTATGTAGAGGGTAGGTAGGGGTAGGTAGTGGGTAGTAGTAGGTAGGTAGTAGTAGGTAGGTAGTGGTAGGTAGGTAGTGGTAGGTAGTAGTAGGTAGGTAGTGGTAGGTAGTAGGAGTTAGGTAGTAGTAGGTAGGTAGTAGTAGGTAGGTAGTAGGTAGGTAGTACTTTTGACGTAGACGAAGTTGCGTGGGTCAGCTAGTATTTTAAAATAGATGAATTTTCTGTTTTTCACCTATATAAGTCCAACATTTATATTTGTTTACATAATACTCTGCATATTCTCTAAAGAATCAAAGGCTTTTGTAGGCTATTACGAATTGTATTGTTGAAACTAATATCATTTTCCGAAAAGGTCGTCTGGGATACGGATCTATTTACTCGAAGTAGCAAAACGGGAAATTTAATTTATCTCTTTGTCCACTCTCCCTAATACGGTTTATATTCGAATAACAAATTACGGAACAACGCAATGCTTAATAGTTTTACACAGGCGTTATTTTGATGGAGCAAACTACGCCCTAAAACACGTGACTGAACACATTTTCAGTTAGATCTGCATCTTTACATTATGGGTGAATTAATTAACGAAGCCCTACGGCATTTGTCCTCCCCGCGTTTTTGCAATATTTTTTTTGTTAGAGACCATTCTTCTACGTAGTTACGGAGAAATTGAGGGTGACACTGTTAATTTTTAAACAGACATAAATTGTAATGTTATAACTTCACTTAATATACCTCTTCGTCGCCTGGAGCACAACATCTTCATAATTATACTCTTCTACATCTATCTTAGACTTTTTTTTTGGATGGGAAATCATCTAATGACCCACCCACTGTGTCCGACTTTTAGTGACTAATTCATCCATGTTCCTTCCTTGCCCTTTAAGTTCCGGGGCCACGGTATCTCTTTCGAACAGCCCTCCGCAGCCCCGGCAAGTCTACATCTACACTATTATTATAAAGAGGATATATTTAATTTTTTGATTGTTTGTTTCGATTTAAATGAAGAATATCTCAACCGATTTAAAAATTTCTTTCACCATTAGTAAGCTACATAATATATGTAACAAGTAACAGAGACTAAAATAAATGTTGAAATCATGAAAATTAGCCGAGCTATCTCAATTTTTTAATAAAAATAGTCATACTGTAAGACAATTGTTAACCTCAAAAAAAGTTCCCCAGCAATATTTTTTGCGAAAGTTACTTGGTTTCATTTACAGATCGCTTGGTTGACGCTTCTGTAGACATGGTGGTACCTTTTGTATATGCCACCGTAAAATTGTCAAACACGTTATATTACAATATATTATGCGGGGCTCCGTCGACTACGCTTTTTAGGGGAATATAAAGTGTTTTAAGGTTAGGTTATATTAATCGATATTTCTCAGGAGTGGTACAGTATCTTTTCATGAGAGTAGTACCACTGGGCAAGGGGGAACCCTCCTTCCCTCCACACCGCGTGAGTTGACTACCATTGCATGCATTTCTCGAAAAATAATGCGTTTTATTGTAAGCAGTATGTTCATTTGAAAATAATTCCAGAGTTTACAATATCGCCAGAGAGATTACAATATAACGTGTTTGACAATCTTACGTTGACATATACAAGGTGTAATTTTAATAACTGTAAACCTGAAAAGGGGTTATCGTACCCATCACAAAGAGTGTCCATGGAGTTTCTTACTACGGAATGGGCAACTACAGTACTATCACAGTTTTAATGTCTACATTTAATGTTCATTTTTGTTTCAAAAGTGCCTGTAACTGGCCTACTTGAAATAAATGCTTTGAATTTTGATTTCACAAAGACAACGTCACAAGAACAGCTGTGTCGATATACGCAAAACATGAATGTTATTAAAATCTATTTAATGTTTTGTGATAAATATGACCCCATTGTCAGGTTTTCAGACACTTCATATACCTTGCAAGGAACATAGTGAGTACCTATTGTTTCGTTTACAAAGCCTATGTTCAGCATTCGATATTTACCGGACAAAAGCCTTCATGAAATATGTACGTTGTACACCTATAGTTTATGCCTTCCCGCAAATTATGTGCCTAAGATCTCAGGCATACTGTACGGAACTAGGGGGTTGCTGGAGGGATATCTTCAAAAATACTCGAACAAGAAATGAAAATATATAATTCGGTGTTAACTTCACCAGTTAAGTACAGCAAGTGACAATGACGATGCATACATAAAATTACTAGAATTAAGTTAAAGTGACAAGCGCATGTTGCTGCTATGGCGAATCTATCAGGCGCTCGAACATGCCCCCGGGCGTTGAAAGCAACGTTTTCAACCAGATTCCGAAGTCACAGGTAGTGGGCAGATTCGGTTAAACGCCCTCCGTATGACGCCAGTGGACGTCTGGATGTCAGCTACACGAGCGATGCCATCTGTTCCTGGGTGAACAGCCACAATTCTGCCAAGTCTCCACTTCAACGGAGGAAGATTATCCTCTTTAATCACGACTAAGGAGTTCAGCTTTAACCCATCCTTGCAGGAGCGCCATTTGGTCCGCAACTGTAATTCTGCTACATACTCCTTGCTCCATCTGCTCCAAAAATGTTGGCGGAGTTGTTCTATCCGTTGGAAGCGAGACAGATGGTTAGCAGAGCGATCTTGATAGTCAGCTTGCGGCAAGGAAGTAAGAGGCCGCCCAACGAGAAAGTGACCCGGTGTAAGCGGTGTATAATCAGCTGGATCTGAAGACAACGGCGTCAGTGGACGAGAGTTCAATATGGCTTCAATTTTAGTTAGTGCGGTGTACAGCTCCTCAAAAGTCAAATTACAATTTCCCAACACTCTTCGAAGGTGGTACTTTGTTGACTTGACACCCGCCTCCCAGAGGCCACCGAAGTGCGGGGTGTACGCAGGGATAAAATGGAACCTTATTCCATCGTTTGCTGCACTTTCACCCAAGGACAAACTATTTTGTTTTAAGAAGTTTGAAAGGTCGTTGTACGCACCGACAAATGAGGTACCGTTATCGGAAAAAATGTCAACGGGTTTACCTCTTCGAGCAACAAATCGATATAAAGCTAGCAAATAACTATTACTAGTTAAATCGCCAACGAGCTCCAAATGGATGGCTTTGGTCGTAAAACATATAAAAATTGCGACATACACCTTTACCAGCCTACATCCGCGACCCTGACGACTAGCACACATAATAGGCCCGGCATAATCAACGCCCGTGCTCTCAAAGGGATAACCTGGACGAAGTCGTTCTTGTGGTAAGTTGCCCATTACAGGAGCAACGACCTGTCCCTTGATACGGCGACATAGAACACACTTATGGTAACAAACCTTCGCCAAGTTGCGACCTCCTATAGGCCAATATGATTCCCTAATGGAAGCTAATAATAATTGTGGACCAGCATGCATCAGTCGTCTATGCTCGAAATTAAATAATAATTTTGTGAAATGATGTGTGGACTGTAATAAAATAGGATGTTTTTTACTAAAACTAAAGCTCGAATTATCGAGACGTCCTCCTACCCGCATTATGTTTTTATCATCTAAATAAACGTTGAACTTTAGAAGGGCGCTCTTTACAGGTAATCTCTTTTTGTTTAAAAGCAATTCATACTCAGAGAATGAGTCAGACTGACTTTTAATAATAATAACATTGAGCGCATCTTGTAACTCATCTTGAGACAAAAATTTAGTTTTCGGATATTGTTTCCTACATGATTTAATAAACCTTAACATATACGCTACGGAACGAATAAGACGTGAGTAATTTGAATGACGAGTAAAATCAATGAAAGTGTCACCTTTGGTATCGTTAACAACGGCATTTAAAGCTATATTATGTCGAGTCTCCGGTAATGTCTCTAGTCCAAAACATTTGACTTTAGAAGGCCACTCAGATGGGTCAAGTTTTAGGAAATCTGGTCCAGACCACCACAGATCCAATCCCTGCAGAACACTAATATCCACTCCACGAGATATTAGGTCTGCTGGATTTTTGTCTGTTGGAACATGTCTCCAGGTACAGTTACCCGCCTTATCCAAAACTTCAGCAACGCGGTTGCGCACAAAGGGCTGAAGTTTGGTAGGCATCATCTGTAACCATCCCAGGACGATGGTTGAGTCAGTCCAACAATAGACCCGACTGATCTCCACTCTGAGTGAGCTCTTCACCTTCTCATAAAGACGAGCGCCAACTACCGCACCGGACAACTCCAATCGCGGGATTGTTGTGGGCTTTATAGGAGCCACTCGACTCTTAGCCATTAATAAACGAACCAAATACTGGCCCTCATCGTCAACGCTGCGAACGTAGACGCAAGCGCCGTATGCGGACTCAGACGCATCTGAGAAAATATGTAGTTCTAACTGCCGATATAAATTACAAACTACAATTCGCGGAATACGGAAATGAAGTAAAAGTGGTAATGATTTGACTACAATATCCCAGATGATTTTAATATCACTAGGCAGTGGTTGGTCCCATGATAATTTATCTAACCACATTTTCTGTAATAAAACCTTCATGGTGACAACAATAGGACCTAGCAGACCTAAGGGATCAAAGATTCTCGCAATCACGGATAGCAAATCACGCTTAGTCTGCCCAGCTGAAGACTTGCTCAGACTTGTAGGAAAACCTAACTCATCGGAAGCGACGTACCAACCCAGACCAAGTAACTTGTCGGGCTCATGAGATGCAATATCCAAGTCAACCGAAGCAGGCGAATCACGTGAGTCAGGCAAATTACCTGAGGCAGGAACAGTATCCAACACCAATTGAGGGTGATTTGACCTCCATTTTCTTAATGGCATACATGCTGACGCAAGTGCCTTGGTGACTTCAGTGCGGATGAATCTTACCTCATCTAAGTCATTACCCCCGGACAGTAAATCATCGACGTAGAAGTCATGTCTAATGATTTCTGATATTTTAGAGTCCTTGCAATCGAGTCCTATTTGTTTAATACACCGTGTCGCAAGGAACGGTGCGCTAGCCGTACCATATGTGACGGTGTTTAACTCGTAAACATTAATAGGCTCACAGGTATTATGACGCCAAACAATCTGTTGCAACTGCCTATCTGACGGGTGAACAACTATTTGCCTATACATCTTTTCCACATCTGCTGATAAAACATACTTGTGGAATCTGAACCGAAGAAGTTTAGACAATAGATCGTCCTGTACAGTTGGCCCAACCATCTGTAGGTCATTAGAGGATACTCCTGTCAAAGTAGGACAGCTTGCGTTAAAGACCACACGAAGCTTGGTCGTGCTGCTCGACTCGCGTAATATTCCGTGATGCGGAATAAAGTAACCTGACCACAAGTTATATTTATTAATTTTAGTCATATGGCCAAGCGACTCATACTCTAACATAAACTCACGATACATTTTACCAAATTGAGGTTTAGTCTTCAATCTACGCTCTAACGAATGTAAACAATGCGCAGCTTTCTTATAGGAATCTCCTAGAACCGACGGATCTTTCTTGAGGGGTATACGCACACAAAAGCGACCATCAGATAATCGTGTCGTATTTTTAATAAAATGATCCTCGCATGATTTTTCCTCTGGCATATATGAATTAGCAGATGTCACATTTACTTCGTCTAATAGCCAAAACCTAGTTAAATCGGTTCTAAGTTTTTCCCAGTTACTATCTGCATCGGAAACAGTTTGAGAAAAGTTGCATTTTAAATCACTGGAGTGTGATGAACGATATTGACTAATTGGACCGGAAACTATCCATCCTAAACGTGTTTCATATAATATTGGCTTTCCGGTACCTAGTTTTAATCTTTGCGATCCTAATAATTCCCAAAATAGGTCAGCGCCGATTAATAAATCGACATCAGCGGGTTTATAAAAAGTAGGGTCAGCTAAAGTAATATTCGAAGGTAGATCGAAATCAGAAATATTTATTTCGCGGCACGGCACCTCGCTCGTGATAAATGGCAAAACAAAACATTGAAGTTCGTAGTTAAAACTATCATCCAATGACGTCATCTTAACTCGACATGTTTTACCTACGTGCGAAGTTACGTTGTTTATGCCAAGTATGGATCTATTTACCTGGTTAGTTATTAAGTTAAGTTGTCTACATAACCGGTCCGTTATGAATGACGATGTACTCCCGCTATCTAACACCGAACGAACGAGATGCACACAGCCAGTGTGATCCCGCAGTTTGATCAAGGCGGTCGATAACAATACATCACGCTGCTTATGACTACGGGAAGATGCAATATGTGCTGATAACGTAACATTATTTACTTCTGTGGTATTAGACGGTACGGACGATGCAGACAAATTATTATTAGACGAATTACTACTAACTGTATTCGTAATGGTTTCCTTAGAATCTGTGTGTATTAGTGTATTATGCCTACGTTTGCATAGCTTACAACCGGGTTTTCTACATTTGTTAGCGTAGTGACCCGCACGAAAACAGTTAAAGCAAATTTTATAGCTTGGTAGTAGTTTAAGACGAGCATCGTTGCTCAACGCGAGAAACTGTGGACAATTACTTAAGGTATGATCATTATTATTGCATTTTGGACATACTTTAGGAACTGATTCGGTGCTGGAACTGTTACTAGGCTGATTAGCTACCATCGATTTAATCTTAGGGCTTTTACCTGCCGTTTGGGAATGATTATTTCGAGGTCGTTCTAAGTTTTCAATCAACTCGGCTCGCTTACGTAGGAATTGCATAAATATGTCAAACGTAATCGGACTTTCCAGGTCAATCCTACCTTTGCACTCCTCCCATTCACGATAGGTCCTTTGATCGATCTTCTGAGTAACGTGATATATCAACAGTGTGTCCCAGGTCTTTACAGGCTCACCCAACGACTCTAAAGCTCGCAAGTCCCTATTCAACTGATCGATTAAACCTTTGAGAGCACCAGACGATTCCTTTGACATTGTCTCAATGTTGTATAATGCGGATACATGATTGTTCACCAGTAATCTCTTATTGTCAAATCGATCAAGTAACAACTTCCATGCCACAGAGTAATTACTAGAAGAAAACTCAATTGATTTGATTACTAGGGCAGCAGTTCCCTCAAGAGAGGCTCTTAAGTAATGGAACTTGTTTACTTCATCAATTTCATCATTACAGTGAATTAGGCTAGTAAAGGTGTCACGAAATTCTAGCCAATTGCAATACGAGCCGTTAAACTTTGGTAACTGTATCGTTGGCAATTTTACTGGCTTGTGTATACTAGCAAGTGTACTTTTACAGCTTTCCATATTCTCCTTATTACTCTCACTGATAATATTTTGCGCTCTGGACAACGATTTATAATAAAGAGACTCGAAATCAGAACGCTCGGAGTATTGTACCTTGAGATCTTCTACAATGCATTCCAGACGTAACTGTACCTCATCATACCGTTCGTACAACAACTCCATCCTACCCATGCGTAACTGCAACTCTGACACATCACAAGTACTTAATACTTTGTCCTTGAGTGAGTCCAGGAAGGTGACGAAAGCAGTCAAACGACCCTTAAAACTGCCTCGCTTTTTAACTAAATCCCTTTCCTCGGACATACTGGGAGATGGGTGTCGTCAACCTGGAATTGATACAGGAATACAATTAAACCAGCAAGCAATATAATTTTATACCCTAACTGTGTTTTATACAGCGTCTAAGCTTTTTCAAAGCAACACAGAACCTCTGAAATAAGTAACAAGTTAAAAAGAGTACATAAATTGAGACTACAATATTTTCCTCGTAAAATTACCTACAATTGATAATGTTGTAAACCTTAATGCCAACTACAAATAAATAAGCACAACTAGAATAAAACACTAATCCCTATTTAATACATTAATAATTCTAAGTACTAATAACTTTTCATATTTTTAACAATGACTTGCACTAATATCGAACACTCATTTGTACTATGTCAAGATACCTGCTACTACTACTACTACGTAGATATAAATTAACGTGAATTAGTTACAGCATTTAAGTTAAGTTTAAATAATGTAGCAAATAAGCTAACTATACTGCAATGCGTATGATTTTAAACTTAAGCTTTGCTGGTAAATAAAATACTAATCACAATGTAACAAAGTACCTAATGAATCTAATGATCAAACACTAATACAATAAGCAGTAAAATAAACATACTGACCTTATATACGTTTACATAAAAATACTACCTGAGTGTTGGGTGATGATATCAGTTTATATAAATTACTATACACCGTTAAAACAACTTGTTCGAACTCAATCCAATTCACCGGCACATAACCTCCACGACACGTTGGAAATTATAATCCTTGATTCCTCTTCAATTATAACCGCTGATCTTCTAATTAATTATATCATTCGGCTCGTTATGGACCATGTACGGAACTAGGGGGTTGCTGGAGGGATATCTTCAAAAATACTCGAACAAGAAATGAAAATATATAATTCGGTGTTAACTTCACCAGTTAAGTACAGCAAGTGACAATGACGATGCATACATAAAATTACTAGAATTAAGTTAAAGTGACAAGCGCATGTTGCTGCTATGGCGAATCTATCAGGCGCTCGAACACATACATTTGCAAACATAATGCATTAGGCAAGTACCCAATTCCCAGACTGCTAGAACAATGAAAAGCCACAAATATAGAATAGAATCTAAGATAGTGCCTATATTGGAATGTCTAAGCAGCAGACTGTTTGAAACTTGTGCTTAGTATAAAGTGGCTCGTGCGCAGGCAAATTCCAGGTAGAAATTGTTTTCTTTGGGGAATTTGCCTCGTGGATGAAGTTATGTCTTCAGTCTAGGATCGGGTCTTGTATGTACGTAATAATAAATTGTTGTAAGGCCTGAATTCTTGTCGCGCTGACGGGCAGTCGCGTACGAGTATACATTGTGTTCTGGGCCCCTACAGTGCTCGAGTAGCTATATCTATGCAAGTCTTGACTCGGAAACCCTTTAAAACTATATGTCACCCTAAAATAAGTAGTCAACTCACGCGGTGTGGAGAGAAGGAGGGGTTCCCCTTGCCCAGTGGTACCACTCTCATGAAAAGATACTGTACCATTCCTGAGAAATATCGATTAATATAACCTTACCTTAAAACACTTTATATTCCCCTAAAAAGCGTAGTCGACGGAGCCCCTATTTCCCCACCCCTATTTGCCCCAAGTCCCGATTATGGGGGCAGAGATACTTCCGTGTGTTCAGTTGACAATTATTCGAGATATTACAATATCGGAGAAACACGTTAGGTATATTGTAATATAAGGTGTTTGACAATTTTACGGTGACATATATACCAATGCACGCTCTGCTTTACTTGTATAAGTCAAGACAAAAAAACTTGTCTGGTACACCCAAGCGGGTATGGCTACCTTAAGGGTGCAACCACACAACATTGATCGTGATCGACACATCAAACGAAAGAGATGCAAATGGTATAGGTATACATTGCCGCGACACCAACAGTCGAGATCGATAGACCGCAGTTTGGTTGTACCTTGTTTAAACAGCTATTTTAGAAGGCTAGTTTTGTCCACGGCTTTGTCCGTTTTGAGGGCAGAAATTATTCTACGTTTAACTACTTCCAGGATAAGTATTCTGACCCATGTCTTACGGTGTCATCATCATCACCTGCTTAGCCTTTTCCCAACTATGTTGGGGTCAGGTTCCAGTCTCGAATTTTGACTCGCTGCTGTGTTGTTCATTTTGCATACGAGTAGCAAATTAAATTTAAGTCATATTTTTTTTTTAATGTAACAAAATATCACGCTTAAACGGTCTTCTTCTCTCTCTCTCTCTTCTTCTTGGACGGTTAGGTAGAGGTGTACAGTCACGTCTAATAATATGTAAACACTTTAGCATTTTTTAACTGTGTAGTATCTCCTAATGTACTGATTAAAACTTAATGTTATTACGTACATAGTATTCTGGAACTCATATTTTATAAAAAAGATCCAATCTCCTAGTTACAATCGTTATTTCTCGCGAAAATAGCTATAATATTAAGGAACCTACGTATTACCTACAATTACTTACCATGTTATCTATTAGTACACCCAGATTTCGCAATTGCCTTTCAAACTTGGAGTCCGCTACTGAGGAAACCCTTATGGAAAAAAAAACAATTTCACTTTGCCCGACCTTGGCCTCAAACCAAGGGCCTGATGCTGTACAGCAACAGCTACCTTAAACCAACGACAGAGTCACTTTATAAAATGTGATTTTAGTATAAGCCAGCTGATGCCCGCGGCTTGGCCCGCTAACAAATGGTATACTAAAACTTCTTTGAAAACCACTCTATATTCAAATTCAAATTCAAGTCATTTGTTTCAGGTTCATAACCCATAGTACATCTACATTCCATCCATTTGTGAAAACAGCATGAAAATCGATGCAGTAGTTTTTGAGAGTATCGCTAACAGACAGACAGATAGACGCCACGGATGACTTTATTTTATAATCTACACTAATATTATAAAGAGGAAAACTTTGTTTGTTGGGTTGTAATAGGCTTAAAAACTACTGGACCGTTTTTCAAAATTCTTTCACCATTCGAAAGCTACATTATCCACGAGTAACATACGCTACCTTTTATCCCCGTACTCCCACGGGAACGGGAACTACACGGGTGAAACCGCGTGACGTCTGCTAGTCTATATTATTATATGTAAGTAGTGATATTGTTAGCTTTCACTTTAAAAAATGCAAAGTAGTTTTGATAAAAATGTTAACCTTATTAATACAAAATATGTGCTATTATTAAAATTGTCAAAGTCTGTCCATTAAATTATTTCAATATTAATATCCAATTGACTTTTCAAAATAAATATAATAAGACAGTCTTACGATATAATTATCGGAAAATTCAGCAGATAACGACAACCTATGTTGTCCTACCATGCTGATTAGATAACCTATTATTATGAAGTGATTAAACAAGAAAGTGTAATTAACAGCAACCTAAATAAATCGAGTTTCGATCACTCAATATCGACCACGGAAATACATCAGACACGTCACTAGTTCCACGAGAATTTGATAAAAAATGGTACTATTAACACTGTGAAACTGATATTTGTTTTAGCTTCAAACGAATTAAAACTTTGTCTCACTTTAGGAATTTGTACCGTATCGTGAGTGCGTTTACAAACATTTCAACTCTAACACATTAAAAGCCGGACCTAGAACCACTACCAGGTCATAAAATATTTGTTCCGAGTAGGTATTGAACCAGTGACAAGTTGTGCAGCAGTCTATTGCTCAGCTACTGCGCCCACTGTGTCTTACAATATTTGACTTCATCATCATCATCATCATTTCAGCCGAAAGACGTCCACTGCTGGACATAGGCCTCAATTCCCCAAGTGTCGCCACATTGACCAGTCCCTTGTGACTCGCATCCAACGGATTCCCACAACCTTCACCAGGTCATCAGTCCACCTAGTCGGTCTTCCAACGCATTGTCTTCAGAACTTGAATATTTAACTATGAAAATTACTAGTTTACTCGTTCCAGGATGACTCAATTTAGATTGCCACCAACACGTTAAAAAGAAGAATACTAATAGATAAATATAATAAAAATAAAAAATAATAAAAATATTTTTATTGACACAAAATAAAAATTGTACATTTCCATTTGAACCCTGACTCCTGTGCTAGGTGAGACCTGTGTTACAGGGGTCAGTGTCTTAACCCGTTTTTGGCACTAATGTTCACATTTCATGCATCAAAATTTAAAAGAATAATAAAACAATAAAATAATAATGCGAGCGTGCTCTTGCGTGGTGTGTTAGTGCGTAGGTGTGAATGTGTGAGTGTATTGTGTTTAATGATAATAAATTAGGAAAAAGTTTGCATATATTGCTGTCGTTTATTTAGGGGACTACAGGGGCTAAATTAGCCACTCTGTTTGTGGTGGTTTAAACTTTTTTTTTTTTTTTTTTTCTATTTATTTAAAGGGGCTTGTTCAATTTGAAGATGTCGCCCCTGTAATACAAATTACAAAATCAAACACATATTTATTTCAAAAACAATCACACCGTAGATTAACTTAGGCTATTCTATTTTTTTTAATGCCCATTTGAGCGAGCCTGTACAGCAATCTGGCCTCCCTCGACAAAGGAAAGGATAAAATGCTGTTACACCAGCCCACATCTGAGTTAATCAAATTAATTTTAATTTTTATGGAATTTCTAAAGGCTTCGTTCCGGACACACTCCATCAATATGTGGTAAACATCTTCTACTACATCACATTCAGTACAGTTCGATGAATCAACCTTACCCATCATACAAGCGAACTTATTTAATGGAATGTGTCCCGAGCGAAGTCTGAAACTCGTTACTATGTCATACCTTCCCATGTCGGATTTTTCAAACCATAGCTTATTAGGTAGTGTTGGTTGTAAGGTTCTGTACCAGATACCTTTTGTTAATGACCTTCTGTCAAAATACTCTGACCATAACTCTGTACTAAAATCCTTAATGTCACTTATATGATTGGTGTAGTAGGACTCGCATGTAAAGTTAATACCGTCTATTGAGGCTTCCTTAGCAAGTTTATCTGCCACTTCGTTTCCTGCGATGCCGATATGGGAAGGTATCCATTGCAAAATAACACTGCTATTTAATGAGTTAAGCTCATACAAACTTTTTAAAATATCATACGCCAGTGGAATGCCCCTAACCATAGCTGTACATTTATACAAATGTTGCAATGCACTTTTGGAGTCGGTAAGAATGACAAAGTTACACCCATTCTTAATCGATCTTACATAGGATAACGCTTCTGCAATGGCAATTAGCTCCGCGTACATAATCGATATCTTTAAATTATTGATTTTTAGTTTTATTTTATCTTTTGTTTGTAAATAAAAAAAGGCAGCACCGATCCCCTGACTGTCCTTGGAGGCATCTGTATAAATTTTGTGAAAACTCGAATATTTATGTTGTAAAAACTTGACACATAATAAAAGCAAATTAGGGTTAGGATATGACTTTTTAGGTTTGTCCAGGGTTGGAATGCTACTGTTGATAAAACTAGATACGTTAAGGTTACTGACCCAGGTATCTAAACTAAACATTTCAAGTTGTGTACTCGACTTTATTGGTAGCGACTGAAATTTATTGTGAATTGTTACTAAAAGCGGTTTTTTCTTCCTGCTCCAGTATGCATTTTGACATTGAGCGGTAAGATCATGTAAAACATTCATTAGTTTGTTATTAAGTGATTTTGACTTTAACCAAAACTTACCGGCTAAATGTACGCGTCGAACAAATAAAGGTTGAAGTTGTAACTCTGATTCCATAACGTGTATAGGAGTACTTTTAATAAAACTACCTATGATGCGCATGTACTGATTTTGAACTTTATCTAATTTTGAAGAATTACTCATAGAACTAGTGTCATAAAGAAAACTTGCGTAGTCTAACCTACTTCTAACAATGGAAATATATAACCTTCTTAAATGAATAGGGTGAACGCCCCAACCAGATCCCGTCAATATTTTAAATATATTTAAAAATTTCATAGCTTTTTCTCTAACTTCATTAATGTTTTTTCCCCATCGCAAATGACGATCAATCCATATACCTAAATATTTAACACATTCTGTATTTTCTAATAGTATTTCATTAATTGCTAGCTTTATATTTTGTCGGTTATAATTAGTTTTAAAAACACATACTTTACTTTTATTTGGGGATATTTCTAATCCTAAATTCAATAAAAGTTCATTTAGTATATTTAACGAATTTTGTAAAATCTGAGTACCTAAATCCATGGACTGGCAAGTGTAATATAAAACCAAATCATCAGCATATTGCGAGATATAGATGTCCTTCTCGATAGTTTTACACACATCAAGTGTAGCCACATTAAACAGTAAAGGAGATATTGGATCTCCCTGTGCTAAGCCCTGGCCAGTAGTTCTAGATATGTATCCGTCATTAGTATGTATCTTAAGACTTCTCAATTTCAGAAAATTCCAGAGATATTGACATATTTTAGACCCCACCTTTAAACGATGTAAGATGTTAAGTAAAGTTTTTATGTCAATGTTATTATATGCATTGTTTATATCAATAAAACAACCAATAGTAGGTAACCTTTCAGAAAAACCTTTTTGAATGCGAGAAACCTAACAACTTAAGCTATCCAAACAACCTCTGGATTTTCTAAAGCCCACCATGTTATCTGACAGCAGCTCGTGTCTCTCCAAAAACCACTCAATCCTCTTGTTCAAAATGGAATGAAAAACTTTGCAAAGGCAAGACATTAACGAGATTGGTCTCAGGGACGAAGTCTGGTTAGGATCCCGTCCCGGTTTAGGGATAGCAATTATATTTATATCACGCCATTGCCTTGGGACAAAGCCGGAATATAAAAACTGATTGAATAAATTCAGTAAAATACATAAGCCATTGTAGGGTAAGTTTTTAACCATAGAGTATGAGATACCATCGCATCCAGGAGATGTATCCTTTGATTTAATACATTTAATCAACTCCTGCATGGAGATTTCCTCTTCTAATTTATTACTCGGGATTGAGAATGTCGGCTGATCTGGAGAGACATAATCAGGTGTAAGACTAACAAGCAAGTTATTGGCTTTTACCTTATCTACAACAGTTCTTGGTGACCTGTGACCTTTTACCCACTTCATCCTATGCCAAACTTCGGAAGCCGAAGTTGAGTGGTCTACGGTTGAGCAATACTGTGTCCAGTCATCGTGTACAGCTTTCCGTATTAGTTTTTGCGCTAATCTTATTTTATCCTGTAGAATACTTAAATTTGATGGAGTAGGGTTACCACGAAAATTGGCTAATGCTAGCCTTCTAACTGCCACAGCTTTTGATAATTCAGCTCTCCAATAGGATTTCGGTTTAAATTTTGAAGTAGGATTTTGTGATATTTTAATTACAGGTATGTGAATATCTGCCGCCATATTAATATAGTCAACGAATGTGTCATAAGCTCTTTGAAGATCATCAGGGAGCGTTTCGAGACTCGTAAATATTTCGTCCAAGCATATCTTATAAGTTTTCCAGTCTGCATTTTTTAAATTTCTTTTAATGACAAAGTTCTTATCTAACTGACACTCATTATATATCTGAATTACGAGATGGTCACTACCCAGCGTTTCATTTAGCACGGACCAGTCAAAGTTTAGGCCTATGTCAGACGTCACCAAGGACAAATCAGGCGATGATTCCTGTAAAACTCCGTTAACTAATTTAATTCTAGTGCTGTTGCCATTATTTAACACTACATAATTACTATCTATCACTGCATCCAAAAGTTGCACCCCTCTATTATCTGTCTTATTTGACCAGTTGGTGTGGTGGGCGTTAAAGTCACCCATTATTATTGTTTTTCTGTTAAAAGTAGAAAGTAATCTAAACCAATCCACCTGACTAGTCCGAACGGAAGGGGGACAATAAAGTGATATTATATTTTCTACTAGGGGGTGATTAAAAATTTTAACGTGAATCATTTCAATTCCCGAAGTAAAAATATTAGAGTCTACAAGTTGAGCCTTGATAGATTGATGAATGATAATCGCGACGCCACCGTATGAGTCATCCCTATCGTGACGGAAAATATTATAATTACAAATTCTAACTGGCTTGTCAGGTGACAACCAGGTTTCCGAAATTGCAGCAATATGTATTTTGTTCTGTACTAATAACTGCGAAAAACATAACAGTTTAGGTTTGAGACTCTGGGCATTCCACTGTAAAAATTTAAATCTAATATAGTCTGTCTTATCCATTAAAAATGTTCTTAATTAAACCTACCATTGAAGAGTCTGAAATACTATCCACTATTAAAAGTATAAACCACTCAATACATAGTTTAAACACCTTTTTAACTTTTACGTTGATTGCGCAATTCTTCATAAATATAACCTCTTGCAACCGCGACAACAGTTCATTGAATGTTATCTTAGATTCCGATTTACCTTCTATGTTTTCATCTGTAGTTATATTACAGTCGCCAATACCGGTTTCATTAAGCTGTGATGAGTCACACTGTTCCTCGTAACATTTGTACCACTCCGATGTATCAGTTGGTATTTTTTGCTTAGATAACCTTATCTTACTGCGTGATGCCAATTTAAGCTTACGTACATTAGAAGAAGGTTCCCTTTGGTGCACATCTGCGGTAGTCTTAATTATCTCTGCGTACGAAGGAGCATTATCGATTGTAAACATCGTTGAATTGTTATCTTCAATCGGCTTTTCTGGAACATGTTCTGGGGTGTAAGGTAAAACGTACATAGTTAGGGCCTTCTTGTATGTACAATTGAATTCAGACATAATTTCCCGCAAACGTTTTTCCTTCAAATACATGGGGCATGACTTAGATAAGGCCATATGTTTACCTGAACAGTTAACACATTTATATTCTTTAGTCTCGCAGTTTTCATGATTAGCGCCGCACTTAGGGCATACTATCTTATTATATGGGCAAGCCTTAATTTTATGTCCTAGCTTCCAACACCGTGAGCACTGAGATACTGGATAAACATATGGATCAACCTTTAGCCTAAGACCATCTGTGGAAACATATGACGGCAATGAATTACCCTTGAAACATAATCTAACCACCTCGCTGGGTGTCCATCCACCTTTTTCCTGATCGCGTTTATTTAATCGCATCGCTGAAATGAGTTCAAAGTTTCCTGGGCAGGATATGTTAGCCAGGATTTCTTTTTCTTTTAATTCTAGTTCCACATCCCTTATAATCCCGTACGAGTAACTTACTTCCATATCTTTACTAAATCTCCATCCCATAGTAATTAATGCTTCACATGTAAACAGCTTATTTAAGTTTAATTCATCTCCAAATTGTACTCGAATTTTGAACTGGCTCAAATATTTGACACGAACTATATTACTCATACCATGGGCTGTTAAGAGTTTCGCAAATGCAAATGACTTCGGAAGTTTATTCATGCATGTTATAGTAACTTCTAGCTTTTCCATATCTTCATCAGAATTATACTGCTTGAATCTCTTTTCTTTTCGATTTGGTCCCACTACCTTCCACTCTTCATCAGATTTTTCTTCTTCTGCTCTTCTTTTAGTCGCCTTGCTGGTAATTTCCTCATCTCCGCACTCCTCTTGTACGTCGCTTATCTCGTCGGCTTCATTCACAGATTGAATCTCATCATCCGATTTATGATTATCAGCCATGATCGTAATAACTCAGGTAAGTTAACGCACTCCGCCCGCGCCCCGCGTCCGCGACCCGGCCAGGCCGAGCGAGGGCCACAGCTGTGTCGCGCGTAAACAACTAAATTCCGAGAAATATAACTAATAGATTTAACAAAAACCACGACTTGCTCGTACGCGTATCGACACGAGTCTGAGTGGTTTAAACTTGTTTCGAAATAGTGTTAGAATAAAGTTCTAATCAGCTTGCACTACAAAGTGGTTGTTACGTCAGTCACTGCGGGCCGAATAGTGAACTGGTTTTGATCGATTTACAAAAAAAAAAAAATTGTTTGGACTAAACAATAAAACACTATGTTGCCTGTAGAATTATTTGCCAATAGACAGAATGATCGCATGTGTAGTATGGTTTTTACTCGTCAAAAGAAAGTTTTAGAGAAAAGTTCGTAATTTCGTTTATCGAGTGAAATTAATGGACTTATGTTTTCAAAACACTACCATTCAAGCATATATCCTAAAGAATATCATATACTTTTTCGGTATTGATTTTTGCAGAGAATCATAAATACTTTTAGGCATTATAAAACTAAATGCGAGTTTTCCTGTAGTCGAATTTGCTAAGGAGTCACCGCTATCTACGTGGCGCGTTCTTCAGGTTTTCAAATGAAACTTTTCCATGTTATTGATATATTTATCTCAATGCCACGGTAAACACCGATCAGCCGTTAAGAAAGAACTTTCACGCAAAAAAAAAACCGACTCCAAAAAACACAAAAAAGTGGAAAAATGACTTTAGCTGCTGAAGTCGGTGACAAAAAGCCAAGTAATTGTTACATTTTAAACTTCAGTTAAACAAAGGTCACCGACTTCTGAAGGGTTTGACACCTTTTTGTGTTTTTTGGAGTCGGTTTTATTTTTTGTCGGTTTTTAGTGGTTCACTTGTGCTTACCCCTTCACAGCGTAGCGGCGTGATGTTATGTTATGAACTGGTGTAAACAATAGATAGACATGAGATTTCAGCAATCCTAGTCCATTTGCTATAATTAATTATTAAGGAGTACCGTTGCCTATCTCGGAAGTTCTTCATCAGATCTTCGCCAAATTGATATGGGATCACTATAATAAAGTATTCTTCTAAAAACCAAATCACTTCAACAGTGCCTATAAAATTTGACGAGTTCTCTCAATTTCTCCAGGATTCCATCATCAAATCCCGACTTGATGATTATGGAACCACCTGGGAAGTACTCCCTTTAAACGGAAAAAAAGAATAATTCAAATCACTCCTGCCATCTTCGAGTAATCAAGGAACATAACATTAAAAAAAAGTTTCGACTAATTGAGAACCTCCTCCTTTTTGAAGTCGGTTAAAAAAAACGACCGAAAACCGACTCGGGAATCGAACTCATGCCCAGCATTCGCTACTCACGACTGCGACCATCAGACGAACGAGGCAGGCAGTTTATTTTATTCCCAAATTATGGAAATTGTAACAATGACTAAAATTGCATTTGTACGTGCATTATAATAAATTGTATTTCACATTGAAATGAATCCTGCTGATGATATTAGCATTGAGCTCGCATGCCGAAAGTAATTGCTGGAATAGTTTTACCAGGCGTTTGAAATGCCGCGGTCAAAACCATTTGTATAAACACTGCATAATATCTGCATTAAAATTCCATTAAAACACACTTTCGAGAGAAGAGTAGGGCAGTGGTGGTGCAGTGGTTATGAGCTCCAGTTATGACTTTTAGTTCGTAGATTCGAACTCGGGCAGACGAATATTAACTATTGGCAACATTATTAGGAAGTAGGTAAAAAGTGCCGCATTCTCCTTGCTCTTCGATTTTTTTTCTCCCATCAGTTTTTTACCTAATTGACCTGTTCGATTCAATATCAAACATAAATATATTTTGCAATCGATTTTATTTTAGTCATTTTTAATTGTCTGTGGTATATCTTTTGGCACACAGATCAGCTGAAACCAGAAAACAGTCAGAAAGTCTTAAAAATATAGTACAAATTTTATTGAATATTCCTCCCATCCAGGTGGAAAAGATGTGAGTAAACTATGGTGGCATTAAAGAGTAGCTCTATAATCACTGAGCTTGCCAACAATGCCGCTTTTGCAGCAGAGATTAGCGCCGCTTTCAATATGAACGTAACCAAGAAAAGCAACTTCACAAAAACACAGTTATAAAATCAAGAAAATAAAGTTAAAATTACTTTGAATATTCTTCCCATCCAGGCGGAAAAGGCGTGCAGTATACAATGGTAACATTAGGACGTAGTTGCATCGTCACAGTGCTTGATAACAATGCCGCCGGCGCAGCAAAGAGTAGCGCCGCCGCCCATATGAACGTCGCACAAACCAGTGGTAGTTTGCGAAGCTGCAACAAAGTAAGTTAGTCAAACAATAGTCTACGAGCTATTAAACTATAGTCTAACTACTTAGTTGGTAGTTACACGTGTGTTTGTTCACACTCTGTAGTTAACTCGAGACTTGAGACGTGACGTTTAATTTTAGTTAGGATTTATTAGCTATGTTGTGAGGACAAACTATGATAAATGTTTAGCTAGTACGAACATCGAAATATCACTTTAACTGTGGCTCATATAATACTGTTCTAATGATAAAGCTCAAAAATGATTGTCATGTAGCAACTGTATGAATTAAATATTATTCACGTTTTGACAGGAACTCGAGTTTCTGAATCCCAATGTTTCCCTACAGGCTGGCGATTTAGTCTCCTGTATTTACTTAGGGCGGGTATGCATGTGGGTGATTTGACTTGTCACACTGAACAATTGTCCTTTAGGTGGAAAGGTCAGAATGGCATGCAAATTTGAGGTCTTCCTTAGAGCGCACCTATTTCTAAGCGCAACCATCTAAGCGCTACTAAATTATTCCTCAGAGCGCAACCATGATTACAAATAGAGAAGGGTTCCTTCATTATATCGATAGACAGTTTTAAAGAATCATTCCCTCTGCTAGCCCATCAAAATGTACTAGGCTAGCAGAAGTTTAAGGAGTAGTTTTTTATATTTTTTATATTCCTGGTATCTAAGTAGGTAGGTACTTACCTCAGAGCAAACATGTGATTGAAATACCATCTTCAATTCCTGATAGCCTTGTACTTCTGTACATTACTGACCAAAAGTTGCTTAAACACTTAGTTATCCATGTTCCTTCCTCGCCCTTTATGTTGCGGGCCCGCGGTGATATTGCCTGGAAGTCTGTTTTAATATATAAACAGTTAACACTCGTGTGATGCTATTAAGAAACCAGTTGATTTAAAACTGTCTATCGATATAATGAATGATTTCATCAAACCCTCTATTTTTTTATCATGTATGGTTGTGCTCTGAGGAATGATTTAGTTGCGCTTAGATGGTTGCACTTATAAATAGGTGCGCTCCAGTGCGCTCTGAAGAATACCTTTAAAATTTTAATTTTGCGGGCTATCCTGACGCTTCTAATTTAAACAGAGTCATTACTATTCCGTCGAATAAATGTGGCTATCATCAAAATCACTCCCTTTATACTTGTAGGTTACTAAATCGCAAACTGAAGTGAATATGAAATGTCAATAACGGGAAACAATTTATTTAATTCACGTAGTATTTCCCTGATTATTTGATTAAACTTTACCAGAGTATTTACATGTTTTCTTGAAATATAAGGTTGTTACGTAAACTATTTATGAATGTCTTTAGACAAGATAATCATGATAGACTAATTTGTCAGCTCTACTCAGAATATTGTTAGCAAAGACAAGTAAGACTCAAAAAGCAACTAAATGACAACGTAGGATAAGTAGTAAAATGTTGTCTGTCCAATTAATCAAGTCCCTGTCATCTTATAAGCTAAGCAAGATGTCCCTGAAGACTTACTTTACTGTTTCTTATCTTCTCGACAGAAAGGACATGAAAATAAACAAATCTTCGTTAGTTCTTGTAAAAATCTAATATAGAGTCGAAAATGCAACGTTTTTGCATTAATTCTATATTAGAAACATCAAACAACTCATCGGCTGTCATCAGCCTATTGATGAAACATATAAACACTATGAATACATTTAAAAGTACACACGCTCTTTACAAAACCTCATAGAATTCCACCAAATAAAATAAGAGAATAAAATCTTAAACTTGCTCAATTTTATAACACTCAATTTCCAGAAGCTGTTCAACCCATCCCGGAAAAAGACATCAATTTCCCTGTGAACCGATCCTTCAAGTTCAAATCGGTTAAAATCCATCTTCCGCTGCATCGATAAAACAAAGTTCGGTACAAAAATTCAATTTACTCACCTGGAGTCTTCTAAAAGGATTTACAATCGCGCAGTACCGCTCAGCTGACAAAGCTGTCAATGTGAAGACTGATACCCCGATGCTGACGTCCTTGCCAGCTTCGGAGATACGACATATTACCTCCCCCCATGGCCATGACTCCAGTGTGTAGATGATTGAGACGAATGGCACGCATATCAGGATCACTAGCAGATCTGCTAGGGCAAGCGAGAATATGTACCTGGGGACGAAATTGTTACACATTAATATTGAAAGGTAGCTGAGGCAGACTTAAGAGAAGCTCGTGGTCAAATAATAACAGTCGATTTTCAGGTTAAGCCACGCTTGTTTAGGATGGATGGTCCGTAAACGTAACCACCAAATACATACAGAGTTACCTTCGTGCCTTCAAAAGCACGAGAACCTTGCTCCCGGCTGTCATACATACCACACAAATTCTCTACACTACAGTTAAACAGAAAAAAAGTCCAAAATAACTTTACTTTTGGAAGTCGGTGGCAAAAAAGTCAATGAAACATTGCTTTTTGCAAAAAAATAACATTTCACGTGGTTTTTACATTCCTTGGCAGATGGTGTAATCAAATTCTGCTTGACCGCGAAATAAAAGCGCTATTAAAACAATCAATAACTATTATAAATGATTCAATGAAACAGGAAACTTGTAAATACCCAATAGTTTTGTAAAATAAGGATAACCATTGATAGTAGAACACAATGTATGGGAAAATGGAAGACTTAAATGGATCGTTATAGGTTGTTATCGGTAACCGGATACTTGCTTGTTACGGTGCATGAAATATGCAAGCGACGTATTACCAGCAAAATAATAATTGGTGTCAGTATGGGTAATAACACGTTGCTTGTTGTTAAGCCTGAAACTGGATCCCGAAATTACTTTGAGTTAGACAGTATTTTATGAATTACGTTCACAATGATTTCTGACGTAAAAGTACTATAATCTATCAAATTGTTTTAACATCCATAGTATTATGAGTCTCTAATGTCCCAATTGAGGGCATATTTGCAGTCGTTCCATTTAAATACTGGTATTCAGCTGCATCCGCTTAGACTGAAAGCCGACCCATAAATAATCAAGAAAGTTAGGCAGATGGTGTTTATCTCACTGAAGCGGATATACCTCCTGTTTCATCCTTCCATGTTTCGCATACTCTTTTGGTGTGATTATAGCAAAGTCATTATGGTACACACATCAAAAGTGTCTAGGGATCAAGCATTTTTATGCGGATTTCTTGAGATTGAGATGTGGCTTTGTAATAAATTTATGATTTTATAAATTTATATGGATCCTTTTTGGTGCATTTCATAATTTGAATCAGGAACTGTGAATCAAATTCGAGTAAAAGATGAAAATCAGCTGTCAATATTTTCCCTATAAAAACATACAACGCATTGAAGACATTATTAGTGCTACTGTTTCCCTACTACTGATTAAAACCAACGTTATTATGGAGCGGCGACGTCATTTAAGCAGGGAAGAAATGCTCAGAGCCGTGGGAATGATAGAAGCTGGTTCCCGGCAACGTACTGTGGCTTTAGCTCTGAATACAAGTCAGAGTGTTATCAGTCGACTTTGGACACGTTACCGAAGCACTGGTACCGTGGCTGAGCGCCATGGAGGACGGTATCGCTGCACCACACGGAGACAAGAATGATACATTCAAATCTTAACTCGAAGAGCTCCAACAATAACCGCCATGATGTTAGCCGTGAGGCTTCATCACTCTTCAGGGAACTTAATTAGCGACCAAACAGTCAGAAACCGCTTGCATGAAGTGAACCTTCATTCCCGAAGACCGCTACGGGTACCACCTATAGTAATGCACAATCGTAGGATTCGATATCAATGGGCTCTTGAACACAGAAATTGGGCAGAAGAACAATGGCGTTTCGTGTGCTTTTCTGATGAGTCTCGTTTTGGTATGAGACCGGATACAAGACGTATACGACACTGGAGAACCCCTGGACGCCAACAGCGATTAAAATCCTGCCAGGAAGTCCATCCTTATAGTGGTGGAACCATCATGGTATGGGCGGGTATTTGGATCGGCGGAAGAACTGAGTTGATTTGGATCAGAGGCAAGCTCAACGCTCAAATTTATGCTGAGACGATTGTATCAGACGTCATCGTTCCTCTACAAGTGCAAATCGGTCCCTTATTTCAATTAATGCATGATAATGCACGACCGCACACCGCAAGAGTTGTAAGACAGACTCTCGCCGCAGCTAACATCAATGTCCTGCCCTGGCCTGCTCAGTCGCCAGACTTGAATCCGATTTAGCATGCATGGGATATGCTACAGAGAAGAGCTCTGCCGAATATGGAGGGTATCCAGTCGCAAGAAGACCTTTTTTTGTTGTTGCAACGAACATGGGCGGCCATTCCACAGCGTGATTTGGATGAACTCATTTTGAGTATGCCAAACCGATGTTCTTGTGTTGTTAGTGTTCGCGGTAGAAACACGGATTATTAATTGTTTAAGTTACCCAATAAAATTTTAAAGAAAACTGTTATTTCAGTCTTTTTTTCGAACTTTTGTGTTAGTGGTTCAAATGTCAAAAATCCCTTTATTAGGAAAATGGCAAATTTCTTTATTAATGCAAAGGTGACTTGGTTTATCGTTACTGTGACAAACGAAAACACTTTATTTGATGAATCCTTAAAGAAAATTTTAATTAATATCAATCAGGAGAAAAGTTATTGCAAAAATATATGTTGATCCCTAGACACTTTTGATGTGTGTATTTCAATAAAAATCTTTTTCTCGTTTAAATCTCGTCTTCTATAACCAAATAATTATCTGGAAAAGTACCAGGAATATATTATGTTCTTCAGCGATGATTTAAATGGTAACGAATATTATGACTGGCATCATTTTCAAAGCCTTCAAAAGTAACATAAGGGTGACATCATGTAATTAAAAGCCAATATGTAAATTCTGAACAAAATGGGATGACACAGGGTAAACTTTCACCCTTCAAAGTTTCCACTGATCGGGCAAGAGTTACGATCGCTAATATCACAATCGATAGGGGAAACATTTTAACAAATGGGAGTAATAAGGGACACGTCGGAACTTAGCTAGTTGTAGACCAAGCTCGTTAGGTATGAAAAGTTAGGTGGAACTTTGAAAATGTTAGGTAACGTTTTTAATACTAGAACACGGGTCTTCTCGAATCATCTGATGTTCAGTGCGGGTTGGGAGATGCCACATACAGTACCTTGCCTTGAGGTTAACAATACGGCAAGCCCATAAAGGGTGAGGAAGGAACATGGATGGGTTTTAGTCAGTAAAAGTCTGACACTCCCTCCCGCTCCGCCCAGAGTGGGAGAAGTTATTTGACGATTTCCCATCATAAAAAAAAAGCTTATAGTGTTCTAAGATCATGAAGAGAGTAGAGTAAGTTATAAGAGCATACAAAGCTTGTAGACTTGTATGAATGTACTGCCACTTCGAATATTTGCTTTTAGGACTAGACGGTTTCACCACGTTTTCTTTAAAAAAAATCATCATCAACAGCCTATTAATGTTTCCATTGCAGGGACAAACGGCCTCTCTATGAGAGGGAATGTGGGCCCAGAGCGTATTGGTAGCCAAGATATCACACGTCTCCAAATTGTTGGTTCTATGACATGCCAGTTTCTTCACGATGTTTTCCTTTTTGAGAGCAGTGGTCATGAAATACATCACACAAAATCATTTGTTTTCATCATCATCATTTTAGCCAAAAGTTGCCCACTGCAGGACATAGGCCTCCCCCAAGTGTCGCCACATTGACCGGTCCCGTGCGACACGCATCCAGTAGATTCCTGCGATTTTTACCAGGTCATCGACATTTTCTTTAGAGTGCAGTTACCAAGTTAGTTAAAATAAAGTCCAGAAAGGACCAAATGTTGTAAATACTTACGTGTTTGGCGCATTTCTCATGCCCCTGTGCCTAACATACACGATGACCAGGGTCCCATTGCCCAGCACCCCCACAATGAAGATGATGGCAAACAGGACAGGCACCAGATAAGTCTCCAAACGTTCTTCGTAGGGGGTGTAGTCACTCTCGGTCTGATTGTCCCCTGGGGTGTATATTAGGACGGAGTCGTTTGGCAGCGTCGTGATTGTCATTTTCAATCTGGGAAAGAAGAAAAATAATGGTTAGGTTTTTTTATCGGAAACCTAGAGGCATAACAAAAAATGTTATTAGTATGTATATTTAGGTTAAGGTATTTATGTATGGGTCTTTGTTACCTGAAATAAATGGTTTATTATTATTATCTCCTTTATTCATTTATCATCTTATTTTGTACATTTTTAAATATTTCATAAAAAACATATAAAAACATTTAAAAATATAAAAAATAGGGATCCGCCAGTGTCGGGAGCAGGGTCCAAGTCACCGGTGGTTAGGGTTGCAGAGACAGGAACCTCCTCACAATGCGAGCCGTATCGAGGAGTACTGCCTTCTGAATCAGGTTCTTGATCCAACCGCCTAATGAGAGCTTCGCGAGATGGTCGTCGAGGCTCTTGGCTATCAGGCCGTTGGCCGTCACGACAATCGGCACAATGATAACCGAGTTCATATTCCACATGTCGCGAACCTCATGTGCTAAGTCGAGATATTTTATTTGTTTCTCTTTCTCAGCTTTCACGAGGTTCTCGTCATGCGGAATGGTAACGTCGATTATCATTACGCGGCGCGCTGATCGGTCTATCACCACTATATCAGGCTTATTGGCGACAATAGTCCTGTCAGTAATGATAGACTGATCCCAGTACAACGTAACATGGTCTTTCACGAGAACTGGGTCGGGCACATACTTGTAGTACGGTACCTCTAATTCCACAAGATTAAATTTCAAGGCAAGTTGCTGGTGAATAATCCTGGCTACTTGATTGTGCCTGTGCAAATACTCGCCGTTAGCCAGACGAGAACAACCAGAAATGATATGTCTGATGGACTCACCCGGAAGGTGACATGCCCGACACACGTCAACCGTCCCGTCCTTCATAATATATTTCCGGTAGTTGTTCGTCAACATAACTTCGTCCATAATCGCACAGACAAAACCTTCAGTTTCCCCAAAGAGGTCACCAAAACGTAGCCAGGACACGGACGCTAGAAAATCTACATCGGGCCCATGAAGAGCCCGGTAGAAGCGCCCGTGAAGCTCCTTGCCCTGCCATTCTTTCTTACGGTCATCAGTAGTAAGTACCACAGGTTTGCGCCAGTTCTCTTTAGCCATGGACAACGGGGTGAGTCCCTTGTCCACTGCGACCACATCCCTGTGCATACCCACGTCGGCTTTTAGAAAATATTCTCTGAGACTGCACACCTCGCGGTTGTGGAGGGTCTTCGCATTTAAAAAGCCTCGACCCCCGCACTTCCGCGGGATGTACAGTCTCATCACCGATGAGCGTGGGTGATGCATCCGGTTTTCGGTCAGCAGTGTACGAACTCTTCTATCCAGGGCGTCGAGTTCGGTCTGAGTCCATTTGAGTATGCCGAAAGAGTACATTAAAACCGGCATGACCCAACCGTTAAAGGCGCGCACCTTGTTACCACCTGAAAGAAGGCTATTAAATACCTTCTTTAGGCGACCGAAGAAGCGCTCCCTCAACGATTGCTTCATGTCAGTTACGTTAATGCCTAACGCTTCCGACATACCCAAATACTTATAGCTCTCGGATGAGGAAAGGGATCTTAGGTGTATGGAATCCGAGAGCTGAAGTCCCTCGGATCTCATAATCTCCCCTCGCTTCACATACATGACTGCACATTTGTCCACACCAAATTCCATCCTGATGGCGCTACTAAAAGTTTCGGTTACTTTCAGTAGCTCCATCAGTTGCAATTTGTTGGGGGCAAAGAGTTTCAGATCATCCATGTAAAGCAGGTGAGATATGACCTGACCATCTTTCCTCAACCGGTAGCCTAGTCCTGAATTCTCCAGCAGTGTGCTTAGAGGATTCAGGGCTAAACAGAACCAAAGTGGACTCAGACTGTCGCCCTGGAATATTCCCCGTTTAATCCATACAGATTCATCGTTCCCCTGGATCTGTCGACATCCTGGATATCGAAGGACCGTCCTCCATTGCCCCATACATGACTCAAGGAAGGTGCGTAGAGTTGCATCTATCTTGTACAACTCCAGCACCCTCATGAGCCATGAATGTGGCACCGAGTCGTAGGCCTTCTTATAGTCTATCCAACATGTTGACAGATCCTTGCGGGATCGACGGACCTGTTGGCTAATGGCCATGTCGATGAGGAGTAGCTCCTTAGTACCGCGGGACCCATTCCTACATCCATTTTGAGACGCAGACATAATAGAGTTTTTGTCAATGTGTATATTAATTTTCGTTCTCAAAATGGATGTAAGAAGTTTATAAACCGTCGACAAACACGTAATCGGTCTATAATTCTTGGGTTCCGCGGCGCTGCCTGATTTATGGAGCAGGTGGGTAACGCCTGCTGTTAAAAATTGCGGAAGAGACCCAGACTCTAAGGATGACTGGAATTGGGATGCCAGACAAGTGTGTGAACTACTTAGCCACTTGAGCCAGAAGTTGTGCAGTCCGTCCGGTCCCGGTGACTTCCAGTTCGGTAAAGGACGAACTGCATTGGCTATATCTAATGGTGTTATAAAAACTGGCTCCATTTCTGGAATAGGTTCACACACTCGCTCGACATCACGCATCCAGTCAGCCTCAGTATGACAAACGGGTACCGACCATATGTTTCGCCAGAAAGAACTCGTGGCGGCATCATCTGGGCGGCACACATCTGTCATATTTTGCTGAGGTTGCTCCCAAGTTCTGTATACCCACCTCTCATCGCTCTGGAACATGCGATTCTGCGAGTACCGATCAACCCGCCGCTTATACCGCCGAATACGGTTCGCCCATGCATAAACTTTCTGCTTCAGGAAGTCAATGCGCTCTGTGACACGGGACATGTATTCTTGCGGACTGATTTCGGTCCCCAAGAATGCCCGCCTCACAAAGCGCATCACACGTGGTCGTGTATTGCCCTCCCTGAAGCTGTATAGTTTGCCGATGAGTACCCTGGCCCCGTCGATACGTCGCTCGATCCTGCGCTGCCAGGCTGGTACGGCTGGTTTTGGTCGAGTAGCTATGTCACAATTTGGGAACTTGACATTAGCTACTCGACATGCCGCAACAGCCCCACAGAACAGAATCGAGTGTGTATCAACGAGGTCCTCACTACTCTCGAATATATCCTTAAGTTGCGAGTCCAAGGCACACACCAGCGCCCTATTTTTCTTATGCATGGGTAAACGTGGTAATCGGGGCCTAAGTTCGGTAGGAGTGGACCTATATTCACGAAGCGCATCTTCCAGAGCGCTCCTCAATCGGTCGTTGCACTGGCTACTTACCAAGGCAACTCTATCATCCTCCTCTACAACAACAGGATTCGACCGCGGTAAGGTTGCGTTGACAACTGACACTTGCACCGCGGTTTGTGTCGGAGTTATGATGATAAGGTTGCTCAGTACTTCTGAGCGCAGCCTATCAAGCGTGGCATCATCCAACCTGTGACTGCGTTGAATGACCCGCACCTGATCCGACAGTCGTTGGGCCGAGACATTGACGGCTGGTTCCAGATCCTGAAACAGAGACAGCATCCTATCGCGGTACGCAGTGAGGTTAATTCCCCCCTCTGTAGACCCATAGTATGCGCGCATGACGTTCTCGTTCATGGACTGAGTCCATCTCATGCGCTGCACACAACCACCGGCAGCGGGGACCCGGCTCAGGGCCTGTTGGCCCCTAAGTCCCAAGCTCCTCGGTGGCCGGCCTCTCCCCGCACGACGTACAGGTGTTGGCGACGTCGGCGGAGAGAAATATTCGTCGCTAGAGCTCGACGCAACTGCCGCAACCGGTGGTACTGGTGATCGGGGTCCGGCGGCGGCGAGGCGGAGCTGAGCGACGAGTCCGGGGTTGGTGCGCGTCGTCGGGAGGCAGCTCTCGTGATCATTTTAAAATCATTCAAATCATTTCTTAATCTCGTTTTTCCAAATTATTGTATTGACGTCTTTGACAGACGTCATTGGTCGTAGTATTACAGTTTTTCATATTTTCTTTTTTGGTTTTCTTCCGGATTTTTTTCAATGAGTTAATATTTGAGTGGTTTCGAAACTTTATTAAAAGGAACTATGGTAAATTGTTTTGTATAAAAACCAATATTTTTATGAAAATAAATTGATGATGATTTTTTTGACTGATCAGCTCACGGTGTTGCCAATTATTATTATTATTATTATAACGATTAACTGAAACGGTGTATAAGGTGGCTGCTTATTCAGCCTATGTTTTTTTTAGGGACATAGCCAACTTAGAGGGAATTAGCTGCATTGTATTGTATTCTACCACAGGCTGGTGTCCGCAACTCCACGTCAAAGCGCGTATTTTGCGTATGGGAATAAGCTGTAAATACATTACGCCAACGAACCCAAAATATTCTAGGCATGGTGCCTTTGGTTGTATAGTAGAAGGTGATAAATTTTTGAAAGACCAAAAAGCAACAGCATCCTCTTAGATTTTGCCTTGAATTGTAAATTAAGCCGAGTTCCGCATTTTCAATAAAATACATAAATGTGTGTAAAGTTAACTGAAACAGAATATTAAATCACAACCGTTTAAAAGAAAATTTGCAATTTGCATTACGTTTTTTTTAAACTGTAAAAGTAGGATGTTGATCAATGATGTACCACGTGATCAGCAACGATTAGTTACACATCGGTACATTAATCTTGCCTTTAAGGGGGTGGTATCTGCTAACGAGAGGTTTTGTCCATGTAACTCATCTTTGATGAGTGAACATAAATGTGCAAAAAAAAATAATTTGTTGCTTATTAGACTTTAAACTTTAATTTGTACCTTTATTATAACTATATGAAAAAAAATGTTCAACATAAAGCATTTTTATTTGAAATTTCGTAACTATTCCTAAACGGCATTAAGTTTCAATTTTTTTATTAAACACCAATATTTGTCGCTATTTTCTTCACAAAGTGTACGATTAAAATTTTGATCTAATGATTTATTAGGCTACATTTAAGTTAAAACCACTCATTTCGCACTATTCGCACCGCAGTGACTGACGTAACAACCACTTTGTAGTGCAAGCTGATTAGAACTTTATTCTTACAGTATTTCAAACGAAGTTGAACCACCACAAATAGAGTTGCTAATTTAGCAGATACCACCTTAAGAATTATCCTTAATGCCATAATTGTAAGTTAAATGCGAAGTTTTGATACGTATGGTTTAGTGTGAAATAATTATTATGTCTCTTATTGATTTAATATTATAAATTAATTAACATTATTATGCTTGTTTCCAAACGCATCATGGTTTTTCCAACCTAAACAAAATAGTTAGGTACTATTAGTAATTTGCAATAAAATACCCAATTAATTATGTATTTAACAGTCGACAACGGAGAAATTATAATGTTTTGTAACATTGTGTTTTCGACTATTTAAATGATGAGGATTACATCTTTTTTTTCTGTTTATTTTTTTAAAACTCAGTTTTTTTTTGTTAGCAATGTTTGAATTAAGATAGCTATAATTATCGTTGTTAAACGTGTCACCTCTTTCATTTTCCGTTAAGACGATTGTAGGTGGCCGTCAAAGGATACTTCTCAAATCCTTACTTCATTTTCTCTAAACATAGTATCGTTCTCAACTTCAAAACTTTTAATAAGATCTTCGCTCAAGCACATCAGCATAATACAATTTGCATTGTGTGCAGGTCCCACATCCTACTGGAAATTTAAATTTGACCCAGAAAGCTCAAAGTTCATGTAGATGTAGGGCAACCACTTAGGGACGTAGTGCTGTACGTTAAGCTAAAAAAGGACTACCGTCTTTGACAAAACGTATCGGCATTTTGGCATGTAGAATGATACCAGAGTTCAGTCCAATCACAACGCTTGCAGAGCTTAAATATAGAAGCGCCAGCACATCGAACTATCCAAAACTGTTCAATTTTTAATCGACTTTGAACCTGATGTTGTAGCGATAAAGTTGAAAAACATTTAAATAAAATAGACAGATTCTAGTAGCTTGATGTACTAGCGTCGGTATTGGTCAATGAAGAAAGACATGTAAAGCGATTTGTTACGTAAAGCTCAGATTTTATTTCAGTAATATCATGTCAGGTACTGTTACTAAGTTCACATAACCTTTTAGTGACGTATTTAAATCAGTCGAAATAAAATAAAAGGAAATAATAGATTGACTGTTATGAGACTGATATTAATTATGACGTTAATTAATTGGTATACTTAATAAATATAATAGCCAGGCTTTAGACTCGCTAAAGTAGACTCATCTTTCATGGGGTACTGTTTGAGATGCTATAATAAAATTCCACAAAGTATTCTTGAACTGAATGAGAAAAAATTTAAAACATGCATTAAACGCACACTATGTAAACAAGCATATTACAAGTTGAGCGATTATATCGCTGATAAAAATGTTTGGCTTAATGCTGGTCCTGCTCCACATGGACAGGGTCGCAAAAATTGATAGCATTAAATGGTATTGTTGGAGCTGCTGAAGATTGTACAATTATCTTTGCATTGTATAGATTCAATGTTAGTATTATATAATCGCATAGCCCGTATTGTGTGAGTACTATGTACTAGTAAGCTATCTTTCACTGGAAACCTACGGCAGTTCTTGACTTGAATGTGCCCTGGCGGTTGAGAGTATGTCATGCTCTCTCAAATGTCTCGTTGAGGGTGGCGCGTGTGTCGGACCATTTAGTTCCCTTCAAAATGGTTGAGCTGAATGGTGCTGATCCATGCGTCATGTTCGTGAACGGGCGCTGTCAGTTGTGACTGGTCATCTCTTAGTCGCCATGGTTTATTTGAATTTATTATTTTGTTTTTGAGTTGTATTTTATTTTTGTTGCTATGGACACTTTTAACGTGCACATCTTGCTACATTGTTCTCACATAATATACCATCTCAACAAGAATGATGTAACCAAGATTTTGTAACAATATTTTGATTTAAAAGAGTGTCCATGGAGTTTCTTGCCCGTTCTTCTCCATAGAGATCTACGTTAGGGAATGGGCAACTACAGTACTTTCACAGTTTTTATGTCTTGTACTGACTTGATTGTCTTGGACTGTAGCTACTTTAATTGTTCATTTTTGTTTCGACAATTCAAAAGTGCCTGTAACTGGCCTACTTGAAATAAATGCTTTGATTTTGATTTTTGATTTTGAATAAATAAGTATCGCTGGACACACTACACAGCGCCATCTCAATACTATATTGCGACTACATTGATACCAAATATTTAGTTTTTCTGGTTAGGTTAGGTTTTGTAGACATAAGATACACATTTTTAATGACAGTGAAATTAAATGCAAATTCATAGAAGTTACGAACACTGAACTGCAAACCGCTAAAGCTGAAACTTTAATTAAACTAAAAAATAACAACGTCAAAACATTACGTGTCTAGACAAAATATCATTGTGCATTTAAATTGAGTCGCAGAGCTTGTTGTGGCACCGCATACAGAGTTGGGCCGAGGTAGGAGCCTTGTGGCACAACTAGCATTTGCCGTATCGTGGTAGTATTGTTCACGTAATTCAGTTTAACCAACGCTGTGGGTTCATTATACAAGCTACTACAATGTATTCTCGACTCAAAACAAGATCATTCTCGAAACGAAAACGTGGGATTAAATTGCAAAATAAAAACTACGTGAAAGCGACCCTATTCAAATGCTAGAGGAAAGTTTTTAATGAGAGAAAGTAACTGAACTTTAGTGAAAAGGTTCGCAGGTAACGTAAGCGCACTGGACGGGTTGTTTTATGGAAAAATAACTGAAGGGACGATGTAAAGTTTTCTTCAAGTTGACGGAGTTTTCACATTCCTACTTAAAACTAAGTTGAGCTGAAAGTTATTAACGTTTGCGATAGTTCGTAACAATGCAGTTTTGAAGCAAAAATGGCTTCAAATCTGAGCGATTACACTTACAGAAACTATTTTGAATGTTTGCCAAGTTTGTTAATATTTTAGCTGCAGAAAGACATTAGCAAGAAAAGACACTGGTAGGAACCTAAAATTAAAGCAAGTAAAAACTTAATAGTGTAGCAAACAATGTTTTTCTAAATGGCATATTTTACCATAAGATGTCTTTCAACATCTTTAAAACTTTAAGCACCCTGTTTCAATAAACCTCAACGTTTTCAAATTCTATCAACTAAGGCCAAGTTTAAATACACGACCGCACGTAACAAGGCTCGCTCATCCATCAAACATGAGTTGAACTCCAACCCACGCTACAACGCCCACGAGCCGAATAACAAAGGAATAATAAATATCGCCAAAAAATATGAAAACGTGAAGTTTCGCCTTCTGAATGACATGATCGTAGTTGAGGCAGTTGGGTTTTAGTCAGTAAGAGTCTGGCACTCCCTCCCGCTCCGCCCAGAGTGGGAGAAGTCCTTCAATGATGAAAAAAAAAAAAAGGCGGGCTATAGATGTTTCGAGAGCGGAAGGAAACACGCGGTCGAAATGCGTTATGTTACGTGACAATAAGTTACGATCAGCACTCTAATGTGTTACTCACTATGACTGACAATCCTTCATCATCGGCATCATCATCAGCCTATTAATTTTCCCATTGTATCCACCCATTGTATCCACCCATTGTGTCCACAGGTATAATCCCTATGAGAGGGAAAGGCTATAACTACCACGGGCCCAGTGCGGATTGGTAGATGTCACATGCCTTCGAAATTGACAATCCTTATCATTTTGGTAATATCTACTGCTTTGTACCTATGACTGTTAGATATGATTAGCCTATAACAGAATAATTCAATTTAATCTTTAACGTGAAAACATTAATCTGTACAAATAAATAAAATGAAAGTGGCTGACGAAATTTCAAAGCACTTAACTGCTTTTTACTGAATGCATATGGAAGTAAATACAGTATTTTTAATTAAAAAGAACTTGTCGTGTTGTACAGCGAGTTGGTGTCCGCAACTCCACGTCAAAGCGCGGATTTTGCGTTTGGGCTATAATCCACCACGCGGGCCCAGTATGGGCACAGATTACCAGATAACTCACTCCATACAAAATTTTCAATACCTACCGCTATAATAGCCTACACTTTCAAGTCGATAGACGCTGCGAACGAAAATGTACCTAACCTTACAAACGTAAAGTGGGGTTTGCTTTGTAGATCGCGCAGCCGTCAGGATATTGTGAATTGCTAGGGCTGCCTCTGTCGACGAAGATGACGGGATTTTTAGTATGGACGTACAATATAAAATAAAACATGTTCTATAATGTATCAGAATTTATAATTGTTTTAAAAATAAGTATAACAACGAAATATGTATAAAAAGAATAGTTAAAAAATCAGCGTAAAGGTGTTTTATTTTGATGTAATGATTAATATTTTTTTCCCTTCCTTAAATTCCTAATTGTTAAACTTTAACATAGAGAATATTCGAAATCGGTCAAATAGTTTTAATAAGTTCAAGTTATCATTGGGGAACGTGCGTACGTGCGCGCCGCGCGGCTGTTGACAACCCAGTGCGCTATGGGCTACCGGTTGCCCGGCGCTCGGTAGGTGATTAGCGCGTGTAAGTACATGGAGTGTAGTATCTGTCATCTGTGGTATGGGGTGGTAGATGTGACATGTCTTCGATTTTTCTAATATAAGTTTCTTCATGATATTTTCCTTCACCGTTTTGAGGGCCGTGGTGATGAAATAAATTACAAAAGAACTTATTTTCGTCTGTTTGTCTGTTTTACCGGTTAATCTCCAAAACGGCTAGACCGATTTTGACGGGACTTTTACTGCAACATAAGCTAATGTTATAAGAAGTGACTTAAGTTACTTTTATTTTAGAATTAAATTTAGGGCTCCGTGCAAAAAACTCTTGAATTTGTAACTATACCAGATTCAAGTAGGGAAGACATCTATTTATTAAAACTTCAAGCAGACGAAAGTCACGGGGCACAGCTTGTGCATATTATGGGATTATCCATACTTGTAGAAATAAAAGTATATCTACCTGAACATTATATATGTTGTGTATCACTCTGTAGTACGCAACATCTTTTGATAAAGTTCTCTTTGTAGGTATATTCGATTGAAAGCAAAATTGATTTTCATTTCCCACAATGTTTAAGTGCCTATGCATAAGTAATAAGTTTTTAAATATTCAAGTCACCAGTAAGTATCGGGAAAAAAATATTACAAAGAATAAAATCATTCTATAAATAGGGAAGAATTTTTATTATTCTTTTTGAATTGTGGCCCGCACGAATGTCATGATCCTACTCATGAAAATAATATTTGACTCTAACAATACGATACTCTTGTACCCCGTACTGAAGAGACACAAAGCCGCAATAAATAACCTTTTCAGGTATTCCATTTACGGTTTTCTGATTTTTCCTTAACATCTGCTGCATGGCATTGCTTCTTGACCAACTTCATGATTCATGGTCAACGAGAGGTGTCTTGGCTTTGATTTTCTTGTGAAATCTCAAAATATGCGACATAAACGGACATGCCTCGAAAAAGTTGTTTCCCAGCAACAATTTTTACGTTAAGTTACTTAGTTTGATGTACAGAATGCTTGGTTGACGGCTTCGTGATGAGGTGGTTTACACCCTGTATAATTGGCTCAGACCCGAATGGCGTAGTGGTACTGACGCTGCCTTACGTTCTTAGGGTCCTGGATTCGAATCCCGGTAGGAGCAAATGTTTGTGTGATGAGCATGGACATTTGTTTCCGAGTCATGGATGTTTCTATGTATAATAAGTATGTATTTACAAACAACAAAGTGTTTATGTAGTATAACAACAATCTAGTGTCCACGACACAAGCTTTGCTTAGTGTGGCACTAGGTGGCGCTGTGTGCAAATATCCAGCGATATTTATTTGTTTCATTTTATTTGATTTAAGTAAGTAGGGAAAACTTCGCTTGAAGGACGGCCGTGATTAAGGGGGGAGGAAGGGGGTGGTCCGTGATATTGCACAGCATGAACTCAGCGTATCGCACCAATTCATAGCGTATAGTAAGCCAATAATACATGTATAGTACAATACAGTGTGAACGTGTCCATAACAATGTATGGTGCGCAATATCGTTGTGCTATGAGCTATTATATTAAAGCGTAGTCTGAAAGCAGGTTAAATTTCAAAACACGATGATTTAACTTGTTTTGTACTTGTAGTATGAAGGCGCCTTGTAGGCGAGTCTTCTAATACCCAGCCGTCATTTAAAGCCCAAATGACGTCATATGATCAGTACTTCTACCTATAGGGTGAAAAAAACCTCTTAAGGCACCTGTTTTCCCCGTCAGTCTGATATTTTTTTGTTCTACACCATACCTGAGAACCTTCTAGTTTTGGAGATATTGGGGGTCAAAGTTCCAACTTATAGAAAAGTTTTTTTAAATACAAGTTTATATTGCAAGGTTTTTAAACATCTCCACGACCTCTGTACTATTCAATCTATCTATAAGCACAATGTTTTGAGTGCGTGGCATTGAGTTCTACCAACATGATTTTTCGACCAAACAAAAGTCGTTTCCCAGCAATGTTTTTTGCGTAAAGTTACTTAGTTTGATGTCCATAATGCTTGGTTGACTTTATGATGAGGTTGCTTACGCCTTGTATATGTCACCGTAAAATTGTCATATACATTATATTGTAATATCTCTAGCGATATTGTAAAGTCTCGAATTATTGTCAAATGAACATACTGCTTACAACAAAACGCATTATTTTTCGTGAAATGCATGCGATGGTAGTCAACTTACGCGGTGTGGAGGGAAGGAGGGGTCCCCATTGCCCAGTGCCACAACTCTCATGAAAAGATAATGCACCATTCCTGAGAAATACCGATTAATATAACATAACCCTAAAACACTTTATATTCCCCCTAAAAAGCGTATCGACGGAGCCCCGCTTCGCGGGGCCCGTATTTTCGAGTGCAGGGTTTAAAGGAACCTAACTAACCTAACGGGGGGTGCCCCAAGTCACGATTATGGGGACAGAGATACTTCCGTATGTTCAGTTGACAATAATTCGAGACATAACAATATCGCGAGAAAAAACACGTTATATTGTAATATAACGTATTTGACAATTTTACGGTGACATATAGGTACTCTGAACAAAGCATCCCTAACTTTCACAACTTTGAAAAGCGTAGGCATCAAATTGCAACTAAAACATTACAGGCAAATAAATGAAATGGCGTCAACCGTAAGCGTGTGGTTTATGTTGGGCCTTTAATTAACTTAATGTGATGTGAAATAGTTAATTATTGATTACTGTTGTAGAAATATGAGCAGCTCTTTATAAATTCAGTGTACAAACATAATATATAAAATAAATATCGCTGGACATTAACACACAGCGCCATCTAGTGCCACACTAAGCAAGGTTTGTGTCGTGGACACCAGATAGTTGATATACTACATATATACTTTTTGTTTGTAAATACATACTTATTATACATACAAACATCCATGACTCAGAAACAAAATATGTCCATGCTCATCACACAAACATTTGCTCCTACCGGGATTAGAATCCAGGACCCTATGAACGCAAGGCAGCTTCACTACCACTATGCCATCCGAGTCGACAAATATATTCAGCTTTTAAACAAGTTTGGCTTTTTGGTTTTAAAAGGTACATTCTGTTTTATATATTTTTTAAACCGCAATTTTCAGCTAAACCTTATTTCTGGAATCTTTCTCACGTTTAAGAGCGGGCCTAAAGCAAAATCTTCAATCTTAGATTTGATTTTTAGAGTACTAAATCATGTTCAAATTAGAAAAAAAAAATATGTCAGGAAACTTCATTATAAATGTGAGGGTTGGGTCTGAGCAAAACATAATAGGGTAAAATTTTCTCGATAGAAAATCGTCACAAAGTTACCTCTAATTTTCAACAATTTTGGTTTGTATTCTATTTTGGTGCATATTACTGAACCATAAAATACATAAATATTATCACTCTTATATAACCTAGGGCTGACTCTGAGAAAATTTTCAAAATATGTTCTATTTTAAGAGATAATAGACTCGAAAGAATTTGGCGCTTATTACATTTTTAATCCGCGAAATGCGCCGTCTTCCGTCTCGCGGGACGCGAGCTTGAGACATCAGTTTGTTTCACCGATCAGTAGCCCTCGCTCTGTTGAGACGGGCAGTCTATGTCACTTTGCTCCGCACCTAGCCGCCCTTATTATTTTCATAATATTACTATTTTTTTGTTGAGTAACATGGCTAACAAGAAAAATACAATAGCAGAACGGAAGAAGCGAGAAGTAAAGCAGTTGAACACTCAATGTATGGCTGATTGCCGTAGTCGAAAGTACTTATGTATTTTTTACGTGCCTAAGCGCATAGTAAACTCAAAATAAACGGATGATTGATTTGATCGTGCATTGTTTTTGTGTGAAATTATTATAATTACATTCAACGTTGGATGCGAGTCGCCGTTGACCGGTCAATGTGGCGACATTTTAGGGAGACCCATGTCCAGCAGTGGACGTCTCTCGGCTGATATAACCCGTACGAATTAACTATTATGTAGGTATATTATTATAAATTCATAAAAATGTGGTAGTTATTATTTAAAGGGATTTGTTTTATTACTTGTACTTATGTGTTATTATGCTTACGCTGCTCAATTCTCGCGATTAATATTTACTTGTAGTACTGTTTCGTATTTCTCGGCCATTACCACGAATATTTTAGAGAAAATAATAAGAATCTAAAAATTTTAAAGTAATTTTTTGATTGAAACAAATCATTCATTCACTCATGTTCGACCCGATCTCGCCAGTCACACGCCATTTTATTCTCATTATCTGTTTTCGTGCAGTACCGGCCGTTACCCGTCAAATAGTTTGTGCTAATATTTATATCCATTCGTGTGTTTATAGTAATAAACTTCACAGTTCTTTGTAGTGTTTAGTTTGAGTGATTATAAGCTTTAAACATGGGAAGAAAACGGAAACATAGGAATAAGGATAGTGAACGCATATTGAGAAAGTTGGAGCGTGAATTACGAAAACGACGGCGTTATTCTTCCAGTTCTGCAAGTACAGAGGAAAATTCTGGTAAGTGTTTACAAACAATTCATGATTCTCTTTTTGAATTTACATGGCTGTACTAACTGTTACACTACAGTTGTTTATTTTGTATGGCTAATAAGTAATCTTTGCATAAGATAATACAACAGGTACAGCTTATGTGAAGTACCCACATGTTTTGATTTGTTAAGAAATTGTGCAAAAATAATTCACGGAAGTAAACAATAGATATTTATGAGGTCATAAACAACTAGATACTCGTAGATATCTGCATAAATTATTGGGATTATTACCGTTACGTAAATCATGTATGCATGTGAGACGCTTTATAACAAAACCTAGTTTTGTACTCAACAGTGATGCGAACAGTACTCATTGGGACTGTTACCTTCACATGACAATAATATCATAGATAGTGTACAATATTCGACACTGTGCGGTATTATATTGTTGTATGTACTACAAGTTGTACGTATAACTAACGGTTCTTTTGCTACATTTAGTAAGTGATGCGAACAGTACGTGTGGGACTGTTACCTTCACAAATACTTAATGGTTAGCGTAATATCTACATTGTCTAGTGCTGCGAGTGATTTTCGGGATCACTGCCTTCACGGTTATGACAATCATATTTATCGCCTTTTCAGACCCGGAAATGGAAGATAATGTTGAAAATTACCAATGTTCAGACACTGAAAGAGGTATAGAGGCACTCTCTAATGTGGCTCATAATTCAAATGAGTATATATTAACCCCCACATTTGGGGTGGGAGATGAGACAACACCGCAACCATCAACTAGCATTGCTGCTGAGGTAGAATATGACAAAAATGATCCAGTGCCCGTATCCCCAAAGCATTTGGACGATGAGTTACTTACCCTCCTGGGGGATGCTCCTAAAGAGGAAACTGCTGTAGGAAAAGATGTACATCCGGATATCTCAGCAAGGCTATTACATGTCCTAAAAAATGGGTTGAACAAGGATCAAAAAGATAAAATTATAGAAGAATATCCAACTCCTGGCAATTGTCAATTATTTAAGGCGCCAATTTTAAATCCCGAAGTTAAAGCGGCAGTGTCCGACATCTTGCAAAAAAAAGATGCATCTTTAGCCGCGCGGCAAGGCCAACTCTGTGTAGTTTTGACTGCTTTGACTAATGCTATAGATATCCTGGTTTCAGAAAAATCGGATACTAATCAAACTGTGTTAAAGCATATAAGTAATGCCAGCCGTTTATTATGCGACTCACACTATATAGATACAAAGCTTAGGCGAAGTTTTTTAATTTCAAGTCTTAACAATAAATTAAAGGAAACATTAAAAGAGTCAAAACGAGACAAACATCTTTTCGGGGAGTCGCTACCTGAAAACTTAAAAGCTAGCAAGGCTATAACTAAGGATAGCCAAGATTTAAAATCTTATGTAGCAAAGCCTAAATTTCCAATAAAAAATAACCGACGACCGAATTCTACCAATAATTTAAACTGGAAGCACCCGCAGTCCAACACACAACATTCGAATCGGAAAGTGTCGTCAACAGCTCATCGGACTGCGGGTACCTCGTCGAGTGCTCACCGGAACGAGACGATGCGCAGGACTGCGCCATCGCGTGCACAGCGCAGCAATGCCTACTACAAGAACCCGAGGAGGCAATAAACCAGCAGGTAACTAAACCAGCAGGCAGATTAAAATATTTCTTACGCACATGGCGTAAGCTCACAAATGACAAAACTATTTTGTCCTGGATTCAAGGTTATAACATACCTTTTACCTCATTTCCTATACAGGATAACTGCCCTGAAAATATACCTAACAATAAATACGATGTAGTAAACTTTCAGGCCGAAATTGATAAATTACTTGATAAAGGTGCTATATCGGTATGCCGTAGAGTTGATGGAGATTTTTTATCTAGTATATTTCTTGTGGACAAACCAAATGGCGATAAAAGGTTTATTTTAAATTTAAAAAATTTAAATAAATTCATAAACCCGCCACACTTTAAGATGGAAGACTTAAGAACCGCAATAAAACTAGTAACACCTGATTGTTATTTAGCTACGGTAGATCTAAAAGATGCTTATTTTTTAATACCGGTACATACAGATCATAGAAAATACCTTCGTTTTCAGTTTAAAAATACTTGTTATGAATTTAATTGCTTGCCATTTGGTTTGAACACTTGTCCACTGGTGTTTACGAAAATCATGAAACCGGTTATGGAACACCTACGGCTGCATGGTTGGTTATCCACCGTTTATTTAGACGATATCTTGTGTATCGATAGTACTTTTGACAGTTGTACACAAAATGTTCACAAGTCGACGTACAAAACTTAGGCTTTATTATAAACTATGAAAAGAGTGCAATCATACCCAAAACCCAATGTAAATTTTTAGGTTTTGAATTGGATATGAAAACATTTTGTGTGAAACCTCCACAAAAGAAACGTGATAAAATCAAAAAAGAATTAGAAAAAATTAGAATTACAGAAAAGTGTAAAATTAGAGATTTCGCTAAGTTTATAGGTTTATTAATTTCTATTTGCCCAGGAATTGAATATGGTTGGTTACACACAAAAATATTGGAGAGATTAAAATTTGTAAGCCTGGGCGATAGTCTTAACTATGAAAAAGTCATGAAAATTAATCATGATGTAATTAGAGATGATTTAGATTGGTGGTATAAAAATATTTCTAAATCTTCATGCCCTATTCGATCTCCAAATTATCATCTCGAAATATTTTCAGACGCCTCATTGACAGGTTGGGGCGCATCTTGTTTAAATAAAAAAGCAAATGGGTTCTGGACATGTGAAGAAAAATCTTATCATATTAACATCTTAGAATTGCTAGCCGCTCTGTTTGCCATAAAAATATTTGCTAAAGATCTTTTTGAAACACAAGTTTTACTGACAGTAGATAACACTACTGCAATTTCGTGTATCAACCGAATGGGTAGTGTTCAGTTCCCTCATTTACACAAAATAGCTCGACAAATTTGGGAATTTTGTGAACAAAGAAATTTATTTCTTTATGCCTCATACATTAAATCGTCTCAAAATACTGTCGCTGATTTCGAGTCTCGAAAGACGCATTCTGATACTGAATGGGAGCTTGCACCTTATGCTTTCATAGACATTACAAACGCGTTTGGTGTCCCTGATATTGACTTATTCGCAAGTAGATCCAATGCAAAATGCAAAAAATATGTGTCTTGGAGAGCTGATCCATACGCTTTCTGTATTGACGCTTTTACAATAAAATGGAATGATTATTTCTTTTACGCTTTCCCACCATTCGCAATTATTCTGAAAACCTTAAATAAAATAATTGCAGACAAAGCCACAGGCATAGTTATTGTACCTAATTGGCCTACCCAACCCTGGTACCCTGTTTTTAAGAAATTGGTCAGTTCTAAGGTTATTTATTTTAACCCAAGTAGTGAATTGTTGTTTTTTGGTGATTCCAGGACGCAACACAGCCTGCACAAAAGTCTTACCCTGGCTGCAGCAATATTATCAGGGAAGCACTACTGAAACGAAGCGTCCCCCCTTCTTCCGTAGATATAATGATAAATTCATTAGCTCCCAGCACTCGTAAGCAATATGATTGTTACTATAAAGAGTGGTTCAGTTTCTGTCAAACACATAACATTGATTATCTAGCAGCATCGGTTCCAAATGTCCTTTATTTTTTAACTCAGTTATATAATTCAGGCTACAAATATGGAAGCCTAAATTGTTGCAAATCCGCTCTATCTTGTATATTAGGTTCTACTAGCATTAATGATGATAGAATTACGAGATTCATGAAAGGTGTTTTTAGATCCAGACCACCGCAACCGAAATACGAATATACTTGGAACGTTGATACAGTTTTAAACTATTTATCACAAATGTTTCCCAATGAAAAGTTAAGCCTGGAATTATTATCCAAAAAATTAATAACGTTGTTGGCTATTGTAACAGCTCACAGAGTTCAAACTTTGTCCAAAATTGAACTTAAAAATATAATTTTTGATTCTAATTGTATATCAATTAAAATTTCACAATTTATTAAAACCTCAAAACCAAATACTCACCAACCATTATTAAAACTACCATATTTTCATGAAAAGCCCGAAATTTGTCCAGCCTTGACTTTGTTATGTTATAAAAATAAAACTGATTCGGTTCGCGTGTCTGACGATTTGTTCATTAGCTATAGGAAACCTCACACAAAAGTAACTACTCAAACTTTGAGTCACTGGATAAAAGACATGCTCCACAGAAGCGGTATCGACACAAATGTATATAGCTCGCACAGCACGCGTCACGCATCCACGTCAAAAGCGAAAGCTGTTGGCGTGAATGTGGATACAATTAGGAAAACCGCGGGGTGGAGCATTTCTTCATCTGTTTTTGCCAGATTTTACAACCGGGATATTATTATTTCTCATCTAGACGATTCTTTTGGTCGATCTATACTTCAAACTTAATAAGATAAATAAAATAATGTTATTTTGTTATTATAATGAGAAAAAGATGATTGCCTTTTTTGTTTTTTGTTATGTATTTGTTATTATTTTTGCTAAAATATAACATTTGCCAAATACATTTATTGAGAATACTAGTCTAATTATTTCCTGTCGTAAAAAAGTTAAATCATAATTTTAGCATGACAGATAGGAAAAATATAGGTCTTGAGCATCTTTAAACATCTACAAGTAAATATTAATCGCGAGAATTGAGCAGCGTAAGCATAATTAATGATAAAACGAACTTACCTGTATGTGAAGTTCTATCATAATTATGCGAGCTGCTCAATTCGAAGCGATTAATATGACAGCCCACCCGTTTAGTGTATAACCCTCCCATAACTACCAAGATCTATTTTTTCCTATGGTGTCAGTGATACATAACTAATCCATGTATGTTTCAGGACATGCTTTAAACTTAATGAGAATAAAATGGCGTGTGACCGGCGAGATCGGGTCGAACATGAGTGAATGAATGATTTGTTTCAATCAAAAAATTACTTTAAAATTTTTAGATTCTTATTATTTTCTCTAAAATATTCGTGGTAATGGCCGAGAAATACGAAACAGTACTACAAGTAAATATTAATCGCTTCGAATTGAGCAGCTCGCATAATTATGATAGAACTTCACATACAGGTAAGTTCGTTTTATCATTAATTATTACTTGAAAGTAGTGGGTGGGTAGTAAGTATAGGTAGGTAGTAGATAGGTAGAAGGTAGGTAGTAGATAGGTCGGGTCGGCTAGTAAAGATTTAAAATAGACGGGTGTCCTAAAATGGCCGCTTCAGCACAATCATAATATGAATCACGTTAAAAAACTAACTAACTTTAACTTAAAATGGACTCTATGTTTATGGTAGTAAAGTCCATTTTTTTTATGTGATTTCGAACACTCGCTTGTTTCAGATATCAGTTCCAGAAAATAATGTAAATCGAGTGATCGAGTTTGTTGATAGTTCTGTCGGTAGTACCATCGAGGTCGAAAATAATTTGAATAAATACCAAACTTTATCACTAGAGAAAAACGTTTATCTTTGCCTACTACCGAAATCTAACGTACCTTATGTATGCACCTAGGTTTTCATAAAGAATTATGAATACCTATTTACAGTACTCTGGCTAAGTATTTTTTACATTTCCAGTATAACGTGGCCTCACTATGTATATATTTTTTGTACAATGAGAGATCTGCATAAACTGGTTCTGTATAGCTTAACCACCTGTCGTGCTTACCAAAGTTCCTTTATTAACCCCCGACGCAAAGACGACGGGGTGCTATAAGTTTGACGTGTGTTTGTGTGTGTGTCTGTCTGTGGCATCGTAGCATCCGAACGGATGAAACGATTTTAATTTTGTTTTTTATTAGAAAGGTGAATTAGTCGGGAGTGTTCTTATCTATGTTTGATGAAAAAAGGTCCAAGATGGCCGCCGACACAAAATGGCGGATTACTTACATATTTTTCACAATTCCTTCGGTATGGGTATCAAATGAAAGGGCGTGACTAGTAGAATACTTACTATGATAAATTTACAATCCAAGATGGCCGCCACCACAAAATGGTGAATTACCTTTTTTTCTATATGGGTGATATGAAAGATTTTGACTAGTACAATAATGACTATACTCAAAGGGAATAAGGAATATTAGCTAAGGAAATGAGACACGGAAAGTGGAGTGATGACTGGTTCCTAGAACTTAACTATAATCAATTATTTTCTTCATTACTTTACATTATATGTCGAAGGGTTTTTTAAATTTAATTTTACTTGTTCGTATTATATTATTTTCAGTAATGATTTAAAAAACCAAATAGGTGGTTTCTTGAGTAGTAACGTTACGAAGCTCGAGTTGCATAACGACAAGAGTGTTCCACGCAAACAGTGCGTATTTTTAGGGTTCTGTAGCAAAATGGCAAAAAACGGAACCTCTAAGGCCCATTGTTATCCGAAACTACACTGGTCAGCAAATAAACCGAGCCACCCGCTACCTGGGAAATCTGATTCGATTTTCTTAAAAAGTATAAAACTTACAACTATCAAAGTTAAACTTCCAAAAAGTGCGTTCCATGGTGATTAAAATGACTACAAATTAATTCGAAAGTACCGTCAACTCACATTGTAATCAAGCAACAAACACAATGCTAACAATTTGCTCTGTTTTCACTAGAATTTGAAATTAGCGTTCTTTTTCTCTACAATGAGGGTAGTCAGATATTTCTTATCATTTCTTTAGTTTTTGTCCATCGTTTGCTAAGACGCGTGTGTTTTTGCTACTTTTTTCGATTAATAATGGATACAACACCTCAGGAAGCAGCTCAAGCTGTAGCATTACTTCAAGGAGGCATTGCGCAACGAGAAGTCGCTCGAAGGCTTTGAATCAGCAGATCTTCGGTGCAACGAGTTTACAGACGATACCTAGAGACTGGAGCATTCGATCGCCGTCCAGGTACGGGCAGACCTAGGGCTACATCAGCAGCAGATGATCGTTATATCCACCTTACTGTTCTGCGAAATCGCCATCTCAACGCAGTTCAAGTCCAACAAAGTCTGCGTGACGAACGCCAAGTGGTCATAAGTTCAGATACCGTCAGAAGGAGACTTGCTAAACGGAACCTGACCCCAAAAAGAGCTGCAACAGGCCCAGCATTAACGGTAGCACACCGTCGAGCACGACTTGAATTTTCTCGAGAGCATAGGGATTGGACATTAGAGCAGTGGAGTAATGTACTCTTCACTGATGAGACCAGGGTGAGTCTTCATGGAAGTGATCGACGTCAGAGAGTATATCGTCGCCCTGGAGAACGTTATTCTCAGTGTTGCATCGAGGAAACTGTTGCTTATGGAGGAGGATCTGTAATGGTCTGGGGCGGCATCTCGTTAACAGCACATACAGCGTTAGTTTTCATCGAACCGACGGGCCGTACATGTGGACTGACTTCTCATTGCTACATTACTGAAGTCCTCGCAGACCATGTGGTACCTTACGCAGGATATATCGGACAGGATATGAAATTGATGCATGATAATGCACGGCCTCATGTTGCTCATGTGGTGACCCAGTATCTACGTGACGTTAGCATTCGTACGGTGGACTGGCCAGCTCGAAGCCCGGACTTGAATCCGATAGAACACTTATGGGATGAGCTGAAACGTCGGGTTCGAGCCCGGGCACCTGCTCCAACAAAGCTTCCAGAGCTGCGAATCGCAATTGAAGAGGAGTGGAATAAAATTCCTCAAGATTTTATCGTCAGGCTCGTAAGGTCGATGAATACGGAATATTGATCAAAAACTTTATTTTTTTGTTTCACTTTATCATTACTAACGATTGTCACGACTGGAAAATGACTCTTCTTTGTAAAATCCTTAATAAACACTGAAATATTGATTAAACCCAATGTGTTTCCTTTCATAATAAATGCTATTCATGGTGATAAAAATATTAATCACCATGAAACGCACTTTCTGTAGGTACAACTTTGATAATTGTAGGTTTTTTAGTTTTTGAGAAAATCGAATTAGAGTGCCTAGGTACCTAGCGGGTGGCTCGATTTATTTGCTGTTCAGTGTATAAGAACTATGCTGTTGAAACTTGGTAAATAGATGTATTCTGTGAACCGCATTAAGATTTTCACACAAAAATAGAAATAACCGGCCAAGAGTGGGCCACGCTCAGTGTAGGGTTCCGTAGTTTCCCGTCCGTCACAATAAGTGTTCAATCCAATCCGATTTTAATAATTATTTTTTTGTTTGAAAAAGATACGTTCAGGATAATAAAATACGTAAACGAAGTTAAAAAAAATGCTTGCATATACGATTATACTACAAACTTAGTCCAAAAACTACTAACTTGTTTGCATCTAAGTTTAAAATGATTTTCCTAGAATGTCCTTATAAAGTTCTACTTTTCAGGTTTTTTTCATATTTTCATAACTTATGGTTCAAAAGGGGGGGGGGGGACGACACATTGTTTTTTACTTTTGGAGCGATTATTTCCGAAATTATTGATGAAATTGAGGTTTTTTTTTTCTTAACTGAATAGTTTGCACGAGAGACACTTCCAAAGTGGTAAAAAGTGTGTTCCCTCCCTGTAACTTTTAAAATAAGAAAATAATAAAACTAAAAAAAACTATGATGTACATTACCATGTAAACTTCCACCGAAAAGTGGTTTGAACGAGATCTAGTAAGTGTTTTTTAATACGTCATAAACCGTTTACCGCAATTTACCTTACATTTAATCAACTCATATTTGAGTTGCTGCTTCAACCCTTCATGGGCGAGTTCCACTGGCAGTTGGTCGCTTTTTTATTAAATTGTGAAATATCTAATACTAGCTGACCCATGCAACTTCGTCTGCGAGTGAGGGTTAGTTTTTTTTTTAATAAAAAGTATCCTATGTTACTTCTAATACCTCCAAAAATATGTGTACAAAGTTTCATGATGATCGGCTGAGTAGATTTCGCGTGAAAGCGAAACAAACAAACGTACATTCACATTTATATAATAGTAGGGATAGGGATAGAGATATGCTTTCAAGTTTTTATGTAAACAATTGCTTGTAATTCTTGAAGGTCAATTATTGCGCTTAAATTATTACATTCAATTATTGCACCTGTATGTCCAAGAAAATAGCCTCACGTAAACGAAGCTACAGTGTTTTTGAATAAAAATAAACAAATATAATGATGATTATACGATACGTCTTACGATCGTTTCTTATTTGTAGCAAAAATAAAAACCAATTTAGAGTTCTGATTATAGAATCGAATGTATTGGTACCTGCAACGTTTTTTTTTATTCCGTATTCCGGAATTGATCATTTTTTAACGTTCTGACTACAGAATCAAAAGCTAACTAATGTCGAAAAGTAGACTACCTATCAAAATGACGTAACAAACGTCAAGATATCCCGGTTTACCAAAAACAATATACCACATCTTTAAGAAGTTGCTTCCAACCATTGTATCCTATTAATTATGGATTCCCGTAATTTCTGGAATGAATGATGATAAAAGCCGCTTCCATAATTACTTGCCCAAAAATTATAGTGAATAAATGCATCCAACTATCCGATGTCTACAATAAATACCTAATATTAAGAAAACTAAGATGAAATTGAGTACCTACTCAAAACTTTTATTTCAAGACACACAAACAACATAGAAATGCATTGACGGTGTTAAAAAATTAACTAAAAAAAAATAAGAAAGGAAAGTGGTTTCATCTATCTATGTTGCATATACTCAGCTCAATGACATCAAGTACGCGAGCTCAGTCCCGCGCGTCGCGCATCGTGGCGCCGCGCCGCCTGTGTTTGATAAACGCACTAATGCGGGTGTGACGAGACGCGCGGGGGAAATCAGAATTTTTCCTAGCGTTAGGCCCGCTCTTAATGTTGCATAGTGTCAATATACTGACTTTTAGCTATTTTCAATAACATACGCATAGGTATTGGTAGGTAGCTATCTCTGTTTTTTTTTTTACATTTAGCTAATGGACCGATAGAAACAAAACGTCATAGAAAATCTTTCTTTTATTTTTTACTAGATCTGCCAGCGGCTTCGCCCGCGAGAAGTTTGATTATTGTCCCATGGGATCTTACTACCGGGATAAAAGTATCCTATGTTTTAATCCAGGTTGTAAACTATAGGTTGCAAAATTTCATCCAAATCCGTTCAGTAGTTTTCACGTGAAAGCGTAACAAACAAACTTATATTCACATTTATAATATTAATAGGGATGAATCAAGTGACAGCTAGGTGACGCGTATAGGATATTTCTAGCTAACTCTGTTTATAGAAGCACCGATAGCTACGAGACGTGGCATATTAACTGACATTTATACGTAAGGAAGTTACAGAAAACGGGCTTTAGTAGACTTCACTGATTTTGTTTTTATTGTATTTATACAGTATTGGCTACACTGTCTTATAGCTGGACGAAGGCCTCGAATATTCTTTACCAACTCTTCCGGTGTTTTGTCTCATTTTCTGTCAGGAACTAGTCCAAATCGTCACGCCAGGGTTCCTTAGGCTTTTTTTTAGGAGCGGATATCATCAAATAACTTCTCCCACTATAGGCGGAGCGGGAGGAAGTGCAGTCAGACATTTACAGACTAAAACCCATCCATGTTCCTTGCCCTTCCGCCTTTCGAACAGGGAGTCGCAAGATCAAGCCTCAGTACAGACATAAAATACTTTTTGATTTTGTGTAATGCTGTAAGATTTCCGATAATAACTTTGGTTCGCACGTTCAAAAATCCCCCGGTTTTCACTTTTTGTAACAAAGTATTTTGTTTTTTTTAAAGCTTACACATTTCCAAATCATTGTTTTATACATATTTTTTTAACACTTAAACGACAGTTTGGGAATTATTTATTTCAAATAATAAATCTATAAACATGGCGCTTAAACTGTTAAAGGATCACACACAGAACCTATTTTCTACAATTTCTTAAATTTTCGTCTGTGTCTGTGTGTCTCTACGTAGCCCTTTTACGTGTAAATTATAAAACCAATGTGGTTTGATGTAATGCACCAATTATTATTGTGCATAAGTTAGAGAAAGTTTTGATTTTTGTTGCTTTGCAATCGGTGCTCTCCATCAAAAGACTTTAAAGTTTTTATGGAGAACTTATCATCATGATGTAAGGATACGTGCAATGACATCTATAAAACCAAAATGGTACTAATGAATAAAAATCACAAGATAGAGAAGAAGAGAATAGTCAACATGACCCTGCTTTAAAAATCTACAAAGCCAGTAGAGTGTCCTTTCGGCCGCTTTCCATGCATATGTTTTAGCAGTTTAATTTCGTGCTCTATAAATGGCGTTGTTCATTTGACTCCATTTTCTGAATCACGGTGTTATGATTTTCCGTGAAAGAATGATACTGGCATTCGCCCGTGTAAGATGGATCAAGTTTGGTTTTTTGGAAGAAGTTCTCAATTCAACGCCTGTATTTCTTTATGTAGATACCTATATTATGCCTGAGCATTATCAAATGACCGAATGATGAAGTCGCACGAGACCAGTCAATGTGGCGACACTTGATAGGTCTATGTCCAGCAGTGGACGTCTTTCGGCTGAAATAATGATGAATGATGATAATTCAAATGGAGTAGGGCAGGACACCTAGCAAGGCGCGGTGATGTCAGGTGGAGTAAAGCTGTGACCAAGTGGCATTTATTCTAGAAAACCAAACTGAAGTTTTGGTCGTAAAGCGGTGAGATAAGCAGACGATATTGTTGCCATTGCAGGAATATCCTGGATGAGACTGGCACCAGAGCTTGGAGCTTGGCACAAACAAAGAGAGGCCTGTACCCAGCAGTCGGTGAAGTCGGACTATGGATGATGATGATGATGACGCATAACTTTTTCCAGAGAAGTCCGATTTTCATGGATTATGATTATTTTTATTGAAAGGCGTGTTTAGCAAAGTTTGTCCCATTTTTTATTGAAAATAGTTGTGTTCGAATTCATGTGCGTATTGTATAATCATCGCTTGCTGAAACATCGTGAGGAAACCAACATGCCTGAGAGACATTTGGCATGTTAGGCCAAGTCAGAGGCCCATGGGCAGCATTAAAACTCTGACACCAGGTTAGGCAACAACATGATAAGGAAGGAAAGATCGCTTGCTTCGGTGAAGAAACACATCGTGAGAAAACCACAGCATGCCTGAGAGTTATTTTTCGACGGCATGTAAAACCAAGACAGAGGACCTTTTTTTGTTTTTTTTTTTTAGGATGGGAAATCTCGACATCAGAAGCATCATGTCGGATTTGCAGATACAACCAAAATTACTCTTTATTGTATCAATATTATGTTTTTGTTGCTCTTTCTAACGATCTGACCCTGGTATTTCTATCTCTTACCATTTTATAGATACACTCATGCATAATGTCGGATTTACAGACTTTTTCAAATACCTTAGAGCCATAAGCTTTTTTGTTTGCTTGCATCTTTATGCATCAAACTATAAATAGTTTCATGAGCCGTATTTCAACCTAATACATTATGAATTAAAAATGTTTGGCCTAATATGCTGATAGCAACAGCAGATACGCATTTATGCCTCTAAAGTTAACAATAAAATTATAGTGCGTATCTCCAAATTTAGCATTATGCTTAAAAAAATGTTGCAAAACGCTACAAAAGCATAAAGTCTATTCTTCTTATAGGACTTTATTGTTGTTATAATAATGTTTTGTGTGTTATATTGTGTACTTTCAAGGAATTACAACCTTATGACTCCAAAAATTAATACAAAAATGTAATATACCTGGTCGGTACTTATGATAGTTCGGATAGATTCGTATTACATCGAGTGGTAGGTACCTCACGCGGCGTGTCGGCGAATGGCGTGCGACAGCATTATAGCTTATTACAGTAAGAGTGAGTGAGAGAAACGCGTGTACAACGAGCCGACCGTCGCCGCGGCGGCGCGGCGCGTCGTCGCGTCGCACAGGCACACTCGGCGTCAGTTGTAAACATACTCGTATCATTCATTCGGCCCGCAGCGTACGGTTGCACGCGTCGTTTAACTACCTGCTTTTAGTTAATTCGATTGATTATAAGGAAAACAGTGGTAAATGGATAGTGATAGTGTGATATTATTATACTGTGTTTGTGTTTGATAAAATAAAGCAGTAATGGAGAACAACACCAATAAAGTAAGTATTAGCCTACAATTTTACGCTTGCGTCTGTTGGCACATGCTGCATGACGAGTTTTTGTACCTAGGTTTATTATTTTGCTAACTAAGGTGTTAAAAAAAATACTTACTCGTTGTATTATTCTTACAGAACACTGGGCCGTTGTTCGAAGAATTGTTTGAAAGACGACGACGGCTTGCTAATCTACGCGAAAAAGTTATTCAGCATCGTGAGATAAAAGAATTTGATGTCCAAAAAAAAGAACGAATTTATGCAAAAGCACCTAGAAAAATTGAGAGTTTTTCAAACGAAGAAAACACTATCGTCCATGGCTGTAATTTGGATGATGGCAAAGAATTCAATTTTGATTATGGCAGTGATGACAGTGTTAAAGATAAAAATTATGAACCGCATGAAGACTATGACTCCAGTTGTAGTGACATAAGTAATTCTCCTAATTTGAGAGTCATAAAAATTTCACAAGTGCACGTAAAAAGACGCCTATTCTCACAAGAAAAGAGCACTAATAATTCTATTAAACAAAAATGCAATATTCCTATGAAAAAACACAACACATCATCACTGAATAGGAAAACAACTGAAGGTCAAATACATGCAGAAAACATTCAGACTTCTGACTTAATAACAGTAGAAGATCTTTTAGGACCGCAAAAGTTATATGATGGAAACCATGACATTCAGACAAATTCAGCGGATTTAGACGAGTGCTTTTATTCACCTATTAAGAAAAAATCACGTTTAGATAGACCAGTGATTCACGTTGATGAAATAGGTGAATTAAGTGATGACTCCGATACACAATGCACAGACAAGACTTTATGTTTGCCCACGACACCTGACATTTCAAAAACTGTAGTTTGCAAAAAAAAAGTATTATCCGATTTCATCAATACGCAGATTTCCTACCCGACGATGCTTGTTGACGTTAATGGAGTTGTGTACTTAAATCATGAACAAGTACCATCAACACAAAAAGTAAAGAAATTAATAAGAAATCCAGTAAAATGGAAACGGAACGTTTCCAAAGCTGCGAGATTGAAAGGATCTCCATATCATTCAACAGTGGCCAAGAAGAAACCTGACGTAGAGGGTCGCATGCTAAAACCTCCATGTACTTGCAAATTCACATGTTACACGAAGATATCGCCAGAAAAAAGACTGCTGATCTTTAACCAATTTTGGAAAACATGTCTTAATTGGGATCAGCGTCGACAATTTATTGTAAACAATGTAACAAAAGAAATAAAGCGGACTATGAGAACAGGTGGGGACATACAAGTTGATAGAAGAAAGTTCTCTTACACCTATACTCTAACTATAGACTGTTGCAGAGTAAGGGTATGCAAGGTTATGTTCTTGAATACTCTCTCGATTGGAGAAAGATTTGTTAAACTAAGCGTGGAAAAAAAACTGGAGGGAGGGTTAACAATTGGAGACCAGAGGGGAAAACATGTCCCAGGAAACAAGTCTCCTGAACCAATGATAAAAAGAATAATGGATCATATCAACTCCTATCCCTGCTATGAAAGTCACTATTCACGCCAAAAAAGTGGGAAAAAATATTTAGGATCGGACTTAAACATTGCCACCATGTACCAACATTACAAAGAACTCATGATACAAGAAGAAACACCTGAAAACCTCATCGCAAAGGAATGGATTTACCGAAATGTTTTTAATACAAAATTTAACCTTAGTTTTAAACTACCTTCAGTTGACACGTGTGACGATTGTGATGCTTTTGAAAGAAAATTAAAAGACGCCATAGAAGAAACAGAAAAAATAGAAATTGAAAAAGAACGAGAAGTACACCAGACAGCATCCAAAGAAAGGTATGATTTAAAAAAAGCTGATAAAGAAGAGGCACAAAATAGTTCTGGAAAGAAAAAAGTTTTAATGTTTGATTTACAGAAATGTTTGGCTACACCAAATTTAACCAATACCAAATCTTTCTATTTGCGTAAGCTATGGACTTTAAACTTAACTATATATGACGCAACGAGTAACGTTGCGACAAATATGATATGGTCTGAGAACGTAGGCGGGAGAGGAGGCAATGAAATAGCCTCCTGTGTCATTCGTTGGGCAGAGGAAAACAAAACAAAAATTGAAACTATTGAAGAATTGACATTTTGGTCGGATAATTGCGCAGGCCAGAACAGAAATTTAATGATAGTAATGGCATATATTTGGTTGCTCCACAAATTTTCAAACTTAAAAGTGATAAATCACAAATACATGCTAAAAGGCCTGATAGAGATAGAGAAGAAAAAAAAACAGCTGAAGACTATGCAAATAGCCATTCCTAGGGATTGGTCCCAATTCATAAGGACATGTGGAGGAAGAAGACCTTTTGAAGTGTTCGATATGGAATTGAGGCATTTCAAAGACGTTACCGCCTTGTATAAAAAGAACGGGCCATTAGTAACGCGAAAGAAGAACAAAGATGGCCTGGAATTCAAAATCTCAGAATGTGTTTGGCTTCAATTAAAGCAAGATCAGCCGGGCACACTGTTTTACAAAACAGTTTTTTCAGCAGAGTTTTCTGAAATTTCATTGGTACGCAATTTAGCTAGAGGTATACGGTTTCCCGGTGACTTACCAAATGTGCGAAAAGAAGAGAAACCAATATCTTCTGCTAAATATAAAGATTTAATTACACTTTTGGAATGGGTGCCAGTAGAATTTCACGGTTTTTACACAAATCTCAAACATAACGACAATGAGCCTGATTTTCCTGAGACTGATTAGATTCAATATTTTTTTATTATTATTTTAAACCTAAGTTACCAAGCTTGTCACTAAGCTCATTTTATTTTTTTTTGTTACGTTTAATAGGTACTTTTTTATGATAAATGTTTATTAGAAGTAAAGATTTTAATTTAATTTGGAAATTTGTTATTTTTTCTTTCTAAACCTTTCTAAACGTTGTCTGGTTAATGTAGTTTTTATGAGAACTTCCGCCCTTCTGCTTGAAATTAAAGTAACAAGTATGTAAGAAGTAAACAGCAATATCAACAGATCAGACTATAGTTAATTGTTTTATATCTAAGATCATAATGCTACATTTCAATATAACACAAAAACTTATCGCCAAAAATCGCAAGCATATCGTCGGATATAAACATAGGCTTGCAGTTTTAAGCACTCATCTATTAAATTTCAGGCATAAAGTCTGATGTAAAGGATTACAAAGATTACAAATTATATTAAATTCATTTTAACAGTTAGAGTAATGCTTGTAATTAAAATCGAAAGGTACAATTGCCTAAGAAATATTAAAAAAGAACACTGACTTAAATACCTAAACTTCAATCAATAAGAAGAAAAAATGTTTGTCAGTTTTGTTTTTGCTCTCCTGAAAAGTTTGCATTTTACACATCCGACATGATGCTTCTCACGTCCAGAAATCATCAAATGACTTCTCCCACTCTGGGCGGAACGGGAGGGAGTGTCAGACTCTTACTGACTAAAGCCCATCTATGTTCCTTCCTCGCCGTTTATGTTCCGGGGCAGCGGTATCTCTTTCGAACAGGCCCGCAACCCCGGCAGGAAGACAGAGGACCTTGGGCGGCACAAAAACTCTGACAACAGGTTAGGCACTAATGACACGATAAAGAAGAAGATCGTTTTGGGGCTTATTTCATAAACCTTTTTGACAACTTTAGACCTGTCTGAAGTTTGACTGTGATCAGTTACAGCAGCTATATCGTGTGTCGGCTCATTTCATGCACCTTGATATAAACTTTAGACCTAGCTAGAGTATGAGTATTATCGGAGGTCTGACGATGGAGGCTTGGAGACGAAAAGAAATTGCAATAGGTTTTCAGGAGTTTACAGCATCGACATGTATTGTGTTGACCTGCCTGGAGTATGACTACCATTGATGGTCTGACTTCGGAGAAGGAAGGCAGATGCGAGAGGTCCCCAACAGTTTGAAGCAGCGTTAACGTGTATCGGCTCATGTCATGCCACTTGATGAGAACTTTCGACCTAGCTGGAGTATGATATTGTCGAGTGTCCAAGGATAGAAACGTAAGGCTGTCGAGGGAAGAGTCCTTATTTGGAAAAACATAAGTTGAATATTTTGGCGTTTAATGTAAACCTATTCGAGAAAAAATAAATTGTTACTGACTTCAATCTGTACTAATATTATAAAGCTGCAGAGTTAGTTTGTTAGGTTGGTTGAACGCGATAATTTTAAGAACTATTGGTTCGTCTTACGCAGACGAAGTTGCGCGGGTCAGCTAGTTATATATAAAAATTAAAAGAAACGAAACCCGACCTGTACGAGGCCAAAAGGCTCCTATCTCAGTATGGCATTATGTACCTAGCCTTTTCGCAACTATGTTGGGGTCGCCTTCCACTCTTACCATATGCAGCTGAATACCAGTATTTTACATGGAGCAACGGCCTATCTTGATTCCACAACCCAGTTAATACTGGGTAATACAATACCAATTGGTAAGACTTTTTGGGCCACTGACTACTTGTAATGTGTTTCCACTGATTTATTAATACTCAAGTTATACAACGTGTAACGTTAAATGCGCAAAACCTCAGGCACCCCAAATGATTTTTTATTCAATTGACCTAACTCTGAGAAAAAAAAATCATTTTAAATGCTGTTTTAGTTTCACTGGCAATTAGATTTACTGGCAAGATCTATTAGTATCCCGCGTATGAGATAATTTAAATTGGACGACAACCATCTGTGTTTGTGTGTTTACTATTTTGACGGGTTTGCGAAATGTGCCCTATATTAAAAAGTGGCACAGGTTTTACGCATTTAACGTTACACGTTGTATAATTGAAAATATATAGGAAATATATATATATATTTTATTATGTGCTTAGTCTTCATAAAATTCGTAATTTTATGAGACAAGCTGTATCCCTTGATATCTGAAATTGTGACACTTATTGCGCCTCATTATTTTTACTTAGTAATTTTCGGCCGTAAAGTAATGAAGAAAAACTGTATGATGTAGACGTAAAACTAAAGAAAGTTACCTATCTTTGCTCCAATTGTCACGTTCAATAATATTTGACACTATAAAATATAGCTGTTGCCCTCGGCTTCGTCCGAGTGGATGTGGTATAATATTCCAATGGAACATATTACCACATTTACCACACACTTCTCACAGGTAGAACAAGTCCCTCTTCTATAATATGGTACTACATCTGGCAAAATGTGAGTGTACTATTAAATAAGATTGTACCTAATAGTACCTCTGCCTATACCTACGGGGATTAAAGGGATGACAATATAAACGCTGTAAAGAAACCTCTTAACTAAGCCGAAAGGCACTTGTCCTCCACGTCATTGCGATATTATTTTTTGTACTACTCCATACCTGGGAACCTTTCTAGTTCCCATAAATTAAGAGATAGTGGTGGTGGTGGTGGTAGTGGCGGTGGTGTGGTGGTGGTGGGTGGTGTGGGATAGTGGTGCGGGGGTGTTTTGACATTGAGGGTCAAAGTCCCAACTTTTTTAAATACTTACATGTTTTCAATGTAAGATTTTAACTCTCCACGACCCCCTTACTATTCAATCCATCCATGAGCACAATGTTTTCACTGCGTTACATTGAGTTCTACTACAATACATGATTTTTCACCCAAAAAAGAAAGTCGTTTCCCAGCAATAATTTTTGCGTAAAGTTACTTAGTTTGATGTACAGAATGCTTGGTTGACGGCTTCGTGATGAGGTTGTTTGCACCCTGAATACATACAGTAGTACATGTACATATGATTCATTACAGCCGCCGTCACATGTAACATGTTGTTGAAATAGAAGTAAATTAGTTTACGTACATCCTTCGCTGAACAGATTTTAATTAATTTATTTGTTTTAGTAACATGCTGGTTTAATGAGGTTTGGAAGGAGAACGGGGAGGTTTTTTCCCAGCCGTGGGATACAGGATTGGCTAACAAAAAATGAACTTACTGAGAAGTTTCAAGAAAACTTTTGGGAACTGTTTCAATATAAATTGTTTTGGTTATGTTAAAGTTTGTTGTTCACCTCTCATTTAACTTAATTTATGTGGTTTGTGAGGAGCGGTGGCTCAGTGGTGGCGGCCGCGACTTACGAACAGTAAGTCGTGGGTTCGAACCCAGACAGGCACATTACTTTGTGTAATTTATTTCATCACCGCTGCAGGCTCTCAAAAACGGTGAAGGAAAACATCGTGAGGAAACCGGCATGTCCTAGAACCAAAAATTCGAAGACATGTGACATCTACCAATCCGCACTGGGCCCGCGTGGTACTCGTAGATTATAGCCCATTCCCTCTCATTGAGAGGAGGCCGTGTCCCAGCAGTGGGAACTGTAAATAGCTTTATTATGTGCCCCGAAAACTGGTTTACATACATTGTAAAAGAAAATTAGTATAGCCGAAATATTACATTCAACTGTGTATGGACCCCGTTTTTGCAACAGCTTTCATTGACCGAAGCGTGGTACACAGCCTTTCTCGATAAATGGGCTATTCAACTAAAATATATATTTTTAATTCGATCCAGTAGGAGCTACTAAGAGCCGTTGTCGCATCCGATTAATCTGGAAGCCGACCTTCCAGGTTTATCTGTTTTAAATGGAGCGACTGCCTATCTGACTTTCACAATCCACCCAGTTAATACTGGGTAATACCTTGATATCTCTGGGTGTCAGACTTTTTCACCCACTGACTAGGTACCTAGAACGACTGCCAGAGAACTAATAACAGCCGACACCAACTGAGTAACGTGCTTTTCGACGCACGGAGGAAACTTGGTGTATAATGGGTGGTCACCCATCCACAGACCAACCTTGGCAAGCACGGCTTAACCTAAAGATCGACCCCAGTGGGTTTTATTATTTAGCCACAAGCTCCTCCAATCACATTAATACTACGAAATCACCAAGACAGTCCTGAGCACCCTTTGTTTTAATATATTTATTTCGGATGGGAAATCATCAAATTACTTCTCCCACTCTGGGCGGAGCGAGAGGGAGTGTCAGACTTTTACTGACTAAAACCCATCCATGTCCCTTCCTCGCCCTTTATGTTCCGGGGCCACGGTATCTCTTTCGAACAGTCCCGCGGCCCCGGCAGAAGTCTTATCGGCCTGAAAACATAACAACGTAACTCAATAAACAAACAAATACATAGGTATCTAAAATAACACCTCTCCTCAGATTATTTCATATATAAAGCTGTCGTAAACCGTGTTATAGAAAGACGAGCAAAAACATGTATGTGTTCCCCTAATGACGTAACACAGGGTTCATTATTCCGCTTGCTAAGCTGAGCTTATTATGACGAAATCTCTTCTTAATCGTCCGTTATAATGGTGGAGGCGGCTCGTGATTATTTAGTATCGGGTATTTAAGGTTTATAAATATAAAGATTACGTAAGCCGGTATACTTGGAAAAGTTTAGCAAGTTTTGTGGCCTTTATGTCAAAACTGATATTATAAAGAGGGAAGATTTGTTTTTTGTATGCAACGAATAAACTTAAAAACTACAGGACTGATTTGAAAAAATATTTCAGCAATGGATAGCTACAATCATTAACAGCGAGGCAGGCTTTATTTTAGTCCGGTACTCCCACGGGAACGGGAACTATGTGGGTGAAACCGCATGACGTCCGCTACTCGTATATATTTTCGAAATGTCATGTGTTTTGTCATTGCCAATCGCGAAAAAAAAATCGGCTGTTGCCTACATTTATGTTCGCTTATCTCGTCAAAATGTAGGGAACAGCAGATTTTTTTTTCGCGATTTCAAGGTTCGTCCCATAGAAAAAGTTGTTCAAAATGATGAGTACAATGACCCCTTTTCGGGTTTAGTGTAAACAAAAAATAATGTTGTATAAACTAGCTTCTTCTACCCGCGACTTCGTTCGCGTGAATTTCCCGCTTGCAACATTTCTTATTGCTGCTCTGCTCCTATTGGTCATAGCGCGATGTTATAAAGCCTATAGCCTTCCTCGATAAATGGACTATCCAACGCAAAAATATTTTTTTAATTCGACCCGGTAGTTCCTGAGATTAGCGCGTTCAACCAAACAAACAAAAAAACTCTTCTGCTTTTTTTTTTTTTTTGGGACGAGCCCGCCACACACGCCCAAACCACTGTAACTCCTGAAAGCCAGAATCAACAGTGGCGACCACCAGAAAAACGCCGAGACAATGAAGCTCGACGAAGTCCCAGAGAATGAATTTAACTGTCTTGGATCCCGCAACGAAATTAATCAGAAAGTATAGCGGAGGAGTAGGAAAGAACTGTAATTTCCACTTCCCTCCATATCAGCAGGAGACAGAACGAAACAAGGCCAATAGGCACAAAGGGACGTTTACAAACTCTTCTGCTTATATATAGTATAGAAGATAGAAGATATAGTATAGATAAATGTTACCTCTGCCAACATGTAAAGCAGTTTGTTAGCAGATGTAGCTCCCATATAAAATATTCTACATCTATTCTATTTCTTGTTTAGATTGTTCATAAATTATTCTACATTTAATATGTATTGAATGGGAATTCGATCACTATGAATTAGAAAAGAACATGAGTTTCACTTAACTTTCAAAACAGTATTGACTGCTATTTATATTCTCTTTTTCATTTTCTTTTTATTTGTTTTGTTATGTTCTGTGTGAGTGTGTGTTTTTTTTGTAATTATCTATTATCATATTCACTATCTATTTTATTCTAAGTGTTCTGCGACCGAGTAAAAGCATTTTTGTGTTAGATATTCTTTTAATTTTCTGTTAAATGTATTAAATTTGGGTTCTTCTTGAATTTGTTCCGGTAATTTGTACCACCCTCTTAAAATTCAATATACCTACTGTTTTAATTTCAGCTACTTGTAGCAAAAGTGGGGGTAGATTAATAAACACCCAATGTACTGACCTGTTCCAACCTTCATTGTAAAAATTCAGATGGGTAATTCCGCGAGCCTGAATATTGCGTGTAGGTACTCAAAGCATGTAACATATCACTTAAAACTGTTATTGTTTCAGGCTGTTGTGCTCTCTTTTATCGTTTACAATTGGGCAAAGTAATAAAATCTAATTGTTTCCTTTCACGGGACCCTTTAAACATTACTTATACAGAATTTTAATATACAAGATTACCTACGTTTGCGAGACTTAATTAAAACCGAAATGGACGCTGTTTTAAGAAATGGGTATGACAATTCCTTCGACTGATCTTTGAAACTGTCCCTCATATTATTTAATTGTTTCCAATCATATTATTCACGTTAAAACAAAGTGATTCATATTATGACTGCTAAAGCGGACATTTTAGACCCCCTGTTCATTGAGACGTTGAGACTTTTGTGAGCAGTTTAAGAATGTAATAGAAAATTGAATTCATTATCAATAATTGAATCTAAATATTGCCTTTGCATCTTTTATCACCATCATCACCAGCCCACCATTAATGTTCCCACTGCTGGTATACAGGCCTCCACTCTATGTGAAGGAATGGGCTTGCATCTTTATAAATTAGTCCATTATTATGTAGGCGTTCGTCAATTACACTTAAGCAACGGGTCGTTAAAAATACCACTCTGAAATAGAGTGTACGCGACGGAGTATCGATAGTCGATACTGTTATGTCTTTGCGACACTTACCGTTTCAACCTACGCAACGTCAATACTGCGCTACCTATGTTAACGTAAAAATAATTGATTTAAAGAGTGTTTACAAAAATGGGACTATATTTAAAAAAAAAAAACTACGTAAAATATGAACAACAGCTGCTAATGTGTCTAAGTACAGTCACGTCTAACAATATGTAAACTCTTAAGAATTTTTTAAATTGTTGCATGTGCTGTCATCCGGAAATGTGCCCAGATGACTGACCAGCATTGCGACATTGAATGGTCATGCTAATCCTTTTGCCAAATACATAGCCATCTCTTTTGTCACTCGAATTGTTAACCAGTCGGCCAGTTGCCTTAAAAAGGAGACGTGCACTTGGGCCCCATGACCCAAGCGTTTCGACCCCGAACGGCTCAAAGTCATGAGTTCTACGGTAGAACTAGTGGGAATTATTTTTCCCCTTAGTCCTACGATTTAAGGGGGTAAAAACTCGTAGAACTAGTTCTACCGTAGAACTTCAACCACTACTTAACCAATACTTATACTGTTGTACGGGGATCATAGTATTTTACCATGTTATTGTTTACCTCCGATTAAAATGCCCTACTCTAAACAAAATAAATGTAGGTAGGTATAGAAAGAAGACCTTGCAAGGCCTGATAAATAAATCAAGCCAATCGATTCGCAATCGGATATGTCGGGCGGTGACAAATTAAATTGAATCCAATGTCACTCTTTATTGAAAGCCTGTTACTTTGTGTAAATTGTATTAAAGGTAGCGTTGTGAAAAGCTGATAATTTCACGTAGGAATCGAGTTGGGTTTTTTACGTTTCGTTTGTTATGGGAGCCACTGAAAGCCCTGAAATCAGTGATGTGACCTTTGATTCAGTAAATTTAATTGGATTAATGGAAACGTAGTCTTTTGATTCGTGTTGTGTTAAAGGAAAAACTAATTGGATTTGATGATTGGGTTGTAACATAAAGGCTAAATTCTTTTCAGAGATCAGGTACCGTAATTCAACTGAATGGGGTTTTAAACGAAGTTTCGAGCAGTTTATTAGAGAGTTTGAACTTTTAAGAGGCTGTGCATTAGTTTGAAAATACTTTTTCACCACTCCCGCACGAAAGAAGTGTCTTTCCTCTACGAAACAGTGTTTGTTTGAACAGTGAGGAAAGTTGGTTTTTCCTCACTGTTTGAACAGTGAGGAAAGTAATGATCACGTTCAGAAACTAACCTTGCCTGATTTTTTTTATGTTAAGTTTTAAAGATATTTAAAAAAATAACGCCGTCTACGACTACGTGGGCTGGTGTTGCGGCAGAAGATACTGTCAATGCCCCACCTCAGGCCCCTTGTAATGATACAGGAATATCAAACACTCAAGTGAATAGTAATAAAACAACGATAAATGTACCCAATAAAAACGTTACTTTTAAGAGCCCTCTTAAAATACAAAATATGTTCTATTATTACTGTGGAAAAGGCAATAACGTAATTGTATAACACCTTATCAACACTTGAAATATAGCTGTTTAACTAAATCGTGCATTCAAAACATAAACGGCCGTTTTTGTTACAAATGCACGATTTAGCTTAGAAGTTGCATGAAATGAGCAAGCAATATTATACATTAATTTATTTGTACTATTGAACACGATCTTTTTTGTATCGAAACTTTTTTAAGAACAAAGCAATTCAACCAATAAAATAAAAAAAAAACCCTATAACTCACTTGTGAATAATAGCAATGAAAAAGGCACAGTTTGATAACAGGTGTCATTATGTACCTAATTGCGGTGAAATTGGAGCCACTTTATGAGCAAGTGTGTTGAAAATAACTATTCTACCAACTAAGAAGACGCACACATTTTAAAAATGCCTATTTTTACATTCTCGCGCCCTTAGTGTTTCCTTTTATTACTTTAAGTTCTCGTACGCCATCCCATTTTGAAGATTTATTGTAATCTTTAAATCTGTTAACTTTGCTCTGCCTTTACTAATTAGGGGATAAGCAAAGGCGAAGAAAAGTTATACCAAAGTCAATCCTTGTAAAATATTACTTTATGTTAAATCTAAAGCTTTTGTAACTTGACTTCGCGTTTATTGTTAAAGATTTATCCCTAGTTGATGGCACGTATCTCACTCTCTACAACATGGAAAATTTATTTATTAAAACCATTAACACTGAATTATCTAATCTTTTTACTCGTTTTTCTCACAGAACTATAAAGAGAAAGTCATTGAGGTTATAGCTCTTTTCTAAAAATTAATATGTTTCATACATAATTAGATAAATATTGATGGACATTAACACGCAGCGCCATCTAGTGCCACACTAAGCAAGGCTTGTGTCGTGGATACCAGATAGTTGACACACTACTTATAAACTTGTTTGTTTGTAAATACATACTTCTTATACATATAAACATACATGACTTGAAAATAAATGTCCATGCTCATCACATAAATATTTGTTCCTACCGGGATTCAAACCCAGGACCCTAAGAACATAAGGCAGCCTCACTACCGCTACGCCATTTAGGTCGTCAATATATATGTCACCGTAAAATTGTCAAATACGTTATATTGTAATATCTCTAGCGATAGTGTAAAGTCTCGAATTATTGTCAAATGAACATACTGCTTACAACAAAACGCATTATTTTTCGTGAAATGCATGCGATGGTAGTCAACTTACGCAGTGTGGAGGGAAGGAGGGGTCCCCTTTGCCCAGTGGGACAACTCTCATGAAAAGATAATGCACCATTCCTGAGAAATACCGATTAATATAACATAACCTTAAAACACTTTATATTCCCCCTAAAAAGCGTAGTCGACGGAGCCCCGCTTCGCGGGGCCCCTATTTCCGAGTGCAGGGTTTAAAGGAACCTAACTAACCTAACGGGGGGGTGCCCCAAGTCCTGATTATGGGGGCAGAGATACTTCCGTATGTTCAGTTGACAATAATTCGAGACATTACAATATCGCGAGAAAAAACACGTTATATTGTAATATAACGTTTTTGACAATTTTACGGTGACATATACATAAAGGAGTTAGTAACTCCGCAAAGAAACAGAAACAATTCTACTGCACGACAACCAATCTAAAAAACTAGACACCACGTCAAACGCACAAAACAAAATCGTTTCAACCAATAAACATGTACAACGAAACCACAACTGCCAATTCAACTCGATTCACAATAGATTTATTCTCGTAAACAGGGTGATGTCAAAAACAGAAATATTACGTACATTGACCATTGTACTGACGCAGATACAGGCTGTTACGAACGAGTGGACATGTCCAAAACATTATGAAAGTCTGGCGAAAGCTGATATGCGGATTGTACTCGTTGTACATTTGTCATAATTATTAGGTCGTTCACATTGTGACGGGGTGGTGAAAAAGATAATGACGTGTTGTGTCAGAGACGGAGAAAATGTTTTCTCTTTTATTTGAAGGCTTTTGTTGTGCTGCCAGAAAGTTTTGGACTTCAAAAATATTAGTTGTAACAAAGATGACTCTGAAGATGTAAAAATTATAAAAATTTGATGAAACCATATAGGGTAGAAAGGCCGGTTACCATCTGTTCAGCAAACTTCCGAACTGGGACTACATGGAAAAGTTTCATTGGGAACTTTTGCTCTTTTGAAGGAAACATATTTAAGAAAAAACAGCTGTTTCCTACAACAATGGAGCACTACAATCAAGTAGTAAAAGGAACAGCTTTTATTAATCAACTAGTTGACCCACGCAACTTCGTCTGCGTCACATAAGAGAGAAAACCGAAAGGAAAAAAATACCCGTTTTTGCAACATTTATCATTCCTGGTCCGCTCCTACTGGTCGTAGCGTGATGTTATACAGGGTGAAATTGAATAGATGCGACAAATTTAAATATACAATAATACGTGTTGTCAAGAAAATGCATAAAATATCAAATGTAAAATTAAAAAATAATTGATCAGTGTTACGAAAACCGTTAAAATAATAAAAGTATCAAAAAATCTCGTCCGACTCATCGCAGTGCTCAATATAGCGGTCATTTACCTAATTTTGCCTTAATTTTTCTTATTTATTTTGCATATTACTGGAATACCGATAATTCGTACTTAAATAAAGATAATAACATCAATGGACCTTTTGAAAACGATAATCGCGTAATTTTTTTTAACGATCTAGTTTGTAGAAAAAACTGTTTATAATTACTATGTTACTGTAACTGAAGCTCCAATTTCATTTTGTCGCATTAATTAAAATTCACCCTGTATAGCCTAAAGCCTTCCTCGATAAATGGACTATCCATCACAAAAATATTTTTTCCATTTGAACTAGTAGTTCCTGAGATTAGCGCGTTCAACCAAACAAACAAACTCTTCTGCTTTATAATATTAGTATAGAGAGTATAGAAGTATAGATAATATTAGTATTGATTAAAAAATCTATGCCTTCTTCGTCGAGTGCAAATTTATATTGAATATGTTTAGCCTAAAATTCAGCTATGTGATGGATTTGGAATGATGTTGGTAGCAGGCCCAGTAGGAAATGAAATCACATTTTTTGACTGAGCTTATACTTGGTACATTATTTTATTAAACAACGTTAAGTAGTTTTATTAGCACAAGAGAGGATATTATTACTCCTCATAAAATCTACCATTCACTTTAACTCTAATGCTTGAATGTATTCCACTAACATTCATTTGTGGATAAAGCCTGGATAAAGCCAAATTAGACATTAGATTTTTATTTCAAAATTCATTTTGTCGAATCTGGCAAGTGGCAAAACGAGAACACACAAAATCATGAGGCTTGAAAGCAAGACCATTAGCAAATGAACAGTCACTTTCAGGATTATAACATTACAACGGATTCTGAAATTCAATTTTGGAAATGAAACCACGCTTCATAACAGTAACAATATCATTTCAGGACCAGAATTCGCGCTGTTAACAGTATCTAAAGCAGTTATTAACGAATTTACTTGGTAATTTCTGCAGACAAGACAATGTCTAATGGCATTAACAGTTAAATTGTACCAGTACATCTAAATGAGAACTCTCAGTAACTTATGTAATTGCTACCGTATTTCTTAGTTAGCACAAGTTGTTCCGTAGCATGACCTTGTTACAGTTTCTGGAGATTCTCGGTGTTTATTTATTGTTAAAACTTCGAGTTTCTGTTAATTGAGAAGATAACTTGTTAAATACAGGCTAATTTGTTGTTATAATATTATTTTAGGCTAGTCAAGGGTTTGCAAATAGGTAGGTTACTTTTAGGGTAGTTGTTACTAACGCTTATTAGTAAGCTTTTAATGCCTCTTTGTGTCACCTTCGGGGTTTCTTGAAGAAGAAATAACGTACCAAAACTACGTCGTAAAGTAGTTCTTTAGAAGTCCAAAACAGTGTCTGAAGTTATCATTTTTAGATGAGAACCGCATTGATTTGAGTGAACTTGTCCAATCAGTACACGCATTGGTGTTTCTAGTAATTCAAATCAGATAAAAAACGTCTAAATCGTAAGTGAATATCATAAAAAGAAATTATAATTGTAGAAAAGAATTAAATTCTACCACATTCATTTTCAGACCACATTAAAATTATTTTCTTTCTTTTTCCCATTATAAAATATTTGTTTCGTGATAGATGTCAGTTTTAATGAATACCGACCCTCCTTGCACGTCTTTTATTAAGAAATATTTCAATGGTGACGTCATGACTAGACTATCACATAGCACATTTCCAAGGTCTAGTCTCAGAAGTGATTAATTTTGTTTCTAGTTTTACAAGTATAGCTACGCCTACGATTGACAAAGGTTATTTTTATTCCAAATCCAATTCTCTTTTTGTTACAAATATCGCTCTTAGCTAGGTACATTTTTTTTTAATTTCTGACTATTCCCGAGGGTCTTGACAAGTTGTAATCGATTCCGCAGCGTTTTCATCTTACTTTTTTGATTTTATTCTACAAAGAAACAAACTACCAAAAACGACCGAAAACGACGAAACTACAGTAACTCTTGCTGAAATAAGAGATACCGTAGTTTCGTCGTTTTAGGTAGTTTAGTATCAATCCCACCTAAAAAATCTACCTTTACACGAAATATATTTTTTGTGAACGATCTAACGTCTATCACGAAGCCACAGCAACGAAAAATAAAATATTCTAAGTTTTTTTTTTGTTTTTACGAATTTAAAATAATTCCATAATTTCTTGAGACATTTAGCATAACACCTTTACAACGACGTAGTATGACGTAGGTACATACGATGCGGTGACGTAGTAAACAAGCGTAATGGATGTTGAAAAAAAAGGAACCAGTATTTTGTGGGTACGTAATTTTTGTTATTTCATTGAAAGGCATGAAATAAAAAAAATAACGATTCCCTGAAAGTCTTTCGTGTATGAAAAGATACACCTTATATTTTTAACCGACTTCAAAAAGGAGGAGGTTCTCAATTCAAAGGAACACTTTTTTTTTTCATGTATATTCTCCGATTACTCGAAGATGGCTGGAGCGATTTGAATCATCTTTATTTTTGTGAAAAAGGATATACTTTCTAGGTGGTCTCATAATCATCAAGTCGGGATGTGATGATGGGATCCTGGAGAAATTGAGAGAACTCTCCAAATTTTACAGGCACGCTTGATGTGATTTGGGTAGTTTTTGGAAGAGTACTTTCTTAAAATGGTCCCATTTCAATTTTGTGAAGATCTGATGAAGAACTTCGGAGATAGGCAACGGAACAAAATAACAAAGTAGTCAGTAGCCTGAAAGTCGTACAGCCAGTCTAATATCAAGGAATAACGTATTACCCGGTACTGACTTGGTTGTGAAGGCCAGTTAGGCAGGCGCTCCATATAAAATACTGGTATTCAGCTGCACCCGGCTAGACTGGAAGCCGACTCCAACATAGTTGGAAAAAGGCTACGCTATAATCCTAAGTAACATTTTATGTTTAGTTAAAAACCGCGAAAGCTTCAAAAATGTATCTTTTATAAAGTCCATCGTTATCGCTGTGAATATCATCATCATCATCATCATTTCAACCCCGAAAGACGTCCACTGCTGGACATAGGCCTCCCCCAAGTGTCGCTACTTTGACCAGTCCCGTGCGACTAGCATCCAACGGATTCCCGCAACCTTCAACAGCTCATCGGTCCACCTAGTGGGAGGTTATCCAACGCATCGTCGTCATATGATACAATAAATATCACTGGACATTAACACACAGCGCCACCGTGTGCTCTAGATAGTTGATATAGTACATATATACTTTTTTTTGTTTGTAAATACATATTTATTATATATATAAACATCCATGACTCGGAAACAAATGTCCATGCTCATCACACAAACATTTGATCCTACCGGGCTTCGAACCCAGGACCCTAAGAACGTAAGGCCGCGTCACTACCACTACGCCAATCGGGTCGTCAATGTTAAGTATGTATTAAAAAATATATAGTATTTTATAGTATATCAACTATCTGGTGTCCAAGACACAAGCCTCGTTACTTAGTATGTTACTAGATGGCGCTGTGTGTAATGTCTAGCATATTTTATTTATTTCTTTATCTATCTATCTATATTTATTTTTGTCCCCACGCCCCATCCAAGTATCGCAAATTTAGTCCTTAGTAAACAGGTTTATAGCATAATATTAGTAAACACGTAATGAGGTCTGAGAACATTTTCTTTATTATTTACGAAGTCTTATGCATAACGGGTATTAAAATTAATAACGTAACAACGCAGTTTACGCCCTCGTAAAATACAGAGGGCCGTAAAAAGTAATATGAAATCCTTTTGGTGATAAAACATTATTTTGATTCAGTCCATTTCGTTAACATGCTACCATTTTTATCTGGAATGGATTCCATGCACAATATTTTATTTTTATACGGGTTTACCCGAATACATTCTTGGACGTCTACCTCAGGTGGCTCTGATTTATGTTTAATGGGTTTTTTTATGTTTCTTTTAAATGTTATTTATTTATTTATTATTTATTAACACTTCAAGCACAAAAGTATAGAGGTGGACTTAATGCCATCAGCCATAGGCATTTTCTACCAGTCAACCTTTAGGTGTTGCAGAGACAAGCAGTGGTAGGTGTCATTTCTGAAATTCTGAGAATATTTTTTTTTAATACTACGATACACTACAAAGATATATAAAATATTATTCATATTTATCTTATACTATAAATATATATTAAAATAAAATTAAATGGGCATATACATGGATATTTATATATGTTATGTATAATTTGTACATAAAACTATATTTATTCACTAGCTTCTGCCAGCGGCTTCGCCCGCGTGAAGTTTCAAAATTGTCCCATGGGATCTTACTACCGGGATAAAAAGTATCCTATGTGTTAATCCAGGTTATAAACCATCTGTGTGCAAAATTTCATCCAAATCCGTTCAGTAGTTTTTTCGTGAAAGAGTAACAAACATACATCAACGCGACGGAAGCTTAAAAAATCAAGTAATTTCTCCCGTTTTCCCAACATTTCCTTACACTGCTCTGCTCCTATTCATTGTAGTGTGATGAAAAGTATACTATAACCTGCCCAGGAGTTCGAAGAATAACTGATGTTATTTTTTTTAATTGGGGTTGAGTGAGAATATTATAAACGTAAGAGTAAACAAATATAATAATAACAAATCTCCGAACTGCTAAGCTATCGGGAGTTACACGTGTTATTGTGAGTCAACTATAAAAGATAGACATATGCTGTCGTGGGATATTTTTTATATAATTTTATGTGGAATATTTCCGTTATACATGATTTCTATGTAGCTTTAACCATTAAGGCTGCACACGCGACGGAAGCTAAAAAAACCAAGTAACTTCTCCCGTTTTCCCAACACTTCCTTTCACTGCTCTGCTCCTATTAATGGTAGCGTGATGAAAAGTATACTATTACCTGCTCAGGAGTATGTAGAATAATTGTACCAAGTTTCGTTAAAATCCGTCGAGTAGTTTTTTTTTCTATAAATAACATACAGACAGACAGACAAAAATTTTACTGATTGCATTTTTGGCATCAGTATCGATCACTAATCACCCCCCGATAGTTATTTTGTAAATATATTTCATGTACAGAATTGACCTCTCTACAGATTTATTATAAGTAGGTATAGATATTCGTAAACTACATGTTACCAAATAATTCTCCTTGCTCCCTGTGATTTTCTTCTCAGTTTATCAAGAGGTATATTAATTCACTGAGCAATTTTAAGAGGCCTGCGGAGCAAGCGTAGTTTAAACGAACCTAATACTAAAATAATTTGTAAATCAAACATATTCCTGAGGTAGTGTGTATATATTTCGATAAAATTTCAGAATATCTAGGTTCCCAAATATATAAAGGGTGTAAAACACGAAACCCTTACCTACCTTAAGAATATGTTTGGTTTACAAATTATTTCATACAAACGGCCGGTATTTCAAGTATGAAGTCTTCTCCATAAGAGCTTCCCAATCGATTTATTTTCTCCCTAACTTAACATAACAACATTACGCATGTTATTCCCAAAGGTATAGGTAGAAGTGTACTTAATAGTACACCTACATTTCGCCAGTTCTGTTGAAGTCCCGTTTAATAAGGGGCGACCCTATTGCCATCAACTGAGCACAAATACAGACTCCGTGGCTCAGTAATTTTTGATGGAATAACCCAATAACTCCTCGCCCGACCTGAGAATCAAATCCAGGACTTCATGCTCGGCAGTCACGCTTGTTACCACTGGACCAACGAGGCTCTTCTTTAAATAGTTTTCTACAAATTATTTTTGAGAAAACTGGCATTTAAGCAGCAATGCAAGATTACAAAAGATTTGTCTGCTGAGTTGACGGGCCGAGTCGCCACATTCACATCCTGTTATTCTACAATCATACAAAACACTGAATTAAAAACAACTAAAGTTCTTTTGTACAACCAAATAACGACCTTATACCGCTAGTCATTAAAAACATTCCCTCTCAGATAGTTTATTGGGACAGAACAAAACGAGAAAAACAAATGAGATGCATATAGCTTAGTCACAGGCTAAGGCACAGGGCCCACCGCAGAAGAGAAAGCGACACGCGATCGCGTTCTTTGTTTCTAAAAAAGTAAGATACTCGTATTATTAGGTTCAGTGTCAATAACAGAGATATACACCTATGTACTGATAGATAGACGGAAAGAACACTTCAGCCTTCTGGATCTTTTCAAAGTTCGAGTGAATCGGTTTCTTTAAGGCATTTGTGCTTCACCCTAGACCGCATTATCGCTTCAAATCCATTGCATGTGTTGGAGTACTGCAATAAAACTCACTTTAAATCACACTGTACTTTTATTTTACCAACCTTCTTGCCACACGGTTAACAACAGACTGCCTTCCGAGCTAACGCGCCACACCGACAACCGACTAGAGTGGGGATTCGATGTAGCACGCCAACTCGGTCGGTAAAACAGTATTGCTAAGTTTTGAACGTTACAATATGATTCCAAACAAATAGACTTTAAATTATAACTATTCGATTTAACAATACATTTATAAAATTACAAGAAATAATAAAAGCATAACTTTTAATGTACATTCTATTGTAACTAAATTGGTAAATCATAAACAAATCATAAGTAACGCCATCTCGCGGTATAAGACGACAGTCGTTAACTTTTAACAGAAAATACACACCATAATTAAAATCTTGACGTATTTACAATTAATTAAAGTAATTCTAACATTCGGCCATCCGCATAACTTACGCGTCCTCGCGTATGCATGTATGCAAATAACCTTATGTACAACAATCATAATTCCATATCTGATTTCATCTTCAATTATTACAGTTGCAAAGATAATTATCGACGAATTAATGGATATCTTAATCAATCATGATTATCACAACTGTAATTATACAAAGTAATTTATTTGCATAACTAAGGTACAAGTCGCTACTATCTTGCACCAAACTCTTACATTCGGCCATCCACGTAACTTACGCGTCCTCGCGCATGTATGCGAATGGTTCTTACACAAAAACAAACTATAGAAGCATTACGAAGTGTGTTAATCCACAAAAAAAAAAAAATGTTACAACTGTAATTTTACAATGAATACTAGTGATACAAGTCGCTACTACCTTGAAATCACTAGGGCGGTACAAGTCGCTACTACCTTGAAACCACCAAATTTTAGTCTACTAGTGGTACAAGTCGCTACTACCTTGAAACCACCAAATTTTAGTCTACTAGTGGTACAAGTCGCTACTACCTTGAAACCACTAGGGCGGTACAAGTCGCTACTACCTTGAAACCACCATGATTCATTTACTCAAAGGTTGAGATTGGCATTGCGTACCTTTACCGCGGATGCCATATTAGTTTCAGTCTCACAACCCTATAAATGACATTGGAGTTTTATTATTTAATCAATTAGGTCACCCTCTTCATTGGCCGAGGACGAACTTGAATCCATTCTGTTATAGTGGGCCCACGCTTTCATTTTGTCTACGGCAATAACCGCAGAATATTTTCGATTTCCCTTTCGAGTAATCGGAGTATCCTCAATGCGATACCTGTCATTGCCTAAAACCTCTACTACTTTGTATGGACCCCGATATTTTGGGATTAGCTTTTTACTCTGCCCTGTAGCACCAATTTCTCGCTCAACACTGACTAAATCACCAACGTGAAAATCAATGGGTTTAGCAGACTTTTTGTCATAATACGTTTTCTGCTTCTCTTGATAAGCAGTAATATATTCACTAGCTTCTTCTCGTATTTCTTTAATTTTATCTTCTGAATACGGTTCACTACTATCAATAGAAGCTTTAATCCTACCTTCCGTTATTCCGGTTAGGCTGGTACCAAAAAGAACTTGGGCTGGTGTTTTACCTATGCCTTTATTAAATGTGTTATTCAGGCCCAACTGAATTTCGGGCACCATAACGTCCCATTTTCTTTCGTCCAACCCCACGCACTTAGCGGTCAGTGCTTCTAGCAAGGTACGGTTGTATCGTTCGACTTGACCGTTGGCGCGTGGGGTTGCTACCGCGTTTAAGATGTGCTTGATGCCTAGCTTTTCCAGAAAACCGGTAAATTTACTACTTGTAAAACAAGAGCCACGGTCGGATATAATTCTTTTTGGTAGCCCAAATATACTAAAATAATCTTGCATTTTTTCGACAACTATTGAAGACTTGGTACTTCGAACCGGTTTTAGGACAATAAACTTCGTGTACGCATCTATGATGACTAGCAAGTGTGTATTCCCCTTTGAACTTTTCACAAAAGGGCCAACATGGTCGATGTGGACCGTGACAAATGGTTTCTCATCTTTTGGTATAGGATGTAATGGTGGCTTTTTCTTTGACGAAGACTTTGAGTAAGAACATTCGAGGCATGAATCTACATACTTTTTTACAAAGCGTCTCGTTTTAGCGAACCAATAAGTTTCTTTAACCTTACTCAAAGTCTTATCAAATCCAAAGTGGCCCAAATCATCATGGCATTGTTTGAGTATTTGCCAGCGTACACCCTTAGGGACTACCCATCTATCACCGTCAAAAGTTTTCCTATATAGTTTACTATTGCGTACAATATAATTATTTTTAATCTCAATGACATCATCGGCTTTCGGGTCATTTAGAACAGAGATTTTTCTTTGGATCTCAGAGTCTGCCAATTGAACGGTACTCAACCAATCCGATTCACCGACTACCATCACAAAACAATCGGCACCGTCACTATCAGCTTGAATGTTGGTAGGTGGTGGATTCCGACTCAACGCGTCTACATGGGCCATTGAGGCCCCTGGCTTATAATCGACAGTAAATTTAAACTCTTGCATAGCAATCCACCACCTAGCGACACGCGGTATTAAATCGCGCTTAAGGAAGGTTGCTCTTAACGAGTTGCAGTCGGTTAATACTTTAAACTCTACACCAATTAGATATACGCGAAATCGTTGAAGTGATGCAACGACAGCGAGAGTTTCGAGTTCATATGCAGTCATATGTTGTTCCTCGGTCGTCGTTTGGCGGCTGAAGTATGCTACCGGTTTCAATAACCTATTGTCATCACGCTGCATAAGCATTCCGGCTATGCCTATTTTACATGCATCTGTATGAAGTTCAGTTGACGCATTGGGGTCGTATAACGCTAAAATCGTTTTTTTCATTAATTCGGATTTTAGGTCATGAAAAGCTTTGTTTTGTTCTTGGCCCCAAACCCACACGGCCGTTTTCTTTAAAAGACTGGTAAGTGGCTTAGCTATCATAGCAAAATTTTTGACAAACCGACGGAAGAAACTACACAATCCGATAAATTGCCTAACAGTGTGCTGGTTAACAGGCTGGGGAAAGTCTCTAAGCGATTCAATTTTGCGCGTTCCCGGTCTAATACCCTCTGCACTTAATTCGAATCCTAAATAATCTACTGTCGTCTTAAAGAAACAACACTTCGACAGTTTAAGGGTTAAGTTAGCTTCTTTTATCAAACCCAGAACTCTCTCTAACCGGTCAAAACCCTCATCGAGCGTTACCGAAGGTACAATTATATCGTCCATATAAGCAGATGCGATTCTTTTAGCGTTGATACTTTGTTCTTCTCGCGATCGGAAACCGCGGTTATTATTTAGGACCAGGTGCATTGTACGCATAAAAGTTGATGGTGCATTAACCAACCCAAAAGGCATTCTATTAAATTCATATTGCCCTTCTGGCGTTACAAATGAAGTTTTGTGGCGATCATTTTCAGAAATTGAAATTTGATAATATCCAGACGCCAGGTCCAGGGTAGTATAAAAGTTGTATCCCGCAAGGTCGTCGAGTTGATCGTCTATTCTAGGCAATGGGTAATTTTCTTTTATGGTCTTACGATTCAACGCTCTGAAGTCAATGCATAACCGAGTTTCACCGGACTTCTTTTTGACCAGTACTATTGGGCTTGCATAGCAGGAGGTAGATGGACGAATAATACCGCACTCCAGTAACTCTTGTATCATTTCTCGTACTTTGGTACGTTCAGCTATTGGAAGTCTATAAGGTCTGTACACTACCGGTTCGTTGTCTTTCAAATTTATGGACATTTCTGTAAGTTCAGTCTTACCCAACTCTTTTAAACTAAACGCGAAGCATTCTCTATACTTATTTAATAATTGTAAAAGTTGTTTAAGTTTATCTTTGGCTAGGTTTGTATCGCTAATTATATCGTTTTCGTTTATTGGCCGTAAAGGCTCGCTAAGTTCTACATTACAAACTTCGGCTATATTACTTGCTAACCCTTCCTCTTTTGCTTTTAACCCTCTAGCTACTACGATATTCTTTAAAAGAAAGGGTTGGCCGGACTTGCCTTTAATAAAGATAACTCCTTTTCCATCCACACAAGTGAACAGCCCTTGGACTAGATAGTGTTCGCGGCCTAATTGATAGCGATTATTTCCGGGAATGTACACATCCCCATTATAAGTCGGATCCGTGTGAATGTATACTGGAGTCAACCCATCAATCATAGTATCCATGGTACCGAAAAGTGTGATCTTATTGAACACCGACTCACTATCATTACTAGAAAAAAGTAGATTTACACTATCTTTCTCTACAATTATATGAGGTTGCTCCGTAAAAGTTTGTCCTATAATAACGGGCACTCGCATAACCTCGTTAGGGACAATAAGAATTTCTACTTCTGCGAGAACCCCATCAACGGAAACAGATGCGGTACATTTTCCTAAGGGTCGAACTATAGCCTCACCAAAACCTTTAAGCACAGGCATACTTTCGCTAGATACCCAATCAACGGAAATGTTTTTAGCGCAACCTAAGCTCATCATACTGGCGGAGCTACCAAAATCGATAAAACAATTAACTGGATGGTTGTTAATGAAACCTTGTTTGTAATATTTTGTGGAGTCACCGGCGGAACTGACAACACACATTACAGGCTTTGCTGGTTTGCTATTAGTTGAAGCAGACGTAACGGGTAGACTGCATCCCTCTACGGTATGGCCAAACTTAAGACAACGTGTGCACTTTACCTGTGGTTTAGTGCATTGTGACTTATAGTGCCCTTCTTGTAAACAATTATAACATTTAATAATACGGTTTTTATTTTCCCCTTTTTCTGTAATGTCCGCATTATTGTTAATAACCCTTGTTTTCCTCTTGTCAATCTGGTGAATGTTAGTTTTAACAGCTTTTAAATATGGTAAAAGCTGATCCGGAGTGTCAAACCGAGCGGCTTCAGCTCCTAGTCTGACACTACGGTCGTCAATCCCGTGAACAATGCAATCCACCGCGCGTTTGCCTTCGATACTACATCGGTTGAGTAACACAACTTTCTCATAAAAATATTCTTCCAAAGGATCGTTAAACTTAGCGCGTTTGGATAGCATCGTTTGAAGTAAGCAACCATAATTTTCATTACTAGGGAACGCTAACTTAAGTTTTTCTTGCCATTCGTCCCAAGTAAACAAAACGGTTGGCAAGCCCTCGTACCATTTTTGAGCAACCCCTTGTAGCTTCTGGAGGGCAAAATGAGCTGTTTGTTGGTCTGACCAATTATATATTAAAGCACATTCGTTTACTTTATGCAACCATATATCAATCGTCTGTTGTTTGCGTTCCGGGTTAAACTCAGGAATGGTATTATGGTTGGACAGCTTTTCTAAACCGTTATTTTTATTGTTCACGGCCTGCAGGGCTTGAACAAGCTGTGAGACTGAAACCGCATCATTCGGGGAAGGCACATAAAAAGTTGGATTGGACTCACCGCGCTCTTCAGGTTTCCAGTTCAGTGGTCTGCGACTGCGCAGTCGGGAGCTGCGACTGCGACTGCGACTTCGACTGCGACTGCGACTTCGACTGCGACTGCGACTGCGACTGCGACTGCGACTGCTCCGGTTGCACCTGCGATTGCGTTGTCTCCCACTGCGCCGGCTGTGTCTGCGACTGCGACTGCGACTGCGACTGCGACTGCGACTGCGACCACGACTGCGACTGCGACCACGACTGCGACTGCGACCACGACTGCGACTGCGACCACGACTTCGATCGCGACTGCACCTGCGTTGGCTGGTACGCCCACTAGTGCGCCAGCTGCGTCTACTACTGCGACTGCGACTGCGCCCGCATAGACCTGCGCGGCCACTAGTACGCAGACTACATCTGCGTTGGCTGCGACTGCGTCGGTTGACACCGTTTCCACTGCACTCGCGATGGCTGGCACGCCCACTTGGCAACACTGGTGATCCTGGCCCGCTGCTGCAGTTTTCTTCATTATTTCCTTGTGCATTGTGGATTAGCGTTTGTGTTTCCACCACTACAGAATTTCGTTTTTGATCCGTAGGCGGCGTCCGCAAGCGGCGCTCATTGTATGGATTCATCTTATAACGGTTTTATTTAAATTCAAACCGACCAAACTTATGTTTACACTACACTTTGTAGGCTTGGATGTTATTTAAGTTCAAAACTGCAAAACCGTTTTTTTTTTACACTACACTTTGTAGGCTTGTATGTAATTTAAATTCAAAACGGCCAAACTTATTTATACACTACACTTTGCAGGCTTGGATGTAATCAGCTGATATGACCAACTAACTACATCCCACTTCTGAAATGTTGGAGTACTGCAATAAAACTCACTTTAAATCACACTGTACTTTTATTTTACCAACCTTCTTGCCACACGGTTAACAACAGACTGCCTTCCGAGCTAACGCGCCACACCGACAACCGACTAGAGTGGGGATTCGATGTAGCGCGCCAACTCGGTCGGTAAAACAGTATTGCTAAGTTTTGAACGTTACAATATGATTCCAAACAAATAGACTTTAAATTATAACTATTCGATTTAACAATACATTTATAAAATTACAAGAAATAATAAAAGCATAACTTTTAATGTACATTCTATTGTAACTAAATTGGTAAATCATAAACAAATCATAAGTAACGCCATCTCGCGGTATAAGACGACAGTCGTTAACTTTTAACAGAAAATACACACCATAATTAAAATCTTGACGTATTTACAATTAATTAAAGTAATTCTAACACATGTGAGTTGGGGCCAAACGCAAGCCTAGTGTAGAAAAATATAAAACAGGCTGGCACAACGGGCGGTCTGCAACATTTTCAGAATCATCTTTCTAAGGATCTTTTTTGTATGGCTTTAATTGTTCACATTGCCGGAGAAAACTCTCTATCTCCACAAATTTATTGCAACAGCAAGAGCTGTAATAGAAACAAACCTCAGCAAGGCTCACTCGGAGGAGATTAGAATGAACACTAGTCTCTTGGACATAGCGTACCAGAAAGTTCAAGAAATCGCACTCGCTCCGTAGCCAACCAACAAAATTATCCGAACTACTCGCAGCTAGTTTCTAGTTGCCAGTTCAACATTCTTGTTACTAACCGCCAACTGCAGTGAGACAGAATCCTCAGTCGCAACCTAAGAGCGGCCGTCACAAATGCCGTGTAATGAAGTGTTACAGTGCATTCTTTTGGCAGCTGAACAACGAAGGTTTTTCGTAATTACAGCTAAGAATAGGTTTCAGTTTCATTCATTTAGAAAATGTTAGCAATGCTCCCAGCATTGCTAACATTTTGTATTTGCATTTCGGTACGAGTCGGGTGAGCGATAAGTGGGGTGCATGAAACAATCTGTCTGTATATTGGGTTACAGAAGCATTGGTGTAAATAATTCCTTATATTTATTTCATTGGACTTGAAGTACTGAAAAAAAAAGTGGTTTTCTATTTGGTGAGACTGTTTCGAATACAGAAAATCAATGAATGTCCTAATAATCAGACATTTTCGAAACGCTTTATGCTAAACTAAGTTTCCGCCAAGTATTAAGCTGGCAATTGAGGTTATTTGGAAGATTTCCTTCCTTGCTTCCTCATGACGTTCTGAATAAATGTTCTGAATAAATTGGTTTTCCAACTCCGTTGGGGTCGGTTTCTAGTCTAACCGGAGGCAGCTGAACACCAGTATTTCACATAAAGCGACTGTCTATCTGACCTCCACAACCCAGTTAGTACCGGGTAATACGATACCACTTGGTAAGACTGGTTGTCAGACTTTTTGGGTCACTGACTACCTGTAACGACTGTCAAAGATCTATAAATGACTGCCGGGATCAAAAGCTTAACGTGCTAGCCGAGGAACGAAAATGATTATAACGATGGAATTTGGTATTACTTATTACAAAGTCCGAGCAAAACACAAGTTTACACATTCATTCATTCAATCAGAAACCAAATGAATCACGCAGGAAGTGTCGAAGAATTCTGTGAAAATCTTTGAAATAAATATTGCTGTTCCATCAGATAAAATCCGCGTCAAAGATTTCAAGACATTTTCCAATTTAAAGGAATGTCAGTGGAAGCCATCAATTTCCTAATACTACCTTGCACTTGGTACGGTATAATATTTTCATAAAATATCGCATTAGAATATTGAATCGTTGGTGGTATGTTAATATTTCAGGTAAACGTAGATCGAATAATGTTCGGAGACCTAAGCGATCTATACCTAATACTGCCGTCGAGGTATTTGCAAATAATACAGTTTTACATTTATTCTTGACAAGCTATTGCGCACGTTTTATAAGAAATCATCAAGGTTTCGCTCTGAGTGGAAGAGAAGGGAGTGTCAGACTTTTACTGACTAAAACCCATGCATGTTCCTCCTAAGCCCTTTGTGTTCCACAGCGAAACGTCAGCGCTGTTAAAAGCGCAAACTTCTTTAGGGAATGCAGGTAATTAACGAACCACCAGATTTAGCAAAATGTAACGGCAAAAAAATCACTTTCATCATCATCATCATCATCAGCCTTTAATGTTCCCACTGCTGGGACACGGCCTCCTCTCAATGAGAGGGAAATGGGCTTTAATCTACCACGCGGGCCCAGTGCGGATTGGTAGATGTCACATGTCTTCAAATTTTTGGTTCTAGAACATGCCGGTTTCCTCACGATGTTTTCCTTCACCGTTTTGAGAGCAGCGGTGATGAAATAAATTACACAAAGTAATGCGCCTGTCTGGGTTCGAACCCACGACTTACTGTTCGTAAGTCGGAGCCGCCACAGCTGGGCCACCGCTGCTCTCAAAAAAAAAAAAACACTTTAGATTGCCATCAACGAGTGCTACGAACTGGTAGCCGATCTATTAATTATCACTTCTATCGGCAGACTCAAAGATTGCCTCGCATGTTTTTTTTCTTATCCTTTTTATATGTCACCGTAAAATTGTCAAACACGTTATATTACAATATAACGTGTTTTTTCTCGCGATATTGTAATGTCTCGAATTATTGTCAACTGAACATACGGAAGTATCTCTGCCCCCATAATCGGGACTTGGGGCACCTCCCCGTTAGGTTAGTTAGGTTCCTTTAAACCCTATCCCCTGTCCTATTTAAGCAGTAAGATTGAATTCCTACATAAAATTTAAATTCCTACATAATATTGCAGAAAAATTGTATTAAATCCACTATTAATGATGTTTTATTTTGACATAGCTAATATTAATTGTATTGAATTCACTATTAATGACATTAAATTTTGACATAACTATTATTTAAATTATATTAAATTCACCATTATTTTACAAAAAATTGACATTACCTTTATTTAAAATTGTATTAAATTCATTATTATTGACATTTAATCTTGACATAAATATAAAATTGTGAATTGTACTACTACTAACTAATATAAAATAAAATAAAAATGACGTAATTACAAACGTTGAATGCATGCTTGAATGCATGCTAATTTAAAATGAGAAGGGCAATCGAAGGAGAAATTGCAATGCTTGTAAAAGGCCGCTAAGTCATAAGTACTACCATACCATAACACCACATTGTACACTTGGTTCGCAATAAATGTTTTGACTTTGACTTTGACTTTGACCCTGCACTCGGAAATAGGGGCCCCGCGAAGCGGGGCTCCGTCGACTACGCTTTTTAGGGGGAATATAAAGTGTTTTAAGGTTATGTTATATTAATCGGTATTTCTCAGGAATGGTGCATTATCTTTTCATGAGAGTTGTGCCACTGGGTAAGGGGGACCCCTTCTTCCCTCCACACCGCGTAAGTTGACTACCATCGCATGCATTTCACGAAAAATCATGCGTTTTGTTGTAAGCAGTATGTTCATTTGACAATAATTCGAGACTTTACAATATCGCTGGAGATATTACAATATAACGTATTTGACAATTTTACGGTGACATATAGATAGGTATATATTTTTGTTACTTAATAAATAGTCAAGAAAAAAAGAAAGAAAATTGTGTTTATTTGGCAATAAAAACCTTCAAAATTTTACAAAACAAAAAATAAACAAACATAATAAAATAACAAGTAATTTTGGAATTACTAGTTATTTTAAGGGCCTTAACTCAGCATAATGTCTGATGGCAATATAACGTGTGCCACCTGACGCTGATTTTCAGCAACTACAGTACTTTCTCAAGTTATTATGCCTTGTGTCTGTGACTGTACTTTCGTTTTTTTTTTCGTTTTATTGACATTCAAAAGTGCCGTAATGGTCTAATTGAAATACATTATTTGAGTTTGAGCTGTAGCCCACGAGTGCCATACGCTCGACAACATCAATAAACACATATTTTTATGTAGGCGAGAGATGTAAGCCGAACACCCCGGTGTACATCTCTCGCCTACGTTACACCACTGAGGCTGAGGACATCGAGGAGTACATGCGCCGAAGGTTGAAGTACACGCCAAGAGTACAGCTACTGGAGTCGCGCCAAAACGTCAATTTCAAGGCGTTTGTGGTGCGCATCCCAACGTGTATGCTCCATTTGGTAATGGAAGATAGTTTTTGGCCGCAGGATGTGGTGTTCCGTCGCTTCCGCATACAAATTCCACAAGAACGCACAAAAGATCGTGCAAGTGAAGTGCATCGTGTACTAACATAGTTTTTAAGTTACTATACTAACAAAATTTTTTATTAGTATGTATGTTTAGGTAAAGGTATTTGTGTATGGGTCTTTGATACCTGAAATAAGTGGTTTATTATTAATGACAAATAGTACTGTTGAGCAGGAGGTCCCGAGCTCGAGTCTCCGACCCCGAAAAGTGCCAAAGGTTTTTCCAGCAGGAATTTCTCAGTGGCAGCAACAGTGTCTGGATTTGCACCCGATTAATAGCAATTAATTTACTCGATAACTATTTATTGTATAACCATTTATTTGTTATTTATATATTATGTTTGAAATTGTTTTCTGTCTGTCACTAACCCCCCAAGGTTCATTGTTAGACCAGCGTCAGACAGCATCACCTGTCTGGCATGAATGCTGAAATGGGCCTTTTTGGCGCTGCCGTGAGGAACACAGCACAAAGTATGTATTTTTGTCCTGTTTGTAACTTTTTTTAATATTATTGTGTGTGTGCTGTAAAAGAAAGATAAAATGTTTATTAAAACGTTATTAAACATTTTTTCTTTCTTTTCTTTGTTTTCTTTCTTTTCTTTCGTCTCTTTCTTTTCTTTCTTTTCTTTCTTTCTTTCTTTCTTTCTTTCTTTGTGGTCGCCCCCTACCACAAAGCATAACTGGCGAAATGCGATTGTATTAGTAGCCACACCTCTGCGTAACCTTTCGGGAATTAAAGTCGTTATGTTATGATACATAAGGAGCTCGTGGTTAAATAATAACAGCCGCTCGGGTTAAGTCGTACTTGCCTAGGTTGGTGGATGGATGACCACCCTTACATACCGAGTTTCCTCCGTACCTCGGCAAGCAAGTTAAGCTGTTGGTCCCATCTGTTATTTGTCCATCTTTGACAGTCGTTACAGGTAGTCAGTGACCCAAAAAGTCTGACACCATACTTGCCAAGTGGTATCGTATTTCCCAGTATTAACTGGGTTGTGGAGTTCAGATAGGCAGTCGCTCCATGTAAAATTCTGGTATCCAGCTGCATCCGATGAGACTGGAAGCCGACTCCAACATAGTTGGGAAAAGGTTAGACAGACGATGAAGTTATGATACATTGTGAGAACTTGATTTACTATAAATCTTGCTGACTATCTTTCTTGGTTCAATTCTTTTCACTTCGGCAGGATATATTATCATATTACTCGATTTACCCCAAGAGAATATTATCGGCCGGCGCACGAGTTAAAATTGATGATTCTGCATAAAATGTAGCCGGCACAAGATTTAACGACGTCTTAGGATATTCGATATTCTCTTCTGATTAATGACAAAGGAACTTTCTTTGTTACTTTATGTTACACTAGCTCAGGCCCGCGGGTTTGCGCGCGTAGAGGTCGATAATGGTCACCGTCAAGATGGCTGGACCAAGCGAGATATGTACTTGACACCATGTGCACTGTTTACTACCTATTTGATACTACTTACTACTTTTAGTAAAATACTTGCTACATTTGTGTTAAGAGAGATATCAAGGAAATAAAGTGGCCAGCCATTCCGACGTCAGGTTGGCTGACCACTTTCAAGTTTACATAGTGTAAGCGTTGTATTAACTGCGTTGTTAATGTAAATATTTACTACCTATTTGCTATTTTTATATATATTCGTTACGCAGCTTTGTGTATCCATAGTTAACTTTTATCCATTTGTAAATAATTATAAAATATTATAAATGGATAAAACTTCACTATGGATATCCAGAAACAAGTTGCTCATGAGCCACTAAGTGCCTGCAAAAACATTTCTAGCAATCATTCTGAGAAGAAAAGACGTCAATAATTTATGAACAGGCGTTTTAATGGCTTTTATTAATTACAATTTATAGGAGCTTTATAAAGCTATGTAACAAATATATGTTAAGATGGCAACTAAGTAGTAACTATTTAAATTAACAAAGCAGTTCTTACAACGCTGAAACTATGAGAACTTGAAAGTGGTAAGCCAACCTAACGTCAGAATGGCTGATCACTTTATTTCTTTGAAATCTTTCTTAACGCAAGGGTAGCCTATATTTCATTAAAAGTAGTAAATAGTAGCAAATAGGAACTCGTAGTAAACAGTGCACATGGTCTCATGTACACATCTCGTTTGGTCCAGTCAACCTGACGGTAACCGATAATTGTCCCACGAGATCGTACTACCGAAATAAAAAGTATCCTACGTGTTAATTCAGGTTATAAACTATCTATGTGCTAAATTTCATCCAAATCCGTTCTGTACTTTTTGCGTAAAAGAGTAACAAACATTCATACATCCAGCCATCCTCACTACATTTATTATAAATGAATAAGACTAGTGACGTGACCCCCTGCTTTACAACTGATGTGGCGAGATGTCAACATAGCAAGATTTATGGGCTTTCATAACAAGTATCTTATCTTAGCGTATTTTTTAGTCGAGTAGTCGCAAGTGGAGTTTGAGGTTCTGGGTTCAATTTGCCTTCAAAGGAGATCACCCAGCCTCCATACATTTTTGGGGTATTTTTAAAGTCAAGTCAACCGAAATAAAACGTTTTTCTTCGATAGAGTATAACATAATTAACATTTTTATTAGTCACCCAAGTCGTAAGTCAATTCACCGAGAAGTTACTCAACCACAAAATATCTATTAAAGACTATAAAGGGTGTAAAACACCTCTTCACGAAGCCGAAAGGCACTTGTTCTCCTCGTAATTGCGATCATTTTTTTGTTCTACACCATACCTGGGAACGTTCTAGTTACAGAGATATTGGGGGTCAAATTTCAAATTTTTTGACAAGTTTTTTTTTAAATACAAGATTTTACCGTAAGTTTTTACTTGAAACACCTCTACGACTCCCGTACTATTCAATCCAACAATCAGCACAATGTTTTAAGTGCGTTTCGTTGAGTTTTACCACAAAATATGATTTTTCACCCCATAGACAAGCAATATTTTTAGCGTAAAGTTACTTAGTTTGAAGTACAGAATGCTTGGTTGACGGCTTCGTGATGAGGTGGTTTACACCCTGTATTATTGTCCTGTTATGATTATATTTTAGGCCCCAGAGTCTAACAACTAGTATTGATTTTGATGTATTTACTAATTGAATAAATAAATATCACTGGCCATTACGAGCACACACAGCGCCATCTAATGCCACACTAAGCAACGAGGCTTGTGTCGTGGACACCAGATAGTTGATAATTATACTACATTAATAGTTTTTGTTTTGTAATCGAAGTTAACGTAAGTAATGTATGAAACACAATTGTTCCTGATAAACAAAAATAAAAATACTATTTTCATACAAAAGTTCCAGATACGCTCAGTTGAAGAACTGCAGTCCTTGAACGAAAGACATTGCGAACAAAGACGTTGAAAGTAAAATGGGAGAACAATATACCACAACATGTGTGTATGGAGCTTCCAATTCTCTATCAACTGACTGCTTTGTGTTGTCATTTTCAGGAAGTTTCCGCAAAATTACTTCTGGTTGTTCTTTTATAATTGTACAGGATACGTCTGGTAGATGAGCAAACTTTTCTCTCTCTTGGAAATCTTTTGTTGTTTGTTTTTAGGGATTTTATACAGCAACACGTGTCGTTTTTTACGGTTCAGCAACGCTAAATTCTGCGTTTATTCGTCAACTGGCGACTGTGACCCGCGCGGGTGCGCGCTAGTTCGCAACTGCCGATTTACGTATATTTTGTTTTAGTCAACTCGCGCGACCTTGTAGATCTGACGTGAAATACGTCAGATGTACAGTCTGCTTCGTAGACTTCTTATAAAATGTGTAATCTTTAAACGAGCAAAAGATATGTTTTTAGTTCTAAATCTAAACACAATGCGACTTGCGTAAACAAATATGTGAACAAAATAAAAATACATAATAATTATGTTTGTTAAACAAAACAGGCGTGTAAATTAAAAAGATGCAAAACAAAAAAAAAATACATGAAATGACATTAATCTAGTTTATGAGTTGAAAGAAAACAAAAGAAAAAAATTTAATAACACTCAATCCAAATTGGTTTGAAAAACGATGATTGCATGTTGTGTCTATCGCATCATTTTGTACACTATGCTTGTATTAATAGGATAAACAGTGTAACAATTGTAGATAGGCCAATAAATAAATAAATAAATAAATAAATAAATAAATAAATAAATAAATAAATAAATAAATAAATAAATAAATAAATAAATAAATAAATAAATAAATAAATAAATACATAAATAAATAAATAAATAAATAAATACATAAATAATTAAATGAATAAATAATTAAATAAATAAAAACTGTGCCTAGTAGTCCTTAAACTAGATCAGTACAAAACAAACCAATTAGAACTACTTAGACATGAACTCATCACATTGTTTAAATACGGAACGTCTGTATGAAGCCAGACTCATGGAGAAAATATCAATGGGGTAGGTAAACTATCCCTTTAGACCGTTCATAACATTGTCTTGCCATACGTATTACGGCTGTTAAATGTGGCATTTAATGTGTATGTAAGCAATTCAAATATACGATGATGACGCTTACTACGTTGGCTGGACCGAAAGTTAAATTAGTTTACCAAATGTGTATCTATGCGGTGAACGTCTTTCGGCTGAAATGATGATGATGATACATTATGGTTTTTACTAAGGAGTATCGTTCATCATCATCATCATCATCATCATCATCATCATCATCATCATCATCATCATCATCATCATCATCATCATCATCATCATCATCATCATCATCATCATCAACCTATAACGTTCCTACTGCTGGGACACGGCCTCCTCTCAATGAGAGGGAATGGGATATAATCTACCACGCGGGCGCAGTGCGGATTGGTAGATGTCACATGTTTTCGAATTTTTGGTTCTAGGACATGCCGGTTTCCTCACGATGTTTTCCTTCACCGTTTTGAGTGCAGCAGTGATGAAATAAATACAAAAAGTAATGCGCCTGTCTGGGTTCGAACCCACGACTTACTGTTCGTAAGTCGGGGCCGCCACCACTGGGCCACCGCTGCTCAGGAGTATCGTTATATCCAGTCAACTGAGTTTAAAAGATGAAATTGGCAACCATTTTGTGTAAAATACTGGTATTTTAGCTGCATCCAGTGAGACTGAAAGCCAAAACGAGAAATCTTGGGTAGTTGATATTGATCAATAAATAGGTAAACACATTGCTAAACTTAAGTGGCAGTGGGCAGGGCACATTGCTCGCAGAACGGATGGCCGATGGGGCCGAAAAGTTCTGGAGTGGCGACCGCGAACCGGAAGACGATGCGTTGGAAGACCTCCCACTAGGTGGACCGATGACCTGTTGAAGGTTGCGGGAATCCGGTGGATGCGAGTAGCAAGGGACCGGTCAATGTGGCGACACTTGGGGGAGGCTTATGTCCAGCAGTGGACGTCTTTCGGCTGAGATGATGATGATGATGATGATTAAATAGGTAGGTACTCTTTTTCATAAAATCAAAATAGCTTTTGATTTTGCGCAACTCTGTGAACTGAACGACTGTGTTGAAGGATTTGCGTCCCCTGTGTTGAATAAAAAAACGTGCAATACCACTCAGTGATTGCTATGTTTTGTTTTTATTGCGATTCGATTCGGCCAAGCGGAATTGTTCAAAGGATTTGGAAGGCTGAAGTGGTTTGTGTAGCGGCACTACAAAAAGTATTTCATCAAATGTTGCTGTAGTACTTTTTACACATTCCGAGTAACAAAAAGGTTCAAACAGCCCTATTTGCTGACGACACCGCGATCTATTACACTGGCCGTTCTCAGGCTAACATCCGCCGCATTCTCCAGAAAGCTGCCGACTCGCTCGGCGCTTGGTTCCGTAAGTGGAGAATTAAAGTTAATCCTGAAAAGAGCCAGGCAGTTTTATACTATAAGGCACGCCTTAAGCGTTCGCCAGGTCCCCCTATCACTATGTTCGGCAAGCCTATCCCCTGGGAGAAGAAAGCCAAGTATCTTGGAGTTATTCTTGACGACCATCTGTCATTCAAGGCCCATATCAAAGCAGCTCGTGACCGGGCTGCCTTCGCTATGGGCCGACTCCACTTCATGATCACTAGAAAGAGCAAGTTGTCACTCAAGTGCAAGTTGCGTCTTTACACCGCAGTCATCCGTCCTATCATGACTTACGCTTGCATAGTATTCGCTCATGCCCACCCGCGTCATATCCACACAATGCAGACCTTGCAGAACCGATTCCTCCGTAAAATCACCGGTGCCCCCCTTACGTCCGTAACGATAGTCTTCACGTAGATCTTAGAATCCCTACCGTTAATCAGTTCATGAAACGCCTTTCCAAGCGTTACTTCGACACTGCTATCAAGCATAGGAACCCTCTAATCGCATCGGCCGCCCGGCGCGTATTAGCTCCGTCCAACGTCCGCGTCACACCCTAGTCGCCCCCGACGATCCGATCACTATCTTGCAAGAGAGTAGGAAAGAGACCAGTACAGTTCGTAGAATGTACAAATACAGACCGAAGACATTCCGACCTCGCCGCAGAGGTCCGGCGCGTAATCCCCGTTCAATCCCTCCCCGACCCTTGCTCGAACCAGCCCGCGATGCTGAGCCTGTAGTAATAAATCAGTCCCTAAATAACGACAATCAGATCCAGCCTGTCCCTTTGCTGCCCCCAGCGACGCCCTAAGCCGAGGTCCGTACCCCACAGGGGGTGACCTTAGAGCGCTGTCGCTTAGTTTATAGTCATTTTTGCCCTGGCTGGAGGCCTTAAATTCAAGGCATCCACAGGACTTGCCCGGTTAAGCAGAAGCCAGTTTCCCAGACTGAACTGCGAGATGCCCTACATAAAAAAATAATAATAATAATAATAATAATTTTTTTTTTTTTTTTTAAGTAGTAAAAGTAAGTATTTTCATCTATGCCTATAAATCGCGCAGTTAAAAAAACCACTGTCGTGCAGTTAAGTAGCCCACTAGACACAACACCCACTTGACCGAAGGATTCGCTTTCTATAAGGCATGAACAACTTTAGACCCCCTGTTCTTTAAGACCTATCCCTAAATATGCCTTAGAAACTAGAAAACAGGTAAAGATTTTTCAATCAAATTGAATCAGTCACTCATTTTCAGATTTTTCCTTGTAACGAAATAGTTTTCAAGTGAATTCTGATAATTCCCTTTTATAGAATCTATCAATATTCCAAGAACCCAACATGACAGAACCAATCCCAGCGCAAAGATAATCAGCTGAGCATCTACGCTCAAAGGGCAACAGGCGATAACAAAATGCACTATAAAAATGGAAGTTAAGATTCGTTTCAATTCCTATGCATTTTCTTACAAAAGGCCGTCAATATTCGATGAATATTCAGACTGTAGCTTCCAATTGCGGGAATACTGCCATTCAAAACGCGTTATGTTTTCTGCCAACATTCTATAAAAAGGACAAAGGGGAACTCCCTTTTCATATTACATGAACAGGGAATTATTTATGATATTCCATGTTCTTTAATAGGTATACATACGGAGGAGTTCGCAGCTAACTAATAAAAAACGTGAATAGAAAAACGTGAAAAGTGACCTTTGTTTGATTGGTTTAGTTATTTTTGTCACCGACTTCTGAAGTTATTTTTGACTTTTTTGTGTTTTTAGAATTCGGTTTTATTTTTTGCAAAAAAAAAAATATTGTTCACTTTTTAGTTGTCCACATGCGTTTACCCCTTCACAGCATCTTGACATGATGCTATGTTATGAACTGGTGTAAACAATAGATAGACATGAGATTTCAGTAAGCCCAGTCCATTTACTATCATTTATTGAAAAGTTTCGTTATATCTCCGAAGTTCTTCATCAAAACTTCACCAAATTGAAGTGAACTCCGAGAAAGTACTCTTCCAAAAACTAAGCAAAACGCTTCATGTGTGCCTATAAAATTTGAAGAGTTCACTCTATTTCTCCAGGATCCCCTCATCAAATTCTGACTTGACGATTATGGGACCACCTATGAAGTATCAAAAAAAATAAAAAAAAACCCCAAATCGATCCCGCCAACTTCAAGTAATCGGGGAACATACATAAAAAAAAGGTTCCGAATTGAGTACCTCCTCCTTTTGGAAGGCAGTTAAAAAGCCGCTCGGATCGATCTTTAGGTTAAGTCGCACTTGCCTAGGCTGGTCCATGTATGGGTGACCACCCTTAAATGCCGAGTTTCCTCCATGTCTCGGAAAGCACGTTAACCCGTAGGTCTCAGCTTCCCGCTGCTCTTGTCTCAGCTGTCAGTGTAAATCTTTGACAGTTGTTACAGGTAGTCAGTGGCCCAATGGCCAGAAAGGCTGAGGCTACATTAGGCCGCGACGCAACCTGCGACACATGAGCGATTAAAACAAGTAAATTTTATGGTACCGTATATGGTTACTCTGTACATCAAATATTATTAGCGATCATTGATTTCTTTATGCGATCGGAACCACATTACTGTAATCACGGCATCGGCTACACCAACATAGCGAAATGAAGCGAATTTATTAGAAAATACGCCGGAATCTCGCTTGTAATGTATACTAAGTTCTTCTCGTTTCGCTCTTAAAGTCGCAAATCGCTGCCTATTGTAGCCTCAGCCTAACAACCAGTCTTGGTTGTGAAGATCAAAAGGCAGTCGCTCCATGTAAAATACGGATTTTTAGTTGCATCCGATAAGATTTAAACCCGATCCAAAGACATTTTTGCCCTGGCTGGAGGACAGGACTTCCCCGGTTAAGCAGAAGCCAGTCTTCTCAGACTGAACTGCGAGATGCCCTACATAAAAATAATAAAAAAACAGTTGTGAAAAGGCTAGGCATATGATATGCGGTATATGAGGTACATAATATAGGTACCTACGGATGTATGGTATTTTATCAATGCAGTGGACTATGAGTGGGCAAACTATATTCGATATCCAATGTATTTCCTTGTATTGCTCACAGCTTTAGATTGCTATTTGTGGACTGTTCTTTGTGTAAACTGAACTGTATCCAAGTGTCTTGTACCTATGTGGACGGACTGTAAGTAAATATCAAAGGTTCCTGGAGAATCGGGATTATAGGTAGGTAACGTCAGCAAAACAGTTGGGTATGCAGGCTAGCAATCTTCTTACGACTATTATAAATGTAAAAGTCTGTAAAGATCGATTTTTGTTATTCTCTCACGCAGAAACTACTGAAAGGATTTGGATGAAATTGCAAACAGATTGATTATAGCCCTTTTCCACTTATAATGGTAGTAAGAAGATTGCTATAGCCTGCATACCTAACTGTTTTGCTGACTGTACACCGTGTTTGCAGACGACATCCACCAACTTTGACCATTTGACTGAATCGCGAAAAAAAATGGCCTATCCTTACAATATTATTTTCGCATTAACTCGACAAAATGTAAGGAACAGCTGATTTATTTATCGAGATTCAGGGTTTGGTCCCATAGTAAAAGTTGTTCATAATGATGAGAACAATGACCGATCGAAGTTTATGGATATCGTTCGGAAACACGGTGTGTAGTCGAACTCTTAATTTCTTAATCCTAAGGTTGAATGTCATTTGCACATCATTAGACGAAGTTAGTAACATAGTTTCAATTTTAGTGAAGTAGTAGTATACCGGGTCGAAGGTATACATTCCGACGCTAAAACGGTTACCTTTGAAAATAGACTTTAGAGACTGCATTATAAATCTTCTAAGCCAACTACGTTTTTTTTTTCAAATTACAAGTGATTAATTTGTTAGTATATTTGGCATATCGTCATACTTTGACGCGATACAACAATTACACCAACATTAAAACTTTTGTATGACTAAGAAGGAACCTAAGTGTGGAATTAACAATGCGCTTTCGAACTAGAATAAAACACAAGTTTACTTCACAACAAACACAGAAACCCAGCAAATAGCGCCACTGTGTCTCTTGACACATGAATCAAATTCGCTAAAACAATATAAAAAATCTTTTTTTCACTGAAAGCGAAGCGTATGCACGAGTATTATAGTACGGTTTATAAATAGCGTTTGTTTATAGGTACATAAGCCGGGACGAGTTAAAACTCGCAGCGAATGAGAAACAAAAGAACAGCGTGAACAATGATACCGTGTCATACTTTCAGACGTGTTTCTAGCTAACAATTTATTATACTGAATGTACTGTGTTTTTGAATTCTAGAGAACTTAAAATACCTATAGGGTGTAAAACACCTCTTAACGAAGCCGAAAGACACTTGTTATCCCCGTCATTGCGATATTTTGTTTGTTCTACACTATACCTGAGAACCTTCTAGTTAGATATGGCGGGTCAAAGTTCTACCTTTTTTAAATTTTCTTTTTAAATACCAGTTTTTATTGCAAGATTTTAACTTTAAATACATCCACGAACCCCGTTCTATTCAATCCAACCAGCATCACACTGTTTTGAGTGCGTTACATTGAGTTATACCTTATTTATTTTTTTTAGGTTGGGAAATCATCAAATGACTTCTCTCACTCTGGGCGGAGCGGGAGGGAGTGTCAGACTCTTACTGACTAAAACCCATCCATGTTCCTTCCTTTATGTCCTTGTTGTTCCTTTATGTTCCGGGGCCGCGGTATCTCTTTCGAACAGGCCCGCAACCCCGGCAGGCTTCGGCCCTTGCGGGCCCCTCCCCTTATGCTGACATCTCTTTGAGGCGCGCGTGGAACACGAACGCGCCGTCGGCGTCGACACGGCCTGTCGTCGTCGTTAGACGGACGGACGGCTAGCTAGCCCATAGCCAACCGTCCACAGGCCCGCATCTACGGTGGCCGGTAGCCACCACGTGGCCCCCGACGCCCGGTGCGTCTCCCGCGGCGGCCGGGAAGAGAGGATCTCTCCCTCTCTCGTTCCGCCACCTCCTTTTTTTTTTTTTTTTTTTTTTTTTAAGGATGGGAAATCATCAAATGACCCCCCCCACTCTGGGCGGAGCGGGAGGGAGTGTCAGACTCTTACTGACTAAAAACCATCCATGTTCCTTCCTCGCCTTTTACGTTCCGGGGCCGCGGTATCTCTTTCGAACAGGCCCGCAACCCCGGCAGGCTTCGGCCCTTGCGGGCCCCTCTCCTTTTGCTGACATCTCTTTGAGGCGCGCGTGGAACACGAACGCGCTGTCGACACGGCCTGTCGTCGTCGTTAGACGACCGGACGGCTAGCTAGCCCATAGCCAGCCGTCCACAGGCCCGCATCTACGGTGGCCGGTAGCCACCACGTGGCCCCCGACGCTCGTTGCGTCTCCCGCGGCGGCCGGGAAGAGAGGATCTCTCCCTCTCTTATTCCGCCACCTCCTTCGCTAGCATGACTGCTTCGCAGAAGGAGGTGACGGCTTCCCATTCCGTCTCGCTCCGGACCATGGATTGACCCAGGGCCGGACGCGAGAGGTCGCTGCCGCCGATCACCGCTACGAGGACACGGCGGTGCTCCGCCCATGCAGGGCAGACTTCCACCGTGTGTTCCACCGTGTCCTCCGGTCGATCCTCGCAGTGGAGACACCCGGGCGTTTCCTCCCGCCCGATTCGGTGCAGGTACCTCCCGAAACATCCGTGTCCGGTGAGGACCTGCGTCAGGCGGAAGGTGAGGACGCCGTGGCGCCTCTCCAGCCACTCCTCAAAGAGGGGACTTACCGCCACTATCGCGGCGTGCCCTATTGAGTTATACCTCAAAACGTGATTTTTGACCCCAAAAAAAAAGTCGTTTCCCAGCAATAATTTTTGAGTAAAGTTACTCAGTTTGATGTACAGATTGCTTGGTTGACGGCTTCGTAATGAGGTTGTTTACACCCCGTATAATTTGAGTATATTTTTTAATGTACTTCAAGCTTTCCCCGACTCTTTAAGTATCCCAAAGGCTGGCGTTTTCTTAGGCAATAATTAGCACTGCCATTCAACATGACAATTAGTAATAATGGCTAAATAAAAACTGCCGGTCGGGTCGATTTTTAGGTTAAGCCGTGCTTTCCCAGGTTGGTCAGTGGACGGGTAACCACCCTTACATACCGAGTTTCGTCCATGCCTCGGAAATTACGTAATGCTGTTGGTCCAGGCTGTCTTTTGCAGATCTTTGTATGTCCTTTGCAGAGCAGTCGTTACAGGTAGTCAGTGGCCCAAAAAGTCTGATGTCCAGTCTTACCATGTGGTATTCAGCTGCATTCGGTTAAACTGCAAGCCGACCTCAACATAGTTGAGAAAAGGCTAAGCAGATGATGATCAACGTGACAATGCTGAATTTGATGAACCGAATGGCGCAGCGGTAGTGAGGCTGCCTTACGTTCTTAGGGTCCTGGGTTCGAATCCCGGTGGGAGCAAATGTTTGTGTGATGAGCATGGACATTTGTTTCCGAGTCATGGATGTTTATATGTATAATAAGTATGTATTTACAAACAACAAAGTTTATATGTAGTATATCAACTGCCTGGTGTCCACGACACAAGCCTTGCTTAGTGTGGCACTAGATGGCGCTGTGTGTTTACGTCCAGCGATATTTTTTTCTTATTTTTTATTTTTATTTATGCTGCCAGTCTTCTTCCCTTCGTCGTTGTATGTAGGTACCTAGATCTAGTCTTAATTCTTTTTAAATTATTATTTCAGATGTATTTATAGTTTAAATGGAAATCACATTAGAGTTTTTATTGTTCCCTGATTTGTTTCTTCTCGGTGTTAAGAGGAGTGGTGAAACGTTTTTCTCGTAAGATAGTCAAGACCTTCTGTAACCTCTTATCTATCTCCTTTTAACATAAAACATTTTAAATATGAAAATCTCATTAAGCCTTTGATCCCGGCTGTCATTTGTGTTGTTACATGGACATTTGTTAATTAGTCAGTGGCTCAGTTGCTCAAAAGTCTGGCAACCAGTCTCACCAAGAAGTACTGCATCACTCAGTACTGGTCATAGATAATACACCATACAACATTATTTTTTGTTTATACTAAACCCGAAAAGGGGTCATTGTACTCAAAAAAATCAGCTGTTCCCTACATTTTGACGAGTTATGCGAACATAAATGTAGGGAACAGCAGATTTTTTTTTCGCGATTTCAAGGTTCGTCTCATAGAAAAAGTTGTTCAAAGTGATGAATACAATGACCCCTTTTCGGGTTTAGTATAAACAAAAAATAATGTTGTATAATACAAGATAGATGCGCAACGCTGGTTATCGGTTTTGAAACTGTGTACAAAAACTAATAGATGGCGCTGTTAGTTTTTGTTCAACCAAATAAATACAAAAGTAATTATGAGGATTTGAACTTGTGAACTATTAGTCACAAAAGCAACCGCTGTCACCGCTAAGCTACCTACTTCACTAGCAAGTAGTCTAAATAAATAAAACCGACTTAAAAAAAAACATAAAAGTGAAAAATAACTTTAGCTTCTGAAGTCGGTGACCTTTGTTTGATTGATTTAGTTTTTTTGTCACAGACTTCAGAAGCTAAAGTAATTTTTCACTTTTTAGTGGTTCACTGTTCTTGATATACATGGAAAGTGCATACCGTTAAAATTACAACAAGCCCAAACACGACTAGGATACTTTGGCTCATTATGGAGTTACGTGACTCTTGGTTTCATCATCAGATCTGATGGTAGAATGGTTCTTATCGAATGCAAATGCTTCACTTGTTGTAGAAAAATACCAAAATATTTATCTTTTTTTTTGTTATCGTATAAAATTTGAAGAGTTCCCTCGATTTCGCCAAGATTCCATCATCAGATCCCAACTTGGTAGCTATGGGACCATTTGGAAAGAATACCCTTTCCAACAAAAAAAGAATTTTCTAAATTGGTCGTCAAGCGACGGAGTTACGCCCGAACAAACATAAAAAAAAAAAATACCCCGTATTCACAAACGTTCGACTCGTTTCCGATTCGACAGCTCGTATATCTGTCTTCTTCTAGCATTACGAAAACGACCGAGATAGACATACGACTTCCCGAATCGGAAGCGAATCGAAGCGTTGTGAATACGGGGGCTGGTTAGACTAGAAGCCGATCCCCACATAGTTGTGATAGGGCTAGGCAGATGATGAGGGCTGACGACACCTATGAGTCTGCCAAAATCATAATGAACTTTAATCTCGTAACAATAAGATTGCTATTGTCTTGCTGTTGTCAGAGTTAAAAAAACTATGAAACGACGGAATGGATCTTGTCTTTCAAGAATGAAACACGTATTTGATGATGTATTTTTCGATGTGAGTTTTACGTGGGTTTAAATCAACTAACATTTCATAAACACTATCCCATTTGTATTAAATCATCGCTTACGTGTGAAAGAGATAGAACATAAATAAACAGAATGATTGTGAGAAATCAAACGACCTAGTTTGAAAACCGGATTTAAGTTACACAGGAATTTTCTTTATTTACAATTGCGCCAATTTGTTTTATTTGATTGGAAACAGGTATGATGGTTGGATTGTTGGTGAAAAGGTTTTAAAAAAAGTTATATTGACACAGTTCCGCTAACTTCCTAAACTTCAAATGTTCAGTAAAGTAAAATGAAAAATAAACTAACACTCGTTTTTATGTAACCAATGATATGGACCTATCAAAAGTTTGCTCAAATCACACATCCGATTATTGTTAATTGATAAGCTTGTCAGCAAATCACGGCAGATGACTCGCACTTTTTGATTTTTGAATAGAATTTCCTTCCAGGAAATGAACGTCTTCCTTGGCTCCAGTTACTCGTAACTTCTCGAATTAAATAAATAAAGAAAAACAAAGCTCTAGCCTGATATTATTTAACTAGTGGGGATTTCGGGAAAAAAAATGTACCTATATTTTATTTATTATAACTGGTAGGGATATGTCGGTGGGGATTTTTGAAATAATCCATTCCTAGCTCTAAAGGAACCCACTAGAATGAAACGTCATCCCTGCACTGCAATTTTCTGCAAATACATTTTCAATTTAAATCCTTCATTCCAAGAAACTTTCATGTGTGTTTATTAAATCCATATATCTAGTTAGTTTGGGGATGGAATGCGGCGTAACAAGGAATTTAAAGTAATAGAATTTAGAAGGAATTCAGTTAACGCGACTTGTGGAATTTGATTCATTATGCGAAATGAATTTCGACTGTGAGACGAATGCCATTTCAGTTTTTGATGAAAAGGAATTATTGTTATTGACTATGGAGATTAATTTGGGGGAATTAATTTCTGATGAAGATTAGACTGTAGAGGAGAAAATGTTTTTTGGGCACACCTGGTCGTTGCATTTATTATTCATATTACATCACCAAGTCGGGATCTGATGATGGAACTCCTCAAATTTTATAGGATAACGTACAGCGATTTTGGTATTTTCTACAACAATGTGAAGCATTTGCGCATTCTACCATCACATCTGATGATGAAGCTAAGAGTCACGGAACTCAATAATGAGACAATGTATCCTAGTCGTGTTTGGGCTTGTTGTAATTGTAACGGTATACACTTTCTATATGTACCAAGCTCATGTCAACCACTAAAAAGTGAAAAATAAAAACCGACTTAAAAAAAAACTAAAATCTGAAAAATAACTTTAGCTTCTGAAGTCGGTGACCTTTGTTTGATTGATTTAATTTCACCGACTTCAGAAGCTAAAGTTTTATTTTCACTTTTTTGTTTTTTTTAAGTCGGTTTTATTTTTTGAATTCTGGAGAGCTTAAAATATAATTTGAGTATATTTTTGTAATGTACTTCATATTATCGCCGACTTTTTAACGTAACCCGAGAGCTTGCTTTTTCTTAGGCAATAATTAGTATTACCATTCAACATGACAATAGTAATAGTGGTAGGAGCTCGTGGCTAAATAAAAACAGCCGCTCGGGTCGATCTTTAGGTTAAGCCGTGCTTCCCCAGGTTGGTCTGTAGACGGGTGACCACCATACCAAGTTTCGACCATGCCTCGGAAATTACGTTAAGCTGTTGGTCCCAGCTGTCTTTTGCAGACCTTTGACAGTCGTTACAGGTAGTCAGTGGCCCAAAAAGTCTGATGTCCAGTATCACCAAGTGGTATTCAGCTGCATTCGGTTATTGCGATATTTTTTTTTCCACCCCATACCTGGGAACCTTCTAGTTACGGAGGTATTGGGGCTCAAAGATCCAAGTTCTTGATATTATTTTTTTTTAATACAAGTTTTTTATTGTGAGATTTTTACTACGACCCCCGTACTATTCAATCCATTCATCAGCACAATAGTTTGAGTGCGGTACATTGAGTTTTACTGTAATACCTGATTCCCAGCATAAATTTTACGTATAGTATGATGTACATAATGCTTGGTTGACGGCTTCGTGATGAATATGTTCATCACGTGGTTGTGCTACTAAAGACACTTCTGATCACTCCTTCGGGAATAACAGACGTAAAGTTATGTTCAGTATTAAAATTAAGTATCACCAAGCATTAAAAATAAAACGTACAACTTCAAAAAGTAATTGAAAAACTTGACTCCTAGAGAGCACGTTAAAACGAGAACGGAAACCGAATAATTTCCGCTTGTAATTTTCGGAGATTTAAGCAGCTGTATTTTTAGGTTAATCTGGAGCGGGCATTACATACTTATACCAACATTGGCATAACTGTACCACTTGTTTATTAATAAGTGGAATAGGTAATCTAGATAATAGTTATTAATATATAAAGAGAAATTGTACACTTATTACGAAAATTGCGCGGACGGAAAAGTATGAAATTTTGAATTCTTATATTCTAGTTTACATACTTAAAGGAGGAGTGCAGAATACTAATTTTTTTTTTTTTAATAATGCAGTTAAAATACATTAAATCAATAAATAAAACATTACACACACTATGTATTTGCACGCATACGTACAGACGTTTTGTATATGACCAGACTAGGCAAGCGCGGCTTAACCTAAAGATTAATCCGAGTGTTTATTATTATCTAGCTGCAAGCTCCTCGTAAGAAATCAGAGTTTTCAAGTGAAAACATGAAAAAAAGCTTGTTCGTACACTACATCATTTTTAATTAAAAAAAAGTACTGCGGCGCTCCTGACGGGCAACGCAAAACAAATAAGTTTAAAGTTGTTCATCTTCAGGAAATTTGTTGAACGGTGTTAATTAATTTTTGTTATAATAAAAAAGGAAGACAAAAACTTTCATGGCTTCTGTTACTGACTTTTTTGCAATTTCCGTTTATTCTTCAAGAACAATCTTTTTCCATGGCTAATTACGTAAAAATATAATTTCAAATAAGTTGAATAAAAACTTGTACTTAATAAATTAATATTTAGTTATCATTGCAGTTATCAAACGCGTTAAATTATGTTTTTTTTTGCCTTTGCCAAGAAAGCTCAGCGCAGCTTGTGGGTAAATAATAACAGCCGCTCCGGCCGATCTTTAGGTTAAGACGTGCTTGCCTAGGCTGGCCTATCGATGGGTGACCACCATTACGTGAAAGCACGTTAAAGCTGTTGGTCCCGGCTGTCATTTGTCAATCTTTGGCAGTCGTTACAGGTAGTCAATGGCCCAAAAAGTCTGACTATCAGTCTTACCAAGTGGTATCGTATTACCCAGTGGTTGTGGAGGTCAGAATACCAGTATTTTACATGGAGCTACTGCCTAGTTGTCCATGTAAAATACTGGTATTCAGCTGCATCTGGTTAAACTGGATGCCGATCCCAAGATAGTTGAGAAAAGGCTAGGCAGATGATGGCTTTGCCAAAAAAGCGCCATGTTTTGAAACTCAACATTCATCCGATAGATGAAACAACAACGCAATACAATATTGCACTATTGCGTTGCGTCGCGCGAATAGAACATACTTCAAAGGTAACCCATAGGAATTCGAGCTTCTGTAAGTCATTTTAATTCCTAAATTAATTTTTTTTTTTTTTTTTTTTTTGGATAGGGCATCTCGCAGTTCAGTCTGAGAAGACTGGCTTCTGCTTAACCGGGCTAATCCTGTGGATGCCTTGAATTTAAGGCCTCCAGCCAGGGCGAAAATAACTATAAACTAAGCGACAGCGCTCTAAGGGCACCCCCTGTGGGGTACGAACCTCGGCTTAGGGCGTCGCTGGGGGCAGCAAAGGGACAGGCTGGATCTGACTGTCATTATTTAGGGACTGATTTATTACTACAGGCTCAGCATCGCGGGCTGGCTCGAGCAAGGGTCGGGGAGGGATTGAACAGGGATTTCGCGCCGGACCTCTGCGGCGAGGTCGGTAGGTTTTCGGTCTGTATTTGTAAGCTCTACGAACTGTACTGGTATCTTTCCTACTCTCTTGCAAGATAGTGATCGGATCGTCGGGGGCGACTAGGGTGTGACGCGGACGTTGGACGGAGCTAATACGCGATGGGTCGTACCGGGCGGCCGATGCGATTAGGGGATTCCTATGCTTTCCTAAATTAATAAAGTGTTCTTTTGAAATATATGCCAAGAGATAATCTTAGCCAATCTCAAGTGTCATTATGATTTTCACATGCAGTACGAATGCCGATTAAGAAAATTCGTTCTGGACATTAAATTAATCTTTGAACACGTTGTAAATGTAGATTTTTATGATTTATGCTTCCTATATTTCAGGTGCACACAGTGCAATGATGGTTTCTGGCCAGCTTTTACTTTTGATGGCATCATTATATTTCTCTTGTCCTAATTCTGATTGAATTATGACCTTGTTGAATCCGAACCGAGTGTTGGCCATAACATGGTCAACTTAATATTACATAAACAACGTGTAACTGAAAGGGTATAGTCATATGAAAGGGTGTGCTACAGACCATCACACTGAACCACTTTATCGAACTACCATCGTAATCGCGAAAAAAATTTCAACGGCCCCATACTAACTTCTAATACCTACTCGACCAAATGTATGTAACTGCTGATTATTTTTTTATGATTACGATGGTGGTCCCATAGAGAAAGTTGTTCAGTTTGATGGTCACCCTTTCATATGACTATACCCTTTTTGTTACACGTTGTATTTTGTATAGACTCACGCTGGCAACCGAATGATGGTCGAGCAATAAACAATACAATACAATACGGTCGACACTAGGCTCGCGGATGCGGCACGGTCTAGCGTGAGTCAAACTTTATTTGTGGTCCGCCCGGAGAGGGAGAAGTTATTTGATAATTTCCCATTCGAAAAAGAAAAAAAAAAGAATAGTCGGCCCAGTATATCTTCTTTTTCCATACTTCTCTATTATTCATCATATAAAGAGTCTTCTTTCTAGCCATATCATCTTTCACGCAGTCATCCATCGTTTCTTCCCTTACTCTTATCGCCATCTACATTTATCCTCAAAACTTTCCTCATGCCATTTTTCTCATCTCACACCATGGCAGCCGATTCCCACACAATTTTAAGAAACCGGTGCCACTTTCAGATTTGAATCATTACGTTAAAGTAATTACTTGAACATTATAAACTATGCAACCATTTCTAAGCGATAGACAAGAATTGAAACTAAGTAAGAAGCCGTCAAAGAAAGCTAAACTAAGAATGATAACTTTTGACAGTTCTAACTTCAAATAACCAGTAATATACAGAATATAATTCGTGTCTTAAGTAATTACTTTTACTTTTGTAAATAACCTTGACTTTTGTTTAAATACGGGGTCGAACTTCCTCTTTTTCGGAAATTGCTTCAAACAATTAAAATAAAAAGCATTCTTCCGCTCGTTTAATTCGTTTTTAACGTCAAAGCAATCTGTTTGACCTTAAAAGATGCAAGTAACGTTACCAGCCTCTTTTTATTTCAGTAGTAATATAACCACACACCTGTTATCCCTTAAGGGTTTGTCAGAAGAACCTAATGGTACACGCCCAAAAACCAGTTATGTCCATATATAACTGACGTATTTCTATCCGAAAATATCGCCGCGATTCTCTCGCTCGTGGAGACGGGCCAAAAGAGAGTGTAAAGAATAACGTTGCAAGGACGATAATATCGCCGCGATTCTCTCGCTAGTGGAGACGGGCCAAAAGTGAGTGTAGAGAATAACGTGGCAAGGACGATAATATCGCCGTGATTCTCTCGCTCGTGGAGACGGCCCAAAAGAGAGTGTATAGAATAACGTGGCAACGACGATAATATCGCCGCGATTCTCTCGCGCGCTCGTGGAAACGGCCCAAAAGAGAGTGTATAGAAAAACGTGGCAAGGACGATAATATCGCAGCGATTCTCTCGCTCGTGGAGGCGGCGCCCATGTGTTAAAGTTCCATATTGTGATATTACGAAGAGCTCGTAACTAAAAAATAACACCCGCTCGGTTTGCAGCGCGCCTAGGTTCGTCTGTGGATGGGTGTCCACCCTTATAACCGAGTTATACCAACAGGTCTCGGCTGTCATTTGTCCATCTTAGACAGTCGTTACAGGTAGTCATTGTCCGAAAAAGTTAGACAACCAGTCTTACCAAATGGTATCGTATTCCCAGTATTAACTGGGTTGAGGAACATCCGGTTAGACTGGAAGCCGGTTGAGAAAAGGCTAGGCAGATGACAATAAATTGTGATAGTTCAATAGTGTTACATCAAATACGGGGAAAATAATTTCATAAGGACAACCATTGTGTTAGGTAAAGGCTTGAAAGTCATTGCAATAATTTATTGTAACATTAAAATGTTCCATTAATTATTGCTTTTCACATAATGTTATTACAACGAGAAGAACAAGGAAAATTAATATATTGTTGATAGTTACCATTAGCAATGTACCTACTAACGCAAATAACTCCATTAATTTGGAAATACCTATATTAAGTATGCGCAAGTAATTTAATGTAATATACATAATTATCATTTCGTAGAACAACATATTTGACAAACTAATGTAACATCACAATAATAAAGGGTGCAATGAACACCGTCCCTGAAACGGCTACCACATATTCAACACATTATTCTGACACACAGGCAATTTTCGTCAGTTATTAAAAAATAACAGCAACAATATAACATTAAAATGTAATTGCTCTTGTCCTAATCTGATTGGGTTCGGTGCAATACGTTTTCTTCTTCCATTCTCCCCGTCAGACGTAACGGCATCATTTACTCCTTTCTCTTTCATATCATTCTTCACACCATCTTTCCATCTTTTCTTTGGCCTTCCTCTCCCTTTCCATTCATCAACATTCATGTCCATAACTCTTTTAGTCACATGCGTTTAATCGACTCTCCTCATTACAAATTTCCATACCAAAACAAACGATTTTCTTTAATTTTCTCAGTAACAGGTGCCACTTTTGAGCTTCCTCTATTATACCTAGTCATTCCTTACTTTATCCATTCTTGTCACTCCACAAATGCATCTCAACATTCTCATCTCCGCTATATGCAATCGTTTTTCATCCATTTTCTTCACAGCCCAGCATTATGATCCATACAGTACGACTGGTCTAATTACGGACTTGTGAATTTTCCCCTTTAACTTGAGGGGCATCCGTGGATCGCAAGTAGTTCCAGTGACCTGTCGCCATATCATCCATCCTGAGTTGATCCGGTGCGTTACGTCCCGGTCTACTTCGCCATTTCCCCATACAGTACGACTGGTCTAATTACGGACTTGTGAATTTTCCCCTTTAACTTGAGGGGCATCCGTGGATCGCAAGTAGTTCCAGTGACCTGTCGCCATTTCATCCATCCTGAGTTGATCCGGTGCGTTACGTCCCGGTCTACTTCGCCATTTCCCTGAATAAGCGACCCGAGGTACCAAAAATCTGAGCACACCGATATGGGCGTTCCAGCGTGGGTTATCGGCACAGGACTGGAGAAACCGCCGAAATCACAAAACAAGTATTCCGTTTTGATTTAGAAATAGGTACAAAACAGTAAAATACATTTACGGCGAAAATACATAGAACAGCTGATTTAAAATCGTTGTATCGGTTGGTTTCAAGTGATGCAATGAATACGGGGTAACCGGTGGTAAGCTTCCACTTTGTGTATCATGACGCCTCTGTACCAAGAAGGTATCGGCAGAAGTGCATAATTAGTAGGTATAGTTACGGGCTGGCGTTAATATTGTGTTATGTTTTTGTGAATGACAGTAGGTATAGTAGAGAATACTCTGAAAACAAACAGTTTGTTTTCCTTGAGTTAAAATAATATAATCAGACATGGGTATTAACCAGTGAAATCATAATTTATTAAAAATTAATATAATTAACTATTTACAATTGCATCGTTACTTTTAAATACAATTTCACTACATCGTATGCTGAATTAACTACTAAATAACATAACCTAAAACCAGTTTTCACTATCACTGTAACATATAATTAATGCTTCAATAAATATTATCCCACTGTTTGAATTTCGATATCGACGCTGAGCTTTGAAAATCAAACAGTTCGCTTCTATTTATTTATGCATTACACACAGACTCGTATGGAGTCAAATCGGTTTAACTACTCAAAACAAGCGAATGCCAACTTGTACTGAAAAACTCGCAATAGGCTTCATGACAATATCAAAAAATAGCAAATCTTTAGCCCGTCAGTTGGATTTATGGAAAATAATGGACACGTATTTCTTGTTTGAAAGAAAGAAAGAAAAATCATTTATTAGCCCGACAGGATAACACATAAAAAAAAAATGGTAAAATAAATCAATGAATATTGTCAAAGATAAAACGGATGAAAACTCGGGAGTGGGGGAGCTCATGACGTCAGTACGTTTTATAAATTATACCTAGGCGTGACGTACTGAGAATTCAAAAGCGTAGTATCTTCGTCAATTTTGATTTACATCACAAAAGAAAAAAATACGGGTCAATTATTTTTATATTTTCTAACGGACGGACTAATTCCTTTTTGTTTTGTCGTCTACCGTATTGTTAACGATAACTATCGCCATTCATATGAACTATTGCCAAATATATTATGCCGAATACGTATCATAAAGGATGACGCACACTAGACCGTGTCGGTGCAATTTTGTATGGACACACTTGAACGCTTCTGAGTCCCTACTTCCTAACGCTACGGCTGTTTATTCGGATCTATCCGTCTCTATCGCGCACGTCTGCAGATGAGTGCGAGTGAGAGAGACGGATGGATCTGAATATATGGACGAAGCGTTTGAGAGTAGGGCCTCTGAGCCGCTACCGAGCAACGGACAATGGATAAAATGGATTGTGCTACGGCCGACACTCGGCTCGGACTCGGCACGGTCTAGCGTGCGTCATTCTTTATACACAAATGTATTTTTTTTTTCGATGGGAAATCATCAAATGACTGGAGCGGGAGGAAGTGTCAGACTTTTACTGACTAAAATCATGTTCCTTCCTCGCCCTTATGTTCTAGGGCCACGGGATCTCTTTCAAACAGTCCCGTAGCCCCGGGTTATACAAAAGTCCTAAACTATGATATGAGTGAGATATAAAATTGAGCAACAGTTAGTGCGGTAGCGATAGCTATCGTTTACATTTGAGAGTTTTTGGTACAAGTTCACATTCATGATTCTACTCAAGTAAAACTGTCATAAAATATTTACAAATGTCACAGTATGCATCGCATCAGTTAGCGTCATACAACAATTTCCCGGTAAATTCTAGTTATTTTAGTTTTAGTATTATTAACATTAAATCAATGTAATACAATGAATACCTACAGTGTTACTAACACAAGCGGACTTTGAATTCTGTTGTAATCTCCTAGAGATTCGAATTTTGATTTAAATAAAAACAAGAATAATAAACGACTCTTGTTACCCACAAGTGGTGTAAATGAAACCGTCACGAAGCCGTCAACCTAGTTTTCTGTACATCATACTAAGTAAATCAACGCCAAAAATGATTGCTGGGAAAGGACTGCCTTTGAAGTATAAAAAAACACGTTTTACGGTAAATTACAATGTTACTCACTCAAGTATTTGTGCTGTTGATGGATCCATTGAATATTAAACGGGTCATAGAGGTATTTATACTAAAGTCATAAACTCAAAAACTAGTATCTAACTTCATAATATCTAGAAGGATCCCAGCTATGATACATAACAAAACAATTATCACAATCATAGAAACAGCTTTAGGGTTCGTTAAGGGTTTATTTACACCCTTTATAATGAAATAGATACTCACAAACACAAAAATTATGCAGAAGATACTTTTTTGTTAGCTAAGCAGAGTACTAAGTAATCTCCAAATAAAAAATTACGTAGGTATGTAAAGTCAGCCAGTATAACACAAATTGTCACTATGAAACTTGAAATCAGTTCCTTTTGGCGTTAACATAACATGAATCTGTTTTCTCTGTTGAAATTGGCACTAAGTAGTGGGTATCCGGATCCATCTGTATTACAGTCTTAGGAGACCCATCTTGGCTTCGTCTTGGTGGAAGGTCGTACAGAGGAATATCATCTAGGTCATCATTATAAGTGTCTCCGTCTGATACCTTAAACCTTTTTGGACTCGCGACGATATCATATTGGCCTTCGTTACACATATCACGTTCAGGGCCCGAGTGTCTAAATCTCAGTGGATTTGGGACAGTATCGTACATATCCTGGTCCGGCTCAGGACCAGAATGTCTATATCTGATTGGACTGGGAACGGTATCATATTCGGTCTCAGAATCACTTCCATCCTCTTTTTTGTCACTTTCAACCGCATTTACTTCAATTCGTACGTCTATGTTTTCGTCTAGTTTTGTTTTATTCTCGGATTCGGCTGCTGTTTCATTCTTAGTTTCTGGTTTGGTCTCGTCTTTAATTTCCAACTTAGTGTCATTATCAGTTTCCGATTTGACTTCCTTTGGAGTTTCTGATTTGATTTCTTTTGGAGTTTCCGCGTTTAAGTTCAAGTTAAGTTTCTTTAGTTTGAAAAACGGTGAGTCGAACTTCATCACAGGTTTATCTTCGTCTTTACTTTCTTTTTCAGATTCTTTTATATCTTCACTTTTCGTTCCAAATGTCTCATCTTTTTTTTCAAACTTTAAGAGTTCGTTTAGATCCCTGAAACTGGCTGAATCACTTTTTTGCACCTTTCTCAACACTTCTTTACATATTGCATCCATTTGTCCTTTAGCAATTACGGGTCCTACAGGTCCTAGAGGCTTTTTGGCAAAAACTACTTTAGTATTAACATCATCAAGACGATTTGGTGTTGTTGGGTCACTTAATCTGGGCTCACTTATTTCAATGATGCCACTGTTCACAGTTAGAGTGCTTCCATTATTTTTGTCTTGTTCATCGTAATTAACATTGTACAATGGAGTAACTCCCGTTGACTCTTGTCTGACATACTGTTTATTGTCGGCAGTTATGCTGAATATCGATTTCTTTTTCCAAGCCAAATATAATGCCACTGATAGAAGAACTATAACTATAAACATGAGTAACATTGTAAACCCAAGAAGATAAACTGAATATTTTGGCAATTTTACGGTATTATCATTCAAATCTCTTGATAATCGATCATTAAAAGGAGGGTCATCCTTATCTCCGTGGAAAGCTGAACCTGAAATAGAAGAAATATCACATGTTTATCAAACCATTTCAATTGTGTTTCCATTATATTGCTATGCTACAATTATACTACAATAAAATTATACTCATAGTAATTGTGATGTTATAGGGAAAAGGAGACTGTTCGTGTAATTATTCCTGGTACCTAAAATTTTCAATTTTAGTTTATCAATAGGATTCTTTTAATACTTTGAGTATTAAAATGGTATAAATTATGACACAGTTGATATGGACTACTAATGTATTTAAGAGACGATTTTATAATAATTAGACTCATTCTGCAATCTTTTTTTAATCTAAATTCAAAATAATTTATTATCACTGCACAAACATAAATTATTGTACAGAGCTAGTGTACTCTGCACTCAGACTATCTGTAAAGCCGACCACCAGGGTCAAAGTTATTCTTTATATAGGGTGGAAACGATAATACCACACAAAAAAACTGCGTACATAAACCTCTTGGCGTTCCCAATTTCCCAGAAGTTAAAAAACAGGAAATTTTATTTTTGAAATTATAGTTTTTCACTTTTAGTATTTTCTGCATCACTATCACTACACCACAATTAGAAGAAAAGTCATTCAGCGTGTCTGTCTGTCTGTTCGCGAAGAACTCAAAAATTACTGCACCAATGGATAGAGTGGTTCTCGAGAAAGGTGTTAGTATATAATTTATTAGCGGGCATCAGCAAGTAAATGATAAACGACGCTATCCGATAAACATTACTGAATGTCATGTTGCCGATAAATCAAAAATTTTGCCAAATTAAAATTTATTTCAAGATGCGAATTAGTGCAAATTTTGTTTAGAGTTAGTTTAAGCGTTATTTTTTTCGTTAACAGTTTTTGCTATTTGGTTTGATTTCACAATCAGTTTTTAAATTTCGGTGTTAGGATATCGATACCAGTCTATTTGTAGTGAATATTGACTTTATATTGTTTATAATGATCAGGGAAATAAACGAATTATTTACATATTTCTAGAAACTATTATTAGCAGTGATTTCATTTACTGTCGTATTGTCGTCTGCACCATGTATATTGCTTACAGTAACCTTTTCTCAAAAAAAAACAAAAGCTAAGTACGAAGCAATATGTAAAGAATGAGTAATAAAAAAACTTACTTCTTGGTACATCAGGAGTGTTGCCATTAGGAACAGTTGAATTGAATTCAAAAGCCTTCGTGCTATCAATAGAAAGTACACTTATCACCATAAATATTATGTAATTTAACTCCATTTTACTGAATAACGTGTAAATCCGAGCATATTAGCGAAATACTGAGGTTTAATATTCCTCTAGTGACTCCATTAAGGAAAACCTATTTAGTGACAATAATAACTCAGTAAAAAATTAAGCTTTCAACTTTATTCAATATAGAATAAGGTTGAAAATGCTTTAATTAAATGTATCATTACATGGTTTACTAGTGAGTGTGTCAGTCACATAGTTTATTAACGTATTTGTGTTGATAATTATGTTTGTTTCGTGTTGTTTGATTTGCTACTAAATACAAATATTATTTGATGTCTGGTGGGACCGAATTTAGCTCATTTGTTTACCAGCCCTTCAGCAGTTTGTAATCTTTATTTTTGTTCATGAATGTATAGGTTTTTGAAGAATACGATCATTACATTTTACATTACTTTACAAATAATACTCCACAAGGTAATGAGTTCAACAATACATTTCTATTTTGACATGAAAACTTGTTTATTCGTGTAAAGCACTTTTATCGTATTGTGTGGTATCGTATCACCCAGTATTAGCTGGGTTGTGCAGGTCAGATAGGCAGTCCCTCCATGTAAAATACTGGTATTCAGCTGCATCCGGTTAGACTGGAAGCCGACCCCAACATAGTTGGGAAGAAGCTATAGCTATAGCTATAATGACTTAAACTTTTACGATCAGGACACATTATAAAACATTTGGGAACGTGTATTTATCACGAACTTTATCTTTAATACGAGCGGAAGAGAGTCTGAAGTCGTCTTCGTGATTGAAATTAAGACACTTCTTAATCTCAATCGCTGAGCGGCTGGCAGCTGGCTGGTGCAATCCGGTCGAAGCGTCGGGCTTATATTAAAAAAAAAAATATCGCTGGACATTAACACACAGCGCCACCTAGTGCCACACTAAGCAAAGCTTGTGTCGTGGACACTAGATAGTTGATATACTACATATATACTTTTTTGTTTGTAAATACATGCTTATTATACATATAAACATCCATGACTCGGAAACAAATGTCCATGCTCATCACACAAACATTTGCTCCTACCGGGATTCGAACCCAGGACCCTAAGAACGTAAGGCAGCGTCACTACCACTACGCCAATCAGGACGTAAAAAAAGGCATCGGCAAGTCGGTCATTAAAGGTCATTATTTGTGATAAATACCCGTTTCCATATGTTTTATAATGATGACATAATATAACAAATTACACAAATACTTATTTCTAATAACTAGGTGTGAATTCAAATGACATTTAGGGAGGTCTATGATGAACCACGTGCCTTCTCTACACACAGGGAATATCTAATGGCGTAATTTCCTGCGTAATTAGAAGTTTCAACCGCTCTCAAACTTGTGTAATTGTAGAGGAATGTATTAAATTATTTAGAGGTTAGATTACTAGAAAAAGAATGTCCAACTACAATACATTAAGTTACCACAAACTGTCAAATTTTCTCAATCAATTTTGAACTTAACTGTCAACATTTTTGTTTAAAAATTATTTGGAGAAGTGTGACAGTTTGGAGTAAATTGATGTGCTGGCGACTGCACTGTAGTCATTTCACAGTAAAATTTACGTCTAACCGCTGTGTCCAATATCTAACAACCTTATCTTCACTTAAATAGAGATCACTATGATTGTGACAGGATGGTAATTGAGGAACTTAACAAGAACCTTGTACAACCTTGAACATCCATAAGGAACATTGTGATTTGGACAAAGATGGTGGTAAAGTAGCTTTTATATACTTATTTATTTAACACTTCAAGTACATAGTACAGAGGCGTACTTAATGCAGTTTGCGCGAGAGACACTTCCAAAGTGGTAAAATGTGTCCCTCCTCCCCCCGTGTAACTTTTAAAAGAAGAGAATCATGATGAGAGAATGAAAACTGAAAAAATATATGATGTAGGTACATTACCATGTAAACTTCCACCGAAAATTGATTTGAACGAGATCTAGTGAGTAGTTCAGCCGTGAGACGCACAATTTTATTTTATTTTTTTAGTTTTTAGTTTTACAGACTACATTTAAGTTTTTTATGTTGTTTTCACTTATTTTTTTATTTTTATTTGTTATGTGCTCTTATGGCATGTGCCGAATAAATATGTTTTCTTTCTTTCTTTCTTAGTTTTTTTTATAAAACGTCATAAATCGTTAACCGCAATTTTACCATAACTACAAGAACTTTTATTTCGCGATTTCAAGGTTCGTCCCATAGAAAAAGTTGTTCAAAATGATGAGTACAATGACCCCTTTTCGGGTTTAGTATAAACAAAAAATAATGTTGTATTGTTATTTGCTGCTACGGAACCTTCATGGGCGAGTCCGACTCGCACTTGGCCGTTTTTTTATGAAATGAAGATAAAACGCGTCAAAAATCATGAGTGTGGGCTTCTGACGTCACTTTACGGTAAAAAATGTACATAACTGTGACTTCACACGAATTTTCGACGCACTGCATCGTCTTCATTCTTTGTTTACGTGAAAAAAAGAAATAATATATATCGCCGCAGGAGTCTATCTGCTAGGATTTAATCTAATTAATAACACTCGTAAACTATTCCATGATAATATTGATGAACCTGCCATCTCTGATTTGGCAGTTGGCATTAACAATTATTTACAAAAATCATTATTCGATTGACAGAAGGGTTAAGCGCCATCTATTGGCATTTGTATTAACTAAGACTTAAATAGATCTTCGAGTGACAATTTAAGAGATTAATTAAACAAGTTTAGCTAGAACTACAGTTAAAATTAAGATAGCTAATATTTTAATATTTTATAACTATTGGGATTTTACCAATTTGTTAGCTCGTTCGTGGACTACGGTTTCTTTGATTGTATGGCAACACTCCACATGTGGTGGATGTCGCCATACAAACGCGCTAAGTACAATTTTAATGGTCAATGAGTCAATTTATAATTCTAAACTATAACTAAATCAGTTTTACTGAAACTAGCTACAAACCAAAATAAGTAACAAGATTATTTACAAAGCAATATATTAGTGGAAGACTTATTCTTTGTATTAATTTGACCTGGCTTGTCGGAAATGGTTTAATAACAAGTGTAAAAAGGATTTGAGCTAGTAATTAAGCTTAAACTTAATAACACCTTTGCATTTGTGAATATTAGTATTGTTTAATTATTACAATAATTAAGTATTCTGATATTGTTTGTAAGTTTTAATGACCTTACGATGTAATGAATTACTGAACTGAGTGAGTGAGCAACTTCCGGTGACTCAAAAAAGACGCGTTGAAGACGCAATGTCTCGTTGAGTAAAACAATTGAATTATTAAGAAAAGAATAATGGCTTTTGAAGTGAACATTACAAGCTTGTGAAAATGAGAAATGTAATATTGGTTGAAAAGAGTGTAAGGAGTTTCTTTGTCTGTTCTTCTCCTTATTAACAATATTGGCGAACGGGCTGCTTGACTCAGAATGTTTATTGTGCCTGTACCTAAATGGTTTCTTAGAAATAAACGTTTGGAGTTTGAGTAAAATGTGGTGTGTGATTTCAACTACCCATCTACCTATCTACCAACAATGAAGAATCACACCGCACGGCGATGTGATGGTTATAGACTGCAAGACATTAAGTATGGCGGCGAATGGCGCCAATATTTGAGGACTGTTGCTCTCCAGGGATTCCCTGTCGTGATATATATATCCAACATTTTTTGGAAATCTATCTGACGGACTATAGCAGGGCCAATTTAATAGATCATCAACAATTGTGCAGTTCTAACTTGGAAAAAATTAATAATATTATCCAGCCGTTCTAAGGTTACGTTGTTGTATTTTGATAAAGTGACAAAAATAATACAACTCCAATAGCAATTTTTTTATATAGAAATACTGATTTTGTTGCCTACGAGCCCAACTAAGTAAAAGTTTAATTTTATTTTATATCTCGCCAAAATTATGTTAATATCAGAAATACCGACTACTGCAGAGTTTAAACACAATTAAAACAAATCTTTTGTAACAACAACTTGTTGAAACTTCTAGGTACTTTGCATGGCTAACAAACTTTTTTTTAAATGAAAAACTTCCCTTATTTTACGTATTAAAACTACGTAAAGCTGAGGTTTTTAATTTGGAAGTAAGAGCGCTTTGAACGATCTCGCTCCATCGAGTTTCAAAAACATGAAGAGTAATTTGTCTGAGAGTAACTAGAAGAGGACTGGGTCACAGGAATTCACTAGATATAAGAAGCCGAAGACACGTCGACATGTCGACGCTTGAGTGAGCATTAGATTTTATATCGAACATATGATAAAACTAGCACATACCCCGTGCATTTTCCCGCGTTGAAGTCGGAAATTACACCTAGAAAACGTAGTACCAAGATAAAAGTATCGTCATCAGCCTATTAATGTTCCCACTGCTGGGACACAGGCCCTGTATGAGACGGAAATGGGCCTTAATCCGCCAGGCGGGCCCAACGAGCTGGTTGGTAGATGTCACATGTCTTCAAGTTTTTTGATTCTAGGAAATGCCCGTTTCCTCATAATGTTTTCCTTCACCGTTTTGAAAGCACTGATTCTCTTAACAAAAAAGCAAAAATAATTAGAAGATAAGAAGCAATTATAATAAAGTCTCACAAACTACCATGCGGGCAGAATAATGTAATAAATTGCGAACCTATTTCCAGTAAACGGTCACAAATCTAGATCTCGATGGCTGCCACAGAAAAAATCCTGATAGGAAAAACGCAATATCATATTCCCCGACCTATTCCATAAATCACCAATTCAATGCTTGAATCGCTTACTTATCTTTCCTACTTGGCACGAGTGGACACTAAAAGCTCTTGACATTTCTTAGTTTCTTTACATGGCCTTTGATTTAGGTCGAACTTGGGTTTTGAGGGCCTGGGTAACTCTGTAAGTACCTACCTACTTTATATCCATATAGGAATACATATTACATCCTAATGGCAAACTATTTGAGGTCAAGGTTGCCCTACCGTATCCTGAGCAGACCTGTTAGGCACAAAAAAGGCGTTGGGTCGCAAATAACTGCACTAGAGGTACCTATTTTTCAAGGGTTATTTATTTTTATAGTATACTTACGAGTACCAATAGTGTGAAACTTAGTATTCAGTTTCGAAAGAACTATGCTGTGTGGTGTTCCAAAAACAAACCTAAACACAGACTATTTGTTTTTTTTTCGTAACCTTGTATGTGCCACTGCAGGAAGCCGACCCCAACATAGTTGAGAAATGGCTAGGCAGATGATGATGATGATATATGTGCCACAGCTGGGCAAAGGCCTCCCCCATATTCTTCCAGGTACTCTTCTCCTGCGCCACCTCGAACCAGTCTTTGTGATACGCGTCCAGATTATCTCACCACTTCTTTCTAGGCCGTACCTGAGAACCGCCTGCCTGAGAATGAAAAAACCAGTAGGGAAATGGTGGAATGGATAAAGTAAGGAATGAGTATATTAGAGGAAATCTGAAAGTGGCGCCGGTGACTGAAAAGTTGTGTGGTAATCGGTTGTCGTAGTATGGACATGTGATGCGGAGGAATGAGGAAAATGTCGTGAAAAGAGTTTTGAATATGAATGTGGATGGGTATTTGAGTAGAGGAAGACCAAAGAAACGATGGATGGACTGTGTTAAGACAGATATGGTAAGAAAAGAAGTGTCTGATGAGATGACGAAAAATAGAGGAGTATGGAAGAAGAAGACATGCTGCGCCGACCCCAAATAAATTGGGATAAGGGCTAGAGAAAGATGATGATGAAATGGTTCTACACGATGGTGTATAGAACTTTTCGCCTATTGGTTTTAACTTTTGAAAAATTTAATCAGTACACTTATATAGTAAATAAAATGGACTACAACTAACAATATAGCCAGTATTGTAGCTCTGCAGGTCTAAATAGAACCGTGAAAACTAGCCCTGAACCTCTACGGGTTCCAATCATCCAAATAAACTGACCTGTTTAGCCTCCCTTTTCACAAAATACGGATAAAGTCTTAAAAAGATCAAATAGAACTACCAAAGACCAAAGAGCAAAGGCAAAGAAACCCACAACAAATCTAGCACATTCATTAATTCCAAATTTTCCAAAGCCACGAAAACCAATATTTCACAGACCCTTTGCTTGTCAATTTTATTACTTTTCATTACTGAGAAAAGGCGGCAAAAACACGGCTTATTGAACAGCGCTGTATGTAATGACAGAAGCAGATGTATTAGGGTACTGACGCCAGTCAAGCTTATTACATTGCCAGATTGACGTATTTCATTTGCTTGTAAATTGTCGACGCTTTCTTATTGAAACACAAAAAGGGTGATTTCAAGGTTTTTCAAGCAATTATAAAACAAAAGTTTGCTAAATGCTAATATTTCAGCTATCAAAATGTTGCCGATTATTATGTAACTAGGTCGGTAGAGTAGGCCAGATTTTTTATACTTTCCGATTTTGCTCTTTTAGGGTCTCTCCACATTTATCGACGCGGAATCGGCTTAAACCGAGTGCGTATCACCACAGTACTTGACTTATACTAGACAAACGGCTCGCTTCGCCGTCGGTCGAGACGCGTCGTCCGAGCTGAGCCGATGCGAATGGTATTAGTAACACCCTTATTACGTAGACATAAAGGCTTTATTGACCAGTGTAGGCCGATTCCGCGTCGATAAATGTGGGGAGACCCTCATACATCCACGATCACGAATATTACCGACTAAACCCAATTTGCATTACATGGCTAAAATTTGAATAGTTGCCACTATTCAAATTATGGCTGTGAATAGTGGCTCATCTATTAAAGCCCTCGTTACTATACTAACCGATCACAAATGTTGTTTATTTCGGGTATATCTATATGAAATGTTTGTAAAAATCCAAAAGAAGCCCAAATGATTCTCTTCTTCTTAATATGTCGTGCGTTTTATCTTTGTTAGTATAACAAAAAATAAATGTCTATTATTTTCAAATGCTCCAACTGACAAATAAAAAATATTTATATTGTAGTCATGCTTATTTTGAGAATCGCGACCTCTTAAAATGTCTCGTAACCAAGAAAGCCCCAAAATATTTTTCACGTAGTACTTATATTTTTATATTCTTGGCCCTTGTGACATTTCTATTTTGTTTGTTTTCTTTTGTTTTATTGTTTTGCCCTGTGTGAGTCAAATAAATACTTTTTCTATCTTTCTTACTAAAATACTGTGGGTACTACGCGCCTGGCATAAAGACTATTCCATTGGCAATTCCCCTACTTTACCGTTTACAAGAAAGAAAAGCTCCGTCTCATTCTTCTCACAGCACTCTTAATACACCTAATCTTTTACGAGGGGAATTAAATGAAGCGTCAGTAATTGCCACTCAATGAATCGTAAGTAGATTAAATGATTTATCTTCATCTTTTACCTCATTTTCTCTTAAGCCCGCCATACATCTTGTTCGTGTACTAATATCTGGTCTATTCTGTTAGAAAAAGGTTTTTGCTGAAAATATTAACCAAGGGATACCGCGGCCTCGGAACATAAAGGGCGAGGAAGAAACATGGATGGGTTTTAGTCAGTAAGAGTCTGACACTCCCTCCCGCTCCGCCCAGAGTGGGAGAAGTCATTTGATGATTTCCCATCACAAAAAAAAAACAAAAAAAAGGTTTAAATACAATGTTAGAATTATTTTTACTTTCAATATGCTGTCGTATTGGTGGCCAGCGAGATGGACCGACGACATTGTTATTGACGCGGGTAAAACCTGGTTGAGAATGGAGCAGGAACGTGGACATTAGCACAAACGAAGAGAGGCCTATACACATAAGTGCGGGAAGTTAGGCTGTGGACGATGATCATGATGGCAATGCTCCCTATTGCTTGGAATTGAAACTAATATATCATCATCTGCCTAGCCTTTTCCCAACTATGTTGGGGTCGGCTTCCAGTCTAACCGGATGCAGCGGAATACCAATATTTTATATAGAGCGACTACCTATCTGACCTCCACAACCCAGTTGATACTGGGAAATACGATACCACGTGGTAAGATTGGTGTCAGACTTTTGGGGCCACTAACTACCTGTAACGACTGTCAAAGTTGGACAAATGACAGCCGGGACCAACGGCTTAAAGTGCTTTCCGAGGCACGGAGGAAACGGTAAGGGTGGTCACCCAGCCACAGACCAACCTAGGCAAGCATCGCTTAACCTAAAGATCGACCCCCGAGCGGCTGATATTATTTAGCCACGAGCTCCGAGCTCGAGAATTGAAACTAATATATAACTGGCCAAAAGTGCGTGTACACTTCTAACCCAACGATTCGTTGTTGTAAACTTGGAGTTTATTATCGGTTCTTCTTCATAAGAAATGACCGATTCGAATCGTACATCTCGCTTCTGAAGTTTCATAAGTGGTAATGGTTTATTTGAAATAAAGAAATGATCCTATATTGAATAATATTTCTTTAGAGATTACAAATGTATCATAGTACTTCAAAATTCTGATTTCAAGAAGTATGTTCACTGATAAACAGAACTGCCTAATCTTAGCCTGCTAGTTTTTATCTCAGTTAAAACGAAACTTTCCCTGAAATGTTGAGCCGTTTTTCTTTTTGCAAACGAGAAGGCCGTACCAAACACTATAATGTTGGTACTTCAGTCCTAGCTTTGAATAAATTACTAGTCGTTGTATGAAAAGGCACACGTAACAAACACTATTACTCTTTTTAGGGAATTTTATAGCGGGCTATTCTGAAAATATTAAGTTGACTGCGCGCATGTACTGCGAATATAAAGATACTGAAAAAAATTGACTACCCAAAAATACCTTTTATATTTCAAGAGAAATCAGCATTTAGTTCTTGTAGCTCAATGGAAAGGGCCGATCTAGACAGGTACATTTTTTGATCACCACTGAAACGGTAAAAGAAATCATAGTGAAGAAACCGGTATATCCTGGAAGCAAAAACTTCGACAGTTGATGTCTACAAACTTGCATTGGGCCCACATGTTCCTTCATGGTCTACTCCCTTGTAGTAGAGAGGAGGGTTGAGTCCCAGCAGAGGGAAAATTACAGGGTAAAAAGCAGACTAAGTAAGATTTCTGAGCCGCTTTGCGGCCTCGTTATAGTTCTAGAGCTTTTTGTGAAGGAGCTTTTTCAGCAGAGGTAAACCCTCTGCTCAAAGAGCCACTGCATATGTTTTTACCGCTGAAAGGCGTACCTATGTTGTGGTTGGACGGGTCTAAGTGCCGGAGTATTACAGGTATCAGAACGCCTTAGTAAAAAGTCTTGTGAGATTTACTATTATTTACATAAGCTCAAATTATACGATCCTGTTTCTCACATTAGTTGAGAAATATAACAAGAAACATAATTTATGACTGAATAACATAGATAATAAAGTTGAATATCTTTTAAAAAGGAATCCTATTTCTGAACTAAATATTTACTTTCCGTACCTCCTTTATAGATTACGGTTATGCAACCAAAATCGCCACTATCCTACAAGTAGACGGTGTAGGTCAAATAGTACCAGCATAGATCGGAATCAATCTGATACAGCTACCGTATAACACAGTATACAATGTATACAGAAGGACAACTCCTTGTTTCATGTAAAGATACTGGTAGCCGACTCCAACATAGTGGCGAAAAAACTAGGCAGATTATGATTATGACAGGACAGAAGATGATTATGACAGAAGGACAGCCTTATGCAACGAGCGAGATAACAAGTGCATGCACGCATACCTAGATCTAATCAGCACAAGGCTCTCACCTGCTGTGACACAGATATCCTCTCTGAGATCCGGGCTGGATTTTTATTTAATCCACTATGAAGGGACAGTGTTGGTAGGTGGATGCTACAGTATATCTTTGAACGACTGGTCATGCCAATTTCTTCACAATGGTTCTTTCACCGTTTCGAGAGCAGCGGTGGTGAAATTTTATAATTTCACCACCGCTGCTCTCGAAACTGCACACACTGACTTACATATCTTTAGTATTTCCTATGTGTAAATACACATGGGAAATACTAAAGATATGGAAGTCGGGGCTGCTATACTAGGTCTCAAATTAATGCCTATGTTCGTAAGTACGGCGACATACGAAGGCTAGTTGTAAGAGTTCTAACACTCGCCATACGTGTAGTGTAACTTTTGTGTTCCTTTGTGCGAGTTCATTTGTCACTAAAATTACAGAGTTGATCTTCTGTACCTATTTATTCTGTGGTTATACTTTGCATCCTTCGTTCGTTGCAGCAAGAAGATAAATATCTATTTAGTGTGCTTGTGAGTTTTGTCAAAGGAAAATCTTATAATACAAATCAACCGGTTTTCTTATCTTGTTCGTTAGTTTAGTCCCAAAGAAGGTTTTATTCTAAGAGACTATGCAAGGCATCTACGATGTCGGGATTCTATACGGAAAATATGTCCATGGATTTACTACTTTTAATTCAAAACACCTGTGAGACAAAAAAGGCCGTTGTTCAAGTGTGTTTAACTTTATTATTCACTTATACTAATTATAATTATTAACTCAATATTGTATTTTATTGGACTACATTTAGAACCTTTATTGACTTTCGTGTTAGTTAAGTTACTTGATTCCAGAAACAATAAAATTCATGTCAAAGAAAAAAAAAGAAAATATCAAATACCTAATGAAAAATTCTGTTCCATTTTTGTATTTTTTCCATTGCAAAAGTCTTCATGTCAAAAGTATTTTTCAGATAATGATGAACCATGTTCCAATCTGGTCACCCGTGGCCATTGCCCCCCACTACCCCCCACCTCAAGCAACGCCACAGATAAAGTTTATCTATTAGTACCAAAATGAACTCAGAGAACCAATAAGAACTTTTTAATAAGCAAACGCCTTAGATTGCGATTCCAATAAACTTTGTAAGTACCTTCTTGTAAAATACGAGTAAGTTAAATGCAATAGTAGCGATCCTTTAGCAACATTGATCTAGATTCTAGCTAGAACTAATTTAAGATACAGTTCTACAGAATTTAGCTCGAGATTCTAAATTAAATACCTACGGAACTCCGAAGTGTGGCTATCAAAGGGGTATTACAGTATTATGCAACTGAATTGTGGAAGTCAGAAAGGCAGTCGCTCCAAATAACATACTGATATTCAGCTGCTGTGCATATGGGCAGACTGGAAGCCGACATCAACATACTTGGAAAAAAAAATAGGTAGCTGATGAGTTCAAAGTAAATTCGTAGAAAAGAGGGGCTTTTCGGGTTTTTACGAATTTCTCAGCAGCAGCCAGCAGGATGGCTGGGATGGCTGGATTTGGGCAATAGTTGATGGCAATAACCCTTTAAAAAGCTAGTTTTTTTAAGATGTTTCTTGAGCCAAGTCAAAGGCCTATGGGTGGCATAAAAACTCTGATGACACCATAGCTTCAATTAAATTTCAATTCGACAAGCTGCAGGTCTGTCTTATTTTGGCACTAGCTGACCCACGCAACTTCGTCTGGACTTATTTTGGCACTAGCTGACCCACGCAACTTCGTCTGCGTCACATAAGAGAAAAAAATCCGTTTTTTTTTTGCATTTTTTATTCCTGCTCCGCTCCTCATGGTCGGAGCGTGATGTTATATATTATAGCCTAAAGTCTTCCTCGATAAAAGGACTGTCCAACACAAACATATTGAATTTGAATCAGTAGTTCCTGAGATTAGCGCGAACCAAACAAACAAACAAACTCTTCTGCTTTTAATATTAGTATAGATTTCGAAAGCGAGCGCGATAGACATAATAACTTTCTGAATCGAAATTGAAACAACGCGTTTGCAAATACGGGAGCGGGGGCTAGGCACTACAACACGATAAAGAAAAAAAATCTTTTCAGAAGTAATGTACTTGTATAAAACTCTCAGATTACCTTACTTTACTTATTCGGCAGAGCTTAGTGAGAATATAGTTTTGCCGGAAATTATTCAACAAAATGCCTACGTTGATATCTCACACCTTACGGTGTGGCTACATGAGAATGTCTGTTACGCTACCGGTAGTAAAGAGATCACATAACAAGCCAGGTTAGACCGCAGTCTGATTTCCCAAGGTACGCCGGCCGTACCCCAAATGCAACTACCCACATACTTGCAAGTATCAAGTATAATATTCGTGGATATCTAGTATAACATACCTAGTATTTATTCAACTCAATATGGGTATCAATTGAAAGGGCTTGACTAGTTAAATACTATGCGCTATGATAAATTTCAGCAGTGGTGGCCAAGTGGTGGCGGCCCCGACTTACGAACAGTAAGTCTGGGTTCAAACCCAGACAGGCGCATTACTTTGTGTAATTTATTTCATCACCACTGCTCTCAAAACGGTGAAGGAAAACATCGTGAGGAAACCGGCATGTCCTAGAATCAAAAAAGACATGTGACATCTGCCAATCCGCACTGGGCCCGCGTGGTATATTATAACCCATTCCCTCTCATTGAGAGGAGGCCGTGTCCCAGCAGTGGGAACATTATAGGCTGCTGATGATGATGATGGTGATAAATTTCAAATCCAAGATGGCCGCCACCACAAAATGGTTAATTACATTTTTTTTTCAGAACTTCTTCAAAATGGGTATCAAATGAACAGACACACCCGTCAGCCACGAAAGGAACTTCGTTTCAAAAAAGAACCATAAAATTATGTCCCTATGTGTCGAGGGGTTTTTTAAAATTTAAAGTTACTTATCTTGGATTTTCTATGCGTTTATCCGCGCGCTCGTGCTTACCCCGCCGATGCCATCAACTAGACATCTGACATAACAAAGGTAAGGTCGTGACTAGAATTCTATTCTACAAATGTCTAGCTAAGGTAGCAATAATAGTCGCGTTAACGATAAGTTCGTGAGATATCCACCGCGTTTTACGCTCGAGTCGTTCCGACCGTCTGACTCGACGATATATCTTTTAACGATTCCAATGGCATTATTATCTTTCGTCCGTTTGAAAAGATGGATTCTAGCTTTTTAGTATTTGTGTAAAGAATACTTGATCTGTTAGTACTAACTGGGCTATGTAGGTCAGACAAGCAGTCGAAATAGGAACAGGATTTTCTAAAATATACTTCTGTATATTATTCCTATATTACATAGATATTCCATACAATCGACTTGATCAAACAAAAACCAGATAAACATTAATTGAGTAAATATTTAAACACCCACACGGATCTTATTCATTCCGCAAATAACCCTTAATTAACCTTTCCTTCAAAAATAATTGTACAACAGCCTCACCCACACAAAAATGGCTACACGCTGAATAAATAATACCTCTATTATTAAACCATACTGTGCTGAAATATAACCTAAACCACAGAATAAGGATAAAACCAGTATACCAACCGATAGCTCCAGATGCCCACAAATAATAGATTAGTCAACAAGTGAAAAAAAAGGAAATTAATTCGAGGGACTTAATTGGATCCCGAGAGCAGCTAAAAATTCTAATGTAGAATCCTGAGCGGAACGAGATACACGAGAACCGAGATGATTTATTTGACGTGAAAACTTCTTCGTTAGTCAAAATCAACCTTATGCAATTAAGATAAGTTTATTTATGATTACTTAGTTTTCACTTCTATCAGCAGTTTCTCGCGAGTTATGTACTCTACTTTTTACCATAGACTCCGAGAAAATAAATCGAAGATTTTTCTTGGGTTAATAATAACAGTTAATCGGGTCAGTCTCCAACGCCGTCGTCACTCATCCACAGATCGACCGAGGCAAACGCGGCTTAACCGGAAGATAGACTTGAAAAATTCTCGCATACTCGAAGCCGACAGAGGCAGATGACGAACCAGTTTCCTGATGCATACTCCGAAATTCCGGTTAGCGCTTTTCATAATGTGTGTGAGTCGATTCCAATAATTTGTGCCAAGTTGAGCTACTGAATATCAATGCTTTTACTATGTCTGGTGAACCCAGACGTACGTTAAATTTACAAAAACAGTTGGTACTTGAATGAATGTTTAAATAAGACAAAAGGCTTTTGAGGAATTTTCTTTTGAGTGTCAAAAATAATATACTGTGTTGTTATTAGGTGAAAGAGAACTTTGTGTTTTTCTTTCTTAGGGTACCTACTTAATAAATAATGTTAGATTCTTTAATGATGGTGTAATTACTTATCGTAATCTGATTGTAACTGTGTAATACTGAGCCAGAGCAGAGATAACAGGCTTTATTCAATCTTATATCTATTGTGTTTGTAAATATAGCGAATTATTTCGGTGATTTTCATCGAGAGCACAAACTTTTCCACAATGAATAGGGCACTCATTGTTGTATGACGGAGATGTCACCGTAAAATTGTCAAAAACGTTATATTACAATATAACGTGTTTTTTCTCGCGATATTGTAATGTCTCGAATTATTGTCAACTGAACAGACGGAAGTATCTCTGCCCCCATAATCGGGACTTGGGGCACCCCCCCGTTAGGTTAGTTAGGTTTCTTTAAGCCCTGCACTCGGAAATAGGGGCCCCGCGAAGCGTGGCTCCGTCGACTACGCTTTTTAGGGGAATATAAAGTGTTTTAAGGTTATGTTATATTAATCGGTATTTCTCAGGAATGGTGCATTATATTTTCATGAGAGTTGTGCCACTGGGCAAGGGAGACCCCTCCTTACCTCCACACCGCGTAAGTTGACTACCATCGCATGCATTTCACGAAAAATAATGCGTTTTGTTGTAAGCAGTATGTTCATTTGACAATAATTCGAGACTTTACAATATCGCTAGAGATATTACAATAACGTATTTGACAATTTTACGGTGACAGAAATCTCATACATAGTTGCTAGTTTGCTACAAGCGTCATCTCTTCAAGGTATTATGTGGGCCGATCCCGGCGGCACTGCAATGCCGGGCCGACCCGCGACGGGAGTGGAGCGAGCCCCGAACATCCCGTCAGCTTACAAAAATCAGATTAATATACTGGTCCCTCAGTGAGGGAACCTTCAGATATTAAGCTGAAAAGAACAGATACTACACTTTGATCTTAGCCAAAAGGCCGAGAAGCGATAAAGTGATTTAGTAAAACCGGGGTAGTCATTCGCTCGCGGAGAATCTTAACACCGCGATTCAGAAACGTGACGTCAGCGTATAGCGCCATCTACCAATCAGTTCAACTACTAAACAAGTGGGTGACGCACATTTCTATTATGATAAAAGCGGCCAAGTGCGAGTCGGACTCGCCCATGAAGGGTTCCGTATCAAAATTGTTTACAGGGGGGGGTTCCTTTTTTTTGCCATTTGGCTACGGAACCCTAACAAAAATAAACATTAATGATAGTTGTATCTTCGCTAGCTGAATTGAATAACAATAAAACAGTACGATTTTCATTTTATATTTCGTGGCCGAAAATAAACGTTATTTTGCCAAAAATGATTGATGGATTCTTCTTTAGTCGGAAGTTATTGAAACAATTTCGGATAGTCAATGCCGTTCAATTGAAATCTGTTTTAAGCAGGTTAAGCCATTATAAGAGGCAGATTTAACTGGACTTAATAGTAGGAAATTAATGCAATGATTCACAAAAATATAAAGATGACCTGTAAATAATTTGATTTGGAAAAGCAAAAACAAGATAAATAACTTCAAAAGCAGTAAAAAACACAAAAAAATTAAGATATAATAACCATAAAAGAGAACGAAGTAGAACTTTTTATTTTATAGACATTAAAAGCTTCAGTGAAGATACTCTTTTTCATACGTTTGACGGTTTGAACCCCATTCTGATAGCTTCCATTGTGTATTCAATTGAGGGTTTGACAGAAATGGGTCTATTGTGAGAAACGTGGGGTGACACAAGGTACAAAAAAAAATACATTGTGATTCCCTTCTTCAATCTTCAAGACCAGTAACCAATGAATAAAGTAATTTGCATTTTGATTTTGAGGACCTCGTGGGTGTCGTCTATCTCTATGTTTTGCCGTGCTTGTTTAGGTTGGTCTGTGGATGAATGACCACCCTTACATACCGAGTCGGTGCCTCGGAAAGCACGTTAACCTGTTGGTACCGGCTGTCAATTTGTCCTTCATTGACAGTCGTTACAGGCAGTGGCTATAAAAGTCTGACAACCAGTCTTACCAAGGGATTTCGTAGTCTTTGTGTCTTCGGTAGTACCTATTGAGTGACTGGATTGATTTTCAACTTCAAAGATATACTTTTGCAGCGAACAGGAGAAGATAATTATTTTTATATCTGCATCAAAATAAAGAGGTTCCAAATATACACATATAGCAAATTCTATTCTACAGCTATAATGCGCGAGCTAACCGTTTACGTACGAGTCACTCTGAAATATTGTTCCGTACCTAAGAATACCTGAGAAACAATTACGGTCTTAGGATATTCCATTTGCTGCTATCATCTCTTCAGACAAACGCTTTTCTTAATTCTTGAACTGTTCCAAGATTTAATAAAAGTTCTTTGTGGAATAATTAAATTGAAATCTGCAATCTGGGGATGAAACGAAACGATATTGTTTGGGCTTTCATTAGAATGTCTGTTGAAATTTCTGTTCGAGTGCTTAGGTTTCAAAGTCTGCTAGGAAATGACCTGCCTTAATTTTATTCTTTTGGGGTTCCTTACCTGTTGGAAAAAAGAAAAGGCGCCGGTCGCTAAATAATAACAGCCTCATCTTTAGGTTAAGCCTTATTTGCCTAGATTGGTCTGTATCCACAGACCAACCTAGGTAAATAAGGCTTATGTGAGGTCGGTCCCCCATTCGGTGGACTGACCTCACATAACATACCGGGTTTCCTCGGAAAGCACTTTAAACCGTTGGTTCCGGCCGTCATCTGCAGATTTTTGACAGTCGTTACAGGTAGTCAGTTGCCCACAAAGTTTGGCAACCAGTCGTAAGACTGGTTGTCAGTATGTGTGGTATCGTATTACCAAGTGGTATCGTATTATCCAGTATTAACTGGGTTGTGGAGGTCAGGTAAGCAGTCGCTCCATGTAAAATACAGGATTCAGCTGCATCCGGTTTTAACAGTCTGCTGTTATCATATAGTTGGGAAAATGCTAGACAGATGATGATGATAACCTCAGTTGGCTAAAACGGAACCCTTTTTTTTTTTTTTTAAGGATGGGAAATCATCAGATGACCCCCCCCACTCTGGGCGGAGCGGGAGGGAGTGTCAGACTCTTACTGACTAAAAACCATCCATGTTCCTTCCTCGCCTTTTACGTTCCAGGGCCGCGGTATCTCTTTCGAACAGGCCCGCAATCCCGGCAGGCTTCGGCCCTTGCGGGCCCCTCTCCTTTTGCTGACATCTCTTTGAGGCGCGCGTGGAACACGAACGCGCCGTCGACACGGCCTGTCGTCGTCGTTAGACGGCCGGACGGCTAGCTAGCCCATAGCCAGCCGTCCACACGCCCGCATCTACGGTGGCCGGTAGCCAGCACGTGGCCCCCGACGCCCGTTGCGTCTCCCGCGGCGGCCGGGAAGAGAGGATAAAACGGAACCCTTAGATCACTTTGTTGTCCGTCGTCTCTGGATTGTCTGAATGAAAATGATGTAGATAGAGACGGGATGATACATGAAATGAAGACTAACAGCTAAGTTTGTAAGTCGATATTTATATTCTGTGTCATCTCTAAATAAATTACTGGATAGAACAATGATGGAAGAAAAATGATTGTCAACATCTAATGACGAAACGATTTACTTTTGGTGATGGCGAACTTGCTAAAAGTTGAAAGTATTGAGAAGAAAATATCAAGAAGGAACCGGAGGAATCAAAAGAAAATAAACATCTTTTGGCGTGCTTTTTTCAATTTTACAAATCCGTCTTTTTTAAATGTTTAGTTTTTGTTTTAGGTCTCCTCTTTTAAAGAACACGCACATTCAAACTCAAAACTTTTCTCATAATATTTTCCCTCGTTTCTTTGCTAATACCATGACAACCACTTTCACGCTTTTTTTTTTGTAATTTATATGAACGAACGCCAATAAAGGTCCTTCAAGTACAGCCTAATAACTCATGATTGGCACACAATACTAAGTTTGTTACCACTTGATCTGCTCCATTTCAGCGTGACACAGTTGCGGCATTCTGAATTGGCGTCCAACGTGATTTGTTACGTGTTTTGTATAACAAAAGTTTCAGCTTTCATACACCCGTTTTTCAATAAAAACTTTTCTATACGTCCGTTTCGTAATGTCACGCGCCGTGACAACTGGTCGATTTGTGGCTCGGCATTTTTGATTCTGGATTTGTTATTAACTGACTGAGGAGCTCGTGGCTAAATAATAGCAGCCTCTCGGGCCGATCTTTAGGTTAGGCCGTGCTTGTCCAGATTGGTATGTGCATGGGTGATCAGGTTACATACTGAGTTTCCTCCGTGCCTCGGAAAGCACGTTAAACTCTTGGTCCCGGCTGTCATTGCCCATCTTTGGCAGTCGTTACAGGTAGTCAGTGGCCCAAAAAGTTTGACAACCATTCTTAACAAGTGGTATCGTATTACCCTGTACTAATAACTGGGTTGAGGAGGTCAGATAGACAGTCGCTCCATGTAATATACCGGGATTCAGTTATATCCGGTTAGACTGGAAGTGGAAGCCGACCCTAACGTAGTTGGGAAAAGGCTAGATGATGATTTCTTATTAAATTTGTATTTGTTTACTATATTTAGTTGAGATACATAATAGTGATCGTTACATAGGTAGCTTAGGCACCGGCCACACAGAACAGATGCAAGGCACGGACCCGTCGCAGTCGCGGCGCCCGTTTAATCTACTTGCATATAAAATGTATACAGCCGTCGCGACGTAAAACATACAGAAAAGACGGGACGCCGTCACGACGTTAACTCGTCGGCGTCCTATTGGAAAACATATAAAAAGGACAAGGCGCGGGAAGGGCGCGGCCCTGCATGGGCGCAAGCGGGGGTGCGGAAAGGGCGCGGAGGGCAGGTTCTCACAGCGCTCGCCCGCTCGCCAAAATCGGACGGTTGAATGCCGGGAAAAGCTTCTAGTGCGCGCCATAAAAAGTCGTGACGGCGCCCTGTCTGCGACGGGTCCGTGTCTTTTCTATATGTGTTAAAAAGTCGTGACGGCGCCCTGTTTGCGACGGGTCCGCGCCCCGCCCTCGTCTTGCGTCTTTTCTGTGTGGCCGTTGGCTTACGAATTTCGTTTTATTTTCATATTAGCTTCGAAAAGAAACAATACGGGTCAAACATTTTTTGATAATCTAGTTAGGTCCGTCAGTCGACAGATTTAATAGATTATTTTTGGCGTCTACCTAATTTCATCCAAATTCGTTTAGTAGTTTTTGGATAACAGATCAGTAACAAACCTCCATCCATCCATTTTCACGAACTTTTGCATTTAATAAAAGCTATAAGTGAGTAACAATTGTATAAGCGACACAGAGCCAAGTACAGGTTCTCACAAGTAGACACAGAGATAATAGAAATTCCACCAAACATCATTGCGTATTTAATTTTATTTAAATATTTATTTTTAAAAGTCGACTTTTTTCAGGACAGACGTGAATAAATTATTTTCTGTTTTCATTTCGAGAGTTCACTTGAAATCTATCGGTCAAGAGGTTTCGCGCGCTTAGAGTATCCAATCTCAAAGCGTGAACCCGCACAAGGGGCGAACTTTAGAAGAACTCCAGCAAAAAACAAGATGGTACGTTAATTACTTTCTTTATGCACGATAAAAAAGAAAATATATCGTGACACTACGTAACATTTTCCAAGTATTCTAAAAACCCATTTTATCGCAATTTAACATCACGTCTATAATACTCTATATAATAATAATAATGTTAATTATATTATTATTATTTAGAATATAGCGGTACTCCTTGACACGGCTCGTATTGTTAGGAGGTTCCTCTCTCTGGAGCCCTGACCGCCGGTAGCTTGGACCCTGTACCCGATACCGGTGGGCTACAATTTTTTATATTTTTAAATGTTTTTTTATATATTTTCTTAAGTTAATATTTAAAAATGCAAAAAGTTTGTAAAAAATTGAATAAAAGAATAATAATGTTAATTATCATATTTTCATATCATACTATATGCTTGTTAAACTCGGGCATTCACAAATAAAACAAAACAGAAGATCAAAAGCACCCAAACACCAATGGAAAGGAAGATGCTTTTCTTATGCTAAAGATAAGAAAAATACACAAGGTTAAAAATGTAATCATCAGGAGGAAAACGAAAATCACAGACGCTCTCACACTGAAGTGGAAATGAGCAGGACACATTTCATGCTACACAGATAAATGATGGACCACAGAGACCACTCGATGGACAGGCCCAGGAGGGAAAAGAAATGTTGGTAGACCAAAGTAAAGATGGTCTGATGATATTATACCACCATATTGTCACCTGACAGGGAATAATTGGTTAGACCTAGGCAAGGACAGGGACGTGTGGAAGAATCTGGAGGAGGCCCATACCCAAAAAGGGGTCCATATTCCAAACAAAGAAGATTAACATAAATTCAAACGAAAATAAACTAACAAACTACTAACAACATTTGAAATGTAAATCTGGCAAAATGGATTAAATGGCTTTATTCATTGTCAATATATTCCCGTTCATAATAGTCCATCCACATACCGACAGTTACGTTTTAAAAATCTCATGTAATAGGGGATGAGCCTATTGCCATCAACCGGGCGCAAATTCAAACCCCGTGGCTGCTGACATAAACCCAATAACACTTTGCTCGACCCAGGATCGAGTAAAGTCCGAACAAAGAATTTTTACCAAGATACGTAGCGACAATTCAATTAACAACAAATACTCCCAAATTCAATCAACTCAATTTATCATACGTGTAATACGAAAGTAACGAGCAACTTCACTTGGTCGGGTTATTTTTTTTCGATATAAAGAGCTGTCGTCTAATGTTTTGTGGTACTGGAACGCATCTGACATCATGGAACGTAAACATTTGGGCCGCCATTTTGAAGTAAGTTCACGCTGTCATTTTTAAATTTGATCCAAAGGTTGCGAACTCGAATGTGTTTTACTTTATGGCTTCTCGTAGCGGGGACTATAGGTACAGTGATAAATCAGTATTTATATCATAGATCTTACTCATCATCATCTTTCTGTCCTTGTCCTATTCTATTTGGGGTCGGCGCGACACGTTTTCCTCTTCCATTCTCCCCTGTCAGACGTCACGGCATCATTTACTCCTTTCTCTTTCATATCAGTCTTTACACAATCCATCTATCTTTCCATTGGCCTTTCTCTCCCTCTCCATCCGTTATCATAAATCTTACTATAGCTGCTGTCAGTTAAAATGACAAAAGCGGTTAATGACCCACCTACATTTTCAAGTGCTTAACTTTGAGAACCGAAAATAAGCCTGTTCAAGTCTTGAATCGTCATCTATCGTGATCTTCAACTTTTTTCTAATGAATAACGATACATGGTTTATTTGTTTTGGATCGTACGAAGAGATATTAGGGAAAGGGCAATGACCGCTATTGTTACCTTCACTGGCACAAACTATATTATCATAAATGCGTAAGTATGTAGTATGTGTAGATAAATAGACGGGCCAACAATCTAGATGACGTGAATGATGCCCTACTTCAGGTCCAAAATTGGTTCACAGCAAACAATTTGGTATTAAATGAAAAAAAAACTAAATGCATAAGATTTTCATTACCGAATGTTAAAAGTAGTGATTGTGAGATAATATTGAATAAAGAGAAACTCGAATTCGTAGATAAAACGGTTTTCCTGGGGCTTACGCTTGATTCAAGGCTACAATGGGGTTCTCATTTAACATCTCTTGCGGGGCGCTTAAGTTCAGCAGCATATGCCATTAGAAAAATCCGTCAATTCACTGATGTGGATACCGCTAGACTGGTCTATTTTAGTTACTTCCATAGTATAATGTCTTACGGTATTTTGCTATGGGGACGGGCTGCTGATATTGAGTCTATATTTATTCTGCAGAAAAGAGCCATCAGAGCCATATACAATCTTCGTAGGCGCGATTCTCTAAGGGAACTATTTAAGGATATTGGCATAATGACGGTTCATTGCCAATACATCTACGAAAACATAATGTACGTCAGAAAAAATCTGCATCTTTTCGGTAAAAGAGGCGACAGACACAATTACAGTACTAGAAATAGGGACCAACTAGTTCAGCCAGGCTTTAGACTCGCTAAAGTAGACTCATCTTTCATGGGGTACTGTTTGAGATGCTATAATAAAATTCCACAAAGTATTCTTGAACTGAATGAGACGAAATTTCAAACATGTATTAAACGCACATTATGTAAGCAAGCATATTACAAGTTGAGCGATTATATCGCTGATAAAAATGCTTGGCTCAATGCTGGTCCTGCTCCACAAGGACAGGGGCGCAAAACTTGATAGCATTAAATGGTATTGTTGGAGCTGCTGAAGATTGTACAACTATCTTTGCATTGTATAGATTCAATGTTAGTATTATATAATCGCATAGCCCATATTGTGTGAGTACTATGTACTAGAAAGCTATCATTCACTGGAAACCTACTTTAGTTTTGACTTGAATGTGCCCTGGCGGTTGAGAGTATGTCATGCTCACTCAAATGTCTCGCTGATGGTGGCGCGTGTGTCGGATCATTTAGCTCCCTTCAAAGTGGTTGAGCTGAATGGTGCTGATCCATGCGTCATGTTCGTGAACGGGTGCTGTCAGTTGTGACTGGTCATCTCTTAGTTGCCATGGCTTATTTGAATGAATTATTTTGTTTTTACTATGGACACTTTTAACATGCACATCTTGCTACATTGTTCTCACATAATCTACCATCTCAAAATGAATGATGTAACCAAGATTTTGTAACAATATTTTGATTTAAAAGAGTGTCCATGGAGTTTCTTGCCCGTTCTTCTCCATAGAGATCTACGCTAGGGAATGGGCAACTACAGTACTTTCACAGTTTTTATGTCTTGTGACTGGGACTGTAGCTACTTTAAATGTTCATCTTTGTTTCGACAATTCAAAAGTGCCTGTTATTGGCCTCCTTGAAATAAATGCTTTGATTTTGATTTTGATTTTGATTTTGTGAGGATGGCTGAGTGCATGGATTTTTGTTAAACTTTCAAGCAATAACATCTCAATTGATTCGGATATGCACACAGGATAGTTTCATCATCATCATCAGCCTTTAATGTTCCCACTGCTGGGACAGGCCTCTTCTCCATGAGAGGGAATGGGCTATAATTCACAGGGCCCAGTGCGGATTGGTAGATATCACATGTGTTCGAAGTTTTGTTTCTAAGACATGCCGGTTTCCTCACGATGTTTTCCTTCACCGTTTTGAGAGCAGTGGTAATGGTATACATTACACTAACTAATGCGCCTGTCGATGTCGATGGGGCCGAAAAGTTCTGGAGTGGCGACCGCGAACCGACGATACGACGTGTTGGAAGACGACCGATGACCTGGTGAAGGTTGCGGGAATCCGTTGGATGCGACTCGCAAGGGACCGGTCAATGTAGCGACACTTGGGGGAGGCCTATGTCCAGCAGTGGAAATCTTTCGGCTGAAATGATAATGATGATGATGAATGCGCCTGTCTGGGTTCGAACCCACGACTTACTACTCGTAAGTCGGGACCGCCACCACTGGGCCACCGCTGCTCTCAGGATAGTTTATAACCTGGATTAATAATTAGAATGCTTTTTATCCCGGTAGTGTACGATATTGTGGGACAATTGGGTTCGGTTCATAACATCGACGGTCATTATATCGACAGTTCTTGTATAGACAACGTTCCATCGACGGGTAAGTGAATCAACAGTATCCCAAATCGACAGTACGCTACATCGACAGTACGCTACACCGACAGTACGCTACATCGACAGTACGCTACATCGACAGTACGCCACATCAATAGTACGCTGTTTCGACAGTATTCCATTTACCGAACTCCACACGGGGAACCCGCAGGCAACAGCCTTCCAGTGATGTCATATACAGAGAGAACAATGCACGGACAATAATAATAAATAGTAATTATTATGTACAACCAATTTATTTATTCGCTGAACTTTATTTGACGGTTTTAAGGTTTCGTTTTAATCAGGAAGTTTAAACTTGAAGTATTGATTCTGATAGCTTTTGTACAGCTTCTCAAGATTTCATGGCAAAGATTGACGCGTGCTATTTAATGTTTTGTTTAAAGAACTAATAGATATAAGGTTGAAACCGTAGATATCTACTCAGTACATTATTATGAACCCACATAAATGTTTAATCAGTTATTTAAAACAATCTGCTGTTTCTCCTACAAAAGTGCAATACGACCGTCGTACCTACATGCACGATTAACCTTTGGCTAACGACCTGGTCTAAATGTAACTCTAACGTCGCGGTACTGTCTCATAGACGTAAAAATTTAATTGAAATCACTACATATTATAAAACAAAGTCTCCTGTCGCGTCTGTCTGTCTGTCCCTATGTATGCTTAGATCTTTTAAAACTACGCAACGTATTTTGATGCGGGTTTTTTTGTATATAGAGTGATTCACGAGAAAGGTTTTAGTATATAATTTGACGCGGGCCAAGCCGCGGGCATTGGCTAGATAATTTATAAATTATAACAATTCTATACTGTAAGGTTTTACATATTGATAGATACATGTTTGTAAGTGAATTAATTACAGATAAAGTAAATGTATCATCTTTATTTAAGCAATAATAAACATTTATTCATAAATTAAGTAACTGAATTCAGTCTTTTGAAACAAAAAAACTACTAATCAATCAAAAATTGACTTATAAAATCGTTAGTTCTTTGTACTACACATAATTAAAAAACAACAAAAATAATTAAGTAGTCTTCCTTCAATAATAAAAAAAAATTACAAGGCAAATATTTAGTATATTTTCAACGTCGTAGTATTCAAGTAAGTAAGTCATTGCTTTTGCCCTATTCTTTCCGGCTCCCTGTCATACTCCTAGATAGCCTAGACGCTTGTGGTAGGTGTCTGTCTGCGAAATTGAATAAAACATAAGCCGACGTTGCGTCAACGAGACACTATGTGGTATTATGTAGTTACCTACGTAAACACAGAGGTGTCGACCAATAGACATACTAAGTGTTTGTACTTATAGACCGTACTTACGTCTGTGAGACGGCGATTGCTCCTACATGAACACCTGTGCACTCGGCGCGCTCGCGACCTTTGCTTGGCGGCAACAAGATGAAATGGTAGGAAGGTAGCGGAAGAGTTAAGGTCGTGCGTCGCATATTTTGAAAATGTTATAATAAAAATAGTTACGTCTGCGAGACGTATAACACGTACTGACGTGTTATACGTCTCGCAGACGTAACTATTTTTATCATTTGAACGTATAACTTACTGAAGTTATACGTTCAAATGTATATAACAGCTGTTTTTTTAAATTACCGATGAAAATATTCGATGTGGGGAGGTTTCAAAACCTGTTTTATTCAATTTTCATTCTACAAATAGCATCAAGCTTGTAATTTCACGACGGGTTACGCAGAACTGTACCTTATAGTAGGGTACATGCACATTTTACTAGCTATGCTTAAGTCCATGTAAGAGGGGTGGAAAACATCGTGAGGAAACCGGCATGTCCTAGAACCAAAAACATCGAAGACAAGTGTCATCTACCAATCCGCTCTAGGCCCGCAACTTCGTTCGCGTCAAGTTTCGATATTGCAACGCATCGCCTGCTCAACGGAAGCTTTTTTCCCTTATTTCTTATTGCTGCTCCGCTCTTATTGGCCATAGCGTGATGTTTCATTGCCTTGCTCGATAAATGGACTACCCACGCAAAAATAATTTTCCAATTCGAGCCGGTAGTTCCTGAGATTTTAGCGCGATCAACCAAACAAACAAACAAACAAACTCTCCTGCTTTATAATATTAGTATAGAATCTATACTATATATAGTATCATTAGTATTATCTTGCGTTCATAGGGTCCTGGGTTCGAATCCCGGTAGGAACAAATGTTTGTGTGATGAGCATGGACATTTTTTCCGAGTCATGGATGTTTATATGTATAATAAGTATGTATTTACAAACAAAAAGTATATTGTAGTACATCAACTATCTGGTGTCCACGACACAAGCCTTGCTTAGTGATGCATTCGATGGCGCTGTGTGTTAATGTCCAGCGTTTTTTTTTTTTTTTTTTATTATTTTATAGATTCCCTCTCATAGAGAGGAAGCCTGTGTCCCAGCAGTGGGAACATTCCTCGGCTGATGATGATGATGATGTATACAGATACAAACTCCGCGGCTGCTACTAAAAAATCCTAATGGAAAAACACAATAACACTTTGTCTGACCTGTAAATCGAACTCACTACCGCATGCTCCGCCATCGCGTTTGCGACCACTAGACTAACAAAGCAGTCGACTCTTCTCTTTTAAGACCTGCATAATCCAATTCCCATTCTAACAATAAAACCTTTGTAGAAACAGAAGTTGGATTTTTATTGTTTTATTCATCAGGCATTACCTTGGTTGGGCCAGTAATAAAATATGAAGCTGCATCTTTAGTTTCCAGATGCACGCTACGATACAATAAAGGCAGTCTTTTATTTTCTCTTCGAGTCTTTGCTTTGCTAGCAAAATCTTTTGAAAAGGTAAGTCTTAAGTCTTATTTTGGTAGGAGTAGCGTATGACATTACATTGTTTGGTCGCTAGACTTCGTATTTGTATTTTCTTGTAAATTTTTACTTGGAAGAGTGGTTTTTATTGGCGTAACTGAAACAAATGGTTCAACTTTATCAAAATCAAAATCAAAATCAAAATCAAAGCATTTATTTCAAGTAAGCCAATAACAGGCACTTTTGAATTGTCGAAACAAAGATGAACATTTAAAGTAGCTACAGTCCCAGTCACAAGACATAAAAACTGTGAAAGTACTGTAGTTGCCCATTCCCTAGCGTAGATCTCTATGGAGAAGAACGGGCAAGAAACTCCATGGACACTCTTTTAAATCAAAATATTGTTACAAAATCTTGGTTACATCATTCATGTTGAGATGGTAGATTATGTGAGAACAATGTAGCAAGATGTGCACGTTAAAAGTGTCCATAGTAAAAACAAAATAATTCATTCAAATAAGCCATGGCAACTAAGAGATGACCAGTCACAACTGACAGCACCCGTTCACGAACATGACGCATGGATCAGCACCATTCAGCTCATCAATTTATTGTATAACCATTTATAAATATATATTACGTTTGAAACTGTTTTCTGTCTGTCACTCACCCTCTCAAGGTTCATTGGAAGACCAGCCTCAGACGGCATCATCTGTCTGGCATGAATGCAGAAATGAACCTTTATGCATAGGGTTGGCGCAGCCGTGAGGCACACAGTACTCAGGTACATATACTATGTATTTTTTCTTTTTTTTTGTAACTTTTTCAATATTATTGTGTGTGTTCGTTACGTCAACAAAACATTTTTTTATAAAGCCGCACAGATAGAGAATAGATCTGAAAATGGCGCCCGCTCGCATGCGTTCTCGCTCACTCTCTATCGCTGTCTATACTCACACAGTGAAGTACGCGCTACAAAAAAATAGTCAGTCAGGATTCACTTTCCACGCTACTTGACGCACTCCGAGTTTTCGTTAAATTCGTTCCGTTATTTTGTTGTTTTCGTTGATATTCATTGTTGTTTTTGTTGAGTTTGATTGTTATTTGTTTGCGTTACGTTTGATTGTTATTTATTTTCGTTAAGTTTTTGTTACGAACGTTGACATTTTGTGATTGATTGACGATGACGAAAACTCGCTCCTTATTTATTTTATTAATATTTTTGTCATTATTTCTACTATAATTAATTTATAATATTAAAAAAGAATAATATATAACAAAAAAAGTCAATAAAAATCGATGTTTGAGAACTTGTTTTGCCAACCGTACCATGCGTACCCGCCGCCATTTTCAGATCTATTCTCTATCTGCGCGGCTTATATCATGCTTTCACTTTAACTTTGAAAAGGTCTCGTTTAACAATGTCTTATTAAGGAATATGCAAGTGACACAAAACTTTTAATTATTTTAATGCATTTTTTTAACCAAAAATCAGTGTCGTAAACTTGTTTAATTTTCTAATACTTACATCACTCAGTATACAATTACTATTTCATGAAACATATTTTTGGTGAAACGAAACGCGAACGTCCTCGATAACGCCGGTAGTCACGTCAAAAGCTATGTCAAGTGAAAAGTACTTAAAAATGTTTCACAACGATTTCACTATAATGTGGAAAAAGCAATTTATTTGTAAAATTAATTAATTTGATGTAAATATGGCATAATGAGGTAAATGACGTCCCATGGCATGACATGAATAGCCGCAGGAGTCACTGACGTAAGAATGTCATAGACAATTGTAATCTTGTAATTTATTTACCGCCACTGCTTTACAAAACGGTGCGGGGCCATCTTCCCTCTGTTATTCAACGTATCTTTGTAAAATAAAAAATACTACTTATAAATAAACAACAATTTCCTAACAATCTACTTGTAGATATTAATGTAAAAAGACCGCAGCTTCGCTACAATAAAATGGAGTATAATATACTAAGTGCTAGCTTCCAAAAATAAAATGACTGATACTTAAAAGACTACCAGTTTATCAACAAAAGATAACGAGCGAAAATCTAGTAATGGATCATAATAAAAACTTGGGAATTCAATGGCGAGTATTTATCGTCATAAATCATTTCGCCGACATCGTTAAAGTAAGAAAAAAGCGATCAAGTGCGAGTCGTATTCTCAAAAGAAGGGTTCCAAGAAGTTGTGGGCTTCGAAAAAATCTTTTATTTTTCTGATTTATGCGCGTATCGTACTGAGGAAGCTCGTTGCTAAAATAACAGCCGTGCTTGCCTAGGCTGGTCTGTGGATGGGTGACCACCCTTACACACCTAGTTTCCTCCGTGCCTCGGAAAGCACGTTAAGCTGTTGGTCCCGGCTGTCATTTGTCCATCTTTGGCAGTCGTTACAGGCTGACAGTGGCCCAAGAAAGTCTGACAACGAGTCTTACTAAGTGGTGTCGTATTGAATACTGGGTTGTGGAGGTCAGATAGGCAGTCGCTCCCTGTAAAATACTGGTATTTAGCTGCATTCGGTTAGACTGGAAGCCGACCCCAACATAGTTGGGGAAAGGCTTGGCAGTTGATGATGTGCGATTGTATAATTATCACTTGCTTCGGTGAATAAAAACACCGTGAGGAAACGAGCATGCCTGAGAAATATTTCTCGACGACTTGTCAAACCAAGTCACAGGTCCCATGAGCGGCATTAAAACTCTGACATCAGGTTGGGCATTCACCCAGGGCTGCGGGACTGTTCGAGATACTGTGGCCACGTAACATAAAGGGCGAGGAAGGAATATGGATGGGTTTTAGTCAGTAAAAGTTTGACACTCCCTCCCGCTCCACTCAGAGTGGGAGAAGTTATTTGACGAAAAAAAAAGTTGGGCATTCACCACATACGAAAATAAAACCAAGGGTTCCGTACCACCGTTCAATATAATCGAGCAGAAACGTCGAAAAACCCCCATTTCTTGTATTCTTCATTCATATAGCGGCTTTATTGTCTGTGGAAATTTCAAATGTCTATCTCTATTACTGTTCAAAAGATACAGCTCTGTAACTGATGGGCAGACAGATACACAGACATCGGAGTAATAGAGTCTCGTTAGCACCCGTTCGGTACGGAACCCACAAATATGAAATGTCTGATATCATTAATTCAGAACAGAATTCGCCCACAACCAAAACCGAGGCGACAGACCAATACACATTTTATCGTAATGGAAATAATTCCGTTTCGTATTTATTTTTTCAATGCAAATGGCGAAAATTTCCATACATATGAGCATAAAGATAAATAAGCAATACAATCGGGAACGATTCGGTTTGATGTTTCTATTCGAAAATGTTTTGCTTTCTGGGGCATGAAAGGAAAACGTCTAGTATTGGAACTTTCCAACCAAATACCTAATACTTGGCGCAAAAGAGACAAACAAACCGAGGAATAAATTATAGAGGACGACTATAGGAAAAAATATGGCTTCCATTAGAATATCAGCCATCCAGAATATTTCCATGCAATAACTTCGGTTATCTTCGGTTCGGTTTGGTTCCGTTTGATAACGGTATATGTACCGTGACAGAAATTAATCAGCTATTCTATACAAAAGCCTATTTCATATAATTCTACAGTAAAAAGGTTTTTTTTTTTTAAGTATTTTTTTTTTGTTCGGGGATTAGGCCACCCACACAAACTATAGTATTTAATTATGAAACTTGCATTGATTTCTTCCTTATAACCTCTAGATTCTAATGGTTAAATTAGCCACGCATTGTCTAAACGGAATAAATGCGAAAAATCTGCAAAAACACTTACGAAAACCAAAATAAACAGAAAAAGTAAATGAAGTTGTCTGTCAATCACTAAAAAGGTGGGTTTAAAACGTTCCGTGCCACGTTGATTGTTTATACCATCTATGCGATTTTAGCATAAACTTTTAAAAATAGCATTAAAAATGCTCACAGTTTAATAATATTTATTTTTATATTCTTGACACTGACGACAACAGGAATGATTTGACTCGCAAAAAAATATCATAACATAGCTTTTTTATTATTATTTTAAGATTTCGTTTTTATTTTTACGTAATATTTCGTTTAGTACCATAGTAAAATGGTTACTTTTTTTTTGGTGTTGTTATTGATAATAAATGCAATGATAAGGTGGGCCCAAAAAAAACTATCTCCTTTGAATTGAATTTTCACTGTTGATATCTATATCCTGAATCAATCGTAAATGTTTGTATGACGAAACCCCTTTTAACGAGTAGGTTAGTACAAACTATTTGATGAAAGTTTTTTCCTTCTACAAACAAGACATAACCTTTTAATAGAAATCTCGACCCTGGGTCTCAAGCATTGACGTCAAAACCAAATATCGCTAAAGTAGTCGATATAAAATCCATTATATTGAAAGAAACGATATTTACAGTAACTTTGATGTTCCTGTTATTATGATAGCTCCTAATATACCTTATGCTTTCGTGTAAATCAGCTCAATCTAGTGTTGTCTAGGTAACATATAAGTGTCTCTAAATAGATTTCTTAAACATATTGGAAACATTTTGTCTTTTTTGCAATGACGATACAAAAAACGTCGAAAACTCATGGGACGTCACATTTCGGTACATTTTTAACCAGAAAGTGACGTCATAAGCCCGTACTCATGATCTTTGAGCGATTTACATTCGTAATTTTTTATTAGTTTCATAAAACAAAAACACGTATCCAATATGTTTTGATAATCTAACTGACGGACTATGCAGAATTACTTTTTTTTTGTAGTCATTCGTCATCCCTATTCCCGTAAAATGCTAAATATGGACGTATGGAGGTTGCCCGCCCCAGCGACAACCTTAACCAAGGGTCGTAAGTTCCTGCCGGGGTTGCGGGCCTGTTCGAAAGAGATACCGCGGCCCCGGAACATAAAGGGCGAGGAAGGAACATGGATGGGTTTTAGTCAGTAAAAGTCTGACACTCGCTCCCACTCCGCCCAGAATGGGTGAAGTTATTTGAGGATTTGCCATCCTAAAAAAAAAAAGGTCGTAACTTGTACCCCATAAGGGGTGCACCTAGCGCGCAGTCGCTTGTTTTGTATGTATTTGCCCCTAGCTGGAGGCTTAACACTCAAGGCATCCACAGGATAGTCCAGTTAATCAGAAGCCAGCCTTCTAGATTGTCGTACGAGATGCCATTACAAAACACGTATTTAGTTTTATACCAACTTTAGTGGGGTCGGCTTCCACTCAAGCCAGATACTGCTGAGTAACAGTATTTTACATGGAGCGGCTGCCTATCTAATCTCCACAACTCAGTTACTCGTTAATAGGGTACCCCTTAGTAAGACTGGTTGTCAGACTTTCGGAGTCTCGAGCCACTGACCACTCGTAACGGCTGCCAAAGATCTATAAATAAGATCCGGCACCAACGCCTTAAAGTGCTTTCCGAAGCTTGGAGGAAACTCGGTATGGATGGATGGGATAGTCACCCTTTAACAGATTAACCTTAACAAGCTCAACTTGACCTTAAAGATCAACTCGTCTGGCTTTTATTATTTAGCCGCGAGCTACTTCAATTTCCTTCCCAAATTGTATGATTTTCCCAAATGGCTTATAAAGACATATTCTTAGAACAAGCTTTTGTGGACCTTTTCTGGAAATAAGTCGCAAAGTCGTTTCCAAGTCTCCTTATGTTTGACTTGTGTTCTAACGAGTTGGACCCTAATTACCCCTTTTATCCACAGCGTCTGTTTCTGAATCCTTATTGTAATTTTATGCTAAGCTGACTGCCAAATCTTCGCCTTTTTTCTCGGAATTTCTACCCCTTACCAAGTTACCAGCGCAAGTTGGAGTTCTTCGTCATTATTTTGTACAAGACATACAGAATTACCACTAAGTAATAATAAATTAATGTTTGGAATCATCGTAATCATAATACCTGCGGAAAATGGATTGAGAGCATGTGGAACCGGATTTCGTTCCCACAGTGGAACTGCTTTTACCCGGGTTTTATAATGGGATATTTACCGGGTTTCGGATGCCTTAGATAAGACTATGGAAGCTACCGAAATAAAAAAATTATGCTGGCCTTTCATTGGTATTTCACCTTCAATTTTTTATGAAATGGTACACCACAGGCTACCTGCAGTATTTTCTCTCTTTCCTATTTAAATTCATCCAAAGGTTGTCTTTAAGAGATCGCTTTTAGCGATAAGACCGCCCATTGTGTCAACCCTTGTAAAATGTTTACATTTGTATCTGTAATTTTTATGGTGTACTTATTAAACATTGTTCTATCTATTTATCTATTCTATCTATTTTTAAGTACAGTGATCATTATTCTCGTTGGCATAAGGTTTATATTAGACAATAACTACCTGTAAGCGCAGTGGCATGCTTACGGGCCAAGTATACGGTAAGACCATCAGGCATGCGGACTGTCAAGAAACCCTAGCATCATGAAGAGTAGTAGGTTGAAAGGGCAAACCGCAAGTGGCGGTACTTTCATAGAAGCCTTGGCTTGTATGAAAGTACCGACACTATGTTAAAAGATTTTAAGTGCCATGCTGTTGTTAAGGACAACCAAAATATAAGGCAATGAATTCAACGAGCATCAAAAAGCAGTACTTAAATGTCGGGAACAATACCTATCCCTGAATAGAAAAAAAAAAAATACACACATACGCAGCATAATTTTGCCCACATATGACTATTACCATATTTAGCACTTTATTTAATTATCTTCCTTCCTCATTAGATCCTATCCAATTACAGTAAAATGAGGAAAATTAATTTACATTATTTCACATGTTTAATCGTTTTCATTTCATTTAATCAAGCTTGCAGAAACGGTTATGGAGCGAGCCATTTTCAGCATAACGTTGAAAGATCGAGGGCAGTAGGTAATTGTAAAAATCCGACTTACTTAGGTAGTATTATATTTTCTCAAACTCTCTAACTCAAATTTAAAGCTTATGTTAAGTAAACCATTACGGCACTTTTGAATGTCAAAACACAAGCGAAGCCACTCAGTCACAGTCACATGGCATAATAACTTAAGAAAGTATCTACTGTAGTTGCACATTCCAAAGCGTATATCTCTATGGAGAAGAATAGGCAAGAAACTACATTGATTGGATTCCATCTGTAGCCCAGCCCGCAAAAAAAAATTAAGAAACATGTTCCTAGAGAATCTGAAGTTGCGTTGTTGCAGCCAATCAGAAACAAGCAACGTCTCAGATCTCTCAGATCCAGTATGGGGTTGAGTTCTGGGGCCGAGCTGCCGATTGGGAGCGAGCATTTAGGATGCAGAAGCGTGCCGTGAGAGCTATTACGCGATCACAATGGGATGACACCGCGAGACCACTTTTTAAACGGCTAAAAATATTAACTGTTCCCGCTATGGTGATATTGCAGGCAGCGGTATACGTTAGGCAACATCTCAACGAATACAGTAAACGTGGAGATAGGCATAATTATTGTACTCGTGGTAGAAACAAGTTAGCTGGTTACCCACATACCCTAGCTAAGTCTGGAAAGTTAATTCATGTTATGGGTCCATCAGTATACAACCGGCTACCGGATAACATCTTAAGCGCGACATCTGACAATGCTTTTAAAGCAAAACTAAAAGGATGGCTAACCGACCAGGCATTATATGACCTAAAAGAATGGTTTTAGATAATTTTGTATGATTGCTATGTATTGTTTGTTCATTCTTAATTTACTTATTTTAATTTATGAATGTATTTTATGATAATTTTTAATGGGTTTTTAGTAATTTTTAATAAGTTTATTTATGTGTCGGATTTGTTAATGTGATCATGATTTGTGTTTTTTACTTTTTATAAAACTGACCTGTAATTCCGAATAATTATTAATAAATAAACTAAACTAAACTAAACTAAATCTATTTGAAGCGAACACAAATTATAAAATGATATTGTACCATGCATTGCCACTAAGAAAGAAAGAAAAGAAAGAAAGAAAGAAAACATATTTATTCGGCACATGCCATAAGTGCACACAACAAATAAAAAAATGAAATAAGTGAAAACAACATAAAAACTACCATAACTATTTATAATTATGCAGTTTTTTTTCCTGTAAAGTTGCTATATTTTTGACTTTCGTGGTGTCAGAACTTCAACGATGAAATAGTTGGCGTTTGACCACTAATATCTCTGTAGATAAGGAGAAGGTACCCATGTATGGCCCAGAACAAAACAATGATTCCAATGACGGGGAGGTTAGTTACCGACGTAGCCCGAAGAATTGGGGAACTTAAGAGGTAGTAGATACAGCATGCACATTGCTCGCACAACGTTTGGCCGATGGGGCCGAAAAGTTCTCTGGAGTGGTGACCGCGAACTGGAAGACCTCCCACGAGGTGGCCCGATGACCCGGTGAAAGTTGCGAAAATCCGCTGGATGCGAGTCGCATGTGGCGGCATTTGGGGGAGGCATATTCTCAGCAGTAGACGTCTTTCGGATGAAATGATGATGATGATGATGACGAGGAGAAGAAGTGCCTTTCGACTACGTTAGCTTATTTTTACACACATTATTTTATTTTGCACTACTTTTAGACTACGTCTGCTTTGAACATAAAATAGAACTACAAATGGCGTGCGTCAATCTGGTACTTGAATCAGTTGATGTTGGATAGAATATTGGCCACTTGGTATTTATTGACCTAACGGTGAGGTCTCTGATTCGATTTTGATTGCTGCTATATAAATATATCTCGCCAACGAGTGCCATGGGATCGTTCTCACAACTTACTATAAGATTGTTATGGGATTATGGTCCATGGAGGAAGATTTTGAGAGAAAAACTTGTTTGACACAGACAATCATAGGTTTTCCAAATTAACACGTTTTTGAGAAGGCTCCCATAAATTCACTTTTTATGTTGTTGTTAAGGGGGTAAGCAAATCCTGATGATAATTGAACTGTTAGTGTAGTGTGTTGTCCTAGTGTGAACCGGTTGGTTAACGTTTACGAAGATCAATTGAGGGTAGTTGAATAAACGCCTTCACTTTGCTGTCGCGGTTCCTCCAATACTTCAGTCTTCCCACGACCACGGCTGGTGCAATCCGGTCGAAACGTCGGGCTGAAAATAAGGGTAAATTCGCGATAAATACCCGTTTTCATGTGTTTTATAATGTGCTCTGACGATAGCTTAAACCATTGGATATCAGCAACCAGCAGCGAGAGCAGCGGTGGCCAAGTGGTGGCGGCCCCGACTTGAACAGTAAGTAGTGGGTTCGGAACTAGACAGGCGCATTACTTTGTGTAATTTATTTCATCACCACTGCTCTCAAAACGGTGAAGGAAACTATCGTGAGGAAACTGGCATGTCCTAGAACCAAAAAATATTTATGTACACACTCGCCACCACCATTAAACACGAAATATAAAACTGCTTCACATCTGTAACCACACTAATTCTGGTCCAGTTTAAAACCAGCGTCGGGCACTAGGTTGTCTGGCATTTTGCTGAACTATCTATTTGGCGCAGCCGTGAGACACACAGTGTCACACTGTTTAGTTTTTTTTTTTAGTTTTAGGTTTTTTATTACTGTTTTTTGGTTTCCATTTTTTATTTTGTTCTGTTTGTTTTTTTTATGCTGTGTGCACTTGTGGCGTGTACCAAATAAATGTATTTACTTTCTTCTTTCTTTCAACTGTGTAGTAGAACTAGTGCGAATGATCTAAAATTCTGACAACCAGTCTTACCAAGCGGTATCGTATATCACCCAGTACTAACTGGGATGTGGTGATCAGATAGGCAGTCGCTCCATGTCAACAACTAGTATTCAGCTGCACCCGGTTGGAGTGGATACCGACCCCAACATAGACAGGGAAAAGGCAAGGCAGATGATGATTTAAAGTTTTATTTTGAGTGATCTTGATTGTGTTCAATTAATTGTGTACGTGATTCGTAATTTCCTTCTTTCTTTCGAACTAGGGATGGGTAACAGTTTAGGTGGGCGCTACAGGGCAATCCACGAAATTCATTTTTCTGACATCTTTTGCAATTTTCAGGCCAGTGCTAGGTTGTATGTTGATTAAAAGAGGTATTCCTCAGAGCGCATCTAGTTTTGAGCGCAACCATCTAAGCGCAACTAAATCATTCCTAAGAGCGCAACCATATTGTTCGTTACTGTAAGACTTACAGAATTATAATCATCAACATTATCAATACAACCCTCTAAGTTCAAAAAGGTCATGGAATGTCTTTGACTTTGAAAAATTCGTTCCTCAAATTTTGCGGGTAATCCTGGAGACAAATCATGTTTCCGCAATTACTATGATTGGTTGGCGGAAATAACTACCCCCAATCTATACCTACCGCCAATCAAAGTTCTACAACTGACATTCAACTCGACGGTAGAACATAATCAGGGGACTAAGTTACATGGATAATTGGACACGACCTATGATGTATAACTAAGTATAATGTCGTAACAATTTTACGTGGAAATTCGTCAGTATTCCTACTATAATATGGGCTTTAAAATAACTGACGAACACTGTTTTCATCTTTCACGGTTTAAAACTAAACTTATATAATATTATGGTCACTTATTTTTTTGAGCTTCCGATATTTCGACGCTGTTGACACTGACGTGTCGAAATATCGGGAGTTCAAAATAATAAATAATCACGGAAGATATCCCGTAACTGACAATCATCATCATCATTATCATCAACAGCCTTTTAATGTTCCCACTGCTGGGACAGGCCTCCTGTCTTTGGGAGGAAATGAACTATAATCCACCACTCGGGTCCAGTGTGGATTGATAGATGTCACATATTATCAAAAAGTGTTGTTAAGTGTTCAAAATGTTTGTATTTATATTTTTATGGTGTACATAATAAAGAGTATTCTATTCTATTCTATTCTATTCTATTATCTTCGATTTTTTGGTTCTAGTATGGCATGTAAGTGACAATATGAGTTTATAACTGACGAAGTTTAGGTGTACCGGAGATACACCTTTGTTTAACTTTCCAGGTGTGACAGTCGTGATGTCCTGCATTTTACTTCCAAAAGCGATATTCAAATGGATCCCAACCTCATTCTAAGATTTAATTTGAAGTATTTCCTTGATTGTATGAATTGTTGCGAAAGCGAAGGAATATAGCCTCTATGTACCTACAAATATTAATTAGTTAAATATTATTAAAAGAGGGGGATAGCGCGGAGCGGTGTTACGTGCGTGCGCGCCACGCCGCGGGCGAGTCAATTAGGCCTGAGTGTCGGAGCTAGCCGTACACGGGTGAGCAAACATGGCATTATTCAGTGCTCGTGTGTCTTCAGATTGACCAGATATTCAGTTTATATTGAGTTCCAATGTTGTTGTGTGTGTATTGATTACCAGCGATCAGATTCAGAAATGATACCAAATCATAAACCAGCTGCGAGGCTCGGGGTGGCTTATATAAGGGGAGGTTGCAGGCCACTTTGGGAGGACACCCATCCACCATTGCGATGATAATTCAGTAACTGTTATTCGTGAAACCAGTTAACAAAAATCCAATGTTCGTTGGATTCAAATAATATCGTACCTGGGCTTATTTCAGAGACATAGGGTACTTTAGGTTCAGATATTCGTCCCTAATGGATAATGCGACATGGTGGAGATGCTGGGATCTCATAATAGTTTGAAAATAATTTTTGGTTCAGTTCCTAATATTTAATTGTGCGGATAGATCGAAATTGCGTTTTTTGCTTTAAATAAATGAGGTCACCCAGTTTTATAGTTTCCGAATACCCTCTATACTCATAAAAAAAGTTTTTAAAAATGGCGACATGAATGTTAAACCAACTTCGATGTTTGATTTGCCGAAAAAATTACGTCCAAAATGCGAAATTTACTCTGTATCCGCCATTCGTTAGGAGTAAAAAATGTTTACGGCTCCTGTACCTCAATTCTTTTTGTTTATTACTCCTGCCTTAACATCAACATCTACACAGACCTTTCCGAAAATGTTTTTGATGATTAATGTCAGCCATTTTTTAGCCAACATTACTTGTCTAGATGATGCATAATATATTATTATTTACTAGCAGTACTACAGTGTACTATGCTAGCACAGAATCCTATTTTTTTTCATAAATATTAAACTAAGTTACTTCTCAGAACATCAGCTATCTACTAATAAAAATTGCGTCAAAATCGGTCTAACCATTTCGGAGATAAGCCACAAAGAACAAAAAAGAGATGCAGAGATTTAGATGATCTATTTGCTTGTGCTATATAACAGACAAATCGTCCAACTCTCTAAGTTCATTAACTAAGATACGGGGCGTGTTCGACATTATTTTCGGAGATCCGTAACTGAAAGGTTACCAACGGAACTCTATTACTAAGCCTCCGCTCTCCGTCCGTCTGTCTGTCTGTCAGCGGGCTATATCTCATGATATGTAATAGGTTGATAGTTGACGTTTTTACAGAATAAGTGGTACAGCTAGCTGCAATACGTAACTTCGTCTGCGTCACATAAGAGAGAAAAAACTCACATTTTCCCCGTTTTCCAACATTTTTAATTTGTAGCGTGATGTTAGATAGCCTATAACCTTCCTGGATAAATGGTCTATCCGACAGAAATATGTTTTTTTCAATTCCCATCAGCAGTTCCTGAGATTAGCGCATTCAAACAAACAAATAAACTCTTAATTTATAAGAGGAATGGGCAAGAAACTCCATGGACACTCTTTTAAATCATAATGTTGTTACAAAATCTTGGTTAGATAATATTACTTTAGTTTTATAATATTGGTACCTAGAGAGTTCTGTTGCCGCTATCGGCACGGGTGACCACTGAAAGCCAGCGCTGTTCTGTTGGCTCCCCACAGCGCAGCATCATGCTGAGTGGGTAACCTGCTATTTGTCGCACTCGCGGCGTGTAAATTTTTATTCTTTGTCTGAAAAGTCTTTGTCTGTGTTTAGGGAATGGGCAACTACAGTACTTTCACAGTTTTATGTCTTGTGACTGGGACTGTAGCTACATTTAATTTTCATCTTTGTTTCGACAATTCAAAAGTGCCTGTTATTGGTCTGCTAGAAAAAAATGCTCTGAAAAATGAGTACTACGTTGGAACGAAACACTTGTTGGATTCATGAACTTTGAAAGCACTTAGGGAGTAGGGGCAACTGTCCAGACCAATCGTGTTGTCATTCATTATTAGTTTGGGTCCCGAACTAATCTAATGTCGCCCGGAACATTTGGCTGAAACTATAAGTTTCGTGTATGGAGTTTCTTGCCTATTCTATTTTTAATTATATGTAATATTTTACCAGTTAGCCTTAAACATAAATACCTATTATTAGTTAACAACCATGATGGCAGTCGGGATAGTAACTCACTAGTTTCTAACAGGTATACTACCAGGTCGATGACAGCAGGTAAATACGATACCCAGAGTTAGTCATTACTATGGCGACAGAACTTAAAAAATAACGCGTTCCCTATTTATTGAACTCTCTGCAAACTAAAAAAATATTTATTAGATAATATGTAAGTGTAGGTATCAAGAATGTGAAATGATGTGAAATGTGAAATGTGTGAATGTGAATGTGAAATATGTAAGTGTAGGTATAAAGAATGTGAAAAGAGACTCAGTTTTGTGGGACAATGTATTTAGTTTTATGTTTTTTTTTTAATGTAAATAAATCATTCATTCATTCAAACATTGCCTTTCCTACTTTAATTGCATTACTTAGTATAGAGATCTCCATTCTATGGAATGGGCAATCAAAGTATTTTCACAGATATTATGCCTTGTGACTGGGACTGTATAGGTACATTCATTGTAGCCTTTGTTTGGACCGTGCAATTGTGCCTGTAATTGGCCTACTTGAAATAAATGCTTTGATTTTGTGCAAGAGTTCAACAGTTCAAATTTTCAGTAATTTTACAGCTATTTCCACATCTTTTATCATCATCATCATCATCATTCTCTTGCCCTTATCCCAATTTATTTGGGGTCGGCGCAGCATGTCTTCTTCTTCCATACTCCTCTATTTTTCGTCATCTCATCAGACACTTCTTTTCTTACCATATCCGTCTTAACATTTATATTTCCACATCTTTTATATTCCTGTCAAAATAACAATATTTTTTATTTTCTTTGAAAAAAGGTTGCTATTGGGTGGTTAGCCACTGCCAAACAAATCAAAATCACAATGATCTTTGTTCTTTTAAAAAATAAGGTACCCATTAGGTTGCCGGTGGCAGAGTTTAAATATCTCTAAATGAATTGTATCACCCATATCCAGATAAGAGAGCCAAAATCAAAGTAAACTTTATCCGCTGGAAAATAAGGTCTCAATTCCGTTGCGCCTGCACCCATGGCTTGCTTCAGTACCGGTTTGATTTTCAGGCTTTTTTGTAAAGCTACTGTGAGAGTTTTTCTTCTGCATAGCGTTCGTGTAAGCCCCTTGAGGGATCAGTTATTTGAATAGATCCTTTGTGTCGTTGGTTACAGAGTTGCAACTAGTATACTCTTGAGAATGAACTGCCAGGGTAATATTTAAAATAGCCTCGGTTGCTTCCTTTTCTAGAAATGTCTCAGTCCTTTTGTGCTTGTATTAGAAATTGGTCGTCATATTTAAGACTAGCTGACCCACGCAACTTCGTCTGCGTCACATAAGAGAGAAAAACGAAAGGAAAAACACCATTACCACACAACATTTTTCATTCCTGCTCCGCTCCTTATGGTCATAGCGTGATGTTATATAGCCTATAGCCTTTTTCGATACATGGACTATCCAACGCAAAAATATTTTTTTAATTCGACCCGGAAGTTACTGAGTTTAGCGCGTTCAACCAAACAAACAAACAAACAAACTCTTCTGCTTTATAATATTAGTATAGATTTTGGGTATAGACTGCCAAACTGATTGGTTTTCTTTATTGGGCTAATACAAAATAGCGAGAAATTATGTACCAGCTGTCTTTAAACAAAACTTCAATACCAATTTGACCCAAATGTATGGGACAGGTGGTGTTGGTTATATGGAAAGAAAAGTTTTGATCACAAGTTTCTGTTAGGCTTTGATTAAAATATCAACACATACCCATGTTGGTGTTGATATTTTAATCAAAGCTATTAAAAATGCATTACTGACTGTGGTTTTACTCGAAGCAAAACGAAAGTAATATTCTTGATACATACACAAAAAAAAAAATGCGCCTCTAACCAACTTAGAAAGGGTAAGTAACTAGTGAACAAAATATTGTATTACGCATAGACCCTAAGAGAAAAGTAAAATAAATCTGTGCTAGCCTAATGGCATCGCAAGTTGTACAAGAAAGGCCGAAAAGCATTAGCGAGATGTGAAAGCCGATATCAATATGAAAGTCAACAACTTGACCGACAAACATGCTAAATTTAGAAAAAGGACAAAAAGTACACGAAACAGGGAGAGGAAACGGAAATCTGATCCCGACGATGTATTGATAAGATCGTATGAAAAATGTTGGCCTATTTTTTTCGATGTTATACGTACTCCTATCAAAGGATATTGAGTGTTAGTAGAAAACTGGGTTGTGGAGGACAGATAGATAGTTTGTCCATGTAAGAAAGTAGAATTTTACCGACCTTATTTATGGACATTTTTATGAAACTATCGGCGAAATTATTAACCATTGCACACAACTTAGGACCCATTCATTTTAATATCTATCCGTGGTGCTAGGCAACTGGGCTTATCCCAGTTGTAAACGTCCCTTTGGGCCTATTGGCCTTGTTTCGTTCTGTCCCCTGTCGATATGGAGGGAAGTGGAAACAGCGTTTTTTTCCTACTCCTCCGCTATACTTTCTGATTAATTTCGTTGCGGGATCCAAGACAGTTATATTCGTTCTCAGGGAGTTTGTCGAGCTTCATTGTCTCGGCGCTTTTCTGGTGGTCGTCACTTGTAATTCTAGCTTTCAGGAGTAACAGTTGTTTGGGAATAGTGTGGCAGGCTTGTCCCCAAAAAAAACCCTTGCATGGGTCGATTGACAAGGTTAAGCCACCCTCTCCAAGGTCAGTTGGTGGATGGATCACCACAGACCACGGCTGACTTTTTCATAACTATAACGGTCGTGACTGTAGTCAGTGGCTCGTAAGTTTGACAAATAAGAAAGAAAGAAAGAAAGAAAGAAAGAAAGAAAAAATGTTTATTCGTCGCAAAGTCATGACGTGCATACAATATTAATAAGGTAAACATAGAACGCATTAATACAAACACAAACACTTAAACTTAAACCGAAAATTAACACAGCAACATTAACATCATTGTAAGACTAAACAAAAACCAATCGTTTACCATCAAAAAGAGGAAAAGTTTTAAGTTTGGATGTAGATACAATGGGCTGATGTCCGTAACTCCACGTCAACGCGCGTATTTTACGTATATATGCTACAATCTACCACGCGGGTCCAGTGCGGGTTGGTGGTGATGTCACATGTCTTCAAATTTTTGGTTCTATGACATGACGGTTTCCTCACGATGTTTTCCTTCACCGTTTTGAGAGCAGTGATGAAATAAATTAAACAAAGTAATGCCTGCCTGCCTGGGTTTGAACCCATGACTTACTGTACGTAAGTCGGGGCCACCACCACTGGGCCACCGCTGCTCTCTTCGATGTAGGTGATAATCTCTGAAACGATTTATCAATAAAATTTTAAAAATTCTTTCCCTGGTGCAAAGCAACACAATTACCGGGCGAAGTCACGAGTAGAAGTTATAGTCAAATACATTTTAGCCTCAAAACGATGAATGACAAAACACAATCTCAAGGTAAATAGTTCGATAGATTACCTGTATATATCATTGCATATATATGTCACCGTAAAGTTCTCAAACACGTTAGAAACGACGACGATACGATGACGACGACAACGACTACGTCGTCACGTCGTCACGTCGATTGTAATCTCTCTAGCGAGATTGTAAACTCTCGAAGTGAAACCGCAATACCGTAAAATGCATGCGACGGAAGTATCTCTGCCCCAATAATCGGGACTTGGGGCACCCCCACGTTAGGTTAGTTAGGTTCTTTTAACCCCAAACAGAAATAGGGGCCCCACGTAGCGGGGCTCTGTCAACTATGCTTTTTAGGGGAATATAAAGTGTTTTAGGTTAGGTTATATTAATCTGTATTTCTCAGGAATGGTACATTATATTTTCATGAGAGTGGTCATCGGGCAACGGGGACCCCTTCTTCCCTCCCTCTCCTTCAAATCGCGCGAGTTGTTTTTGATCGCATACATTTCACAATATCACGGTTTCACTTCATTAGATTACAATCTACCGAAAAATAATGCGTCATATTGTAAGCACTATGTTTGTTTGACAATCTCTCTAGTTATATAACAATCTTATATGTTTGACAATTTTACGGTGGCATATACATTATATCGTGGAAAACACCATAAATTCACATCGCATGTGACATATGACGCAAAGAGCGATTTATCGGCGATTTAAGTTACAAACGATGACAAAATTTATGCTCGTTTATCCTGGTAGGTACTAGGCGACAGATTTCCCTTTATATGCACCTTGTTGACTTTTCAACGCTAAGCTAGTACCGAGAATTGAAATTCCAACAATGCATTAATATTTAGACTACAGTATATAATAGTAGCTTTAACTAAACAAAACAAATGAATGTGAACTTGTACCAAAAACTCGGAAACGTAAACGATATTTTATCGCTACCCGTACTAACTGTCGCTAATTATCATGTCGAAAGCGTATCATAATATACACCGGTCCTGTATTATGATTTTGATACGCTTGTGATTTATGATAACGATTACAATTTTATTACGAGTTGCTTGGTACAAGTTCACAATCACTTGTTTTTTCGGGAAACAGGCGCCGAGGCTAATAAAGCCGGATTACCTACCTATAAAAGAAGATCTTCTGACATTCCACGAACCTGACAAAAAGCCATTGCCACAGCTCGCTCGTCTATTATTCCAGAAACTTAAATTAGGTTACATAAAAGATTCGCCTCAACTGTTAATAAGAAAATGTTATAAACGACCTAATATTTGTAACAAACTCAAAAACATCTCACAGAATTTGTTTGAGGTATTAAAATAATTATCTAACTTTGTGGAAATAATAAACATGGGATAAAATTGATGTTACTTGTTTCTTTCCAAACATTAATGGTATGGAAATATTAAAAAGCGTGTAGAATATTGATGGCTCCCGGCTGAGGAAACATAAATATAATTTAAATGATGACGGAAGTAAGAATAGGCGTCATTTTCTTAGTAAATTAACAGAACCTAGATAGAACTTTCATGTTGCGTAAGAAGATAATAAAGTAATTAACTAAATTCTGCCCTATTTAAATAAAATACAAGTACTTTTTTCTAATGGGCTAAAGCTCAGAAAAGATTGCCTATGAATAAATTAAAATCGGTCGATGAAGAAACCACTTCTATAATTTTGTTAACTTCTACAGCCAGGAAAAAAATCAACTAAAAACTAAACAATCAAGTACACAAACGCGATACAAAAAGAAACACTAAGGAATAATGATATTGAAATAACTGAAACTGTGTACTAAGTCCAAATCTGGCATGCAGCCATGAAGCAACGCAACGAACTTGCAATAACCACCGTATCGATTCAGCCATTTTATATTTGAACCTATAAATCAATCAGAAGATCCGCAAGACAGAAACGAATTGACTTCTATCAATACGATAACAGTATGGTAGTAAATAAATAATATTTGAACTCTGTGAGAGACTTTTAATACAAATTCTTAGTCAACAGTGAGAAACGAGATACGTCTTTTATTGACAGGGATACAGATACTGTGGATTTTTGTGACAATGAAGCTGTAGTAAGGTTACTCAAACTCAAAGCATTTATTTCAAAAGACAAGCACTTTTGTATAATCAAAAATATCCTATCAAACAGTCCGGCCACAGGCATATCAAACTATGAATGAGCAACTATTTGAAAATCGTAGATCTCATGGAGAAGAATAGATAAGAAACTCCATGGACAAAAATAACTAGTTATGCAGTACAGTCAAGGTTGGATTAATTTAACTGTGCAAACTGTTTAACAGAAAAGACCTTGAATATGAAATAAAAAACGCAATAAAATTAAAAGCCGCCTGTAGTACGGTCATCCCAGCTTGATTGCTCTGCGAAAATTGTGTGGGATGACACAACAGTTGGTTTTGGTGCCGGAAATGGTATTAAACGTGATAATTATATATTTATTGTCATACAAATGTTGGTCTATATTGTGTCTTAACTCTTATTTATGAAGAACTAGCTGACCCACGCAACTTCGTCTGCGTCAAAAGTACTACCTACCTACTACTACCTACTACCTACCTACTACTACCTACTACTACCTACTACCTACCTACTACTACCTACTACCTAGCTACAACTACCTACTACTACCTACTACCTAGCTACTACTACCTACCTACTACTACCTACCTACTACTACCTACCTACTACTACCTACCTACTACTACCTACCTACTACTACCTACCTACTACTACCTACCAACTACTACCTACCTACTACTACCTACCTACTACTACCTACCTACTACTACCTACCTACTACTACATACCTACTACTACCTACCTACTACTACCTACCTACTACTACCTACCTACTACCTACCTACTACTACCTACCTACTACTACCTACCTACTACTACCCACTACCTACCCCTACCTACCCCTACCTACCCACTACATACCGACGAAAATAATTAAAAAAAAAAAAAAAAAGTATCCTATGTCCTTCTCCTGGTTCTAAGCTACCTCCCCACCAATTTTCAGCCAAATCAGTTCAGCCGTTCTTGAGTTATAAATGGTGTAACTAACACGACTTTCTTTTATATATATAGATTTGTTTATTCAAATCTTATAAGAAAAGCAATAGACGTACAGGAAAGTAAACATGGTGCCAACAAAACAAGAACAAATTAAATCGAATCATTTATTCTTTCAACAGTCAACAAAATATTATTTGAAAAATAGATCTAGATAAATGTAGTTATATCAGCAGACTTAAAAGAAGAAGAAACAGGAACTAACACGCTTAAAAATGTATCCATAAATATATTTTTCGCGAATGGTTGTTCAATAGAACTGCCGATAAAGTAAGCAAGAAGATAATAAGAAAATTCTAGAGTTACAAGTAAAGCAATAGATAATAATCTCTCAACGCGAACAAACTCTACAACTTCACTTTAAAGTTTCTTGTTTGTAATGGAAAATAAATACAAGGCAGTTTGTTCCAATACGGGAATTAATTTTTATTTTAACGACGATATTAAATGCGGCAGAATCAGAACAAAATGAGTAATAAATTCAAGAACTGTTGCAAATGACCTAGCCATAAATAGAGCTTAGTTTATAGATCATGAAACGATAAATCTTGAACATAAAATGGTTGTCTGAGGTGCCACTTTATTTGCTTTGGCTGTTAAAGAATACACTAAAACGATGGTTTTATTAATTGACCGGATAAAATATCTTATTAGAGTAGTTTGATATTGAATTGCTAAACTATACATGTACATCCACGTTGCTTATTTTTTTCTACCAAATTATATTCACACTAGCGGACGTCACGCGGTTTCACAAGCGTAATTCCCGTTCCCGTGGGAGTACGGGGATAAAATATATCCTATGTTACTCGTGGATAATGTAGCTTTCGAATGGTGGAAGAATTTTTAAAAACGGTCCAGTAGTTTTTAAGCCTATTCATTACAACCAAACAAACAAACAAACAAAGTTTTCCTCTTTATAATATTAGTATAGATTAACATAGTGATTTGGGTGTTCACCTGGTCATTTAACATCGACTAACTTGTTTTCTTCCTCTATTTCTTAAATAAGGAAGAGATTACTCTCCGGAGCATTTGCTTTAATACCATCAATTACAGTAGGTTTTACTATGGGTTCCATTTTATTACGCTCATTGACAACCATTGCTAGCAGAGTACGTGCGTGACCTACTTGACAAAAAGTTCCGCCTCTTATTCATAGATGGCGCTGTACGTTGACGTCACGTTTCTGAATCGCGGTGTTAAGATTCTCCGCGAGCGAATGACTACCCCGATTTTACTTAGCACTGTTATCGCGAAAAGATTCGCCAGTGGTTCGCCGTACGAACACCTCTCCTGAGCGCTACGATCGACGGTGAAGAAGTTTTATTCTAATTGTGCGCGCAATAGTGGGTACGAGAAGAAAACTTTTTTCGCGCGGACCGCCAATTTTAATCACTTTCCCTGTGTTCGCGCGAGTGCCTAGCACTGGTGCGAGCACAGGGGGAGCCACCTCTGCTGTTCGGTGCCCCGAGCACCGCTGCGGTCGCGAGGCCACATCACACGTGAAGACCGAACAAGAAGAAGATGCCGAAGTCCGGCAGTCGCGGCTCGATTGGCCGTGATGAAGCCGGACACGAAGACCCTCACTCAGGGCTGGACCGGGCGATGTCGATGCCCAACATTGACGTCGCATCGCCCGGTGCGGCGCTGCCTGGACCCTCCTCTCCTCGAAGCGAAGAGAAGAAGACGTCCAAAACAGTGAGGAACAAGAAGCCCACCGACGCCCGGGCGAAGCCTGAAGAGGATGGTGCGGGACGAGATAGGGCAACTGCTGTTGCGCGCGGCCCGTCGTCGGCACCGGCGCCTGCGCGTGTTGCGCCGACGCCGCCGCCGAGCCGGCCGCACACCGTCCCTGTACGCCCATCGGCGTTCCGCCCGGTACCGATACAGGCCCCGGGACCTGCCGTCGCGAGCACCAGTCGCGCGCCGCATGCGCGCGCCGCCGCACCCGCGCGTGCGGCTGTGCGCGAGGTCGCGCCACCGGTGCGTGCACAAACGCCGTTACCGCCCACACCCGCGGCCCCCACCCGCCCTCCGGCGCCTGTAGCGCCGACAACAGCGCCACCTGCGCGCCCTCCCGCGCAATCACGCGCCGCTACGACTGCGCGCCCTGCTGCGTCGACTGCGCCCTTCGGGGCTGCGTCCGCAGCCAGGGCCAACATACAGAACACCAAACAGGCACCTCAGGTGCCCGCCTCGCCGCTGCCCCCTCGCGCCTCGGCCTATGATTCCCCAGCAGCTCTGTCGGCATGCTCGTCAAGAGCCGGCTCGAGCATGTCGGTGGTATCTGTGGGGTCTGAGGACTCGGGGCCGAGAACAACAACATCGAGAGGGTGCTCACCACCGATGACATCACCTTTGCCGTCGCAAAGTTATGGTTTCGACTTTCAGTCGGAGCCTCGACCACAGCGACGGCGAAGGAGCACCGATGACACCGAAGAAGAGGCGAAGAGGTACTGCCTTGACCCACCGCTGCAGCGCGAACGCGCACCGCCGCGAGGTCAGACCAGCACCGGGTCACCCACGTTCGCTGAGGCCACCCGCCGATCGCCGCCTCCGACTTCACCGCAACCGACGCCCATGAGTCCGGGGACGCAACAACAAGGGGTGAGTAGACCTAATGCTGTCTCTCCCTCACAGCCAGCGGCCCCCCAGGACACAGAAGGAACGGACGCCAACCAGCCCAAGCCGAAGCCGCAGAAGCGACCTAGGTATCCTCCGCTGGTGGTGGAGAAGCTGCCGGGTTGGGCCGCCCACTTCAGGGCCCTGAGGGGAAAGCTGGGCCACCCCCCCAGTGCCCGACCATTTGGCACTGGGATTCGATTCACACCAGAAAGTGAAGAAGAATATAGGGTGGTCCAGCGCTACCTGACGGACCTAGAGAAGGCGGACGGCACTTCGTGGTTCGCCTACTCGCTGCCGGCGGAGCGCAGCTGCAAGGTGGCCATCAGGGGGCTGCCAGTAGATACCACCCCAGAGGAGATCGAGGAGGAGCTCCGCGCGCTGGGACACGAGCCGGAATACGTTCGCCATATAAAGGCGAGCCAGGGACGCCCCGGCTGCGTGTTCCACGCCGTACTAAAAAGAACTCCGGAAGTACGCAGGATATTCGACACCTCCGTGTTCTTATACATGCGAGGTGTTAAAATTGAAGCCTGGCGGGGCAAGCGTGGGCCCGCCCAGTGCCACAGGTGCCAAAAATTCAGGCACTCGTCGCACCACTGTCACCGACCGCTCGCCTGTGTTCGATGCGGCGAGGGACACACGGCGCGGGACTGCCCCCGACCAAGGGATGAGCCTGCGACGTGCATCAACTGCGGGGGTGACCACCCCGCCAACAATGTGAAGTGTCCCTCATACCAGGCCGAGATGAGGGCAAACAGGCGAGCAGGCACAGCCGCTGCCATGACCGCCTCTAGAAGACCGGCTAGAAAGAACGAAGGGCCGAGTGAAGTGGCCGCTACCGAGGCCCAAGGCGTGTCGCTCATGGCGGCGGCCAACGGGCCCACCACCAGGGGAGAAGCCCCCCCCACCTCCTCGAAGCGGCGGAGGGGAAAAAAGAGGAAGAGAGGGGGCAAAGGCAAGAAGCCAACGCCCCCCACCGCACCTGAGGGAGAAGCACAGGGCGACCAACCTACGGTCCTGGCGCAGGCTGTTCAACCTGAAGCAGCTCCTCAAACGCAGAGGTCATCAAAGGAGGCAACCGACGGACCGGCAGCTGTCGCCGGCATTGCGCAGCAGCCGATCCAAAAGAACAAGAACAGGAATCAGAGAAGCAACACAAGCGCCGGCCCAGCTGCCGACACCGAATCTAAGAAGAAGGAATTTACAGCCTGCGCCATTCAGCTACTGATGGACCTAATTAAGGCCATCAGACAAGGCCAAGACGCGGAGCTTGTCATCCTTGACGGCCTGGCATCTCTTCTCAAGTTATACCATGGATAGGTCGTTAAGGATGATTCACTGGAATGCCCGCGGCCTGAGAGGAAAGGTCGCCCCCCTCCGCCGCCTCCTCAGAGAAGAGAACATCGACGTGGCGCTAATAAGCGAGACACACCTGGGACAGGAGGACAAGCTGCGAGTCCCTGGGTATCTCGCTTATAGGAAGGACGAAAGGTCGGCAACCAACACCCGCTACCGTGGTCTGGCGGTACTGGTGAGGCGAAGAGTCGTCCATCAGCAGCTCCCCGTGCCGTCGCCCGGCTCGTTCTACGCGCTGGGTGTGCAGCTGCACGTTGCTGGCGAGGATCTCGCCATCTACGCCGCTTACAAGGCGCCCTCGGCTCACTTGGACCTGCCTGAGTTGAGGGCCCTACTGGAGGCCAGCGGCGGCGCGACGATCCTTGCTGGCGACTTGAACTGCAAGCACCCAGCGTGGAACTCGGCCGCGACCAACACGGGAGGGAAACGGCTCTTCACGGACGCGGAAGCCTTCGGCTACACGGTGTCCGGCCCAGAGACGCCCACCCATTATCCGGACAACCCACTCCACATGCCGGACGTGCTGGACATCGTGGCCTGCCGAGGGCTACGCTGCCAGATCACGCAACAAGTACTGGACGACGAGATGCAGTCGGACCATCATCCTGTGCTCGTCGTCCTCTCGGGGATGCCGACCCGATTGAAGCCCGCAGCGCCACGTCGCAAAACTGACTGGAAAGAATTCACAGAAAGGATTGAGGCCACCACTCCGTCTCGGCCTATTGTCACACCCGCGGACGTCGACCAGATGGCGGTGGATGTCACTGTTTGCATACAGAGCGCCTTGGAAGCGGCGACTACGACTGTATCGCAGGAGAGCGCGGCAACGTTACGTCAGCCGCCTCTGCCCGCGTACCTGCAGAAGATGGTCGCCGACAAGAGGCGCCTTCGCAAACAGTGGCAACAACTAAGATGCCCCACATTGAAGAGGAAACTAAACCGTCTCGCGGAGAAGATCAAGGCCGAGATGAGAGATAGAGAAGCCGAGAGCTGGGAGGACAGAATAGAGTCGACGGCCGGAAGCTGGCCGTCTATCCACCGACTCTGCCGCCAGCTCACGAACACCCCAGCTCCGGTGCGCCCGCTAGTGGATAGCGGAGGGGCGCTCAAGTACAGAGCAGAGGACCGGGCGGAGGTCTTCGCCCAGCACCTGGAGCGTCAATTCCAACCGAACCCGACGTCCGACCGCGAACATGTCGCAACAGTCGAGCAACACCTTGGGGACTACTTCGCCACGCCGATAGCTCCCGAGGAAGATGCCATATTTTTCTCGCCTGGGGCAGTCAGACGCGCCATCCTTAGGACGAAGCCTAGGAAGGCCCCTGGTGCTGACGGTATCACCAACACAGCGCTGCGCCACCTGCCATTCCGCATGGTAGCGGCGTTGGCGCGCCTGTACACGGCGATACTGCGCACCGGGGCCTTTCCCGCCTCGTGGAAGGAGGGGCGCGTCATAATGCTGCCCAAGGCGGGGAAAAACATTCTGAAGCCGGAGAGCTATCGGCCCGTTACGCTGCTACCGACCACCTCCAAGGTGTTCGAAGCGCTCCTGTTGCGGCATCTCCAGCCGCACATCACGCCACGGCCGGAACAATTTGGGTTTCGGTCGGAACACAGCACGACGCTCCAGCTGTCGAGGGTACTGCACCACGTAACAGCGGCGATGAACAAGAAGGAAGTCTCCGTGGCAGTATTCCTCGACATGGAGAAGGCCTTCGACCGTGTATGGCACGACGGCCTAGTATACAAGCTGGCCACCTCTGAAGCGCCCCGTCGCGTGGTAAGAGTGGTCCAATCCTTTCTGTCCCACAGGAGCTTCCGCGTGGTGGTCGAGGGGGCGCTCTCCGACGCCCGCCCGGTGCTGGCGGGCGTCCCACAGGGCAGCTGCGTGTCGCCAGCGTGTTACTCGCGGTTCACCGACGACATCCCCACTACGCCACAGGTGACGCTCGCGCTGTATGCGGACGACGCCGCGTACATCGCCACCTCGCTTAACGCGAGGCACGCGGCGGTCAAAATGCAGCGCGCGCTCGACCTTCTCCCTGACTGGCTGTCAAAGTGGCGGCTGTCGGTGAACGTGGGTAAGACGCAGGCGATAATCTTCAGCTCCACGCGCCTCCTCCCACCGCGCCTGACTCTACACGGCGCCGACATCGATTGGGCGCCCCAGGCCAAATACCTGGGTGTGACCATCGACCGTCGGCTCACCATGGGGCCTCACGTCCGCCAGGTCGCGGGCAAGACCAGGGCTGCCCGCGCCCTGCTCCGCCCAGCGCTCTCGTCCCGACTCCCGGCGCGCGTCAAGTTGAGCGTGTATAAAACATATATACGCTCGATATTGACGTACGCCGCCCCCGCCTGGTACGCCCTCACTAGCGAGGGCAACAAGAAGATTCTCCGCGCGCAACAGTCGTTGGCGCTGCGGTCCGTAGTTGGTGCCCCTCGCTATGTGAGGAACGATGTCATCCAGCGGGATCTCGGGATTGAGAGCCTGGACGACTTCATCCGTCGCCTCGCGACGGGAATGTTCGCGCGTGCCGACGCATCTGCTTGGCCTCACGTCAAGCACCTAGCGCCCTGGCATGCGCGCCCCCCTGACGCGAGGCGCCTCCCCCGCGACCTGGTAGCGGACGATGCCCCCACTCCACCGGATTGACCCGGGTAAGCTGTACCAGGCTACACGCAGCTTACCTGCACAATATGACTCCACAAACAACACGCACCCAGTTGCGTGTCGTATTCTAAGTTAATATAGGTACGACACGTAACAAAACCACACATGCACGTCTCTACACTCACGTAGACTCACGCGTGGTCGCGAGTCGCGGGCCCGCGACACACGCAAACACTGGGCGGGGTTACACAATACAATACCGCCCACACACACACGTCGGTTCCTTAGTCCGTACCACGACCGGCTAGCTCTGGCTAGTGGGGCGGGCGGGGACCACACATCCACTGTAGGTGCGCTATAAGTCGGCACCTCTGTCGCTGGTTGTCCCCCGCCGGGCCTCCTCCGGGTAACCGGAGGTCTCACCTGGCGGAGACTGACCGCCGAGGTGCTGTGAAGAAAACAGCGCTGTGTGACAGCGCTGTGGCGCGCCTACAGTTTACAACATAGCAACCACACACAGGGCCGCATGTTGCTATCATGCGGCCCACAGGACTTGGACGCATCGGTCCTACATAGAAACGGGCTCCGCTGTAGCGGACCCAGGTATGGCTTCCGCGGCCAGGGGGCATAAGCCCCGGAACCGCCTGCCGCGCCCCCTTGCGGGGGCGCAGCGAATGCTATGATGATGACACTGTTATCGCTTCTCGGCCTTTTGGCTAAGATCAAAGTGTAGTATCTGTTCTTTTCAGCTTAATATCTGAAAGTTCCCTCACTGAGGGACCAGTATATTAATCTGATTTTTGTAAGCTGACGGGATGTTCGGGGCTCGCTCCACTCCCGTCGCGGGTCGGCCCGGCATTGCAGTGCCGCCGGGATCGGCCCACATAATACTTGATAATACGACGAGTTTCGTTGAGAAGAGATCACTGTTGCGATGTATGAGATGACTCATTCATTTTAGTGTTATCGCTAGAACGTGCGTGACGATAACCTGAATGTCCCGCTTACTATGATGCCAAAAGTAGGATCTGGCAAACGTCAACTAAACAAAGTAACAGCACCAATATAATAATTATTATTTTATAAAATCAATGCCACTTTTCGTTGTAATTGTATAACTCAAGAACGGGCTCACCTATCCAAACCAAATGTTTAAGCTTTGTCCGGATTATTTAGTAGATGGTTTTTTGTGAAGTTTGTACAAAATCGGTCGAGCGGTCCTTCACGCAGACGAAGTTGCGCGGGTCAGCTAGTAATTTTAAAAGATCTACATAACAAAAGGAATAGTTTGTTTAGACACTGCGGTGGAACATACGTAAATACAAAATATACATACATCATATCATTGGCGCTGTTGTCGATATGAAAAGATCGGTCATCTAGTAATTCCCAATTCCATAAAAGTTTTGTCATGGTAAAATTCATACTCGATTTAAGAGGATTGCAAAAAATTCAAACCAAAATATCAAACAATATTAAGTGGTTGATTCCAGTAAGTTTTTGTCTATTACATGACAAGAATAATTATAAACTGCCAAGCTTTTCAAATGTCACCCAAAAACGATCTGTCAAATTGATCATGATGCAGATAAAATGTATCTTCAAAATAATTTTCTAATGGATTACTAGTAATATAGATAAGTGCAACTTTTTCCAACAATCAATACATCATTTATGACGTTAGAAGTTTGTCTATAAATCAAAAGGTCGTCCTTAAATATTGTAAGTTCTTTAATTTTGGAAGTCGCAAGGAGATGCCTTTGATGCCACAGGCTTACAGTAGCTGTAGTATCCAGTAGCAATTATGAGGATCTTGACTCTTCCTTATTATTTTGCTTATATTAGATTTGGAGCCAGATAAGATTACGGACAGGGCGGAAGAATGTCGGAAGACAACCGACTAGGTCGACAGACGATCTCATACGGGAAGAAACAGAGATAGTCTCAGCATTGGGTGGCCAAGGGTTGAAGAAGAGAGAGAAGAGAGATGACGTGTAACGTTTGAAAGAAGAAGACATACTACGCCGACTTCAAATGCGTGTATTATGTGCAGAATAATGATGATTGGATTTCCGTAGTCTATGGCGTTCTAAAGCGATATTGCTTATGGCGTTTTTAGGGCTCCGTACCAAAGGGGTAAAAACGGGACCCTCATGTTACTAAGACTCCACTATCCGTCCGTCTGTATGTCACCAGACTGTATCTCATGAACCGTGATAGATAGACTGTTGATATTTTCACAAATGATGTATTTTTTGCCGCTATAGCAACAAACACAAAAAAAAAACAATAAAAGTAATATTTAAGGGACGTTCCGATACAACAAACATGATTTTTTTTTGTTTGATGGTTTGTCTGTCTAAGTTTTTTGCCTTTCAATTTGAATGTTTAAATACATTTTTTGTGTATGCTACTAAACACCGCCCAGACCTTTTCAGGACTAGCTTCAAATTAAATATAGTAAGTACAGTACTGACAGCCCTACGTATTTGGTTGGAGTTTTATTTTGTAACAATTTTGATTGTGATACCGTGTAATAAAGATGATTTATACTTATATAGTCAATACATATTTTTTGTTGACAGTACCTTTAAAGTATTTGTAATTTGGGACGAATCTCATCTTCAACTTTTAGTGATGTGGAAAAAACTAAGATATTTTTGGAATGTGGGACAATACTTCAGGACGAACGAAGAATAAATAGACAGGTGCTATCGACTGTATAATGTAATAATTAAACTAGTTAGGTAGCTGGAATTTCAAACGTTTTTTTATCATGCGTAAAACATTATATTCAAAAACACAGTGCGTTACTTCCTATGAAAAATAACAAGAATGCCTAAAGATATAAAAGATTTATTTTATTGTCAATCAATGTTCACTGAAAATGTTTACATAACACATCGAGTTTTACGAGTAACGTCAAATCGATTCCGGTAATAATTCATTCGATAAAATTGCTCTCACCGACCGCGTGTGGTGTATATCACGCACAATGACGTACATATTTGAAGAGAATTGGAACCGAAATAAGGATTTAGTCAACCGGTAAAAAAGGGTGGTTTAAGGCGACTTTGTTATTTTTTTATTTGAAGTTTTTCATAATGTTACTATACTTATTTTGTAAATATGTTTTTCTTTTGTTTTAAGTGAACTGCTTCATTTAATTGTATTTCTGGGTGCTGTGCTTTGTCTTTTGTGTGCACTAAATAAATGATTTATCTATCTATCTATCTACTACAGAAAAACGCGAAACGCGAGTTTTATAACGCCTCAAAATACTTACGATACGTTCATAATGATTCACTACAATAAACAAAACCAAAAAAAAAATGATATTCTTCACGATATATGTATATGCTAGTATGATCGAGTTTTGATAACATAATACTATTGTATTTTTTGTTTATTCTCTTTCTCTTCTTCTATTTATTTATTTGATAAAAAAAATAACGAACTTATCTCTGAAATTTTCTATAAACAAGTAAAAATACATGCTATCATTCTGATTTTTGGCAACTAATTCTACAAGCACTAACATCATAGTGTTTTATTTCTTTAGTCCAATCAATAGATTTTTTGTAAATCGATAGAAATCACTCATTTCGCAATATTTGTGATTCTGCCCGCAGTGACTGACGTAACAACCACTTTGTAGTGCAAGCTGATTAGAACTTTATTCGTTTTTTCAAAGGAAGTTTGAACCGCCGCAAATAGAGTTGCTAATCTAGCTTTTGTAGTCCCCTTAATGAGTTTTATTCAAAACATTTACATTCCATAGTAAGTGGTAAACATCATCGTCCTGTGTTTTGCCGTCATCTCAATTAATTTTGGGAGCACGTCTTCTTCTACCAATCTTCTCTATTACTCGTCAACTCATCAGACATCTCCTTTCTAGCTAATATTACAATCCTTCATAAAGCTCGTTCATCGTTTTTTACAAGTCTGAACAAAATGGTTTTAATTTATCCTATATTCACGCTTCTTTATTATTGTATGTGTCGGAGAAAGAGGAAGTAAACGAAGAGTTGATTGTTGGTGGCCTACGATCAATTGATTGATAATTTAAAATAATCAAAATTTAATTTGATTGGATTTATCACTTTTTAATATTGTGTAGAATCTAACTAATTTCTTTAAGAGTCATTGCATTGTATCATGTCTAACCAGAGCAGAGGACAAAATATCCAGAGTAGGGTCGCGCGCCATCTTTACTGTCCTGATGGGCTTGACATATGCGGTGACAGAGCAAGGATTGCTTCATAAAGTATAGATTGGTTGGAGAACGCTGGTGGATCAAGGATCCAGGTGGATCAACGATCCAGGTGGATCGCTGGTGATGAAGTTAGATTTGTGTCGCGAACCTGCTGCTCGAATATAATTGCTAAGCAAACTAGTTATTGTGAAATATTGCCATTAAATTGTGTGAAGCACAAAACAAAGTATTCACATATGTACTTTGTTTTGTGCTCGCATTTCTCCCAAATGACGCTCACCAGACTCCGTGAACACTGATGATGTCGAGGAGGATGCTGCTTCTCCGACACTAATTATGTATAAACACAGTCATGCTTTTTTGCTCAAAGCAAGCATATTAACGTGGAATTGTTTTTTTGAATAGCTAGAATATCTAGAACAGAAATTCCTACACTTTTCGAAGTTCAATAAGTCCCTGAAAACCTATTACGTCACTCACTAGACATTGTCAACACTTCTTTAAACGGCATTAATTATTAAACCACCTGTTAAACTATTTTCAATTAGAACGATCGATAAACCAGTTAGTACTGTTGGTTATTTATGAATTTATAATCCACTCTTCAGTTTCAGTATTGATGGATTCACTTAAATCCTAACTTCTTAACTAATATGTATTAAACATGTAAAACTAAGTTTGTTTGTTAATCAGTGAACCACTGAACTTTGGGTTGAAAAATTGATCGTTTACGTGGTTGAAAATATTTTATTCTACCATTAATACCGCAAAAAAATGCTGTTTCCGAGGAAAATAACAATACCGTTTTTATTGGAATATATGGTACCACGAGACTTTCAAATCATGTATGAATGGGAGCAATCGCGCATTAATTCGCCGCTAGAGGCGCTCGTGTAGAGTAAGGTCTTCCGAAATGTCAAATATCATAGTGTTCGTGCTTTATTTTCACGACTCTTTTCTCATTTTCACGATTGCGGTCGAGATTGAGCCATTCCTGATCATTTATGACTTGAAGATTTTAAGTAGCAAGTTAGAACTAATTTGTTTGTACTTGGAGGCAGAATAATTTTGAAATATTTCATACTTGCTAACTTTACAAAACAACATACAATACGGACAATATTCTATGTATCTAAACTGTACACTTTGTTATTATACGTAACAAAATAAACTATTTATGGAGTTTTAGATGAGTACTTAAAAGTATAAAGCAGAATATATGAGAGGACCTTACTCGTCAGTAGCACCATCTGGTGAGCTCGAAAAGGATAGCCCAAATTTTGTTACTACAAGCAGAGTTCAATCCGAATTGATTGTCAATTTCAAAATTAACGCGAGCGAAGTCGCGTGCAAAAATTTGTCTACTATAGTTCCTTCATCAGTTTATCAGACCGGCAAGTCATTAATCACTCTCTCTGTGAATTGATCCATGGAGGTTCGTATCTAACAATGTTACCTCCTTTCTATCCATCCATTGTACCAGGGCGTCATAAGTCAGAAGAGAATTATTGCTTAGTCTAAAAGCGCTGACCCGTCGCTCTGTGGTTGCACTCAGGCATGGCAGGTGTAACACTTTGAACTAAACGCACTTGAGTCGAGGGTTTCATGCCTCTGACGTGTTCAAAGGAGGTAAGAGCAATTTTGTAAACAAGTCTTTGTCCTGCAGTTGTGTGGAGTAAAGTTAAGGTTTGCTTCAAATATTGCGTCGAAAATCTATTGCATGCAGCGTGTGATTCCATGAAATAAATCTATACTAATATTATAAAGCAGAAGAGTTTGTTTGTTTGTTTGTTTGGTTGAACGCGCTAATCTCAGGAACTACCAGGTCGAATTGAAAAAATATTTTTGCGTTGGATAGTACATTTATCGAGGAAGGCTATAGGCTATATAACATCACGCTATGACCATTAGGAGCGGAGCAGGAATGAAAAATGTTGCAAAAACGGGTTTTTTTCCGTTTTTCTCTCGTGACGCAGATGAAGTTGCGTGGGTCAGCTAGTATTCACTAAACTGGGCGTAGACGGACCTTCGCCAATCTACACAACAACAAGCTAAGTAATTTTACGCAAGAATCATTGCGGAGATTTGTTTTTTTTTGGGTGTAAACTCAAGTTTTACCGTCCGAGTAAATGTTACTCACGCGTATTGCTTTGATAGATGCATTTAATAGTACGGGAGTCGTGGACGTATTTGAAGTAAGGTTATAACGTTAAATACAAAGACAGTACAAACTTGTGGCATTTAACTTTAACCCTCAATGTCCCTGAAACCATAAGGCTCCCAGGTATAGTCTACAACAACCAAAAATTATCGCAACGACGCCGGGGTAAACAAGTGCGTTTCGACTTCGTTTTGGGGAAATTATACCCATTATAATATCACTGGAGGTAAAGATGATAGAATTTTGATTGATAACCTACTGAAAAACTTCTATATATCCTATAGATTTTTTTTGTAGGAATACAAAACGCTATGACAGAGATTTCTACTTATCGGGCCCTTCTGAATCTGACGGGGCTGCAGGACTGTTCGAAATAGATACCGAGGAATATGAATGTGTTTTGGTCAGTAAAAGTCTGACACTAGCTCCCACTCCGCCCAGAGTGGGAGAAGTTATTCGATGATTTCCTATACGAAAAAAAAACGGCCCCTCTGAATTGTTAAACATAAACATAAAAACACAAAAACATAAACATTTCTAATTGAAGGAAATCAATAAAATGTATACAGGGTGAAATTGAATAGATGCGACAAATTTAAATATACAATAATACGTGTTGTCAAGAAAATGTGTAAAATATAAAATTAAAAAATAATTGATCAGTGTTACGAAAACCGTTAAAATAATAAAGTATCAAAAATCTTGCCGACTCATCGCAGTGCTCAATATAGCGGTCATTTACCTAATTTTGCCTTAATTTTTCTTATTTATTTTGCATATTACTGGAATACCGATAATTCGTACTTAATCATTGAACATCATACTTACGAGTATATAAAGATAATAACATCAATGGACCTTTTGAAAACGATCATCGCGTAATTTTTTTTAACGATTTAGATTGTAGAAAAAACAGTTTATAATTACTATGTTACTGTAACTGAAGCTCCAATTTCATTTTGTCGCATTAATTAAAAGTCACCCTGTATAAAAATCATTGCCACTTTTCGTTGTATTTCTATAACTAAAGAACGGGCTCACCTATCCAAACCAAATGTTTAGGCTTTGTTTGGACTATTTAGATCCATGTTCACCAAAATGATGACGGTCTGATTATCCAAAAACAGCTGTTTAAAACACATTTTTGTATGGGAACATGTCACAGTGACAGCTATTTTTAGATTAACAGACCGTTATCTTTTCGGTGAACATGGACCTTAGTAGATGGTTTATGTGAAGTCTGCACAAAACTGGTCGAGTGGTTCTTCACGCAGACGAAGTTGCTCGGGTCAGCTAGTAGCTTATAAAATATATACCTCTGGTTTCAAATGAGTGGAAGTATAATAATATTGTAATAATTATAGTTTACCTTCTTCAGTAGTTTGTTTGCCTGAAGCCTGGAATCTTCTAAAAAGTTTTTACACCTCTTTTTCGAAGTATCTAAATAATGTTGATAGCTTACCCTGTAACAAAGAAAATATGATATTAAACACCGTTCCATAGTGAGGGATGAAATGGGGAGGAAGGGGGTGACTGCATAATGACGAGTAGTAGAGAAGTATAGATGGTGAAAATGTGATATGCTGACCTTAAATAAATAGGGATATATGCAGGAGAATAGGCCTGACAACAGTATCAAAAAAATGCAAATCTATTTAGTCCGTCAGTCACAAAAACGAAAACAAAAAATACACGTACTTTTTGTTTTTGTAAATCGATGAATATTGACAAAGATAAAACGCATCAAAACTCGGGAGTGGGGGCTCTTGCGTGACGTATTAACAATTGTAATAGCGTCGAATCTTCGCCAATTTTGGTTTACGTAACAAAAGAAAAAATACGTCAAATATTTTTTGATAATCTAACTTACGCATTAATTAGTTTTTTTTTAAATAAAATATCGCTTAAATAATAAATATCGCTGGACATTGACACACAGCGCCATCTAGTGCCACACTAAGCAAGGCTTGTGTCGTGGACACCAGATAGTTGATATACTACATAAATACTTTTTGTTTGTACAAGGCGTAAACTATAAACGGCTTTGTGAAAAATGAAGCCGTCAACCAAGCATTCTGTACTTCAAACTAAGTATATCTACGCGAAAATTATTCCTGAGAAACAACTTTATTCTGGGGCGAAACGTCTTATTTTACGGTGGGACTTAATGTTACAAGACACAGTCAAATTATTAAGTAGTAAAACCATTCAAGGTTTCGGTTAAGGCGATTACATGAGCTAAATTTTATTAGCAACTCTATTTGTGGTATTTCAAACTTCGCCTGTAATACTGTTAGAATAAAGTTCTAATCTAAATAGTGCGAAATGAGTGATTTCGATCGATTAACAAAAAATCTATGGACTGGACTAAAAAAATTAAAAAACACTCATGATATTATGTTGTTTGAAGAATTATTTGCCGAAAAATTTGAATGATCGCATTTATTTTAGTATGTTATTTACTCGTTAAAATAATATTTTAGAGATTAGTTCGTGATTTTTTTTACCGAGGAAAATCAATTGTATTAAATTTTCAAAACACTATCATACTAGCATATATCTTGAAGAATATCTTCTATTTTTCTGATTTTGTTTATTGCAGTGAATCATATACTATTAGGCATTATAAAATTCGCGTTTAGCTCATGTAGTCGCCTTAAAGTTTAAAGAGCTGTTCTCGCTTTCAAGTCACGTTAGTGCGCGGTAAACCGTCATAACTCTGTTTAACTGCCTTTACAGACCACTAACCCAGAGCTTCAGAAAGCCATTTCAATTCAATCAATAAAATTGATATTACGGTCAACCGATAACCACAGCAAACATATTCTGATTTATTTGTTAGGCTTTCAGAAACTGTAATAAAACAAAATTTCATTTACTCCCATTAAAACAAACAAGTTTGGGAACATTATCCGTCAGGACTCTGGATACGTAACGAGCTCCAGTTATTTTTGAATTTAGAATTTTATTTCAGTTGAGTTTTGAATTACCAGCCAGTCTGATTCGCACTCGTAGGGCTCCTTGTAAACGTCGAATATTCATTTGCGTTCCTTTTATTTTTTACTGTATTTTATATTACACTAGCTGATGCCTGCGGATTCACCCGCGTACAAATTATATACTAAACCTTCCTCGAGAACCACGCGATACGCATGCGATATTTTTTTTTTGTTCTACTCCTTATCTGGGTACCTTCTAGTTACGGAGATATTGGGGGCCAAAGTATTATTATTATTATTATTTACTTTAAACACCTCTACGACCCCCGTATTATTTAATCTATCCATTAGCACAATGTTTTAAGTGCGTTACGTTGACTTCTACCACAAAACATGATTGATCAACCTAAAAAAATCGTGTTTCCCTGTAATATTTTTTTGCGTAATAGTACATTGTTACCCTAGGGGTGAAAGTAACTTATTTAGTCCCGAGACGGGGTTTGGAGCCCAAGCGTAGCGCGGGCGCTAATAGTTCGAGGGACTATATAAGTCTTTAACCCGAGGTAAACACTGTGCTTTTTAATACGAATACGGGGAAAATAAAACTAAAAACACGAAACAACTCGAAAAAAAATTAAGACCGGATTGCCGCTTTCCCGCCTATGTTGTTTTTTTTTCTGTGGCCGGCTATTCAGCCTTCATTTTTCTATTTCGTCACTGAAAAAATAATTAATATTCCCAAATCTATGTTATTTTAAAGAAATATTTGTAACCAAATTATAACTAATTTATTTTAAAGGAATGTATTCTTTAATTAGTACAGAATTTTATGTTATTTTAATTTTACACTGCGCTGTAATTTAGAGGCTGAATAGAAGTCGGAACATGGTTCAATAGAAAGGTGAAAATAGAACTAGTTTTTTAAATAATTTGACAGCTGCCAGTTGAAAGCGATTCTCCCTAGGGCTGAAAAGTATTACTTTCAACCCGCTCCTCAGGCAACTTCAGACCATTACGTTACTTTGTTTGATGTACAGAATGCTTGGTTGACGGCTTCGTGATGAGGTGGTTTACACAAATATTTCATCAATGCGAATCAATGAAAAAACAAATAACACATACACAAATTTTAAGTAAATCTCATTAGTATTCTAAGTGTAATTTTATAAACAGATCGAAAATCTCTGAAAACCGTAGAAATTTTGCGTAATAATCATGACTCGACAAAAATCATCTTCATTCATTATTCTTTTACCCTCATCCCAATTCATTTGGGCTCAGCTCAGCATTATCTTCTTCTCCCAAACTTCTCTATTTTTCATCAAAAACAAAAACAGGTCGAAAATCTCTGATAACCGTTTTCATTTGGCTTGGTAATCATGACTCGACCAAAAAAATATACCATATTGTTTAAATGTTTTTGCGGTCTTCAAGCGTCTGCCATCAATTATGTATTAATTTGCATATACAAGAGCCGTTTGACCTCAACAACCCTTGTTAGGATTTCAATAAACCTTATGTCATTGTCGAAATATCGTATTCAAATTGATTAGTATAGCTTTATGTTATTGTAATTGCTACACTCATTTGGATGCTGCATTACGAATTATGTTTCAATTAACCTCCTTAGAAGGGTTGTCTCATAAATTCAGTGGTTTTTATGAGTGTTGGTTTCTGAGAAGTTTTATACATCTATACTATATATACGAGTAATATAATAAAGCAGAAGAGTTTGTTTGTTTGGTTGAACGCGCCAATCTCAGGAAGTACTGGTTCGAATTGAAAAAATATTTTTGTGTTGGATAGTCCATTTATCGAAGAAGGCTTTAGGCTATAAAACATCACGCTACAATCATAAGGAGCGGAGCAGACACGAAAAATGTTGCAAAAACGGGGATTTTTCGTTTTTCTCTCTTATGTGACGCAGACGAAGTTGCGCGGGTCAGCTAGTTAAGTATGATCGTTTATTGTCTTTTACATAGCTAATGAATAAACTGCATTGGTCAAAGAGCTTATTCATATAGACAGGGGTTTATCAGAGGTTTCAGGGGGTGATCGGATCGAGGCAACGAGATTGATAATTGGTCTTACGCTCTGGCTCTTAATCTATAATAATATTATAAACAAAAATAACAAATACTACCAATATTTTTACTGATACGCTGCTGGAAAAAGAACTTTTTTCGAGAAGCATTGTTCACCTCGATTGATCAAGACAGGTGGGGATCAGAATCTAAGTTTCCTTACGACGTTTTCCTTTACTAATATTATAAAGGGCCGGTAAAAAGTTTGTAAGCTTGTAGGTAGGATCAATCGCATTCGATTGCGACGATTTCACTAAAAGGAAGCATACTACTTTATTTCCATGTGTCTTGCTACATTTAAAACGTTTCCGAGGATTAGGCCAGGTTTCCACCAAAGCGGTTAGGAGTGGAGAGGAGCGGAGCGGAGTGGAGATGTGCAAAATTCCTATATCCAGCAGTGGACGTTTTTCGCCTGAAATTACGATGAGGGTTAATTTCTGTACATATCAGGAGCAAAGCCACAAGAAAAATGATAACATATCGAAGATCGTCAAAGGAAAATGACGTTTGTGATACTCATAGTGCGAATGTTAATTCCATGTCAGAATTGTATAAACATCCATGGAGGTGTCACTATTAAATACAGTTAACCTCAATCGGAAATAACAAATAGTAACCATAAATATAAGTACAAACAATTATTTAACTCTCTTTGAAATGCACCATCCTGTAATTAAATGTTATTATTACATTAGTAACTATCATCGACGCGATGTCCGAGTCCGACCCGCGCCGTGTTTGATTTTTATGACCTATCAACCTTTTTTTTTTTTTTTTTTTTTTAAGGATGGGAAATCATCAAATGACCCCCCCCACTCTGGGCGGAGCGGGAGGGAGTGTCAGACTCTTACTGACTAAAAACCATCCATGTTCCTTCCTCGCCTTTTACGTTCCGGGGCCGCGGTATCTCTTTCGAACAGGCCCGCAACCCCGGCAGGCTTCGGCCCTTGCGGGCCCCTCTCTTTTGCTGACACTCTTTGAGGCGCGCGTGGAACACGAACGCGCCGTCGACACGGCCTGTCGTCGTCGTTAGACGGCCGGACGGCTAGCTAGCCCATAGCCAGCCGTCCACAGGCCCGCATCTACGGTGGCCGGTAGCCACCACGTGGCCCCCGACGCCCGTTGCGTCTCCCGCGGCGGCCGGGAAGAGAGGATCTCTCCCTCTCTCGTTCCGCCACCTCCTTCGCTAGCATGACTGCTTCGCAGAAGGAGGCGACGGCTTCCCATTCCGTCTCGCTCCGGACCATGGATTGAACCAGGGCCGGACGCGAGAGGTCGCCGCCGCCGATCGCCGCCACGAGGACACGGCGGAGCTCCGCCCACGCAGGGCAGACTTCCACCGTGTGCTCCACCGTGTCCTCCGGTCGATCCTCGCAGTGGAGACACCCGGGCGATTCCACCCGCCCGATTCGGTGCAGGTACCTCCCGAAACATCCGTGTCCGGTGAGGACCTGCGTCAGGCGGAAGGTGAGGACGCCGTGGCGCCTCTCCAGCCACTCCTCAAAGAGGGGACTTACCGCCACTATCGTGGCGTGCCCTGCACGGGGTTGCGACAGTCGCTCTCTCCATGTCGCCATGAGATCGCGCCGGAGGTCAGTCCGCTGAGCGGCAATTTGCCGCGGCAGCGGAGTTTCCCCCCGGCGTAGTACCTCCGCGCGCCACTCATGCAGGCGCGCGAGGACTATCGCCTCCAGATCCCATGGCGGCAATCCGGCAAGCAGGCCCGCCGCCTCGCGAGAGATCGTGCGGTACCCACGGACCATCTTTACGGCCACCACTTTTTGGGGCGCGTTCAGATGATGAGCGGCACGCCGCTTCAGGGAACGCGCCCACACTGGGGCCCCGTAGAGGGCCATGGACCGCACGACTCCCGCGTAGAGCCTGCGGCAGGAGGCATTCGGCCCCCCAAGGTTGGGCAGGAGCCGCCTGAAGGCAGCCCCTGTCCGTTCCAGCCTGGGGGCCAAACGTCGGAAATGCTCCACGAAGTTCCACCGGCTGTCGAGGACGAGTCCTAGGTATTTCAACGTCGACTCGACGCCGATGGATACCCCTCCTACCGTCAGTGTGGATCCCGACGGTGGCGCATTCCGAGGCCCATGAAAGCACATGGCCTCGGACTTGTGCAATGCCACCTCGAGACCCAGTTGCCGGATCCTCTCAAATGACCTATCAACCTTACAAATTGTTTTAAACTGTGTATGATTATTTTATATTCTAGTATTTAAATAGCTTATAGTGGATCAACATCCGGACAAACCTATTGAGGTTTTTGTGATGTTCCTGATATTTGGTCTTGTTCCTTATATAATAAACAATAAAAAACCTGGTTTTTAAACTACAAACAAACTGACTCCATTTCCACTTCTACTTGACTAAAGGAAATGGAAAACGGGTGGGCTGAAATGTAATCAGTTGAGATAAGGTCTAAAAAAGTAGTAAACTGAACTTATATTATCACTTACGGGATATCTTCCGTGATTTTTTGTTATTTTGAGCTCTCGATATTTCGACGCTGTTGCAAGCGCCAGATTGCGGTGCATGAACCCGCGATCATGGCGCTTGCAATCACGGAAGATATTTTATTAGTGACAATATAAATTTAGTTTTAACCGTCTTCTCACGTCACTTTAAACGTCTGGACGCCTTTTTGATAAATTTTACATTTCTGTTATCTATTCATGGCTTCAAGTCATTGATAATCCGGGGTTGTGGGACTGTTCGAAAGAGATACCGCGGCCCCGGAACATAAAGGGCGAGGAAGGAACATGGATGGGTTTTAGTCAGTAAGAGTCTGACACTCACTCATTGTCATCAAAAGTCATTGATAATCAATCAATCATAATATGACTTTTCAAACATTCTCCACTAAATATAAGTAGTCAACTCTTTTAAAGAGACTGTAACGTTACTTCACTTTTACTAAAGCGCAAATAACTCAGCTTTCTAAACTTCCAGAATTTTCAGCGAGGGACTGATAAGTCTGAATCTATTTACTTATACCATTCTCATTTCGTTACATCCAGGCCCAAGAATGTATGTAATCGTTTCTGTTTCCTCTGTTTTTTCTTCTTGAGTCCCAGTTTTTTAAATTTATTTTAACAAATATTCAATGGAACATCTAGATTATTAAACTTATCTGTTAAATGTATAATGCTAAAGTAGAGTGTAAATTGAAATCACAGATAAACAACTCAAACCACTTAAACACCCACCGCTGAAACGTGCCGTGTTTAATACTTGATGCTAGATGTTTTAACGATAAGCGAAAACAAACCCTATTTATAAACAAATCCTAGAACCCCCTCTTTATGGTATGGGAAATCATCAAATGACTTCTCCCACTCTGGGAGGAGCGGGGAGTGTCAGACTCTTACTGACTAAAACCCATCCATGTTCCTTCCTCGCCCTTTATGTTCCGGGGCAGCGGTATCTCTTTCGAACAGGCCCGCAACCCCAGCAGGCTTCGGCCCTGGCGCGCCCCTCCCCTTATCTCCGCCCGCCCTTACGATCGTAACCTAATATTTATTTTTAACTTAATACGATTAGAGCTAAGAAGATTATTTTATTTCTAATCATGATATAGGATTTCTTGATACATAATTCAATTCTTATTTGCTAAGGATATTACTAGGGTAGAAAAACATGTGAGATTTTCTCCTTTATTAAAATTTATTTATAGAAGATCGTTTATTATTTTGATGATATTTAGATACCTGGAATTGTGTGAAGAAGGATTATTAAAACAAGACTGAATTTTGAGAATTCTGAGGGCCTGAAGCGTCTCACGTATTTTCTAACAATAATATTTAACAGAAAACCTAAAGGAGATCAAAGGCTTTACCACCCGCCTAGCCTTTTCCCAACTATGTTGGGGTCGGCTTCCAGTCTAACCAGATGCAACTGAATACCAGTATTTTACATGAAACGACTGCCTATCTGACTTCCACAATCCAGTTAATACTGGGAAATACGATAACACTTGATAAGACTGGTTGTCATACTTTTTGAAACACTGACTACCTGTAACGACTGTCAAAGATAGACAAATGACAGCCGGGACCAACAGCTGAATGTGCGTGCTTTCTGAACGTGCAGCGTGTGTCTTTCGTGCAGCGTGCTTTCCGACGCATAGAGGAAATTCGGTATGTAAGGGTGGTCACCCATCCACAAACCAACCTAGGCAAGCACGGCTTAACCTAACGATCGACCCGAGCCGCTTTTATTATTTAGCCGCGAGCTCCTCAAATAAGATTTTGACTTAAAAGTCATAAATAACTTATCAGAAGTTACTTACTACATAGTTATAGTCATTAAGGTAGAAAGTCATTAGCAGTAGTCTGTTTTACGAACATCCCTGTACATTTTTTTTTCAGATAAAACTGGATTTGAACAACTCAATACTATCAAATAAAGTGCTATCTGACCTCTACAACCAAACTAGGCAATACTAATATACATATATTCAAATTAACTTGAGCCTACCCCAAATATAATTAATATGATAATCTCCTCGCTACCTGAACTATATAAGGTTTTTGTTTGCGACTTCTCCCATGTCGCATTTTGGAAGTCCATAACAGTACCATGAAAACCAAGAAACCACAAACTATCACGGTTCACGACTAAACTTAAAATGTCACTTACGGGATATATTCCGTGATTTTTACTTGTATTGAGCTCCCGATATTTCGACGCTGTTGCAAGCGCCATGATCGCAGGTTGACTGGAGAATGCGGGTGGATGGAAAAACTTGTTAGGAGCAGACAGTAGTGCGCATAGCAAAGGACAAAGAAAGAGAGTAGACAGATTTGTCTTGACACTTGACACATTCTCCAGTCAACCCGCTATCATGGCGCTTGCAACAGCGGCGAAATATCGGGAGCTCAATATTACAAATAAAAATCACGGAAGATATCTCGTTAATGACATTTCTTTGTTTAAGAAACCACAATGTTAAATACTGGTATTCAGCTGCATTCGCTTAGACTGAAACCGACCCCAACAAACAATTTTTGTAAAAAGCTAGGCAGATAATAATATTATTTTGGTCAACTCACATGAGGACTAAGCAGCGTCTTCAGATCTGTACAGACATTGACCTGTAGACTGTATTACATTATTTATACCTACACGCATTTGACAGTTTTCATGTAGCTCGATTCATAACTCAAGGAGCTCAACAGCATATCAGTGTTTCATTCACCGATCAAAAGTTTTACAGCTCGTCGGCATGGGCTTTAGACCTTCCTCAAGGAAAAGTTTTGGCTGAAGGGTGTCATGTATCCACATGCCGCGTAAGGCAACGCGACGCCACGCAGCGCAACATAACGCCGTCTCTTCGTGATCAATAGTTAAAATAGGTTTTTGTGGTTTTCTATTTGTATATGATATGGGTTTTGAATTAAATGATATATTATTATTATTTAAGTTGCCAACATGTTACAAAGACGGATAGAGAAAGTAACTTTCGTATGCACACTAATATTATTAAGAGGTTAAGTATGTAAGTTTGGACGTAAGCGGTAATCATCTAAACTACAAATCCGATCTCAGAATCTGAAACTGCTGTTTATAAAGGAAGCTACGATATCTTGAAGCGTTAGTTCAATTGCTCCAAAACAACCTAGTTTGGACTCCAAATTATCGGAGTCAAATTGTTGCAAATTGGAACTTGTATCACCCTTTTCAAGGGATGCACCCAATTACCCATCACCTTGCATACCCGAGTGATATAGGATGTTACTTCAACGCGTAGGAAGTCGTGAGCAAAAGCTAGTTTGAAATACTAGTTCAGAATGTAGATATTCGTATGACAATCAAGATCCACGTTTTAACGTGTTCTCTGAGGCGTGATGAGGTCACGATGTATTAAAATGCTCATCCACCCATGAACATCCAAGATCGATCTTTCCGACTGTTCTCAAGCCAAGGGACCTTGAACCTTACCTATACAGGTAATAAATAGCCTTTTATTGTAGGCAGATGATATTTCCTTTTGTCGACACAAGACGTAAAGAGTAAATAAAACTTGCTAGAGTATCTTTTTTGCAACTAATCTGCAACTAGGAAGAAAAAAGATCTGTCCTGGAAAGTGTTTTTTTAAAACTTGCGGCATCCACCGTGGTCCACATAGATATAAAATATTTCTATGGTGGTCCATGATTAAAATACAGTCTGCTCTCATGCACAAAGAGGAGTTCGTGCCCAAAAGGTAAATATTATTCGAATTTTGTAGAGTAGAGATACCTTGACGAAGCGGCTAAAGGATGAGAATGCGGAACTATATTGCAAACCTAGTTTCATGTCCAGTATGGCTTAAAATCTGGAGACAAAGCGAGCTCTACGCTGCGAAGTGCCGTGGAAACATTAGGCCAACGAGGCAAATAAAATATTTATCAAAGTAGCTACATAACTTAGGTTGTTGACAGAAAAATATCAGTTAGTAGACAACAGGCACAAGAAGAAGAACAGGCAAGGAAAAAGCAGCTGATAGTTCAAGATGCAATGATGATGAAGAACATTTTCAGCATCGCCTATTAAAAAGTACCAGGGTGGTATGATTTGCAGTTGGTAAATTGTACGGAAAGATTTATGTTGCTAACTGGCTGTGCTAACTCGTATCACAGACCCGTAAATAGAAGCAATCAGCAACCATTTTTATTTTATGACCAGCGTCACGCGACGAAGCCAGTTAATATAAACAGATTGTAAACGTTTACATTTGAACGTAACGCCTTTATTGTGTACACTGTATTTATTATGTCATAAAATGTTTTAGTATAAAAGGCACCAAATGTAATCAAAATTAAAAAAAAAAAAAAAATAGGATATACAACGTGTGACGGAAAGGGTATAGTCATTTGAAAGGGTTTGCTACAGACCACCAAACTGAACAACTTTCTCTATGGGACCACCATTGTAATTGCGAAAAAGTAATCAGCTGTCTCATACATTTGGTCGAGTAGGTATTGGAATTGTGTATGGGGCCGTTGATTATTTTTACGTGATTACGATGGTGGTCCCATAGAAAAAGTTGTTCAGTTTGATGGTCTGTAGCACATGCCTTTCATATGACTATAGCCTTTTGTTACACATTGTATATTACCAATAGTGTCCGTTGGAAGCTCAATTTTCGAAGTCGAAGGTTCAATAACGCTAAGTAACCTTTTTCAGGATTGGCTAAAAGTGAATAATGTAGTTATTCTTAAACTTAAAAAAAAGAAAAGGTTTGTTGCCTGTACAAAAAAAAACGAGATAATAGAGTTTTCCCTTGAAACTTGTCAAAAGTAATAACATTTCGCGTCGCTTCTTCCATCGCGCTTTCTCGCGTTCGTTACAGTTTGTTCAATTTCGGTGCTTGGTAAAGACTTTCGGCTTAGGCCAAAACTTTTGTCAATTTTATCCGAAGCTTTGACCGAAGGTTAATTGGTCGGACACCACTACTAATCCAAAATAAATCATTTGAGATAGATTAGCACAGAAATTCTTATAAAAAAGAATTCATAATTCATTATATTCAAGCGCATGCTCTCAATGTTACAAATAGCCCAAATAGATGGTTCACAAGAGGTTCTGTAAATCAAACTACCATATTACTGTTGGAACACAGTTGTTCATAAGTTTTTAATTATTGTTGTTTCGCCTATGTATAAAGAAAAGATACGTCTGTAGGTAATATCGTCACAACTCATACAAAACAAGAAAAAATTTTGTATTACGTAATCGTGTGTTTTGTAAATATAAACGAAATGAAAAGGAATTACTTACTCATATGTTTGGCGAGATTAAATAACATAAACGTAGCTTATAAATGTTTGTATTTACCTATTCGTCAGGCTCATATGTAAAAAGTTATTCTTGAGGGAAAAATTAACTGGTAAAAAAAAGGTGTGCGTCTCGAGACGCTCGAGAGAAGTGATAACTTGAACGAATCTATGTTGTACTATTTAATATTGAAATTGTTTAAAAATAGACAAAAGGAGACAGTTTTTTTTGGGCCCCCTATTAAACGGTAACGAATATTAATCATATTGCACATGAAAAAAGTGATCATCTTGTTATAATTAACAGACCAAAAATTATATAGAAATGTAACCGGAATAATGAAATAATAGTAAAAAAGTGTTCGGCAAAAAATGCTTATTTAGGAGCGTTTCGCAACTTGGTTAAACCGTTTTTACTTGTGTGCTGTAATGGTGACATCCTTGATGTTGTTGGACCATACCCTGCAACAGAGTCAGATACATCTATAATGCTTAGGTTGTTTACTGATAATAGTCCACTGCGAAGGTTTTTCAGAGAAAACGACATTTTTATTCTTGATAGAGGGTTTAGGGATGCAATTCCATTCTTGCAACAACATGGTTACAAGGCTTATATGCCTGAAACTAAACAGGCTGGTGAACACCAATTATCGACCATTGCAGCCAATAAAACTCGTTGTGTGACCTTGTGTAGGTGGGTGGTTGAAGTTGTGAATGGCAGATTTAAACGAGACTTCAAATTGTTTCGTCAGGAATATTTCAATACAGCATCGTCCCACCTCATACTTGACTTTAAAATAGCTGCTGCATTAATAAATCGATTTCATACGTTAATCAGAGATAATTTTTATGCTGAGCAGATATTAGCGATTGCTCAAGCTAAACTAAACACTCCAAACCATTTAGCCTCTTATATAGAAATGCACAATTTAAACAGAGTGCGAGTGCAATTTGCCAGTATTGATGGTAACCTTCCAGAGCTGGATAGTTTCACTCGATTGACATTCCAGGACTTAATTCTATTTTCTCTAGGAATTTATCAAATCAAACAATCTCGTTCATACTATGGAGAGCATGTCAGGGCCTCCGGACGATTCAAAATCGAGGTATACCGACAACCTGTCCATGATTTCGGTTCAAATAATTATCTCCTACGAGGTAGGATACAATCAAGGCACACAAGTAGGAAAACTTATTATATTTATATACAGGGTGGCGCAATAGAACGTGCATTTTTAAAATAATTATTAAAAAATAAATACAAAAGGTATAGTTAAAATAAAACTAAGCAATTATTAAGTGATAACTGAAGTTTATTTTTTAAAAATAACATCATCTAAATGATGACCCTCTCTACGTTGGCACTCCTCTAACCGCAAACGGAAATTACCGAAAACTTTCTTAAGTAGTGCTGGTGTGATTGCTGCCATTTCACCACGAATATTCTCCTTGAGCTGACTGATGTTTCTCGGATTATTGGTGTAGACTTTGTGTTTGAGGTATCCCCACAAAAAAAAGTCAGGAGGCGTCAAGTCTGGACTGCGCGGAGGCCATGGGATATCACCTCTTTTCGAAATCAGTTTGCCAGGGAACATCTGCTTCACAACCGCCATGGAGTCATTTGATGTGTGACTGGTAGCTCCGTCTTGTTGGAACCAAGTCCTAGAGTTCTTTATTCTTGAATTTTCAAGTTCTGGGGCCAAAAAACCTTCCAACATCGCAACATAGCGTTCGGTATTAACAGTGATGTTTTGCCCCCGTGCGTTTTCAAAAAAATAAGGACCAATTATTCCTTTGGCAGAGATTGCGGCCCAAACTGTCACTTTAGGGCTATGTAACGGTTTTTGATGTTTGAGTCTGGGATTCTCACTATTCCAATAACGACAATTTTGGCGGTTTACGAACCCATTCATATGAAAATGTGCCTCATCAGAGAAAAGGATGTTTTCAAAATTTGAAAACCGATTGAGCATTTCATTAGCAAATGTGAGCCGTGCTATGAAGTCAGAGTCTTTCAATTCTTGAGTTAATTGCAGCTTGTATGGATGCAATTTAAGATCCAAGTTTAAAATTCGTTGCAAACTTCGTCGCGTTATGTTTAGGACAGACGATCTCTTGCGAGTAGACATTTGTGGATCTTCTCGTACCGACTGCTTAACACTCTCAATATTGTCTTCGGTCCTAGATGTGCGTGGACGACCTTTTGCGTGTGGTTTAAACGTCGATCCAGTCTCTTCAAACCGCTTTATCCAGATTTTAATTAAATTAGCACTCGGAGCCTCCCTAATTTGCCGTACACCATACTCAGAACAAAATAGTCGCCTGACAACTACGTACGAACGAGAGTTTTCGTAAAATGCGCGCACGCAAAATGCGCGACGCTTCCCGTCGAAGTGACTCATAGTGACTAAAACTTCATGAACCGCACTACCCAACGATATCGGTCTCCCCTCGCCCACGCCCCTTCTACCCCGCAAAAAAAAATGATGCAATATGCACGTTCTATTGCGCCACCCGTATTAGTTGACACCACTCCATCAATTACTAACACTAGAGCTGCTCTTGCTGGATACTGTTGTAATTGTTTAGTGGGCAGACGCACTGTTGGCAGCTGTGCACATGTGATTTGTATAGTGTGGTATTTATCTTGGGCGCGGCATCAAGGCGAGGTTGAGCCACCTGCATCTTTTTTAGATGAAATACTGCTTTTAAGAGATGACTTTGAAAATATTGATGATGAACTGTAATAAATACTTCTTGTGACGTACCTATAATGTGTTTTTTTTTCTCCTTACACAACTAACTTATAACACATCACCTTATTATTTTAGATCTACAGTATTGGCCGGCAAAAGCTGCGCTATTTCAAAATGAATACCTACATCTAATCCATTTTCATGAATAAGTCTATCAAATCGTGTAAATCACATCAAAATCTGTCACATAGTACAGACGTGACTTTGTTTTATACTATATATTATTGAAAAGTGCACTATTTTGACTTATAATACCAAGGAGACCTATCCACTCATTAGACAATAGCTCTTGTGAGATTTTAGGTTATTATGAGAGTACTGTTTTGACTGTCGTATTTCACAGTATTCCGGTTACATAAAGTTTTGCTAATATTACCACTGTAATCTAGAGATTATAAGGAATAAACTAACGTGCATTTCATTGCTATACGCCACAATTTGTGGTGGGCCTATTCCCCAAACAAAAAAAATTGTCTCCTTTGTTCAGATTTTGGCCACGCGCCAAAAGATCCTTTTTAAATCAAAAGCACTTAGAAGTATTTATAACAACTTCGAAACAAATCACCGCCAAAATAACATTCTACTCTGTTTTAACTCCATTAGGAGATGAATTTCAATAAAATACGAAACACTTCTTCCATCAATTCTGTTAGTGTCAAGGTTTATGCAAAATTTAAAATAGATTGGACCAAGGAATGACGTTTTCCCATACAAAATTTTGCCCCCTTTTTCAACTTTTTTTTTTTTAGATTTGACCACTCGTAGTTGCAACTCTTTAAGGTTGCTTGACAACTTAACCGAACTATCCTGTGGGTAGCCAAAAATTACTTTAAGGCCCCCAGCCAGGGCTAACAATCCAAAAAAAATACATTTAAATGACGATCACTAAGGGCACCCCCTGTGGGGTTCGGGCCTGGACTTAGTGCGTCATTATCGGGAGGGCAGCAAGGGACAGGCTGGGTCGGAATATTATTTGGGGAATTTATCATCCTTACATGCTCAGCGTCGCGGGCTGGCTCGTCGAGCAAGGGTCGGGGAGTAATGATATTACTGGGAGGTCGCAGATGCCTCGGTATTTATAAGTTTGACGTGTCGTGTTTGTCTGTCTGTGGCAGCGTAGCTCCCGAACGGATGAGCCGATTTTTATTTAGTTTTTTGTGTTTGAGAGGTGAATTAATCGGAAGTGTTCTTAGTTATGTTTGATGAAAATCGGTCCCAGATGGCCGTCACCAAAAACTGGTGAATTACCTACATTTTTTTCACAACTCCCTCAATTTAGCAAATGAGAGGGACAACACCAAAAATCGGGAATGCCTTAAAATTATGAACCTGTGTCGGGGGTTTTTTAATTTTCAATTTAATGTAACTTGAAAAAAGGCGATTGCCGTAGAAACAGTAGACTAATGCCTCGCAACTGAAGTATCCTTAACCGTAGTTACCGCTATAACAAATGCTCCTAATAATAAGGAACTAATGACAGAATTACCTCAAGAGACGGCTCTACCCTTTGTGATGATAACAATATATCCGTGACCACTAATCCATCCGTCATGCCACAGTTGACATACTTGTATCAACATACAGTAATTCAACTAGGAACAAATATCGAAAATCGGTTCATCCACAATTCCAAAAAAACGTTAACACGTATTTTAAGCATGTTATAGCACCAAACAAAAAGTTTATTTGACGACCCTATTCAAGATTATTTGCCTAGCCTTTTGCCAAATAGGGTCGGCTTCCAGTCTAACCGTATGTATCGGTTGTTATTGGGTTTTTCAATGTCCCAGTAACAGCCACGAAGTCTGGGTTTCAACAGATAACTGGCTCGCTCCCTTATTACTTAGAACTAAAATATAACTGGCGAAATCTGGGTGATGTACTATTACTTACGCCTCTGTATTACCCTTTAGGGATTATAGATGAATTACAGATGATTTTCTTTCTTTTAGATGCCGTTAAGTTTTTTTTTTTTTAGGATGGGAAAAAGAGGTGCGTGCCTTGGGTTCAAACTTACACTATTCACACCGGAGTGCGGCGTTTGATCAATATTTAGTTGCTTTACTGGTTAGTTATCTTTACTGTGACCACTAATCCTTTCATCACGCGTGCTTATTACGGTAATATCTTTGTCCATACATTGTGACCGTTATTAGGAGATTCTCTTGATATTATCTTTTGTTATTTCCTGTCCTATTGGGTACTTCAAGGATAAGGATTTTTCCTTATATTGTAGTAAATGGTCGCAGACGTATTTCGATTTATTTTTATACATGACTGTCAGTTTTTGTAGAAAATTACGAATGTCGTACATTTGTCTTTACATATTTTATTTGCTAAAACGTGATGATTGTAATCACAGAATTTGCTATGGTCGAAATAAACCTAGGTGACAACATGGGGGCTCATAATGGCCGCTTTAGCAGAGTCATAATATAAATCACATAAAATAAAAACTTAAAATGGACTATAAGTACATGATTTTAAAATCCATTTTAAGAATTTTAATTTTTAACGTAATTCATGCTATGATTCTGCTAAAGCAGCAGCAGGCATATGGTTGGGATCATACATAAACAAACATATAAAATTGTGGTGTCTGTTAGTAGTTGTTAGTTAAAAAAACAGCTTTTTACTGAATGCATTTAAGAAAGTTTATACAGCACTTATAACAAAAACTCATTGTTTACAATTTTTGTCTGTCTGTCTGCCGCTCTGTCTGTATGTTTGTTCAGGCTTATCTCTGAAATGGCTGCACGGAGTATACGGTTTTTACAGGACTTTTACTCGCAGATAGCTGATGTTATAAGGAGTAACTGAAGCTCTTATTTTTGAAAGTGGATTAGGTTTCCGTACAAAAAAACTGAAAACCCTTGAAATCTACCTACATCTCATTATCATCATCATCGGCCTATTAATGTACCCACTGCTGGGACAGGCCTCCTCTCTATGAGAGGGAATATAATATAATCCACCACGCGGGCCCAGTGCGGATTAGTAGATGTCACATGTCTGCGAATTTTTGGTTCTAGGACATGCCGGTTTCTTCACGAAGTTTTCCTTCACGATTTTGAAAGCAGCGGTGATGTAATAAATTACACAAAGTAATGCGCCTGCCTGGGTTCGAACCCACGACTTACTGAACGTAAGTAGGGGCCACCGCTGCTCTGAATCTACATCTACCCTTATCTTATATATAAAATTCTTGTGTCACAATTTTCGTTCGAAACGGCTTGACCGATTCTCATGAAATTTTGTGAGCATATTGAGTAGGTCTGAGAATCGGCCAACATCAATTTTTCATCCCCCTAAATGTTAAGGGTAGTCCACCCCTTAATCTTTAATAGTCATTTTTTCCGTTCGTTTTTCTCTCTTATGTGACGCAGACGAAGTTGCATGGGTAAGCTAGTAATATCATAAAGAGGAAAACATCGTATTTGTGTATGTGTGTTTGTGTATGTTTGTAATGAATAAACAAAAACAACTGTGCCGAGTTCAAAAATTCTTTCACCATTGGAAAGCCATTTTATCCCCGTACTCCAACGGGAACGGGAACTATATGGGTGAAACCACGGGATGACCGCTAGTTGTACATAAAATCAGGAAGGAAAGCAATATTTTTTATAATAAGTTCACTGAGCGCGGATAACAGCTACAAAACTACGTCCTGTATAAATACCTTTCAATTGAATACACTATACTACCATCATTGATTGATGAAGGAAACTGTGTCTTCCACATCGATACGAAGGCTTATTTTCCCATAAATCACACGAAGACATCTATCACGATCTCGGCGAGATTAAATGTACACACAACTATCTATGTAGGTACATATGTATGTAGTTGGTATGGAATTCATGCTGTCTGTGCAATTCCTCGTCTACCTGTTTATATAGGTATAGGTCGTAACAATAAACTCCATGGTTGCTATTATGGTATGGGACGAAATGGGAATGGTTGAAACGGGTCGTATGCTAATGGCGGAAACGTTTATAAAACGATTTTTTTTCAGCTTGTTGGGCCCAAGCATATTTACCAAATGGCTTTGTACTTAGCTTTAACCTGAAGCCAAAAAAGGGAGACTGTCTAATGTCCAGCGATATTTATTTTATTATTAAGCTATTGCATAGCTTCTATCGCGGGCCTTCAGCGTGGAGAACGAATCCAGAAATTCCGTAACGAAAATACCCGTAAAAAACAAATGCAATAGCTTTACCGCGGCAGTTCCCGAGTGCCACACGTCTTTTTAGGGTTTCGTAGTCAACTAGGAACCCTTATAGTTTCGCCATGTCTGTCTGTCTGTCCTCGCTTAATCTCTGTGACCGTTAGCACTAGAAAGCTGAAATTTGGTACCAATATGTGTATCAATCACGACTAAAAGAAATAAAATACTATTACACTAACCACTACCACACTAACCACTTTTCACTATTTTTGGGAAAAAAATCAGAATCAGCATGTATTTTAGCATGGTGTTTACTCGTTAAAAGTGTTTACTTTTCAAAACACTGTCATACTAGCATATTATTATATCCTACATAATATCACATATTTTTCTGTTTTTTTTTTTTTATTGCAGTGAATGATATAATATTTTCAGGCAAAACTCGCGTTCAGTTCTTGTAGTCGCCTTAAGTAAAAAAAAAAGTGCATGCATATTCCCTATTGAAAAATCTCCTGAAACTTTCGTCACTAACTTTGTTTTAAGACCTTGAATGAAATTTAAAGCTGTGGTATCTGCTAAATTAGCAACTCTTTTTGTGGTGGTTCAAACTTCACACAGCTAAAGTTCTAATCGGCTTGCACTACAAAGTGGTTGTAACGTCAGTCACAGCGGGCCAAATAGTGCGAGATGAGTGGTTTTTATTTAATTGTAGCCTAATAAATCCTTAGATCACTATTTTAAATTGTACACTTTGTGGAGGAAATAGCGACAAATATTTGTGTGTAAAAAAAAACTAAAACTTAATGCCGCTTAGCAGTAGTTATGAAATAAAAAAAAAAGTTTTACTCTTAACATTTTTTTCATATAGTCGTAATAATAAAGTAAAATTATTTAAATTGTACAAGTTAAACTTTAAAGTCTATTATGCAACAAAAAGATTTTACACATTTATATTCACTCATCAAAGAGGAGTTGGAGAAAACCTCTCGTCAGCAGATACCACCCCCTTTTTTTTTTTTTTTAGGATGGGAAATCATCAAATGACTTCTCCCACTCTGGGCGGAGCGGGAGGGAGTGTAAGACTCTTACTGACTAAAACCCATCCATGTTCCTTCCTCGCCCTTTATGTTCCGGGGCCGCGGTATCTCTTTCGAACAGGCCCGCAACCCCGGCAGGAGATACCACCCCCTTAAGTAACCTGCAACGTGTATTTTACTAATGTTATACTCGCACTTCGGCTGCGATTTCGTCCGCGAAAATAATGTGATAGCTCGGCCAATATGCAAGATAAGAATTTAATTAGCCTATAGAACCCACAAACAAACCAGCAGATTTTTTAGAATTGGATCAATCGTTCTGGAGATCAAACTCTATATTTACAAACAAATGCTCTTTATAATATTGGTAGATAACACGTAGTTTATACAAAGAATCATGAAAAAACAAATCAAAAACTTTCCACGCCAAGCGACAACAGTATCGATAAAACTGATTTCATCACACAACACGGCCAAAGTTGGTACAAACAATCACAATTTCCATTCCACCTGCACGCCCGATAAAACCCTCTAGCCGCTTGAAGCGCTGCGAAGCGATGGAGCAGCTTATCTGGCTGAAACCACAGCATGCATTAGTACTAAAACTTGAGACAACTTCGACAAATTGTAGTCAACTCCAACGGGAAGCGTCAACTCGGTTTCCGTTCCCTATACAAAATTCATAGGATGTATATAGAGGGTGTTCTGATGTGATAATAGTTGGGGTACTCTAATTAGTTTTGGGGAATCCGTTTTAGTTTTAAGGGGTTTTTGGGTGTAAATGAATAATGGATGTTAAACCCGTAATTTAAAGTAAATACAAAAGGGTGTTGAAGTGACTGCCTCGTTGATTTATTGGTGGTAAGCGCGTCTACTGAGTATGAGGTCGGAGTTCGATTTCCGGGTCGGGCAAAATATTATTTGCGCCCTGTTGATAGCAATAGGCTCGCCTCAACATGGGTCCTAAACTTAACTGGTATGTGGGTATACTATTTGGTAGCTTTCTGCCTATCCCTTCCGGGATTACAGGCTTGAAGTTATTGTAAGTGAATGACGTCAAATATTTCAATATAAACGTTACGAAGGATACTCTTGATTATTATTACGCACTATAGCATAACTCCATGAGTGTTTATAGACTTCCCAATAGTACACAGAGGAGAAGGATCCATACAACTCGATTCCTACCGACTGTGCCAGTTTTCAAAGGGATTCCCTTTTGAAAACTGGCACAGTCAGTATAAGGTAGACTACAAAAAATAATTTTAAATCCGTCAGTTAGATAAACAACAAACATTTGACTCGTATTTTTTCTTTTTTTACATAAACCAAAACTGACGAAGATACGACGTTTTTAAAATTGTCAGTACGTCACTCTTAGGCATATTTTTTAGTGAGTTTTGACATCACGAGCCGAGTTTTGATGATATGTCAATGTTCATTGATTTACAGAAACAAAAAATACGTGTCCAATATTTTCCAATACTCTAAACTGACGGACTTTGCAATTTTTTGATACCGTCGTCATGCCTATTCTACGAACAAATAATACAATCAAATTAAAGATAAATGTACTCCTTACCTATTACAAAAGTGACTCTTCGCTACTGCTTACCAATGATATCTCTGACTTTAATAACATTACATCACACCTATACGACGAGGCAGAAGTGTGACTAATAGTACACCTGCATTTCATCAGTTATGTTTAAAACAGGGAGCGAGCCTATTGCCAACAATCCAGACTCCGTGGTGGCAACTGAGGAATTTCTGATGGAAAAACGCGATAATACTTTTCCTGACCCAGGAATCGTGTACAAGTAAGTGGTACATACAGTGCGCCTCAAAAACAATTACCTACACATCGATCGTCTGAATTCATTTAATTGACTATAATCTTTCTATCAAAATATTCTATCAATTTGTACCTTATAAAAAATTTAAAACATTATTTATTTGAAATAATCTATTATAACACAAATCGTAGGCAATCTAAAAAAAAATGTCTCAAATTTAAACTCAAAGCATTTATTTTAATTAGACCATTACGGCACTTCTGAGTGTCAAAAATACACAAAAAACAAACCTACAGTCGCTGTCCGGGCGGTGAAACTTCCTTACATTGGCTTCAAACAAAATTTTCATTATTTCAGATAGTGCTGCCATCTGTGTGTTTGAGGACACCAACTTTTTAACTGTTTGACAGCTTACAACTGTCATAACGAAAACAGCTATTTTGAGCAACTTCACAGTGAAGTAGGGCTATCTACTTCACTGTCAAGTTGTGGCAGCGACTGCTTTGTGAATAATAGTTCACAAGTTCGAACCCTCAGGCAGGAATTACTTTTTGTATTCGTTTGTTGAACAAAACCTAGCAGCGCCATCTATCAGCTTGGGTACACAGTTTTAAAAACAAAAACCACAGTTGCGCATCTATTTTGTATTATATAGTGTACTAGCTGACTCGCGCAACTTCGTCTGCGTCTCATAATTTGAGATTTAAACTATCCTATCTCTCAAGTTGGATCGAACTGCACATGGTGTGCGAATTTTATTATAATCGGTTAAGTGGTTTAGGAGTCCATTGAGGACAAACATTGTGACACGAGATTTATATATATTAAGAAAGATAAGATGACGCCAACTACTTAGTAAAAATACCCAAAAAAAACTTGCAAATTGATAGGTACTCTGTCTTCTATCAGCTTTTGCATACACAACACCCCATATAAAAAGCAATTTGCAACTTACGTCAGTTCTCATTGTGTGGTCGTGTTGGTTCACAAATAGGACACGTTGAATGTTATATAGCTCTTTGCCTATTCACCTTACTAACCTATTTACTCGCTAAAGTAGTGGGTTCACTGTTTTAATGTATAGGGAATATTCACTTAGACGTGTTTATGGTGACGTCATGAGTGACGTCATTCACTCGGTAAGGAAATGCGATGAGAAGGTTTCAGTGCTTTTAATGTGAGTGACGCGTGACATAGATTTAGTGCCGCATGGGTCTTTTGGCCCTTTAAAAGAGCTGCACTGAAACAGCTTAACACGGGTAGATTTTTAAGGTTAAGCCTTGCTTGCCTCGATCAGTCTGTGGGTTGTGGAGGTCAGATTGGCAGTCATCATCATCATCATGTCAGCCGGAAGACGTCCACTGCTGGACATAGGCCTCTCCCAAGTGTCGACGTGCGACTCGCATCCATCGGATTCCTGCAACTTTCACCAGGTCATCGGTCAGCCTAGTGGAGGTCTTTCAACCCAACGTCTTCTGGTGCGCGGTCGCCACCAGAACTTTTCAGCCCCGTCGGCCATCCGTCCTTCGAGCAATGTGCCCTACCCACTGCCACTTAAGTTTGGCAATCGCTCCATTTAAAATGCTAGTATTCAGCGGCATCCAGTGATTTACGTACTGGCAAAACAAAATAAACGTAAACGTGTAAAACGTTATGGCGGTAGACGGTATTATTAAAAAATTAAAAAGAAATTGTTTCTTCGTGAGTACCTAGTTTATTTTGCTATAATTACTTGAATGTGTTCCTCCGTTATTTGAATAACTTGATGACGTAATTACGTTGACAGCTGTGAAAGTCACCACTATTAAGGCAATTAGACGAGGTAAATTAGCAACAATTTGTGGTGGTTCAAACTTCGTTTGAAATGCTGTTAGAATAAAGTTCTAATCAGCTTGCACTACAAAGTGGTTGTTACGTCAGTCACTGCGGGCCGCATAGAGCGAAATTAGTGGTTTCGATCGATTTACAAAAAAAATATTGATTGGACTAAAAAACGAAAACACAGCTAATAAGTTGCATGTATAGAATTATTTTTCAAATACTCTGAATGATGGCATGTACTAATATATTAGTAAGTATGTTATTTTTTGGTTGAAAGAAATATTTAGAAATAAGTTCGTGATTTTTTTATTGAGTCAAATTAATTGTATTATGTTTTCAAAACACTATCATGCTAGCATCTGAAAAATATCATACATTTTTCTGGTCTTGTTTATAGCAGTGAATCATATACTTTTAGTAATTGTAAAACTTGCGTTTAGCTCATTTAATCGCCTTAAAATTGATAACTAATCCTATTCGAAAAATATAATTTTCATGAAATAAATAACAACGTTTCCTCGAAATTCTATTTATAATAATATTCCAGTAAAGTAGACATCAGATAGACAGCTCGTAATACCACAAAGTAGCTATCTAATCAAATCTGACCTGAAAACTGTTGATTATTATATTTCATGGGGCTTGAATTTCCGTTGATGCGAAATAATCCCTTGCCTCGTCGCTTTGCCCGCGGAAAATTGAGTTTTCGGGGAAAATTGATAACTGAATGGTAATAAGGTAAAATTTGTTTCAATATCAAATTAAATGGCTTTGGTTTGTAATTTGAGAAACATTCCTGTGGTTAGCTGAATCGAACTCTGTGCATGAAATAGGCTTATTTAGGTTAGTTGGTACATTGATCATTGCATGCATCATCTGCCTAGTCTTTTCTTATCTATGTTAGGGTCGGCTTCCAATCCAACCGTATGCATCTGAATTAATTAGTACTTTAAATGGAGCGACTACCTATCTTACCTCCAGAAACCAGGTAGAACTCGTTTATACGATACCCCTTGGTAAGACTGGTTTTCAGATTATCGGGCCACTTAATCTATACTTATAATAAATCTGTAGAGAGGTCAATTCTGTACATGAAATATATTTACAAAATAACTATCGGGGGGTGATTAGTGATCGATACTGATGCCAAAAATGCAATCAGTAAAATTTTTGTCTGTCTGTCTGTCTGTCTGTCTGTCTGTCTGTCTGTCTGTATGTTATTTATAGAAAAAAAAACTACTCGACGGATTTTAACTAAACTTGGTACAATTATTCTACATACTCCTGAGCAGGTAATAGTATACTTTTCATCACGCTACCATTAATAGGAGCAGAGCAGTGAAAGGAAATGTTGGGAAAACGGGAGAAGTTACTTGGTTTTTTTAGCTTCCGTCGCGTGTGCAGCCTTAATGGTTAAAGCTACATAGAAATCATGTATAACGGAAATATTCCACATAAAATTATATAAAAAATATCCCAAGACAGCATATGTCTATCTTTTATAGTTGACTCACAATAACACGTGTAACTCCCGATAGCTTAGCAGTTCGGAGATTTGTTATTATTATATTTGTTTACTCTTACGTTTATATCATCACGCTATGACCCACATAAAACATAGGATACATTTTATTCCGGTAGTAAGATCCCATGGGACAATAATCAAACTTCACGCGGGCGAAGCCGCTGGCAGAAGCTAGTCTTAAATAAAGCTCTTTATGTAGTCAACTATTGCAATAATGATAAAAAGCTTTTGTTATGCTGGTTGATGGGCATTGTGACCAACATTGAAATTATGCTGTAGCATAAATACACAGTAATTTGGCGTGAATGTCCGTAGAATTTAGTTTTTTTCTCTGTATTTTATAAGTGAGACCTGTAATTGGTTTTCAGACTATTGTACTGTCCTTGATCTATTTGTTTCAGTTGCAAGTCAATGATATTTAAATAAATAAATAAAATAAATATCGCTGGACATACTACATAAGACACAGCACCATCTAGTGCCACACTAAGCAAGGCAATCAAATCTATTAATCTTTTCAATTTTTTTTTTTGCATTTCATAATGCTTGTTAGGCTTTTGTAGAAAAAACTAAAGTTAAAGGGTATTCAAAAAACATAGGTAGAACTGCCGGGTACGTTACTACGTAGATGGTACAACCACCATGCTAGTTAACTGCGTGTTTTCTTACCATTAAGGCAAGGTTTCTGTTATGATTTCCTAGCCGGTGATGCCTTGTAAATGTGGAGACCAGTATGTCATTAAGAAAATGTTGGATACACCAATGTTGAGCAAAAAGGTAAACTCACAGCACCATGCTGAGATAGGAGCCTTTTGGTTTTTCTTATGATTTCGTTATTATTTTTTTTTTTTTTTTATTCTCTCATTTGTTTACTTTTAAACTAGTGTTATAATCACAATTTTACCATTTTATTATTAGTTTTTTATTTATGTGTTGTCCTGTCGGGCTAATAAATGCTTTTTCTTTCTTTCTTTCTTTCACAGTCACTATCTTGCGTCGTTGAAGGAAAACATTGTGAGGAAATCACCACGCTTGAGATATATTTCTCCACGGTATGTATAGCCAAGACAAAGATTCATGGGCGGCATAAAACTCTGATACCAAGTAACGCACTAACCACACATTTCGCCCGCGATTTCGTCTGCAAAACATGTGATAGCTCGGCGAGTTTGCATCATATGAATATAATTGATAGCTTTAATTACTTTCTGATAATTTAGATTAAAAAACTAAAACAGTATCATGCTAATATATTGCTTGTAGAATTATTTGCCAAAAAATCAGAATGATCGCATGTATATTAGTATGTTTTTTATTGTTTGAAAGATATTTTTAGAGATAAGTTCGTGATTTCTTTTTATCGAGCCAAATTAAATGTATTATATTTTCAAAACAGTATCATGCTAGCATATATCCTGAAGAATGTCATATATTTTTCTGGTCTTGTTTATAGCAGTGAATCATATACTTTTAGTAATTATAAAACTCGCGATTAGCTCATGTAATTGCCTTAAGGAAAATACGCATTAGTGTAGGTAGACGAGCCTAACAAATTTATTTAAAAAATCAACATCTATCTATCTTTTTCATTAATACAGCCTACATAATAAATTAAAGTAGCTTATTATAAAACGTAATGTTGACCTAAATAATCGGTGTCAAAAGCTTTTTATCATTAATGAATGAAATAAAAATTCATCCATTAAGCATTCACTTAGTTTAATTCGACATCATAATTCATGTTTTTTTCATAACAACTAAAAGCATTAAAAAAATCAACAATAAGACCATGATAAATTATTATATTGACTTTGACAAACTATCGGGCTTCAAGTTAAGATTACTCAAGTATTTTTTTAGGTGGCAGAGTCTCCACTCTAAATATTTGTAGTCTGGATGATTTGACTTACGTTTTGAAATTGATTAAGGGCATATTTCATCAATGAAAATGAGTACGAGCACCCGTCTAAGCCGCGTTTAAAAGCGAACTGAACACATGAACTATAAACGAATATTGCCAAACCTAGGTGGTAATCATTGCTCGCAGAACGGATGGCCAAAAAGTTCTGGAGTGGAGACCGCAAACCGGCAGACGTTGTGTCGGAAGGCCTCCCACTAGGTGGACTGATGACTTGGTGAAGGTTGCAAGAATCCGTTGGATGAGAATCGCACGGGACCGGTCAATGTAGCGACTTGGACTTGGGGGAGACCCATGTCCAGCAGTGTACGTCTTTCGGCTGAAATGATGATGATAAGGAAAAATAAACACTGGACATCCATGACACAAAACCACCAGGAATGGAGAGGCTTCAAACTGAATCCGTTAATTGCAAGAATCACAGAAAAATAAAGAAATCTACCTTTTTCTGTGATTCTTCTCGAGATTATTGAATTATTTTGAGTATGCCCGCGATTTACGGTCGAACAAGCTATTTGGTTTAATAAATAAATAAATATCGCTGGACATTAACACACAGCGCCATCTAGTGCCACACTAAGCAAGGCTTGTGTCGTGGACACTAGATAGTTGATATACTATATAATTATATACCTTTTTTGTTTGTAAATACATACTTATTATACAATTATACATACATCCATGACTCGGAAACAAATGTCCATGCTCATCACACAAACATTTGCTCCTACCAGAATTTGAACCCAGGACCCTAAGAACGTAAGGCAACCTCACTACCACGACGCCATTCGGGTCGTCATTTACATTTTACCATGTAATTTGTGGCATAAATTGTAAACCACATATCTTGTTCGTAACGTACATTGACAAAAGCAATGAGTACAAATACCCTCCACTGCTGCAATCATCATCATCATCATCATAATTCTCATGTTATTCCAATGTTGGCGCAGCATGTCTTCTTCTTCCATACTTACTTACTTACTCGTTATATCTCATCAGTCACTACTTGTCTAACCATATCACCTTCACATCTACTAGTACGATCAATAATGTGGAAAATAAGAGTTATTTTTTTATAAAGAGTGTAAAACACCTCTTAACGAATACGAAAGGCACTGGTTCTACTCGTCATTCTAATCATTTTTTTGTTCTACACTATACCTGGGAACCTTCTAGTTATATTGGGGGTCAAAGTTGCAAGATTTTGACAGGCTTTTTTTTAAATACCTTTTTTGTGGCATGATTTTTACTTTAAATATCTCTACGACCCCCGTACTATTCAATCCATCCATCCGCACAATGTTTTGAGTGTGTTACATTGAGTTATACCACAAAACATGATTTATAACCTCAAAAAAAAAGTTGTTTCCCAGCAATATTTTTGCGTAAAGTTACTCAGTTTTATATACAGAATGCTTGGTTAACGGCTTTGTGATGAGGTGAAATACACCCTGTATTGTATTTATTACTTTCTTCAAAAAAAAAACATTCTTTGCTTTTCCATCCGTTAAGTAAAAGATATTTTAATGGTCGTAAACAGCAAGATATCAAAGAAACATTGACGGATCTTACGGATTACGAGGTGTAATAAAATATACACATCGTAAAATAATTGGATATCACTATAAAAAATATCGGTCAACTGAAATGGAACACCCTTGAATGTTCGATTTGCTGAAGGATGATTCACTGTTTGTCCTAAATCTTACTGACAATAAATTGATGGAAATGTTTCCATAGTATTTTGTTTCAGATGAATCTATTGTTGATACATAATGGTTTATATCAGCTTTGTCTACTAAAAATAATCTTAAATTCATTCACTGGCATTTATTATAATGAACATTGGTATGTACAATCGACCAAGCTATTTGGTTTACATATTAACATCCAAATTACATTACAAAATGTACACAAAATAGCTTAGCATAAAATAGTATAAATAGCTAGGGGTTTGAAATTTTCTTTCTTAAAATACGGAAAAGCGGATCTACCCCTATTTTATTTTGGTAGATGAAGATACTTTGCGTGTACACCCGTATTTTTTATGCCATTTAAAGTAAATCCCATCGAATCCACTTATTACTGTTTTTTTTTAATGAAATCGTAACGATATTAATCTAGATCCTATTGAAGTTGTAAATTCTGCAATAAATGATTATGTGGAGTTGTGTGACAAAATAAAATAAAACAGAAAAACCAGGGGCAGACCATAAACATTAAAACCATAAAAAAAGTTAGAATTCTGTTAAACAAAATAAACCTTTCAAGCTCCACTAGACTACAGACATGCTCTACTCGTAAACCTTAAATTAAACTTTACTGCAAAGCTAGACTTAAGAAAGCAATCTTGTATTTACAGAACATTTTTATTCGGCTCAACGTTGAGGAAGAATCACCCACTTTTGTTTCGAAAAGAAAGGGAGGAAAAATCGAGAATCTTTGTCATGTCTCGGAAGACATCACTCGCAAATTAAACGCTCGGATTCCAGTTCTATTTTTTCCAGAAAATACAGAGGAATTTACGAGAATTATTGGCACTGAAACTACCAGCAGTAAATTGATCTTTTCTGTACTTAATCTTAATGTAAAACACGATTGGATTATCACAGACGATAAATTATGCAGAAGTAATGAATAATATTACGTTGAAAGTCATGAAGCAAAGGAGGAAGTAGACATAGAGATGACAGTCTCAATTTCGAATAACAATACTTCGACTACTCATTGCTGCGATAGAACATCTTCGGCCCCACATAATCAAAATCGAAGCATTTGTTTCAAGTAGGCCAGTTACAGGCATTTTTGAATTGTCGAACCAAAAATGAAAATTAAATGTAGCTACAGTCCCAGTCACAAGACATAAAAACTGTGCAAGTACTGTAGTTGCTATGCACATCTTACTGGAAAACTCTATTTCGACAGAACCCTTCTTCGATAACGTACTTTCTCGGCGGATTATTATTTCGACGGAACATACCTTCGATATAATCACTCTTAAATGTGACACTAATAATAATTTAAAAAAAATTGCTAATGAAAAATTCAGATGACACTCACTCTCTACTATTGGTCTTCTTTATTTTTATTAGACATATTATGAGTAACGCATACTATTCCGCTTGGGAACGAAATTGTATAACAATGTAATTTTTAATCAAAATTATAATTATTGTCACATTTCTGAGCGATTATATCGAAGGTATGTTCCGTCGAAATAGAAATCCGCCGAAATAGTGCGTATCGAAAAAGGGTTCTGTCAAAGTACTGCTTTTCGTGTGTTGTAGAAGTAAGTTCTGTAGAAGCAATGAGTAGTCGAGGTAATTATTGTTATTCGAAATTGGGACTTCGAAATAACTAACTGTCGAAATTGTGGATGACAGTCCTGTCTTGGAGTTAGATCTTGCAACGACATTATTCAGAAAAGTAAAGCGTAGGAGTAGGAAAATGTAATCAAAAAATTAGATGGTATTCTCAGAATGCGTCATTTTAGTCATGAGACGCATTAAGTTGGACAAGAACACAAACCTGACACACATACATAATAAGTTCACTTATTTCCCAAGGGGCTAGGTAGAAATTACAGAATACCACCTGGTACGATCCTTTAACACTCCTCATGATTCGTCCACGTTCATACATCTGACCCCTTATAACGCTTCGATTCGATTCGGATTCGGAAAGTCGTATGTTTGTCTCGCTCGTTTTCGCTACCTATGGCAAAAAAAGGATAGACATGTCAAACTTAATATAAAAAATAAACAGTCAAATAATTATTGGGAGTACCTACGCAATTTTGGATTTAGAATGACGTCACTTATCAGCTTATCAAACATCATAATCATCATCATCATCAGCCTATTAATGTTCCCACTGCTGGGGGTTCCCACTGCATAGGCCTCATCTCTATGAGAGGAAACGGGCTATAATCCACCACGCGGACCCAGTGCGGATTGGTAGATGTCACATTTCTTCAAATTGTTTGGTTCTAAAACATACCGGTTTCCTCATGACGTTTTATTTGACCGTTTTGAAAGCAATGGTGATAAAATAAATTACACAAAGTAATGCACCTGTTTGGGTTTGAACTGAAACCGCCACCACTGGGCCACCGCTGCTCCATGCTAATCATGCATTGTTAGCTAAACTAAACTAAAATGAAGAAAGTAAAGATAATTTTGAAATATATGACCTAGTGGATAGTGATTACATTTCCAGAGCATTACTCAAGTCTGAACGAAAGCAAAAACGTAGGAAAGAAACAAACGTATGGCGGTCTTCACATTGGCACTAAACCCAAACTATTTTTAAACAACGATAAACATTTTTTTACTACAAATCCGACATCGGATCACGCAGAATAAAAACATCAAGTAACTTGACGTGGACTGCAAGTAACAAACAGTAATTACTCCTAAATGTTCCCGGGAATAGTCAACGTTAAACACAATGACACGAAAGCGACAATAAAATGGAATCGCCTGGTCAGTCAGTACCAATACGATACGTATAGACTAGGGTTGTAATGCCTCACTCACGCCCTCAGGCATAGCGATGTGCGACAAACGACACGTGATGACGCTAGTTGCATTCTTACGTCATGATGATTCGTGGCCATGTGGCATTATCTCAGAAATTTCTTTCTTCACTTCTTTTCTTTGGCATATTCACATTTCTGACGATTTCTTAGTTTAACTACTATTAAAAATGCGAAAGTAAGTGAGAATGGATGGATATTAAACGAATTTTAAGAATAATTTGCATACAGGCAGTTTACTTATAACCTGGACTAACACTCAAAATATTTTTTATCCCCGTAGTTTCATGGGACACTGACTGATCTCCACGTAGGCGAATACACGGACATAAATAATTTATAGTGGTTGATAACCAGGAAGATGATAGGTGAGATAAAACTTGACGCTTCCAATGAGAGGTTTTTATTTTGGCAGTTAAAAAAAAATATAGTTTCCATGAACTCGATAGATGGCGTTGATCCGACTACGTTACTGGGTGCCAAAGCCAAAACGCTTGAAAAAACACACGTTACATACGCTCGTTGGCTGACACTTTCGTTTGCATCAGCTTCCGAATATAATCATTAGGTCCAAGTGATATTATGTGACGTTCTGTACCTTGCAGTAACGTAGTCAGACTAGCGCCATCTATCCAGCGACTAGGGAAGAGTTGAAAAAGAAAATCCTTCATTATATCCCAAATTCCCTATCAAAGAGTAGCAGCATAATACACCTTTTCACTTCTCATGCTCTAAAAGTACGCCGTTACAGCCCTACGAAGCGGGATTAAAGTGACCGTTTATTCCCTTGGGAGTAAAAAGTAATTTAAAAATAGAACGATCTTTTACTCTGAAACATGGTCACATAAGAGTAACTTGTCAAAGGTTTTATTTAAATTTAGAATTGGCATGCAAAAAAAAGCGGAAAAAAAACAAACGAACTCTTCAACGCGAGAAAAAATTATGGTTATTTGTTTGCATCGTTGATTTTGAAAAGCAATGCCTCTGTTGCTATATAGCCGCTGCAGTAATGTAGGTACTAATTATCTGTGGAGTGTGGATCATCATCATTGCGAAAATGTTGAGAGTTTGTGTTGTATTTTCAATGGTTAATCTGTGACTGACCTGATAGAAGAAAAAACTGACCGCTCAGTTCAGAATTTTTGTCGAGTGTAAATTTGTTCAGTTGACTATTTTTCTCGCACTCGAAGTGAAAAGTACAGTTTGCACCTCGAGACTAAACGCCAATATAATATACCCTCGCTTTCATTGCCTCCCTCGCAAGCTCGGGAGTCAAATCACCTCGGGTATATAATGGCTTCGTTTAGTCCCTTGTTATAAAATATACTATTAAAACTTGCATAGGTCGCATTCCAAAATACGATGTTTTGAGAAACTTCTGCATGATCTGAGGTTGAAGTCAAGTTCCGTTTCAACCCTAGTATAGATACCAATGCCAATACAAAATAGGGGTTTAGAGAGCGTGGTAACCCATCAGTGCCGGCAGTCTTACAAATTACAATGTCACTAGAATCGGGCCGAAAAACTTTGAAACTCTGTCAATTGGTCTTCGGGTTTCTGCACCAGTATTTTATTGTGACCATTGCGACTAATAGACAACAGTTGTTTTGTATATGGTTATTTCCAGTTCTCCCAATGTTTTGTATATGGTTCTTTCTAGTTCTCCCAATGTTTTGTATATCGATACCTTTGGGTAGAAAGGTCGTATAAACCATTTTGGCCAAATTGAGTTATATATACCATTTTTCTCAGATTTTTTTTCTCTATCGATCTGTATATACGAAATGCAGAAATTCGCACAAAAATGGTTAATACGACCCAGAAATTTTCGGTCATAGCCTCTCAAAAACGCTAAATTTTCAATGTAAAAGCCGAATGTTTCTTTTTTTTAGTTTTGTTATGATGTAATGACCATACTTTATATAAACTCAGGGCGTAAAAATAGTGGTTAATTATAAATGGTTTATACGCCCTAACGTGTTAAATGAATTACCTAAACATAGTTTACATTCGACGTCGTAAATCCAAAGGCAGTTCGCGACGTTGGTGTATAAACCATACTCATTGCAAGAAGCACTTTACGACCAACACACAAGGCTCGCATTTGGCGCGCAGCGACAAGCAGAAGAGCGAGCGGGATAGACACGATACCTTTGGGTAGAAAGGTCGTATAAAACCAAAACCCGACTTTTCAGGAGAGCAGAAAATCAATTTTTTTACATAAAAAAATGATAACTTTTTTGTTTTAAAAGTTATAAAAAAATGATCTATGAGAAAGCTTCTTACAATTTGCAAATGGAAAAGGTTAAATCATCAAAACCTGACTATCTTCTTTAGTTTTAAAGTTAGCTTGGACTTACGTCTAAGAAAAAATCAGTTCTTGGTTAATACGCCCCATGAAAATGTACTATACAAAAACTGTATAGGTCGTATATCCATTTTTGGTAAGCTTATGGTCACATTTACTGTCGTAAAAACCCATATATGTAGTTTATTTTGTATTAAAAGCCATTTATAATCATAGATTAATTGAATTCTGACTAATAAACAATCCTGTTACTCGCAGAACTAGTAGGAACTCAATTATTGTTATTCTAATACCCAATAATGGTCGATTCAAATAAAATATAACTACCTCAAATACGAAATCGACATTTATTAAGTATTATAATACCTTCTAAACAACATATACTAAATGTTATTCAAACTTCTTGTAAATTAGAGTAATCAGGCATTTTAATCATTTATAAAATTATGATAAAAGTGCCAACTAAAATAACTTTTTATTTGGATAGAGCATAACATAATAAACATTTTTATTCCGACGCCTAAGTCTTAACTCAATTCACCGAAAAGTTATTCAACCACCAAATATCTGAGGTCACCCAGATTGGGGTTACTTATTTTTTTTCCGGCCATGTAAAATAAACGCAATAATTAAATAGAGCTTATAAAAATAAACAATTTTCATTATTTCGCCTACCTTTGTAAGTTTATTTAGGTTGGCTCTTAAAAATAGCCCAAAAATGAATGGAGGCTGGGTGATCTCCTATAAATCATAAATAAGTTACTTTTTAGTAGATAAGTTATACGTTTTGTGCTTGATCGTTTTGTATTTTTTTATATTTAGTTGCAATTCAATAGTATATTAATTAAATATGTAAGTACATAAATTTAAAAAACGATCAAGTCATAATTTTATAAATGATTAAAATGCCTGATTACTCTAATTTACAAGAAGTTTGAATAACATTTAGTATTATGTTGATTAGAAGGTATTATAATATTTAATAAATGATGATTTCGTATTTCAGGTACTTTTATTTTATTTGAATCGACCATTATTTGGTATTAGAATAATAATAATTGAGTTCCTACTAATTCTAAGAGTAACAGATTGTTTATTAGTCAGAATTCAATTGATCTATGATTATAAATGGCTTTTAATACAAAAAAAAAACTACATATATGGGTTTTTACGACAGTAAATGTGACCATAAGCTTACCAAAAATGGATATACGACCTATACAGTTTTTGTATAGTACATTTTCATGGGGCGTATTAACCAAGAACTGATTTATTCTTAGACGTAAGTCCAAGCTAACTTTAAAACTAAAGAAGATAGTCAGGTTTTGATGATTTAACCTTTTCCATTTGCAAATTGTAAGAACCTTTCTCATAGATCATTTTTTTATAACTTCAAAAACAAAAAAGTTATGAATTTTTATGAAAAAAAACAATAGTTTTTCTGCTCTCCTGAAAAGTCGGGTTTTGGTTTATACGACCTTTCTACCCAAAGGTATCGATACGGTTATTTCTAGTTCTCCCAATAGAGGATGCCCCTGACAAAAAAAAAATATGATTGTATTTAGTTCGTCAGTTAGATTAGTGAACAATATTGGATTCGTATTTTTATCATATCAATAAAAATTGACGAAAATAAAACGCATCAAAGATCATGAGTGGGGAGCTTGTGACGTCACTTTTGGGTAAAAACTAGTACATAGTGTACCTTTATACATGTGACGTCACACAAATTTTCAGCGGTTATTTTTTATTTACGAGAAATAAGAAAAAATACGTTTCCATTATTTTTTGGTAATCCAACTGACGGACTATTTGGGTTTTTTTAGGATTTTCCCCTGAAAGCTACTCATCTTACAAGAGACGATATTTTGTGGCTAAAATGGTATGTTTCTATGAAGTACTGCACCTTTAAGAGGCCTTTTACAGTCCACTAGCGCCGCCAATCGAAAAAATGTCATAACTCGTAAATAGAATCAGAAATACAAAATGTGGTCTATTATTACTGTAGAAAAGGCAATAACGTAATTTTATAACACATTGTCAACACTTGAAATATAGCTGTTTAGCTAAATCGTGCATTCAAAACATAAACGGCCGTTTTTGTTACAAATGCACGATTGGCGGCGCTAGTGGACTGTAAGAGGGCTCTTAATGGTAAAATAACATAAAATCATGCCAAATTTTACTCAAAAGGTTGGGCAAACACCCACATTTCATAAGTTATGTTTAAGTTCCATGAATTAGAGGCGGGCTTATTTCCATCAACGGGGCACGTGTCCTACTAAGAATTCCTAATGGAAAACAATTTTGCCCTACGTGGAAGTTGACCTCTCTTGGGTTCAATTTTTGGGCAATGTTTAAGAGGGGGTAGGAGGGTGCTATTGGTAAGGTCATAAGGTTAACCAGCAACAATTTTGCCCTACGTGGAAGTTGACCTCTCCTGGGTTCAATTTTTGGGCAATGTTTAAGAGGGGGTAGGTGGGTTCTTATGGGTAGGTCATAAGGTCATAAGGTTAGGCAGTAGTGGGTTCATAGTCATAGTCATTTATTCCATAACAAAAACATTGTATAGAAAAACTTAAAATTAATCGTCATAATATACACGCTGAAACTTTAGTGGTCGTTTTCCCGAAGCGAAATGAGTTTGTTTCGGTAATACAATCGATTAATATATAAAAAAAATAAGACTCAATAAGTGGAAGATTAACAATTGTGATACTTAAACAAAACTCGAAAGCGACTTGAACCAACAGTAAAATCTACGCGCAACGCGGGCCGGGCGCGGGGGTGTCCAGAACAGCTGCTCAGCGCGGTCGTTGCACTTCGCATATAAATCAGCTGATCACTACTCAAACACAAAACCCAATAAGTTATAATAATAATTTGAACAAAAAAAACCTTTTTTTTTAGTTTAACTTTGCGTTTCGATAGAGCTACTGATGGATAATCGTCCTGACGCGGGAAAACAACCATTCAAATTTCACGCTGTTTATTTATAATCTATGAAAATAAAAATCAATATTTAATCAAAAATAATAATGTCAAAAGAGGACAATAATAATATCTCCTTTTTTACAATAACAAAATTAATAGTCACATAATTACATAAAGAATATAATGGGAATGATTAAGGCAATACAAGTAATAATACAATTATAATAAATAAAAAAATAAATAAAATAAATAAAATTCAATCATCTACACTAATATTATAAAGAGGAAAACTTTGTTTGTTTGTTTGTTTGGTTGTAATGAATAGGCTTAAAAACTACTGGACCGTTTTTAAAAATTCTTCCACCATTCGAAAGCTACATTATCCACGAGTAACATAGGATATATTTTATCCCCGTACTCCCACGGGAACGGGAATTACGCGTGTGAAACCGCGTGACGTCCGCTAGTAGCTTATATCGCATAAATACATGATTGTCATTTGTCAATTGATGAGCGCCTCAATACTTTAAAACCCTTTCCTCAATAAATACGTCCTTAATTTGTGTTTGAATAAATTTGCACTGCTATGCTTTTAAATTCCAACGGCAAATTGTTGTATAACAAGACTGATTGATATCTGGGACTATGTTGAACCACTTTCAATCAAAGGTTCAATCAAAAGTTGAAAATTTCGTTACGGAACCAATGAAATCGAAACGATCGATTGAATCTTAGTCATTAATTTGTAAGAGTGTATATCAATACACGCTTACAAATTAATGACTAAGATTACGATACCTCTTTGGTGCAAGAATTAGACCATATAAAAAAAATCAACCCAATCGCCATTCAATGTCCTACAATTCTTCTAATTCCGTCCCAACCGAAGAGCACTCTTCAGTGTAATTGAAGAAGATTGTGAAAACAGTATTCAGCTCTTCAAATAGGACTGATTCTAGTTAAGTAGCTACTCCAGTGTACTTCTAATCTCCTGGTGGTTGACCCAGTTCCGGTTTTTTCTCCCGACCGACGATTTAATTTTATTGTTCTACTCGGCGTTACTGAAACCTACGGAAGAGGTTGTGTGGTTTAGTGATCTGATTATCCTGTTGTATGAAAAGTTCAGGGATTATCCTAGTAGAAAAGTATTGAAAATTAGGTTTATTTTTTAACACAAATATTTTATGTAAAAAATCTTAAAGTTTATGTTTTTACACAATTTCCCGTTTTCGATTGAACTGAATTTAAATGATAAAGTCAAAAAGTCATAAGTCATTTATTCATTTGTTTACCTATGGATGGTATTTTAAATCCAATATGGCGTATGGCGGACTCCCAAAGCTGGCGGACTAATATTCTTTTCCATATTATTGGTGGACTTGTAGTTAGTAGTTATTTTGTATGTTTTTCCATGATTATGAAAGACATACATGGCATCAAATGAAAGGGTTTGCTGGAAAAAATACGAGAAATAAAATTACGTCATTCTGAAGCATTTTTTTAACTATTATGTTTTATAATATCAAATCTGCATCGTTTCGCTAAATAATTTAATTTTTCCTTGTGAGTATGTAAAGTAAAATTGTTTGTTTCCGAGTCATGGATGTTTATATGGTATAATAAGTATGTAGGTATTTAAAAACAAAAAAGTATATAAATATGTAGTATATCAACTATCTGGTGTCCACGACACAAGCCTTGCTTAGTGTGGCACTAGTTGGCGCTGTGTCTTAATGTCCAGCTATATAAAAAAAAAAATAAGATGATACAAGATTTTGTGGAAGTATAACTTGTGCGGATATTTTATTAATAGTTTGTGTAAGAGTACTTGAAAGAATTTAGTTTCCTAAATCGTGACTTTCATCATTAATAGAGTTCTGAAAGCCTAAAAAATGACAATCGCTATAAAGGCGTTTTTTATCTTTACAATGGCTATCCACAGGATTTATGTACTGTCCTGTTTGGCAGCACAAGTCAATCCTACACATTTATTCAATTTCCATCATCTTTAACGGTAAATATCACTTTGTTTCGTTCGGCCATCTGAAGTCTCAAACAGGCCACAAGAAATCAATAAACTGCCATAATGAACACATCATAATTTGTTGATGCTAAATATGCTTTATTCTGATTCACAAAGACAAATGTTTACCCAAAACATCAGCAAGCCTTAGAAGCAGTCTTAATTAACACCCTTATTTTCCTTTACATAAAACAAGAAAGTTACATTTCAACGCAATACCGTTTTGGTATTACGTACGATAAATCATTCACGCCAATCAATCGAGCCGAGGTTATCAATCGACGTATCAATCTATCAATCGCATGTGCTTTCGCTTTTACACGATGTGTACGTTGAAATAGAGTTACGAAGCATAGAAATATTCGAACGGGACGTACGTATGAATCAAAGGCGTAGACCATAGTGTACTCAGTTCTCTATAGGTAATGGAATCATCATCTACCTGCCCATGTCCTATGTTATTTACAGTCGTTGCAACACGTTTTTAGGGTTCCGTAGCCAAATCGAACCCTTATGGATTCGGTCTGTCTGTCCGTCCGTATGATACAGCAACTTTTTTCTGAAACTATAAGAACTATGCTGTTAAAACTTGGTAAGTAGATATATTCTGTGAACCGCATTAAGATTTTCACCCAAAATTAGAAAAAAAAACAATAAATTTCTGGGATTCCCCATAATTTGAACTGAAACTCGCCATTTTTTTTTTCATCAATCCCATACGAGTGGGATACCTATGGATAGGTCTTTAAAAATGATATTGAGGTTTCTAGTATATATTTTTTTTAACTGAATAGTTTGCGCGCCCCTGTAACTTCTAAAATAAGAGAATGATAAAACTAAAAAAAATATACGATGTCCTTTACTATTCAAACTTCCACCGAAAATTGGTTTGAACAAGATCTAGTACGTAGTTTCCGCTTTCTTTTAGGGTAAAAAATCACGTTTTACGTTTAACTCAATGTACTCAACGCAAACCAAACATTCTGCTGGGGGATGGATAGAATACGAATAGTATGGGGGTCGTGGATACGATCTAAGGCTTCCAGCACGAGTGCACGATGTAAAAGTCAGAAAACCGTAACGTCGATTTTTGAATCGAAAATACAATTAGCCTTTATCATTTTAAATGAGGAGGGATGAAACGCATGTTACTAAAAGAGTAATGTACATTAATATAGGTGGATGGAGAGGGAGAAGAAGGCCAAAGAATAAATAGATGGATTGTGTTAAGACTGATATGAAAGAGAGAGGAGTAAATGATGCCGTGACGTCTCGCAGAGGAGAATGGAAGAAGAAAACGTGTTCCGCCGACCAACAAATAAAATGGAAGGGCAGAAAGATGGTGATGATATATTCAAGGCATCCACAGGACTTGCCCGGTTAAGCAGAGGCCAGTCTTCATAGACTGTCGCAGTTCACTGCGAGATGCCCTACACAAAAAAAAAAAAAAAAAAAAAAGATGATGATGTTTGCAACAAGCACAGTCACTGTGAATGATGTCATAGATATGAGTGAAACTATTGAAATTAATGAAATATTATAATCATGTGAAATGAGTATTTTTAGTTTAAAAATGGACGTTCTTAGGGTGCTACGATCTCTAATGAGGGTTTCTTTTTTTAAATGGAAACAATGGAGAAAAAAATCTGACCTTAGGGAAATTTAAATCGATAATTATCTTCTAGTAGATAATTATCAATTTACAGCCTGGTATTGATAAATTTCAGTCGAAGACTCATTTCACCTGTTATACTTTTAAAGTTCATTGGCAAAGCGCGACCCTACTGCTATCGCAGGCATGATGCCATGGAATGTTTGTTTTAGTGAATAACACAATAGAAAGTGTTTTTGGTACCTTGCGAGAATTAATATGGAATCTACTAGAAGTTGCAAAACTATATCGAAATGTTTTACCTATTCTAAGTGCGTTTAATACAAGAACAATATTTTTTTATTCTTTAATTAAGTACTATTTATATCTGTTTTTCAATATCACAGGCTACGTTAAGTAAGTGGTGTACTCAACATCTTACCTACTAAATGCTACAAAATGGATCAGATAGACAGATCGGACAATTTGTCTTGAAATCTAATCTGCAGTCAAGGTAGATAGATCTATCACTGGTTTCAACCGGACAAAAGGATGGTAGCGCCCGTAATCTCAGCTTTGCCGTACTCGAAGTATATTCTACAAATCTATCTTAGAACTATAGAACTCCAGAGATCTGCGAGTTTCAGTGAAACTATGGTAAATTGAATACAATACTGTGATTAAAAGTAAATATTTATTAGGTATAAGTCATATAAATGAACATAAGGTATTTACAATTTCCGGGGTTGCGGGCCTGTTCGAAAGAGATACCGCGGCCCCGGAACGTAAAAGGCGAGGAAGGAACATGGATGGTTTTTAGTCAGTAAGAGTCTGACACTCCCTCCCGCTCCGCCCAGAGTGGAGGGGGGTCATTTGATGATTTCCCATCCTTAAAAAAAAAAAAAAAAAAAGAGGTATTTACAATTTGCTAAAATTAACTAAACTAACTAATTTTAACTAAAAACTTAAAAAATGGCGTTAAAAAACTCCTCCTCAATGGTGTACTGGTACTGTCCCCAAGAGACTGGCCGAAGTAGGAGCCAACCATAGGGTCACGGGAAGTGTCAACTAACCGTTTTGGAATTTCCTTGAAAAGGCTATATGAGCACGCGGTCCTAGAGTTTCAACCCCAGCCGGCTCGAAAATATAGTTACCAATAAGGTTACTATATTTACACCGCTTGAGGTTCTCCGCAGCCACACCGGCAGCCTCTGCACAGCACGATGAACTAGGAAGATGATAAGGCGCAAGACTATCGACACATGGTGCGTCCCACACTAGAGGCCCACCCATCTTCCATGGAAACAAAGACATGCCGTCCGGTTTCTTGCCATCGTCGCGTGCCAAGCCATTGGGTTCTAATAAAGCTGGAATGACGACGGTGACAAGAGATCCACGGATCATGTCATTTAAGTTCGCGTGTCGCACAAATTGGGCCGCACTTCGGTTGCATAGCAGGCCGTGATGTCCGAGGCTGTTGACAACTTCACCACAGTGACAGCAGTAAGGAGAACAACATGGGGCGCTTAGACATAGAGCAACAGCGAGGCGGAAAGTGGTGTCGTCGAGCAACGTACCTGCATATGTGTTCGGCAACGGTAGTGCGTGAAGCCAAAGACCTGACTCCCATTCACCTACAGCCAGCAGGCGCGCACGCTCAGCAGATAAAAAATATTATTGCTGCGATTTAAGGCGATCACATGAGCTAAACGCGAGTTTTATAATTACTAAAAGTATATGATTCACTGCTATAAACAAGACCAGAAAAATATATGATATTCTTCAGGATATATGCTAGCATGATACTGTTTTGAAAACATAATACAATTAATTTGGCTCGATAAAAATAAATCACGAACTTATCTCTAAAAACATCTTTCAAACAATAAAAAACTTACTAATATACATGCGATCATTCTGATTTTTTAGCAAATAATTCTACAAGCAATATATTAGCATGATACTGTTTTAGTGTTTTAATCCAAGCAATAGTTTTTTTTGTAAATCGATCGAAATCACTCACTTCGCGCTATTTGGCCCGCAGTGGCTGACGTAACAACCACTCTGTAGTGCAAGCTGATTAGAACTTTATTCTAACAGCTTTTTAAACGAAGTTTGAACCACCACAAATAGAGTTGCTAATTTAGCTCGTCTAAGCGCCTTAATTTATTTGCTTCGGCAATCATCGTCTTGTTTCGGAAATACGAATGCAATGAATTTGAATTTCGTTTATTTGAATAACCAAAAACCAACAGAATCATTTATTGTATTTATGGAAATTGAAAGAGAAATTGATGAAGACTCACGAAATAGGTCAATTGGTAGCATATTCGTATTAGTTCAGAAATACGAAAATTATAGCCGAGGCATATAACTTGAATAGTCGTACTGTAGCTACGTTTACTATTACTAGATGTAATATTCGGGAAATATGACGTATTAGACTAGTCAGTCTTAAGGCAATGACAAATTGAGAAGTATATTTGTTGTGAGTCTTATATTGGGTTTTGCGATACATCATAATTTATGGATACAACGAAAGCGAAGCCTAGTTATTTATTATAAGAATCTAGAATTAGCCTCCTTTCATTTAATAAGATACGAACCTAAGCAAATACATACAATACAGCAAATACATACAGACCATTTACTTAAGGGACTGAAACTTACTACTATACATAAAAACAAATACAAGGCCTTGAAGAGACAGAGAAAAGGAAAATTGAGTCTTACAATAAATAAGTTTGTTATAATATTTGCAGAAACTCAAAGAAGATCACTAACAAGACAACATTCCCAGCTCGATAAATCTCATAAAAGTATTTGAATATCATGACTAGAAAAGTAGAACAAACATATTTTATAAGCTCAAATATTTTCAGTATATTATCTAAAACATATTCCAGTAATAAGACGTGTCCGAATAGTAGGTAACCTAAAAGTCATAAATTTAAAAGATCCTAAAAAAATAATTTAGTAAGTTATATTGAAAATAGTTCGAATAATTTTTCTACCCTAGAGATCTGCTCAATAAACTTGACCGACTTCTTAATAACTGCATTCGATTCGTCTTCAATCTCCGCAACTATGATCATGTTTCTGCACATCGATCGCTGTTAAAGTGGCTATACCCATCCGGCAGCGCAGAGCATTGAGGGCTTTGACAACACTGTTTTCCCTTCTTCACAAACCCACTTCTTCATCTTATCAATCTTCTCATTTTCAATATTTAAGCTCTGCGCACAGCAAAAATCTTCGTTCCTCCAATAACTGTCTTCTACGCTGTCCTTCTCAGCGATCTGGCTTTATAAAATCTTTCTTTTCTGTCCAAGCGGTCTTCCTTTGGAATGCGCTCCACCAGAGTATCAGGACGTTGACTAGTCGGTTCACTTTTAAAGTGAAGGCTCGAGAGCATATTCGCAAGAAGTTAGCAGATTCGTCCCAAAACTAAGTTTTTGTAGTTTTTTTTCTTGTCTATCTCTCTTAACTTTAAGTATTTTGCTATATGTGTGTATTTATTTTATTCTTGTATATTTTAGATAAAAATAATGTCTATGTCTTCTTTTTGGTTATTGCACCTACTGTGTATCTCTGCATCACCCTAACGTAGACTAGTGGAAAATGCCTAAGGCATTAAGTCCGCCTCTGTACAATTTTAATCGTGTATAAAGTTTGAATAAATAAATGAAGTAAAACATAATTTTCGCATAGATTGGCCCGTGTCAGAGAAAATAAAACTTACTTATTCCATTGTAACATATTCCATAAGATCAATTAGATCATCGATTTAGCCATAACTTAAATAGAATCGCCCCAAGATTTATCCAACAGTTTCCTCAAGTTTAGAAACTAATAGTTTTAGTTCTGCGGTTACAATATTGGATTCTCAAACTATTGAAACTAAAACTTGGGACAAGACAAATGAAATGATACTCCATTTATTCCATTTCTTGGATCATTTTGTTTGAAAAAATACACAGAAACATTATGGTGTTGACACACAATCATGTTCGGGTCGGTACGATGCGACATATCATCTTCTGCCTAGCTTTTTCCCAACTACGTTGGGGTCGGCTTCCAGTCTAACCGGATGTAGCTGAAGTTGCCCCATGTCAAATACTGGTAGTATTTGACATGGAGCGACTGCCTATATGACCTCCACAACCCGTTAATACTGAGTAATACGATATCACTTGATGAGACTGGTTGTCAGACTTTTTGGGCCACTGACTACCTGTTAAGACTGCCATAGATGGACAAATGACAGTCGGGACCAACAGCTTAACGTGCTTTTCTAGGCACGGAGGAAACTCGGTATGTAAGGGTGGTCACCTACCCATAGACCAACCAAGGCAAGCACAGCTTAACCTAAAGATCGGCCCGAACGGTTGTTATTATTTAACGGTACGATGCGACGTCTACAAAGGATAAACCATGCTCTTGCCATTATCCCAATTTATTTTGGATCACCGCAGCATGTCTTCTCCCATGTTTTTCTATTATTCGTCCTTTCAGCAGTTAACTCCTTTCTAGCTATATCATCCTTCTCCTCTCATCATTTCGTTGGTCTTTCTTTATTCACTATCATTCTCAAATCTTTCCTCACCCAAGAGGTAAGTGTACCTACGGGAAAAATGCGCTTGGCTTAGTTCGAATTGTACCAAGCTGATCTGAACAAACTCCGTTCGGCATGTCACATCGCTGGATGTCAAATGCCGAACGGAGTTTAACGATCGGGACCAGCTAAATGTCGCGTCGGCTTTATTGTCAACAAATACTGCCCAATCGAATGTGCCGATCCGAAGAAGTGTGTAGCAACTCTTACTGAAGTTTTGGCATAGTTGAATGAGTCTGAATATAGACCAAATTGACCGAAAGTAATAAATCTATGCTGGTGTCGTAAACCTTGGGAAATATATCTGTCTTTGTCTTTCATATATCTACCATATATACATAAATAATATATCTATCTTTGTCTTGCCATACGTTATCGTCTCATTCATGTTATGACACGTAGGCATTTTTATAGTTTTATTGGTTGTGTCAGTTTGTGGTTATTGTCATCTTTATTGGGCAAAGAATGTTATGTGACAAATATAATTTATTATTATAGGCTCGTAAGAGTTATGTGAGCGGACTATGTTAGTGGAACAGTTGGATCTAATGCGTAAATCTCGTGGTCATCAAAACTTGAGACGTTTTTTGAAGATGTGTTCCAGCGATTTGTATTTTTTTGTTGTTAAAGATACTCGATAAAAGAGAAGCGAAACTATCAGAGGCCATGTAATCATTTTAACATTAATAACCTGAAAATTCCTAAAATTTGAAACTGAAACTCCGACATTTTAACAGTGATGTATCTTTTACATCATTGTATCCAAAAATCTGTTATCATATACGACGATGCCGCCACTTCGTGTGTCATAAGTTCATAGATTATAAGTTATATTTTGTATTTGTGTGTGTTATGGTGTAATGTATTTTCGTGTATTTTATCTATGAGCTTTCAGATGCCTGATAGTATAATTATTGATTGATTGATTGATAACCCAGCTCGGAGAGCAGGCAGTGTTCACTCACACTATAGGTACTTATAAACCTACCTACTTTAGGTACTAACTACCCAAAGCCGACCCAAAACCTGTAGTGTCGGTTGACCTAGAATTTTCAATTTTAGTTTAAAGCAAGGTCTAACACTGTAAGTAAAGGAGAAATTACAGCCGGATATATCACAGGCGGACAATAGAGTGATCTTATAAGGGTTCCTTTTTTAACCCCGGGCTACGCAAAAACGACGGGGTGTTATATGTTTGACGTGTCTGTGTGTGTATGTGTCTGGCTGTAGCATCGTAGCTCACTAACAGGTGAAATAGTCGGAGGTGTTCTTAGCTATGTTTGATGAAAATCGGTCCAAGATGGCCGCCGCCCAAAATGGCGGATTACTTATTTCTTCTGAATTCGCCCAATATGGGTATCAAATGAAAGGGCTTGACTAGTACAATAATGTATGCTATATTGAAATGGAACCAGGAATACTAAGTAACGAAATGAGATGAAGAAAGTGGAGTGATAACTGGTACCTAGGGCCAAACGAAAATGAATTCCTTTCTATTTAACTTTTGGTATATTACATGTTGAAAGTTTCTTTAAATTTTTAATTTAATTTTACTTGTTTACCTTTTAAGGTACGGAACTCTAAAAATAATGGCAGTTGGCTCTTGCAAGTTGAATACGGTTTTGATGTCGCTGACCGTTATATCATTCATCATCATCTTCCTGCCCTTGACCCATTTTATTTGGGGTCGGCGCAACACGTTTACTTCTTCCATTCTCCCCTGTTAGACGTCACGGCATCATTTACACCTTTCTATTTCATATCAGTCTTTACACAATCCATCCATATTTTCTTTGGCCTTCCTCTCTCCCTTAACATGACCGTTATATCATTCGTATAATATTAAAACATCTGTGATTCCAGAATATTGTTTGAAACATTCTGAAAAGAAAAAACGAATTTCATCGACAGATCTCAGCTTACCGCAGCCCATCCTTCATTACTTAAGATAGGCGTAATTTATTTGGCTTCACATCGACTTATTTCCTGAATCATTAAATCAAATGAAGCCCGGAAACGGACAGGACTCTGTTATTATAAATGTGTTGTGTTTCGTTTTTTCTTTTAAGAATTATCGCCAAACCAGAAGCGAGAATTAGAAGATAAATCAAATCAAATCAAATAATTTATTCGATCGTAAAATCCAATTAGTTAGTAATAATAATTTGTATACACATTCTAAACACTGGTATTATAATTAGAATTTGTAAAAATCATTACGAATAATCACGAAACCCAATAATAAGTGGCCAAGTGGTGGCTGCCCCGACTTACGAACAGTAAGTCGTGGGTTCGAACCCAGACAGGCGCATTACTTTGTGTAATTTATTTCATCACCATTGCTCTCAAAACGGTGAAGGAAAACATCGTGAGGAAACCGGCATGTCCTAAAACAAAAAATTCGAAAACATGATGTGACATCTATCGATCCGCAGTGGACCCGCGCGTGGTGGATTATAGCCCATTATAGGGCATGTCTCAGCAGTGGGAACATTATAAGCTGGTGAAGATGATGATGATGTTGAATATAGATAATAATCAAATAAGCAATATTAAAATATTATTTCGAGCTAGAGTAGCAGTGGTGGCCCAGTGGTGGCGGCCCCGACTTACGAACTGTAAGTCGTGGGTTCAAACCCAGGCAGGCGCATTACTTTGTGTAATTTATTTCATCACCACTCCTCTCAAAACGGTGAAGGAAAACATCGTGAGGAAACCGGCATGTCCTAAAACAAAAAATTCGAAAACATGATGTGACATCTATCGATCCGCAGTGGACCCGCGCGTGGTGGATTATAGCCCATTATAGGGCATGTCTCAGCAGTGGGAACATTATAAGCTGGTGAAGATGATGATGATGTTGAATATAGATAATAATCAAATAAGCAATATTAAAATATTATTTCGAGGTAGAGTAGCAGTGGTGGCCCAGTGGTGGCGGCCCCGACTTACGAACTGTAAGTCGTGGGTTCAAACCCAGGCAGGCGCATTACTTTGTGTAATTTATTTCATCACCACTCCTCTCAAAACGGTGAAAGAAAACACCGTGAGGAAACCGGTATGTCCTGGAGCTACAAAATCGAAAACATGTGACATCTACCGGGCCCGCGTGATAATAATAATGGGCTATAATCGCCCATTATTATAGGCCGTGCCCCAGCAGTTGGGACATTATAAGCTGGTGATGATGATGATGATGATGAATATAGGACAATAATCAAATAAGCAATATTGAAACATTTCGAGGTACAATTTGAAGGTAATACTTGTATGAATCCTGTTAAGTTATCGTTTTCCCGGAAAAGTGTTTAGTTTAGACATGTACGATTTTCCCAGCTAAGTAAAGATCCGTGTAAAACGAACGGGCCTGCTGCCATAAACTGGTCACAAATCCAGACTCTGACGCGGATAGTACCGAAAAAGTCCATTAAAACATTTCAGAATATAAATACCTACATGCACGTCTCCTTTCCCAACTATATTGGGATCGGCTTCCAGTTTAATCGGATGCAGCTGAATACCAGTATTTTACATGGCATGGCGACTGTCTATCTGACTTCCACAACCCAGTCAGTACTGTGTCATACAATACCCCTTGGTAAGACTGGTTGTCAGTCTTTTTGGGCCACTGACTACCTGTAACGACTGTCAAAGATCTATAAATGACAACCGGGACCAACAGCTTAAGGCGATTACATGAGCTAGACGCGAGTTTTATAATGAGTTAAGTATATGATTCATTTCTACAAACAAAACCAGAAAAATATATGATATTTTTTAGGATATATGCTAGTATGATAGTGTTTTGAAAACATAATACAATTTATTTGACTAGATAAAAAAAAAAACACAAACTTATCTCTAAAAATATCTTTTAACCAAAAAAAAAACATACCAATATATATGCGATCATTCTGATTTTTTGGCAAATAATTCTACGAGCAATATATTAGCATTACAGTGTGTTTAGTTTTTTAGTCCAATCGATAGATTTTTTGTGAATCGATCGAAATCACTCATTTCGTGCTATTTGGCCCGCAATGACTGACGTAACAACCACTGATTGCCGATTAGAACTTTATTCTAACTGCATTTTAAACGAAGTTGGAACCACCACAAATAGAGTTACTTATTTAGCTCATCTAGTCGCCTTAACCTGTTTTCCGAGGCACGGAGGAAACTCGGTATGTAATGGCTGGTCACTCAAAGTCAAAATCAAAGTCAAATAATTTATTTGCAGTAAATGTAGTACAAAAGATGGTAAAAAAACTTTTAGTGCGATGACACATTTCGCCATAAAAATAGCATGCAAATAATAATAAACACAAACTATAATACTTGTTTTTAATTTTAATTAACTAGACACAAAACAAAACATCAAAAATAACAATTATAATTTACCACTCATCCATAGACCAACCTAGGCAAGCACGGCTTAACTTGGCTGTTATTATATAGGCACGAGCTCCTCGAGATTTTATTTTTATTTTATTTTATTTTTATTCAAATGGAACAACAAACAGCTGCAATATAAAACATAGAAATAAGAAATATATACATAACATAAAAATAACATTGCAGCCCACAACGCTGTTCACAGATTAACTCTAGGATACATAATATTAAAAATAATCGCTAGGGTTACAAATACAAAAAAAAAGATTAAATAAAAATACTAAAACTTGTAAAAATAAAAGAAAACAGTAAATGGTGTATAAATATTTAAGAAAACTCCTTTAGTATGAGTTTTTTAAACTTATAGTGAGAACATGCAAAAATGTCAAGATGGTTATCCAAAGTCCATTTCAAAAATCGCAGTGATTATCAGACATAACGCCATCGTCATATGACATCATAGTCACAAACGAGAATGCAATTACTTACACTACAATACGATACTTATTATTATGGTGAGTTTTGGCTATAACTATAAACCATGTCTATGTTTAGCCATCAAACGTGAGTAGGGGATCAAGCACTAGACAATAGCTATGATAGTTTTATGCCCTGTCTAGGTATGGGATCTAATATTATGGAATACTTTGTGTCTTATAGGAGGAGTTCGTGGCTAAAAAATAGCAGCCGCTCAGATCGATCTTAAGGTTAAGAGCCCTCTTACAGTCCACTAGCGCCGCCAATCGAAAAAATGTCATAACTCGTAAATAGAATCAAAAATACAAAATGTGGTCTATTATTACTGTAGAAAAGGCAATAACGTAATTTTACAACACATTGTCACCACTTGAAGTATAGCTGTTTAGCTAAATCGTGCATTTGTAACAAAAACGGCCGTTTATGTTTTGAATGCACGATTTAGCTAAACAGCTATATTTCAAGTGTTGATATAAGGTGTTATAAAATTACGTTATTGCCTTTTCTACAGTAATAATAGACCTTATTTTGTATTTTTGATTCTATTTACGAGTTATGAAATTTTTTCGTTTGGCGGCGCTAGTGGACTGTAAGAGGGCTCTTAAACCGTGTTTGCTTAGGTTAGTCTGTGGATGGGTGAGCAAAAGAAAGAAAACTTATTTATTTGGGACATGCCATGAGTGCGCATAAAATAACAAATATAAAAATTAAAAAAAAACTTTAAACTCACTCATTCACTTATTTTTTGACAAGGTTTTGACCGTGCTTGATTTTTACATACCGAGCTTCCTCCGTACCTCGGAAAGCACGTTAAGCTTTTGGTGCCCGCTGTCAATTGCTATCTTTGACAGTTGTTACAGGTAGTCAGTGTGCTGTAAGTCTGACAACCAGTTTTACCTAGGGGTATCGTATTACTCAGTACTAACTGGGTTGTGGAAGTCCGATAGGCAGACGATCCATTTAAAATACTGGTATTCAGCTGCATCTGGTTAGACTGGAAGCTAACGCCATCGTACTTGATAAAAGGAAGGCAGATAATGACTCATAAATTATTTTACCTTATAAAAAATACTGGTGATTTGTTTATTCCTGTCTCAACACTTCGTTAATTAGACAGGTGCCAAAGAACCTTTTAGCGAGAATTTCCTTGAGGAAAAATCCAAACAATGCTTTCCGACCCGAGGGTTGAATCTAGGACCGCACATTCCCCACATTTGATTTCAACATTATCATTTCTTGCAACGGTTAAATATAGGAGGAGCTCGTGGCTAAATATTAACAGCCGCTCTGGTCAATCTTTAGGTACTAGAGGTCCATCCATCTTCCATGGAAACAAAGACATGCCGTCCGGTTTCTTGCCATCGTCGCGTGCCAAGCCATTGGGTTCTAATAAAGCTGGAACGCCGACGACGGTGGCAAGAGATCCACGGATGATGTCATTTAAGTTCGCGTGTCGCACAAATTGGCCCGCACTTCGCAGTTTTACCTAGGGGTATCGTATTACTCAGTACTAACTGGGTTGTGGAAGTCAGATAGGCAGACGGTTAGACTGGAAGCCGACCCCGACATAGTTGGGAAAAGGCTAAGCAGATGATGATGTAACTGTTAAAAATAATTAAGTTATAGTTTACCTAAGTCTACTAATTATACCATTGTATGAGTTTACTGGTAGCAACTACAGCCATTTTTATTTCGGCAGAAGTGAGCCTAACAGTACACCCACATTTTGCCAGTTATGTTTAAGTCCCATGTAATAGAGGGCGAGCTTATTGCCATCAATTGGGCACAAATGCAAACTCCGTGGATGCGACTGAGAAATTCGTAATGGATAAACCTAATAACACTTAGCAGGACCCGGTAATCAAGCCCAGGAACTCATGCTCAGTAATCGTGCCTGCGACCACTCGACCAATGATATTTTAGGATGGGAAATCATCAAATTAATGACTTCTCCCACTCTGGGCGGAGTGGGAGGGAGTGTCAGACTTCTACTTTACTGACTAAAACCCATCCATGTTCCTTCCTCGCCCTTTATTTTCCGGGCCGCGGTATCTCTTTCGAACGGTCCCGCAGCCCGTGTCTAGCCCGTGTCCAGTCCTAGGTCCCATTTCAGGACAATAATGTCTAATGGTCGTTGTTATTATACTCAACCAATCAAATTACTGTAGCGTTCTCCAAACTTTACTAGAGTTTACCGGTTTAAACTTGTAATGGGGTGAAACCGTAGAAGTTTCAAGCACTAGTTACGACCTATTGGAACTTTATGTAGGGCACTACAAACATTGTCAGGGCGTAATATTTATCCTGCTAAAGTTCTCGTCCCGAAGCATTCTAGTTACTGATAGGTGATTTTAGTCACAGTTCCGCTCGACCTGTGTTTTCTGTGTTTGTAAAAGTAAAGCATCCTGTATTTTATATTCGTATCTGACCGTGGCATCATTTTGGGCAATAACAGAATACCAGTGCTGTGGCTAAACTTATATTGTCACTTAAAGGGTATCTTCCATAATTATTTACTACTTTGAAGTCTCGATATGTTGACGTTGTTGCAAGCGCCATGATGGCGGGTTGTTTCAAAATAATAAAAAATCACGGAAGATATCCCGGTAAATGGTAAAGATTAAAACAATGAGCGCCGTGTCTTTTTTTTATGTAACTGCAACGTACTTTTTGGCCTGGTACAGGACCAATAAGGGATTTCTTTTCCACTCCTCCCTAGTCGCTAGATATATGGCGCTGATCTCGATAGGTTATTTCAGGGAGCAGAACGTCACATAATTGCACTTGGACCTAATGTTTATATTCGGAAGCTTATGCAAACAAAAGCGCCAGTCAACGAGCGCATGTGACGTGTGTTTTTTCAAGCGTTTTGGCTTTGGCACCTAGTAACGTAGTCAGTTCAACGCCATCTACCGAGTTCTTGGAAACTATTTTTTATTTCTCAAAAGAAAACTTCTCATTTAATTTGTTTATTTTTTCTTTCTTTTGTTCTGCTCAAGACTCTAAATACTTTTTCTTTCTTTATGCCGGTAGTAATTGTCAATAGTAAACTGAGTTGCAGTGCGGCTTCCCCGCGAAGAGTTCGGAAGTATTCCCACGAGATCTCACTGCTGAAATAAAAGTATCCTATGTGGTAATCAAGGCCATTAACCATATGCCAAATTTCGAATCGTTTTAAAACATTTGACCATTTTATTCTACAATTAAAAAGTTAGCAGGTACCATTTTTTTTAGGTGAACGACTTTATCTACTACAGAACTAATACAAGAACTTTCGAGAATCTGAGAATTTAAATATTCGAAGGCAATGGCAACGTGTACAATTCTAAAATTGAAAAATACTTTCAGTTCTAAAAAGCTTTTTGTGAATGGAGTTCGAGTGCTCCATAAAAATATATCGTACGTATGTAGTTGCTTGAGCGTGCCAGTCGACTTACCTCATATTTACACTGATTGAATACTATTTGAAAAATCTCAATAAACGAATAAAGAAGGAAGTATTTTGTATTTGGTCCTCCCCGCCATTCAATATTAGAGTAGATAGTCATTATGGGAGTAATGGAGATGTAAGATGGGAGTAAAAAACAGGAAAGTTTTTATTTTGTAACACAGAGGCTCAATCACAAGGAAAACGATTAAAGCTACAAAAGTTTATAACTGTGTCGCAGTTATCAACACCCATCTAAACAAGTAAACAATTGGTTCACCAAAAAGATAACAGTCTGATTATCTAAAAACAGCTGTCACTATGACATATTATTATTACCATCCAAAAATGTGTTTTAAACAGCTGTTTTAGATAATCAGACAGTCATCTTTTTGGTGAACATGGACCTTAGACTATTTATGCAGTGTAACCGTAAACTATAGAAAAGAGGGGGGGTGTATGGAAGTACGTGTGGGCGGGATTGGGTGTGCATGAGAAAGTGAGTATTTTTGCTCTTGTGTGAGGTGTGGGTGGTGTATGTGTGAACGAACGAAAGTTTTGGTGTGTCAGTATTTGTGCCAGTAGGTTTCCACTATTTTTTCCATTGTCATTTTTCATTCATCCAGGGTCACTAATTCACTTGTCACGCCACCATCGTTTTTTATTTTGTACTATACCACTGAATTACTTTCTGTTTACTGAAATTTTGAATATTCTAAGTTCAAATAATATTTTGCATGCCATGAGCTCATTATTTTGCACTCTTCTGTAAACAGGTATTTTTATATCCAAAAATAAAAGTCGTTTCCCAGCAATTATTTTTGGATAAGTACGTCCCTTTTGGTTTTGTACACACAATATAAGTTATGAGGAATGAGTGAATATGTTAATGAATGAACAAAATACATCGACAAAAACTGTTTTATTCTAAAAAGGAGAAAGAAATCCGTCTTCAAGACACGAGCCGCCATTGCCTGAGAAAGCCATCAACACCAAGTCACCCTTAATGTTTAGACTGTTAGGGCCAAAACGCCAAGATTCAAACCCATTAGGTATTTTTTCACGACATTTTCCCGAAAATAGCAGACATTACCAAAACAAGTACACCATTCTAATGTCCTAAATAAGAACACAGGTCTGAGTTATAAATAACCAGAAGATAATACACGAGGTGTGCTTAGTAACGCGTCTCGCGGTCTTTAATTTCAGGTCTCACCGTGTGACATATTTACTTAGTTTAGTTTTGATATCATCTAGTATCTCCATACGGTGATTATATACACGTGTTTGCGTTTAGAGAAAGAGATAAGAGCATAGAACTGGAAAGACTTTTACCAAAATGGTACAACTCCATACTTCAAACGCGTAAGTAACTGCAGCAAACTGAAGCGGCAAAGCCGTTTAATCACATCTGACACAATAGCGGCACGACTGGTTTATAAGAAACTTAACTTCTTCTTAGTATGTAAGAAGCAGGCACAAAATCGACTTCACATGCATTTGCAGGTCAACGCCCTTGAAGAGAGATAAAGGTTGCAGTTAGATTTAAAACGGGATGATAACCTTAAAGCAGACAGAGGTTCATGGAGCGTGCTATGCTCGGCATAAATCTGATGGATCGAGTTCCTAACGTTGAAATTCGAAAACACAAAGGTTTCCGATATTGGAAATCGCGTTACGGAAATTAAATGGAGTTAGGCAGGACACCTAGCAAGTCGCAGTGATGATAGGTGGAATAATTCTGTCGCCGAATGGCTTTCAAAAACTGGCAAAAGCAGCGTGGGTCGTCCGTCGGCAAGTTGAGCTGATGATATAGTGGCCATCGGGGGAAAAACCTGGATGAGCCTGGCACGGGACCCTGACAAGAAAAGAGAGGCCAATACCCAGCAATGGGTGAGTGCAGGCGTGAATAATGATGATAATGGACCTTAAAGCTAGCCTCCTTACAGCTACACCCTTTAATGTCGTCAATGGTATTCTGACATGTCCGCTTTGTGCTAATCGCATAGCCCATATTGTGTGAGTACTATGTACTAGTAAGCTATCATTCACTGGAAACCTTCGGCAGTTCTTGACTTGAATGTGCCCTGGCGGTTGAGAGTATGTCATGCTCTCTCAAATGTCTCGCTAATGGTGGCGCGTGTGTCGGACCATTTAGTTCCCTTCAAAATGGTTGAGCTAAATGGTGCTGATCCATGCGTCATGCTCGTGAACGGGCGCTGTCAGTTGTGACTGGTCATCTCTTAGTCGCCATGGTTTATTTGAATTAATTATTTTGTTTTTGAGTTGTATTTTATTTTTGTTTTGCTATGGACACTTTTAACGTGCACATCTTGCTACATTGTTCTCACATAATATACCATCTCAACAAGAATGATGTAACCAAGATTTTGTAACAATATTTTGATTTAAAAGAGTGTCCATGGAGTTTCTTGCCCGTTCTTCTCCATAGAGATCTACGCTAGGGAATGGGCAACTACAGTACTTTCACAGTTTTTATGTCTTGTGACTGGGACTGTAGCTACTTTAAATGTTCATTTTGTAACTGGCCTACTTGAAATAAATGCTTTGATTTTGATTTTTTGATTGATTTTGATGTGCTCGGAGTTTTCAATCAAAGTTGGATATGCTAACCACTTGATAGCACATGAAAGAGCAGCACACCAAACCTCTCAACAACCACTCTTGAAAACCATCGAATGTAGTCGCTGTGGTCGAAACCAGCGAGATGGCACCATCATCATATGAAACTCCATGAAAACGACCGCAAGCGATGTCGCCAACTAAGAAAACGTCTTTCTACGGTCTGTGCGAATGGCTTGCCAATGTGGTTTGTGGTTGGAAACGCTATTCTTCATTCCGATCAACCACCTCCTGTATCCTCCAAATTGTGCAGAAATTCTTATGCCTTGTGTCAATTTCGAAATCAACAATCTAAAGCAGAATCATTAATTTCATTTTGTAATCATAATAAATATCTTCAGCAAGTAAGTACTTAGTAAGTGGTAATTATTTAATTTGACAAATGTGTGCTACTGCCCCGCTGAAGTAGGTAATAAATTATCTACGTTAGACTGTCGTTAGTTTATTATTAAAATAATAATCATAATAAGTGACCACTATACTTTATTAAAGCCTAAAGATTAAAGAAACTATGTTCAAGATAAGACAATATTTTTCTATTAGAGATCGTTTGTTGCGATAAGAAAGGTCTTTTCATCAAACTTTGTTATTTTTTTTGATAAAAACCTAATTGTTATTATTATATCAATGGCGTGAGTGTATTACCTACAGATCTAGATAAACCTAGATGACGCAAGAATCACGATCCGTATGAAAACCAAGCATGCCATTTTTTAACTACCTAAGTGTAGTTTTGCATCCTCTTCTAAATTCAGGAGCTTGTCACAAAAGACATAATGAATCAATTTAAAATAAGTACGTTAAAGTACTTATAACAATTGACCAGTCAATTGTTAAACTTTGACAGTATTTCATTATAGCACGAAAAAATAAACAAAATCACCTATCGCGCGACGTATCGACACTAATTTGTGTGTGTGCAGGCGCGGTTAAATCAAAATCAAAAAATTAAAATCAAAATATTTTGTTTTACATAGATGGGCACAAAAACGTCGAAAACGGCTTCTGCCCGCGACTTCGTTCGCGTGAATTTCCCGCTTGCAACATTTCTTATTGCTGCTCCGCTCCTATTGGTCATAGCGTGATGTTATGTAGTGTAAAGCCTTCCTCGATAAATGGACAATCCAACGCAAAAATATTTTTTCAAATCGAGCCGGTACTTCCTGAGATTAGCGCGTTCAACCTAACAATCAAACTCTTCTGCTTTATAAAAATAATGAGTATGTTTTCTTATCTATACTTCTATACTAATACTAGCTGTTGCCCGCGACTTCGTTCGCGTGAAAATATTGATGGATCATGTGTGAGACTGCATCGTTGTTCGAGTTGTCGCAAGCGCTACTGAGCATGAGGTCCTGGGTTCGATTTGCGGGACGGGCAAAGTGTTATTGTATTATTTGTGCCCGGTTGATGGGATTAAGCTAAATGTGCGAAATGTGGGTGTAGGATTAGATACACCTCTACCTAACAGTGTCGCAGGGTGAAAATAGTGTCAGGGGAAGTCGTAGAAAAAAAAGGAAAACTGTTTTTTTGCTTCTGTTAACTTTTTTCTCCGTGTTAATTTTGACCTCATTTTCACTATCAGCGACACCAAAAACCACGGAAACGACACCCATGATTCCAAAACCGAATCCAAAAACATTCGTCGGCGCCATTTTTGATTTTTATTTTGACTTCATCTTCATTCATCAAAAGTAAGATCAGAAATGCAGAAGAAAAAAAAAAACAGAAATCTACAAAATAAAAAATCTAGTTGGTATCAAATACGATATCGACAATTACTCATTCTATCTCGTTCTACTATACCTACATAATTTATTTATTTTTTTATTTAAACAACACATACAACTATTATTACAGGTTTAGGTATCTAATACAATAGAGCAGTTATATTTAAAGTTAAATTATTTATGTTTTGAATAAATTGATTAATTTGACAAACTAAAGTAATTGCGCAAAATGCGGCCCGCGTGAATTCGTTCAGTGTACAATTGAAGCAATCAATCTGTTGTGACACCATATTGAGTGCACGCAGCGCGTGCGTCAGCGGCGCGTGCTTCAGCAAGTTGGTGCGAGCGGGCGGCACCCACAGGAGCGGCGGCTGCCATACTTTCTTTTTCTGCGCTTGCCGTAAGTCCATAATCTTCGGCTTACCTAGGTCCCTACAAAACGGTAAGTACTGCCAGCCGCGAAGTCACGTGTGCTATTAACTTGTGTACGGCCTATACTATTAACTTGCACTGCTGCAAAAGGTCTCTCCTGCTGCTATTATTCGTGAACGAATGAACAACTACAATGCAAAACTTCATCCCCCCTTTTACCACTTTGTGGGTTGAAATAAAAAAAACTAACGACTTACTAACTATGATACTTTTTGGTGACTCAAAAATAAAAACTTTAATTAAAAACAAAATGATGCTCTTTTTTCACCTCTCAAGGGTTGAAATTCTAATAAAGCCGTTGCGTCAGCTTCCTATCATAAGCTCAGATAACAAATTTTGTACTTTTTACGTCGAAAATTAAGGATTTTTCACATACAATTTCATCCCCTTTATAAGCCTTCGGGGTGGAGTTATTAAAAACGCTGAAACACGCATAAATTAATTTTCAATCGTCAGCCTAAACACAAAATTAGAAGATCCTAACTTTAAAACTGACGGACTTTCATATAAGCTTCCATCCCCTATTTTATCCCCTTCGGGGTAGAATTGATCAAAATCCTTTCTTAGCGGATGCCTACGTCATAACATCTACCTGCATGCCAAATTTCAGCCCGATCCGTCCAGTGGTTCGGGCTGTGCGTTGATAGATCACTATGTCAGTCAGTCAGTCAGTCACCTTTGAATTATATATATTTAGATAATAATAATAAAATTTATTTCAGACCATCAAGTCCATATTTAAAACATTACAATTTTTATCATACATACATAAAAACACACACATGAAAGAACACAAAAACATAGGTACATAAATTGAAAAGATACACAAATACATTATAATGAGAATTTCATTTTAAATATCTAAATGACGCACGATGAGTGGTCATCCAGTGCCACATCATTGGACTGTCCATTCTGTCAGCCATGATAGCCACCAAGCTGTTAGAACTACCGCGCACTCGCCGCATCAGTGAGGCTATTCGTGATCGCATAAGAGCGTAAAAATCAGGCACGCCGTATTCCGCAAACATCCCTGATGCACTGCAGAAGCGCGGTAGTCCCAACAAAACTCTGAAGGCGTTATTATATTGGACTCGCAGAGCATTGTATGAGCTTTTTGTATAGCCGACCCATAGGGCGCAAGTGTACATAGTTTGGCAATACGCTCTAAAGAGTGTAATTTTTACCTCTTCTGTACAACGTGCAAACCTATGGGCCAGCATGTTACATCGAACTGCCAATGCTCTGCGCTCCCTCTCCAAGTCTTCATCATCAGACAGACTATCGGTGACCCAATGTCCCAGGTACTTGAACTTTGTCACCCTAGAGAGCTGAGCGCCCCCTAGTGTGACTGGTGGGACGGTGTCGTAACATTTGTTACCCGCTTTGAACACCAGAAGTTCGCTCTTTGTCGCGTTGTACCTGAGACCATGAGCCACCGCATAGTCCCCACAGATGCCGAGAAGCCTCCTAAGTGCACTGATCGATGGGCTCAGCAATACCATATCATCCGCATAGCTGATATTATTTACGCAGTGCCCGTCAATTGAGCACCCGATATCGGTATTGCTGAGCTCACAGATCAGCTCATTTACGTACAGATTGAAAAGCTTAGGTGAGCTGAGTCCCCCCTGCCTCACTCCGCATTCCAACCTCATATGCATCTGACAGGACACCCGCCCACCTAATAAATTGAATTGGTTGTTATACCAAAACTTCAGCATTCTTATAAGATCGCTTGGAAGGTCTTTAATATTTGATAGTTTCCTCCATAGGCAGTCGTAAGACACGAGATCAAAAGCCTTGGAGAGGTCCAGAAAACATGCATATACAGGAGTTTTCCTACTTGTACAGTATTGAACAGTCTGTTTGAGACATAGGATAGCTGTTTCAGTGGATAAAAGCGACTTAAACCCAAATTGAGTGTCATGGAGTATTAAGTGCTTATCCAACTGCCGATCAATCAGACTGTCCAACACCTTTGCAATGATAGTTGCCAGGGATATAGGCCTGTAGTTGCTCTTGTCACTCGCATCATTAATGCACAGTGTGAGGAGCTTGTAACTAAATAATAACAGCTACTCAGGCCAATCTTTAGGTTAAGCCGTGCTTGCCTAGATTGGTCTGTGGATGGGTGATCACCCTTACATACCGAGTTTCGTCCGTGCCTCGGAAAGCATGGAAAAGTTGTTGATCCCGGCTGCCATTTGTCCATCTTTGGCAGTCGTTACAGGTAGTCAGTGGCCCAAAAAGTCTGGCAACCAGTCTTACCAAGTGGTATCGTATTACCCAGTATTAACTGGGTGCATGCGGTTAGACTGGAAGCCGACCCTATCGTAGTTGGGAAAAGGCTAGGCAGATGATTAATGCACTGTGTCAAGCAAGTATTATATTGATCAGCGGTACGGGACCCCTTGTGCATGAGGCCGACTCACGCTTGGCCGGTTTTTTATTTATCTGGTTAGTCATTTTAAAATAATTATAGGTACCTATTAAGAAAATTGTTCTTCTTCTTAAGTATCCAAGCTTTCAGTGCCTATCAGAAAAACTCTGCGAAGCAATCAGAATTAAATTTCATATAGCTAAAATTTTATTTATTATCCATTGTTTTTAGGGTTTCGTACCCAAATAATAACCAACGGGACCCGCCCTGTTACTAAGCCAAAGCTGTCCGTCTGGATATCTCAGGGGCTGTATATCTCATGAACCGTAAGTTATAGACAGCTTAATTTTTTACAAAATGTGTATTTCTGTTGCCGTTTTAACAACGAATAGGCCTGACGTCAGTATCAAAAAAATACAAATCTATTAAGTCCGTCAGATAGATTATTGAAAAATAATGGACACGTATTTTTTGTTTTTGTAAATCAATGAATATTGACAAAGATAAAACGCATCAAAACTGGGGAGTGGGGGCTCGTGACGTCAGAACTAGCTAACAATTATAGGCGTGACGTATTGAAAATTTTAAAAGCGTCGTATCTTTCTTCAATTTTTATTTACTTATTAAAAGAAAAAAATGGGGTCAATTTTTTTTTTTAATCTGCCTGATGGACTAATTCGATTTTTTTTTTGGTCGTCTTCACTATTATAAACAAATTAATGAATTGGCTCACCTGCAACGATGATACGGAACTTTTCATGCGCGAATCCGTATCGCACACAGCCAGTTTTTTATTCGCACACGACTGTAAACGTTACTCCCAAGCCATATAAATTCCGATAAAAAGTTCTATGTTTTACGTTACGCGTGTCCAATGACGCATTCTGATTCATCGAGCGACAAATGAACAGCAGAAATGACGATGATTGATATGGGTTTCTCGATTAGAATCAGTTGGTTCCACCCTAAGGGAAATTAAAAAGATTGTGTCTTATTGGTTCAGCTGATGGTATTTAAGTGATTATTGATTGGGAAATTTTGAATAATTGTCCTTGTTGGAATAGGCGATGGAACATAAAAAATCTAACTAGTCTGATTCCCAAAAAAATTTTAGACATAATTTTTTTTTCATTTTTCACCTTCACTTCATTTCATTTTCATTTGGGTACATTTTTTACCAACAAGTGACATCACTAGCCCCCTCTTCCTTTTTTTTCATTAATTTGGGAAAACAAAACACACGTAACCAATATGTTTCGATTATCTAAGTGTCGGACTAAACAGAATTATAGTTTTTAGTCAGGAACATTAAAAATACCCTTACATACCGAGTTTTCTCCGTGCCTCGGAAAACACGTTAATCAGTTGATCCCGGCCATAGATACAACTCAATGGTCCCGGCTGTCATTTGTCCATCTTTGGCAGTCATTATAGGTAGTCAGTGGCCCAAAAAGTCTCACAACTAGTCTTACCAAGAAGTATTGTATTACCCAGTTGGGTTGTGGAGGACAGATAGGCAGTCGCTCCATGTAAAAATAATACTGGTATTCTGCAACTGTCAATTTATTTACTATCCACACGCATTCTCCAGTGATCCGCGATCATGTCGCTTGCAACAACGTCGACATAAATATCGGGAGCTCAGAATAATTGAAAATCACGGAAGGTATTCCGTAAGTGACAATATAAGCTAAATTATAAGCCAGTAAGCCATAGCTATTTCGGAGCGCAGTATTGTGTTTCGAACACGATCCGTTATTACACACCTAGTATACTGCGCTAATAACTGCCGCTCGGGTCGATCTTTAGGTTAAGCCGTGATTGCCTAGTTTGTTCTGTGGATGGGTGACCACCCTTACATACCAATTTTCCTCCGTGCCTCGGAAAACACGTTAAGCTGATGGTCTCGGCTGTCATTTGTCCTTCTTTGACAGTCGTTACAGGTAGTCAGTGGCCCAAAAAGTCTGACACCAGTCTCACCAAGTAGTATCGTATTTCCAAGTATTAGCTGGGTTGTAGAGGTCAGATAGGCAGTCGCTCCATATAAAATACTGGTATTCAGCTGCATCAGGTTAGACCGGAAGCCGACCCCAACATAGTTGGGAAAAGGCTAGGCAGATGATGATACTGCGCTCCATTGCTCGTTTGCAGACCTTGAGTTTGGACTTCTGGATTTTAGTTAAAACAAAGTTTGTTAAGAAATATTTTCAGTTTGATGGTGTGGTCCATCAAACTGAAATATTTATTTCTTAAACACGTTGTATAACGCCACCACCACCAAATAAATAACCAAGCCATAGCGCTGCGAACAATAAAGTGAAGCATGCGAAAACTACGCTTCGCTCTGTGCACACACACTTACACGCACACATTTACATCAAACCACAATTAAACTACTAAAGCCTAAACTATGTCTCAATAAATGCACACATGTTTACGAAACAGGCCTTACTTCTCTATTCGCAGAATCTTAACTTTATCATTTGGTGTCAGAAAGCCACATACCTACCAAGACATTTAAATATACTTACGAAAAATAAAACCATTTACATTATCCAACTAAAACTAGTTAGTATCGTTCATCGACCATAAAATAATGTGACAAACTTGACATTTATGTCATTTTGCAAAACATTTTGCTCTATGGTGATCCTTCAGTGGGGACTGAAGGATCACAGATTTTCTATGACGTCTTTTCTGATGCTTCTCTATTTGCCACAAAACTTCGCGTCTTAACTAACGTCAAAATCCTGCATCGCACCATCCGAGCATCTGTGAGATTGGAATTTTACCCAAAATTGCGATCTTCGGACTAATGGCCAACTAATATGACTATCCATTTGGTCGGCAGATTCTTTCTTTGTTTTTGAGGATGAGGAGCTCTCCACTAGATACTTCTAAAGACTCAAGGATTTGGTAAAAAAATAAATATTTCAACACCTAGAAGTGGAGAGATTTGGAACAGACCTACACTCAGAATTGGATTGCCAAAGGTTGAATAACAAAAATAAGAGTTTCAAGAGAGCCTTCTAAGTAAAAATAATAACAAAGTCATCATAAAACTTAAGAAGACGGGTATTTATCGCGAATTTACCTTTAACCTCCAATACTTCAGTCTCCCCGCGACCACGGCTGGTGCAATCCGGTCGAAACGTCGGGATTAAATTAAAGGTAAATTCACGATAAATACCCGTCTTCTTAAGTTTTATAATGTGTTCTGATCGTGAAAGTTTTAAAAAAAACAAAGTCATCACCAGTCTCATGTCTTCTTCTCCCATCCTTCTCTACTTTTTGTCTTCTCATCAGACATTCCTTTTCTTGGCCTATCATTCCTAACACAGTCATAGTTTCTTTGGTCTTCCTCTACTCAAATACCCATCCACATTCATACTCAAAACTTTTTTCACGACATTTACCTCATTCCTCCGCATCACAGGCCCATACCGCGGCAACCGCTTACCCTACAACTTTTCAGTCACCGGCGCCACTTAAAAAAAAGCCAATAACAATAAAGTAACCTGTCATTATTTATACAATTTTCCGTTGGGCTTCCTCAAAGTTCTTTTTTGTCTGTTTAGCTGTTCTTGACACGGTTGTGTTATTGAACGGTTCGTAACCGTAAAAAAGTTTTTTTTTCTGCCGCGCGTTAAGTATTTATTTGTATGTTTTGTTTTCCTCGAAATAAAGTTTAAAATCTCTTTGGGACGTAAATAAACGCCACGTGTTTTTCCTTTAAGTAATTTCAGGTGAGCTGAAACGTTTTTCCTTTTGTGGTTATCACAACATTTCCGCGAATGTTTTCAATGACCTTTTCATAACAAGTGGCCCGTGTGTTCGTACACGTGCGAAAACAATACAAATTTTAGAAGGGGAATGCTAAGCTCAAGTGGGACTGGACTGGCCACGTTTGCCGCACGACCAAAGCTGTGGTCCAAAATAGCTTCTTTCTGGAGCACTGACACAGCCAGAAGGCATAATGGCAGACCTCGTAGTAGATGGTGGGACGAGCTGGAACGACCAGTAGTCTACATTAGCTCTGAATCGAAGCAACTGGAAATCATACTGACAGGCATTTGTCCAGCCGTGGGATAACACTGACTAACATTATCAGTGAGGGGAACGTTTTAGAAGGATAAAAAGTAGCATGGTGTACATGTGTAAAAAGCTTACAGAAAAAGTTTACTTTCGGTTTGATTGTTAGTATGACGTAATATAAATAACAATTGTTTGATTTATTAGTCTAAATCTAGTCAAAATTGCTGGAAACTTAACTCGAAAAACCACAAACAAAACAATACGAAAACATTAGTCAACCTTTTCGGATTCACCTTTCAAAGTTAGAAAATATAGCACAACAACTTCGTAGTGGACGGCTTAGATTGACCAATACTGTGTCCGATTTAAAACCGTCAGCTACAACACCGAAATGCTCTTTCCATACCCATCATTTCTCTATCCTTTGCCTACCTTCATTAAAGAAACATCGACCTGATTTCCCTAGAGGAGTAATTATTGATACTAAGGTAATCAACATACTGCTAATGTCGTGTTGGTCCCTAAAGGGGTGCCGGGGTGAAGGTACTGTTTGAACTCAAGTGTTTATTCCCTTAGGAGAGGAAAGTTGAACGGTATTCAGAGGAGGTTGAAAAACTGATAATAGTCTAGCAGTCAGTCTTGTCGTTTACAAGCTGTAAACGGACCGTCAACCGAGCGTCACGTCACTTGTTTTTTTTACATTTTCCTGACTGGGTATAATCCAAGTCTATACTAAAATGTGATCACATTTATGTTTTTGTAAATTCAAACAACAACTCGTGTCTCACATTTCTATTCACTCTCACTTCGTATAAGGTTCAAAATGACCTTGATTTTGCAATCTGTAAGCATCACTGAGTCACGGGAAGTGACTGGGGAATTCACCTTATATAATGCCACTTTTTAAGTCATCTCATACTTATCTGTCAAAATCTCCCTGTCAATTTAGTTCAACTCGCTGACACGCTCGCAAGGGTGGCGCTAGTGTAAATTCGTATTAACAACCGAGTTTATAGAATGCCAATCAAGAAACTCACAGCGAAATTGTCTCGTTATTTAACCGTGCAACGTATCATCGATATAGCGGCAGTTACGTCTCTGTGGAAAGATCCGAACATGAGCGATCACTACCTAGATAATACAGGTCGTCATTATGCCCTGAGTTATAGCATCTAGACCAACTATAAATGTAACCAGATGCACCTGAATTTCCCGAGATCTATTTCAGAGAACGACCACCAATCTCTTCAATCTGTTTGTAACTAGTTGATTTACAAGAAAACTATAATTAGGTAGGTAAGTACTTATACAAGGAAGTAAGACGAACGTGTATCTCTTACATTTTAAATATTTATTACGAGAAATAACAACAGATTATTTTAGCCTCGGTTACATGTGAAACGGACCCCTCGTATTCTTGGAAAAATACGACGGGTTGAAAGAAAAACAAGAAAAGATCGTTGGGTAAGTATGGTTGAGTACTTGTGTAGGTATTTTTAGATAAAGAGAGTTTTAAATCACTCTGGCTGGAAAGAAAAAAAAACCGTTGTGGTTTCATGGCCGATTCAAAAATGGAATGACAATAGGATGGAACACTCATTTAATTTTGTTTTTAATCTGTAGTGATGTCCCGAGCAAATTTTTCAAATATACATGCTAAGAGGTATTAGAAATGCGAAACTAACTCTGTTTGTCTGTCTGTTTGCTACCTTTTCACGACTAAACGGCTGATTGGATCGTAATGAAATTTGGCAAGGGGACATATTTCAACCTGATAAAGAACAAACGCTACATATTATCACGCTAATGAGCTACGGGGGTGAGCAATATTGCATTACGTCTATATGTGACGCAGACGAGCTAGTATAAGTATGTATATTTTAGACTATCACGTTGGTCTAGTGATCGCAAGCATGAATGCTGAGCATCAAGTTCTGAGTTCGATTCCCGGCTCGGGAATCGAATCGGGGTTAGTGAGTTTTTCCATAAGGAACTTCTTAACACCCACGGAGTCTGGATTTGTGCCCAGTGGATGGCAATAGGCGCGCACCCTATTACCTGGGAGTTAGGACTTAAACATAACTGGTGAAATGTGGAAGAACCATTAGGGTACGCCTCTTCTTAATCCTTCGGGGATAACAAGTGTCAAATTATAGTATTTGTATATTTTATAACAAACAGGAATTTCCGATTTTAAAACTTTGAACGCAAACTGTGAAAATATCAAAATATCCGCTTACCTAGTACATATCTGTTTAAGTAAAACTGTGCCCTGTTTTTAACCGACTTCTAAAAAAGGAGGAGGTTCTCAATTCGGATGTTTCTATTTTTTTTTTTTTTTATGTTTGTTCGGGCATAACTCCGTCGCTTGCCAACCGATTTGGAAAATGCTTTTTTTGTTGGAAAGGGTATTCTTCCCGAATGGTCCCATAATCGCCAAGTCTGGATCTGATGATGGAATCTTGGCGAAATCGAGGGAACTCTTCAAATTTTATATGAAAACGTGTTGCGATTTTGGTATTTTCTACAACAAGTGAAGCATTTGCGTTTGATTATAAACCATTCTACCATCAGATCTGATGATGAAGCCAAGAGTCATGGAACTCCATAATGAGACAATGTATCCTAGTCGTGTTTGGGCTTGTTTTAATTGTAACGGTATGCACTTTCCATATATTAAGCACATGTGAAACACTAAAAAGTAAAAAATAAAAACTTTTTTGCAAAAAATAAAACCGACTTCAAAAAAAAACAAAAAGGTTAAAAATAACTTTAGCTTCTGAAGTCGGTGACAAAAAAACTAAAGCAATCAAACAAAGGTCACCGACTTCAGAAGCTAAAGTTATTTTTAACCTTTTTGTTTTTTTTTGAAGTCGGTTTTATTTTTTGCAAAAAAGTTTTTCGCTGGAAACATTTATGTCGACGATGAACTGTGTTGATTGATTTATTGAGCCAGAATTTAGCAAATTACGCCTCAGATGCGTAGGCACCAGTTTTGCCGAAACGCAAAATCTAAATAAATTATAATCTGTAACACAAATAACTAACTAGGGAATATTCATCAAAGTTTAACGTAGTCTAGTCTAGTGTGATATACTATACCTATAAACCGTGATGCCTGGGGGTCTAAAATGGCCGCTTTAGCAGGATCGTAAAGGAATCACGTAAAAAAAATTTTCGCTATTCATTTTATTGAAAACAAATTAAAATTCTTAAAATGGACTTTATGTAATGGTTACAAAGACCATTTTAAGAATTTTTGATCTGCTATAGTCAGTTCTGCCTTACACGTATTTAAAATATCACTCACTAGAGCGAGTTCAGAAACATTCAATAACGCGAGTAGAAATTAAAAAAACGAATGGCAAAGCTATTAAGCGCACAAATTAATGTCAGTGTATGTAGATGAGAAATATACGACTTAAAATGCCCTAGAACTTATCTTCCAGTCGATTAATAGGAGTCAATTACTTATTATACGGAAACCAAACCATCATGCCTAAGATTTTTTCTCGACCGCATGTTAAGCCAAGTCAGAGGCCCATCCATGGGCGGCATAAAAACTCTGTCACCAGGTTAGCCACTCCACACGAAAAAGACAAGATAAGCAAAACTGTATTTTTTATTACGAATATGATGTGTATGCTAATGACTAATGACATTGACGTCATTTCATGATATGTAAGGCAAATAAATAAAATAAAATTTCAATTCATTTTATTTTATTCAAAAAGTACTAATTTTTCGATGAACCTTTTTGATACTTGTGCATATTTTTATTTTCATGATAGAGTTAGTGTGTATATATTGTAAATAATTAGTCTGTGTTTATTAAAAATATATTAAAAGTACTATTTAGTAGGGTATTTGAGTAGAGGAAGACCAAAGAAATGATGGATGGACTGTGTTAAGAAGGATATATGGTAAGAAAGGAAGTGTCTGATGAGATAACGAAAAATAGAGGAGTATGGAAGAAGAAGACATGCTGCGCCGACCCCAAATAAACTGGGATAAGGGCTAGAGAATGATGATATTAAAAGTACTAAATGAGCAAAAACTTAACTTTATTTCAGACCGTACTAAACATTCCTACAAAAAAATACTTTTCCAAGTGCGTTCCACTGAATGCTGCAATCCCACTACAAAGTAGGCCAAGTGCAAGGCTCCCCATCTCAAAGAGCGAAAAGAAAAAGATGTTTTCTCAAACATCTTATTTTAAATACTTCGATAGTTCGCAGTTTACCTATTCGCTATTTTATTCCGCATCTGTTTTCTAGTTTCAACGTGTTTATTGATATTTTTACTTGTAAAAACGAGATGTGGTTAAGAATCTGGTACGTAAATTGCTATGAATTCATCAATGGGTAAGGTGATTTACAATAAATTGAGGACGTTTGTAGGAATTTAGGTGGTTGTGTTTTTTTTGTGAAAAGAAATAAAGTGTTAGTACTTAACACAGTAACATGGTGATAGTCTAAACTTTCGTTTTTATTTATTTGTGTTTTACTATTTGTATATTTTGCCTAATAATCTACTACTACTGTGTGTGTTTTTGTTTGTAGAGCTATGTGTTTATAATTTTAAGAATTTGAATTTATGCATGTTGACAGAATTACTGAATAATTAAATGTTCAAGGAGAATATGCCTATTCCCTTTGTCTAACGAAAAATGATGACGCAAATTTTATCAAGTCACCAAAATCTAAAGATAAAATTACAAATTCCCAAATCCTGTCAAATTTATAATTCTAACAATTAATTTTAAGTCCTTTCTGACTTTGTTACTTACCAAAAGTCACGTCAATTACGAAGCATTAAAATTTTCCGAATCGCCGACTCCGTGTTGTCGTCCGCATCATAAATCATCTAAAGCCAACAAACTTTCCGAACTTCAACCAAAATAGCAATTATATTACTTTCAATTAATATTCAGTTACGAGATCAAAGATTTAAATAAATTTTAATACAGTTTCATTGTATTTTGAGATAGTTTCTTTTTTTAAACTGCACTCACTGAACAACACGCACGCACATCACTATTTACATTTTAAATTCAGAACAAAAAATCAACAAAACTTTTTTGTCTTTAGAACAAGACAGGAATATATATTTTATTCCAAATTTAATTTTCAAAAACATTCGACGCTTTCAAAAAAGTAGCAAAGACACGCTGCGTTCAAAGTTGCGAACATTCTGACGCGACGCCGACGGTATGGAGGCGGCCACGCGGGCGAGTCTCACAGAATAGACTGGAGTTAGCAACTCGTTCTCGGCACAAAACGGGACTAATGCGCATGGTTCGGGGCAAAGATAATCCGGGGTAAAAAAGCGAAGAAAAACCATGAAAGCTTTCACCGTGAATGCATCTTTTCTATGGTGCCAGTGCATTAACCAAGGCGGTTGATTAGCCGAGTGCTGTTGCTAGCTGAAAAAAAAGGTTTTCAAGAATTCCTTTGCCTATAATAAATCTGGTCGTCATACGAAGGTTAGGTAAACGTTTAAATGTTCTTTCTTTGAATGAGATGACGGTAATGACCGTTGAAAACTATCTTGGCACATTTAACACGTTTCAAAGTGATGGATCACATCATTAGTGTACGAGTGTAATCGAACTGTCAAAATAAAGAGTAAAAGTTTAAACATGAATCGAAAGAAAAATGTTGACCATTTGTTTGGGTTTTTCTTCAAATATTTTTCAGTTTTCTGAAGAGTATGAAAGGACAGCTGTTTCTGAATGAATTGTTATTTATTGAATAAGAGTGACTGAACTCGATATGGTGCTATATTCATTTATGTTGAAATCGTTTTTCGATACTCTCAGTTTTACAATAATTGTATAGTTTTCAATCCTAAAAACTTGTTGATAAGATTCTCTCTTTTTCTTTTTTTTTATGATTTTGTAGTTCATTCACCATCGTTTTTAGGGTTCCGTACCTCAAAAGGTAAAAACGGAACCCTTATAGGATCACTTTGTTGTCCGTCTGTCTGTCTGTCTGTCTGTCTGTCTGTCTGTCAAGACCTTTTTTCTCAGGAACGCGTGGAGGTATCAAGCTGAAATTCATATCAAATACTCAAGTCTATGGTCTCTTGGAGCTGTGAAAAAATCAAACTTCTAAGTCAACGCGATCAAAAGATACTCCCGTTTATGCCGCAAATTTTCGACACTCGCAAGGGAATCAAAACCTACAGGGTACTTCCCGTGAACTCAGAATCTTGAAATTTGGTACGAAGCAACGTCTTATAACACAAATAAAGGAAAAATTGCGAAAAGCATAAATTTTTAGTTACATCATATAATAAAAATATTTTTAATAATTTTAAACTTATTACCCCTTTACTCATGAACGCGTAGTGGTATTATATTGAAATTCTTAACAAATACTCAAGTCTATAATATCTTTAAGCTGTAACAAAATCAAACTTCTACGTCAACGCAATCAAAAGATACAGCAATTAAAGCCGCATATTTTGAAACTCGCAACTACTCGCAAGGGAATCAAAACCTAAAGGATACTTCCAGACGACCTGGAATCTTGAAATTTGGCATGAAGCAACGTTATAAAGTACACATATAGGAAAAATTCCGAAAATCTTAAATTTTTAGTTACATCACATAGTATATTTTTTTTAATAATCATAAACTTACTAGCTGACCCAGCAAACGTTGTTCAGCGATTAAAAAAAAAAACAGATGTTGGCCGATTCTCAGACCTACCCGATATGCACACAAAATTTCATGCAAATCGGTTCAGCCGTTTCGGAGGAGTTTGGAAACAAACACCGCAACACGAGAATTTTATATATAGTATAGGATCCCGCTATACAACGACCTTCACCGAGATGCTTATTTAATGAGACGTATTTTTTATGTTATTAAATATGCCAATAAATATATCCTATATGGGTTGCCTAACAAATTTCAGTCCAGAGTATTTTTAATTAATAATTTAAAAACATTTTTTTTTAAACATTGCACCGGTGTGATTATTAAATAAATTTGATACCAATCGAAAGTTTGAAGCCCATAGAATATGCAAACGTTAGGTTGCCTATTTTTTTCCGGTCACAACCACGGGTTGCCAGGTGTAAACAGGTAAATCTATAGGTACTAGCATTTTGCAACGGTCTGATTATTGAATCAAACTTAGATAAAATGAAAGATTATTTCATAAGGAACACGGTGGTATAGGGTTGCCTGCGAAAAATCAGTCCCGAATTAGGGTTGTCGAATTTTAAATAATAAAATATCGCTGCGAGTGAATGTGTGTGAGAGAGAGGTCCCAGACCAACCATCCCACGCGGTAGAAAAGGACGCAGCGTAGCAGCTGTTTAAAGTCCGCCCATTTAAAGAAGGAGAGTGCGCATGCTATTTGTGCTTGGAAATGAAAAGGATAGCGATAGACTCGTATATGCTGTGCATTATTTTGGAGTAGTTAATTATTAATATACAGAAATAGTTATTTAATTTTTTAATCAATTAAAGTCACATCGGTTTTTTATTTCTGAAATCCGAAAACTGAAAATTTATAGTTCCACAAAAATTTTTTTGCGGGAACTGTTTTCATTGGTAAGTTTATACGGAACCCTCGGTGTGCGACTCCGACTCGCCCTTCCCCGGTTTTCTTTCTGTCGCTTTCGATGACACAGATTTCATCGGTCTAAACTTCAGGCTTTGTGTAGGTACCTATTTCTAATTTTATCACTAATTATGGGGTACATTTTTCCTACTAGTACTAGTACTTTTTTTTTGTCCCTTTCAGCGACACGCTTTCTCGCCATCTATATAATACTATATCTATGACTCCAAAATAATGCACAGCATATTCGAGTCTATCGCTATCCTTTTCATTTCCAAGCACAAATAGAATGCGCACTCTCCTTCTTTAAATGGGCGGACTTTAAACAGCTGCTACGCTGCGTCCTTTTCTACCGCGTGGGATGGTTGGTCTGGGACCTCTCTCTCACACACATTCACTCGCAGCGATATTTTATTATTTAAAATTCGACAACCCTAATTCGGGACTGATTTTTCGCAGGCAACCCTATACCACCGTGTTCCTTATGAAATAATCTTTCATTTTATCTAAGTTTGATTCAATAATCAGACCGTTGCAAAATGCTAGTACCTATAGATTTACCTGTTTACACCTGGCAACCCGTGGTTGTGACCGGAAAAAAATAGGCAACCTAACGTTTGCATATTCTATGGGCTTCAAACTTTCGATTGGTATCAAAGAACCCGGGCGAATCAATTGTTGATGAAATTATTGAGCGTCTACGTATGTCACCGTGATAGATGCCTACGAAATAATTTACTAAGATTTATCAAATCAAACTTAAGGTCTAACGAAGTCTCTAAAAAAATTCCTCATTATTATGAGCTCAATTGACTAGAATAATGATGAATGAGAAAAATAATCATGATTTACTTTTTTTCTTCCTGGATTGACTTCATGGCTTTTGGCTAAGATATACTTTTAGGGTGAACGCACACTTATCCGCGTCGAAACAATCGACCGCGCCGAAAGAATCGAATTTTAGAATAAATTGTATGAAATATTATAAAACCTAGCACACTTATCCGCGTCGAATCGTACGAATAGATGACGTCATACGTATAAAAAAAAATATTTCATGCTTTTTTTTATTTTATTATTGATAAGTGTGTGTCCACCTTTAATGTCATGTCCAACAAAAAAAAAACATGACATTTTATTTGTCAACCTGCTTAATGGCATGCGCTTGTCCGTCATACGGTGAAAGGCCGTAACTAACATTTTTGCCAAATCTCAGTTAAACATAGATTCGAATTCAGCAAGAAATTCTGTATAAGTCGCCCGTAGCCACCAGATACACTTAGATAGAAGGGCGTTTGGCCTCAAAAACGATGTTTTCTATGAATAGTTTGCATACTTGTTGAAATCCGCATCTTCATTTGAGGCCTTATCGGCCGTGAAAAGCCTTAAATAGAGTTATGGCCTTCCATCACATACATCATTGTATTGTGTCACGAATTGTCTTTTCATAATAGGTACACAGAATAATAATAAAGTGTGTGTTGTATTGTACGTAGTATAATGGGCTGGTATCTCTTTAGAGGAAAAAAACACGCTTGTTTTCGCGCCTGAAGGGGCCGAAGATGTCACACGGCGCGTATCATTAGAAAGTTCCTGAATGAAGTGAATATACATACGGGCGATGGACTGGTCGAGTCCAGATATGGACTGATATCGAACGCTTATGGGACGAGCTCAAGAGAAGGGTCCTGGGCAGAAATTCAGTCCCTTCAACCATAAAACGATTCAGCTGCAAAACAACCTAAGCAGCAGAAAGGGGGAAAGTAGAACCGTCGCTGTGATACCCTTCCGAGGAATCCGGTACAGCGCTGTCCAGCCAAGCAGAAGTGTGATGAGGACGGCTTCACCTTAGTTCAGAAGAAGAAGAAAAAGCCTACTTGTCGCAATCAATGCGGTACTGGACTGTCAGTACCAAAATGCTGCTGCGTCCAGCAATACCAACTACGACGTTGCTTTATGTGTCCCGACTGCATCACTCCGCGAAGGTTGAGTAGGTCGTAGAGTACATGAAGATGAAGACCAGCTGGACCTTGAACAACGCCAACTTCAAGTCGTTTGTGGTGCGAGTTCCGACACAATTTCTCGACAAGTTTCTCAAGGAAGAGTTTTGGCCGAAGGTTGTTGTCTACCGACGTTTTCGCGGCAGGCTACGTGACACCGCGCAGCGTAACACGACGCCGTCACTTCATGTGTTCATAATTTATAAGTTATATTTTGTATGTATTAGTATATTTCTAAGTTGTAATGTAATGTTGTGTATCTTACGAGTGGGCCTTAAGATGCCTGAAAATGAAATGATTGATTGATAAAAGCATTGAAGGCCGCGTTTACAGACGGGTGGGACAGAATTCCTCAAGGCACCGTCAAAAACCTGATCAGATTAATGAAGAATTGAATGCAGGCTGTGATTTAGAGCTAGGGTAGGCAATAATAAGAATTGACAGAATAAATTACTTTATGGTTTTAACAGAATTGTTTTATTTTTTAAATGACTAAGCACAACACATATCCCATTTTCTTTCTACTTTCACACAATTGATTTTAAAAGTAAGTTTAGTATTCACCATGAAAAATAATAATAATACCAGCCTATTACTGTCCCACTACAGGGCAAAGGCCTTTTCTCAACAGAGAAGGTACGAACATTGATCTCCACGCTTGCTCAAGACGGATTGGCGACTTATTTATCAAAATATATCTCTAACTAACTGCCGTATAGATAGTTGACTAAGGTAATTAAATAAATATTCTTCTGATCATTTATTTAAGTAGGTAAGTACCTAATTATGTCTCGTGTGACCATGTGAGCCATGTGGCAGACCTACGGACGTCTGTTGGACTTAATATTCTAAATACGGAGTCTTTAAACTATTCTCCCACTATCCTTATATTCTTCTAAACTTCGCGTGGCGCAGCTAGTTGTAAATAAATGCATTTATATTAATGTATTTAAAGTGAGTTAAGGTATTTTTAGATTTATTTTTCGAATAGTCTGTTGTTAACAAGATATAACCTCTAAAACTTCAAACTGGAATATCTTTAAATCCTGACTTCCTACAAAAATATGACTGAAGACAAAACTCTTCAGGAATTCAAACTCTACACTTTTATATAATTTTCATGGGCAGACGCTAAAATAAAATATCAACAAAAATTTGTTCGCCGTTTGACCGGTGTTCTTTATTTAATAATCACACCGGTGCAATGTTTAAAAAAAAAATGTTTTTAAATTATTAATTAAAAATACTCTGGACTGAAATTTGTTAGGCAACCCATATAGGATATATTTATTGGCATATTTAATAACATAAAAAATACGTCTCATTAAATAAGCATCTCGGTGAAGGTCGTTGTTTAGCGGGATCTTAGACTAATATTAGACTTGCTGACCCAGCAAACGTTGTTATGCGATTAACAAAAAAAAATACTTATATACCTACAGGTTTGTACGGAACCCTCGGTGCGCGAGTCTGACTCGCACTTGGCCGGTTTTTTTTTCCTTAGCTTGTAAAATGGTTTTGCTTTTTTTGTTACACTTTTAGGGTTGCGCCTCCTGTAACAGCACTCTAGCAAATGATAGGAGCATGGAACAATGTTATTAATGCTGTTAATCTTTTATTTCAGTTGACATTTTATTTGTAATTTAAATTGTTTACTTTTTTTTCTTTTTCTATTCAAATTTGCATGTCAGAACGACAAAACATTGCAAAAGCATCACTATTTACAAGATCTATAATGTTTATAACTATGTTTAACAAATAAATAATTCTGATTTATACCTTGCTGATTCATGAGGTAAATCCTTAATTTCAATTCGTAGTAACCTAAGATGGAGTATAGTATGTAGATTTGTTTTAAGACCTTAAAGATCGTTAAACGTTTGAATAAGTTAATAATGATCAATAATTTTACGTATGTAAACAATTCACATCATTATTATTCCATAATGTTTTCACACAGCTGTTGATTTTGATTTACTTAGGGCGATTGTGCACTACAAGGAATTTTACTGTCCGGCAGTCTTTTCTCGGATGATACGCCTCAGTTTAGGGTAGCTCTGTCTTTGAAACACGCGCACCCTCCTTACCCGCGCCCGCCCCGCCTGCTCATGAAAATGGACGTAGTGCATAAGCATTTAAAACACGTTTTTCATTGCTGTCATTTCGGACCGGAAAAAACCGTTCCGGAATGGGGAAAAGTAAAATGTCGGACGGTAAAATTACGTATAGTGCACAAACTAGTATATATATTACTAGCTGACCCACGCAACTTCGTCTGCGTCACTTAAGAGAGAAAGAGCTCGCAAAGGGAATACAATTTCCCCCGTTTTTGCAACATTTCTTATTGCTGCTCCGCTCCTATTGGTCATTGCGTGATGTTATATAGCCTATAGCCTTCCTCGATAAATGGACTATCCAACACAAAAAGATTTTTTCAATTCCAACCAGTAGTTCCTGAGATTAGCGCGTTCAAACAAACAAACAAACTCTTCAGCTTTATAATATTAGTATAGATATGGCGTGCCATATCGGACCGTAAAAAAACGGACTGCCGGACAGTAAAATTCCTTGTAGTGCACAATCGCCCTTAGGGCGTTAAACGTATTAAACATAAATCGGGTCACTGGCTGTCTCGTTAACCCAGTGGTCGATGTGCTGCAGTTAAGAGCGAAGCCATGGATTCAATTCCTAGGCCAGTCAAACTGTTATTTTAATTTTCCTTACGTTGCGGCCTTACGTTCTTACAATCCCCGGGATCCTAATTCAAATCCTGGTAGGAGCAAATATTGTTTGTGTGATGAGCATTATTTTAATTTTCCATTGTCTAAATTCTTCCGCTGCAGCTTGGATTTGTGCCTCGTTTATGGCCGTAGTGAGATGGCCTTACGTTCTTACAATCCCCGGGATCCTAATTCAAATCCCGGTAGGAGCAAATATTGTTTGTGTGATGAGCATTATTAAAATTTTCCATTAAATACATTCTTCCGCTGCAGCTTGGATTTGTGCCTGGTTTATGGCCGTAGAGAGACTGCCTTAGGATCCCCGGGACCCTAATTCGAATCCCGGTAGGAGCAAATGTTTGTGTGATGAGCATGGACATTTTTTCCGAGTCATGGATGTTTATATGTATAATAAGTATGTATTTACAAACAAAAAGTAACATATGTTTGTGTCCACGACACAAGCGCTGTTGCTTAGTGTGGCACTAAATGGCGCTGTGTGTAATGTACAGTGATATTTATATATTTATAGGCTCGCAGATGCAACTTTAGCATACGTAAAATGTGCATTGTGTACATGTAAACAAATGTCTGTCTGTCAGCTATCCCATAAATTTTGTTCAAGTTGTTCAGTTTGATGGTCTAAATCACACCCTTATATTTTACCATACCTTTCTGGAGCACAATGTATTACAGATTGTAAAAGGAAACTTCACGAAGCCGTTAACCAAGCATTCTGTACATCAAACTAAGTAACTTTACGCAAAAATTGTCGCTGGGAAAAGACTTTTCTTTCAGGTGATAAAAGTTTTACGAAAAACCTCAATGTAACGCACTCAAAACATTGTGCTAATGGATGGATTGAATGGTACCGGGGTCGTGGAGGTGTTTAAAGTAAAACCCTTACATTTAAAACATGCATTGAAAAAAAAATCTTGTGAAAAGTTGGAACTTTGACTCCCTTTACCTCTGCGTAACTAGAAAGTTCCATTTTATTTTCATTCGGGTGATATTTATTTTTGTTCTAGAACATATTATTCTAGAAAAAACAGATACATTAAAGACAGGGAAAACGAGTACCTTTCGGCTTCTCTAAAAGTTTTTTAAGCCTTTTACAGGTACACCTAAAAATGGTACGTAGGGCACGTACCATTTTTGGCGCAAAAACAGGCGTGTGTGTGATCTTAGGCGTCAATATTAATAACGATTCGAAAGTAGTTTTTCTTCTTTGGTTTCGAGTTATTTGCATTACGACCAATCTTTTCTTGAAAACTAAAGTGGGTAGCAAAGTTAAGAAAACTTTTCAAATAAAAATATTAGTGCCTACTTACCTAGATACAAAACCTATAGATAACCTCTTCTATTTCCCACAGGCGATTGAATACTAAGAAAAAAATCTATTGAAAATGTAAATTACGATTTTAATATTAGATTGTATTTGGAACTAAAGATAAAATTTCTTGTGACCTGGATATTTTTAAATTATGAGTTGAAATTGGAGCACAAATCTTAGATCTCATTCTGGAATTGCTCTTTAATTGTGACAGAAAAATAATATGTTTGTAGAAGTTATTAGTTCAATAACAACTTCTTAATACCGATTTCTTCCTACCATACATACAGAGTTTCTTCCGTCCCTGGGAAAGGACGTTTAGCTGTTGGTCCCTTCTGTCAATTGTTCATCTTTGACAGTCGTTACAGGTAGTCAGTGGCCCTAAAAGTCTAACCACCAGTCTAACCAAGTGGTATAAAAGAATGAAAGAAAGAAAACGCATTTAGTAGCCCGACAGGGCATAACACACAAAAAATAAAATGGTTAAATGTTATGATTATCACTACATATTACAAAACAAAGTCTCCCGCCGCATCTGTCTGTCCCTATGTATGGGTTTTTTAATAGATAGAGTTATTCATCAGGTATCGTATTTCTCAGTATTGACTGAGTTGTGGTGGTCAGATAGGCAGTCGCCCCATGTAAAATATTGGTATTCAGTTGCATCCGGATAGGCTGAAAGCCGACCCCAACATAGTTGGGAAAACTCTAGGCAAATGATGAACAACCACTTAATACTTAAGACTTTTCAAGTTTGTGTTAGTCCTTTTTTTTTTATTTGGTATGGGCATCTCGCAGTTCAGTCTGAGAAGACTGGCTTCTGCTTAACCGGGCAAGTACTGTGGATGCCTTGAATTTAAGGCCTCCAGCCAGGGCAAAAATGACTATAAACTAAGCGACAGCGCTCTAAGGGCACCCCCTGTGGGGTACGGACCTCGGCTTAGGGCGTCGCTGGGGGCAACAAAGGGACAGGCTGGATCTGGTTGTCTTTATTTAGGGACTGTTTTATTACTACAGGCTCAGCATCGCGGGCTGGCTCGAGCAAGGGTCGAGGAGGGATTGACTGGGGATTACGCGCCGGACCTCTGCGGCGAGGTCGGTATGTCTTCGGTTTGTATTTGTACACTCTACGAACTGTACTGGTATCTTTCCTACTCTCTTGCAAGATAGTGATCGGATCGTCTTGTGTTAGTCCAGCCTGCTCTGGGCTCTTATACTACGGCCCTCTCCCTCTCATATTAAGTGTAAGGGTTGAGTCTCATCTAGCAACTCGCAGAATTGTCTTTTTGGTGCGCAGGGTGATGTCACCATTTGCCTAGCCTTTTCTCAACTGTGTTGGGGTCAGCTTCTAGTCCAACCGGATGCAGCTGAATACCTGTATTTTACATGGAGCGACTGCCTATCTGACCTCCACAACACAGTTAGTACTGTTTTGAGGGGTGTTTAGTTCCGCCGCGGGAGACGCACCGGGCGTCGGGGGCCACGTGGTGGCTACCGGCCACCGTAGATGCGGGCCTGTGGACGGTTGGCTATGGGCTAGCTAGCCGTCCGTCCGTCTAACGACGACGACAGGCCGTGTCGACGGCGCGTTTGTGTTCCACGCGCACCTCAAAGAGATGTCAGCATAAGGCGAGGGGCCCGCAAGGGCCGAAGCCTGCCGGGGTTGCGGGCCTGTTCGAAAGAGATACCGCGGCCCCGGAACATAAAGGGCGAGGATGGAAGAAGTCATTTGATGATTTCCCATCCTAGAAAAAAAAAGGGGTGTTTAGTTCCAACGCGTCATCATCTGCCTGGAATTTTTTCAACTATATTGGGGTCAGCTTCCTGTCTAACCAGATGCAGCCGAGAACCAGTATTATACATTAAGCGACTGCCTGTCTGACCTCCACAATCCAATCAATACTGGGTCTCACTATGTTTACTTTTGAACCGACTTCCAAAAGGAGAAGGTTCTCAATTCGTCGGAATCTTTTTTTAAAATTAGTTATACTTAATCATATTTAACCATTTTATTTTTTGTGTCTTTGGTCATGTCCGGTGAATAAATGCTTTTTCTTTCATTCTTTCTTTTATACTACTTGGTAAGAGTGGTTGTCAAACTTTTTGGGCCACTAACTACATGTAACGACTGTCAAAGATGGTCAAATAGCAGCCAAGACCAACTGCTTAACGTGCTTTCCGAGGCACGGAAGAAACTCGGTATGTAAGGGTGGTCACTCATCTACAGACCAACCTAGGTAAGCACAGCTTCACCTAAAGATTGGCCCAAACGGCTGCTATTATTTAACGAGCTCCTCAGGTGTTCCTTACACATATTGTCTGTAAATAGCTCAGCAACCATGATGGTATGAATCGCTAGACATACCGTAATCCTACACGCGTTTGTTGACCAAACTCCGACACTCATTATTCAATCGTCAACAATCGAAAATGAGACCAATGCTTGTGAGAATAAATCACAATTTACGTGCTCAATTAGACCTGCCATATATCAGTCGATTGACTAACTCTGATATATACTGAAAGTTTGAACATTGTCGGAGTGGCGAGCGGTCCATACAACTGGAAACCTACCGACTTTCCTTCGGAACAACCACTGTACTAGAATCTACTATTGCTAGAAGTAAAACAATGTAGGTAATTCAATTAGGACGTGATTGCCCAAACATGACTAAAACTATAAATGGTTCGATGTATGGTTTTTTCAAAACTTATTAAAAATATGCACCGGACCGGCTTACCTGTTACAAAAAAGTACCCTTCGCTATCGCATTGTGGTCATCTCTGCCACTTTCCTTTTTCAGGGTTGTTTAAACGAAAGTGTGACTTAAGGAGGGTAACTAGGGCTGCGGGACTGTTTGATTTGATACCGCGGCCCCAGAACATAAAGGGCAAGGAAGATACATGGATGGGTTTAAGTCAGTAAAAGTATGACACTCCCTTCCGCTCCAGAGCGGTAGAAGTTATTTAATGATTTCCAGTTTTCCCAAAATAAAACAAAAAACGGGAGGATAACTAAATATTAAATCGATTGACACCTTACCCATCATCAAAATTGGATGAATAGTTTAGGCACTACGGTGGAACATACGTAAAAACAAACATACTTACATACATACACTAGCTGACCCGCGCAACTTCGTCTGCGTGAAGAACCGCTAGACCGATTTTGTGCAAACTTTACATAAATCATCTACTAAATAGTCAGAAGATAGGTTCTTGAGTTATAAACATACAACGAAAAGTGGCATTGATTGTTATATAGGTACAGTGTGTCCTTACACGAACTAACGATATTCTAAATACTTAAATATAAACTATTTTAAAGTACAATTACACTCTAGGCTTGGGTCCAATAATTTTGTTTTTTTGTTGAAATATGCTCTATGTGAGTACAAAAAAAAATCATATCTCTCTAAGTTTTAGTCATACTGAGACAAGAATAATTTGAAAGACAATAATATTGTCTACCGTTTGCATTACAATTTTACAAAGCAATGTGTTCACAATTCCACAACGTTTGAAAACAAAAAATGAAAGTCGAGAAAAAAAACGATTCAACCAATAATTGGTAATTACTACAAAAGCACCCCAGACAACATTTTCATCTTTTTACTAGATCGACAGATTTGAGCTAAGCTACAATACAACATAAAATTCACAACTGTATGTTTAAAACTTTAAGAGTTATGGTTGTAACACAAATTGCTGTCGAATGTTTCGCTTTTTTGATGAATTGCCTTTCATTCATCCCTATTGTGGCCCAACATTCTGGTCCATACAGTTTTGTAAATCTTTCCCTTGCGTTTAAGGGGATTATACCTTTCATAATGACATATAGAGTGGATGAAAAGCTGCATGTTCATATGTCATTTTCTGTGTGTGTTTATATACAGATTTTAGTGTTCCGAGGGTCACCTATTTGTAAGCGCAACCAACTGAGCGCAAATAAATCATTCGTCAAACCGCAACCATTCGTTGCGCTCAAAAATTAAAATTATTCCATGTATATTCCTCAGAGCACAACCATGATAGAGAATAGAGATGGGTAAGATGTGTTCATTACCTATATCGATATATAGGTAATGAACACATCTTACCCATCCATATAGTTTTCATCAACTGTCATAATTGTTTTTATCTAAAGCAAAAAAAAAACACGATAAACGAAGAAGCTATTGAAACTCAATCTAATACCTATCTTAATTTTCCTTTCCAATTTTCCTATAATCTTTCAAAAACACTTGAGGCTATATAATACTGATCAGGAAGGCACAAAATAAAGTAGGATCCAATTTATTTTGAAGCTTAACTGTACGAGGGCATTGTTCACAGGATCTTGTATTTATTTGGTACTAGCTTCTGCCAGCGGCTTCGCCCGCGTGATGTTTGAAATTGTCCCACGGGATCTTACTACCGGGATAAAAAGTATCCTATGTGTTAATCCAGGTTATAAACCATCTGTGTGCAAAATTTCATCCAAATCCGTTCAGTAGTTTTTGCGTGAAAGAGTAACAAACATCCATACATCCATACAAACAAACTTTCGCATTTATAATATTAGTAGGATTTAAGATACTCTACCCACAGATCGCGAAGATAATGCGACGCATTTTAAGAGCAGTCTGACACGGTTGTAAGTTGTGTAGTTATGTTTATTATTTTAGCTAGTTTTTACTGTCCCACTACTGGGCAAAGTCTTCTCTCCATTCCTTCCAACTGTCACAGGAGGCTTATTAACTGAAAAAATCTAATTAGTCTGTCACTCAGATTATTAAAAAATATTTGACCCGTATTTTTTCTTTTGTTACATAAACCAAAATTGACGAAGATACGACGCTTTTAAAATTCCCAGTACGTCACTGTTTGGTATCATTCTTAGTGAGTTCTGACGTCACGAGCACTCCCGAGTTTTGATGCGTTTTACCTTTGTCAGTATTCGTTTGCAATTTATTGATAGTGAAAACTAGCTTATTCTGTGCCACCTCTTTCCAATTCTCAAGTTAGAACATCTAGTTCGTCCCGTCACTGTTTCAGGGGACATGCAGATTTTATTTTCTATTTTTTCTGTGTCGTGATTTGTGTACAAAAAATCCACGGAAGCTTGCCACGTTGCGCTTTGAAACCATAAAAAAACATACGCCGCTATGCTTTTGTTTTTTTTTTGTTTCAAACCGCAACATGCGGAAAATGGTACCGCGCCTCTTTTATTCTTTTCTCCATTATTTTACCAGCATCAACAGAAATACATAATAAGGCAAGAATTCTTATCGCGCTGACGGTTGGTCGTGACGTTGTCATCATTTCAGCCGAAAGACGTCCACAGATTCAATCCATCCATCAGCACAATGTTTTAAGTGCGTTACATTGAGTTCTACCACAAAACATGATTTATAACTTCAAAATAAGTATAAGTTGTTTCCCAGCAATAATTTTTGCGTAAAGTTACTTAGTTTGATGTACAGAATGCTTGGTTGACCGCTTTGTAATGAGGTGGTTTACACCCTGCATATGTACGGTTTTCATTTTTTTTTCTCCACACGAAGTACCCTATAAATTTTGATTCCCTTGACAGTAACAATATATACGTTATTTGCCGTATCTTATTTTAGGTTTACTGAAAAGTTTGATTTATCACAGCTTCACGGAACTGTGGACTTGAACTGTATATGGTTTTAATTTCAACTCGATACCTCCACGCGTTCCCGAGATAAAGGGTATTGACAGACAGACGGATGAACGAACAACAAAGTGATCTTAAAAGGTGTCCGATTTATTTTGAGGCACAGAACCCTCGTCATCTGTTAGCCTTTTATCAACTATGTTGGGGTCGGCTTCTAGTATAACTGGATTTCATCAATAATAAATACCTTAGGTTAGGTTAGGTTAGGTTAGGTTAGGTTGGGGGACCACCCCACAGAGCTTGCGTCCACGTCGCGTCCCCTGGAAACGGCCCAGTTCTGACCACCGTAACGGAGTGGCAGACTGGGTACGGCCAAAGTGCTCTGTGCTCTCGTAGCTTCTCTCTTTGCTTTGCGAACTACGATTGTTGGATTATCATGTCATCAAAACTCACGCGTAGCGCCTCCGGGCGATTTTTAAAGACCAAAGGCCCTTCTCAGGGCCAACCCAAAGGCCCTTCTCAGGGCCAACCCAAAGCCAAAGGCCCTTCTCAGGGCCAACCAAAAGGCCCTTCTCAGGGCCACTCCGACGCTCCGGCGTCTGAAGCTAGCCGCGCGCCTTCTGCGGCAGGCTTTCTGGCGGACGAGTCGTCCGATAACGACTCGCTACTTGGTGTGTCGGACGCGAGCGGCTCTCGGTCGCGGAAGCGAGTCCACCTAAGTGGTGGATCCGAGGGATCCGTAGCCTCTGGGTCGAAGGCAAAAAAGCTGACGACCGTGGCCGCGGATACCCACAACGTTGGGCTCGCGGACGCCCAACGCCAGTTGTACCTCTCCCGGCGAGCGCAGCTCCAGCAAGAGCTGGAGGAGAAAGTAGCCGCCAAAGAGAAGCGAGCGCACGCCGCCCGGGCTAAATCCGGGTACGGTGCGTCCCGCGTCCTGTACGCGGACCACTCTCTCGCCGAGCTTGAGAGGATGGCGGAGGAGGACGAGGAGGAGATCGTGGAGGTCGCCTCTAAGTCCTCAAACCTAAAGGGGACCTTCCAAAAGGCCCTCAAGAGCCGGGCCGCGAGCTTGCGCGGTGTCGTGACGGAGCTGGTCCGTCGCAAGACCACCGACGAGACGCGGCAACTGCAGGCGAAGGTGGATCGCCTGCAGTTGGAGGTCAGCCAGCTTCATCAAAAGCTGGCTGACGCCACGGGCCAGCCGCAACAGGCCCGGACGAGCCCTGCGGCAGAAGGCCCATCCTCCAACCTTGAGGATATCATCCGCAAGGTTGTGATGGAGGAGAGGGCCTTCACAAGGGCCTGCTTGGCGGGCATCGAGGACCGGCTCTTGCCGGAAAAACGCCTCCGACCACCGCTTGCGGCGGAGAAGAGGCAGCCGAGTGAGCCGGGGCCGTCCTCCTCCCAGGTGGAAGACACCCAACTCCCTGCCACCACCCCGTCCAACGAGTGGACGCAAGTGGTCCGCAAGGGAAAGGGCAGGGGCAAGAAGTCGGCGAAGGCCGCACCTGCCGTCCCCGCCACCACCGCTCCCAGTCGGTCGCAGACGACCGGCAAGGGAAAGGTGAAAGGTAAGGGAAAGCGGAAGCTGGTCCCCCCGAAAACTGCCGCTGTCGTGGTGACGCTCACCGCAGAGGCGGCGGAGCGAGGGGAGACGTACGCGTCCGTTTTGGTGCGGGCGCGTGCCAATGCCGATCCCACCCAATTGGGTATCGGCAGCGTCTCTTGCCGGCGGACACAAGCCGGGGCTCGAATTTTCGAGTTCCCGGGGGCCGAGGGGAGTGCCCATGCGGACCTCTTCGCAGCAAAGCTGCAGGAGGTCATCGCAGACTCGGCCAAGGTGGCCCGACCGGTCAAGACGGCGGCCTTTGAGGTGACGGAGCTCGACGACTCCGTCACTAAAGAGGAGGTAGTGGCGGCGGTCGCAGCGATAGGGGGTTGTGGCGCCGCGGCGGTACAAGGCCGGGACATAAGGCCCGGCCGTGGCGGCATGGGCACCATTCGCCTCGAGTGCCCAATCGCCGCTGCCAAAGCCGTCCTTGCCAAGGGACGGCTCGAAGTTGGGTTCAGCTCGGGTGCGGTTCGGGCACTCGAGGACCAGCCTCTGCGGTGTTTCCGGTGCTTCGGCATCGGACACACCCGGCCCCTGTGTCCGTCAACAGTCGACAGGACGGACACATGCTACCGCTGCGGCAAGAACGGCCACAAAGCCGTCTCTTGTGAGGCCGCCACGCCACACTGCGCGGTGTGTGCCGCCAGTGGCCGCCTGGCAGGCCACGTCATGAAGGGGAGGAACTGCAATCCTCCCCCTAAGCGTGGCAAGGCGCAGGCGCCGACCAGGCCTGCTGCTGCCGCTGCTGCCGCTGACTCCGTCGTTCCTGCGACGGCTGCGGAGGGGGGTGCGATGTCCGACTGATGGATAGGGTCGAACATCGCATCCTTCAGGCGAACGCCAACCACTGCAGGGCAGCCCAGGATCTGCTGATGCAGACCATGGCTGAGTGGTTGGTGGACTTGGCGGTGGTCGCCGAACCTTACTCGGTCCCTGGCCGTTGGCTGGGCGACCGGGACGGCTTGGTGGCGTTGGTGGCGCGGTCTTCCACGGACTCCCCTCCCTTCTCACTCTTAGAGAGAGGACCGGGATACGTGGCCGCCGCCTGGGGAGACATGGCCCTGGTGGGGGTCTATTTCTCCCCAAACCGCCCTCTCTCGGACTTTGAGGATTTCCTCGAGATCCTCACCGCAGTCAAAGGGAGGGCGGCGCCACGCCAAGTTCTGCTGTTGGGCGACCTGAACGCCAAGTCGGCGGCCTGGGGCAACCCGGCCGCAGGTTGCAACGTCCGGGGACGCGCCGTCGAGTTTTGGGCGGCCTCAAGCGGTGTGTCCCTCCTCAACAGGGGGGCGGTCCACACGTGTGTGCGGCAACAGGGTGGGTCGGTGGTGGACGTGTCGTTTGCCACCCCCACGCTGGCCGCCCGCGTCGTCAACTGGCGGGTAGAGATGGTGGAGACGTTGTCGGACCACCGATATGTGCGGTTCGACATCTCCACCCAGCAGGGCGGGAGGGGGATGGCCCGCTCTGGGCAATCTCCCTTCCCGCGGTGGGCACTCACCCGCCTGGACCGGGAGGCAGCCAAGGAGGCGGCCTTCCTCCAGGACTGGCTGTCGCCCCCTGTCGAGGGCCTGGACGTAGACGCCGCTGCGGTCCAGCTCAGAGGGACCCTGACCGAGGTGTGCAACTCCAGCATGCCCCGGTCTCGCCGTCCGCCACCCCGTCGTGCCGTCTATTGGTGGACGGAGGAGCTGGAGGGACTCCGGGCCACCTGCGTGGCGGCCAGAAGGGCCTACACGCGGAGCCGACGTCGCAGCGCCCAAAACCGAGACCGGGCAGAAGAGGACCGCCTATACGCCTCTTACCGAGAGGCGACGACGGTCCTCAAGTCTGCAATGGGTGCTGCACAGGACTCGGCGAGAGCCGAGATGCTGGAGGGTCTCGACAGGGACCCCTATGGGAGACCATATAAGGCGGCGCGGAACCAGCTCCGCCCCTATGGTCCCCCACTGTCGGAGACCCTCGATCCAGCGTTGCTGGATGGGGTGGTCCGGTCCCTGTTTCCGCGCAGGACCGACTTCACCCCACCAACGATGGATCCCCCGCAAGGGGTTGCTTCGCCGGAGGAGGAGGATGTCCCCGCGGTGACAGTGGCAGAGTTATACGCGGGGGTTCTCAGCCTCCGCGCGAAAAAGACGGCGCCCGGACCAGACGGCGTCCCCGCAAGGGTGCTGGCGATCGCCGCCTCCGGCATGGAGGACAGGTTTCGGGACCTCTTCAGCGCGTGCTTTACGGCTGGGAGGTTCCCGAAACTGTGGAAGGAGGGGCAGCTTTGCCTCCTCCGAAAAGCGGGACGCCCGGTGGACTCCCCCTCGGCATACCGGCCCGTCGTCCTGCTCGATGAGGTCGGTAAGTTGTTCGAGGGGATTGTCGCCTCCCGGCTTGACAGCCATTTGCGGGGGGTAGGGCCGGATCTGTCGGACGCCCAGTTCGGCTTCCGTCGAGGGCGTTCGACGATCGATGCGCTGGCCCTACTCAAGGGCCAGGTGAAGGAAGCGGTGGAGGCGGGGGACGGAGTGCTGGCGGTGTCATTCGACATTGCCAACGCCTTCAACTCCGTCCCCCACTCGACGATATTGGAGGCGCTCCGATATCACGGAGTGCCCCAATACCTGCGGGACCTCCTGGCCAGCTACCTGGAGGACCGAGAAGTCCTCCTAGTGGACAAAACGGCCACGGTGAGGCGGTACGGCGCAGAGTCCGGTGTTCCGCAGGGGTCCGTGCTTGGCCCTCCCCTGTGGAACATCGGGTTCAACTGGCTCCTGCGAGGAGCCCTCCTCCAGGGCACGAGTGTCATCTGCTACGCGGATGACACTCTCCTCACAGCCCGGGGGAGGAACTTTGCGGACGCGGCCTGTCTGGCCTCGGCTGGCGGATCCTTGGTTGCAGAGAGGATCCGCCGCCTGGGATTGAAGGTGGCGCTGCACAAGACCGAGGCCGTGTTCTTTCGCGGGCCTCGGCAGCGCTGCCCTCCCGACGCCCACATAATTGTGGAGGGCGTCAGGATAGGGGTCCAGCCCCAGATGAAGTATTTGGGGCTGGTGCTGGACGACAGGTGGCGCTTCGGCCCGCATTTCAGCGGGCTGTCGACGCGCCTGCTAAAGGCCGCGGACGCCCTCTCGTGGCTCCTCCCGAACCTGGGGGGGCCCAAAGCGAAATGCCGGCGCCTGTATGCAGGCATATTGAGGAGCATGGCCCTTTACGGGGCCCCCATCTGGGCGGACTCCCTCCACAGGAGGGAGAATGCGACGGCCATCCGCAGGCCCCAAAGGGCCATTGCACTGCGGGTGGCGAGGGCCTACCGCTCGGTGGGCTTTTCGGCGGCATGCGCTCTGGCTGGCACCCCTCCTTGGGAGTTGGAGGCTTGGGTGCTCGCCAGAGTGTACGAGTGGACGGCGCGCCGGAAGGCTCTCGGGGAGCGCCCCGTCGCCGAAGAGCGAGAGGCCGTGCGGCGGGAGGCGAGGGACGCTATCGTCCTTCACTGGTCAGAGGACCTCGCCACCGCCACCTTTGGCCGCCGGACATTGGACGCGCTCGGTCCGGTGTTGCGGAGCTGGCTCGAGCGGTCCCACGGTTTCCTCTCGTTCCGTCTGGTGCAGGTGTTATCCGGCCATGGTTGTTTCGGATCGCACCTGCACCGGATCGGGAGGGAGGAGACCCCGGCGTGCCACGACTGCGGTGCGCCGGAGGATACTGCGCAGCACACCCTGGAGGTGTGCCCAGCCTGGTCCGAGTTGCGCCGCGGTCTGACCGCGGTAATCGGACCGGACCTCTCGCTTCCCGGCGTCGTCAACGCCATGCTGGGGAGCGAGGAGGCCTGGGCAGCGGTCGCCTCCTTTTGCGAGGACGTAATCTCGCAAAAGGAGGAGGCGGAGCGCGTGCGGGAGGATGACCCTCTCGCTGCGCCGCTCCGCAGACGAAGAAGGGGTCGGAGACGGCAACGCCCTCTCCCTCCTCATGGTGGCGACGGGCGGGCGACAGGCACGGGGGTGCCTTCGCCCGCATTGCACCCGTCACCACCTCCGTCAGTCATTCCCGGGTCCCTGTGAGGGGCCCGCCATGAAGGGCGATCGTCGGCGGAGGACTGGACGTAAAGGCTATGCCGGTTTCCCAGTCCCCCGCCACTTGGACGTAGCGGGAATGTCGCTGGGTCGTTTTAGTGGGTATACCGGGTCAGACCGGGGAGTCCCACATACCCCTCTCATCCCCCGATGAGAGGGTATGCGTAATGCATTTTTTCCCAGCGTCAAAAAAAAAAAAAAAAAAAAAAAAAAAAAAAAAAAAAAAAAAAAGGTTAGGTTAGGTTAAAAATAAAACCGACTTCAAAAAACACAAATAAGTGAGAAATAACTTTAGCTTCAGAAGTTGGTGACCTATGTTTGATTCATTTACTTACTTAGTTTTTTTGTCACCGAGTTCTGAAGCTAAAGTTATTTTTCACTTTTCAGTGGTTTACTTGTACTTACCCCTTCACAGCGTACCGGCGTGATGTTATGCTATGAACTGGTATAAATAATAGACAGACATGAGATTTCAGCAACCCAGTCCATTTGCTATCATTTATTGAGGAGTTCCGTTGCCTATCACCGAAGTTATTTATCAGACCTTCACCAAATTGAAATGGGACCACTATTATAAAGTACTCTTCTTAAAACTACCGAAATCGCAACAAATGCGCCTATACAATTTGAAGAGTTATCTCTATTTCTTCAGGATCCCATCATCAGATCCTGATTTGATGATGATGGGAAGTATACCCTTTCATACAAACGAATAATAATTCAAATCTGTCCAGCCATCTTCGAGTAATCGGGGAACATACATAAAAAAAGGTACCGATGAATTGAGAACCTCCTCCTTTTTAAAGTCGGTTAAAAATGATGTTTATTGTGCAGGTACTTATTCGTAGTTTAACTTTGTAAAAATCCTCATAACAATGGCTTTCTCTCTCTTTCACTCGTGAAACTGTTCTCTCATCAGTTCAGTCTTCTTTCTCTCTTCTCTGATCGTCTGTTGAGTCAATCACTCCGTCTACAATACATAAGGCACCAATGAAGTTAAGAAACGTAAAACATATTAAAACACGTAGTAGCTTCAACAGACTGACAGTTTTATTTTTTAATTTTTACACAGACAGTATAATGCACATAACGAAAATAGATGGCACCACATGTATGTTTTAAATATTTCAATATATAAACCAATATCTCCTCTTATTGAAATAATCTAAACAGAATAAATCCTAATATAATTTTACAACACCCAATTGTTGCATGAAATTTGTGTGTTTCATTTTACATAAACTTTTCGTCAACAAATCAGCTGGCATTTCTAAAGTATTTAGGTATGCAATCTTAACAAGTTTCTTTTCTACAGCTTCTCTAATATAATGAAATTTAACATCTATGTGTTTGGTTCTTCTATGAAACATGGAGTTTTTTGTCAACTTTTGTGCACTTTGGTTGTCATTATACAATAATACAGGCACATTATCTACATTAATGAGTTCTCCCAATAACCTTTTCAGAAAAATTGCCTCCTTACTAGCCTCACAAATGGCCATGTATTCGGCTTCTGTGCTGGACAGGGCCACTGTCTGCTGCTTCCTACATTCATGAGAAACTATACATCCTGAATATTTGAAACAGTATCCAGTATAGGACCTTCTGTCCACACTATCTGAGGCCCAATCTGCATCTACATATCCAACTAAATTTGAATCGTTTTTTACATACATTAAACCATAAGACTTTGTAGAACACAAATACTTCAAAACTCGTTTAGCATGTTTCCAATGGGTTTCATCATTACAATTATTGAATTGACTTAAATAACTAACACAATATGAAATATCTGGCCTTGTAAGAACTGAAAGATACATTAAGCTGCCTATTAGTTGTTGATAAGGATATTTACCAGTTACATTACTTTTCTCTAGCTTCAAATTTACCTCCATAGGAGTCTCTACAGTTCTACAATCTTCCATATTAAATTTATACAACAATTTTTCTACATATTTTTTCTGGTCAATACAAATCTTACCTTTTTCTATTGTAACAGTCATACCCAAACACTGCCTTAATTCACCTAAATCTTTCAACTTAAATCTGGTGCTTAACTCACCTTTCAGGTGAACAACTTCTTCATTACAATTTGAAAAAATGAAAAAATCATCAACAAACAAGGCTACGAAAGTTTTAAAATTTCCTGAAGTTTTTACATATAAACATGGTTCGTGAACAGAGTTTTTATATCCTAACTCCTGTAAACAATTATCAACCTTCATGTACCATGCACGTGCTGACTGCTTTAATCCATAAATGGCTCTTTTAAGTTTTAATACTTTACCTACATTATCTTCACATTTTAAGTGTTTAGGTAGTTGCATATACACAATTTCCTCAAGATGACCATTTAAAAAGGCGGTTGTGACATCTAAATGGGTGATGTTTAAATCTAAGTTAACACTAATAGCAAATAACAATTTTAAAGTGGAATATTTAAGTACAGGTGAAAAAGTTTCTGTATAGTCAATTCCCTCTTTTTGGGTAAAACCTTTGGCGACCAATCTGGCCCTGTACCTCACTGTGTTATCACTATTTAACTTTTTCTTATACACCCACTTGCACTGAACAACACGAGCATCACTGGGCCTGTCTACTAGTTCCCATGCTTTGTTGTCATGAAACGACTGCAGCTCATCCTCCATTGCCTGGCACCACAGTTCCTGTTCATTGCTTTTCATAACATCTTCATAGGTTAGATTATCTTCACTAATACCATTATCGTTGGTTGTACATACATTACTGTAGCCAAACCGTTCTGGTTGTTTTCTCACACGCTTTCCTGTGCCTAAGTTTTCAACTGGTTCTAAATTGATCTTTTCTGGCACAGCATCACAGAACTCCTCAGAACTTGTTGAACACGAAGAATCCTGGTCACTTGGCATGTATGTTTGATCTGTATAGTCACTCATGGTCTGGTCTTGTATTTCTTTTCCTCCCCTAGTTGTATTTTCTTTCTTCTCCTCTACCACAGCTTGAACCATGTCTGAGTCTTGACTAGACTCCATGATTACAACATCTCTGCTTGTGATAATGCTCTTTGTTACAGGGTTGTATAATCTATATCCCTTGGTATTCTCTGTATATCCAAGAAGAATATACTTTTCCGCCTTCTTGTCCCACTTTGCTCTCTTTATTTTAGGAATGTGGGCCATTGCAGTGCTTCCAAAAACACGAATGTGGCTTAGATTTGGCTTTTTTCCAGTCCAGAGCTCGTAAAGTGTTTTTTCTAAACCTGATGCCAAAGTTCGATTCCGCAGGTAAACTGTGGTGTTTACCGCCTCAGCCCAAAATTTCTTTTCCATTTTAGCATCGAACAGAAGACATCGAGCTCTTTCAACCACAGTTCTGTTCAATCTTTCACACATGCCATTCTGCTCTGGCGTGTAGGGGTTTGTTTTTTGATGCATTATCCCTGCTTTCTTCAAAAAACTTTCATATTCTGAAGAACAAAATTCTCCACCATTGTCTGTTCTCAGTACCTTAATGAACTTTCCTGTTTGCTTTTCTGCCATAACTTTAAACTCTTTAAAGTTCATCATCACTTCGCTCTTAGACTTCAGAAAATAAACAAATGACATTCTGCTGTAGTCGTCTATAAATAGGAGAAAATACCTTGCCATTCCTATGGATACTGTCTCCATGGGACCACAAACGTCCGCATGTACGACCTCCAATACACTGTCCGACCTGGAACCTCTGTGTGAGAAAGGCAATCTTGCTAACTTCCCTTCACAACATGTGATACACTGGGATTTGCCAATTTCGGCTTTATCGGAGTAGGAAATCCCCTCTACAGCGCCATTCTTCATGCTGTTCAGATGTTTACTGTTTATATGGCCCAACCTTCTATGCCATAACATACCGTTTTCTTGCATTGCTGAACCTGCCAATAAACACTTCTTTTTGATGTCCAACTTGTACACTCCATTCACTAGATGTGCTTTTGCAACAAGCTTATTGTTCTTGTTAAATATTTTGCAGATATTTTCTTCAAAAGTCACTCTATTTCCGTTTCGAATCAACTCACTAACTGAGAGAAGATTAGTGGTAAGGTTAGGAATGCACATGACACTTTGCACGCTAATATCGTGCTCTGAACCATCTACTATCGTAGTCAACTTCGTCTTTCCTGAGCATAACACTGGTACTGTTGTTTTATTGGCTACTACAATTTGTTTCACGTACGGGTTATAGGAAATATCTGACAAACGTTCTTTGTCGCAAATCATATGGGTGCTGGCACCTGAATCAACATACCAATCCGTTTTGTTGTATGTTGAGTTTGAGAAAAAACCACTAAACACTGTGCTTTCTTTATCTTTGTTTTTGTTCTTGCACTGGTTTTTATAATGTCCTTCTTGTTTACATTTATAGCATCGAATCGTCTTGTTGACAGGTTTGACAGATGACGTTTTCGACTTTGTCATTTCTGCGTTGTTGCTGCCAACCATAGAGGTAGGAACCTGTTTTTTACGCTGCCAACTTTTCGACAAGAACGCACTTTCGTTTTCAGAGCTGCCAACCTCTGCACTCATATCTAATAATTTAGATTTGATGACGTCTGTACTCACGGTCATTCCTGAATGCTCTATGGCCATTATCATCGGGGAGAATTTTTCCGTTAATCCCGCTAATAACAAGCATCCAATCCATTCATCAGTAATTTGAAAACCTGTTCCTCGTAATTTATGTCCCGTATCCACAATCTGGTTCACATAGGAAGTCATAGAATCGCAATCCTCTAATCTGATAGAAATAAGCTTTCGTAGCAAACTGATCTTCCTTTGAAATCCCGAGTCATCGAAGAGTGATTTTAGACGTGCCCACACATCATAAACAGTTTTCTCGTCCTTGATATGAACATAAAGCGATGAGTCAATTGTCATAATCAGCTTCGCCTTTGCCTTTTGCACATCAATTTCTGGAGGAACGGCAGCTGGCTTCTTGTTGATGTCCACTCCTTCTAGGATGAGAAAATTCTCAGCGGCAAACGCCCACTCATCGTAGTTTTCTCGACCCTTGAGCTTCGGTACATTTACAATGTAACTGGCGGCCATTGTTCAAGAACGTGATTTTTGAATAACGATTTTCTCACTATACAGTTCTTAATCTGAACAATTTTGGTCACAGAATACAGTTCACAAACGAGTAACTTCAGAGAATACAGTATTTCCTAATTTGCAGATCGAAAAACCAACTTTTTATCGCGAAATTTGAGACTGGGCCCATAACCTATTAAAACACGTAGTAGCTTCAACAGACTGACAGTTTTATTTTTTAATTTTTACACAGACAGTATAATGCACATAACGAAAATAGATGGCACCACATGTATGTTTTAAATATTTCAATATATAAACCAATAAAACATAACAATTTTGACAGATGCTTTAAAGCCAGCCAGTTTCCAATTTCAAATTACTTTGAATAAATAAAAAAAAAAAATGCGGGGCAGTCTTCGGGACGGCCGATAGCAGTGAAAACTAAGGTAATCTATATCTGCTACGAGTTGTGTCCCGCGCACGCCTAGTGGTACTTCATAGCAGATCGGCTACGAGTGCTCCGAAGCGTTAGGTGATGGTCACGCGAGTTCCTTGCAATTTGTTAACCTAAAAAGTGCTCAACGCGCCTACAGAAGTATTATTAGTATAGGCACTATAGTTACTGGATTTTTTTAAGTGATAACTTTAAAAAAAATCCAGTAACTATAGTGCCTATTAATCATGCTAGAGTATTTAATTCAAACGCAAAACAAATGAATCACGGCCACAGATAGCATAACAAACTATGGAAAACATTCAATCAATAGTTTCCCGCAGAGAAAAGCCACTCGTGGACATCTCACTGAGGATTATGTACTTTATGCATTATGCAGGCAGATAAGTTCGCTACTGTAGATTATGGGAACTGACACTGACATAGATATATCAGCTAATGGAGGGTATTAAGTATCGATAAGGACATTGGATTTTCTTTTCAGCCGTTTTTGGTAAGCCTTTTTGGTTTTCATAAAACGGTACACGGGAAACTTGAATGTTTAGATGAACGTGCGGTCCAGGGTTCGATTTCCAAGTCGTGCAAAGTGTAAATGGGTTTTCACATCAGAAAGCACATAGCGAACGGCAAGAGCGACGACGAGTTCGATGAACTCCTCACGTAGCTAAGCATTGGCCGGAAGAAAACAGTTGATTTACCCCGTCGTAAACTATATCTCCCGCGTCAAAATATTTCAACATCTACTGCGTTTTATTTAATTTAGCATCATTATTTACATAAATGGAGTGCTGGGTACAAAACAAAATATATTACATTGACATAAAGAAAAGGTTACCAAAAAAAAACGATTCAGGAGTAAAATTCCGGTGGAATATGGTTCAAAATAAGAAGCTGAAAGGGTCCTGTCAGTTTGCGGAGGACTGTTCCTAACGCCCTGTTTAGCGCAAAGTATGAGAAATTGATGGGTAAGAGTAGTACAATCAAATTCGCTTTCCGTATCCAGTCTGCCCTAGTAACCTTTTTAAGGTCATCGATCCAAACAAAATTAAACTGACATCTAATCAAAAGCGCCTTAATCGTGTTACAACGCACATATAGATAATCTAATTTAAATGCTAGCACGTTTCCTCTTTAAGCGGTATTATACTGTACATAAAGCTTTCCACAACACGAGCACACTAATTGGTCTACCTCAAAATTTTGAGTAAGCCGACATGTCGTCTGAAAACAGCCTAAACTCGTCGTGACTGCCACATACAGATTAGTACGCTGACACCGATATGTTATATCTACGTTGCTATAGAGAGGGTTTTATTACGTATGGAGCAAATAGCAAAGAAACGGTCAAAGAAAAAAAGTCTGGGGACTGCCGATAGTTGTGAAAAATCGTAGCCAATCCGCTACGCCGTAGCCGTGTGCTACGAGTGCTACGAAAAGCGTACGTGACGGCCATGCGAGTTTCATGGTTTTTGTTCACTCGAAGTTTTCACTTCAAAAACTAAAGATCAAAACTAATGCAGTGCTCAAAGGGCTTGGAACATTTTTGTATGAAGCGTGGCCGGATTTTTTTCCGCCATTTTGATTTTTTTTTCACAGTAGTGGCTACGCATAAGACCTGTATAAATCGATATCTGGTATCAACACAAACAAGTATTGTGAGAGACAAAATGTTCTTAAGTGTCACGTTTTCGAGATATGAGCTATTAAAGTTAAAATTCATTCATTCACTGATGGAATCATCAGCTTAACTTTGATTTGATGATGATCGCAGCTATCGATTGATACACTTTGTATTCGTGGCTGATTAAATCAAAGTTGTGCTAAAGTTGCTATCAGTGTTTGGATCTTAACTTTGATAGCTCGGAAACGTGACAGTTTAAATCGTTTTGTTTCGAGCAAAACTTGTCTCTATGATGCCAGCTATCGATTAATACACGTTCAATGCGTGACCGATCAAATCAAAGTTGTGCTGATGATTGCATCAGTGAATGGACTTGATAGCTCATATCTCGGAAACCTCAGTAGAGCTTCCGAAAGAGTGGGTCTAAAAATGAACATGAACAAAACGAAGGTCATATTGAATGCCTATTACAATTTCGAGTGTAGAGTCTCTGATTTTGATTGGAATAGGTGTGAACCTATTCCTATCAAAATCAGAGACTCTACACTCGAAATTGTAGACGATTGTGTGTACCTAGGACAAACGGTCCAGTTAGGTAGGTCTAACTTCGAGAAAGAGGTCAATCATCGTATCCGACTCGGCTGGGCAGCGTTTTGGAAGCTGCGCGGTATTTCTCGTCCAACTTACCGCAGTGCGCAGTGTGTGAAGTGATTACATACGGGACGGAAACGTGGTCGCTCACAATGGGCCTTATCAAAAGGCTTAAAGTCACCCAAAGAGCAATGGAGACGGCTATGCTCGGAGTTTCCTTGCGTGTATGAATCAGAAATGAAGACATCCGCAAGAGAATCAAAGTTACTGACGTAGCTCGAAGAATTGCTAAACTTAAGTGGCAGTGGGCAGAGCACATTGCTCGCAGAACGGATGGCCGAAGGGGCCGAAAAGTTCTTGAGTGGCGATCACAAACCAGAAGACGTTGTGTTGAAAGGCCTCCCACTAGATGGGCAGATGATCTGATGATGGCTGCTAGAATCCACTGGATGCGAATTGCACGGGACCGGTCTATTTGGCGACACTTGGGGGAGGTCTATGTCCAGCAGTGGACGTCTTTCGGCCGAAATGATGATGATGATGATGATTTGTTTGTTCATTTAAGTCAAAACTTACAACTAAATTTTTAAAGAACAGTTACCCAAAACTGATTGAGCTGAAATGTTGGATACGGTTGACGTCATTCTAAATCAATTATAGCGGACCCCCAAAACTAGAGGACATAACGTAATTTGTATACACTACCCGATGATATTAAAACGGATTGCTGAGAAGCATACGAAAAAAAAACGAAACGTTTTTCGTTTTTTTTTCTAAATGGCCATAAGTTCTACAATAAGCCATTTCAAGTAGAGATGCAACGAATAGTGATTTGGCCGAATACCGAATACCGATAATTCGGCGGCGCTCTCAGCTGAATACCGAATATTCAGCGGGTGATCCACTACAATTGACGTCGATGCTAACAAGTTACGACAAATTTTTGATGCGGTGCGTGCGGCGGTGACGGGGCGGGAAGTACCTATATGGCTCAGTAGCCGGCAAGTCTTGTTACAACGTGCAGTGTTTTAAATGTACATACTTTGTCTAAAATGGCTTTTGTTGTGAATAAAAAATCTCCTATTTGGAAATATTTTGAAGTTTTCGCAATTAATGATTGTTGGATGATTAAATGTTTCGATTAAATTGCTTTTTTTATTCCCTTTTATAAGATATTTGCTACTTTTTTAAGTATTCAGTATTCGGCCGAATACCGAATACTGAAAAAACTGGCCTAATAGGCCGAATACCGATTAGTTGCCGAATATTCGTTGCATATCTAATTTCAAGGTTATCCATAGATTACCGGACACCCTGTATGCATATATCGCAAGCACTATACTGAAATACACGAAATACCACTATTCATACCACTATTATTAATTAATCAACATATTCCGCTGTTTTGCTATATGTGAGTAAAAAAGAGTTTCAAACGTAAAGAAGGTTGAATTCTCTCAAGGTTCTGAATCTTTCTGGACATAATGGATGGATGGTTTTTAACGAGAAAAGCTTATCAAAATGATGTATTAGAAAAGTTTTACTCCCTTATAATTTAATTCCACGCATATCACTTACAGTAATGGATAAAAGTTCTGTTCATGCCTTGCCTGTTGCCATGTAGAACGTCACCCTGAAAACCGTATGCTATTGCTCGCGGCTTCAACTGCGTGGATTTTAGTAAATTAACCAACGGGGTCGCTCTACCGGAACAAGGATTATTATATTACGTGTAAATACAGGTTATAGAATAATCAGTTAATTGTTACCGTCTCCTTTGGCGAAACGATTACATACATTCTTGAGCCTGGATGTCAAGAGATGAAAATGGTATCAATTAATAGAAACAGACTTATCAGTCCCTCTCTAAAAAAGGTGGACATATTTTTAGACCGTATCTCGACTTATAACATTTTGGCCTGTTACTTTCATTCAAATCCGTTTAATAGTATTCGCGTGAAAGAGTAACTAATATTTATAAAGACGAAAGATTTGTATTTTTGAATGTAACGAATAAAGTTAAAAATTACTAGACTGCTTTGAAAAATTCTATCAGCATCAGATAGCTACATTATCAGCGAGTAACATACGCTATATTTTATACATATAGGTACTCCCACGTGATGTCCGCTAGTTTATTGTAATCCCTAACAAGACAACATAACGTAGGCATTTCATAACAAATTGTTATTTTGTCCGTAATAAACATCTTCCCAACCCCAAACAAAGCTATAGAATAAATCATTATACCTAAACAAAGCTTATAAGATACAACTTTGTGCACAATGCCCTCTTAATTTGGAAACAAACATTCAAACCTTGGACCCGAGTTGCGTAAACACGATTCTATAACAATCCGAAGGAATTTACAGGATTCATAACTTTTTCAGATCAACAACGCCCAATACTTGTGTGTCGTGGGATAGTAGCCAGGTTTCTTGGAGGGCTATGACATCTGCCGATTTACATAAAGTTCTGACACATTCCATACTTTCTTTAATATTTTTGCAGTTGTAACTTAATTAGAGCAGAGCAGCGGTGGCCCAGTGGTGGCTGCCCCGACTTACGAAGAGTAAGTCGTGGGTTCGAACCCAGACAGGCGCATTACTTTGTGTAATTTATTTAATCACCGCTGCTCTCAAAAATGGTGAAGGAAAACATCGTGAGGAAACCGGCATGTCCTAGAACCAAAAAATTCGAAGACATGTGACATCTACCAATCCGCACTGCGCCCGCGGGGTAGATTATAGCCCATTCCCTCTCCAATGAGAGGGAATGGGCCAGCAGCCCAGCAGTGGGAACATTATAGGCTGATGATGATGATGATGATGAACTTAACTAGCGTACTATCCATTTAATTGTATGTCATCTCTATCAGAATCCCGTGGTTTAAATCGTATGAATCTCCTAAATGTTATGCCATCCGGCCACAAGTTATCATTTAAAAAAGGTATCAATTTTATTAATTGAAACGAATATTTTAAGAGTTGTCAAGATAGACATTGTCCTGAGTCTTATCTACACTAATATTATAAAGAGGAAAACTTTGTTTGTTTGTTTGTTTGGTTGTAATGAATAGGCTTAAAAACTACTGGACCGTTTTTAAAAATTCTTCCACCATTCGAAAGCTACATTATCCACGAGTAACATAGGATATATTTTATCCCCGTAATCCCACGGGAACGGGAATTACGCGTGTGAAACCGCGTGACGTCCGCTAGTTAGATAATATATTCGCTTATGTGCTGACATAAATATGATATCTATTTATTCGCTTATGTCATTGTTTATTCGCTTGTGTGTGTTATTTATTTCCAATGTTAATAAAGATATACTAGAAGCTGTTCTAGTATATCTTTATTTACATTGAAAATAAATAACACACACAAGCGAATAATCAATGTAATGATTTTTCGTATTCATGTATCTGAAAGTTCTTGCTTCAGTGAAGGAAAACATCGTGAGAAAACCAGCATGCCTGAGAGATATTTCTCTCTCTAAATCCACCTCAGAGGCCCTTGATAGTCGGCGTGAAAACTCTGATACCATGTTAGGCATTAATCACACAAAAAAGATAGAAAGATCAAAATAAATAGCTTTGGGGTGGTGAGTGGGCTACACAATCACCTCGCTGATCTCGTTCTCATTAAAACGCTTTTCACGTCTTGTAGTAGGTAATTGAAGAAAAACTAAACGTAACATTTCTTCAAGAGCAAAGAAAACACTACGTGTCTTCGACATAGTTTACAGCACTGAATGCTAGTTTAATTGTGCAAGTTGACTTAAAACTCCCAGTAATCTTTGTTCTAGTTGTTAAATCTTCCGAAATTTGTCTGGCCGTTAATGTTTTCAGTGCACTTGCCAGTTTCAGCGTTTTATTCGATTTATTACTGTTCCAAGATTTTACTAACGCTGGAACGTATTTAATTCTGCAGAACAGAATATTCTTTATTGCAGATCAAAATTGAAACACAACTGTTTGACAATATAGCTAATACAGGTAGGTGCAGATATAGGTCTTAACTGGGTAAAATATTGGGTTTTCACATCAATAATTATTTCTCAGTCGTAGCAATTGAGTATACAGGGTGTCTCATTCAAATCGGTCAGTATGGGAAAGTCTGAAACTATAAGACATACGAAGATCTGTTCTGAGTAACCATGTCATCGATTTTAATAACAAGAAAAACTGCATTCATACATTTTAAAAAACATCTGTACTCCGTTCGGGAATCGAACCCGGTTATTTTGAATATTGAAAAAGGCGGTGGTCACTTCGAGCACCTACTAAAATAAATTAAATTATATTTGGAAACAATGCATTTTATTCATTTTAGACATCATGTTTCATACAGACATTTACTGCTTAAGACCTATACAATCGGTATCTAAATAGAAATAGTGTAGGTTTTTTTTTTCAAAATAACCGGGTTCGATTCCCGAACGGAGTACAGGTGTTTTTTTTAATGTATGAATGCAGTTTTTCTTGTTATTAAAATCGATGACATGGTTCCTCAGAACAGATCTTCGTATGTCTTATAGTTTCAGACTTTCCCATACTGACCGATTTGAATGAGACACCCTGTAGAGAGAGAGTATTCGTGCCTAGTTAATAGCATACAAAAAATTGCTGCGGTCTTGTGAGTGTATAAACAGCCAGTGTGAATTAAAAACAAAAACTAAGCGGGTCCGCCCGTGGCAGTGACGCGGTGTGTTCCATATTTAAAATTTTAAATAGAATAAATAATTTGGCGGTGTAAGTTCTAAGGTATAGGTACTAACTCTGTGAGCTGTATTGAAATCTGGGTTTTTATCCAATATCTTATTAAAAATGAGTGCAAGTGATTCTGAAATGCTGTGATTCTGTATACAAGACGAATACAGTTATTATGCCAGAAATTTAAAAATACATACTATGGCTTCATTAAGTGGCGAGCAGATAAGGAAATAAAACTACTAGAATGCTCACTCGGGTGCAAGACATCAATTCCTACTCGCCCTCGCTGCACTCGGGCGTCTAAATAACTCTACATGGGAATTGATCCTTTCGACCCTCGTGTAATATTCTACTATAACCATAAATGGCGAACCGTAAGTGTGCCTAACCCTACGTTCCCTAATGTTATATTTATCAATCAACAGTTTTGACAATGTAAATTGCTATACGTACTTTTAATAACGAAGACATGTAATAAATCAATATCTATCTACATGCATGGAATATAATTATGCTCCTCTAATATTGGTTGCGTGCCGATTCATCGAAGTGTTGAGAGGGGCAATCTTGTCGATAGCACGCTCACATATCGTGAACCATTGGAGTGCAAAAGTAAATATAAACATAGGTCGTACACTACCTACTCAATCTCAATATCATGTATCTACTGATAAGGGTGTAAAAAACCTTTTAACTCATTTTTTTGGTTCTTTACTATACCTGGGAACCTAGTTACGGAGATATTGGGAGTCAAAGTTTCAACTTTTTAACAAGTTTTTTTAAGCTATTGCAAAGCTTCTATCGCGGGCCTTGAGCGTGGAGACTGAATCCAGAAATTCCGTAACGAAAATAACCTAACGCAAAAAACCTAACACCAAAGAGTATGTGAACCTATAACACCCCATGTCAGACAATGACAATGACAAGCTAGTTTTCTTTTTAATATATTGCCGTAACTAGGAGTTGTAGGTTGTATATATTTGATGTTAGACCTTCTTTGTAACCATTTTTATCAACTTATGCAATTATAATAATTTATGTATTATATTTTTCCGCTTGTGTTGCGAATCGCGAGCGGACCACGTGCTCGCGCGCCGACCGTGCACGTCCGACACAAAAACGACGGGGTGTTATAAGCTTGACGTGTCTGTGTATGTGTGTGTAGAACCATCATTATAAAATTCATAATTTCATCGTGATGGGAAGCCGAGCCTGAACATTCAGTCTGCGTTTGGTCCTCGAGCCGGCAGCAAACGGAAAAATTAAAATAGACAAATAATTATACTTGCATATATTGATAAAAAATGCTATGCAATAGCTTTACCGTGGCAGTCCCCGAGTGCCACAAGTTTTTTGTAAGATTTTATTTCAAACACCTCCATTTTTTTTTTTTTTTTTTTTTTTTTGGATATGGCATCTCGCAGTTCAGTCTGAGAAGACTGGCTTCTGCTTAACCGGGCTAATCCTGTGGATGCCTTGAATCTAAGGCCTCCAGCCAGGGCGAAAATAACTAAAAACTAAGCGACAGCGCTCTAAGGGCACCCCCTGTGGGGTACGAACCTCGGCTTAGGGCGTCGCTGGGGGCAGCAAAGGGACAGGCTGGATCTGATTGTCCTTATTTAGGGACTGATTTAATACTACAGGCTCAGCGTCGCGGGCTGGCTCGAGCAAGGGTCGGGGAGGGATTGATCGGGGATTTCGCGCCGGACCTCTGCGGCGAGGTCGGTATGTTTTCGGTCTGTATTTGTACGCTCTGCGAACCGTACTGGTATCTTTCCTACTCTCTTGCAAGATAGTGATCGGATCGTCGGGGGCGACTAGGGTGTGACGCGGACGTTGGACGGAGCTAATACGCGATGGGTCGTACCGGGCGGCCGATGCGATTAGGGGATTCCTATGCTTAATAGCAGAGTCGAAGTAACGCTTGGAAAGGCGTTTCATGAACTGCTTAACGGTGGGGATTCTGAGGTCTACGTGAAGACTATCGTTACGGACGTAAGGGGGGGCACCGGTGATCTTACGGAGAAATCGGTTCTGCAAGGTCTGCATCGTGTGGATATGACGCGGGTGGGCATGCGCGAATACTATGCAAGCATAGGTCATGATGGGACGGATGACTGCGGTGAAAAGACGCAATTTGCACTTGAGTGACAATTTGCTCTTCCTAGTGATCATGAAGTGGAGCCGGCCCATAGCAAAGGCAGCCCGGTCACGAGCTGCTTTGATGTGGGCCTTGAACGACAGATGGTCGTCCAGAATAACTCCGAGATACTTGGCTTGCCTCTCCCAAGGGATAGGCTTACCGAACATAGTGATGGGGGGACCTGGCGAACGCTTAAGGCGTGCCTTATAGTATAAAACTGCCTGGCTTTTTTCGGGATTAACTTCTATTCTCCACTTACGGAACCAAGCGCCGAGCGAGTCGGCGGCTTTCTGGAGAAATCGGCGGATGTTATCCGGAGAACGGCCGGTGTAATAAATCGCGGTGTCGTCAGCGAAAAGTGCTGTTTGAACCTTCTGGTTCCTCGGAATGTCGCTGGTGTACAGCGTGAACGCGAGGGGAGAGATAACGGAGCCCTGAGGGACTCCGGCGCGAATCGGATGAGGAGAAGATAACGTCTTACCCACACGGTAGCGGAAGGTACGGTTTGACAAAAAGTCTCGTAAGATGAGCACGAGACGGTCGGGCACACCGAGTTGGTATAGCTTGTATATCAGCCCGTTGTGCCAGACCTTGTCAAAGGCTTTCGCGATATCGAAATACATCACCCCCGTCATCGCTCCGCGCTGGAAACCAGCGCTAACGTGTTCGACGATGCGGTGGACTTGATGTATGCAAGAATGTTCGGTCCTGAAGCCGAACTGTTCTTTCGGGATGAGGCCCTTTGTCTCGGCATAATCTCTGAGACGCTTATAAATAAGCCTTTCATAGATTTTGCCGAGAGCACTCAGGAGACTGATCGGCCTGTAGCTGGAGGGCTGGGCTTTCGGTTTCCCAGGTTTGGGAATACCTATAACAGTGGCCTCTTTCCACGTTTGGGGGAAAATATTATTGCTCAGGGCGCCATTGAAGATGGCAGCCAAAAGGACTATGAGCCTAGCTGGGAGGGCTTTAAAAACTCTATTCGTGAAACCGTCGGCGCCTGGGGCTTTCCGAGGCTTAAGCTATCTATAATATCCTTGACCTCTTCCGGGGTGATGGCGGGGAGGGGGTCATCGGGATCTTCAAAAGGGGGAAGCGATGCTCTACGTTCAACTTCTGCATCCACCTCATCGAGGTGCTGCTTGTCTACTGGTAGAGTGCTTGGCGAACATTGAGATTCCAAGCTGTCGGCTAGGCATTCTGCTTTTTCAGAGTCGTCAAAAGCGACGCTCTTGTCGGGACGTATGAGGGGTGGAGAAGAGACCTCTTCCGAGGTGCGCAACTTCCTTTGAAGCTGCCAGAAGGCTTGATGAGTGGGCTCGAGTTCGCTAAGCGTCTTGTCCCATTGACTCGAGCGAAACTCACCAGTGCGTTTCTTTACAGCACGCTGTAAGGAACGCATGTGAGCTTTGTTCGCATCGCAGGGCCAGGAGCTGTAGGCACGTATGGCCGCGTTCTTCTCGGTTATCAGTTCACGTATATCGTCGGGAAGTATCCAGCGGCGATCACTCACCGCTGGTACTTCACGAGAACAATCCTTCAGTACGGATTGTACGTGCTCTGTAAACGAGTCGATTGCAGCCTCTGTGTCTGCGACTGAGACGATATGGTCGGGAATACCATCTAGAAGTGGTGACGTTACGGATTTCAGCATATCGCTTACTTTCCTCCAGTCGGTAGTGAGAATAGTGGGAAGGGGCTGGCTGGGGTCAATGATACCCGAGCGAGGAATTAAGTGCATGAGCACTGGACGGTGATCGGAGTGGAGCTCGTGTAACGTCTCAATCATGTGTAACCGAAGGTTCACATTCTTGAGCAGCGCTATATCGAGAACGTCGGGAAGATGACTGACAGTGTCAGGATAGTGCGTGTGCTCCATAGGAGCGACCGCGTCGAAGCTAAGAGATTGGCCTAGATCGTAGAGGACTTTCCCTCTCGGGTTCGTCGTTCTACTGTTCCAGGCCGGGTGTTTGGCGTTGAGATCGCCCGCGATGATCACGGAGTCACTTAAGCCGAAAAGAAGGGTGAGATCGCTAACCAGGAGGTTGTGATCTTCCCAAGTATTAGTGGGGGCCAAATAAGCAGAAACTAAATGTACCGGTTGATGACCGGTCATAGCAAGCCGACAGATTGAAACCTCAAGTAGGGACTTTAAAGGAGGGGGATCGATGGGAATACAATGCAATTCTTTGCGAAAGTAAATGAGGGTGCCGCCCTTGTGACAACGTAGCCTATCATTGCGAACTATGCGGTAGTTGGCAATCTTGGGGTCGCGGTGGCTGGGTTTGAGGAACGTCTCCTGGATGAGGAGAACGTCAACGTTATGGTCACGGAGGAAGGCGGCGATCTCGTCGCGCTGTCCTCTCATGCCATTGGCGTTAAAATAACCTAATCTAAGGGACCGGGGTTGGGTGCAAGAGGGATTTGGTGTGATATCCATTACGGCGCGAAGTTGAGGTTACGAAGAGTGGCCTTGATGACTGGATAGGCATCAATGATGTCGACGACCTGCTGGAGGTCCGTTGCCGCTTTGAGCTCAGCGACCATGCGGTCGGCCTCAGCGGTGCAGAGAGGTTGGAACCTCATCAAGTAATTCAGATTGGAATTCTGAGAGGCAGGAGCGCGGGTAGGAGCAGCGGGAGCTCGGGTTTGCGGAGGGGCCTGAGGGGCCTGAGGGGCGGCCACAGGAGTGGGCGCTGGGACAGGGTTGTCCAAAAGACCGGGCATGGGGGGGTTGGGTTTACCCTTCGCGAGGGCAGGGAACGCTTGCTGATGGTTCAGCATGTTCCAAGGAGAAGGCCTCTGAGGGCTGAGACGCTCTGGGAGGACTGTTGACGGGACTTTGAAGGAAGAGGGAGCTTCCCTCTGCTGACGTTGGTTGGCGCGATTCGCCAACTTGCCAGCGGACTGTTTCGGGGCTTTGGGGCAGCCCCTGTAGTTTGCCGGGTGGCCAGACTGTCCGCATAGCACGCAACTGGGCGGCTCTGTGCAGAGACTCCTGTCCTTGGGACGGGTGCAGTCTGCCGTGGCGTGGTCGCCGAGGCACTTTACACACCTATGCGGTGCGTAACAGTACTTCTGGCTGTGGCCATATAGTTGGCAGCGATGACACTGCCCTACAATCTTGAGCTTTTTGGGCCTCTCGATGATGATGCCCGATAACGAGCACACCGATCGGACCTTGAAAATAGGGTGGTGCCCTTCAACCGGGTCACATATTACGAGTACCATATCGTACTCGTCACCCCCTTGGGACCTATTTTTGTGGAGGCGGTGGACCGCCGAAACAGGGATGCCCTGGGATGTCAGATCATCCAGGATGTCGGAGGAGGGAATCTCCTTGGGGATCCGCTTGATGACCACACGGGTCGGCTTCTCCTCAGGGAGGCTGTAAGTGTGGAAGGCGACGTTCCTTCCACGAAGCGCGTTAACCAAATTACGGAAATCCGTAGAGGTGGGGGTCTTGACTTTGATACCCTGGAGGGTAGAAGTGGCGTTAGTGTATTGGATCTTGCGATCCACACACATTTTGGAGATTTCTGTCCACCTGGATTTCTCCTGGATGTACAGAGCGGGTGGCTTCAGCTGCTTCTTTGAAGAAGGAGCAGCTGAGGAGGGGGCTGGCTGTGAAGCAGCCGTGGGGCTTGCAGGGCGGCTGACAGGAGCCGCACCTTGCGGTTGCGAAATAGCCATAGGGCTAGGCGGGCGAACAAACACCTCCACGACCTCCGCACTATTAAATCCATCCATCAGCACAATGTTTTGAGTGCGTTACATTGAGTTCTACCCCAAAAGATGATTTTTCCCAAAAACAATTTTTGCGTAAAGTTACTTAGTTTGATGTACCTACATAATGTTTGGTTGACGGCATCGTGATGAGGTTGTTTACAATCTACACCCTGATATTATATCCGTTAGAGTATTTTCATACAAAGATACACGTAAGTGTGTAAAACGATACGAGCTGCTTGTACTGAAAAACTTTGCCTGGCCTGGAAATGGAATCCATCTCACAAATTCAGTATTTTTCCGTAACCCCCAACTCTAAACAGTTTACACAAAAATCCAATCTCTATCGCCATACGTAGTCAGTCAATCCCTAATGATAATAGCACATATTGAATCGTTGCTGCTGATGCTCTTATCAAACGACAGCATAATGAATGCACGAGTGTTTACATACGTGTGGGTGAAACCGCATTTATACGGACACTGTATTTAATCAGCAAATATTTTGTTTTCAATATTGTTGTGTTAATGGAAAAGCTTCTAGTTAGGGTACCTCTAAGAATAGATCACATTGTTTTCTTTGTATTTTCTTAGTCCTCCAAAATAGAAAAAAACGAGAAAGTGATGCAATTTCTTAGTATATCATAAATATTGAGGATTTGACTTATTTATTTTGGTTTTAATACAGTTTTGTAAGGATTGTACTCATGCCCTTACTCTATATCTTCCAATAGCAAAAGTATTATATAATGTAGATAACGTAATTAGTAATTGCACACTGATGTATTCTCTTATAGTTTTTTTTTTATTGGGACAAGCCCGCCACACACGCCCAAACCACTGTAACTCCTGAAAGCTAAAATCAACAGTGGCGCGAACCACCAGAAAAGCGCCGAGACAATGAAGCTCGACGAAGTTCCAGAGAATGAATTTAACTGTCTTTGATCCCGCAACAAAATCATCAGAAAGTATAGCAGAGGATTAGGAAAAAAAACTGTAATTTCCACTTCCCTCAGCTGGAGACAGAACGAAACAAGGCCAATAGGCACAAAGGGACGTTTACAACTGGGATAGGCCCAGTTGCCTAGCACCAGGGATAAATATTAACATTAATGGGTCCTAAGTTGAGAGCTGTTATATTTGATTCCAATAATAGATATGGCAAAAACGGGTTCCATCTATCTGGCAGAATCTTGTTGCTCCGAAATTCATTTAGCATAACACACTTGGCATAATTTTCTTTAAACGAATATATTAAAGGCATATTTTTTTTTAAATATACTTATTCTTTGGGTGAAGAAGTTAGTTTTGGGTAAAACTATATTCCTTACTCCTCCTGGTTATTAAACTTTCAGGTCACTGACTACCTGTGGAGCACACGGTGGAAGTCTGCCCTGCGTGGGCGGAGCACGGCCGTGTCCTCGTAGCGGCGACCTCTCGCATCCGGCCCTGGTTCAATCTATGGTCCGGAGCGAGACGGAATGGGAAGCCGTCACCTCCTTCTGCGAAGCAGTCATGCTAGCGAAGGAGGTGGCGGAACGAGAGAGGGAGAGAGCCTCTCTTCCCGGCCGACCGGGAGACGCACCGGGCGTCGGGGGGCACGTGGTGGCTACCGGCCACCGTAGATGCGGGCCTGTGGACGGTTGGCTATGGGCTACTATGGTTGTGAAAATCACTCTTTATTCTTCTTGTAATAAAGTTGAGGTTGACTTGACATCACAGGTAAACAAGGAACTGTGAACTGACTGGAGAAGTGTCACAAATGGTTTTTAGTCGCCTACTCATAAAGGAATGGTGAATATGTGCTGATAATGGTAATTGAAATAATAATTATGTCCTTAACCCTCCAAAACAAATAATTTCCTGACCTGAAAATAACTAAACATTTTCTTCCCAAGTTTACGCACAAGTACCTTTTCCCTATTTAAATTAATTCCCCTAATTCAGCTCAAGATTGGGGAAGGGCTCAAAATAAAATGGTAATTCAAATAAAGTTCACGTCTTTTCAGTTTCATTTAGAACTACGATTTTTCTGCAGAAAATGAAGGATCGTTTCATATGGAAGTTTAAATACTAATTTTTAGAGAGCGACAGAAGCTTTTTTATACAGGTTGGTTTTAATGTTCACAGTCGAGAACAGAAATTAGAATGTTATGATTTCAATAAAAAAAGGTGAGCTGGTTTTATTGGTACGATTTCTTAGAAGTTACTATTTCTCAGTTCATTGGGCTGGCAATTGGGAAGAAAAGAGTGAAAGGGAGGGTTCCGTTACTCAAAGGGAAAAAATAATTTAATTTTAAAAAAATATATGAAAAAGCGCTTTTTCGTGGAGAAATTGTATTACAAAAAACTGTTACTTCTGCCAAACTGTAAAGCAGTTTGTTGGCAGACGTTGCTCCCATATAAAATATTCTACATTGATTCAACTCGTAGGTACTTTTCCATCAATAACAAGAAAAATTAACTTTTGAATTAGTCGGTAGTCTTAGCTATGTTTGATAAAAATCTGTCCAAGATGGCCGCCGCCACAAAATGGCGAATTACATGTTTTATTCAACAACTTAGCTAGTAGAATCATATAAGTACCAGAAACGGGTGTAAAACACCTCTTCACGAATCCGAAAGGCACTTGTTCTCCCTATCACTGCAATCATTTTTTTGTTCTACACCATACCTGGGAACTATCTAGTTACGGAGATATGGGAGGTCAAAGTTACAACTTTTTGACAAGTTTTTTTTTAACACCTCCACGACCCCCGCACTATTCAATCCATCCATCAGCACAATGTTTTAAGTGCGTTACATTGTGTTCTACCACAAAACATGATTTATAACCTCAAAAAAAAAAGTTGTTTCCCAGCAATATTTTTTGCGTAAAGTTACTTAGTTTGATGTACAGAATGCTTGGTTAACGGCTTTGTGATGAGGTGGTTTAGATACAGAACACTTAAAGTGCTTACGGGATAATATCTTCGAAAACGTATACACGGATACTACACGGATATTATCTTGAAAGTACCTACTTTAAATGTAGTGAAAAACAGTGCATAGATATGATTAACGTCCAAAAACATCTTTGCTGGAGATTTCGTAGGCACCTTATACTCTGCCTAGCTTTTACTCAAGACGATAAGCATCTAAATTGTTTTTCAGCGCAATTAGAATTTTTGACTTTTGCCTCTGCCCAGTAGTTTTTTTTCTTTAATGTGGTGTTAGTACTGGACCAGAAGGAAGAAAAATATCTCTCAGTTATGCTGGTTTCCTCACGGTTTTTCCTACACCGAAGCAAGCGATAATAATCTCATACTCAAAAAATCTATGTATTCCCGTTGGAAACTGGTTCTTTTTGCATGACAATAAGTTTCAAAGTGCAGTGTATTTCACTGAATAATAATCATTAACATCATCAACACAGACCTCCAAAGGAGACAATTTTTTTTGTTCGAGGATTAGTTTCCCACATAAATTCTAGCATATAATAATGAAACTTACATTGATTTCTTCCTTATAACCTCTAGATTCCAGTGGTTTAATTAGCTTAGCATTGTCTAACCGGAATAAATGCGAAAAATCTGCAAAAACACTTACGAAAACCAAAATAAACAGAAAAAGTAAATGTCAAAATAATGAAGTTGTCTGTCAATCACAAAAAAAGTGGGTTTATAACGTTTCATGCCACGTTGATTGTTTAAACCACCTATGTATGCGATTTTAGTGTAAACCTATAAAAATGGCATTAAAAATGCTCATAGTTTAATAATATTTATTTTTATATTCTTTCTGATTCTATAATAATTATATAGCACATATGATTTCCAACGGATAGGTACCGTACTTTTTTTAGTAAACAGAAAAACGCCCCTATTCACGTAAGTATTTGCTGTCAAATGACATTGACCACAACAGGAATGATTTGACTCGCAAAAAAATATCATAACATAGCTTATTTATTATGATTTTAAGATTCCGTTTTCATTTCTACGTAATATTTCCTTTAAAACCATAGTAAAATGGTTACTTTTTTTTGGTGTTATTATGAATAATAAATGCAACGACCAGGTGGGCCCAAAAAAAACTATCTCCTTTACAAAAGTGGAGGAATGATTTTGACCTCAAAAAAACAGTTCTTACACCTTTATGAACTTGGAGGGTTGACTTGATGATTATAATTCTGTAACTACATACGTTTTACAGTCACAAACAATATATTAATCAACATAAAATCTAGCACTGACCTGCAAATTGTAAAAAACGGAAGAAAATTTGAATTTCGCGTTTTATTTGTAACTATCAACCACTGTGCAAACTATCGTATTTAAAATGAGATTACACTAACCCTTCCAAAGTTAGTTTAAACCCGTTCAACCCTAAGATAGGAGGATCGCTTTGAGGTTAACCGCAGACCTGAACAAGCGAAGCAAAGGGAAATACTCAAACAGACGTAATTAACCGATTTCGTAATTTATGGTACCTTTACAACTTTCTTCTTAGTTGTTAATTAAATAGTATAAAAGTATTTTTGGACTTTCTTAAATACTGGTTATCTCATTTAAATATATAAGTTACCGTAAATTGTAAAACTCCCGAAAATGCTGTTTTCAAATTAACTCATTATTTTTCGCTAGATTATAATCTGTCGAACCTGAGTGAAACCGAAATGTTGTGAAATGCATGCGAGAACAAAAGAGTTGGTGATGTTCTTTTAATGACTGTAATATCTTATGACGGTTCTCAAAAAAAAAAAATACTCGTTTTTTTTTCGAATCGAATTTCTGAATATAGAAAATTTTACAAAATATGTTAACAACCATAACTTATAATGCCAAAAGGGCCTTAGCTCAGCCTAATGTCGGATGGCGCCACAATGACGCTGGTTTTCAGCTGCAGCCCATGAGTGCCGTATGGCGTATGCTCAAGAACATAAACAAACACATAAAGTCTAAAATGTTTTCACAAATACCAACTAACAATAAATGTTACATAAATACATTAAAACTACTAACAAAAAGTGAAATAAATGGAATGTATAAAATAAGTAACATTGGAAAAAAACATTACATTTCCTTGGCAGTGGTGTAAAAATTAATAACATAAAATCTGTAAAAACTGATAAAAACTGTTTTTTTTAGGTTGATTGTGGACCCATCCACCATCCAAATGAGTAGTGGAAGACGAATATTAGAGAAGTATGGAATAATAAGACATGCTGCGTCATCAATGAATTAGGATAAGGGCAAGTAAATGATGGCGTTGAATGAGTATTTCTTATTATTTAAAAATACTTTTATTTAAAGTAAGAAATGAATATAAAGGGTGTAAAACACCTCTTAACGAATACGAAAGGCACTTGTTCTACTCGTCATTCTGATAATTTTTTTGTTCTACACTATACCTGGGAACCTTCTAGTTACGGAGATATTGGGGGTCAAAGTTGCAAGATTTTGACATGCTTTTTTTTAAGTACCACTTTTTATCGCATAATTTTTACTTTAGATATCTCTACGACCCCCTTACTATTCAATCCACCCATCAGCACAATTTGTTGAGAGTGTTACATTGAGTTATACCACAAAACATGATTTATAACCTCAAAAAAAAAAGTTGTTTCCCAGCAATATTTTTTGCGTAAAGTTACTTAGTTTGATATACAGAATGCTTGGTTAACGGCTTTGTGATGAGGTGAAATACACCCTGTATTATATTAGAGGAAGTTTGAAAGTGGCACCTGTTACTGACAAATTGAAAGGAAATCGTTTGGCTTGGTATGGACATGTAATGAGGAGGGATGAAACGCATGTGACTAAAAGAGTGATGGACATTAGTATTGATGGATGGAGAGGGAGAGGAAGGCCATAGAAAAGATGGATGAATTGTGTAAAGACTGACATGAAAGAGAAAGGAGTAAATGATGCCGTGACGTCTGACAGGGGAGAATGGAAAAAGAAAACGTGTTGCGCCGACCCCAAATAAAATGGGACAAGGGCAGGAAGATGACTTTTATTTGTATAACTTTTAAAATATTTAGAGGGAATTTGGGACCACAGTCCCGGTTCTAAAAGCCCCCCGACCCTGCAATGTAATACTCCATAAATTAAGGTATCTTGGAAAAAAACCCTTACGTTTTCCTATAGTGACATTAGACGGCCTTGTGTTGACGTCTAGCACGAGGCTCCCTGCCTCATTAAACACAACGAGAATAAACAATCAAAATTCTCAATACCCCCTATTAATAGCTCAAGCATCCGCTATTTATGAATCAGGGTTCCTCAAGACGGACTCGAGCCACTACATCAAACAATACAGAACATAAACCCACTTAACTTGAGGGCCCGTATAATTTGCCGCTCGTTCAATTACAAGTCTGTTGGTGATAACAGCTAATTGCCGTGACGTCATTGTTATGACGTAGCTGTAGTGTGTAGAGTACTTGTCGACCATGGTTTGTGGCTGTTAAGTTTAAAAATGTTATTGAATGTTCATTTTTTGTGAGTTTTTTGTAACTTTTGTTGACTGTAACGACTGTCAAAGACCTACAAATGACAGCCAGAACCAAAGGCTTAGGGACTACGCACACTTATTCAGCTCTATTCAGCTTTTGCCCATAGAAAACAACGATTTTGTATGAGACGCGTACGCGCTGAACGACCTGAACGCGCGCGTACGCGAAGTCACGGACGAAACTTGATATGTAATGGGTGGTCACTGGTCAGCCATTCACGGACCAGCCTAGTCATATCGACCCGAGGGGCTGTTATTAGTTAGCAAAGTTCTACTAATATTTCATTTAATAGGAAAGAAACTATTTAAATGAACTAGCTGCCTAGCCACCGCCGCGCCGGTCCCTTAGGGAAATCAGTGATTCGCAATAATGATACTCGTAGGATGTTATAAGCGCACTGCTACATATAGATGTCCATGGATGGAGAGGAAGAGGAAGTTTGAAGAAAACATAGATGGTTTATTCAGTTATGATATCAATGGAAAGTTTTTATAAAATTTATAGGGGAGACGGCAAAAAAATAAGTCGTCAGATAGACAAAAAAAAATGAACCCGTATTTTTTCTTTTGTTACGCAAATCGAAATTGTCGAAGATATGACGCTTTTAAGGAAGTCAAAGTTCTAACATTTTTACAAGTTTTTATTAAATACAAGCTTTTAGTGTTATAACTTTACCTTGGATACCATCATAATCCCCATACTCTTAAGGGGCCAGCGGATCATGCGTTGTTCATCCAAACTTAATACCAAAATAAATAAATAAATATCGCTGGACATTAACACACAACGCCATTTAGTGCCACACTAAGCAAGGCTTGTATCATGGACACCAGATAGTTGATATACTACATACTATTATACATTTCCTTTTTTGTTTGTAAATACATACTTATTATACATATAAACATCCATGACTCGGAAACAAATGTCCATGCTCATCATTTGCTCCTACCGGGATTCGGACCCTAAGAACGTAAGACAGGCTTACCCATCTCTACGCTATTCGGGTCGTCAAATAACTTGTTTGTCAACTTAAAAATGTTTTTTTTTTTTTTAAATCTGTGAATGGGGATCAAAATTTCACGAAAAATCATGGATAGTTTTCTAAGACCATTTTCGTGTAGCTGTAACTGTTAAGGTAATTGCTCCCTTACTGGGTAGTAAGGGAGCAATTACCTTAACAGTTTCCACCCTGTATAATACGAATACTCGTATTATACAGGGTGGAAACTAGTAAATACATACTACAACATCATAGCGTATAGACGCCAGCACATCAAGCTACCTTAAATACATTTTTAACTTTATCACTAAGGCATTCGGTTCAAGGTTAATTGGAAAAGTTTCTGAGTTTGGGAGTAGCTTTATGTGATTCCGTCTGAACTTTCAATAAAATTAAAATAATTGTTGGTAAATTAAATTTATTTTAGGCATGAAATGTTTACGGTAGAGCACATATAGGTGTAGTCTACCTAATTATATTTATTTTTTGGCACTGGACCGAGAATTCCCAGGAAAACAACTCGTTTAAAATAAATCTACTTAAGTTAGTTTCATTTTAATTAGATAGCGGTGTTAGAGGTATCCTCGTTTCTCGCTTGAGTGTGTTCGTAATCAAAGTGTTTGCATGTAAGCGACAACTTTACTTAACTAACTTATTAGAGCGAAATACTAATTTCTAAATGTTAAGACATTACTTAAGGGTAGGTAAGTTATTCATGCTCTTAATCAAGATGAGAAAGTTACAGAAGGTGTATGAGTAAAGTATAGTTTATTATAAGAAAAACATTAGTGTATTAAAAACTACACCCGCGCCTCTAAGAGATGTCAGCATAAAGTGAGGGGCCCGCAAGGGCCGAAGCCTGCCGGGGTTGCGGGCCTGTTCGAAAGAGATACCGCGGCCCCGGAACATAAAGGGCGAGGAAGAAACATGGATGGGTTTTATTTGATGATTTCCCATCCAAAAAAAAAAATAAAGAAAGGGGCGATGGGGGGATGGATGGGGGGGGGTGGCCTATCAGAATACCAGCGCTGTGACTTTTTTTTTAATGTTACAGCACCATGTTGAGATAGGAGCCTTTTGGCCTCGTACAGGACGAGTTTCATTTCTTTTAATTTTTTAATATATTTTTGTTTATTTTTCTGTGTAATGTTTATACTGATAGTTTTGGTGAGTTTTGTCCTGTGCGGGCTAATAAATGCTTTTTCTTTATTTTTTTCTATCTTTCGATGCACAGACATTGCATTAGGTTTTAACATTTTGATCACTAAAACAAAGGCAGTAAAAAATCTCTTAACGAAGCCGAAAGGCACGTTTACTCCCCGTCATTACGATATTTTTTTGAGTGAACAAAAATCATGGAACTCGCGTGACCGTCACGTACGCTTTTTTGAGCACTCGACTAGTTTTAACTTCTATCAGCATTTAATCCCTAAGACTGCCTCGTTTGATCTTTTTTGGTTCTCCATCGTACTTGGGCACCTTCCATTTTCAGATATCATCATCTGCCTAGCCTTTTCCCAACTATGTTGGGGTCGGCTTCCAGTCTAACTGGATGCAGCTGAATACCAGTATTTTACATGGAGTGACTGCCTATCCGACTTCCACAACCCAGTTAATACTGGGAAATACGATACCACTTGGTAAAACTGGTGTCAGACTTTTTGGGCCACTGACTACCTGTAACGACTATCAAAGATGGACAAATGACAGCCGGGACCAACAGCTTAACGTGCTTTCCGAAGCACAGAGGAAACACGTTACGTAAGGGTGGTCACCCATCCACAGATCAACCTAGGCAAGCATGGCTTAACCTAAAGATCGACCTGAGCGGCTGTTATTATTTAGCCATAAGCTCCTTCCAGTTTCGGATATTATATTGGGTGTTTTTTATTAGTTTTTTAAATGACTTTGACCGTTCTTGACATTTTTTTATTGTATGTTCCATTAATTTTTCCATTGAAATGCCACTTATCTGGAATTTATAATTTTATTGTTAACCAACTAACTATTTGCATGCCCAAATGACGGCAAAATGTGGAGGACTTTATTAAAACAGAACATCCATGTACCCATGTTTGCAAAAATAAATGATTTGATTTGATTTGATTTGATTTGATTTGCATGTATATTTTGACGGTTCAAGTTTCATTTCCGGCATCTAGTAATGACTAAATTGTAACCTATCTACAAATACACCTCATAACTTCACATGACAATACAATCGCCTATCTATTTGGCAAGTGTTGTAATTAGGACAACAGCCGAGCCGGCCATTAGAAACCCATGTTCAATAGTTAAAGTTTATGGTCTCATATTATTATGACATAAATTACCTACACTAAGCATGGTTAAGACTACTTTGGGTACGGTATGGTAGCAAATAAAGACCCATTATGCTAATCAAAACAGCTTTGTACTTATATGGGATGGTAAGCAATTTAAACTAGAATATTATTTTGAAACATCATCATCTGCCTAAATGATAAATGATAAATAAATGATAAATGATATTTATTCAGCAAGTAGGTTTTCTCAAACACTTTTACACGTAATTTTTTTTAAAAACTAGATGGGGCCGGTGTTTCGTACCTGACTACTCTGAGAAGAAACAGCCGAAACAAACTCAGAGGTCATAGTCTCTTTTGAAGTCCAGACAATCTTGCTTAATTCACATGAGGACAATGCAGATTAGTGTCTGAGATGGTCTTTTGTAGAAAGAACCACACAGATTTGAGTGGACCTGTCCAGTCAGTGCAAGCATTTGTCGGTTATCGTGTAGCTCGACTTATACCTCAAGGAGCTCAACGAAACGACGAACGATACCAAAGAACCATACCATTACCATTACTACCACTACCATTTGGGTAGGTCGCTTATAGTACACAAACTGCCAGACAATCGTGGGAAAAAAAACAAAATGTGACCCACATAGTCCTCACATTCCCAATTATTAAATAAAATCAATAATTATTAAATACGATATGTCAAATACACATAACTAGCTTAGCCTAGCTTTTTCCATCTATGTTGGGGGTCAGATTCTAGTCTGCAGCTGAATATATGAAGCGACTGCCTATCTGACCAGAGCGGCAACAGTCAATAAAAATTAAGAAGATAAATAAGAAGTAAAATACAGTCTACAAAAATTTCAACTGTCTACCTATTACGGATCATTTAGGAGATTCAGCCCGCTGAGAGACAGACGGACCTCCCCGTAGGTTCCTTTCGGCTACAGAACCCTAGAAATCACACTCGATTCTTCCTAAATTGTTTAAATTCATAAAAAACCTACAGCAAATCCAATCAAATGTCTTTCATTCAAATTAGGCTGATGGAGAAAATTAATGAGACAGTCCACAAAATGCCTACACTATGCTACTCACTCCCAGTTTTTAATTCCCTAAGGAAATACATATAAAATAAATATACGTAGGGAAATTCTATTTAACCCTCATTAATACCCTTTTCCGGAAAAAGAAACTCTTTTATCTCCGTCCTTACTAATGTTTATATAAACTTGTATATTTTTTAAACTGACACAAAACTCCAGGACCGCATTGTGTAGAAAAATATACCATGGACAATACTGATAGGTACCATCGTAAAATTGTGTCCCATGGAGAAATTTGTTCAGTGTGATGGTCAATAACCGACCCTATCATAATGTAAGATAGGGTTGGTTACTGAATGTAGTACAGTAGTTGTAGTGATAGCCTAGTGGTGTGACGTCGGACTTTGTCGGACCAAATCAAGGGTCTCGAGCTCGAAGCCAAGGCACACATCTCAGATTTTTCGGATTCATGTATTTATTGTATTATTATCACTTGCTTCGGTGAAGGAAAACATCGTGAGGAAACCAACATGCCTGAAAGAATATTTCTCGACAGCATGTTAAGCCAAGTCAAAAGCGCATGGGCGGCATTAAAACTCTGACACCAGGCCCCTTATTGACAACTATTCGACTCGCTTCCGATTCGGAAAGTCGTATGTCTATCTCGGTCGTTTTCGTAATGCCAGAAGAAGACAGATATACGAGTTGTCGAATCGGAAACGAGTCGAACGTTTGTGAATATGGGGTCAGGTGAGGCAACTAACCACACGATAAGGAAGGAAGAGTCGCTTGCTTCGGTGAAGAAAGACATCGTGAGAAAACCACAGCTAGCCTGAGAGATATTTCTCGACGGCATGTAAAGCCAATTCAGAAGCCCATGGACGGTATAAAGCTCTGACACCAGGTTAGGCAACTAACCACACGATAATGACTATACCATTTCTGTTACACGTTGTATATTTATCTATTCTTTTCCCAGTATTTACGGCCCGTAAAAGCGAAAAGTAAGTACTCATAAAAAGTAGAGAACTCCTTTTTCAGGTTTATTCGCAGTTATTTACCAGCCAGAACTAACCTGTCGTTTTCTGAGGTACGTTTGAATAAAAGAAAATCTACCTTTCATGAAAGTTAGTAAAGTCGACTGAAAGACGTGATTTGTTAGATATGATTGATGATATTTTATGCTGAAACTTTTCAGCCTAGTATTGATTTGTAGGATTTCTTAGAAAGCAGCAATGACCTGAGCTTATTTCGAAAAGCGTATTTCTAAATGCACTTATATACTTCGAAATTCAAATGAAGTATTGCCTTTCTGAAATAAGATCTAAGAAAACTTACTGAAAGCTTTGAAAAATTAGAATTTGTGAAGCCAGATTTTCAGCCAAAATGGAAACAGTAACCGGGTACACCCCTTATAATTTCAACCAGTACCGAAAATGAAACATAAAGGGTGTAAAACACCTCTTAACGAATATGAAAGGCACTTGTTCTACTCGTCATTCTGATAATTTTTTTGTTCTACACTATACCTGGGAACCTTCTAGTTACGGAGATATTGGGGGTCAAAGTTGCAAGATTTTGACAAGCTTTTTTTTAAATAGGTACCACTTTTTATGGCATGATTTTTACTTTAAATATCTCTACGACCCCCGTACTATTCAATCCATCCATCCGCACAATGTTTTGAGTGTGTTACATTGAGTTATACTACAAAACGTGATTTATAACCTCAAAAAAAAATTTTGTTTGATATACAGAATGCTTGGTTAACGGCTTTATGATGAGGTGAAATACACCCTGTATAGCATAAATACACATATTTATAATATGCCAAAACTTAAAAATACCTACTTCATAAAAAATGTTTTAGTATTCAGATTATTGATAAATCAGTATTACGCTCCATTAAAGAATGTATGTTGCTAATTAATTGAAACATTACTTATATTTTTTAAACATAGTCTAAATATTTATACAAAAATAGTAGGTACCAAAAAGCGAGTTTCGTTGAAGCAACGGCCAAAACCGTTTTTGATAACCGAAAGTGACCGATAGCCGAAACCAAAACTTTGGCCGGATAGGTAATATCAATAAGAAGAAATTTTCAAATTTAATAATCCGACATCAAAATAGCTCTTTATGTTATATCGGATTATTTAAACTTCTGATTTTAGAGAAAAATAAATTCAATGCCAGAAATGTGAAAATTGAATTCATCTCTGAACTGTCGTTTAAAATTCACATCGTAAGTTGTATAGCGAAGTTCTTACAAGTCCTCAAGAGTACCAATCCTTGAACCCGAATCAAATTTACTTAGGGTCTACAACCGGTCACAGTTAACTCAAGCTTTGACATTTCAAGGTATGGCAGAGAGGGTAAGGAGTAAGTATTGAATCAAAATAAGGCTATTTTAGTGAATCGGGTTTAATTTGCATCACAAACGACTTTCCTATGCAAGGGATCGTTTGAGTTTCACTTGAAGACGAAGTTACTTTAATTTATTGTGTTTCTAAAGAGTAAAGAGTTTGTTGTTGTAGAAATTAAAGTTAGTGAAACTAAAGAATCACTATTCTGAGTGGTATCTTCTTTGTCGATAGTCATGTTTTGTCGCATAAACCCGTTCTACTTAACGGGTTTTACTCCAAATTTCATACTTAGACGTTCAAAATTTATGCATACTTGTTGAGGCGCTGATATTCCGGTTCGACTCGAAGCTAACCCCAACATAGTCGGGAAAAAGCTAGGCAGATGATGATGATGAGGCGCTGATTCTCGTGGTCTTTTGAAACTTTATATTAAACTGAGGCATTTTTAAAGAGGATTTTTTATTTGAATCCATTTGGTACATTACTTACAAACTACAATTTATAATATACTAGCTGACCCGCGCAACTGAGATGTAAGCTCTCCAATCCTATCTCTCAAGTTGTATCAAACTGCACAGTGTACAAATTTTATTAAAATCGGTTAAGTAGTTTAGGAGTCCATCGCGGACAAACAACGTGACACGTAATTTATAAACATTAAGATGTACAAGGGCGATAAGAATTACAAGACGTAACAAAACAAACATAATTGTCCCGACAAAATTTGTCCTAATCGCAAAGTTGTAAATTAGAAAAGCGCCAAGAAGGCTGGCAGTATTTCCACGTTGGATGGGAATGTTGATTCTTTGGCCAAAAATAAGCTACCCCTCTGGTCACGTGAAGAGTGGTCCAACTGGCCAATAGTTAACATTTACATGAGTGATTATTAATTTGTAATAATCAAGAAAATTTAGTAAGAATGGTTGTCAGACTATTTTGGCCAATGACTACCTGTAACGACTGTCTAAGTTGTACAAATGACAGCCGGGACCAACAGCTTAAAATGCTTTCCGAGGCACATGAGGAAACTCGGTATGTAAGGGTGGTCACCCACCCAAAGACCAACCAAGGTAAGCACGGCTTAACCTAACAATCGACCCGAGCGGTGGTTATTATTCAGCGACAAGCTCCTCAAACTAAATTACAACTGGATGAATATAGTGATAATAATGTAGAAAAATTGGATGCAGTAACGTCAAACTTCATCCTGAAAAACTCAGTTGACTGCACCAAAGCCCAAATTATATAACAATGAAGCCACTTTCAATTGACAATTTGACGAAGAAAATTCGATAAGCAGACAATAAATTGCATGAAAGGAACACGTGATGCATACTGATGCGATGCTTCCCGTTCATAGGAATAGATCGCGAGTTACATTTGTTATTGTTCCAAAAATACGAAATACCAAAGGAGAATTTCATGACAATTCCAAAAATATATATATTCTACTAGCTGACCCGCGCAACTTCGTCTGCGTAAATTGAGATGTAAGCTATCCTATCTTTCAAGTTAGATCAAACTGCACACGGTGTACAAATTTAATTAAATTCGGTGAAGTACTTTAAGAGTCCATCGCGGACAAACAACGTGACGATATCAGAAAAACGATCACATCTAAAAAGCTGGAATTAATATAATAGAACGGAACCTCCACGACATACTTAATTGTCAAAGCTACTATCATCATTCTGCCTAGGAATTTCCCAACTATGTTGGGGTTGGCTTCATGTCTACCCAGATGCAGCGGAATGTCAGTATTTTTCATGGACCGACTGCCTATCTAGAATAAGAATAGAAAAGAATAATCATTTATTCGTTAATGGACAACACAACACAATAGAGCAGCACACACATATAGATTATAACAACAAACAGCTTAACAATTAATTAAAACAGCTCAACTGCGCTGAGAATGCCCATAACGAAAGGGTAGCCAACTTAGCATATGCTGGGTGTAAAATACTCAGCGCTGGTTTTCAGTAGGCCCCCCGCAGTGACACACGGATGAGGGTAGTATCTAATTTTCAAAGTTTTTTTTTAATTCACACCGTGTTCTTCACCCGTGAGGCGAATAAAGAAAACATGCGGGGCTTGGAGACTGCCGACAGAAAACTCCGTGATGGTCACGCCACATCCATGATTTTTGTTCACTCAAAGAGTACTCAGCGCACCTAAAGTACATAGTTTTCACTTAAAAAACTACCATTTCTCTACGACCCAGTTGCGAATGTCCTGTTCCTGCAGTGTACTTTGGCAACACTGAAGTATTTTACAATGTCCATATAACCACTTTAAACTCCAAGCCGTAAAAGCCACAAACAAATAAACATCACGACAACTAAAACAATTTCCATTTACGAGACCCACTTTCAGTCAGCATTTTGACTCATAAAATAAAAATAAAATTACAAGTAATCTCTGAAGTGCGTGACAACCTGTTGTACAATGGGCTCAGTCGCCTTCGATCGTAAGGAACAACTACCAAGTTACCAAGAACCTTCCATCTCCAAACAAGTTAAAGAAAAAAGAGGTCTGATAATCCTGGTACTAGGTAAATTAGCCATCAAAGTTATGGTACGCCTGTAAAGGAGTTAAACTGAATAGATAACGGGAAATGTGTTGGCTTTGTTTAATTCTGGATTTCGTTTTATTTTTTGTCGAAGAATTTATTTGAAAGCGACAGAAACCCAAGATCATTTTGTGGCAGACTGTTTCTGGACATAAATCTTTGTTAAAGGTCACAACTCTAAATAAGTAATTAAGAGACTTGGAGGTATAACTTACGATTACCAGCTAATGATACATAATAAATTTTTGGCCTCGTACAAGGACGAGTTTCGTTTGTTTAAATTTTAATGTTATTTCATAATCATCATCATCTCAGCCGAAAGACATCTACTGCTCGACATAGGCCTCCCCCAAGTGTCGCCACATTGACCGGTCCCTTGCGACTCGCATCCACCAGATTCGCGCAACCTTCACCAGGCAATCGGTCCACCTAGTGGGAAGTCTTCCAACGCATCGTCTTCCGGTTCGCGGTCGCCACTCCAGAACTTTTCGGCCCCATCGGCCATCCGTTCTGCGAGCACTGTGCCCTGCCCACTGCCACTTAAGTTTAGCAATTCTCCGGGCTACGTCGGTGACCTTGGTTCTCTTGCGGATGTCTTCATTTCTGAAGCGATCACGCAAGGAAACTCCGAGCATAGCCCTCTTCATTGCCCTTTGGGTGACTTTAAGCCTTTTGATAAGGCCCATTGTGAGCGACCAAGTTTCGGTACCGTATGTAATCACTGGCAACACACACTGGTCATAGACTGTCGTCTTGAGACACTGCGGTAAGTTGGACGAGAAGATACCGCGCAGCTTCCCGAACGCTGCCCAGCCGAGTCGGATTCGACGATTGACCTCTTTCTCGAAGTTAGACCTACCTAACTGGACCGTTTGTCCTAGGTATACATAATCGTCTACAACTTCGAGTGTAATGTTATTTATTTATGATTAATTTTATTAGTTTCAAACACTGTGACTTTTGATGTTTGAACTTACAAATTAATAGGGCTTGATATAGGTAGGTAGAGCACTAATTTGCTTCCAATCTATACTAATGTTATGAAGGTGAAGAGTTTGTATGTACGGGTACGAATTAAAAATGATTTAAGTGTTCGATAGCCCATTTATCGAGCAAGGCTTTAGGCCAGGCTCGTCCAACATACGGCCCCCGGGCCACCTACCGGCCCGCATAGGTGTTTCATCCGGCCCGCGATCTAGATAAACTTTATAAGACATCAATAAATATTGCTCGAACATTGTTTAAAAATGTCCCTTAGTCAGTTATCCGGCCGGTTTGGTTAAGTCCGGCGAAGCTTGTTTTATTTCAATTTAGAGGCTTGCATGTCTTTTAGCCCGCTACGGTTACAAAAATACTAAACTTGGCCCCCCATATAGTTATGTTGGACACCCCTGCTTTAGGCTATATAACATTACGCTACAACCAATAGGAGCAAAGCATTAATAAACAATGTTAATGAAAACGGGTAAAAATGTAGTTTTATAATAATTTCACGTGTGCTGGCAACAGTGCTCTAAGAAGCATAGTTAAAAATGCGCAAATCGATTTAAAATTTAAACCATGCTATCCCAATACTAGACAAGAATCATCTTCCCTCGACGAACTCACTCGATGTTCGAAGCCCTCGCAAACATGAAATCCTCTAATTCTAAAACGAACAAAAACAAGAACAAAAACATGGAGTATCCATACATCTCTAACGCAAACGACTTCAGACAATATAAGCTCTTAAAGCGCAGCTCCACAGATTTTTTGTCATTACTCGAGTCGACAGTCATAGGTTCAGTCATGGCATTTTTATTTGCGACTTCGTTTTATCTGTTCTCAATTCTGTTTTATTCAATATCCCATTGCTTTTCTATTGGAGGAACTGAAGGTTTGTCTTTTGTTTCATTAGTTGCAATCTTTTGTTCTTTTATCATTTCCTGTTTGATGAGTCTTCTCATTAGTGTATAGGATAGTGCTATTTGTTGTTGGTTTTAATTACTGTGAATGAATTGCTTTCTTTTCCGTTGCATGTTCCAGTTTTTAGTCTCGATATTTGTGTCTTTCAGTATTTGTAGTTGTTTATTGCTAATACAACTTACTGGTTGAATTTCGATGAGCCCTCAGGTGTGACATGACTGAGTTTAGGATATAGGAAACTTTTATTCCGGTAGTATGTTACCATAGTATTCGGGGTGGAACATCGACGTCAAATCGGTTGAAACATATTCAGTCCATGATTTCCAAAAATCGGCATTTTGACTGTTAAGGTATTTGATTTAAAATGGTGTCCATAAAGGTTCTTCCCCGATCTCTTCCATAAAGATCTACGCTTTGAAATGGACAAATACAGTAATTTCACAGATTTTATGCCTTGTGACTGCGACTGTAGCTACATTTCGTTGTTGTCTTTGTTTCGACAGTTCAAAAGTGCCTGTAACTAGTCTATTTTAAAAAAATGTTTCGATTTGCGTTTCGTTTTTGTAAGAAACAGCTTTTTTTTTTAATTACCGATGAATTTATGTGTGGGACGTGGGTACGGGTAAGGATGATGTGGTACGCGTTTTGCCTTTCCACCCTGTATATCAGACCTTCACGCGAGAACCCGCACGCAAAAACTAGTTATATTTAAATGACAATTTGTAGGATAGGAAATTCGATATTCACCCGAACCAATTTGAAATTGCGTTGATCATGCTTAAATTGCCTAGATCCCTAAATAGCTACACTTCAAAGAGACCTTGGCAACATTTTGTTTTATTCAAGCCTTTTGGCAAAGTAATTCAACCCTGTTTGGGTCCCAACCGATTTATGCCTTGTTTTGCTTTAAATCCAAGGGCCTGAAGATAATGAGAACATCCATTTGGATTATTATGACTTCAGTAATTTGTGGATTTAGCGGATCATCATTTAATTAAAGTTTATTATTGTCTTTGTTACAGGGTTGCCCGCTGGTTGGGGTTATGGAACTTCTGCTGGATTTGGAGGTAACAATTCTTGGTGATACGAATAATTTATTAATTTGTAAATGTTGTTTCCGTCTGTTGTATCTGCCTGACTGCCTTGTTGGTATATTGGTCACAAGCCCGAATTTTGACCATGAAGATCCACGATTATCAGATTGTACAAGCATTTATTGGATTTTCCGTCCAGGAATTCCATGGACTCTGGATTTGCGGCCAGGTTGTTTTCAATTGGCAAGTCATTAGGCCTGTTTACTCGTCGTCTTGAGTAATTCAGCACCTCGTCCCACATGTCCACGGCCCATTTGGGACGAGCTGATGAAAATCAAAATAAAATATTTTAATTCTGCAACTCGTCCTACGTTACTGTCTAAATGAAAAAATGTACAATCAGTAGTAAAAGTGTTAATGTAGAAAAATTGCTTATAAAATATTTAATAATCACAACATATTTGTCTAGTGTTAGTACAGTTATGCTAGTTAGGGGCACCTTACGGAAAGTACTAGGCGGGCATGAATCCATGAAGAAAATTATTGCATGCCACCGTGAACTCGATATCAGGACAAAGTTATTTTGCTCATCCGTGATTCGTATTTTATATAAAACATTGAAAACTCATCAAAAAGTACTTTATACATAACCTACCTAGCCTTCTCCCAACTATGTTGGGGTTCGCTTTCTGTCCAACCAGACATGTACAGCTGAATACCATTATTTTGACATTTTTACAAATGATAACTAATCAACGGCTTAACGTGTTTTTCGAGGTACGGACAAACCTCGGTATCTTATGGATGGTCACCCATTCACAGACCAACCCTGGCTAGCGTTGCTTAACCTTGAAGATCGACCTTTGCGGCTTTTATTATTTAGCAACAAGATACTCGACTTAAACGGAAGTGGCAAAAATAATCATACTAAAGTACATTACATATGAATGTGTTTTGGGCCGTTCAGACTAAATACCTGTTTTTTTTATGAATATTGATTAATCCTGAAGTTAATTGTATTGAAAGAGACATTCAGTTCAATTCCCACTAACCTTTAATACTTTTTATTTCTGTAGAATCCAGAGCCGCTGCTCCAAATTTTGGTGAAGTCTGCAACAGGTTTAACTTTCTTCGCGTTCAAAAGGTTTGTACAAAATGTTTTAATCTCTTTTCTTTATCTGTTATTTTTTACGCTAGGCCCCTTCTCACCAATTCATGGGAATGTTATTATTGAAGTAAGCATTACATTACCTTAGTTTTATTTTAATAGATAGTTTAATAATCATTTATATACTTTTAATTCATTTCTGCCAATCAAAAACATGCGTATTTGGTTTCTTCACAAGCTGTAAACGGACCCATCAAACAAAGCAAATCTACGCAAAAAAAAAATGTGCAAAACATTAATTATTTTTGTTGTGAAAAGTCACTATTGACGGCAGGACTCAATGCATTGAACAGTAGAGGGGTCTTGGAGGCATTTAACACTTTAAATACTGTGTAATGTTAAAACATTATTAGTCACGGATGTTCCTGTAAAAGCCTCAACATTAAAAATATAATTTTACTACAACGCGTTAATACATATTTTGAAATAAGAATTTGGAAGTTCATTAAGGTTTATCTTATGTTTTCATGCGGATTTCTAGGTGGCCAGTATGTTTCAATAATATACAGGCGTATGCTGAAAGGTAATGAAATGCGGTTCTATAAAGTTCTTAAGTTTTTATGCCAATTTCTAGGTGGCCAGTACTTTTCAGTATGCAGGCTGCATCTGCTGAAAGATAAGAAAAAAAATGTTTAAAAAAAGAATCACAGAATACAGAATAGTGTAAAACGTGTATATGTCACCGTAAAATTGTCAAATACGTTATATTGTAATATCTCTAGCGATATTGTAAAGTCTCGAATTATTGTCAAATGAACATACTGCTTACAACAAAACGCATTATTTTTCGTGAAATGCATGCGATGGTAGTCAACTTACGCGGTGTGGAGGTAAGGAGGGGTCCCCCTTACCCAGTGGCACAACTCTCATGAAAAGATAATGCACCATTCCTGAGAAATACCGATTAATATAACATAACCTTAAAACACTTTATATTCCCCCTAAAAAGCGAAGTCGACGGAGCCCCGCTTCGCGGGGCCCCTATTTCCGAGTGCAGGGTTTAAAGGAACCTAACTAACCTAACGGGGGGGTGCCCCAAGTCCCGATTATGGGGTCAGAGATATTTCCGTATGTTCATTTGACAATAATTCGAGACATTACAATATCGCGAGAAAAAAGCTCATTTCTGTGCTGCGATATTTGCTATTATTACTTATTTGCTTTGAAATATTTGTCATCATCGTTGTTTGGTTTGTTTTCGTTTTGGTTTGTTTCACTTCCTAATTTTAAATTGGAGAATAATAATTGTTTTCTTACAAAATTGCCTGTAACTGGCATACTTGAAATAAATGCTTAAATTTTGACTCATTTCATTCACCTTGGTGAGAACTCAAGACTTGGCTGAAGTATGACTGTCATCGAAGGTCTAACAATGGAGCCGGAAGGCAGTTGCAAGAGGTCCTCAAGAGTTCACAGCATCTTAATCGTGTTTGGACTCACTTCATGGTCCTTGATGATAACTTTAGACCGCAGGAGTATGACTTTCATCGACGCGCGACGGTCTAACGATGGAAACGGAAGGCAGTTATAAGAGCTCCGCAACAGTTAACAACAGATTTTTCGTGTCTCGGCTATATTCATGCACGTTGATGAGAACTTTCGACCTACCTAGAGTATGACTGTCATCGAGTGTCTTAGGATAAACACTTAAGGCTGTCGAGGGAAACCCTTATTTGGAAAAACATAAGTTGAATATTTTAGCGATTAATGGAAATATGTATGAGAAATTAAATTTATCCATATCAACCACTTAATGTTCTAAAGTTCAAGAGTTTGTTTGTTTGATTGGTTGAACTACTGGTTTATTTGGTGGAAAAAATATATAGTGTTGGATAGCCCATTTATCGAGAAAGGCTATGTAACATTGTGAATTGCTCCCCTTATAATTAAAAAAGACCGCGATGGTATTTCATGTCTGTCTTTGAAGGTTGACTCACACTCTCCCAAACCCTCTCTAATGGGACGCATACGAAACTGCGCGGGTCATCTAGTGTTTCAATAAAAACAACTTGTAGAAAAGTTGTAAGTTGACCATCAATACCTCCGAAACTAGAAGGTTCCGAGGTTCCTGATCTAGAACACAAAACGATCACAATGACGTGGAGAACAAGTGCCTTTCGGTTCGATAAGGGTATTTTTATACCCTTTATGACGAGGCTTTTATGAATTCACTTACCCAACACGATCGGTCTTAAAAATAATAATAATATCGTTTATTTCAGGCAGTAAACCCATATAGATTACATGATAAAATTACATTACATTACATTATTTGAATCAAAAAACCATAATCAAAGTTAAAATCTAAATAAAATTAGGTACACCGTCTAAATCGAAAATTAAAATCAATTTAAAAATAAAAATTAAAGTCAGCATTAAAATAAAATAAACATCACAATCAGAATTAAAATAACCAAATTAACAATAAAATAACAAAAAAATGTCATAACAATAGTGACTCTGCATAAAATGTGAATTGCTTCACACGAAAGTCGTGGGTCATTAGGTGACCCTGTTGAATTTACTTATTCACCTCCCAAGGCGTATGTTTCGTTAGTTAAGTAAACTCTCAAAAGTAAGGTTTGCTATTGTATTTCATGTCGTGAGCCACTCATCTTTTTGTTTTTTTTTTGTCTAATGTTATCACTTATTTTAGTGAATGCTGGTTAACCTATAATTGGCGACTGTGTAAGTCCAAGACCTTAAAACATTTTTATATCTAAATGCTGTACACAGAAGCTGTTGGTGAACCTATGTTAATAAATAAATAAATAAGGCTATTTTACAAAAACATAATAATTATGATTGTGTGAACATCCTGAAGCTTTAACATCACTAGCGATAATTCTTTGAATCTCAACTTCAAAGCGTTCATTTAGATTATTTTTTGGGGTTTATTTGGGGTCGGCGCGTTTTCTGTTACGCGTCATCTCAGCAAGCTAGATAAGAGGTGATTGCTGCGATGATAAATAATAGAGGAATATGGCAGAAGAAGTGACCCCAGATAAATTGGAATCAGGTCAGAAGAATAATGATGAGTCAAGGAATCGGTCAGTCAAAATAAAATACATAAGATACAAGTCTCTTCACAGCCCTATACCCCCAACAGCAACTTCATTGTAACGCAAATAAGCATCATTGTGATGACGAAGATGCAAGACTAGAAGCCTAATCACTGCAATAAGAACGTAGTTGCCCATTCCAAAGCATAGATCTCTGAAGAAAATCGGCAACGAAACTTCTTTTTTTATTAGACTGACCCACTGCTGGGCAACATCCTCGCCCAGTTCCTTCCATGCTCTTATCCTGTGCTTCCTCGAACCAGCCCTCGCGGAACGCGTCCAGATCGTCTCGTCATTCTTTCTAAGCCAGCCTCGGTGGCGCCGTCAATCTTCCGACAACCATCGTGTGAAGACTTGCTCGGCAGTACAAGCGGCACAAGCGGCACAAGCGGCTGAGACGTGAACCGCCCAATCACATTTTAGCCTATAAGCTTCTTGCCAACCTTTATTATATGCCCATTATCGAACGTAGCGTGGTGTTTCCAACATTGGAAACTTTTAACCTCTTAAAATCTCCTTCACAGTGGATATGCCTGTTCTGCAAAGGAATCGACCCAGCGTGCTTCGGGCAGTCAACGCCATCGACAACTTCAACAACGCCTGTATCCACTACGAGCGAGTTGACAACGAGTACTCCGGCTTTGACGACCCCTACTACTACAACTACACCAACTGAAGAGTCTGCTAAATAATATTAATAAATATCGTATTCACTATTACTATATTTATACAGGGTATAAACAACCTCATCGCAAAGCCGTCAAATAAGTCTTCTGTACATCAAATTATGTAAATTCACGCAAAAATTATTGCTGGGAAACCACTTATTTTTTCATGTTTGTAGCAGGACGCAATGTAACGCACTCAAAACATTGTGCTGATGGATGGATTGAATAGTACGGGGGTCGTGGATGTGTTTAAAGTTAAAGTTTTCAAAACATTTTAATAAGTTTTCCAGGTTACGTTAAAAGTTCCCATACCTGGGAACTTTTGTTCACATGGGCACATGTTCATTTTTCTTTTTAAAATCCTTATACTGGTGTTCATTTTTTAAATCTTATCCGTATATGACCTTGGCATCACTTTCACGTTGGGCCCTATCAGAATACGAGCGCTGTGACGTTTTTTAATGTTACAGCACCATGCTGAGATAGAGGCCTTTTGGCCTTGTTCAGGACCTTTAATTTCTTTTTATTTATCTATGTTTTGTTTTCAATACGTTTAGTCGTAAATAATGTTACTTTTTATGTGTTTTGTCCTATACATGCTAATAAATTCTCTTTCTTTCTTATTATATGAGTACTTAAATTGTAAGATCTAAGCAAAGTAACAATTTTTTTGTCTTTAATTTTTTATTAAAAAGCATCGACAATTTTATTGAAATAAAAAAAATAATACCAAATACCGATGTGGTGTCATCTGCTTTATTTATTCCTGCAAATTAAGCACTTTCCCAACAAGTTTTCTAGTCTGAGTAATAAAATAATTTTAAAAAATAATTACGAAAAGCGTGCAAACAATCTGCACCAAGCAAACTATAAATCTATCTAAGAAATTCAACGCAAAATCTTATTTAAAAACGAACCCGTTGACCGTCGAGATTGACCACTACCTACTAAAACTTTAGTAATACAAGACCTAGAGCGATTCCGGACTACGTTCGATCCGAATCCGATCCGAATCCGATCCGAATCCGATCCGGTCCGGAGTAATCGTTGAACTATTTCTATGGTAGTTTACGCACTAAATCATTTCGAGTCCGTCATCCAATATTATATTGTAGTGTATTTTCACGGGTACGGATCGGACTTAGTGCGAAAACACTCTTACACATACACTATCCGAACAAATTCCACTAAACATGCCTTTACAATCCAGCTATCCAGAAAATAACGGGTATCACAAGTTAATTATCTGGTTAAGTCAGCCGTAAGAACCCGTCAGTCGGCTTCATTCTCATCGGTAAGCACTGACAGCAGAGCCTGATCACGGCCATTTTATTGACAGCGTCATCGCCACCCGTCCGCGAAATTCCTTTGACAACTCGTTAATATGTATCACGTTAGTACGTGGGAAGAATGTAGCTTTTGTAAGGATTCTAGAAGGTTCTTTGTAGAATTTGAAATATGTTTTTTTTTTTAGAATCTGTCATTCATGTTGCCAGTAATGTCAGGAGGATACTGAAAGAAAGTCACCCACATTATGCTACATTTTTTCAACTATATAATGTAAGAAACTTATATTGTCACTTATGGGATATCTTCCGTGATTATTTATTAAGTTGAGCTCCCGATATTTCGACGCTGTTGCAAGCGCCATGATCGCGGGTATCCCGTAAGTGACAATATAAGTTTAGTTTTAAACCGTGAAAGCCTAAAACAGTGTTTATATAAATATTATGTAAGGTCTCGTGAAAGGTTTTGGAAGGCAGGCAATTTAGACATGGCATTATTAGACGCATGAAACCTTCACTATATCGTTGGTCTAGTGGTCGCAAGAACGATTGCTGAGCATTAGGTCCTGGGTTCGATTCCTAGGTCGGTCAAAGTGTTGTTGTATTTCCCATCAGTATTTTTATGTAGCAGCCATAGTCTCTATAGACACTGGCTGCTACTGAGGAATTTGGGAGCCTATCACATAGGACTTCAAAACATCACTAGGGGATCACAGGCATGCTGTTATGTTTACTTTCCCATTGCTGGTATTCTTTCTGAAGGGAACTGGATCCACCACTCGGGCTCAGTGTGGGTTGATAGAACTAAGATATTGTCCAAGTTCGAAGACACTTGTTCCCTAAGATCTGTTGAGACAACCAAGGTAGAAAATCATTTGATACGATATGCTGGTCCATTGGTAGTATGGTATGGCCAAACAGTGATACCCAAACAGCAACAACTGTAACGCGGCAGGCCCAGAAGGAGATGGCGGGACGACTCTTTCCACAAAGATTCGCAAATAACAGCACTTGACAGGGATACGTTGAAGGAGAGAAAGCCCGGCCGGCCGTTGAGGGCCCTTGCAGTACAGTGTTATACAAATAGCTGATAATAAGTACCGTAATCAGGGAAAGTTCGAAGCAGAATATTGTAATAACGATTTTTACAGTTTGATAACTGGACATAACAGTTGATCGGTTATCCTGGGCCTCAAGTCAAATAGTGTCAGAATAATCTAAAATTGATTTCATAATTGTTCATTTTGGCAAGTTTGGTAATCTACGAATATAATGGCGTCATTATGACTTACCAATGGTCAACCACTGACACTCCATTGAATGAAATGTCATAGAATGGTAATCTCGTAGATAATGTCAAATGTGGAAAAATATAATTATTTTCATGCCATTTTTTACATATGAAATGTAAAAAATGGCATGAATAAATGTTCGTAGTAGATTTCCAAACCATTTGTACAAACGGGTTTTATGATAATGGAAATTGGACAATGTCATTGAAACACAATTTTATTACGAGGCCATTGACCGACTAATGATCGACTATTATGAATTTAGCAGATTACGCACGTTTTGAAAAATGACAATGGAATGGGAATGGGATCGTGTTGGAATGACGAATTTATTAGAATATCAGACTTGGGCCCCTGATTTAGTGTTCTAAGTCTCAATAAAGAGCAGTTCTTACTTTTTAATCTGGAAAAGCAATATCCATATAGTATTGAATGAAAGACTGCGATTACAAATAAGCTGTCCGCGCAATGCGCTGTGATTGGATGACATGACTATTGTGTATGCTCAACGTAGTGGTTTCTAATCTATCAGCAATGTGATTTGCAAGAGCTACTTTTGCTTGATTAGTTCGCTCTTGATTAACAGAAAATACAAACCATGTGCCCGAAGTAATTTGATATCGACAAAAACTACGAACTTCACTTCCACACAAACCTTAAGGCGATTACATGAGCTAAACGCGAGTTTTATAATTACTAAAGTATATGAAAAATATAATGATATTCTTCAGGATATGTGCTAACATGATACTGTTTTGAAAACATAATACAACTAATTTGGCTCGATAATAAGAAATCACGAACTTATCTCTAAAAATATCTTTCAAACAATCAAAAATATACTAATATGCATGCGATCATTCAGATTTTTTGGCAAATAATTCTACAAGCAATGTATTAGCATGATACTGTTTCAGTTTTTTAATCCAATCAATAGTTTATTTGTAAATTGATCGAAACCACTAATTTCGCGCTATTTGGCCCGCAGTGGCTGACGTAACAACCACTTTGTAGTGCAAGCTGATTAGAACTTTATTCTAACAGCATTTCAAACGAAGTTTGAACCACCACAAAAAGAGTTGCTAATTTAGCTCGTCTAAGCGCCTTAATTTGTACAACAATTTTCAAAGTAATAAAGGTACAATTGGAGTTATCACGATGTGAGGATTTGATGCGATGGAATGAGGAAAATGTCGTGACGAAAGTACGAATGTCTGAGTATGAATATGGATGGCTACATGCATAGAAATATAAAAAAAAACAGGAGAAGTGGAGGAGCGTGTAGTGTCCACGCCACTGGCACAAGAAGCCCAGGGCTATTATTACTACACTTACTTTTAGTACTTACGGGATTATATACGTGATATTTTAAATTACGTGATTTCAAATTATAAAACATATGAAAACCAGCCGTGGTCGCGGGGAGACTGAAGTATTGGAGGTAACGCGACAGCAAAAAGGTATTTGTTTTTTTTTTCTGTGTAATTTTTATACTGTTAATTTTGATGTTTTTGTCCTGTGTGGGCTTTTTCTTTCTTTCTTTTATACAACTACCCTCACTCATCTTCATAAATGTTAATTAGGGCCGGTTGAGGCGATTTCACTATGTTTTATAATGTGTTCGGATCGTGAAAGTTTAAACGACAAGCCATGCAAAGATTATGATAATACGTATGGAGTCTAACAACCAATACTTACTTATAGTCATCTTATTAACCAGAACAAACAGGGTTGTGGAGGTCAGATAGGCAGACTCCATGTAAAATACCGGTGTTCAACTGCATCGCGTAGGCTATCAGCCGACCCCAACATAGATGGGAAAAGGCGAGGCAGATGAAGATGAAGGTTGCTGTCACAAGTCTACCGAATAACAGTGATCTTTATTCTCAATCTCATAAGGTTTTATTTTGGTCTGCTACTGCCAGACGTAAACTGTGATAGATCTCGTCTTCGTTTCAATCAAAAGCCCGTATTCTCTGTAGTCAGAGTTCAATTTCCCTCAGCAGGCCTCAGCTGCAATATAATCATCTTATTGTGCCATTATTAGAGACTATTGTGCACCATCGACCAAGCAGACTGTAATCTATAATTGGTGTTATCATCCGAGAAACTGATTTTGATAAGTACATTCCTATCTTGATGCATAGACTTAGTATAAAAGCCTTTTGTTTAAGACCAATGAAGTAGACTTTAATTGAAATTGTTCTGAGCTACTGAGCGAAGAAATTGTCTTGGGATTACCAGAACTTATTGCGCTCATGATTTATATGAGTATTAAAGAATAAATATTTGCATTCTTCTCTTCTATTGGCATGAACTGCTTATCTATATCAAATATCATCATCACCAGCCTATTAATGTTCCCACTGCTGGGACACGGCCTCCTCTCTATGAGGGGATGGGCTATAATCCACCACGCGGGCCCAGTGCGGATTGGTAGATAATAAATGAATATCGCTGGACATTACACACAGCGTCATCTAGTGCCACACTAAGTAAGGCTTGTATCGTGGACACCAGATAGTTGATAAACTTCATATTTTATAAATTTTGTTTGTAAATACATACTTATTATACATATTTACATCCAAGACTCGGAAACAAATGTCCATGATCATCACATAAATATTTGCTCCTACCGGGATTCAACTTTGGGACCCTAAGAACATAAGGCAGCATCACTACCTCTGCGCCATTCGGGTCGTCACGTCATGTAGATGTGACATGTCTTCGAATTAAATAATAACAGCCACTCGGACCGATCTTTAGGTTAAGCCGTCAGATCAGATCCGGATAAGAATAAAAATAAGTGCAGACGAATAAACAATGCATATATGTGAAGTGTAATAAATATGAAGAAAAATATTATAATTACACCTACGCCCCACGTAGTGAATACTGTGTTCGTGTTTTCAGGAACGCGTAAAGATATCAAATACTCAAGTTTTGGATCTATTAAATAAAAGATCAAACGTGCATTTTCCTATTCGTATATTTTAATTATATATGACAATCCTGATACATTCGTTGTCCAGGAAACGTAATGACAGAACGTCAAACCAAAGACATAACAGCCCTCGGCCGTGATTCCAGTTGCTGGACCTGGACTTGGGGTGCTGCCAACAGCTGGTCAAGATGGCGGCGCCAGACAATGCCGTCATCTGTAAGCACCTCATAGTGTAAATGTCCCAGGCGAGACAGGATCCTACCAAATGTCCACCTCCGATGCGGTGACGAGTAACTCCTAGCTTGTACCCTGTCTCCCAGTTTGAATTGTCGTGAATTATCCGACAATGTTCGGTGATGAGTGGGATTCTCTATTTTGAGCAGCATGGCGTGCAGCCTGGTCCTTACTTCCCTGCCAAACATCAACTGATAAGGGCTCTGGGTACTGGGGCCTGGCGTACGTCTCAAACGTGTTTTAATGGTAGTCAGTTTGTCGACTAGATCACCGCTCTCCCCCTCCATAGATCGTAACGCTCTCTTTATAGTCTGCACTGTGCGTTCTGCTTGACCGTTTGTGGCTGGGTGGTATGGTGCAATGGTCTTATGCGTTATATTATAATCTGAGAGAAAATTTTTGAATTCTTGTGATATGAATTGCCGGCCGTTATCTGAAACGAGAATATAGGGAGCGCCAAAAGTGGAAAATATTTCTTTAAGTTTTCGAATACACCAAGAGCTAGTCGTTATTTTGGCTGGTATTATTTCAACCCACTTTGTGAAGGCGTCGATTATAATGAATAATTGAAAACCAGACACTGGGCCAGCGAAGTCAATATGGATTCGTTGCCAAGGGCCAGCTGGCTCTTCCCAATGGTGTAACGGAGCTTTTGCTGGTTGGTTTTGCTCTAACCGGCATGCTCTACATGATTTTACTTTGTTTTCAATGTCTTTGTCCATGTTTTTCCAGTAAACGTAGCTGCGTGCTAATAATTTCATTTTTAAAATCCCAGTATGTCCAGTATGCAATTCATTAAGAATTTGGGAACGTAATGTAGAAGGAATAATGACCCTTGTACCTTTCAAAATACAATCATCCTGTAGCGTAAATTCATTGTCATTATATCCGAGTTCTCTCAAAGTACGTCCTGTTTTTAATGCTTGTAGTAAGGGAAGTAATTCGTTGTCGTCTTTTGTTTCTCGGGCTATAATATCTGGGTTTATTTCGATTTTGTATATTTGTTGAAGCTGGAATTGTGAGTGTTGATCTTTTTTATTATCATTAACTGTTTCTACTGGAAATCTGGATAAGTAATCAGCATTAGAATTGCTTGCAGAACTTCTGTAGTCTATTTCATAATTAAATCCGGATAGAAAATGAGCGTAATGAAAAAGTCTCATGGTGCTCATCGCTGGTAGCGTCTGGTGCGGGTGAAAGATCGATGTTAGTGGCTTGTGATCGGTAACTAGTGTGAACTTTCGACCGTAGCAGTAGTGAAAGAACTTTTTTAGGCCCCAGTAGATAGCTGTAGCTTCTTTATCAATTTGACTGTACTTCTTCTCACTGCTTGATAAAGATCTAGAAGCAAAAGCAATAGGTCGTTCACAACCGTCAGGTAATCTATGCGAAAGCACTGCTCCTAATCCTAAAGGCGAAGCGTCTGTGGCTAGTATTAGCGGCTTTTTAGGATCAAAATGAATCAATACCCTTTCGCTCAAAATTTCTTCCTTTATTTTTTTAAAACTTTCTTCACACTTAGGGGACCAGGTAAATATAGCTCTTTTTTTAAGTAGCTCGTTTAGAGGACTTGTAATAGAGGCCAGATTGTTTATCTCGCTTTCTTTTTGTAATTGTAGGAATTTTGAACGTAATTTAGTATATAATTCTTCAATTTCAAACCTGTAATCTATTTCTTTGTTTAGTTCACTATCCTCAGTACCTTTTTCAATTTCGTTTTGAAGCTCTTGAAATTTGGAAAAATTATCTTTCAGTGTTTGTAGTCGTGTTGCAATTTCTTCGGAGGAAAACTGTAATTCTTCATTAATAAAGTTTTCAATCCTTGTGAATATTCCTCGTAATGAGGATCGTACGCGTTTTAACTTTTTAACTTCGGCCATCTCGTCGCCAATATTAAATAAAAGATCAAACGTGCATTTTCCTATTCGTATATTTTAATTATATATGACAATCCTGATACATTCGTTGTCCAGGAAACGTAATGACAGAACGTCAAACCAAAGACATAACAGGATCAATGAAAAATTAAACTTGTAAGTCAAGGCTATCAAAGAATCGGGGTTGCGGGCCTGTTCGGGGTTGCGGGCCTGTTCGAAAGAGATACCGCGGCCCCGGAACGTAAAAGGCGAGGAAGGAACATGGATGGTTTTTAGTCAGTAAGAGTCTGACACTCCCTCCCGCTCCGCCCAGAGTGGGGGGGGGTCATTTGATGATTTTCCATCCTTAAAAAAAAAAAAAAAAAAAAGGCTATCAAAGAACGCGCTTGCGGGCCTATTCGAAAGAGATACCGCGGCCCCGAAACATAAAGGGCGAGGAAGGAACATGGAAAAAAAAAGGCTATCAAACAAAATATTGTTTGATTATTGTTTCAAAGTCAAAGTGAAAGTCAATTCATCAGTGATTATTGTTTGCGTGTTTTACGATTTCACAAATCAAAACCGAAACCAAAAACTTCCCTAGTAGACCTAGAATTATGAGGAATCATAGACCATTTTTTTAAATGTGTTACTTTTGATGTGCGATAACTAGATGGTCGAAGCAAATGATATGGGACTTCAGCATAACTCGCGAAATAATTGAGTAGAGTTTCTTGCCCGTTCTTCTCCATAGAGATCTACGTTAGGGAATGGGCAACTACAGTACTTTCACAGTTTTTATGTCTTGTGACTGGGACTGTAGCTACATTTAATTTTCATCTTTGTTTCGACAATTCAAAAGTGCCTGTTATTGGCCTACTTGAAATAAATGCTTTGATTTTGATTTTGATTTTGATTTAGACTATTAATTAGGTACACTTCTGTCTAACCGTCTGGCGATTACAGGTTTGATGATGTACTATGTGCTAGGCTGTGCAGCTCGGATTGTACGCAAAAATATACAATCACATGTCTAGATTACCTCAAACTGAAGAAACTAGAAAACAATGTTATTGGTTTTTACACACATCTGGTATTTTAATAAATTCGTCACTCCAACACGATTCCATTCTCATCCCATTGTCATTTTGCTGAAAGTTCGTAATCTGCTAAATTCACAATGGTCGGTCTATGGTCTCGTAGTAAAATTGTGTTTTAAGGACATCGTCGTATTGTCATTATTATAAAACCCTTAGTAGAAATGGTTTTCGAAATCTACTACTAAATGCGAACATTTATTCATGTCAGATTTCATGTACGAGATTAATATTCTATGACATTTCTTTCATGGGTGTCAGTGGTTGTTCATTGATAAGTCATAATGGCGCCATTATGATAGTCGAATTAACAAACTTGTCAAAATTTGACAGAACTTGATCATTACGAAATCAATGATCGAATACTCTGACACTATTGTAATAGCAGAATCGAGGCCCTGCATTGTGATGATAAAAGAGGGTCCACCCTTTATAGCAGAACTTTTTATGCCATATTATTACTTTGCATAACAGCGGATAGCATAAACTTCATTTCGCAGAAAATCGTTTGGCAGACACGCATTTATCATACATTCAAACTCATAATTTTGTAAGTCAGAATCATCTAAAGGCATAAATTTCATATGCATAAAAATTAAAAGTCGAACCATCTTGTCGCAGATAGTTGGAGGTCAGTATCATCGTTTTGCATAAATTTCATATGCATAAACATTAAACGTTGAACCATCCTATCGCAGAAAGTTTAGGGTTAGAATCATCTATTGGCATAAATTTCATATCAATAGTCATTGAATGGCAGAACTAATAACAAACTAATCTCAGGAAGTTTATAGTATGTTTTTCGAGCGTATGGCACTCGTGGCCTGCAGGTGAAAATCATAATATTTTGGGTTTAACGGCTAAATAAACATAGATTTGTTTCTTTCTTTTATTAAAACAGTAGATTGAGATCATGTGGTTTTTATTTTCCTGTAAGAAGCAGGCAGACATGCAAACAAACATACACCATGCATGCAGCAAGCATGCAGCAAACATGCAAACCTGCATACACCATGCATGCAGTAAGCATACAGCAAGCATGCAGCAAGCCTGCAGCAAGCATGCATCAAACGTGCAGCAAGCATGCAGCAAACATGCAAACCCGCATATACCATGCATGCAATGAGCATGCAGTAAGCATGCAGCAAGCATGCAGCAAGCATGCAGCAAGCATGCAGCAAGCATGCAGCAAGCATGCAGCAAACGAGAATGCAACATGCAGCAGGCATGGTTTCTGTCACGGCTCCGGCGCTGCGGGGCCCCGGCGGTCCCACGCGAGCTTCTCGTCGCAGATGTGTTTCAACGCTCACCACCGCAGCTTCGGCTTGCTGGCCGGCTAAGCCGGCCAGCCTCAGCCGCGGCGGCGAGTGTTAAAACCACCTGCTCCTCAGCTCGCGGCCCGCCTCGCCCCTCCGCGCCTACGCGATTTTAAATAACACTCTAGGGGTAGGGCAGACAAGACTACGTGGAGTCGGTTTTGGAGCGATTCGTTTCTGTCACTAACTTTTCTAGCACAACATATTGACTTTTTAAGATAATATTTTAATTTTAAATTAAGGTTAAAATGCTATTTTGTGGCATTAAAAAATGGCAATACTGCCAAATAAAATTATTCCAAATGAAATTCTGCAATCTTCATAGTATGCCAAGTGAAATTATATCAAATAATCGTCGTTCTAAATAAACATTATTCTAAACGAAATTATGCGAAATTTGAACAATGCCAAAGGTAATTATGCCAAATAAAAAACTGCCATCTAAAAGTATGCCATTCGAAATTCGGTCATACACACATTCACCCAAACAATAAGTATATTTAAAAAAAAATATGCCTTTAATATATTCGTTTAAAGAAAATTATGCCAAGTGTGTTATGCTAAATGAATTTCGGAGCAACAAGATTCTGCCAGATAGATCGAACCCGATAAAAGAGCATTGACAAGGAGGCAGGTCCGCGCGGGTATATGTGTCACTGGACTAGACCCGTCTCTATATGATGCTCTATGAATACTGAATCTGTCACTAGAACTGATCCGACGTGCACCCGCTATTCCACCAAACTGTTGTTTCATTTCTATACACCGTGACTTTTTAACCGTCTTACCAGTTCATGTATCCAATGACTAGTCAACGTTCATCATACAAAAATTGGTATTTATGAGATTTGAATAATTTAAAAATAAAAATGTTATTCATTATCATGACGCCAGGCGTAGTTTTGTCTCGTTGAAAATGGTGATGGAATGCTGCTCGACTCATGCGCTAGGTAGGTAGGTATACTCTACAGTTTGATACATAAACATTTTTAACAGGGTGTTTCATATTTGTAATGTATTATTTATTTTTCTTCGTACCTATTATCTTAATTACTTAATGATAAAAAAATAATAATCGCGCCTAGAGGTATTTTATGTCGGGTACATTGAGTGGACCGCTTTTGCAAGACGACTAAAAAGTCACGGTGTGTAATGGATGTAACGTTCACTCATTACAAAGGTAACTTGCGATGTGTAATGCATGTAACGTTCACTCATTACAAAGGTAACTTTGTAATGAGTGAACATGCATTATATTGCATCGCTTCATTCTTCAGATATAATATTCACAACGTAGTTCCTCTAACCTACAAGGCAACTTTGCACCTTTTTTAAAATACCTCGTTTTTTTTTTTTTTTTTTTGCTTTTGACGGTCAATCTGTCATTGCTCATTCTTTTTCCGTGCGAGGCAACGATCACAATTCCCGTTTTGAAATTTGTATAATAAATAGAAATAATGCCTAAGCGCAGTGCTAAAGATAAAATTGAACATTACAATAAAAAGATTCGTAAACTCGAGCAAAAGGAACGACAAAATCGACGTCGTGTGGTGCGAGTTTTAGAATCTTCGGACTCTGATGCAAGCGTGGATAACGACACCGGTAACCGTAAGTACCTACTTATATTAACTTTTGGTGAATAAGTGCACAGTGGTAAATACCACATTGAAATGTGGTATTTTAACCTCGGAGATCTTAATGCCTTGATTCGAAATCGAACGTGGCATGCCTGGGGGTTGGCCGTGAGTCAACACGAGGGCATAAAAGCAAAAAATAAGCATATCTTACATGAGGTAGCTTAACATCTTTGCGAAATTAGACATAGCCTGGGGTCTATCCGAGAGATAGAACGAAGGTATTTTTGTCAAAGTATCCACATAATTATATAAAATAAATATTTTTATTATTAGATGCCGATAAAGTGGACTACAATGGACCCGCCAATCCACCAGCCTTGGAGGTTATCGATATTCCCGAGATACCGGTGCCCGATTCAGGCATACCAGAAGCCGAAGTAGTTCCGATTGCACCAGAAATTTTATCAGCATTAGGGGAGCATTCTGACGACACTCCCGAGTTCGGCGAAAACATACATGAAAATTTGGCTCAAAGATGGCAGCCCATACTAAAAAAAGGACTTGCCAAGGAAGCCAAGGACAAATTATTAAAAGAATATCTTGTCCCTTCTAACTGTGTTCTTTTACAAGCGCCAAAGCTTAATGCCGAAATTTCGGCAGCTATCACAGATATGGCCAGAAATCGCGATAAGAAGATGGAGATATCGCAACAACTTCTGGGCGCTGGGATCACAGCCATGAATAGGGCGATGACTCTTCTCATTACTGGCGAGGAAAAAATACAAGCCATAAAAATGCTAAGCGACAGTTGTCGCATCTTAACCCACCTTCACCATACTGATACTGAAGCACGTATTAAAATGGTGACACCCGGCTTGGAAAAATCATTCCTAAACGTTATCAAGGATAATGAAAGGGACAGTACTTTATTCGGTACAAAACTATCCGAAAAAATCAAAGCTTCAAAAGCCATTGAAAAGCAGGGCCTGCAAATTAAGAAGACCTCGGTACCTGTAAGACCTCCACAAACAGTCCAATCGGCAGTCGCACGACCCCGCTACCAGGAAAACTGGCCAGGTCCTTCGCGTTATCTGTCGAACAGGGGGGGGCGCGGAGGCCAGAGGAGACAAGCCCCTGCAACACGCAAGGCACAGACTGCGGCGCAACCGAGGTACCCGAACACGAACAAAACACGTGCTCAACCTCAACAATAGGACAGGTACACTCTAGACGAATATGTTATTCTTATCCTAATTGGCTTGGTATAACTTCCAATGATATCGTTCTCGAATGGATTCGTAAGGGATTTTCCATACCATTCTCTGAAACTCCGGTGCAAACCTTTTCACCTCGTAATTGTTTTTCAACGGCAGATAAAAAGGATATGAAGTTGGCCATCAAAAAATTAATTGATTTAGGCGCGATATCAACATGTTTACCTACTGAGAATCAATTCATATCAAAGATATTCCTTACTTCTAAACCAAACGGAGATAAGCGGTTTATTTTAAATTTAAAACCATTAAACAAGTTTATCTCCAAATTTCATTTTAAAATGGAAGATTACAGGACCGTTACTAAATTAATACCTCAAAACGGTTACATGGCTAACATAGACTTGAAAGAAGCATATCTTTTAATTCCTATTGCTAAATGTCACCGGCAATACTTGCGCTTTCATTTCGAACTTCACTTGTGGAAGTTCGTTTGATCATATATTACACGTTACATGCATTACACATCAGAAACTCGTTGTTGCTGCTGCGGGACTATGCAAAAGAGATACCGCGGCCCTAGTACGAAAAGGGCTAAGAAGGAACATGGATGGAGTTTAGTCATCCGAAAAAAAAAACAAAGAAAATGAAACTCGTCGTCTCCCAAAACCAAACCTTAATATAACAAGATTTTATGACAAAAGCTTATACATAAATTATTCATATATAAGCAGAGTTACAGAGTTTTATGGCTTAGATATAGTTCCAAGGACATTTTTATCTTCCTTGCTCCTATTTCCAAGTCATCAAAATTTGTTTTGTTTCCTTATTTATTTTTTCTCCTTATCTCCTTTTGACGAAAACTTCAGCAGTAATAAATGTCGCTACGTCGGAACTTTGTTCTGTTCGCACAGCCAAAACTTTTGACAGGACATGACGCGTTTCGTGTTCAGAATTTTAAAGTGGTCCTTATTGTTTCTTGCCTGAGAGATTAAATTACCGGATTTTGTTGGTTGCTAGGTAAATTGAAACTCAGGTAATCTTGTCTTGATCTTTTGAAACATGGGTAGGCGGTATGAAACATGGTCCAAATTTAATACCTACCCACGTACTTTCAATACCCACTGGTTCCTAGGGATCAATAAAATAAGACTATTTATTAATCAAAACTGTTCATACGCGACTGTTGAGCAAGAGGTTAAAAAAAAATCTTAGTGGCAGCCATTCATGGGACTTCAGATAAACATAAAAGGCGATAAGTGATGTAGATTTACTATTAGATACACTTCTGTCAAACCCCTCGGGGATAACAAGCGTATGGTATTTTATGTTAAACTGTTAATTCTCAAAAAAGGTACGAAGTACGACTTTATTCTTAAGACATTCTCTGCTAGAGGACTAAGGACAGTGGGGAGATAGCATGTCAGGTGTTTGCATGATCCTGCCGGGGGTACGGGCCTGTTGGAAAGAGATACCGCGGCCCCGGAACATAAAGGACGAGGAAAGAACATGGATGGGTTTTAGTCAGTAAGAGTCTGACACTCCCTCCCGCTCAGCTCAGAGAAGTCATTTTATAATTTCCCATCCTAAAAAAAAAAATGGTGTTTGCATGATGGTGATTATACTCGTACATTGTTAAAAATAATGAAATTACTAGAAATATTAATTATAAAAGTAGCTGTTATAGTAATTTTTCTCATTTTAAGAAAAAAGATTACCAACATAATCTGAAGAGAGTGCCCAGTGGTGACAGGATTGGTCAGCTAGACTGTTGCACCGGTTGCTAGATATCCATGGTGCGCAGAACGAATTGTGGTAGTGTCGTACGGGGAAGCATTCAATCTGATAACGTGATCGGTGGCGAAAAACACCTCCTTTCAAGCACTAGGTAGGATAGGCAAGGTACTAGAATTCAATGACAAGATCAAAATAACAATTCAATATTATATTAGACACTGTTTACTACTACAATTTCATGAATCAATTTCCGTTATTCCAACAAAATGAAAAGGTTTTCATAAGCACTTCCAAAACATCTACTTCATCATCAACATTTAGTGTTTAGAAGATCCGTGACCAGATCTGCCATGATGCTTTGCTGGCACCGCCTGTAAATTAAAATAGTTGAGCTTTAACATATGTAAAGGCAAAGGTTTTATGTTAACATGTAGCAGAAAGTACTAAAAAAACTGTCAGTGTATATCCTATACCTTCATCTGTTAGTGAAGTAGACACAACAGTGCGAACAACAACAAGCAGTGTATAATGGCATCAGACCGATTCGGTCGATCTTCACACACGAAGTAAGTGTGGTCTAAAATGAAGTATTGGAATCGCCTTAACTCGAGCCGGTCACAACAGGCCAGTTTCCACCATCAATAAATTGCAAATCTATTTAGTCCGTCAGTTAGAGTTTTGGAAAATAATGGACACATATTTTTTGTTTTTGAAAATCAATGAATATTGACAAAGATAAAACGCATCAAAACTCGAGAGCCCCACTCTCTAGTTTTGTTTCGGTTTATCTTTGTCGCTCGCGACGTCACTAAGCACAAAAAAATATGGCATGGCGTTACGTATTGAGAATTTTAAAAGCGTCGTTACTTCGTCAATTTTGGTTTACGTACTCGTAACAAAAGAAAAAATATGTGTCAAACATTTATTGATATTCTAGCTGGACGGAATAGATTTTTTCAGGACACAAGACTATTATGACAAAGTGCCAAAGTAGCATGAAAATAAATGGATGTTGCTGTTGATGATGCTGATCCGCTGTAGTGCTTACAAGTGTTATACTGTATCTGTGTAAACAGACTCTTGACGAAGCCGTTAACCAAGCATTCTGTACATCAAACTAAGTAACCCTACGCAAAAATTATTGGTGGGAAACAACGTTTTTTTTAGCGTGATAAATCACCATTGTACTTATGGGTGGATTGAATAGTGTGAGGGTCGTGGAGGCGTTTAAGGAAAAGTTTTTAAAAAAAAATTGAGAAAAAGGTTCCAACTTTTTCCCAATTTTTGACCCCCAATATCTCCGTAACTAGAAGGTTCCCAGGTATGGTCTAGAACAAAAATATGATCGCAATGATGGGAAGATCAAATGCCTTTCGGCTTTGTTATGAGTCTTTTTACACCCTTTATAATTATTAGAACTGCAGGGACGTTTTGAGTATAAATGTGGATGGCTATAAGAGTAGTGAAAGACCCAAGAAAATATGCTTGAAAGCATGACTCATGAGATGTCGACCAATAGAGATGCATCGAAGAAGAAAGCATACTGCGCCGACCCCATATAAAAACAGGAATAGTACATTTTGATACAAGTGGGAAAAGTTTGTTATTGTAATCGAGGCGGAATTAACACACAAGCCGTAGGCGAGTTAGTTATTGAGCCGAGAATTTCAATAACAAATGTCCACGTGTATCAAACGACGTTTTTCAATATACTTTTGAAGAAATTAAATAAAAGAATGAAAAATATTTTTGTCATGAAATAATAAATTAAAATCATAGTTTCATGATTATTATGAAATTTTGATTTTCATATTTTTTTTCTCGCTTTGCTTTCGCCACGTTGAAAGAATGGCAAAAGTATGTAGCCGATGGACAGCCTAAGCCTAATATAAAAATAGTTTTTTTTTTAATATTTTTAAATGATAAGTATATTGAAATATAATGAACACAAATAAATGTAAATTTGTTTATAAAAGTAAATAATATTAGTCTTAAATAATCATGTTTATCTATGATATTTTATTTAGAAACACAATTTTAATATTCATAAATGATAACGCCGTAAAGATGCATATTATTTTGCCGAAATAAAAAAAAAATGCACCTCTGACTATATAGGCATATAGGTAAGTTATTTATGGCAAATTTCATTCCCCCACACGTGTTGGAAAACTGTCAAAAAACGCACGCGTTTGAAATAGCATGTTGAACCTAATCGTAGTGCGAAAAGAACCAGTTTTCGAAGAAGTGTATAGAAAAATTATAAAAAACTTACCTCCGGTAAACTACTTTTCGATTTTCTAGGACCAAAAGCTGTAGGTAAGTCAAAGTTTCGGACACGGCTCGGTTCTGGCCATTCGAAGTCGCCGCTATCAGTACCATAACTGACACCAGGGTAGAAGGTCGTGGCGAATTCCTCAACCTTCGCATTGTTGCCTCTGAGCTTCTTATGGTGATTGGCTGGAAGTAAAAATAAGAGATTAACACCTCTTTTGTCACGCCAAAAAGTTACGTAAACGACCGCGCCAGGTGCGCGACACCCTGGGCATAATCAACCATCATCTGCGTAGCCATTTCCCAACGATGTTGGGGTCGGCTTCCATTATAACCGGATGCAGCTGAATACCAGTATTTTACTTGGAACGGCTACCTATTTATTTATTGATCTATTTATTTATGTACACACAAAATACTTCATAGGACATTACACAAAGGTACTGCTTATTTCATAAGAAATCTCTTCCAGCAGACCTGCGAGAGGAAAGTTGGATAAGAAATGTAGACACAGTGTGTAGAAAAGGCAAAACATAAAAAAATAATTTAAAACCCTTAAAGAAAAATATAGCTATATAAATAAACGTAAATACAACTATACAAACACGTAAAAATAAATATTAAAAAAAAAAAAAATATAAATATTATTATTATTTTTCATTTTTAAAATTCACCCTGTATATATTATAATATATACAGGGTGAATTTTAAAAATGAAATTGGAGCTTCAGTTACAGTAACATAGTACTTAATTATAAACTGTTTTTTCTACAATCTAAATCGTTAAAAAAAATTACGCGATTATCGTTTTCAAAAGGTCCATTGATGTTATTATCTTTATTTAAGTACGAATGATCGGTATTCCAGTAATATGCAAAATAAATAAGATAAATTAAGGCAAAATTAGGTAAATGACCGCTATATTGAGCACTGCGATGAGTCGGCAAGATTTTTGATACTTTTATTATTTTAACGGTTTTCGTAACACTGATTAATTATTTTTAAATTTTATATTTTATACATTTTCTTGACAACACGTATTATTGTATATTTAAATTTGTCGCATCTATTCAATTTTCATTTTCAGTATAATTTTTCCTGTATACAACATTATTTCTTGTTTACACCAAACCCGAAAAACCTTACCTCTACAAGCCAGTTAGCACTGGGTAATATGGTACCCCTTTATAAGTCTGGTTGTCAGCCTTTTTGGACCACTGACTACCTGTACCTACCTCACGAGGCAGTGTAACAAAACTTATTTGTAAAACAATAATGCTTGGTCGGTTCTCAAGAACGTATCCATTTCCTTAAAAACTTTCACAATATTAGCGTCCTAAAGTTGTGTTCGGGGCTCTTTTGTGACCATTTTTCCCTTGTTTGTCTTTTATTGGAGTTTATATTTAGAGCCCTATTTCGGGAACAAGAGACGTTGTTTTGTACAGAACGTGCAACAAGTAGGTGTAAAGGGAAATAAAAATGTTTTCTAAATAAACCTTTTTAGAGTTTCGTACCCAGAGCGTAAAAACGGGGCCCTATTACAGTCGCGCGCGCGCATCGCTCATTGCCGGGCGCTGTGAGCGTACTCCGTGTGCCGTGTTGATAATATAGTTAAATTGTCGGAAATTATCAAGTGTAACTCGTGTAATATAGTGATCAACGAGCTTTTATCCTATATTCAGAACAAAATATCGATAATAGACGAAGAAACGCTGGTGCGAATATGTTCAACGTCATTTACGAGCGAAGAAATTAAAAAAGCTAAGTCGTTATTGTTTGAATCTATTCCTACGGACAAAATCAAAACAAATCGGAAGAACAAAGGAAAGGAAGGAAGGGATCTAGTTGATATGCTGAACCTCTTTAAATCGACTGAACCCGATCTTATCCCTATTTTTGTGGCTTGTGAGCTGGAGAAACTGCCTCCTATTCTTTTTGATCATCTTGACTGTACGAAATTACTGAAAGACCTATTGAAAGTGCAAAATGAACTGGACGTCGTTAAAGCTAACTACGTTACAAAAGAACAGCTGAGTGAGTGCAGGTCTGAGTTATTACAGTTGAGAAACGATTCGTTACCAGCTGTGTCGCCAAAAAACGTAAATATAAGGCGCGGAGCTTGGCAGCTGTATGATAGTGGGCCAGTTGGTCTCTCGCATGATATAAAAGAGTCCGCTATAAACAATTCCACGTTATTTAGGCCCGTAGAGAATCAGAAGAACTGTTCCGGTAATGATTTACTAGAATACCGAGAAATGTTGAAGGTAGACTTAAAACAAAATACACGAAAATCAGCTGTGCCGAGACAACGGTCGCCGGTTTTGAATGTAGGCAATAAGGCGATGGCGAGCGGTGCGGAGAGGCGAGCCGAGGTGACGTCACCGCTACCTGTGCCGTCGGCGTCGGCCAGCCAGTGCGCCGATAATTACATAACAACAGCTGTGAAAGCCGGTGACCACGGCGAAATAAACACAGTAGGTGAGTCAGAGTCGAATGATAATGAAGGTTGGAAGACCGTATCGAGACGCAAGAAATTAAATTATCGTTATCAGGGGAAATCCGGAATTTCGAGAGATATGGAAGGGGGCTTTAGAGCTGCTGACAAAAAAGTTCCAGTGTTTATAACAAGGATTCACATGGATACGACGGATAAAGACATAATTAACTATGTATACAGAAAGACGAAGGAGAAGATCACTTTGGAAGAAATTATTATGAAACAAGACAAGGGTCATAAAGCTTTTAAGTTTATTGTGTCGGAGCAGAAGCTACCTATGTTCTTAGATAGTAATTTATGGCCAGAAGGAGTCATATTTAGAAGATTTATATCTTTTCGACAGAAGAGTACGAACGGTGATTGCGCTGTGTTCGATCAAATTACAAAATAAATATGGCAAATGAGGAATTATTCAACTTTATAAGTTTCAACTGTAAGAATGTGAAGCGCTCAGTAGATGATGTGCGGCAGTTATGTCGAACATCCCACATAATTGCCTTGCAAGAACATTGGCTACTGCCGCACGAGATTAATTTCCTGAGCTGCATAGATGATGACTTTGCGTACACAGGTGTGTCACCCATGGACACGTCGAAGGGGATGATCTCAGGTCGACCGTGGGGTGGAGTTGCGTTGTTATGGAACAAGAAAATCTTTAATAATGTTACTGTAGTGCAATGTGATAATACTCGAGTGTGCGGGATTAAAGTGGTGATAGGGCAAAAGTCATTCTTAGTATTCAGTGTGTACATGCCGACTGATAACACGGTGAATTTGGTCGAGTTTACGGATTGTTTGGGGACGCTGAGCGCAGTAGCGGCTAATGAAGATATTGAGTGTGTTTACATGCTCGGTGACTTCAACGCCCACCCGGGTGAGCAATTTTATCGTGAACTTTCTAATTTTTGTTACGATTTGGACTGGAAATGTGCCGATATCATTAAGTTAGGTTTATTGTCTGACACGTATAGTTTTATAAGTGACGCTAATGGTGCGCTGAGGTGGTTAGACCACTGTGTTGTTACTGAGTCGGCTTTTCAAACTGTAGTCGATACACACATCAGGTATGATCCGGTGTGGTCTGACCACTTACCACTCATTATAAAGTGCAATTTAGGTTATGTAAAATCAAAGACTTTGCAGGAAAATTTTAAATGTAATAAAATAAGGTGGGGGGAGAGAACCCTCGAACAGATAGATTTATTTAGAAAATTATGCAATGATAGTTTAAAAGAAATTGATTTTCCGACTGAATTTAATAATTGTGGTGATAAACGTTGTGATAATCAGGACCATATGCGTATAATTGACAGTATGTATCATGACATTGTTAGTGCATTGTGTAAAGCCGCCTCTGAGAGTCATACTATTGTTAAACCGAGGAAAAAACAACCAGTGATCGGATGGAACAAGCATGTGCGTGACGCTCACGGGATAGCTCGGTGTAAATTTATGGAATGGGTACTATGGGGTAAACCAAGTGAAGGTCGTATTTGGGAGGAGATGCGGGAGTCTCGTAAAATCTTTAAATCACGCCTAAAGTGGTGCCAAAATAATAGGGAGCAGATAAAGATGGATATCCTCGCGTCTCACCATTCGAAACATGACTTTCGGAATTTTTGGAAGACCACTAGTAGGCTTAATAATAAGCCGGGCTTACCCGTGAGCGTTAACGGTGTGAGTGAACCAAAATGTATTGCGACCATGTTTAAGGATCACTTTATGGTGAAATCGCCATTGGGACCATCACGGTCATTCAGTGTGGATGGGTCACATGGACAGGAGATGGACACTAGATTTACAGCTAAGGATATTCGGCGAGTTATCAAGTCAATGTCGCGTGGTAAGTCTCCTGGCCACGACAGCCTGAGCATTGAGCATTTAAAGCATGCTGGCGTCCACCTCCCCAGAGTTCTTGCCATGTTGTATACTTGTTGTTTGGGACATGCGTACTTGCCAGCAGAGATGATGAAGACCGTGGTGGTACCAATCGTGAAGAATAAAACCGGTGACCTGGGCGACACGAGCAACTACAGGCCAATCTCACTAGCCACAGTGCTTGCTAAGGTTCTTGACAGTTTGCTTAATACACAGCTTGACCGGTATATAAACACGCATGACAACCAATTTGGTTTTAAACCGGGACTGTCTACTGAGTCAGCTATCTTGTGTTTGAAGCAAACTGTCAGGTACTACTCCGATAGGAGCACACCTATTTATGCGTGTTTCCTCGACCTCTCGAAAGCGTTCGACCTGGTTAGTTATGACATCTTATGGCAAAAATTAAGGAACACCTCAATGCCGCTGGAACTGTTAGAAATTTTCAAGTACTGGTATCTTAACCAGGTCAACGTCGTTCGGTGGTCCGGTGCTCTGTCGGAGCCGTACAGGTTGGAGTGCGGGGTAAGGCAGGGCGGACTGACCTCGCCAAAGCTCTTCAACCTGTACGTCAATGCACTGATAGAGGAGCTCAGTGGTACTCGTGTCGGCTGCCATATTGACGGTGTTTGTGTCAACAATATTAGTTATGCAGACGACATGGTGCTGCTGAGCGCCTCGGTGTGTGGCCTATCCAGGTTGCTGGGCATCTGCGAGCGTTACGCACTAGGTCACGGTTTGCTCTATAACGCAAAGAAGAGCGAATGCATGGTCTTTCAGGCCAGGGGTCGGAACTGCCCGGATTCTGTTCCACCTATAAGATTGAATGGTGTCAACTTACAAAGAGTTCAACAGTTTAAATATCTCGGGCATATCGTGACCTCTGACCTGAATGACGATGCAGACATCGACAGGGAGCGGAGGGCGTTGTCTGTGAGGGCCAATATGATCGCGCGCAGGTTTATTCGCTGCTCGGGGGCCGTCAAAGTAACGCTTTTCAGAGCGTTTTGTACGTCCCTGTACACGGCCAGCCTTTGGGGTTCATATACCCAGAAACAGTACAACGCTCTCCGTGTTCAGTATAATAATGCGTTCAGGGTGCTGTTGGGGCTGCCCCGGCACTGCAGCGCGTCGGGGATGTTCGCTGATGCGGGTGTCGACTGTTTCTACGCGACGATGCGAAAGCGGTGCACATCTCTGGGGCGCAGGCTCCGGGCTACCTCCAACACTATCCTGAACGTATTTTCGAACAGGTTTGATTGTTGTTACATTAGCCATTGTTATATGGTTAATGTAATGACAAACAAACAAATGACTCAGAGGCAGGCGTATTATTAGTCTTTCATTGTAATTTTAGTTTAATGACATGTTTATTATTTAATTAATTATTTTTGTACTTTTTGCGATTTACATTTTAATTTTTATAATTGTTAATTTTATTTATAATATTAAATTGTTGTTTTAGTTTCAATTTACACTACCTAATTGATTAATATTTTTATGTACCTACTGATTGAAATTTTTATTTTGTAGTGGTTAATTTATATCGAATTATGTTTGATTATGATCCTAAAGGGATTGAAATAAATGATTTTTTGAATTTGAATTACTAAGACTCCACTGTCCGTCTGTCTGTCACCAAACTGTATCTCATGAACCGTCATAGTTGGACAGTTGGAATTTTCCCAGACAATGTTTTTCTGTTGCTGCTATATTTAAAATCAGAATAAAATATATATTTAAGGTGATTTTTGCTATTTTGCTTAATGTTTTAAAGATGGTACTGAACCCATCGTGCGCATGTCCGACTCGCACTTCGCTAGGTTTTTTGTTACTTGTTCTTAGGTTGCTTTACCAGATTAAGGTTTTAAGGCTTTTCCTATTAAGCCTGAAATTACTAGAATATCATGTTATTACGAGCGTGAAGCAAATACATAACTGGCACAGTGAGTGTATTATAATTGTAATGTATTCCCTTTTCATTTTCGGATGAGAAATCTTAAAATACCCCTCCTGCTCTGGGCTGAGCGGGAAGGAGTGTCAGACGTTTACTGACTTATAACCATCCATGTTCCTTCTTAGCCCTTCCAGGGCCGCGGTTTTTCTTTCGAACAGTTCCGCAACCCATAAGGTGTACCCCTGAGTAAGCCGTCGGAGATTAGAAATGAAATGAAATTAATGAAATGAAATGAAAATATTTATTTCAGACTATGCACACATTAATTATACAAAACCATATTATGTTAGTAGGTAGATACTTATGGCTATGTTAGTAAAATTTAAAATAATTATTGTTTTGGACATGCATGAGCGACCAGTTCCGCAGAATTTGGCTGTCCACCCTGTCCGACACCACACTCAGAAGCGTGTTGGAGCTACCTTTTACTCGAGACCACAGGGAGGCTATTCTTTTGCGAAGCACCGCCTGGAAACCGTCCGTGCTGTGGTCAGCAAACATGCCGGAGGCACTACCTCCAAGGGAGCCCCAGCAGGCCCCTGAACGCGTTGTTATACTGGACGCGCAAAGCATTGCAGGCTTTTTTAGAGGTTTTTAGAGGCGTGATGGTATTTTATTCAATAATATCATGTTTATTTAGATCAGTGACTACTGATTTTTTAAATAACTCATAAGCGTACAAAACAGAAAAACTACAGGCGCTCCTAGAGAATAGAACACAGCAATGTGGCTTGGTTTCAAAAATATGCATCGTTTGTTGTTGTGAATGGTATTGTTACTTTTTGGTCGAAATCTTTCACAAATGCATGTGTTAGATTTATGCCGATGTAATTAATACATAACAACATATTTCGTGTTGCAATATAAAGTAATAATTATTTTCTAATTAAATGCAGAGATAATATAACAAATAACATAATTTAACGGTGTATTTAAAGGTTGGATATCAAATAAGTATGAATCGTGTTTGCTTGTCATCGTTTATGGAAACATGAATCATACTTGTTTGTCGCCGCCTATAAAAAGCGAGTGTTCGGACTTTCTTGAGACACTTTGACTCTGAACGTTGACTAGTGCGGAGCTCCCGAAGAAAATAATAGATAAGTATAAATATGGTGGTAACTATGCCAGGCTATTTTTTTTAAATTAATAAATGTGTTGTTATATGTTTTATAATATATACTTAGTTGTTATGAAATATTAAATTAAAATATTTGATTCCTGAACAAAGTACTTTCATTTCACTATTCTGTTTTAAAATAATAATATTCTTTAAGTATGTATATATATTTAATATAAAACTGATTAATGGCTTTTTAATGTTGCTTTTATTTCTCTATTCCAACATTATTCTTTAAGTATATAAGTATGTATATTTAATATAAAACTGATTAATTGCTTTTTAATGTTGCTTTTATTTCTTTATTCCAACATCAGAAGTGGGATTTCAGCCTTATTTTGCCCATAATAATATATCTATGTTTATGTACAGATCATGGAGCCGTCCCAACTATTGGAAGGTCTGGTGAGAGCCATTCAGGAAGCAATAACCTCAAATCGGCGCTCCGATGACATCGCTTTGCCTATCTTCGACCCAGAGAAAAACGATAATGGTGCTGAAGGTTGGTGTCGGAGTATAGAGAAACTTGCCGCTGAATTTAAGTGGACCAGCATCCAGCAAGCTGCCACAGCAGGTAAGGCCCTACGGGGTTCTGCATTAAAATGGTTTGAAACATGGGAACCAGATACCGAACGGTCTTGGGAAGCTTTGCGTAAGGATATAATAGATTTATATCCAGCAAAGAAGAATTTAACCGAAAAGATGTCAAAGGCCATTTTATATACATCTGAACTTACCGACACATATTGTGAATATGCTAGGGAGAAAGTCAGGCTATTGCGAGGCACAAAAGTAGCTTTTACGGAATCACAGTTAATTGAACTTATTTGTGGTGGCATTAGCGAAGTTAACGTAAGAATGGCTAGTTTAAACAGTTCGATAGATTCCGTACCAAACTTAATAACGTTATTCTCTACCTATGAAAAGGCCCCCAAAAAGCGATCTTTGGAGACAGCTACAAACTCTGGACAAAGCGGTACTAAACGTTTTAAACCTAACATGGAGGTCGGGCCCAAAGAAGCAAAAACATGTTACTCGTGTGGAAATAGTGGTCATCTGATGGCTCGTTGTCCAAAGCTTGAAGCCCACTCCAGTAACAAAGAGTCAAATTCTTCAAAAAATCTGCGAACCATTAAAATTACTTGTTCGTTTTGTAAGAAAGAGGGTCATTCCTTTGAAAAATGCTTTCATCGAGTAGCTTGCACGGTTTGTAACAAGATGGGTCATTCACCCGAGAGGTGTTTTCATAAAGTTGAGCAAAATAAAAACATTAATACCGCAGAAACCAAATGACTATCTAGCAAATTTACTAAAATTCACATAAACGGTATTGAAATTAATTCTTTGTTAGACACTGGAGCTGACTGTAGTTTAATAAGAGAATGTGTAGCAAGGCGCCTACAATGTAATTTAGTACCATGCTCATTATATTTAGACGGCATAGGTCATGGTAAACTTCATGTTTTTGCAAAAATAAACGTTCCTGTTCAATGTCGAGATTTGTGTATTGATATAGAATTTTATGTAGCCGCAGATAAAGATTTCCATTACGATTGTATAATCGGCCGTAATGCTGTTAAACACCCCAATGTAGCAATTGTATTAGATTCCTTAAGTACAAAGTTAGTTAACATTAATACTTATACGCCTCAATTGGTAATTGGATCACTTCAGATAAATTCTAGTATGGATATGAACTCTCTCACGATTGCTCTTGCCCACCTAGACATATCCCTACAAAATAGTATAATTAATATCTTTCAAAAGTATCCACATATTTTACCAACAGACAACAATATAAGTACAGTAACAACAGGTCAGCTTAAAATTCGATTAAAGACTAATAAAATCATAAACTACCGCCCGTACCGTTTGGCCCCAATTGAGAGAGAGAAGGTTAAGCAAATAATTGACGATTTACTTGAAAAAAGAATCATCCAGGAAAGTGAATCTGAATATGCGAGCCCTATCCTGCTTGTAAAAAAGAAGGATGGAACTGATAGGCTTTGTATAGATTATAGAGCATTAAATCAAATTATTGAAAAAGAACGATATCCTCTCCCTCTCATCGAAGACCAAATAGATCGACTAGGGAAGGCTAAATATTACATTGCTATCGATATGAAAAATGGGTTTTATCAGATCGCCATTGAGCCACAGTCCACGAAATACACGGCTTTTGTTACACCTGATGGGCATTTTGAATTTTTAAAAATGCCGTTTGGTATATGTAATGGCCCCTCAGTTTTTCAAAAGGCTATTACCAAAGCAGTTAAGCACCTTAAGTTCATATTAGTTTATATTGATGATCTGCTAATCCCTTTTAGCACAATACCAGAAGGGCTCGATTATTTAGATCAAACCTTTAACGCTTTAACTAATGCCGGATTTACTATTAATCTTAGCAAATGTAACTTTTTCGAAACAAGCATTGAATACTTGGGCCGTATTATCTCGCAGGAAGGAGTAAAACCCAGTCATAGAAAAGTATCTGCTTTAGTAAACGCTCCAATCCCAACCAACGTAAGGCAGGTTAGGCAATTTATGGGGCTTGCTAGTTATTTTAGGCGGTTTATACCAGAATTTGCTTCCCGGACTGCTTCTATTACAAAACTTGTTAGAAATAACCAAAAATGGGAATGGGGACCAGAACAAGAAATGGCTCGTGATTATGTTTTGAATCATTTGACAAGGGAACCTTTATTATCAATCTTTAACCCAGACTTACAAACAGAATTACACACAGATGCTAGTGCTATAGGGTTTGGAGCTATACTATTACAAAAAAATGACTCATTAAATCGGGTAGTTGCATATTATAGTAAGAGAACCAGTCCCTGCGAATCCCGTTACCATTCCTATGAATTGGAGACGCTTGCTGTTTATAATGCATTAAAACATTTTCGTGTTTACTTATTGGGTATCAGCTTTAAGATAATTACTGATTGTAATGCTATAAAGTCCACAGTAACTAAAAAGGACATTTCATCTCGAGTAGCACGATGGTGGACCTACATGCAGGACTTTTCTTTTGAAATTATATATAGGAAAGGCCAATACGTTGGTCACGTAGATTACCTTAGTAGAAACCCAGAACCAAGCGTAAGTTCTTCCCAAGATGTAGCCGTTTTATCCAACCCTCCCCAAAATGTTTCAATTAACCCAATAGACTTGCCACGATCTTGGTTAGAGGTAGCTCAAGACAGAGATTCTGAAACTCAAATCCTTATAGAAAAGGTTCGGACGGGCGACTTGGATTGTAATCAATACATAGTTCAAAATAATTTATTATATTACAAATGCGACTCAATGTCTGCGATTAAGTTGTTTGTACCAAAAGGGAGTAGGCTCGACATTCTTCGTTTATTCCATGATGAGAATTGCCATGTGGGTTTTGGGAAAACATACCATAAATTATCAGAGTACTTTTGGTTTCCTGGCATGTCAAAATTTATCAAAAAATACATAGCACATTGTCTAGTTTGTGTCAAAAAAAAAACTCATCATGGACCAAAACAAGGAATGCTGCATCCAATAGAAAAAACCCCAGTACCTTTTCATACAGTTCATTTGGACTGTACAGGCCCTTTTCCGCAGTCCAACAATGGTCATAAACATTTGCTCATCATAATTGACGGGTTTACAAAGTTTTGTATATTAAAACCTTTGAAAACAATGGGTGCTGAGGAACTAGTCGAGATATTACGAAGTTCTCTTACGGACTACGGCACACCAACTTTAATAATAACCGATCGTGGAACAAATTTTTGTTCAAGACAGTTGCGACAATTATTTGATGAGTGGCAAAGTAGGCATCACATGATAGCAACCGGTACCCCGCGGGGAAACGGACAAGTCGAACGGTACGTATCCACAATAACAAACATGATAAGCACTTCTTGTACTGATGTGTCAGACTGGCCGAGCGTTTTGTGGAAAGTTCAATTGTCCCTAAACACTACTGTACAGCAATCTACTGGCTTTGCACCTATTAGGCTGCTTATTGGCAGAAACTCGAACATCCCGTGTATACAAGCTAGATTAGATGAGGTAATACAAGATGATAACATAATTATTGACGTAACGGCCGATCGTCAGTTGGCACACCAACGTCTTAAAATTGTTGCCGATAAATTCAAAGACCGCTTTGACCAAACGCGTAGAGATAACATAAGTTATAGCGTAGGTGACACTGTTTATGTAAACCAAGACCATAGGCGACATGACAAACTAACAGCAAAATTTAAGGGACCTTACGAAATTATGAACATATTAGAAAATGACAGATTCTCATTAAGGGGTATTGGAAATTTAAGGAATATAATAGTTGCAAAAGAAAAAATTCGCCTATGGCCTGGAGAGTGGACTGAGCAAAGCGCTGTAGTAGAAGGTTTATTATAATATTAATTTAAGACATGATTGTATTATTATGAATTGATTAAAACCTTAGCTGTGGTATGACATTCATGGCTGCGGGTGATTAAGCTTCACTGACTGCGGGTGTTTGGTCTGCCCAGTAAGGTCTGATTATTGATTATAGCATGATGATTATGAAACGATTACTGAAATATTATGTAAATAAAATGTACCTATATGTAATAAGAATATTGTGTTTGTACTTCGAGAGCGAAGTACTTGTCAGTATGGCCGTGTTAGATTTATGCCGATGTAATTAATACATAACAACATATTTCGTGTTGCAATATAAAGTAATAATTATTTTCTAATTAAATGCAGAGATAATATAACAAATAACATAATTTAACGGTGTATTTAAAGGTTGGATATCAAATAAGTATGAATCGTGTTTGCTTGTCATCGTTTATGGAAACATGAATCATACTTGTTTGTCGCCGCCTATAAAAAGCGAGTGTTCGGACTTTCTTGAGACAAAAAATGGATTGTTTGTGACACACGTATGCGTAAACAACGTATGTGACCCAGTTCCGCGATTCCGCGACCTCCAAATTCGCACATTCCAGCGCCGGCGCTGGCGGACCTGTGATTGGCTGCACCTCGCAAAAAATCACAGCGTTTGCGGGTAAGGCGCGTAATTTCGTTTCGGCGACTACCGCCCGAGTCGTTCACTTTGCTTCTTATTCAAAGAACAAAGGAATTGTACAACGCCAACGGTTCTGCAGCGTTAAAACTTTCCACGCCCGATGGAATAACAACAGCAGCAAACTCCATCGTACGACTGCGGGGTGTCACACCACAACGACGCCAATTTCATCGAGCTCAGGATGAACAAGGAGAAGCCTCCGCCCGAGAACCGGATGGGGGACCGATCGTCGTCGCTTCCGAACATAGGGAGCCCGCCGACCGGTGCCCGACCCGCACCAACCGAAGCAACGGGAGCTGCTACGCGCACCCCGTCACCACCATTCAATACCCCGCTGTCCCAGGCGCCGACAGCGAGCCAGGTTCTGCCGACCCCGCGCCAACCCGCGGTACCAGTTAGGCCGACCGCGTTCAGGCCCGTTCCAACCCAGGCCCCGGGACCTATAGGGAATCGCTCGCGATCTAAGGCTACAGGCACCTCTGCCCCGGAGCCCAGTCACCATAGCGTACGTGCGACGGGCTCGCCCGCCCCACGCTCAACAACCGCGTCCCAAGGACAATCACAAAACTTGGCCACCGGGACGCGCCCCGCGCCACCCGCGCTCACCTCGGCGCGCCCCGGTGCGCGCTCGTCCGCAACCGCGCGCTCTGCGCCCGCTACGGGCCGTGCCGCGCGCAACGCCTCACCCGTCCCTCACCGCTTGCTGGCAGGCCCTGCCGCCGCAACGACGTACGGACAGGACGCGCCCATGTCACCGCCACCACCGAGGACGTCCGCCCGGGACTCTCCAGCTGCACTCTCTCCATGCTCATCGAGAGAGGGTAGCGACCTATCGACGGCATCTTACTCCACACCAGCTCACCACGGACAACCTACAGAGTTCCGGAAATCAGAGGTCAGTAACACTGCAAATATAATAAACAGTGACAGTGATACTGACTCCGGTAGCGATATGTGCACAGAGGACGCACTAGCCCTCGAGCATTCCTACCGGATGGAGGCCAGGGCCCAACGCCGGCCCCGTAGCTCTGACGGCGAGGCCGCGGAGGAGGCCAAGCGCCCCTGCCCCGACTCACCGCTCCCGTCGCGCGACGCGCACGGTCGAACGGAGGCCGGCTCGCCTACTTTCGCGGAGGCGACTCGACGCCCGAGCAACGGACTACAACAACAAGTTAGTCAACAGTCAACAACAGCGACGACACAATCAGCCGCAGCCCCTAACCAAGACAAAGACAATGGTAAGGTAAACAAAAAGGAAAAAAAACCACGATACCCTCCGCTTATAGTGGAAAAATTACCCAACTGGGCCGCTCATTTTAGGGCGCTCAGCATTAAGCTGGGCCACCCACCGAACGCGCGCCCGTTCCAGGGGGGAATTAGATTTCTCCCTGAAAGCGAGGCGGAATACAGAGAGGTCCAAAGATACCTAACCGACCTAGAAAAAGCGGAAGGTATCAGCTGGTTCGCGTACTCGTTGCGAGCGGACCGCAGCCTGAAGGTAGCCATCAGGGGGCTGCCGGCTGACACGGACCCAAAGGACATCCAGGAGGAGCTCAGCCTGCTGGGATACGAGCCGGAGTACGTGCGTAACATTAACGCACGCGGAGGACGACCCGGCTGTATCTTTCACGCGGTGCTGAGGAGGCAGCAAGACATCCGCAGGATTTACGACACCACCGTGCTCATGTGCATGCGTGGTGTCCGCATAGAAGCCTGGAGAGGCAAACGTGGGCCCGCACAGTGCCACAGATGTCAGAAGTTCCGCCACTCTTCCCACCAATGCCATCGCCCGCTCGCTTGCGTGAGATGCGGCGAGGAACACGCCGCGCGCGATTGCCCGCGGCCCAAAGAAGAACCGGCGACCTGCGCTAACTGCGCCGGGGACCACCCAGCGTGCAGCACCAGATGCCCAGTCCTCAGGAAAGAGGGCCAGTTCAAGCGAGCGGGCACAGTCGCTTTAGCGTCGAGCCTGCGCAGAACAAAGGAAACCGCAACAAACGCAGAGGATCATGAAGACCGCAGCTCGACGCTGATGGCAAAGGCGAACGGGCCCACGGCTAACGATGTCACTGCCTCGAGGCGGAGGAAGAAGAGACGCGGGGGGAAGAAAAGGGGGAAAAACCCCCTGACACCCGCGCCTCAACAGGGAAAATCAAAAGAAGAGGGCCCTGCCCCTGCCGCGGCGCAGGCGGCAATATCACAGGCGAGTGGGAAAACTCTAACACAGGAGTGCAACATTGCCGCTAGAAATCTCACAGGCGCCAAAAATTCGGGCGCCTTGAAATTTAAAAATACCAAACGGACGGACAAGCCCGCCCCATCGACGGATGCGGCCCCGACACCCTCACAAACGGTGGAAACAACGGGTCCGGCAACGCAGCAGCAACCACCGAAAAAGGGCAAAATAACCAATAAACAGCAAAACCCCGCATCAGGCGCCCGTCAACCGCAGAGGCGCCATCTAGCGGCAATGCAAGAGAACTCACAACCACAACAAAACCCCGAACAGAGGGAGTTCACGGCCTGCGCCATTAAGCTTTTAATGGACCTGATAAAGGCCATTAGGCAGGGACAGGACGCGGGCTTAGTAATCCTCGACGGGCTAGCCGAATTACTAAGATTGTATCATGGCTAGCTCGTTGAGAATAATTCACTGGAACGCCCGCGGCCTTAAGAACAAGGTAGCCCCCCTCCGCCTCCTCCTTAAGGAACAAAAGATCGACGTGGCGCTCATAGGTGAAACACTCCTGGGGCCTGCGGACAAGATCAGGTTCCCGGGATATTTCATCTACAGGAGGGATGAGAAGTCGCCGCACGGCATCACGTACCGCGGATTAGCGGTACTAGTGAACCGAAGAGTCGTCCACCAACCGCTCCCAGAGATCACCCCAACTACCTTTAAGGTGTTGGGAGTTCAAATTAACGTCGCCGGCAAGGACATGAACTTGTACGCGGCGTACCACCCACCGAGCTCCGACTTCAACATAGCGGAGCTGAGGAACATTGTGAAGTCATCAAACCCGACACTCCTTGCCGGCGACTTTAACATAAAGCACACGGCATGGAACAGTCGCCTGATACAAAAATGGGGCAGACGGCTCTTCGCGGACGCGGAGGCCCATGGATACACGGTGTCCGGCCCCGAGACTCCAACACATTACCCGGACAACCCAGCACACATGCCAGACGTACTGGACATCGTGATCCACATGGGCCTCGAATGTCAGATCACCCAACAAGTGATGGACGACGAGTTCCAGTCGGATCACCAACCGGTGCTCGTCGTCCTATCGGAGATGCCGACCAAACTCTCCCTTCCTGCGCCACGTCGCATCACGGATTGGGACAACTTCAAGGAGAGGATGGAGACCACCACACCCACTTGGCCCGTCGAGACCGCCGCAGACGTTGAGCGACTCTCTGAGGAAATCACCGCCTGCATCCAGCGCGCCCTAGAAGGGGCGACTACTACATCGCCGTCGACGCCGGGGGGTGTTGTTTACAAACCCCTCCCCGCACACATCAAGCATCTGATCGCCCAACGAAGGCGCCTGCGCAGGCGGTGGCAAGACACCGGCTGCCCTACAGCTAAGCGCGACCTCAACCGTCTAGCGGAGAAGGTGAGGGCCAAGCTGCAGGAACACAACGCCACGGGCTGGGAGGAACACATCGACGGCATAGAGGGAGACTGGCCGTCGATACACAAGCTATGCAGAGCATTGACGAACACCCCAGCCCCGGTTCGGCCTCTACTTCACAGCGACGGGGCGCCCAGGTACGCAGCAGCAGACCGAGCTGAAATATTCGCTGAGCACCTGGAGCGTCAGTTCCAGCTAAACCCGAGCTCAGACTCCGAACACATCGCAGCAGTCGAGAGGCACCTTGGAGAGTACTTCGCATCGCCGATAGCTCCAGAGGAAGATCCTGTTTTCTTTTCCCCGTGTGCAGTGAGACGCGCCATCCTCGGGACGAAGCCGAGAAAGGCACCGGGCGCCGATGGAATCACCAACACAGTGCTGCGCCACTTGCCGTACCGAACGGTTGCGGCCCTGGCGCGCCTGTTTACGGGGATCCTACGCACCGGGACCTTCCCGGCTGCGTGGAAAGAGGGGCGCGTCATCATGCTGCCAAAGCCGCACAAAAATGTATTGAAGCCTGAGAGCTATCGGCCCGTCACGCTTCTCTCCTGCATCTCCAAGGTGTTTGAGCAACTCCTGCTGCGACACCTCAAGAAACACGTCGAGCCTCGCCCCGAACAGTTCGGGTTTCGCTCGGAACATTCGACGACGCTCCAGCTGTCGAGGGTGCTGCACCTGCTCACGGCAGCGGTGAACAAGAAGGAGAGGGCAGTTGCAGCATTCCTCGACATGGAAAAAGCGTTCGACAGAGTTTGGCATGCCGGTCTGCTGTACAAACTGTCGATGACAGCCACGCCTCGTCGCTTGTTACAGGTGGTCTCATCCTTTCTCTCAAACAGGACTTACAGGGTGGTGGTTGACAAGACGCTGTCTAGCGTCCATCCCATCGCCGCCGGAGTGCCGCAGGGCAGCTGCGTCTCTCCGTGGTGTTACTCCTGCTTCACCGACGACATCCCAACAACACCCGACACCACGCTCGCGCTGTACGCGGATGACGCCGCGTACATCGCTACATCGCTCAACGTGCAACACGCGGCAGTCAAGCTGCAGCGCGTGCTCGACCTGCTGCCAGAATGGCTAAACAAATGGAGGTTGTCGGTGAATGTGGGAAAAACACAGGCGCTGACAGTGGGCGGCTACAAGCAGCCACCACCCCTGAAACTTCAAGGCGCCGACGTCAAGTGGCTCCAGACGGCCAAGTACCTTGGAGTCACCATCGACAGTCGGCTAACCATGGCGCCACACGTCCGCACAGTCGTCGCGAAGGGCAGGAACGCCCGCTTCCAGCTGCACCCAGTGCTGACGTCCCGACTCCCGCTGCGAGCCAAGCTGAGCGTGTACAAAACGTACATCAGATCGCAGCTCACGTACGCCGCCCCAGCCTGGCTCGCCCTCACGAGCGAGCGGAGCAGGAAGGAATTGGAAAAACAACAAAACATGACGTTAAGGAAAATAGTAGCGGCCCCTCGCTACGTGAGGAACGAAGTCGTCAAGCGGGACCTAGGAATGGAGAGCCTGGAGGACTTCTGCGGTCGCCTCGCGTCCACCATGTTCCAGCGAGCCGACGCCTCTGCCTGGCCGCATATCAAACAGATAGCGCCATGGCACACACGACCACCGGACGCGGGGCGCCGCCCACGACGATTACCGCGCGACTTAGTCGCGGACGTGTAGGACGCCACCCACCGGATTGACCCCTGAGTAAGTCGTCTTATTTATGTACTATATTACAACGACTTACTCACCAATTAGACTCCACATACATTACACACACACTCGGTGAAACGTCGTGTTCTAAGTTAATATAGGCACGACGTCCACCCCCTCCACCTCATACCCCGCACGACTCCTCATGCGACTATACTCACACGATACATAGCGGCGCGGGCACACTATGTACTCGTTAACATGGGCGGTGTTACTATAACACAATACCGCTCACACACACATACATGGCCCCTTAGCCCGGAGCGCATCGGCTAGCTTCGATAACGCTGTGGGCGGGGGCCCCTCTCCTGGTAGAGGGCAGCCCCAGTCGCCTCTGGCTGGTCATCATCCGCTAGGCTTCACCCGGGGCACCGGGAGTTCCACCTGGCGGTGACAGACCGCCGAGGCGGCGTGAAGATACGGCTAACACCGTGGCGCCCTCTACACACACTTGATGACACTAATTCACAGGCGAGCGGCATTGCGCGCTCGCCGAGGCCAAGGCCTATATTGGCCGACCCAGTGAAGGCGCCCGTATGCTTACGGGCGCAATTCGATCCCGCGGGACAAAGGGCAATGCCCAAAACCCGCCTGCCGCGCCCCCCTGCGGGGGTGCAGCGAACTCTCACGGTTTTTCTTGAGACACTTTGACTCTGAACGTTGACTAGTGCGGAGCTCCCGAAGAAAATAATAGATAAGTATAAATATGGTGGTAACTATGCCAGGCTATTTTTTTTAAATTAATAAATGTGTTGTTATATGTTTTATAATATATACTTAGTTGTTATGAAATATTAAATTAAAATATTTGATTCCTGAACAAAGTACTTTCATTTCACTATTCTGTTTTAAAATAATAATATTCTTTAAGTATGTATATATATTTAATATAAAACTGATTAATGGCTTTTTAATGTTGCTTTTATTTCTCTATTCCAACATTATTCTTTAAGTATATAAGTATGTATATTTAATATAAAACTGATTAATTGCTTTTTAATGTTGCTTTTATTTCTTTATTCCAACACATGCATGTTGTTATTATTTATTTATTTATTTATACACATTACATTCTTAACAGGACAATAATATTAATATGAAACAGCACTAAGGCTCTACTGTTTATATTAATTTCTTCCAGCAGACCTGCGAGAGGAAAGTTGGAGAAGAAATGTAGGCACAGTGCGTAGAAAAGTAAAACACTAAAAAACTCTAAAATAATTTTACGAATACCAGTATTCTACATGGAGCGACTGCCTATCTGACCTCCATAACTCAGCTGGTACTGTGTCTTACAATACTCTGGGGTAAGACTGGTTGTTAGACTTTTTGGCACTGACTACCTATAACAATTGCCAAAGATCGACAAGTGACAACCTCAAGTCACGAAAGAAACTTGGTAGGTATGTATTGGGTGGCCGCCGATCGATATACCAACCTAGGCAAGCACGGCTTAACCTAAAGATTGATCCACGATTTAGAAGTTGTTTATATAAACAGAAAAGAAGTTTGAATTATTAATCTTCATACCTTGATGATTATTGAGGAGCTCGTGGCTAAATAATATCAGCCGCTCGGGTCGATCTTTAGGTTTAGCCATGCTTGCCTAGGTTGGTCTGTGGATGGGTGACCACCCTTACGTACCGAGTTTCCTCCGTGCTTCGGTAAGCACGTTAAGCTGTTGGTCCCGGCTGTCATTTATCCATCTTTGACAGTCGTTACAGGTAGTCAGTGGCTCCAAAAGTCTGACATCAGTCTTACCAAGTGGTATCGTATTTCCCAGTATTAACTGGGTTGTGGAGGTCAGATAGGCAGTCGCTCCATGTAAAATACTGGTATTCAGCTGCATCCGTTTAGATTGGAAGTCGACCCCAACATAGTTGGGAAAAGGCTAGGCAGATATACCTTGATGATTATTAAAGCAAGTTCACGAGACCAAACAGTAAATACAATTCCAAGTTTGGTCTTAATTATCTGGCCAAGAACAAACAGGACACAAAGACTGAAATATATAGCGAATTAATCACGTAAGTAGTTATAGTAGGTAGTGCTTCCTCAGGGATTATACTGGGTATACAGGGTGTAAACCACCTCATCACAAAACAGCTAACCAAGCATTCTGTACATCAAACTAAGTAACTTTACGTAAAAATATTGCTGAGAAACTACTTTTTTTGGGTTGATAAATCATGTTTTGTGGTAGAACTCAATGTTACGCACTTAAAACATTGTGCTGCGAGATGGATTCAATAGTACTGGGGTCGTAGTAAAAATCCTACATTAAAAACATGTATTTAAAAAACAAACACTTGTCGAAAAGTTGGAACTTTGACTCCCAATATCTCCGTAACTAGAAGGTTCCCAGGTATGGTGAAGAACAAAAAAATGATCGCTATGACGGGGAGAACAAGTGCCTTTCGGCTACGTTAAAAGGTGTTTTACACCCTTTATTAGTATAGCCAGGAGTGTATTATAGTGTAACAATAGGATCTACTCGTAACTTGAACAATAACTAAGGGAATAGGAAGTGTATTAGGCCCGGGTTCTACAAGGACGGGGCGGAGAGGAGATGTGCAAGATTCGACCAATCACAGGAAAAAAAAAATAAACAAAACTTTTTTTTGCAAAAAATAAAACTGACTTAAAAAAAAAGTGAAAAATAACTTTAGCTTCTGAAGTCAGTGACCTTTGTTTGATTGATTTTTTTTGTCACCGACTTCAGAAGCTAAAGTTATTTTTCACTTTTTTTGTTTTTTTTTGAAGTCGGTTTTATTTTTTGCAAAAAAGTTTTTATTTTCAACTTTTTAGTGGTTCACATGTGCTTGAAACATGGAAAGTGCATACCGTTACAATTACAACAAGCCCAAACTAGGATACAATTGTCTCATTATGGAGTTCCGTGACTCTTGGCTTCATCATCAGATCTGATGGTGAAATGGTTCTTATCGAACGCAAATGCTTCATTTGTTGTAGAAAATACCAAAATCGTTGTACGTTAGCCTATAAAATTTGAAGAGTTCCCTCGATTTCGCTATGATTCCATCATCAGATCGGGACTTGGTGGCTATGGGACCATTTGGCAAGTATAACCTTTCCAACAAAAAAATAATTCTTCAAATTGGTTGGCAAGCGACGGAGTTATACGCGAACAAAAAAAATAAAAATAAATAGAAACATCCGAATTGAGAGCCTCCTCCTTTTTTAGAATTCGGTTAAAAATAACACTGAATGACAAATGTCGCCTTGTGATTGGTCGCTCCTCTCCGCTTTGGTGGAAACCGAGCCTTAATGTGGAGTTGCCCATCAGCGGGCAATTTAATCAGGGAGCTATGGAACGAACCATGTAGGAAAATCTTAATGACCAGGTGAAAAGCACCGTAATACGGATATGAATGAGACATCATCATTTCAGCCGAAAGACGATCACTGCTGGATACTTACCTCCCCGAAAGTGGGGTTTTGACATGATCGCAACGCTTGACAGTCGGGTTGGCGATCGCAGTACGGTTGTTATAAAAGCAAAGAGAACGCAGCTGCCGACTTTCTGGTAATTCTATAGTCGGTTCTCACAACACCTACTCTTTTTGTCCAATACCATACAGTACACAAGGAGACTTATGGACATACAAAAGCTATAACAAAAACAAACACTCAGCATTGGGTTGCCAAAGATGTGAGTATTCAGTAAAACTTCAGATCCAGATATCCATGTAAACTTACATACCGAAGTAACTGTCAGTGTGAGGTCTCCGTAAACTCCTAGGTCCTTGACCAGCAACTATCTTGATGTTTAAAAGAAGACCTTATTTTCTTTAGTACTTATAAACAACTAAAGCGCTCGTAGTGTGCTCGTGGTCTAACACCCACCCCCACCCACTCTCAGAGTCGTACACAACTAAGAAGCGTATATAAAAAAACACCTATACTAATAAAATTAAGTTAAAGAACTGATTATCATTTATATTAATATAAATAATAGCTTCCAACGTTTTTCAATAAACTTAAATGTGTTTTAACTAATACACCAAGACTTCATCGATTTGCAATCGATAAGATGATTTTAGGTTGCTCCGCCCATACGTATACTTAAATCTGTCATTAGCTAATGAACCTTTAAATTATGTCTCAGGGATGAACCGATTAACAAATTTAATGAAAATTTGTGAAGTATTTATTCATTAGGACTAATTGAATGACGATTCTGAGTGTGGCTGTCAAAAAAGGCCCTATTTCACGATGTTCTAATAGCCACTACTTACCGAATAAATTTTAAAAACGAAAAACGAATTCGAATAAAATTATCTGCAAAGTAAGTCAGATTAAGCCCCGGAACATAAAGGGCGAGGAAGGAACATGGATGGGCTTTAGTCGGTAAAAGTCAGACACTCCCTCCCGTTCCACCCAGAGAGTGGGAGAAGTCATTTGATGATTTCCCATCCGATAAACAAAAGATAGTGAAACCTATTTATACAAAACGTCAATTTATTAACCAAAACAGTGTTAACATTTTCTGGAAAAATAACAAACTTTGTGGTAAACCTACATAATATGTTATTTAATAACCTACCCACATTGCCGGCATTTTAAAACATTTGTTTGAGTTTTTGCCCAAAATTACCTTATTTAGTTTTAGCGAATTTCTGGATAATTTTGACTTTACATACTTTGCACGCTTGCGTATAAATGTGTACCATTAGTATACAAACTTTTACTGCCTTTTACAAGGCTATAATAATTGCGAAATTGTTATAAGCACGAATGTGGTCTAAATTATTATCACATATATTATGTGCTTGTGTCATGTTGTTTCCAAAACACACATTTGTTTAAACATGTTTGAAAAGTTTATCGTGGACGTATCTATTATGCTGGGGCTACACTATCGCGATAACGCGAAGATTTGCTTTGTCGCGACACGTCTGGCCAAAGAATTCGTCCTATCGCGATAAATTTCGCGAAAACGAATGCCCTTCGCGCCGTTGTCGGTAAATTGCCGCACATCAAAGGGTTTTGTCGCGACAAAGTTTGTCCAGTTGGCTACACTTCGCGCGCTCTAGTTGACTGCGATACTCCGAGAGGTTTGAACGTGTTTGGTTGAACTTTCTAATCACGGATTGGAATAATGAGAGGATAAGGAAAGATGTAGTAAATAATTGTTAGCCGCCATGTGATACATCGCAACCGCTTCTTCCATGTTTTCCCGCAAATGAATTATCGCGACGTTCTAGATTATCGCGATAGTAGAAAGGTTTTTTCAAGTGTGGCCAAGCTCTTCGTCATAAATCGAACACGAACTTTTATCGCGACAACGCGAACACGAATCTTCGCCTACAAGTCTGGCCGTAGCATCAGAACTTTATTAAATGCAAGATTGTGACAAAAACCGGCCAAGTGCGAGTCGGACCCGCGCGTTAGAAGTTCCGTACCGACTATCGCCTTTAATTTTTAAGTTATTTTTTGTAAAACCGGCAACAGATTTATTTATTACATATTCTGACATTTTCAGCTGTCTACCCATAACGGATCATGACATACAGCCGGCTGAAATACAGACAGATAGACAGACAGACAGACAGACGGACAGCGGAAGCTTAGTAATAGTTACCCTTTGGGTACGGAACCTTTAAATTTCGAACAACAGCATTTATAGCCAAAACTCTGTAAGTTTCTAAAGCGACTTTAAATCTAAATAAGAGCGGTTTCCCAAAACGGAAACAGATATAATGTAGAAAGCAACAATAAAGTGAATATGAACGACAAAGATAAAGTGAAGACATTTTACGTGTGAGTAAAGCACAGATAATAACTTACTCGTAAAGTCAGATATTATACCTATGTGATAAAGATTACTCCAGAAGGTTCAGTTGCTTTCTGACCGACCGAAAACACATACAGGTTGTAAACCACCTCATCAAGAAACCGTCAATCAAGCATTCAAACTAAGAAACTTTATTCAAAAAATATTTCTGGGAAACAACTTTATTTTGGAGTCTAAGAACTCATCAAAACGCACTTAAAACATTGTGCTGGTGAGTGTATTAAAGTGGGTCGTAGAAGGGTTTAAAGTAAAAATTTTACAATAAAAACTTGTATTTAAATAAAAAAAACACTGTCAAAAAGTTTGAACTTAGCTCCCCAATATCTCCGCAATTAGAAGGTTCTAGAAGGTAGTGTAGAACAAAAAAAAACGATCGCAATGACGAGGAATTTACGTGTTCTGAAAAACTTTTTTAAGACAGCTCTCCAAATTCAAAAGTTCTTATGATTGTTCAACATTATTTCAGAACTATTCCATAAACAGGGCATTCGATGTGGTTAATTGAACTTATAGAGTTGTAATGGTGATTTTAATGATTACAAATCTGTGAATTGTGTAACTACAGACGTGTTTCTTGCCTGTAACCTGTAACCTGAAAGTTACAGCTACAAATTGCAAAAAAACGTGAGAAAATTTTGATTTCTCGGTCCATCCTGGTGTTTTCACCTTAATGGTGGCTCAGCACATTTTACGCTAGAGCTGCGCAGAAAACAATTTATTGTAACAGCGGGGCGCAGAGAACAAACGTCTTGACTGAATAATGCGCCAAACCGCCAATACATTCGTGGCATAGTAAAATCAAGGTCCTATGAATTTTGCCCGTTTGTAGGAGCGTTTCCACACGTTACGTAGAATTTGCCTTCTGTAGTATTCTGTGGTTGCAAGCATCAAGTGTGTCGTGATGCTGTTGAATATTCACAAGTCGTGTCCTTGTTATCTTGGTAAGAGAGGAGAAATGATCCGTCACATCTGATTGTATTATCACACACCGTGCACTGGGGTGAAGTTATCAATTTGAACTTGGATGATTTTCCGTAATTTTGTAGGCTCATTTTGTGCCTATTTTTCTCTTCTCACTTAGATGTTGATGCTTGTTATGTTAAGATAACAGTTTTCTTAGAAGAACTCGGAAAACCGACATAATTCTGTACCTTACGAAACCCTTCGCATTGAGGGAAGTTCCACAGTTCAATGCGAAAGTAAGTTTTTTTTGTGTGTAGGTTACCGATCATTCTAAATATGCGTCAGATGTACAGAAACGGACAAAGAGTACCTCTCATCCCGAGAATGAGTACTGTTCCCGATGAAAACAATAATATTGGTCACAAGATAATAGATGGTGTCACACATGTCTTTCGAATCATGGTTGAAATATAATTATTACGACAATATATTTTTGTCACCGACTTTGAAATCAAAGTTATTTTTCACTTTTTTGTTTTTTTGAAGTCGGTTTAGGAAACGTTTAAGGGTTTTAATTGCAATTCATATTAAATTTTTAAGTGCACTACAGAGCCATATTTCTTATTTTCATACAGTAAAATTGCTAAATTAATAAACGTGTAAATATTTGACAGCTATTTGCGTCGTTGCCAACTTTTGGGATACGCACTCTTAATGGGTCCTAAGTTCAGAGCTGTTATATTTGATTCCAATAATAGATATGGCAAAAATGCTTGAACGCACGGAAATTTGCTCTAGTTTCTACAAGGTCCGTATAGTAAATAACTCCGGATGTAACCTGTACGCTATCCAACATAATATTGCGAAAGTTCTGAGGTAACAAACTCAAAAAACAAAAAAAAAAACATACAGTCGAATTGATAACCTCCTCTTTTTGGAATTCGGTTGAAAACGCGAAGATTGTCAAATTCAAAATTAACGCAAGCGAAGCCGTAGGAAAAAGCTAGTATGACATAATTTTCAGTTATCTCGGAAAATCTACTAAGTACCTAAATCCGTGATGTTACTTACGCATTGTAGACTAAACGCTTAGAATGTCTGGGTATACAAGACGAGGAACATATTTTAAATAATTGAGGCTCAAAAGGTCAGGTTTGAAGTCGTTATCACTAACACTACGTGATTAAATTACTGCCCAGACCAGAGGTTCCCAAACTGCGCGCGCCGCAGAGAGTAAAGTAAAGGGGAGCCGTGTGGCTTACTGGGTTACGGGCCCCCGGGGTTGCGGGCCTGTTCGAAAGAGATACTGCGGCCCCGTAATATAAAGGGCGAGGAAGGAACATGGATGAGTTTTAGTCACTAAAAGTCTGACACTCCCTCCCGCTCCGCCCAGAGTGGGAGAAGTTATTTGATGATTTCCCACCCTAAAAAAATAGGCACCGTGTGGCGTTTCTCTAAATTCTTATTTGTCATTCTGCAGAAATTAAACTTAAGCAAAACCGCGGACAGCGCCGTACCTACTTGTAAATGAAACAATAAACTTTTTTAGTTTACAAATCTACAGCTTGATGTGTTGACTCTTCTCACGGAATGATTTTCGAAATGGGTACCTTGCCGAAGTCGATGCCGAAAAATTTGCGTGGATCCATGATCCTTTCCATGCACAAGATCCATCAGAATTCACTTGGCAACGAGAGTCTCGCTGTAACTCTCTCGCGACAGCAGCCTTAATACAAAATATGCGTTGTGATTTGATATTTCTTGAGTTAAATTTTATATTTTATAAGACGCCAGCCTCATGTTGTGGATGTTTAATTTTTTGTGCTATAAACTTAATACCTTGTTTGTTTGGACTAACTAGCGTGCCGAGACCAAGTACTAAACCTGTAATTAGTGCGCCGCGATCCGCAAAAGTTTGGGAACGCCTGACCTAGATTAAACGTGGACGTACACCTAGTCGTAGCGCAGCAGCCGTATGTGCCGCATCAGTCTTCGTGTCTTTAGTAGTGTAGTTCGTGTCGTTAGTGTTTATGGTCTTGCGCACTTATCTGCATCGTACGCGCTGAATCGCATCCGTAGAGCGCTTTCAAATTAGACGGTTGATGTCCGGACGGTTGATGTCCGGACTGCTGTAGTCCGGTTATCGTACTGCGTGCGGTTGTAATTTTTTACACAAAACAACCGTGTGACAGCAGTTCGACATCAACCATATTTCTGTTCGGCACTCGCCGCACTCAACTTTCGTGCCGAATTTGATAAAGTCTTTTTGCTCTGCTGGAATTCGTAAAACTCACACAGCTTTTTATTGAAATGCGGGTCCTTCGGCAAGGAAATACTATTTCCTATACCTATAGATTTATGAAATGCGATGCCTGCGGCGCGTACGGCTCCTGCTAGCAAAACTTTACAGAACGTAAATCTGCGGAAAATCCCAAAATCCAACATAAAAAGCAATCAAATTGAGACTTTAAGTACCTTACCCCAAAAAATAGGTCCAGTCCATTGAAAGTCAGTGAACCTTTGTAATTGTCATCATTATGACCGCGGCTTTTGATGTAAGGGGTCGGAATTATGATCCTTTGAATATTGTGCTATCTGCCACGCCAGACACGATGGGTTGGCCAATGGCTGCCTCATGAGGCGCATTCAAATACTTTTTTATTGCCTGGTTATGTAGGCTGTGTCCAAACAATAACAGCCAATCGGGTCAATCTTAAGGTCAAGCCGTGCTTGCCTAGGTTGGTCTGTTGATGGGTAACCCTTACATATCGAGTTTTCTCAGTGCCTCGTAAATCACGTTAAACTGTTGGTCCCGGCGTCATTTGTCCATCTTTAACAGTCGTTACAGGTAGTCAGTGGCCCAAAAAGTTTGATAACCAGTCTTACCAAGTGGTTTCGTATTAACCCAGTATTAACTGGGTTGTGGAGGTCAGATAGGCAGTCGCTCCATGTAAAATACTGGTAAGGCTAGGAAATGATGATGTAGACTGTGTCACTTTTTCTAAGACCTACTTACATGACTAAATCATAACATAACACAACGCTCGGAAGCCCCTAAGGGTAAGGCAATGGTCTATTTATTTATTTATTGGATCTCCAACAGAAACAACACAATTACATTATAGTATACAGATAATAGGGGAAACAAGTGTGCGCTTCCAATTATAGGAGACCACATCATTCACTTATAATCTAGGTAGGTACAGTAAATTTGATAAGGTAAACTACAATTGTATCTAAACAAATCAAAATACATTACACAAAGATATTATACAAAAGAAACGAGGCGAATTACATAAACGTTGAACTATAATAACAACGGAAGTGAATAATAACAAAAAAAAGAAATAGATGTTAAAAATAACAAAATATTACGACTTGGGTACTGTGACGTTTAAGTCTTTTTTAAACTTAGCTAATTTGCAGTCTACCTGATAATACACCCACATTTCGCAAGTTAAGAATAGGTTCACACAGTTAAGTATAAGTGGACACCAGATAGTTGGTATACTACATTATATACTTTTTGTTTGTACATACTTATTACACACTAGCGGACGTCACGCGGTTTCACACGCGTAATTCCCGTTCCCGTGAGAGTACGGGGATAAAATATATCCTATGTTACTCGTGGATAATGTAGCTTTCGAATGGTGGAAGAATTTTTAAAAACGGTCGGACGGACGGTTAGTTTTTGAGCCTATTCATTACAACCAAACAAACAAACAAACAAAGTTTTCCTCTTTATAATATTAGTGTAGATGTAGATATCATAAACACCGAGTCGTAACCCGTAGTCCCGGTGGGTCGACCCATTACCGGGTCCATGGGTTATTTTAATTACCCGTGGTTCCATAGCATTAGGGATCGGAAACAAATGTTCATGCTCATCACACAAACATTTGCTTCAATCGGGATTCAAACCCAGGACACTAAGAACGTATGGCAGCCTCACTACCGCTACGCCATTCGGGTCGTCAAACGTGATAGCCTGGTAGATAAACGAGCCTGTGATTCCTGATGGTCAAACCCAACAACCCTTTGCCCGAGCCGGGAATTGAACGCCGGCAGTCGCGCTTGTGATCCCTCGACCTATAAACCTCTCTCACCACTAAATAATTTTGTTAATGTATTTAGCGCTGAACATGTTTAAAAATATCGTTCCATCTCTGAACAACATATTTTGAAAATAGCAGAGACGCAAAAATTACGTTTTGTGAAAACCGGCCATAGCTTAGGTCATCATTCTCCCCTTCCCCTAATCCAATTCATTTGAGGTTCAGCCTGTCTTCTTCTTCCATACGTTTCTCTATTACTCGTCATCTCTTCTGACACCTCCTTTCTTGTCACATCATCCTTTACACTAAGCCGCATTCATAGACAAAACGTTTGGTCTTTTCATTTGTTTGTTTTGCTTATGTTTACTTTTTAAGCTATTGCATAGCTTCTATCGCGAGCCTTGAGCGTGGAGACCGAATCCAGAAATTCCGTAACGAAAATAACCTAACGAAAAAAACCTAACACCAAAGAGTATGACATGTAAACCTATAACACCCCATGTCACCCCATGTCAGACAATGACAAGCTAGTTTTCTTTTTAATATAATTATTGACGTAACTAGGAGTTGTAGGTTGTATACATTTGATGTTAGACCTTCTTTGTTACCATTTTTTATCAACTTTTGCAATGATAATTATTTATGTATTTTATTTTTCCGCTTGTTGCCAGCTCGAGGATCAAACGCAGACTGAATGATCAGGCTCGGCCTGTTATGCTACGGCCAGACTTGTAGGCGAAGATTCGTCGTTCGCGTTGTCGCGATAGAAGTTCGTGTTCGCTCTATGACGAAGTGTTTGGCCACACTTGGAAAAACCTTTCTACTGTCGCGATAATCTAGAACGTCGCGATAATTCATTTGCGGTAAACAGGGAAGAAGCGGTTGCGATGTATCACATGGCGGCTAATAATTATTTACCTACTACATCTTTGCTTATCCTCTCATTATTCCAATCCGTGATTAAAAAGTTCAATCAAACACGTTCAAACCTCTCAGAGTATCGCAGTCAACTAGAGCGCGCGAAGTGTAGCCAACCACACGAACTTTGTCGCGACAAAACCCTTTGATGTGCGGCAATTTACCGACAGCGGCGCGAAGGGCATTCGTATTCGCGAGGATTATCGCGATAAGACGAATTCTTTGGCCAGACGTGTCGCGACAACGCAAATCTTCGCGTTATCGAGATAGTGTAGCCCCTGCATTATAATTGCATAAGTTGATAAAAAATGCTATGCAATAGCTTTACCGCGGCAGTCCCCGAGTGCCACACGTTTTTTTTTTACATAATTTTGTTGTATTGTTAATTTTACCATTTTTGTGTCTTGTCCTGTGACTAATAAATACCTTTTCTTTCTTTCAATAATTTTTCATAAACATTAAGGAGTTAAATTAAAACTCAATAAAATGTACGTCAATAACAACTTATGACTTGTTTAATTAATTTTATGGTCTGTAATTTCATTTTAATGGTTTCTATTTATAGATGAAAAAGAAAACAGCTGTCATTTTTTGTTCTGTTTCCAAATATTCCGTTTCGAGAGAATTTTTCCCCATACAAATGTTTGTTCATTATTTATTTTGTTAATTATGTTCGGGGACTGTTAATTAGTGGATAATGAATAGTAGATTGTATCATAAGGGAGCAAAATAATATTTTTACGGCGAGCCAAAAATATATTTTGCGCCCTAGTGATACACTCTACTTTTCATCACCCACTATGAGAAAATAAAAGGCGCCTCATATTTTATTGTAATATTGATATTTAATGAAACAGAGTAACAACTAAATTGAAATTAAGTAGTATCTAATAATAAAACAACTAAAAACTTATATTTACATTTGAGACATTTTCACAATTTTGAAAATTAATTGTTACAGTTTTATTAGGAATAGAGATTGTTGTAGATTTAATTTTATTCTGCGTGTTTGAAATAATGTCAGAATGTGGCTCATTTTGAGGAAAATGTGACGGTGAATCTCTTTGTTTGGATGTAGATGGGCGCGGCGACAGTGGCATGGATGGATTAACTGAAGGTTGCAATTTAATGTTTTCCACGATGCGTTCACATGTTTTCGCCTTGTTCTCAATGGAATCTTCTATATATCCCTCTGCTACAGCACTCGACTTCCATCCTCCATGTCGCTTGAGAACAGTTAAGTCCGCTCCAGAATCTGCCAACAGGGTAGCAGAAGTGCGACGAAAACAATGTCCTGTATATAGCTTGATATCTGGTAACTTCAAATAAGTAGCGATTTCTTGTGGCATGTAAGAAATTTTATTTTTTCCCATAACTTGTTTGAAGCACTTGCCATTTTGATAACGGATGAAAAACCGATTGGTCTTTATATCAGCAGGACGCAGGTCCAGGTATTTCTGTACAATAGTTTTGTATTCTCCTCGGATTACGAAGGATCGGTCAATTTTTGTTTTTGTGTCTGTCAGCTTTACTAACAGTAAATTATCCGAGTGATTTTCGACATCATCAACAGTTATTTTTAAAAGTTCATTGCCACGACAAGCTCCATGTACTCCGAAAATTAAAGCCACCTGTAACAAAACCGAATGTGAATAAGACAAGTACCTATCTATCGAAGTACAGGTTACAATAAAATGCGCATTTTAAAACACTGGTTATACTTTACTAATCCACCATATATACATACATAGTTACTTACTTTTACGGCAAGAAAGATGTTGTCGGGTGCCTCATTAAGGAAAGTCTCCACGTTTTTGACTGAGAACACTTTGGATTTTTTAGGTTTAAATCCATCAGACATCCTCTTCAGATACGCTATTAATTTCGAATATGTGTCCAGTTTTACGTCGTTATTAGAACTGACTGTTGATTTTAGCATTGAGTAGGTACTCCAAAGTGTGGAAGGTTGTTTAGTTTTGGCTAAGTACTGGAAGTAGGCCAAAAACACAGATTCTGAAAAATTCTTGGCGCCTCTTGAATTTCTCCATTCAATAAAATTACCATAAGCTTTCATATATTTCTCCCGGGATTTTGCAGGTAGTAGATTATCCATCACATTTCTTGCGTCAGTTCTAATACTATCAGGAGTTAATTCTATACTTTCACTGTCACTTGAAGAACTCATTTTTCAAAACAAAATCATGAATTTCTATCAATCCGTGAAAATTGACGAAAACGCGGGCTATAGTTCGCGCGTTTTTAATTTTATTTCTTTTTTTTTTTGTATTCAGCCGGCGCGCGGCGCTACTATGGGCCGTCGCACCAGCCAGTCTTTATTCAAACAATATTTGCGTTCGATTTCTTGGGCGCTGAACACAAGATGTTCCAAATTCAAAAAGTGCGCGGCAAAGATAATTGCGGCGCACTTATAAAGAGGATTAAAAACTCATTACTGCCCGCTAAAAGTTTCTTATAGAAAACACCACCTTTGGGTGCACTTAAAGGCGAACCAAGTCGTCTTTTTCGAATAGATGGGATGAAAAGATTTTTAATAAACACCTTGGCACTTCGGGTTTATACAAAACAGAATAACAGAAAAAGTAAACTTCATGTAAATTACGACAGCTGTAAAGCCATTATTTTATATTTTTCCAAATCTATGTTATTTTAATGAAATAGTTGAAACTAAATTATAATAAAGTTATTAAAAAAAAATACGTGTTGTTTAATTAATACTTAACTTTATGTTCTTTCAATTTTAAATCGCGCTGTAATTGAGTGGATGTATGGAGAGTGGGAACATGGTTGTTGAGTTGATAATAGAACTACTTTTTTAAAATAATATGACAGCTGTCAGTTGAAACCGATTCTCCCTAGGGCTAAAAAGAATTACTTTCAACCCGCTCCTCGGGCAACTTCAGACCTTCCTTCCTAGTATGAGTAATGAAAATTAATTTTTCTAAGCTCTTCTTCTTCTAGAAATAGCTTCTCCAATATCGCCGGAACTAGAGGATTCCCAGGTGCGGTCCAGAATAAAATAATGATAATAATGACATTACACTAAAGTAACGACAGCAACATAATTATTATTCTAAGATCACAATGTAATTACAACGAAATACTACTTAAAAGCGACTTACCTGAAACCACAGCAAACGCCAACAATACAACGAAGATAACTAAAACAGTAGGTTTCATTTTGTAGGTACTGAGATTTTTACACTTTCTTACATAAAGAAACGTTCGTGCTTTATATAGGTACGTGAATAGGCAAAAGAGTCCATAATTTTCTAGTCTATGTCACAATAATTATTTCTGATAAGAAGCTCGTTCAAAATGTTTAAGTAGGTAATTATTGTGTGTTTATCTTTATCATAATTTGTCTGTAAAATAATACTCGTAGTAGTCATAAACACCACAGAATAAAGACCGTAGAAGAAGAGCAAAGATAGAAGGCCCTTACCTCTGCAGAGGATGGCAGAAGGCTGAATTGGACGATAATGATGATGGTAGTGTAATATCACATAAAGAAAATTTAAATGAACTGATAGAATATAAATACATATGTCGGAGAAGCAGCATCTATCTCGACATCATCAGTGTTCACGTAGTCTAGTGGGCGTCAATTGGGTGAAATGCCAACAACAACTAGTGTGCTCAGCAATTATATTCGAGCAGCAGGTTCGCGACACCGATCCAACTTCATCACCAGCGATCCACCAGGATCCTTGATCCACCACCGTTCTCCCAGCAATCCTTGCTCCGTCACCGCATGTGTCAAGACCATCAAGCCAGTAAAGATGCGGCCTCGACCCTACTCCGGACATTTTATCCTCTGCTCTGATTTGACATGATACAAAGCACTTTTAAAGAAATATGTTTAATTTTACACAATATTAAATAGTGATAAATCAAATCGAATAAAATTTGGATTTCGCAAGTTATTTCAAATTAACAATCAATCTTATCAATTGATCGTATGCAATCAACTTTCAACTCTTCTTTTACTTCCTCTGACATAATAATATAACACCAGCATTAATAATTATAGAAGATGAAACGTCGAAGCTTGAGGTTGATATATACTAGGTTGACGCTTGACACCAAAAAGAAAAGGATGAACGCCAAGACAAGATTGCCTTTAACAAAGTTGCTAAGTCCTGCAAGAAGGTTCCTACTTACATAGGTTACAAACTTGCTTCGTTCACGCGGGTACAATTTTTTATTGTCCCTAGCAACATTGATCATTATTAATCGAGTTCTCTTCAAAGTTCGAATGAATCGGTATCTTCTAGGCAAGCGTACTTCATCCTTCCATATCATTGCTTCACATCAGCCAAATAGCAGGCAAACGATAGCCAGCCAGCCAGCATTAAAAAAATATTATGAAAATGAGATCCTTTTGTCAGTTTTCGAAGGGATAATTATCTAACGACGCGGGCATAAGTTAGTCCAACATAATTTCGGCAAATAAATGTTGCATTGCCAGAATATTTGAAACCTCTCAGATGTTTTGCGGTATTAAGGCTTCAGCTGCCAAGATTTATGATACATTGCGGTTTAAGGGATGTTCATCTTGGGACGTAAGGGAAATGCATGTGTGTGGATGCTGCTCAAACAATGGGCCCTTAAGCCGATGATAAATGAGGCCCTTAACTTGTCAAGATGACAGTAAATCTCGAAACACCGTCAGGCCTCTGCAAAGAAGAGGCTGTTATTATTTTAGGATGAAAACTGTGTCTTATAGAAAGGCACATCTTTTGATGTGAAGCAAATATAGTAACAAATGCCGTTCGGAAAAAATGATCGTCTCGTTTTAGCAACACACCAACTTGTTTATATAATGGGTTTTTAGCCTGAACGGACCAAATCGAATGGACAGCAATCCGTTCAGACGTAGACGAAAAACGTTTTCACGAACATAATGTTAAAGAAGCCATACAATTCGAACTAGGTCTATATCCTCATGTAGATACTTTAATTTCTCGAGAAAATTCAATTTTTATAAAGAATTCATTTGTCATGACTGTACAGTGTACAGTCTCTGCCTAACCCTTTGCAAATTACAAGTTCTTAAATTTTATGTTAAAACATGCAAAAATACGTATCCCTGTTTACCTTCAAAATGTTCATGTCCTACCTTCAATCATCATCATCATCATTTCAGTCGAAAGACGTCGACTGCACGACACATCCCTCCCCAAAGTGCCGCCACATTTACCGGTCCCGTGCGACTCGCATCCAGCGGATTCCTGCAGCCTTCATCATATCATCTGTCCACCTAGTGTGAGGCCTTCCAACGCAACGTCATGGGTCCTCCAGTTTGCGGTCGCCACTACAGAACTTTTCGGCGCCATCGGCCATCCATTCTGCGAGCAATGTGCCCAGCCCAGTGCCACTTAATGGAAAGAGAAAAAAAAAAAAAATTGCAAAAAATATAACCGACTTTACACAAAAAAGTGAAAAATAACTTTAGCTTCAGAAGTCGGTGACCTTTGTTTGATTGATTTAGTTTTTTGGTCACCGACTTCTGAAGCTAAAGTTATTTTTCACTTTTTTGTGGTTCATATGTGCTTATCCTTTCACAGCGTAAGGGCGTGATTTTTTGTTATGAACTGGTGTAAACAATAGACAGACATGAGATTTCAGCGATCCTAGTACATTGGCTATCATTTATTGAGGAGTTCCCGTTGCCTATCTTCCGAAGTTCTTCATTAGATCTTTACCAAATTGAAATGGTATCACTCCAATAACGTACTCTTCCTAAAACTACCCAAATCGCTTCTGGTGTGCCTATAAAATTTCAGGAAATCCCTCTATTTCTCCAGGATCCCATTTAATGGAACTTAACACATCTAACTGTCGAAATCTGGGTGTATTGTACACTTCTGCGTACTCCCTCAGAGCATACAAGCGTGCTGTTACGTCATTATGTTACATAAACAATAAACAACCAAGCGATTGCAGCAATTACTGCAGCTTTGCCGTGTATTTTTGAAGAGTTCCATTGTATATCTCGGAAGATCACCATCAGATCTTCAGCAAATTAAAATGGGACCAAACGAGAAGCACCAGCTTTCAAATAAAATAAGAATCATCAAAATCGGTTTACCCAGTCGAAAGTTCTGAGGCAACAAATACAAAAATACAGACGAATTGATAACCTCCTCTTTTTGGAAGTCGGTTGAAAATGGTTGACATCTTTAAATCAATATTTGTTCAAATCGGATCACATGGTTGATGAGCTTCTATCGGACATTTGGATGTCAGATAGAAGCAAGTGCAAGTAAAAAGTGCAAGTTTTCATTATAAACACAACATGAAAACGTATATTTATCGCGAACTTTACCTTTAATTTAAGCCCGACGTTTCGACCGGTTCGGACTATTAGTGTAGTGTGCTGTCCTAGTGCGAACCGGCCCTAATTATTTATGAAGATCAAGTTTAGTGAGGGTAGTTGAATAAACGCCTTCGCTTTGCTGTCGCGGTACCTCCAATTCAGTCACCCCGCGACCACGGCTGGTGCAATCCAGTCGAAACCTCAGGGTTAAATTAAAGGTAAAGTATGCGATAAATACCTGTTTTTTATAATGTGTCCTGAACGTGAAATTTTATAAAAAAAAATAAGAGCAAGTTTTACTTATATCTAGTCTTGCCTTGAAAACCAGTGGATGATGTTATTATGTTTCTTTCAGTTAAAAGCTGTTAGTTTGATATAACAAATAGACAATTAAATTTTATTTATATGACTTGAGAACTCGCGTCGCGCGCCGTCTTATTTACTTATAAAGTTCTGTCAAAAGAGCAGAAAATACTTTTAGGTACTCAAATAAAAGCGATCACTTGAAAGGTGACGTTGATCGCTCACTTCAAAGGGTCTACTCAAATGGTCTTTAAACTGTCAAGACTTGCTGTAAAGTTATTTTTTTTTTAAGCAAAGGATGAACGCCAAGACAATACTGCCTTTAACAAAGTTGCTAAGTCCTGCAAGAAGGTACCTACTTACATAGGTTACAAACTTGCTTCGTACACGCGGATACAATATTTTATTGTCCCTAGCAAAATTGATCATTATTAATCGAGATCTCTTCAAAGTTCGAATGAATCGTATCTTCAAGGCAAGCGTACTTCATCCTTCCATATCATTGCTTCACATCAGCCAAATAGCAGGCAAACGATAGCCAGCCAGCCAGCATTAAAACAATATTATGAAAATGAGATTTTTTTTCGTTGAGTTTCTTATATTTCGGCGATGTTGTAATCGCACAGATATATTTATTTATTTATTCATGTATCTACGCACTAAACACTAAACAGAACATTACATAGTACAAAGGAACTGCTTATTTCATAAGAAATCTCTGCCAGCAGACCTGCGAGAGGAAAGTTGGATTAGAAATGTAGACACAGTGTGTAGAAAAAACAAACCGGAAAAATTAAAGTCAAACCATGATGAAAGGTCTGGATAAACTGAAGTTATTACGGATGGATAGAATGATTTTGACCTTGAGAAACCTCCTTGAGACCTTGACCTTGGTTCCTCGACCTTTGTGAACTTGCGAGGGTTGTATTGATGATTTTGATGATTACCATTTCTGTAGCTACGTACATACGTCACGAACGTCACGTCACGTCACACTCACGAACAATATTTTAATCAACATACAACCTAGTACATGGCCATGAGCAATTGCAAAAAAACGTAAAAAAATTGAAACTTAACAGACCCGCAGAGCATGCGTAGTTCATACAAACGTAAGGGCGGAATATAATAAACAAAGCAAACCGCCGGCAACGGCAAAAACGGAGGAGGAGAGGAAGAGAGGAGGAACGTGGTGTCGGAGTCCGACGCCGCGTTGAGTGAGGTGAGTGCTGCGGGAGGCTCAGGGAGCTCCCGCCGCGAGGGTGCCGGGGCTGCTGCGGAGAACAGTAAGTTCTTCCGCAAGCGGCCCAGGCAGGATGGCGACCGATCGTCGTCCTCGGAGGAGGAGCAGATGGCCTCTGCTCGCAAGATCCCCACCAGCAAGCGCGGGGGGATCCGAGGCAAGAGGGGGGGGCCCTCTGCCTCCGAGAGGTCGGCAAGACCGGCCGAGGAGGGGCGCCAGCCGGGCATGACAGCAGCCCAAGGGTCTGGCAGCGAGGCGGGTGCACCTGGCGGCTCCGAGGCGGAGCGTAAGGCCAGGTTCACCAAGGAGGTGGAAGCCGCCATAAAGACGGTGGCCCTGAAAGTAAAGACATCGTCGAAACTCAGGGCCATACCCGCGGCTTCCGCCTCCATCATGGCGGCAGCGGAGGCCAATTTTTCGGGGCCTCCCCCTCCCTCGGCAGAGGGAGACGAGTTGGCCAAACTGCGGGCCGATGTGGCCCGCCTGACGGCCGCCATGGAGCTTCTCCAAAAGGAGAATGCGAAGCTCCAGGCGGACCTAGCCAGCCTACGCCAGCCCAGCCATCGCGTGGCACCTCAAAGTGGCCCAGACGCCAAGCCAGCCCATACCAGTGAAGAACCAGAATCCTGAACCTGGTGCAAAAAGAACTGGCTGCCTTCCAGGCGCGGTTCTCCGTCCTGGAGGGGATTGTCCTGCGCCCCCCCCTTGGTGCAAATACGGGACCGACGGTCTCGTATGCGGCTGCTGCGGCTGTTGCGACCGGACCGCGACCGTCCAACCAGCCCTCCAACAGGGCTGCGCTGCCGCCCCCGCCCCCAGTTAAGCCGACTCCGGCCACCCAGGTGGCGGCGCCGGGTAAGAAGAGGGCGGCGGCCCAAAAGAAGGGCAAAGCAGCGGCACAGGTGGTGACTGCAACAACACCAGCGCCAGTGACAAGCGGACCAGCGCCTGCGGCACGTCATCCGCCGCTGCCGTCACCACCGCCCCCCAGCCCCCTACACCTCCCTCGGCTGAAGCCGAATGGCAGCTTGTCGGGGAGAAGCAGAGGGGGCGAAAGGCGGCCAAAAAGGCCCGCAAAAAGGAGAGGCAGCGCCAAAAAAAGGCGCGAAAGGTCGCGGCTAGGCTTCGCGCCCCGAAGACCGCAGCTGTAGTGATCACACTACAGCCGGAGGCGGCAAAGAAGGGCGTGACCTACCGCGATCTGCTGGCGAAAGTAAAGGAGACGGTGGATCTCGGGGAGCTTGGGATCACCGGGGGCCTCCGGCTTAAAGTCACCGCAACGGGGGCTCGAACCAGCGGCTCGTCCGCTGACGCTCTGGCTGAAAAGCTGAGAGCGTCCCTAAACGCGGACGAGGCCCGGGTGTCCAGACCCGTCAGATGCGCAGACTTACGCGTCATGGGTCTGGACGACTGTGTCACCGTGGAGGAGGTGGTAGCCGCCGTCGCTAGGTCCGGGGGGTGCTCTGCCGAGCAGATCAAGGCGGGCACCCTACGGCCGGGCCCTACGGGAATGCGAACCATTACGGTGAGCTGCCCCGTGACGGCGGCGAAAAGTATTGTGGAGGGCCGAAGGCTTTTGGTGAGCTGGGTATCAGCGCAGGTGAAACTGCTGGAGCCCAGACCTCTGAGGTGCTATCGCTGCCACGTGGGTCACCACGTGTCAGTGCAATGCGCCTCGGAGGTTGACCGCAGTGGCCTCTGTTTCCGCTGCGGTCAGCCCGGGCACGTGTCGGCGACTTGCAGCGCTGCGCCGCACTGCCCCGCGTGTGCGGCGGCTCGCAAGCCGGCCGATCACCGGGCTGGGAGTAAGACCTGCGCTGCTCCCGCCAAGCCCAGAGCCAGAGGTAGGGGAAGGCCCTCCGCCACCTCCGCCAACGCCACCGTCGCCACCGCCGCTGCCGCGACCGCCACAGCCGCTGCCGCTGTCACCGCTGCTGCCGTCCAGGGCACGGCAAGTTCGCCCGTAGAGGGGCCCTCACAGGAGGCCGGTAGGGAGGAGGCGACAATGGAATGCCAGTAACGGCGCCATTACGCCTCCTCCAGGCGAACATCAACCACTGCGCCTGTGCTCAGAATCTGTTGCTTCAGAGCATGGCGCAGTGGTCGATTCACATCGCTGTGGTTGCTGAGCCGTACTTTGTCCTGCCCAGGGAAGACTGGGTGGCGGACCTTGACGGCTCAGTGACCATAGTTTCATCGGCCGCCGCCGGTACCCCGACCCTTGAAAATGTCAGGAGGGGTCGGGGGTGCGTAGCAGCACGGTTCGGGGAGATCGACGTGGTGGGAGTTTACTTCTCCCCGAGCCGAACTCTCGCCGAGTTCCACAACTCTCTCGCAGAGTTGAGTGTCGTCGTCGGAAACCATTCCCTCCCCGTGCTTGTCCTCGGGGACTTCAATGCCAAGAACTTGGCTTGGGGTTCTCGTTGTACAGATGTGCGGGGAAGGATGGTGGAGGACTGGGCCCTGGAGAAGGGCCTGGACGTCCTTAATCGGGGTTCTGTTCCCACGTGTGTGCGGATGCGGGGCGAGTCGGTGGTGGACATCTCGTTCGCTAGCCCCGCTCTGTCGCCGCGTGTCGTTGACTGGCGTGTCATGGAGGGGGTGGAGACATATTCCGACCACCGGTACATCCGGTTTGACGTCTCCACCCAGTCCTCGAGCGCGCCGGTCCAACAGGCCCCGAGTGGTCCGCGTTGGGCGCTGAAGCAGCTGGACCGGGAGCTCCTCCTGGAAGCCTCGATCGTGCAGGCCTGGGTGACATCACCGGACAGGCCTGCCGACGTTAATAGCGAGGCAGAGTGGTTCCAGGAGACCATGTCCGACATTTGTGACGTGGCAATGCCCCGAGTCCGGCCAGGAAGCGCCCGACGTCAGGTGTACTGGTGGTCGCGCGAAATAACGTCTCTACGCGAGGCGTGTGTTGAAGCGCGGCGCCTGTACGCCAGGCATCGCAGGCTCCGCATCCGCCCGCCCGATGCGGCAGCCATTGAGGCGGAGCTGTACGAGGGATACAGAGCGGCGAAGACCGCCCTCCGAGACGCTGTCCTGCGGGCCAGGGAACTGGCCCGCTCGGAGATGCTGGAGACTCTCGACAGAGATCCGTGGGGGCGCCCTTACAAGATGGTGCGGAATAAACTCCGCACCTGGGCCCCCCCGCTGACGCAGAGTCTCCGGCCAGAGCTCGTGGAGGACGTGGTGAGCGCTCTGTTCCCCTCGCGGGGGGAACATCCGCCCCCGCCTATGGCTCCGCCACCTGCGGTGCCGGAAGAGGACCCAAGCGACGACGACGACACTCCGGAAGTGACTGGGGTAGACCTGAGAGTGGCGGTAGAGAGGCTCAAGGCCAAAAACACCGCCCCGGGACCCGATGGCTTGCCTGGCAAAGCCTGGGTCCTGGCCTCGGACGCGGAGGCTCTCGGGCCCCGACTAAAAGGGCTCTTAAGCGCATACTTGGAGAGAGGCCAGTTCCCGCTTCGTTGGAAGACGGGGAAACTGGTCCTCATCCAAAAGCCGGGGCGCCCTGCGGACTCTCCATCCGCATTTCGGCCCATCGTGCTGCTCGACGAGGTGGGCAAGCTCTTTGAGAGAGTCATTGCAAACCGCCTCGCCGAGCACCTAGAGGGGATGGGGCCGAATCTTGCGGAGAACCAGTTTGGTTTCCGCAAGGGGCGCTCTACAGTGGACGCCATCATGCGCGTGAGAGCCCTCACGACGGGGGATGCGATATCCCGGGGCGGAGTCGTCTTGGCGGTGTCTCTCGACATCGCCAACGCCTTCAACTCCCTGCCCTGGAGCTGCATCAGGGAGGCACTCCGGTATCACCGGGTGCCGACCTACCTCTGTCGTGTGGTCGGGGACGATTTGACGGACAGGGCCGTCATCTACCCCAGTCGCTGCGGAAATTGGAACCGGCGAGAGATGTCGTGCGGTGTCCCACAGGGATCGGTTCTGGGACCGCCCCTGTGGAACATCGGTTACGACTGGGTGCTGCGCGCGGACCTCCCTAGTGGTGTCAGCGTCGTCTGCTACACGACACCCTGGTGCTGGCACAGGGGAGGTCGCACGAGGCGGCGGCCGAAACTATGACACGCGGGGTTGCGATAGTCGTTGAGAGGATCCGGCAACTGGGTCTCGAGGTGGCATTGCACAAGTCCGAGGCCATGTGCTTTCATGGGCCTCGGAATGCGCCACCGTCGGGATCCACACTGACGGTAGGAGGGGTATCCATCAGCGTCGAGTCGAAGTACCTAGGACTCGTCCTCGACAGCCGGTGGAACTTCGTGGAGCACTTCCGACGTTTGGCCCCCAGGCTGGAACGGACCGGGGCTGCCTTCAGGCGGCTCCTGCCCAACCTTGGGGGGCCAAACGCCTCCTGCCGCAGGCTCTACGCGGGGGTCGTGCGGTCCATGGCCCTTTACGGGGCCCCAGTGTGGGCGCGTTCGTTGAAGCGGCGTGCCGCTCACTATCTGAACGCGCCCCAAAAAGTGGTGGCCGTAAAGATGGTCCGTGGGTACCGCACGATGTCCTCGTGACGGCGATCGGCGGCGGCGACCTCTCGCGTCCGGCCCTGGTTCAATCCATGGTCCGGAGCGAGACGGAATGGGAAGCCGTTGCCTCCTTCTGCGAAGCAGTCATGCTAGCGAAGGAGGTGGCGGAACGAGAGAGGGAGAGATCCTCTCTTCCCGGCCGCCGCGGGAGACGCAACGGGCGTCGGGGGCCACATGGTGGCTACCGGCCACCGTAGATGCGGGCCTGTGGACGACTGGCTATGGGCTAGCTAGCCGTCCGTCCGTCTAACGACGACGACAGGCCGTGTCGACGGCGCGTTCGTGTTCCACGCGCGCCTCAAAGAGATGTCAGCATAAGGGGAGGGGCCCGCAAGGGCCGAAGCCTGCCGGGGTTGCGGGCCTGTTCGAAAGAGATACCGCGGCCCCGGAACATAAAGGGCGAGGAAGGAACATGGATGGGTTTTAGTCAGTAAGAGTCTGACACTCCCTCCCGCTCCGCCCAGAGTGGGAGAAGTCATTTGATGATTTCCCATCCTAAAAAAAAAAAAAAAAAGGCCGGAATATAATGACCACCAAAAATAACTTTGTGACCATTAACATCTATCACTTAGAATATCAATTGATCACCAAAATTTGAAAATTGAGCACCAAATTTTGTAAATTGAGCACCAAATTTTAATGATGTGTTTGATGACTAACAAATTTTGCCTAGGCCAACTTGGGGCTTGGAATTTTTTTATTAACGTGTGAATACTACAATCAAATTGCACTGCAAGCTTTTGTTTTGAAATGAATTGTGCTGCAGCTGCAGCCTACCGCGACTTCTATTTATATAAAAGCCGCGGTGGGCTGCAGCATCATCATCTGCGTAGCCTTTCTCTAACTTTTTATCTTCGGGTCGGTCTCACCACATGCAGTTGAATACCATTATTTTATGTGAAGCGACTGCCTATCTGACTTCCACTGCCCAGTTACTGCATTATACGATACCTTTTCTTAAGATTGATAGTCAGGCTGAGACCAGCCGCGGCTGTAATTGCGCTTTGAAAAAAAATAGGTATTTGCATGACTGCTATCGGCACAGCGCAACAGCAATACATTTTACAAATACCAATTTTTGTAATTATTTGTAAAACACCACAACAAATCAAAATTTCATACAAAACTCGATCAGCTGTTTGCACATAAATGTATGGAGAGTTTCTTTTTTGTCTGTTTTTGGAAAAGTCGCAGAACAAATGGTGTTGTTTATAATGTTGGTAATGTACTGCAAGGTTGTGTTTTAAAATTAACCCTGTATAATCTTGTCTTGGTTTTCTTAATGTATGAACACATCGGAAAATCTGGCCAATTTTTTAGGTTTTTCAAGGCTTTTATTATTTACTAGCTGTTGCCCGCGACTTCGTTCGCGTGAAAATATTGATGGGTCATGTGTCAGACTGCATCGTTGTTCGAGTTGTCGCAAGCGCTACTGAGCATGAGGTCCTGGGTTCGATTTGAAAGTGTTATTGTATTATTTGTGCCCCGTTGATGGGATTTAGCTAAATGTGCGAAATGTGGGTGTAGGATTAGATACACTTCTACCTAACAGTGGGGCAGGGTGAAAATAGTGTCAGGGGAAGCCGTAGAAAAAAAAGGAATACTGTTTTTTTTGCTTCTGTTAGCTTTTTTCCCCGTGTTAATTTTGACCTCATTTTCACTATCAGCGACACCAAAAACCACGGAAACGACACCCATGATTAAAAATCTAAAAACTTTCGCCATTTTTGATTTCATCTTTATTCATCAAAAGTAAGATCAGAAATGCAGAAGAGGAAAAAAACAAAATCTACAAAAAAAAAAATTTAGTTGGTATCAAATACATAATTTATTTATTTATTTATTTTATTTATTTATTTAAACAACACATACAACTATATTACAGGTTTAGGTACCTAATACAATAGTGCAGTTATATTTAAAGTTAAATTATTTATGTTTTAAATAAATTAATTAATTTGACAAACTAAAGTAATTGCGCAAAATGCGGCCCGTGTGAATTCGCTCAGTGTACAATTGAAGCAATCAATCTGTTGTGACACCATATTGAGTGCACGCAGCGCGCGCGTCAGCGGCGCGTGCTGCATCAAGTTGGTGCGAGCAGGCGGCACCCACAGGAGCGGCGGCTGCCATACTTTCTTTTTCTGCTCCTGCCGTAAGTCCATAATCTTCGGCTTACCTAGGTCCCTACAAAACGGTAAGTACTGCCAGCCGCAAAGCACGTGTGCTATTTACTTGTGTACGGCCTATACTATTAACTTGCACTGCTGCAAAAGGTTTCTCCTGCTGCTGTTATTCTTGAACGAATGAACAACTACAATGCAAAACTTCATCCCCCCTTTTATCTCTTTGTGGGTTGAAATAAAAAAAAACTAACGACTTACTAACTTTGATACTTTTTGGTGACTCATAAAATAAAAACTTTAATTAAAAACAAAATGTTGCTCTTTTTTCACCCCTCAAGGATTGAAATTCTAATAAAGCCGTTGCGTCAGCTTCCAATCATAAGCCTAGATAACAAAATTTGTACGTTTTACGTCAAAAATTAAGGATTTTTCACATACAATTTCATCCCCTTTATAAGCCTTTGGGGTGGAGTTATCAAAAACGCTGAAACACGCATAAATTAATTTTCAATCGTCAGCCTAAATACAAAATTAGAAGATCCTAACTTTAAAACTGACGGACTTCCATATAAGCTTCCATCCCCTATTTTATCCCCTTGGGGGTAGAATTGATCAAAATCCTTTCTTAGCGGATGCCTACGTCATAACATCTACCTGCATGCCAAATTTCAGCATGATCCGTCCAGTGGTTCGGGCTGTGCGTTGATAGATCACTATGTCAGTCAGTCAGTCAGTCACCTTTGAATTATATATATTTAGATTTATTTATTAAAACTTCATGCACAATTAAAACCTACACAAAGACGGACTTAATCTATAACGCGAACTTTTCTTATAAAATAATTTACGAAAAAAAAAAGAAAACCTAAGAACATACCAATGGTGGTTATATATTTTTTGGTACAGAAAAATTGCTCTACTATCACTATCCAGGGTGCCAACAAGGGATTACTTTTGTTTGGAAAAAACGAAACTTTTATGTTCTCAGTTCCTCACACAAAGTATTTGTTAACGACCGCACTGTTTAACTATCGTTAGTTTCCGTGTAATAAGATTGACATAAATCTAGGTTCAAGTGTAATGCAAACACTAAACTATGGTCAATGTGTCGTAAATTGGGAGCTGTAGTTTTCCTATGAAACTCACGAATCAATTTTATTTCATAGACTGCAGCAAACTACCTACTTGGCAAGGTACATAATAATGAACGTTTTAAATCGATTTCAAAAAGGAGAAAGTTCCCAATTCGACGGAACTTTTTTTATGTATGGTTTATGTATGGTTTTTTAGGTATGTTCCCCGATTACTCGAAGATGGCTGGAGCGATTTGTATTATAATTTTCTTAAAGTGGTCATATTTCAATTTGGTGAAGAAGGTATCTGATTAAGAACTTCGGAGATAGACAACGGAGCCACAATAAATGATAGTGAATGGACTGGTATTGCTGAAATCTCATGTTTGTCTATTGTTTACACCAGTTCATAACATAACATCACGCCGGTACTCTGTGAAGGGATAAGCACAATGAACAACTAAAAACTTTTTCGCATAAAATAAAACCGAAAAAGTCGGTAACCTTTGTTTGATTGATTTACTTACTTAGTTTTTTTTGTCACCGACTTCTGAAGCTAAAGTTATTTTTCTTTTTTTCTGTGTTTTTTTTTATTTTTTTAGAAAGAAGTAAGTAAGTCTACTTTTATGTTTTAACTAGCACTTTGGCCGCGACTTCGTCCTCGGAAATTGTAATAGCTTGGCTATAATTTATAAAATCAGTTGTGTAGATCTTGAATTAAATCAACTGATTTTTTTTTACTTTTGGTTTGTATATATTTGCAATTTGTGCCTCTATGTTAATTATTGTAATTGGTTTTTACCGTTTTAATTAACTGTAAATAAAATTAATAAAAATAAATACTCGTAAATAAATAAATAAATGGTAACAAACAAACAAAAAATCAAATTTAGATATAATTAGAATGGTGACTTTTTTATAAGTGAACTGTATCATATCATTGTATTTCTGTGTGTTGTGCTATAACATGTCATTTCTGTGCACTACATACATGATTTATCCATCTATCCATCTACTTGTTATTTACTGTGTTACTAAGTATCTCCCAAAATGTATATAGGGAAAATGGTTCGTATAAATAAAGCACAGAAAGACAAGACTATTAATTTATTTCAATTAGGCTTCTCAACTATTTATAGCTAATGTTAAATACCTGTCAAGCTGCGTCCATTCGCAAACCTAGGTTTTCGTGGAGAAGAATGAACAAGAAACACACACACATGACCTCTTTTAAAGTACTTTAATGCTAGGAAAATATACCACTAGAGGGCGACACAAGTACATAAACGAAGCTCAGACAAGAATTTTATCATCATGGATGAAGTTTTGTGCGCACTAAAACAAATACAAAAAGAACTGGACGACCAGAAAATAATGATTCGGGAAAGTGGAAAAAATGTGACTGAACAGGTTACACAGAATATTATAATAACATACTGGAAGAAAAGTTTTTTGTATGGGAAGAAAAGCACGAAAAATTAAAAGAATTAGTGGAAAACCAGGAAAAAAGAATATACTTCTTAGAAAAACAGGCAAGGCAAAGAAATGTCGTCTTTTTCGGTATCGAAGAAACGGAAACATCATATATAAATCTGGAAAAAAAAATCACAAACTGGATAGAACGATATTTATCAATAAAATTAACATATAATGATATACAAGAAGTTAGAAGAATCGGAAAGAAAGGCGACAGACCACGCCCAATGGTTGTGACCTTTTTAACGCTAGGAACAAAAATAAAAATTCTCCAGCAAAAACAGGTGCTGAAAGATACTCCCTTCTATGTTCAAGCGGACTATCCTAAAAACGTGCTAGAAAAGAGGAAGGAATTAAAGGAACAACAGAAATCAGAGAGAGAAAAGGCAATCAAATACGACAAACTGATTATCACTGAGAACACAAGTAAAAGGAAATTTTCTCCGTCACCTGAAAATAACACCATTTCTAAACAAGATAAAACTACAACTCAAGCTAATAAAAAAAACAAACCACAGCTATCAGGCTCGACAGCCAAAAGATCAAATAGCATCTCAGAAGGGGTAATAAAACCTAGCATGTTAAACTTTTTAGTAAACAAAAATACAACTAATGCAACCAATACTCAGGATACAAACGACACGAACATATAGCAGTTAAGCCCCTCCTCCTACACAGATCTCAGCAAAAATGAAACTAGAGTGAAAAACATGAAACATCTTCCAACCCGGCTGGTCACCGTGGAAGATTATGACCAAAACCCTCCAAAAGAAACCACACAAACGGAAAGCAGAAAAAATAAACGATCAACTCAATTAAAAATCGCAACTTACAACGTCCGAACCTTATCGTCATACGAACGCTTACTAGAACTAGAAGAAGCAATAAAGGAAATTAATTACGACATTATTGGTATCTCAGAAGTAAGACGACTTGGTAACAAGATAGAGGAATACGAAAACTTAATACTTTGCCACATGGGTTGTACACCAGGTAAATATGGGGTAGGCTTTATAGTAAACAAGTCTCTTAAAAACAATATAGAAAGCTTTATTGGATTAACAGAGCGAGTGGCAACGTTGAATATTAACATCCAAGGGTGTATGATATCTATTATACAAGTATACGCACCGACTGACATCGCAAGTGAAGAAGAAATAGAGGAATTTTACAAGACCATCGACAAAGCAATGGAAACAACATATAAAACCATCATATTAATGGGCGACTTTAACGCGAAGGTTGGTGCTCCCAAAGAAGGTGAATATTTAACAGTACAACAGCATGGATATGGCGTTAGAAACGATAGAGGACAAAGACTTGTAGACTACGCACTTGAACATAATCTAACCATCATCAACACGTGCTTCAAGAAAAACCATAACCGGAGATGGACTTGGCGATCTCCAAATGGACAACACAAAAACGAGATCGACTATATACTATCCAACCAAAGAACAATATTCCAAAATTTTGAAGTCATGAATTTAAACTATCCATCAGACCACAGGCTGATTAGAGCATCAGTAAAAATGGACAAACAAAAGTTAAGCAGAGCAAAATTTACAAACAAACACGCAATCCAACTAACAAACAAAGAAGTTCTAAAATATAATAAAACCTTAATGGAAATGTTACCTTACCCAACCACCAACTTGCAAAATAGTTCAGTACAAACCTATTACGATACAATAATAGATGCTATTAGCCAGAGCTCGTGGCTAAATAGTAACAGCCGCTCGGGCTGATCTTTAGGTTAAGCTGTGCTTGCCTAGGTTGGTCTGTGGATGGGTGACCACCCTTACATACCGAGTTTCCTCCGTGCCTCGGAAAGCACGTTAAGCTGTTGGTCCCGGCTGTCATTTGTCCATCTTTGGCAGTCGTTACTGGTAGTCAGTGGCCCAAAGAGTCTGACAACCAGTCTTAGCAAGGGGTATCGTATTTCCCAGTATTAACTGGGTTGTGGAGGTCAGATAGGCAGTCGCTTCATGTAAAATACTGATATTCAGCTGCATCCGGTAAGACTGGAAGCCGACCCCAACGTAGTTGGGAAAAGGCTAGGCAGATGATGATGATGATGATTAGCCAGAGCTTGAAGCAAGCTCGAGAAAATACAGGGGAGCCACTTAAACATAAAATAATATCTGATCGCACAGTTAAGTTATTAAAAAGAAGGAAAGAATTACAAGTCACCAAAAATAAAACTCGAACTATGAAGAACGAACTCTCTGCTCTCTACAAAATAACAAATAAATACATAAAAAGAGACTATAATAAATATAGACAAGATACCATAGAACGTCATTTACAACACACAGGCAGCACAAAGAAGGCGTTTAAGGCACTCAGAACAAGTAAGACTTGGATAGAAGGATTAAGAAAGCAGGACAGAATTCTGTGCAAGCGAACTAACATTATCAACGTAGCATCAGACTTTTATAGAAAATTATACAGTGACAAGACCCGAAAGACCAACACTTCAAAAATTACCCGAGAAAGTGCCAATGAAAGTTATTTTGAACCAGTTGATGGAATTGAAGTCGCAGAAGCAATAAAGAGTTTAAAATTAGGAAAAAGCCCTGGCTCCGACAACATCACAAATGAAATATTGAAAATAGCACACCCGATATTAGCCGGACCATTGGCGGAACTATTTAACTTAATACTACAAAAATCGGAAACACCCTCACAGTGGTCTGAATCAAATATTATACTTATCTATAAGAAGGGCGACCCAAAAGATATTGGCAACTATAGACCGATAAGCTTGTTACCGAACATCTACTAACTTTTCTCTTCCATTGTTAACAAAAGAATCAGTAGTACGTTGGAATTAAAACAACCGGTAGAGCAAGCAGGCTTCAGAAAAGGATTCTCTACAGTTGACCATATACACACACTCGAACTTATTATAGAAAAACATCAAGAACAACAGATACCGCTATACATTGCGTTTATTGACTATCAAAAAGCATTTGACACGGTCTCACACATAAGTATATGGGAAAGCTTAAAATAGCAGGGAGTGGAAGATGTGTACATAAATGTCATCAAAAGCATATATAACAACAATAAGGGCAGTATCAAGCTGGAAACTCTCGGACCTAGTTTTCCTATAGAAAGAGGCGTAAGACAGGGCGACCCACTATCTCCAAAAATATTTATAGCCATCCTGGAGGCTATCATCAGTAAGTTAGACTGGAGCAAGTCGGGGCTGTCTATAAAAGGCGAATACTTGAGCCACTTAAGATTCGCAGACGACCTAGTGTTGTTATCTGAGTCCAGCTCACAGCTACAGCACATGGTCGAAGCTCTGCATCTAGCTAGTGTTAAGGTGGGACTAGAAATGAACCTCTCAAAGACTATGGCAATGACAAATAGCTGTGAAAGATTAATAACAATAAATGGAGTGCCACTTGAATATACAGACCAATACATATATCTAGGAAAGCGAATCAGTTTTGACAGGAAAAATAACGAATTAGAGGTGGAAAGAAGAGTACAACAAACTTGGAACAAATACTGGAGCTTGAAGGAAATTTTTAAGAGTAACTTTCCAGTAACCGTTAAAACGAAAGTTATGAACTCTTGTCTCCTACCCTGTTTGACGTACGGATGCCAGACTTGGAAATTCACATCTAAATTAAAAAATAAAATTATTACTTGTCAACGGGGACTAGAGCGCAGCATGCTAAAAATAAAGAAAATAGACAAAATACGCCACACAAAAATAAGGTCAATAACAAAAGCAACAAACGCATTGATTTTTGCTCAGAAACTCAAGTGGAAATGGGCAGGACATGTCGCGAGGCTTAAAAATAAGAAATGGACCCTAAAGGTGACATTTGTTTTTTTAAAGTAGTTTAAGTTCCACGAACATTTTATTATGATTTCGCTATCGCTTTTTTTTTTTAATAAAACACATACAATTAGCAAAATTACTTTATTAAGGCCAAAATATTCGATGTAAGCAAGGCACATTGAAGTAAATGACGTCATATCATGACCGCGACAATCAGAGACAATAATAATAATACTTTATTGATACAAATTTAATCCTTACACACAAATGCTTAATATTTAGCAAAGTTCACAAATAGTTAAGGCGAACAAAATATGAAACCCTGAGTCCTAAACTAGGAAAACCTATGACTTAGGAGCCAGTGTTCTACTGCCACTTGGACACTATGTACCTTATGGAAATTGAGAGCTGGTAAGCTGAAATTGTTTTAAAAAGTACATTATTATGTAGTATTTTAGAGAAAAAAAGATAATAATTTGTAATCCACAATAAGAATTGAAAAAATTTACAAAGAAACTTAAATTTAAAGTGACATTTAAAAAGTTAAATTAGAAAAGTATTAAATGACTGTGTGGTGGATTATGTATGTGTGTCTGGTAATCGTATGATTTATTTGGATTGAGTGTGCGTGTGTGTGTGTGTGACTGGAAGATGGGTGTATCTTTGTATTATGTGAGTAAGATATGAGCTAAGTATGTGACATTTTGAACTGTCGTGGAAAGCAGGAGTTTAATATTATTTTTGAGCGGCAAATAGTAGTAGAACTCAACTTTTAATACTTTTCTTGTTTTGTATTATTTTATTCAAATAAGCGAAGAAAAAAAATACATGCATATTCGTTATTACCTACCAATAATGTCGTCAATTAACAATCTGTATAATTAGTACAAAAACCTTTCGAAGTAAATGTTCTTAATAATACATGAAAAATTAAGATAGCTCATTTAATTAATCAGTCAAACTGCTCATCCTCAGGAATTGGAATAAATCTTTCAGGCATAATAATATTGCCACTCCTTTGACTGGCTAATAAAGATCTTTGATTTAATTTATTTAAATAAAATTCGTACCACAATTGTCGATTACTCTTAACAACGATTAAAAAAACATCAAATGCTAGTGGATTAAAGAATGTGGAGAATAAATGCACAATCAATAATTCTGTACTCAGAGGAATTATTAAAAATAAATAGTTAGACAAAAATAAAACGTCACTCAATATAAATATTAAAGTGGCTATATACAATCGACGCCAGGTATTAGCAGCTGTATGTGTACTCGTGATGAAGCTCCAACAAAGTTTATATACAATTACAATGTATAATAAACAATTTACAATTATGGGAAAAATGCTACTTGAATAATAAAGTGTTTGTTGTATTTCCTTTGGTATTTTCATACCATTTTGTTTTTCGGTTAATAGGATAGAAAGTTGGAACAGAAATAAAAACAAAAGGGATGTTATGAGAGCCACACCCCAAGCAAAAATACTACTTTTAAGATATCTTCTATGGAAATACCCGTTGAAAACATTAACAATGTCCACGTAGAACATATGGCATACGGCCACCAACCAGTGGGTCCTCACTGTAGTTAAGTATAGTTCTAATTGTATGAGAACGTGTATGAGTGTTTCACTGTAGTTTTCACCCTTATCAAGTCGGAGTGTTTCTATTAAAAAGCTTAAGAAATTTACAAAAATAATGTTGATACATAGAAAATTTCTATAATTTCTGAATTTTTTCAGTAAGCACCATGATATGATTCCATATTTTAACGCAGCCAGTGTAAGCAGCATCATAATGTGACGTACGCAGGATTTAATGTAGCCAAAATTTTCGAAAAATTGATTTGACATGGTGAAAATCACTTGCACAGTTTGGATTGATTCACTTTTGGTTGTAAATTTCAAAAGTAGTTTTGTTAACAGTTTGTCATTAAGCACTGCCAAAAAGGTGTTTCTTCTAAAACAGTCGATGTTATTATCACAAACTTTTAAATCTAAAAGTACTATGTTTTATTATTAGGTAAATTGTAATTAATTACCGTTGCACGATTTAATTAATAAACTGTATTTAAAAGAACAATTTAAAGAATATGTTTCGCACGAGTTATTCTTGTGATCGGACATTAACTAATATATTTATATAAAATATCTTTTATTGTTAATCCAGCGCATATTTTTATCTTGTTTAGGCGAAGGCCAGCCGGTTCTCTCCGGTCCTGCAGTTTTCAATCAAATCTAGATAATGTAAACGGATCACACAATAATATTTCGACAAAACTCGATGGACAACTTTTTAGTTTACAACCAACGTTTTATAAAAAGTTGGTCGCCAACAACTTACAACTTATTCCGCGCATTCCACAAACATTAATTAATTAATTTAGTTTATTTATTTAACAATTTATGTACAAACTACATACAGAAAAGAATAGAAAATAGGTACAAAGGTGATGCTTATTTCTAAAGAAATCTCTTCCAGCATACCTGCGAAAGGAGAGTAGTTATAAAGAGATGTAGACATAGTGTGTAAAAGATGAAAAAATAGAATACATACAAACTTAAAGCCAATTTTAATATAACAAACGATAAACCTAAGAATATACTTGATTCTCTAATGTTCCGCATTATATTAAATAATTTGTAACAATTAATAATGATACTATATAGTTGACCCGCGCAACTCGTCTGCGTCTCGTCTGCGTCACATGGAAAAAATAACTGACAAAATTCAATATTGCTCACCCCGTAATGTATTAGCGTGATGATATACAGGGTGTCTCATTCAAATCGGTCAGTATGGGAAAGTCTGAAACTATAAGACCTACGAAGATCGGTTCTGAGGAACCATGTCATCGATTTTAATAACAAGAAACACTGCATTCACACATATAATAAATTTGAAAAAAAAAACCTACACTATTTCTATTATATGCTCGAAGTGACCACCGCCTTTTTTAATATTCAAAATAACCGGGTTCGATTCCCGAACGGAGTACAGATGTTTTTTAAAAAGTATGAATGCAGTTTTTCTTGTTATTAAAATCGATGACATGGTTCCTTAGAACAGATCTTCGTATGTCTTATAGTTTCAGACTTTCCCATACTGACCGATTTGAATGAGACACTCTGTATAGCCTATGTCCTTCCCCAGGTTGAAATATATCTCCGTGACAAAGGAGATAGTTTTTTTTGGGCCCACCTGGTCGTTGCATTTATTATTCATAATAACACCAAAAAAAAGTAACCATTTTACTATGGTTTTAAAGGAAATATTACGTAGAAATGAAAACGGAATCTTAAAATCAAAATAAATAAGCTATGTTATGATATTTTTTTGCGAGTCAAATCATTCCTGTTGTGGTCAATGTCATTTGACAGCAAATACTTACGTGAATAGGGGCGTTTTCTGTTTACTAAAAAAAGTACGGTACCTATCCGTTGGAAATCATATGTGCTATATAATTATTATAGAATCAGAAAGAATATAAAAATAAATATTATTAAACTATGAGCATTTTTAATGCCATTTTTATAGGTTTACACTAAAATCGCATAGGTGGTTTAAACAATCAACGTGGCATGAAACGTTATAAACCCACTTTTTTTGTGATTGACAGACAACTTCATTATTTTGACATTTACTTTTTCTGTTTATTTTGGTTTTCGTAAGTGTTTTTGCAGATTTTTCGCATTTATTCCGGTTAGACAATGCTAAACTAATTAAACCACTGGAATCTAGAGGTTATAAGGAAGAAATCAATGTAAGTTTCATTATTATATGCTAGAATTTATGTGGGAAACTAATCGTCGAACAAAAAAAATTGTCTCCTTTCATTACGATCCTATTAGCCGTTTAGTCGTGTAAAAGTAGCACACAGACAAACAAACAGAGTTACTTTCACATCATTCTATACTATAATAGTATAAAGCAGAAGGGTACCTATGTTTGTTTGTTTGGTTGGTTGAGCGTGCTAATCTCAGGCTTGAATTGAAAAAATCTTTTTGCGTTGGATAGTCCATTTGTCGAGGAAGGTTATAGGCTATATTACATCACGCTATGACCAATAAGAGCGGAACAGCAATAAGAAATGTTGCAAGCGGAAGAAAAGCTTCCGTTGAGCAGGCAATGCGTTGCGATATCAAAACTTCACGCGAACGAAGTCGCGGGCAGAAGCTAGTTTATTATATTAATATAGATAGTATGGATGAATACGGTTAACGGGGCAGTAAGGGGAACTAACTAAACCATTGCAGCTATACGAAAATGATCTTAGGAGACTATTCATGATTTTTCGTGAAATTTTGATCTATGAAATGTACAGATAGCAACAAAGTGACCATTTTAAACAAAACATAATACATTGATTCCAATAGATCCTGTTTCAAATACTGAGTAGAAAGATCTACCGGACCGACCAACCCAGGTTGGAATACTAAAAAGTCACAAATTCCAAAAAACTTTACCATTCATTTTGTTTGAAAACTCACGATTGTTCGAACCCAAACAAAACAATTTTATTAAATAGACTGCAGAAAATTACTTGGCAAGCTACATACAGGGTGTAAACCACTTCATCACAAAGCCGTTAACCAAGCATTCTGTACATCAAACTAAGTAACTTTACGCAAAAAATATTGCTGGGAAACAACTTTTTTATATAAATCATGTTTTGTGGTAGAACTCAATGTAACGCACTTAAAACATTGTGCTGATGTATGGATTGAATAGTATGGGGGTCGTGATGGTGTTGAAATTTAAAACCTTGCAAAAAAAACTTGTCAAGAAGTTGTAACTTTGACCCCCCATATCTCCGTAACTAGAAGGTTCCCAGATATGGTGTAGAACAAAAAAATGATCGCAATGATGAGGAGAACAAGTGCCTTTCGGCTTCGTGAAGAGGTGTTATACACCCTTTATGAAAGAGTTAGAAAGTAGAAGTAAGACTACTTACAATTCTTTTAAAATCCACTCAACTATATAGCATTCAGTCATGTGCGGATGATTACTTGTTAGGTATTTACTGTCTTAAAGTGGCTCTAAAAAGGTGTGTAGGGAAAAGGGTTTATATATAAATAAAAGCACAGAAAGACAAGACAACAACCATTAATTTATTTCAATTAGGCTTGTCAGCTATTTATGGGTAACGATAATTACCTATCAAGCTACGTCCATTCGCATGCCTAGGTCTTCTTGGAAAAGAATTAACAAGAAACTCGACGGTAACATCTTGTAAAGCTTATGCTAGAATACTTATCAGTAGTTCTGGACCATTCTCAATAAAGAATTTGTCAGTATATAAATAATAACAATTACACATTTCCATCACATAGATATCAGTAATATTCATAGTTACATGTCAAATAACTTACATTAATTAACATTGTAGAACATTTGGGTTATTAATATAACTTATGTTAATCAACTTTGGATCTTATAACTAAACTAAATCACATTAAATAAATACATTTAAATGTAAATAATACATTAAGATTATAAAAAATAATTCGTAATAAATAAACAAAATTGAATTAAAGTACCTAATTTCTTAATATAAGTCAGTAGTTCGAAATATTCATTCGTTTATGAGCTAACAAAAAAGCACCTATTACTTTGATATCCTGAACGAAGTAGATTTCTCACAATCAGCAGTTTACGATGGAGAGGTGGAACCAAAAAAACTCCAGTTTGGACTTCAAACTATTGGATTCAAAATTCCCGCAAATTAAGTCGAGTCATAACATGATACGTTTACTAAAGAAGATAGCTGATTTAATGAATCAGTCGAACTGCTAATGCTCAGGAATGGGAATAAATCTTTCAGGCATTATGATATTATCACTCCTTTGACTGGCTAACAACGACCTTTTTGTTTATTTTTTTAATACCATAATTACCACAATTCCCTATTTCTCATAACTATGTCGAAGAAAATATCTAGTGCTAGTGCATTAAAGTGAAAGAGGAATAAATGTAGAGGCATAAGTATATCCCAATCAACGGCAATCACGCCAATCTCAAATAGGAAATAATCAGACAAAACCAAAACGTCGCTTATTATAAATATCAGAGTGGCTATATACAAGCGTTATCGGATGATAGCAGCTGTATGTGTGCCCGTAATGAAACTACAACACAGTATAAATACAATTACAATGTATAGTAAACAATTTACAATTAAGGGGAAAATACTACTCGCAGGCAAGGGTATAGATGGGGTTGCGGCCCGGGCCTGTTCGAAAGAGATACCGCGGCCCCGGAACATAAAGGGCGAGGAAGGAACATGGATGGGTTTTAGTCAGTAAGAGTCTGACACTCCCTCCCGCTCCGCCCAGAGTGGGAGAAGTCATTAGATGATTTCCCATCCCAAAAAAAAAGGCAAGAGTATAGATGGTATTATAATAGGTATTTTCATGTTATGTTCCATGTTAAATGAGATACTAAGTTTGAACAGATATATGCATAATTGGGATGTTATAACAGCAACACCCCAAGCAAAAATACTGCTTTTTAGATATTTTATATGGAAATGCCCGTTGAAAACTTTAACAGTATGCCACGTAGAACGTATATTATGGCATACGACCACCAATCACAAAACAGTCGAGGTGATTATCACCAAATTTTAAAACTAATGTTCTATCAGTACACTTTGTATATTAGGTACATACAAAACACTTTCATTATAAATGCTATAAATAATAGTGACAACCGCACATAACATTACTATATACGATACCTCATTTGATCAATCAGCCCAACTGCTGAATAATTATTTGAGAAATAATTATTTCAGGCATATTGTCAATCCTTCGGCTTGTTAATAACGACCTTTGATTTAATTTATTTAAATAAAATTTATACCACAATTGCCGATTACTCTTAACGAAGATAAAGAACACATTCAATACTAGTGCATGAAAGTAAGGGAGGAATAAATGTAGAATATTGCTTACACTATGATTTACACTAATAATACTTGATGGGTGCCGCTGAGACACAAATAAAACATCGCTCATTATAAATATTAAAGTAGCTACATACAAACGACGTCGGATGTTGGCAGCTGTATGTGCTCTCGTGGTGAAACTATCACAAAGTGAATATACAATTACAACGTATAACACACAATTTATTATAACAGGCACAATGTTACTTAAATACAAGCTTATAAACAGTATCACATAAGGTATGTCTGTGATATGGTAATCGCGGTTTATGGTCAGATGTACGCACAATTGAGACGTTATGAGAGGCACACCCCAAGCAAAAATACTACTTTTTAGGTATCTCCTTGAGATATGCGATCTGAAAACTTTAACAAAGTCTTTGTAAAACATATGACTTATGACTACCAACCAGTGTGCCCTCACTGTAAATAAATACAGTCCTAATTGTGCGATTCCATCCGTGAAATCATTCGGTACAAAAATATTATGAACGTGAAGTATTTTTAATGAAAACATTAAGAAATTTACCAAAACAACGTTAATATACAAGTAATTTCTATAATTTCGGAATTTCTTCAGTGAGCACCATGATATGACTCCGTATATTAACGCTGCTAACGTCAGCACCAATACTATGTGGACTATGTAGAATTCAATGGACTGATAAACGGCCAACGTATCTAATAAATTTTCAGTTGACATGGCGAATATCACTTGCACAGTTTAGACTGCCTCACTTTCGGTTATTTTGTAAACCGATTGTAGTTAAACACTGCCAAAAATATTGATGTTTCTTATAAAAAGGTCGATGCAGTCATCACTCACTTTTATATGTAATAGTATTATGTTCTATTACTCGGTACACTTTATTTTTTTTACGATGCACGTGTTTAATGAACTGTATCTAAAAACACAATCATTGAACAGATGTACGACGCACGGCACGAGCTGTCCTTGTGATAGGACATTTACTAATAATACTGTATCCCTTATAGTTTAGCTGAGTATGCGCATATTTTTTACTGTTGCGTTTTTGCCGCGAAGGTAAACTGGTTCTCTCCGGTTTGTCCCTGACGCGGACGGCGAGCAAAAAAACTGCTTACTTTTTTGCTCACAGTCATGACGTGTGAATCAAAACTAAGTACGTCAACGGTTCACAAATGTTTCAACAAAAAGTTTCTTACACTGTGTTAATTTCGATGTTCGGGTTAGGATGACGGCTGCCGCCTCGTCTTCCCGTTTGGTTTTTGGGAATTAGGGTTCTTCTTCAATGAATTTATTTGTTGCTCTTGAGACAGACGTTTAATATAGGTACAATAGTCGTTACAAAGGTTTTTTGGGCGAAGTACGAGACAGATAAACGGACAAATTATATGAGAACGATCATGGCGCGTGTGGTCCGTGACATGCGAAAAAATCATTCCGCACGAAGTTGGTGAGAGACGCTCCGTTCTGATTGGCCGACACGCTCGACGCTGGCGTAACTTACGCCAGCGTCAGAGTTGGGCAAATTGTAATCAGATTAATGATTAAGGATTACGATTACATTTTGTAATCATCAATCAAGATTACAGATTACGGAAATTAATCAAGAAAGTAATCATATCGGTGTTTAATGATTATTAGTTTGTAATCGTAATTTTGATTACTTTTTTGATTGATGCATACTAACTACATTTAGGAATTCGAAAAATAAAATCATGAGATGAGTTACAAAATTTGATGTAGAATTATTAAAACCACTAATTTTAACTAGTTTTGGCCGACATAATGTACAAATTGCCACTTTCTTTTTGCTCGTCGACTCCGATTCTGAATACGTAAAAATTTTTCCATCAAGAATACATTGTAATGTCTCAAGTTGTTCATGGTGCATGGTTTCAGATTCTGAATTAGTAGATAAAGACGAAAAAGAACTTGACGCCATTGACACAATAAATACTGATTTTACAATAATAATGTTTAAACACCAAAACCAATACGTCACGGTTTAGACTCGTGAATCAATTTACGTTTATATCCTTGCGCACTATTAAACAGACTGACTGCTTGCGCTATGGCAAGAAGCGGAGCGCAGGCGGCGGACGATTGGCTTACCGGCCGTACCCCGTACCCCACCCAACTCCCGCACCCCGCGTGCCGTATCTTCGAAATGCAATTGAGCACGCAGAAATTCTTTTTCGAATTTACTTAAGGATTTAAATAACGAAAACGTCCATGACATCCAAATTGGATCAGAAGTTTTTAGAAAACGCAGACTTACAAGATACATACTGATTGAATATAGAACCGAATTTATTAAAAATATGCTTAAAAAATTAATCAAATCTACCCATGTAATTAACATTACTGACTATTGTAATCAAAACTAATGATTAAAAATGTAATCATGATTGAAAGTAATCAAGATTAAAAGTAATCATGATTGATGTATTCATGATTACTTTCAATCAGATTATTAATCCGATTACAAAAGTAGTTGATTACGCCCAACTCTGGGCGTAACTCGCAACCACGACATCAGCAGCAACTTCAGGTCGCCATCCGACGGCGATAGATGGTGCAGGCGGTAACATAGGCCCGGCCTTGGAAGTAGCAGGTTCCAACAGGATCAGCAGGACGGCACGTCAGATGCTGGCAGCGGGCAAATTTTCGAAAACGCTCTGCAAGTGATACCTGAAGCCGTGAGCAGGTCAGCCACTCTCAAAATTCCGTCAGCACCAGCTCCGATACATATTCGGTAGCCCATCGCTTCCAGAAGCTTTGCCTCATCTGTTCGATCACGTCGTAGCGCTGCAGGCGATGAGTTGGTGTCGCAGTCAAGTCTTGGCAGGCTGGAGCGGTCATTGGCCGGTCGATGAGGAAATGGGTAGGGGTAAGAGGTTGTAGGTCGTTAGGATCTGTGGACAGAGCTGTTAAGGGACGGGAATTCAGAATGGCTTCAGTTTGTGCTAATACCGTACTGAATTCCTCGTAAGTGAGATTAGTGCCCCCTACTACTCGTCGCAGGTGGTGCTTACATTATTTCACCCCTGCCTCCTACAAACCGCCAAAATGAGGAGCATACGGAGGAATGAAGCTGAATTTAATATTGTTATTTGAAGCGAAATCACTAACATCTTTACTATTATTTTCAATGAAAGAAACAAATTCTTTTTCAGCCCCTACGAAATTTGTACCGTTGTCTGACATTATCTCAGCTGGCTTACCCCTACGTGATATGAAACGTTTTAATGCGAGTATGTAATCCTTCGTTGAAAGACTTGTAACTAATTCGAGGTGAATGGCACGCGTACATAAACAAACAAATAAACATATTATGTAACCTTTATTAAGAGTAGCCCCCCTCCCCCTACGGTTTAAAATCATCACTAGCCCCGCGTAGTCAACGCCGCAGCGCATGAAAGGGAAGTCGGGTTGACCGGGTTCCAGACATGCGGCCGGCAAGTTACCCATGAGAGGCTGTATGGTCTTCCCTTTGATGCGTATGCACGTGACGCAGTCGTGTACCGTTTTTCTCGCTAAGTTTCGCCCTCCGAGCGGCCACCAAGCCTCACGCACACAAGCCAGCAGGAGCGGAGGTCCACCATGCAACAATTGTTTATGTTCATGTGAAAACAACAACACTTTGAATTTGTGCTTGCTACACAATAGCACTGGATGTTTTTTATTATTATCGAAATATGACGAGTTACTTAATTATAAAACTTAAGAAGACGGGTATTTATCGCGAATTTACCTTTAATTTAATCCCGACGCGACGTTTCGACCGGATTGCACCAGCCGTGGTCGCGGGGAGACTGAAGTATTGGAGGTACCGCGACAGCAAAGTGAAGGCGTTTATTCAACTACCCTCACTCATCGTCATAAATGTTAATTAGGGCCGGTTCACACTAGGACAGCACACTACACTAACAGTGTCCGTATATTGAGGCGATTTCACTTGACGAGTACACTTAGTGATTACTGGATTCCAAGCTGAAGAGAGTTTGAAACCGTCTTCGCGATTGAAATTAGGGTACTTCTTGATCTCAATCGCTTCCCGAACCATTCACCAGTTACTTAATCTTCCGCCAACGCGTATTAATTTTAATTCATCAAGAAAAACACCCAAACCTATTATTCTTTTAAGATTTCACCACCGATCGCTTAGTTAAATCGTTGTATTCGTTGTTGAATGATTGCTTTTGAGCGAGCCGTGCAAGCATTACAACTGAGGCGTCTAATTCATCAACAGTAAGATAACAAACCGGTTCTGCGATGATTTGTACTCGCACGCGTGTTATCTATAAATCGTAGTACAAGCTGTCGCTCGCCGTAACCGATTAAACGAGCAGAATCTGTTAAAATCTGTTAGACCACCATTTTCGTTTGAATTACTACACACCAAACTAACATGATGTGTCTTTAATTCAGACAATTGCTCGTTTTCTATAGAAATATCGCATGATTAATCGAATTTATTTTGTCGTAAAAAGGATGACCCATGCCACCACATGTTATTGGTTTGAAATTCGTGCAGAGGAAGACCTCTCGACACAATATCAGTCGGGTTATCTTTACCGTTAACATGCAACCAAATTGCATCACCTGTAAGCTCGTTTATTTGTGACATACGATTCTGTACAAACGTTTTTAAACTGTGAGGTAACATTCTGATCCAGCCCATCGATTCCACAAGCACTCGATATCATGAGGAATCGAATCATCCCAATCGATTTTACATAGCCACAACCTTTGAAGCAATATTTTTGCTATAATGACCGTGGGCGACAAAAGATCTATTGGGTCATAGATTTGAGAAAAAACCGACATAGTAATTTTGCTTGATTTATTTTCTAAGTTAGTGGTAAAATAAAGTTCATCTTTATCGACTTGCCAACCTAAACCGAGAGTTTTATTTGGGCAATGTTCCCCGATGGCTAATTGTTTAAATTGTTTACGTCATGACTAAATGTCCACTTTCGCAAAGGAAAACAGGCCGATTTTAGCATCTCCGAAGTTTTTCGCATGTCTTCAATAAAATTTGGGGATCGTTATCACCAGTAATTAATTCATCGACGAAGAAATCTTCGTTGATGACCTTGGCAATTACCTTGTATTCCGTTTCCTGTGCGAGTTGACGTAAACAACGCATACTTAGGTATGGCGCCGACGCGGTTCCTTACGTAACAGTATTGAGTCTGTACCTATATACTTTATTCATCGGACGCATTTTCCCGCCATAAATTCAACTGAAGGTTGCACTGATCGTGGTGTACCAGTACTTGGCGGTGCATCTTCTCCACGTCTTTTTTTTTTGGAATGGGCATCTCGCAGTTCAGTCTGAGAAGACTGGCTTCTGCTTAACCGGGCAAGTCCTGTGGATGCCTTGAATCTAAGGCCTCCAGCCAGGGCAAAAATGACTATAAACTAAGCGACAGCGCTCTAAGGGCACCCCCTGTGGGGTACGAACCTCGGCTTAGGGCGTCGCTGGGGACAGCAAGGGGACAGGCTGGATCTGGTTGTCATTATTTAGGGACTGTTTTATTACTACAGGCTCAGCATCGCGGGCTGGCTTGAGCAAGGGTCGGGGAGGGATTGAACGGGGATTACGCGCCGGACCTCTGCGGCGAGGTCGGTATGTCTTCTTATTCTTATTCTTATTCTTATTCTTTATTGCACACAAAAAAAAACAACAAATATACATATAACTTGCAATAATATAGCTTATGTACAAAGGCGAGCTCTTCGGTTTGTATTTGTACACTCTACGAACTGTACTGGTATCTTTCCTACTCTCTTGCAAGATAGTGATCAGATCGTCGGGGGCGACTAGCGTGTGACGCGGACGTTGGACGGAGCTAATACGCGATGGGTCGTATGGGGCGGCCGATGCGATTAGGGGATTCCTATGCTTAATAGCAGTGTCGAAGTAACGCTTGGAAAGGCGTTTCATAAACTGCTTAACGGTGGGGATTCTGAGGTCTACATGAAGACTATCGTTACGGTCGTAAGGGGGGGCACCGGTGATTTTACGGAGAAATCGGTTCTGCAAGGTCTGCATCGTGTGGATATGACGCGGGTGGGCATGAGCGAATACTATGCAAGCATAGGTCATGATGGGACGGATGACTGCAGTGAAAAGACGCAATTTGCACTTGAGTGACAATTTGCTCTTCCTAGTGATCATGAAGTTGAGCCGGCCCATAGCAAAGGCAGCCCGGTCACGAGCTGCTTTGATGTGGGCCTTGAACGACAGATGGTCGTCCAGAATAACTCCAAGATACTTGGCTTGCTTCTCCCAGGGGATAGGCTTACCGAACATAGTGATGGGGGGACCTGGCGAACGCTTAAGGCGTGCCTTATAGTATAAAACTGCCTGGCTCTTTTCAGGATTAACTTCTATTCTCCACTTACGGAACCAAGCGCCGAGCGAATCGGCAGCTTTCTGGAGAATGCGGCGGATGTTAGCCTGAGAACGGCCAGTGTAGTAGATCGCGGTGTCGTCAGCAAATAGGGCTGTTTGAACCTTCTTGTTCATCGGAATGTCGCTGGTGTACAGCGTGAACGCGAGGGGAGAGATAACGGAGCCCTGAGGGACTCCGGCGCGGATCGGATGGGGGGAGGATAACGTCTTACCCACACGTTAGCGGAAGGTACGGTTTGACAAAAAGTCTCGTAAGATGAGCACGAGACGGTCAGGCACACCGAGCTGGTATAGCTTGTATATCAGCCCGTTGTGCCAGACCTTGTCAAAGGCTTTCGCGATATCGAAATACATCACCCCCGTCATCGCTCCACGCTGGAAACCAGCGCTAACGTGTTCGACGATGTGGTGGACTTGATGTATATGTTACTGTAAAAGCCCGAAGTGCAGTAAATCTTAAGATTTCCCAGTAAATCCTAAGTTTTACCAGCTTCAGTGGTAAATGTCCGAAATGTGCCATGATCATCGTTAATTTCGGACATGTACCAACAGACACTCGGTAAATCTTAAGATTTACCCCAGAGAAGCGGTAAATGTTAAAAAAATGATAAATCGAAACGTGTCAGATAACTGTAGCGTACTCGCGAGCAGTCTGCAGCCTCCCTCAAAAGCGCGCTCACCTCCGCGCGCTTCAATCGATCATTTTGCTCGTTTAAATACGAAAAAGAATATAATAAAAGAAGAAAATGGTGAAATCAGGCATTACCTACATTTTGTTACGAAGACTTGTTTAACGTTCTCGAAGAAATACACGTTACTGTTGGACACGGTGGGAGGACAAGGATCATAATGGAATCTTACCGCAAGTATAAAAATGTAACAAGACCTATTTGAGATTTTGCCAACGTTGCCTAAAGAAACAGAGGTCAAATTATAATGATGCGACTGATTATTAATAATAAATAAATGATTAAGAAATACTCACATGATAATAAAAGTAATAAAAAATAATAACATTAAAACTGTATCATCATAATTATAATTAAAACTACGTAAAGCTTTGACTGACCGATAATTAAAATAAACGATTAAGAAATAGTCATTATTTTATTCCCATAACCAACATTAACCAACCATCATTGGTAAATCTTGGTATTTCCCAAACTCTGCTGGTAAAAGCCCGAAATATTGTCTCTTTTTTATAAAATTCGGACATTTACCAACTCATGCTGGTAAATCTTAGGATTTACTGGGAAATCTTAAGATTTACCGCACTTCGGGATTTTACAGTAACATATACAAGAATGTTCGGTCCTGAAGCCGAACTGTTTTTTCGGGATGAGGCCCTTTGTCTCGGCATAATCTCTGAGACGCTTATATATAAGCCTTTCATAGATTTTGCCGAGAGCACTCAGGAGACTGATCGGCCTGTAGCTAGAAGTCTTCTCCACGTCAGCGCAGGCGTCATACTTATAATGCCGAAAACGAAGTAAAATTTAAAGAATGTCGTTTTGAAGAGGAGGTCCTATCATCTGTACATCGGTAAATGACTTATTTGAGGTAGTTGCGGCACTAGCATCGTCAGCTGTGAGTTATGAAGTAAAGTATTGTGTTTTTCGCTGCACTGCTTGCATGACCCGAACATGCATTCGGTAAGTATGTGACCCGTACGTAAAAAATTGCGATTGCGACACAGGTCATTGGAACTATCGATAAATTTAATTCTGTCCGAAACTGCTAAGTTTAGGAATTTAAAACAAATAAATAACGGGTGATTTTGTCCACACATCAAACAAGGCTGTTTTGATGCTTCAGATGAGCCCGGCGTTTTTACGCGTTGACACATAGCTATGTGATTGGTGTACTCGTGTGCCTTTTATTATCAAACTTATTGTTAGGTTTATTGTTCTGTGTACTTCGAGTTTGGTTTGATAGCATATCTAACATATCGGCACGATTACGTAGAAAACATAACAAATCATCTAATTTTGGTTTAGTTCTATGAATACCCGTACATTTCGAGCCAATGTTATTCGCGCTCTGTAGAAGAATCTAGCTTCGATACTATAATAAAAATGTAAAATTATAGTATCCCACGTGTCGGTGGGCTCGTCAAGAGATTTCAGCGCTCGTAGGTTACGTAACACTACATCGATTAATTCTCTGATTAACAAAGGGGATTCCTTGTTAATAGATTGTGCAGCAAACAAAGATTTCACATGGTTGCGGATTAACAGACGATTATTGTGATACCTATTCTCCAGCAACTCCCATGCGTGGGCATAATTGGTGGCAGTAAATTCTAATGCACTAATAACCTGAAGTGCTGAACCACTGAGTGACGACTTCAAGTAGTGAAACTTTTGAATTGCGTCTAAATCACTTCGTTTATGAATCATAGTTAAATAGGTGTTTTTATACTCGAGCCAGTGATCATATGAACCGTCGAAAGAGGGGAGTGTAATCTGCGGTAATTTAATAGAACTACAATTACTAAAATGTGCACTTGAACATTTAACGCTATCACTCGCATCTTTTACTGACAACTGCGAATCCAGAATAGCCACCAGCATCCTATTTTTGTTATGCATGGGCAAACGAGGTAAGCGTGGCCTAAGTTCGGGTGTCATGAACCGATATTCCCGAATCGCACCCTCCAAAGCACTCGTCATATCCTCACTGCACTGGGTACTTACATTAGTAACCATGTCACTACTCACGTCGCCATGACAATATGGTGTTGTTGAGGTAGACTGTGGTAAAACCACAGCCTGCGACGGCGGCGTGGCAGTGACATGGCTACTCTGCACTTTAGTCCGCAAGCGATCAAGTACGGTGTCATCCAACATACGATTACGTTGAATGACTCGCACCTGATCCGACAGTCGTTGTGCCGACACGTTGACAGCTGGCTCAAGCACCTGAAACAGAGAGAGCATCCTAACACGGTACGCGGTCAGGTTGTTTCCCCCCTCTGTAGCCCCATAGAATGCGCGCATGACGTTTTCATTATTTGATTGCGTCCATCGCATGCGCTGCACACTTCCGCCGGAAGCTGGGACCCTATCAGAGGCCGGTGGGCCTCGAGGTCCTAAGCCGTCCGGCGGCCGGCGTCCTGAGAGAAATACTCGTCACTCGAGCTCGACGCAGCTGCCACGGCCGGTGTCACAGCACTCACGATGGGGCTGGGTTCCGGCGGCGGCGAGGCGGAGCTGAGCGACGGGTCCGGAGGCGGTAGGCGTGCGCGTCGAGCAGCGGCTCGGGTCAACATGGTCGTGATTTCATTTTACACATGGTACAATAATATACTTCGCTTTTACATGTATTTTTTTTTTCCCTTTTAATTTTGATGGTTTCATTTTCACTTAGCATGACATATGTCATTCCGGGTCACAGATTTTTTACGTTTCATGATGTATAAAATGGATCTATTTTGCTGTTTTTTATGTTTATTATATCACTGTTGTATTTATAAAAAGGGGGCTGGTAGCTGGTTCTTTAAAATTATTATTATAGTTAACAATTTGTTAAAAAAAAGGAGTGAAATTTTATCGACTTGTTGACTCTATGTTAGTATTATTATTATAGTTTTTATAATGACCCATTTTGCTGTGCAGTTAGATTGTCGCGAAAGAAAGAGGAAAAGAAATATGCACCCCTTATAATTTCATTAATTACCATACCTACATTACTATTTCAGATACTTTTGTATAAATAATACGCCGAAAACACGTTTCTTGATTCCCTTAATGTTTTTTTTTACCTATTTGTTGTAATAGCGGCACTATAAAATAGTGTTTTTACCTTTTTTGAATCGGTCAAAAATATTTCCCACCATACATACGAAACTAAAAAAAAAACTGCTACTCTACGTCTTTCAATACTTACTGTGTTCTGAATATTGATGTTTGATAATTTTAGTTCCATGATAGAATAAGCACGAAATTGCAAGCAAAACAAAAGACCTTTTTTTTTAAACAAAACACCTAAATTCAATGATTTTTGATTTCCTTTTAATCCCTTTCCAACCGTTTTCCTAAAAGTGAAGGTTCTCAATTCGACTGTTTTTGTTTTTTGTGTTTGTTACCTCAGAACTTTCGACTGGGTGAACCGATTTGGTGAAGATCTGATGCTGATCTTCCGAGATATACAATAGAACTCTTCAAAAATAGACGGTAAATATCCAGTAATTGCTCCAATCACTTGGATATTTTTTGGGGATAAACCCATGACGAGTAATGTTTTTTTTACTGGAAAGGATATTATTAAGTGTTTTGATGAGAGTTTGGTTAGGTTCTGATTATGGGATCCATGACAAAGTAACGGAACTCTTCAATCCTTAGGGTGCTTTCAATTTAGACATAACATGTCGCGTCGCTGCGGCGCCGAAGCAGTGCATTTGTCGTACTAAATTAAAAGCACCCGAAAAATCAAATCTGAATAAATGTGGTAGTAAAGCACGGAAAGCACATTAAGCCTTCGGTCCCGGCTGTTATTTGTATATCTTTGACAGTTGTTACAGGTAGTCAGTTGCAAAAAAGTCTGACAACCAGTCTTACCATGGGTATTGTATTACCCAGAACTAACTGGGCTGTGGAGGTCAGATAGGCAGGCGCTCCATGCAACTGCATCCGGTTAGTCTGGAAGCCGACGCCAACATACTTGAGGAAAGGCTAGGCCACTGGTTCCCAACCTGTGGTCCGCAGACCAGTGGTGGTCCGCAGGAGCATCGACTACGGTCCGCGATAGATTAAAACGGTATGCGTCCTTTTTAACACAGAAGTTTTTTGCACAGAAGGTGCAAGCTCAACCCAACCTTATTGAACCTATCAGAGGCAAAATTCTATTTTTTTTTGAGAATCTCATACTAAATGATTGCTAAATTTTTCGAGCTCAATTCGATCGCTTTTGTCCAATGTTTGTATAGTGTGAGTTCAAGATTCACTACCCTAGTTATAATCCTGGTCCATGTTTATCTAGGTCCTATGGTCCCTGTTAACAATAAACATACCAAAGTGGTCCCTGGCCTAAGAAAGGTTGGAAACCACTGGGCTAGGCGGATGATAAGGTATTCTGAACCAACAGAAATGATTTAATCAAGGTAATATTCGGTTTCGCGACCGTAATTTTATCCCGTATCATTAATTTACATTTCATATTTATTTATATTCAACTAGCTGACCCGCGCAACTTCGTCTGCGTAAGATGAACCAACAGGTCTTAAAATTAGCGCGTTCAACCAACCTAACAAACAAACTCTGCAACTTTATAATATTAGTACAGATTGAAGTCAGTAACAATTTATTTTTTCTCGAATAGGTTTACATTAAACGCCTAAATATTCAACTTATGTTTTTCCAAATAAGGACTCTTCCCTCGACAGCCTTACGTTTCTATCCTTGGACACTCGACAATATCATACTCCAGCTAGGTCGAAAGTTCTCATCAAGTGGCATGACATGAGCCAAGACACGTCAACGCTGCTTCAAACTGTTGCGGACCTCTCGCAAGTTCTGACTTTGGAGAAGGAAGGCAGATTCCTTCTCCAAAGTCAGACCTTCAATGGTAGTCATACTCCAGGCAGGTCAACACAATACGATGTAGATGCTGTAAACTCTTCAAAACCTATTGCAAATTCTTTTCGTCTCCAAGCCTCCATCATGAGACCTTCGATGACAGTCATATTCTAGCAATGTCTAAAGTTCTCATCAAGGTGCATTAAGTGAGCCCATTGACGATTTAGCTGCTGTTAACTGTTGAGGATCTCTTGCTAATACCTTCAGTCTCCATTGTTAGACCATCGATGACAGTCATGCTCCAGCTAGGTTTAAAGTTCTTATCAAGATGCACGAAATGAGCCTTAAACACGATAGAGCCGATTTGAAGAGTTGCGGACCTCTTATGACTGCCTTTCGTCTCCATCGTCAGACCTCCAATAATACTCATACTCTAGCTAGGTCTAAAGTTTATGTCAAGGTGCATGAAATGAGCCCACACACGATATAGCTGCTGTAACTGATCATAGTCACACTTCAGACAGGTCTAAAGTTGTCAAAAAGGTTTATGAAATAAGCCCCAAAACGATCTTCTTGTTTATCGTGTGGTTAGTGCCTAACCTATTGTCAGAGTTTTAGGCCGTCGAGAAATAACTCTCAGGTATGCTGTGGTTTTCTCACGATGTCTTTCTTCACCGAAGCAAACGATCTTTCCTTCCTTATCGTGTTGTTGCCTAACCTGGTGTAAGAGTTTTTATGCTGCCCATGGGCCTCTGACTTGGCTTAACATGCCAAATGTCTCTCAGGCATGTTGGTTTCCTAACGTTGTTTCAGCAAGCGATGATTATACAATACGCACATGAATTCGAATACAACTATTTTCAATAAAAAATGGGACAAGCTTTACTAAACACGCTTTTCAATAAAAATAATCATGAAAATCGGACTTCTCTGGAAAAAGTTATGCGTCATCATCATCATCATCCATAGTCCGACTTCACCGACTGCTGGGTACAGGCCTCTCTTTGTTTGTGCCAAGCTCCACGCTCTTGTGCCAGCCTCATCCAGGATATTTCCGCAATGGCAACAATATCATCTGCTTATCTCACCGCTGGACGACCAAAACTTGTTTTTATTTCTAGAATGCCACTTGGTCACAGCTTTACTCCACCTGACATCACCGCGCCTTGCTAGGTGTCCTACCCTACTCCATTTGAATTATCATTATTCATCATTATTTCAGCCGAAAGACGTCCACTGCTGGACATAGGCCTATCAAGTGTCGCCACATTGACCGGTCTCGTGCGACTTCATCATTCGGTTGTTTGAGTATTGCTCAGGCATAATATAGGTATCTACATAAAGAAAAACAGGCGTTGAATTGAGAACTTCTTCCAAAAAACCAAACTTGAGACATCTGACACGGGAGAAGTCATTCCCAATAACAGCGTGATTCAGAAAATGGAGTCAAATGAACAACGCCATTTATAGAGCACGAAGTTCAACTGCTAAAACATATGCATGGAAAGCGGTCGAACAAACACTCTACTCACTTCTCTTCTCCTCTATCTTGTGATTTTTATTCATTAGTACCATTTTGGTTTCATAGATGTCATTGCATGTATTCTTAGATCACGATGATAAGTTCTCCTTAAAAACTTTAAAGTCATATATCTTTTGATGGAGAGCACCGATTGCAAAGTAACAAAAACCAAAACTTTCTCGTTATGCACAATAATAATTTGTGCATTAAATCAAACCACATTGGTTTTATAATTTACACGTACAAGGGCTACGTTGAGACACACAGACACCGACGAAAGTTTAAGAAATAGTAGAAAAAGGGTTCTGTGAGTGATCCTTTATCAGTTTAAGCGTTTTTTGTACAGATTTATTATTTGAAATAAATGATTCCCAAACTGTCGTTTAAGTGTTAAAAAAAATATGTATAAAAAAAATGATTTGGAAATATGTAAGCTTTAAAAAAACAAAATTATTTGTTACAAAAAGTGAAAACCGGGTGGGGTTTTTAAACGTGCGAACCAAAGTTATTATCAGAAATCTTACAGCATTACACAAAATCAAAAAGTATTTTATGTCTGTACTGAGGCTTGACCTTGCGACTCACTGTTCGGAAGGCGGTTGCCGTCACCGACGGGCTATTTATTCTCGTGACAATTCGTCTAAAATAGTTATTCTATTACAATGCATGTTATGACAGTTGTCAGTTGTCAAACAGTTGAAAGCTATAGACGAAATTCAATATTGCTCACCCCCGTAAGTAATTAGCGTGATAATATATAGCCTATGTCCTTCCCTAGGTTGAAATACATCTCCTTGCCAAATTTCATTACGATCCGATCAGCCGTTTTGTCGTGAAAAGGTAGCAGACAGACAGACAGAGTTACTTTCACATTTATATAATGGTATGGATATGGATATGGATGTTAAATTTTATGAAAAATATTCGTTTGGGAACAAAACAACTTAAAATTTTAAAATGAAAACCTTATTTTGCTAACCGTTTTTATCAAAAAGTAGGAGGTCTTCGATTTGTTGACCTTCTTGTTTATCACGTTGACTAGTTTCGAGTATAATGTTTATTGTTTCGTATGATAAGCTCTCTGGATTCGTTATTAATCTACTTCGTGTTTGTTGATGATTAATGATTATGTTATAAAAAAAATAACAAATCCCTACCAAGAATTTGTGTATCTACTATTACAAAACAAAAAAAAATTCTGGACATACAAACAATTAATAATACTTCATTATAGTATTTTTAGATCTAGCTTATTAATTAAAACGTGCGATATGACAATCACAAAAAAATAATCAGGTTATAATAAAGTGTGCCTAATGAACATGACAAAACGTGGCTGGATGTAAAATTTTGTGATTATTATAACTACACCGTCTGTTCTAGAAAAAACACTTTTTTTGGACTTCGCAGTGCTTAAATACTTATTGACAAAACTATTTTCAAACTTTGATAATTAGAAGTGAATCAATTTATACTAAAAGTAACATTCGCCATGTCTGATAACGACACAAGTGTTCATAGTTCAACATATGAAGATATTTGGAAAAAATATTCGTTCGTATCGTTCTACTTACATAACGTAATGCTGTGTTTGACATTAGCTGTGTTCATATACGGAGTCGCATCATGGTGGTTACTGACGAAGTTTCGGACTTACAGAAATTTCGTGTATCTTAACACAATTTTGTCAATTTTATTAGACTACTCACTGGTATCACTGGTGTATTATGCAGGAGTGTTTCTATTCTTACCTATTACTTATCACAAAATGCTTATATACCTTAGAACAGTTAGGAGACACTGGTTGGTGGTCCTATGTCATATGTTCTATAAAGACTTTGTTAAAGTTTTTACCGGGCATACCAACAAAAGATTTCTAAAAAGTTGTCTCTTTGCCTGGGGTGTGGCTCTCATAACATCTCAATTATGTGCGAATCTGTACAAACTTCACATTGACCATTACATAAACATACCTAAGGTGATACTGTATATACTCGTTCATTTAAGTAAAATTTTCCCTGTAATTGTAAATTGTTTATTATACGTTGTAATTGTATATTCACTTTGTCGTAGTTTTTACACGAGCACACATACAACAGCTAACATCCGGCGTCGCTTGTATATAGCTACCCTGATATTTATATTGAGTGACGTTTTATTGTGTGCTAAATTAATGTTATTTAAACTTCCTCATTCCACAGTAAGTTTCTTTCTATTTGTATCACTCAGATACATGAATATATTATTATTGAATGTTTTTATCATCTTTGTTAAGAATAATCGGCAATTGTGGTATGAATTTTACTTAAATAAATTTAAAAAAAGATCGTCAGTAGCCAATCAAAGGAATGACAATATCAACATGCCTGAAAGATTTATTCCTATTCCTGAGCATCAGCAGTTTGATTGATTTATGATTAATTATTGTCTTCTCATGTATTTGTATGTATCATTTAAAACATTTCGTATTTATTTATTTGACTTTCATTTTGTTTTACAAAGTACACAAAAAAACCGAAGACTTATCATGATATCGCCATTGCACACGTGCGGAGCTAGGGCAGGTCATTATTGTTTTATAATTTATAGTTGTTGTCTGTACGGTATTTTCGTTGTAAATGATATATCAATATCTAGGTATTTACGGCCATCCGTATCTTAGTACAAGCCACTGAACCAAGGAAAATCCTTGGTGCAACCACGAAATAATGTTGTTAAATCAAATAATGTCTATAGCGATATAGTCTGAACTCCATCCATGTAATCGTGAGACCTCTCGGGAATGAAAAGCTGGACCATAACATGCGGTGCCTCGCAATGGGTACGTACGCGCGTGCCGATGCATATGCTTGGCCTCACGTCAAGCACGTTGTGCCCGCACTGCGCGCCACCCCAACGAGACGCCTCTGCCCCACGACCTGGTAGTGAACTACGAGACTTGAAGCCTGGATAACCTGCACCTGGCTACATGCGGCTTACCTTTACAGTTTGACTCCACATGCTACACGCATCCCCGCTGCGTGGCGTGTTCTAAGTTAATATAGGCACGTCGCGCAGTTAAACCACACATACATCTCTCCACAGGCACCTGAAGTCACGCAGACACTCAGCGGTGTTACACAACACAATACCACTCACACCCTCATCTGCTCCATATACCAGACTGTCCGGCTAGCTCAGGAAGAGGTGTACGGGAGTCACATGTACGCTGTCGATGCGTCGGAGTTGGCCTCTGTCGTAGGTGATCACTTGCCGGGCGTCCTCCAGGTAACTGGAAGTCTCACTTGGCGGAAATTGACCGCCGGAGTGTTGTGAAGAAAGAGGTGCTGTGCGACAGCGTAGTGGCGCACCAACAGTTACTTTCATAGCTACCACACACGCGAGCGAGCGGACGCAGCGACCATATCATATTATCAACTGCAGAGCACTGGTCCACCTGATACAACACCGGTCTGATGGGACTTTACAACCTGCTCCTCAGACTTATAAACTATTGACTCCGAACTTCGAACAACGTGACGTCATCATCAGCAAAATCACTTCGATAAGCTCTCGAGCAACGAATCACAAGCCGGTGAATGCAGCCAACATCCACTGTTGGCATCAGCACGTGTTCCTGACAATCAGCATACATCGAAAGCACATTCCTGGTCATCACCCTCAGCCTCATCAGCAACCTTTGGACAGCATACTGCACTTTCAACTGAGTTTGACAAAAATAGCTTGAAATTTTCTCCTGGTTGACGCCAGCAGTCAGCTTCATCGTGACGCTGTACCACGTTTGACCCACTGGAGTATATTGCAGCGCCGGCCCTGACTACACTGGGGTTCGTATCACCGCAAACACTTCCGACTCAGTGTCATCGAACAATGCAACAACGGGTTTGACACGACATGATGTTGGGACAACTCATCTCCCAATCGACTTTCGGTCTCCAGTAGAGAGTGATGTAGCGAAAGAGCCAAATCATTACTTATATTAAATAACTTAAGCAACAAGTTTGTCATAATTCTTCGTTAAATATTGTTCTTTCTTTGTAAATATTTTGTAAATGTAAAATTAAAGTATTAGTTATTAAATGTTTGTTTTAATTGTATTCCATCAAAAGCTAAACAGACAAAAGTTTTATATCTGAACTGCATTTACACCTAGTTTCAAATATAAATAAGTAAACGAATATAATGGAAAGGACAATTCTAGAATCGCAACAAAAATATCGGAAATGCACGATAATTCATTGTCTGTTTTATTACATTATTTGCAAAGGGAAATAATAATGGATCCGAAAAACAAATTAACCTCCAGCGATCTGTGGCTGACTATTATTCTAATTAACCAGCGTTATACTGAATTACCGAAAAAAAAACCCAAAACAAAAACGAATATAAAATATGAAATTTAACAAACAAATAAGAGCATGTTCAAATTACATTTTCTCCTTAAAAAAAATAGATCTTCGATTAACAAAACTAAACTTCCGAATATAATACTGAACCTCCGACAAAATTACTTAGTTACCGACAACAGAGGTTTTCTCAAATTAATCATATTTTTACAACTTGCATGAACTGTTATAATTTCTATTGTTGGTTATCAAATTTATTTTGAAACTCTCATTAAGATAAAAATTCCTCAAATGTTCGGCCCACGCGATCGAGTTCGGGTCGCGTACGGCTTTTTTCGCGTGCGTGATCGGAAGATCCGACGGCAGTGCGCTTGCAACGACCGATCCTTGCGTGTTTTGTCTTTTTATGTTACAAAATTAAATAGTTTTTGATATATAAAAACTAAAAAGTAAAAAATATAATAGAACTAACATTCACGCATATATCATTAATATTTATTTTTCTAATAAGCAGTAGGTTTCGACACTAAGAAGCAGAATATGGTAAAAAAATAAATCCCAATTATCTCATATTGACCAATATGCACTTCTCTCGTACGACGGCAGTATACCTGTTTTTAATTCTGACGGATACTTATTCTTATTCTTATTTTTATTCTTTATTGTACACAAAAACAACAACAAATATACATAATACTTGCAATAATATAGCTTATGTACAAAGGCGAGCTTAACCCAGAGTTGGGTTTTCTTACAGCAAACCTAATACCAATTATACTTACCTTGTTGAATACTAGCATTGATTAACTTTACTATTACATTCACAATTTTATCTCCTATCAAAAATGCATTGTAAATGATAAAACAAATAAAAAAAAAATATTAAAAAAAAAATCGCTGGACATTAACACACAGCGCCACCCAGCGCCACACTAAGCAAAGCTTGTGTCGTGGACACTAGATAGTTGATATACTACATATATATGATAGCGCTGGCAAATAAAAACAGTACCACAGACTAAAACAAACGTTATATCGGCTGATGACGTAACGGAAACACGAATCAGTGCATTAAATAAATAAGTGATTTTGCATTAGATACATTATAAAATCGTATTAAATTAAGTATTGTTAATTTTAAGGTTTCATTTCTTTATTTACTTTGTTGTAATTACTGTTAGTTCATTTAAATAACATGATTGTTAGCTAACTAAATTTACGATTTAAAATATTTAAAAAGTGTTATTAATTACAAATCAAATATTGTGCGCAATCACATTATTTTAACTCAATTCAATCTAAATTTTATTGTAAAACAAATGTCAACGGAAGTCGTTGCTGTGTGGCGTTGACAGTTGTTTAAACGTATAAATAGGCTTGCTTTAGTCGCAGAAGGTTTAGTATTAATTCGGATTTCGAACTGTGTGTATCTCGTTGTACGTTGTTGTGAGTTTTGTGAATAATTATTTATTGTGAGAGATAAAAAGTGTTTACAAGATGTCTGATCGTTATCATTTGAGATCCCCGAGCCCTCCCGCTCTTACATATACTTTTTTGTTTGTAAATACATACTTATTATACATATGAACATCCATGACTCGGAAATGAGAGAGAGAATGATGAGAGAGATGATCGTCGGAGATGTCCGTGCCCATCACACAAACATTTGCTCCTACCGGGATTCGAACCCAGGACCCTAAGAACGTAAGGCAGCGTCACTACCACTACGCCAATCGGGTCGTCAAAAAAAAAAATGCTTGAAGTAAACCGAATTGATAAATATAAAACAAAATAATTAGGTTTTATATTAAATGGCTGACATGTCGGCTCGAACATCTTGAAATTCATTTTGATGATTCAATAAAAACAACTTCAATTTTGACTTGAATGTCGAGCAACTTTTACTAAACTTTATGGGAGGCGGGATATTGTTCCAACATTTTGTAGCTGCGTAACGGAAACTGCCCCTTAAGGCCGCCGTCTTGTGCTGAGGAATGGAGAGTTGTTGGGAACATTTTCTTCCCTCACCGATTCTGTGCCTACTAGTCCATGACAGCCTATCGTATAGGTAAGAAGGGGAGTGAGACTTGATAACTCCAAAAAGTAGGAATGCCCATGTCACACCCATTCCTATCAAGATCGGAGACTCTACACTCGAAATTGTAGACGATTATGTATACCTAGGACAAACGGTCCAGTTAGTAAGTCTAACTTCGAGAAAGAGGTCAATCGTCGAATCCGACTCGGCTGGGCAGCGTTCGGGAAGCTGCGCGGTATCTTCTCGTCCAACTTACCGCAGTGTCTCAAAACGAAAGTCTATGACCAGTGTGTGTTGCTAGTGTTTACATACGGGACCGAAACGTGGTCGCTCACAATGGGCCTTATCAAAAGGCTTAAGGTCACGCAAAGGGCAATGGAGAGGGCTATGCTCGGAGTTTCCTTGCGTGAATCAGAAATTAAGACATCCCAAGAGAGGCAAGAGAACCAAGGTCACCGACGTAGCCCGAAGAATTGCTAAACTTAAGTGGCAGTGGGCAGGGCACATTGCTCGCAGAACGGATGGCCGATGGTGCCGAAAAGTTCTGGAGTGGCAACCGCGAACCGGTAGACGATCCGTTGAAAGACCTCCCACTAGGTGGACCGATGACCTGGTGAAGGTTGCGGGAATCCGGTGGATGCGTGTAGCAAGGGACCGTTCAATGTGGCGACACTTGGGGAAGGCCTATGTCCAGCAGTGGACTTCTTTCGGCTGAGATGATGATGATGATGATGATGAACAGTAAATAAAATTGAAGTGCTATATATTCTGTGTCGATTCAGCTCGCTCCTCATCAATCTCATGTCATTCTGGCGCGAGTTCTTGACGAGGAAGGACCTGGGCCTCGATTCTGCTATTACAATAGTGTCAGAGTAGTCGATCATTGATTTCACTATGATCAAGTTCTGTAAATTTTTGACAAGTTTGTTATTTCTACTATCATAATGGCGCCATTATGACTTTTCAATGGACAAAACACTGACACTTCATTGAAATAAATGTCATAGAATAATAATCTCGTACATGAAATCTGGCATGAATAAATGTTCGCATTTAGTAGTAGATTTCGATAACCATTTGCACTAATTGTTTTATAATAATAACAATACGACACTGCTATTAAAACACAATTTTATTACAAGACCATTGACCGACCATTATGAATTTAGCAGATTACGAACTTTAAGCAAAATGACAATGGGATGAGAATGGAATCGTGTTGGAGTGACGACTTTATTAAAATAATAGAATTAGGCCCCTGGACACAAAATTTTAGTCCGTAACAATCGACTTGTGTACAGTCACGTCTATTAATATGTAAACACTTAGGAATTTTTTAAATTTTGTTTCTCCTAATGTACTGATTAAAATGTAATATTATTAAGTACGTACATAGTTTTCTGGAACTCAAATGTTTATGAAAAACATCCAATGTCCTAGTTACAATCGTTATTCCTCGCGAAAATAGCTATAATTTTAAGGAGAGTGTATACATATTATTAGACGTGACTGTACGCTGAGTGAAACAATTAGATCCAGGAAGTAAATATCAATTATTTGAAAACAAAAATTTACTATGACACTTAATACATTAGAATAATTCATTATTTTGCAATCAATGCAGTAACTATGCTACTTAGATGTAATTTAAACTTGCCAATTGTAATTCATGACATCTATGGTGGACGCGCAATATGTTGCTCGTAAAAAAGAACATTCCTCTATTTATTATCTACTAACTGCTGCCCGAGACGTCGTCTGCGTGAAAGCTCATAGCACCAAAAATACCTAACACGCTAAAGCATTATAAGTTAACAACTTTTAAAATAGCATTAAAATATAAGTTGGCAAGTGAAGAGGGTTATATGGGAATCCTGCTGAGTTCAGTCATAAGATGCGTCTGAAAGAAATAAAGAAAATAATACAGGAATACATTCTAGGACACAAAAGAATAAAAAAAACGTACAAAGGTATCATACCTTACCATACTTCCCTATAAACTACGTTGGTAGGTATGCTGCCAGGAACCGAAATGTAAAAAAAGTCAGGACTGGTGACGCGGGAGCAAGCGACGTACAGTGGCCCGTGTAAGAAGCAACGTCCTGAGGTCGACACCCGCTGCCCCTGTGGGCAGACACTGATGTCTGGTCATCGCGAAACAAACACTCACGGGGAACTTTACGCGCTTGAACTGGAACGGGAAGTTATGAGGTATGAGGGGAATGCGTGGTATAAATACTGCCTTGCCGGTGCCACAACCCATAAGAATTTTCGCCTTGGTATGTCTGTGGAGCGTGACTTCAAGGCGGGTCCCGTTACACATCTTCGGGTAAGATAGGTTCCGAAGAAGCATAATCGGGACACCGACCTTCAGCTTGATGGTATGCGCAGGAAGTCCACTTGCTGTCAAGGAGTTCAGAAATTCCATGGGATAATGTGTGGCGTCATCTAGCTCGACAACAGTGTTTATCGAGGTGTAGACCACTTCATTCCCCTTAATTTCCGAGAGAATGCACTCGTTAATTGCTGCAGCCTGATCATTTTTCACCCAAGAATTCTGCTGGTGCCGTATACCACTGATGTCCCCGTACACACAGCAAATGAGTTCTTCTAAGACGGATACCACTCTACCGAGAGACTCTGGAAGCACCCCTGTCCACTTCTCTCTTCTGGTAGAGTGCCTTCGCCAAGACTTAGAAGGACATCGGAGAATTCTTGAACACGTGCATTGCCGCCGAGCCGAGCTCTCATATTAATGGTCAAGCGCAGCGTACGAACTCGTGACCACAACGAAGATCGTTTCAACGAAGCATTCACCTCGTCAGCCCTCGATCCCCGCGTCATCACGGGAAGCGTTCGGAAATCGCCACTGAACAGAACTGTGACACCACCCATCAAATGTTAGTTTCTGCGGATCTCCTGCAGGATTCTGTCCACGGCCTCAACTGGCTAATGTTTGCATGTCCGGTATGTATGTCCTATGACGATAAACGATTGCATGTACCGGAGACGAAAATGTTGAGATGGATGTCTGAAGCGTCAAAAATGGATAAAGTAAGGAATGAGTATATTAGAGGAAGTTTGAAAGTGGCACCTATTACTGAAACATTTAAAGGAAGTCGTTTGGCCCCATTCCGGGATTTCCACGAGTAATCTTAGAAGGAAACTCACCTTACAATAAAACCAAAAACTATAAAGGAATTGCTATTAGCGTCGTCAAATTAAAATAAAAAATGGCGAAACAAATCTTTTCGAAAACTACACGTCAACCCATGTCAAGAGCTTGGGGTTACCCGCCTCGCTTATAAATTTCGGCCTTAATCCCGGAATATAGGAATTCTTCCAAATATTAATTTTTGAAACGAACACATACCACAGCAAGTAAAGCTTACTCAGAAATAATTTTACTGAGTAACTTATAATAATGAATCTAGCTGGAATATTAACCACTAAACGACGTTTGAATTCACAAGAAGTATATTTCCTCAACTTTTGAACATTTGAAATGTTAGAGAACCCAACCTTCGCCTGGCAACACTGTAACTCGATCTGATGCTTGTGATTGGACAAACATGTCATTGGCGGAATATCTTGGCGCGTTCCATTTAATTCTCGTTTCCCGAAGAACTACAAGGATCTTTGATAATCTTGTTGTGGGTTTCACTTGAGGTATAGTTTCAACACCCTGGTGTAAATTATTTCCTGGTTTGAACACGTAATTTATTTGCTGTAATTGTGAAATTTTAACCAATAGGGTGAAAGGGGCGGACCCCCAGGTCCGACATTTGAACTGAGTTGTCATTGCGCTAAAGCGCGAAAATTCAAATTGTGGTCAATTCAAAATCACCACATTACATTGTCCATAGTGAAATTCGCTATACACTCTAAATAATTATGGTATAACTAAACACAACACTGTATTTAATATAAATAACAGATGAAAATCAAACTCCGTGCCAAAATGGAAAACGATTGTTAATGATTGTTGATGTTATTCTATCCCCCGAACAGTTTATGTGCGTCAGGTTTGTGCTCGTACTCTGTTCGCACTCAATTCTTGTCAAACGAACTTTGGCTTACGAACGCTGCCCTATTCATAAAATGTTAGAATCCTATAATTCAACCATCATTGGTACATTTACATGCTCGAAAAATAAATTTAAATCCAACATTATATTTTTTTATTATTAATTCCATTTTTAATATTTATTTAGTGCATAATTTAACATATGTAAACGAAATTATTTTTGACTTAAGGGGCCGGCGGAGCATGCGTTTCTCATAAAAACGTAATACCAAAATAATATGAAAATCAAACATATTCTTAAGGTAGTGTGTATATGTTTCGATCGGATTACAGAATATCTATGTTGCCAAATAAATATTTTGAAAGGACAATGATATACAGACGAGATATGAGGAATTTAAAATTTCTATAGAAAATTTATTTTTCTCATAAATCTTGTTCACATCAGTGTCCATTCAAAATATGTGTTTGGGAACCTATATATTCTGTAATCTAATCGAAATAAATACACACTACCTTAAGAATATTATGTTTGATTTACAAATTATTTTGGTATTACGTTTGCCTACGTCCGGTCAGCTGCTGGCAACACCGATGAGTTCAGTGTGGCTGTAGGTTTGCATCAAGGGTCGGCTTTAAGTCCTTACCTATTCTTGTTGATCATGGACGCTTTGACGTCGGACATCCAAGAAGAGGCACCCTGGTGCATGCTGTTTGCCGATGACATTGTTCTTGTCGGTGAAAATGGACCTGAGATCTAGAGCAGACTGGAGAGATGGCAACAGAAACTGGAGAATGTTGGCTTGAAAATCAGCACAAGCAAAACTGAATGCATGTTCTGCGATTTTGGCGGTCTCTCCAGCTCTGGAGCCATAGCGCTAGATGGCGCGTCTCTTCCTGTCTGCTCCGACTTTCGGTATCTTGGTTCACTCATGCAAAGCCATGGCGAAATAGATCGTAGTGTAAAGCACAGAATTAACACGGGATGGATGAAATGGCGGCAGGTCACGGGAACGATCTGCGACTCCCGCATTCCCCTAAAACTTAAGGGGAAGATTTATAAAACAATGGTTAGACCTGCTGTGTTGTATGGATCAGAATGTTGGGCCATAAAAGGGATGAATGAAAGGCATCTGCATGCCGCGGAGATGAGAATGCTAAGGGGGATGTGTGGTGTTACGCGAATGGATAAAGTAAGGAATGAGTATATTAGAGGAAGTCTGAAAGTGGCGCCGGTGACTGAAAAGTTGTGTGGTAATCGGTTATCGTGGTATGGGCATGTGATGCGGAGGAATGAGGAAAATGTCGTGAAAAAAGTTTTGAGTATGAATGTGGATGGGTATTTGAGTAGAGGAAGACCAAAGAAACGATGGATGGACTGTGTTAAAAAGGATTTGGTAAGAAAAGAAGTGTCTGATGAGATGACGAAAAATAGAGGAGTATGGAAGAAGAAGACATGCTGCGCCGACCCCAAATAAATTGGGATAAGGGCAAGAGAATGATGATGTTTGTATGAAAAACGCATGCTTCGTAGGCCTCTTAACCTGATTTGCTTGCTTTATAGTCACTTTTTTTTCAAAATACTTTTTAATTTTTGTAGTTAATCTAGTGGCAACCACGTTTCCTTAAAGCAGTCTTTTTGCGGATAATCCAGTTGATTGCAACGTTATTTCTTAAACTTGAATATTGTTAAACTTATGAATAATTTATGTTGTAGTTGTCAATTATCTGTTCATAAATAAAATAAAATAATATGAAAATTTTTGCTACATATTTTGCTCATATAATTAATCAGTCAAACTGCTGATTGCTCAGGAATGGGAATAAATCTTTCAGGCATGATAATATTAACACTCCTTTGACTGGCTAATAACAAGCTTTTATTTAATTTATTTAAATAAAATTCATACCACAATTGCCGATTACTCTTAACAAATATGAAGAATACATCAAATGCTAATGGATTTAAGAATATGAAAAATAAATGCAGAATCAATAACACGTTACTGAAAGGAATTATTAAAACAAAAAAATGAGATAAAAATAAAACGTCACTCAATATAAAAATCAAAGTGGCTATATACAAGCGACGCCGGATGTTAGCAGCTGTATGTGCTTTCGTGATGTAACTACAACAAAGTGTGTATAAAATTACAATGTATAATAAACAATTTAAAATTATGGGGAAAATGCTACTTAAATTTAAGAGTACTAAATAAGGTTTAAAATGTAAGTCTCCAAAATAATCGAAAAGATAGAAAGATAATTGTGATGTTATAACAGCAACACCCCAAGCAAAGATACTACTTTTAAGATATCTCCTTGGGAAATGCCCGTTGAAAACTTTAACAAAGTCTCCATAAAACATATGGTTTATGACTACCAACCAGTGGGTCCTCACCGTAGCAAAATATAGTTCTAATTGTGTGAGTGGCTTCATTATATTAATGAAAACATCAGTGTGAATATAATTAAGCCCAAGTATTTTTATTAAATATTTTAACAAATTTACTAAAATAATGTTAATGTATAGGAAATTTCTGTAATTCCGGAATTTCTTCAGTAACCACCATGATGTTACTCCATATATTAACGCAGTTACAGTCAGACCCAACATGAAGTGGCGAACGTAGAGTTCCACATCTCTAGAGAATGTAGATTCATCGCCGGTGTCGTAATTAGACATGGCGAATGTCACTTGCGGTTTGGATTGATTCACTTTTGGTTGTTCGAAAATAGAATTGTAAACAGTTTGTCATTAAGCACTGCAAAAATTAGGTGTTTCTTCTAAAACAGTCCATGTAATTATCACAAAATTTAAAAAATAATAGTATTATTTTTATCACAAGTACACGTTTTATCACTAGGTACACTGTAATTAGTTAACTTTGCCCGTGTTAATTAATAAACTGTATTTAAAACAAAATAATTTAGTATATGTATGTATGTCGCAGGACCTATCCATGTGATCGGACATTTACTAATAATAATTTTCCTCTTACTGTTTATTATGCGCATATTTTTATCTTGTGTAGGCGAAGGCCAACTGGTTCTCTCCAGTTGGTCTCTGCAGTAGATTTTGGCTCACAGTCATGATGTATGAATCAAATCTAAGTCATGTAAACGGTTCATTAATGTTTCAACAAAACTCGTTGGATAACTTTTTATCTAACAACCAACGTTTGTTACTGCACAAACCATTTATTCTGTAAATGCTTCGCTCTACGAATGAAGTGTCTTTGAAAATAAATATTCAAAAAAAATCTGATAAGCTAGAAGACGGTGAGACGTCAGAAAATTGGTGTGCCATCATTCCGTTAGACGTTACAAAATAACTCCTCTCTTCATCTAAATTAACTGAATCAATTATTATAGAAGACTATTTGAGCTTTATGGCCTTAAGCCTTTTATTAACACTGAAACTTTTAACAAGTATGTTGCTAAGTATTCAAAAATTTTTAGAAATACATGCAGGGTTGCTAAAGCCCTGCACATTAGCAACAAGATCAAAACTGCAGAAAATAAAATAAAGACAGTTTGGAAAGTCATAAATAACGAGACTAACAGGAAGAAAATACGCAACACTAGCTACACATTAGATACAGCATGTGGTCCTAAAAGCTCTAATCAGGAAGTAGCTCAAGAATTTGTAAATTTCTTTACAGAGATACCATTAAAAACTACGGAGGCTCTTAATTCCTCTCCTGAAGTCTCAATGGGTTTATTAAAGGCGAATGTGTCTGGCTGTCTGGCTGAATTTAAATTTAAACACATTAACCCTATGGTAGTTATTAAAGCTTTCCGGCAAATAAAAATCAAACTGACCGAAGATCTATGGGGAATGTCTATCAAAGTTTGTACATCCATACTTGAGACTATAGCCCCATACTTAGCTTTAATTTTTAATCTATGTGTGGACCAAGGAGTCTTCCCTGATTTAATGAAATACAGTAAAGTCATACCTCTTTTCAAATCCGGGGACAGTAAAGATACTAACAATTATAGACCTGTCTCCGTGTTGCCAGTTTTTAGCAAGGTTTTTGAAAAAGTAATGCTTGATCAAATGCTCTATCATTTTAACACCAACAGAATCTTACATGATCAACAGTATGGTTTCACCAAGGGACGTTGTACAACTGACGCCGGTGTAACCTTATTAAAGCACATATTTACTGCGTGGGAAGAGTCCCAAGACGCTATAGGAATTTTTTGTGACCTCTCCAAAGCGTTTGATTGCGTAAACCACGACACATTACTTATGAAACTTGAGCATTACGGACTGGGTAAACTTGCACTTAGTTTGGTAAGATCATATTTAATTGATAGACAACAATATGTTCAGATAAATGGTGTCAACTCACAGGGTTTAAAAATAAAAATGGGGGTTCCACAAGGCTCAATATTGGGTCCTTTCCTTTTTCTAGTATATATAAATGATCTACCCTATTTATTGAAAAACCAACCTCAAAATATGGTGTTATTTGCTGATGACACTTCCCTGATTTTTAAGATAAATAGACGGGCACAACATTTAGATGACGTGAATAATGCCCTACTGCAGGTCCAAAATTGGTTCACAGCAAACAATTTGGTATTAAATGAAAAAAAAACCAAATGCATAAGATTTGCTTTACCGAATGTTAAGGGTAGTGATTGTGATATATTATTGAATAATGAGAAACTTGAATTCGTAGATAAAACGGTTTTCCTTGGGATTACGCTTGATTCAAGGCTACAATGGGGTTCTCATTTAACATCTCTTGCGGGGCGGCTAAGCTCAGCAGCATATGCCATTAGAAAAATCCGTCAATTTACTGATGTAGATACCGCTAGACTGGTCTATTTTAGTTACTTCCATAGTATAATGTCTTACGGTATTTTGCTATGGGGACGAGCTGCAGATATTGAGTCTATATTTATTCTGCAGAAAAGAGCCATTAGAGCCATATATAATCTTCGTAGGCGCGATTCTCTAAGAGAGCTGTTTAAGGATATTGGCATTATGACGGTACATTGTCAATACATCTACGAAAACATAATGTACGTCAGAAAAAAATTGCATCTTTTTGGTAAAAGAGGTGACAGACATAACTACAGTACTAGAAATAGGGACCAATTAGTTCAGCCAGGCTTTAGACTCGCCAAAGTAGACTCATCTTTCATGGGGTACTGTTTGAGATGCTATAATAAAATTCCACAAAGTATTCTTGAACTGAATGAGACGAAATTTAAAACATGCATTAAACGCACACTATGTAAGCAAGCGTATTACAAGTTGAGCGATTATATCGCTGATAAAAATGCTTGGCTCAATGCAGGTCCTGCTCCACAAGGACAGGGGCGCAAAAATTGATAGCATTAAATGGTATTGTTGGAGCTGCTGAAGATTGTACAACTATCTTTGCATTGTATAGATTCAATGTTAGTATTATATAATCGCATAGCCCATATTGTGTGAGTACTATGTACTAGAAAGCTATCATTCACTGAAAGCCTACGGCAGTTCTTGACTAGAATGTGCCCTGGCGGTTGAGAGTATGTCATGCTCTCTCAAATGTCTCGCTGATGGTGGCGCGTGTGTCGGACCATTTAGCTCCCTTCAAAATGGTTGAGCTGAATGGTGCTGATCCATGCGTCATGTTCGTGAACGGGCGCTGTCAGTTGTGACTGGTCATCTCTTAGTCGCCATGGTTTATTTGAATTAATTATTTTATTTTTGTTTTGCTATGGACACTTTTAACGTGCATACTTGCTACATTGTTCTCACATAATATACCATCTCAACATGAATGATGTAACCAAGATTTTGTAACAATATTTTGATTTAAAAGAGTGTCCATGGAGTTTCTTGCCCGTTCTTCTCCATAGAGATCTACGTTAGGGAATGGGCAACTACAGTACTTTCACAGTTTTTATGTCTTGTGACTGGGACTGTAGCTACTTTAAATGTTCATTTTGTTTCGACAATTCAAAAGTGCCTGTAACTGGCCTACTTGAAATAAATGCTTTGATTTTGATTTTGATTTTGATTGATAGAACGTTTTAAATCAAATCCTTAAAAATATTTTAATAATTTGGGTAAATAGATGTTACATGAATGTTACATTACATAATACGTATAATATAACAATAAGGATCCTCTTATTAACCATTTTCGGTTTACGAAATATAAAATAAAAGCTCATATAACAGCTAAACAACTAACTTAACTAGCTATTATAGCACTAGAATATGAACTTATTGAGGTGTTATAATAATTTTCTTTTCTTATAATTAAGGCATCCCTGGGTCGTGTAAAAACATTTAGTGACTAATCAGGCGTGCATTTTGTTCTGAATAAAGTAATGGAAAGGTATTTTAGTTCCTTATGTAATTTGTTAAATAATTTCATGACATGGGGTAACCTTTCTTTTATGCGGATCAGTTTATAAATGTTTGGCAAGGGAAAGCAACTGAGTTAACGGGTATTAAAATTACAATATTTACCAAAGGATTTATGTAAGTACTGATGTGTTTTGACGAAAATACAAGACTCAAATATATACGGTCATGTTAATAATTTTAGCTTAAATTTGGAACGATGGTTTGCCTGAAGTCATAGTAAACAAAAAATTAAACCGACTTAAAAAAACCGACTTCAGAAGGTATTTTATTTTTTGCAAAAAGTTTTTATTTTTCACTTTTTTGTGGTTCACATATGCTTGGTACACATGGAAAGTGCATACCGTTGCAATTACAACAAGCCCAAACACGACTAGGACACATTCTTTCATTTTGGAGTTTCGTGACTCTTGGCTTCATCATCAGATCTGATGATAGAACGATTTTTATCGAAAGCAAATGCACTTCACTTGTAGAAAATACCAAAATCGCTGTACGTTATCCTATCAAATTTGAAGAGTTCCCTCGATTCCGCCAAGATTCCATCATCAGATCTCAACTTGGTGATTATGGGACCATTAGAAAGTACATCCTTTCCAACAAAAAAATAATTTTTCGAATCGGTTGGGAAGCGACGGAGTTATGCGCGAACAAACATAAAAAAATACAGAAACATCCGAATTGAGAACCTCCCCCTTTTTTAGAAGTCGGTTAAAAAGGTGTGTAGGGAAAAGGGGTTATATAAATAAAAGCACGAAAGACAAGAATATGCATTTAATTCAATTATGCCTGTCAATTCTTTATAGGTAACGATAATTACCTAAATATCAAGCTAGGTCCATTCGCAAACCTAGATCTTCGTGGAGAAGAATGGACAAGAAACTCCACGGAAACATCTATTTAAATATTTTGCCCGGACAATTATTATTATACGTTTTCCTGGACCATTTTCAAGTAACATTAATCAGTAATATTCATAGTATCATAAACACTGTTTTAGGCTTTCACGGTTTAAAACTAAACTTACGGGATATCTTCCGTGATTATTTGTTATTTTGAGCTCCCGATATTTCGACGCTGTTGCAAGCGCCATGATCGCGGGTTGACTGGAGTATCCAAGCCTAACAAGAGAAGCAATTGAAATAAGGAAGTACAAAAATTTCAATCGAGAGGATGGCTTGAAATTGTCGAGTACGTGGAATCCAGTTTTGAGTATGCTCAAAAGTAGCAGCCGGCATCATACAAAAAATACCAAAAAACTTGGTGATACTGTGAGTGCGTTTTGTCGTGACTTAGTGTCGAGTTCCAATAGTGCGCGTAGCAAAAGACAAAGAAAGAGGGTAGACAGATTTGTCTGCTCGTAACAATTTAATTTCCATCCACCCGCATACTCCAGTCAACACGCGATCATGGCGCTTTCAACAGCGTCGAAATATCGGGAGCTCAAAATAACAAATAATCACGGAAAATATCCCGTAAGTGACAATATAAGTTCATAGTATCATATCAAATTACTAACATAAACATTATAGAACATTTGGGTAATTGTTAATATTTATTTATTTCAATCAACTTTGGTTAAACAATTAAACTAAATTGTGTTTGGTTTTGAATCAAGTCACCTGAATTAGGGGGTGTGGCGAGTCAAGCAGGTTTGGGAGAGAGGTGTATATTCGCCCCCCACTTTCACACTATGTTGGAAATGCGTAGTTTTTTTTTTAAATAAATTTTAAAACGATTCAATTTTTATGACGACCCGAATGGCGTAGTGGTAGTGACGCTGTCTTACGTTCTTAGGGTCCTGGGTTCAAATCCCGGTAGGAGCAAATGTTTTTGTGATGAGCACGGACATTTGTTTCCGAGTCATGGATGTTTAATAAACGATTTGCGAAAGTAACATTTCTTTGGCAAAACATTTCTGTTTACTCTTGAGACTCTCGTGGGCGCTTGAGATCAATCTCCTTGACCCCCCTCCCCACAGTCACAAAATATTCAAATTCAGGTGACTCGATTCAGAACCCAACCCGTAGATCAATTAAATTAAAATAATATCTTAATATTAGATTCATTCATTCATGAGCAATAGAAAAGCACCAGTTTGACATCCTAAACGAAGTAGATTTCTTACAATCAGCAGTTTACGGTTAGAGGAGGAACCAAAAAAACCCCAGTTTTGACTCCAAACTAATAATAGGGGTCAAAAACAAAAGAAAATAAAAAAGTTTCTACAAAGTATAGCTCATAATAATTAATCAATCAAACTGCTGCCTGCTCAGGAATGGGAATAAATCTTTCAGGCAAGATGACACTGTCACTGCTTTGACTGGTTAATAACGATCTTCGATTTAATTTATTTAAATAAAATTCATACCACAATTGCCGATTACTCTTAACAAAAATTAAGAAAAAATCAAAGGCTAGTGGATTAAAGAATATGAAGAATAAATGCAAAATCAATAACACTGTATTCAAGGGAATTATTAAAACTAAATAATGAGACAAAAATAAAACGTCACTCAATATAAATATCACAGTGGCTATATACAAGCGACGTCGGATGTTAGCAGCTGTATGTGCACTCGTCTTGAAACTACGACAAAGTGTATATACAATTACTATGTATAGTAAACAATTTACAATTAAAGGGAAAATGCGACTTGAATTATAGAGTATAGATCGTATTACATCAAGTGTTTTACAGTCACGTTTTACGTTTAATGAGATAGTAAGCTCGTATAGATATCTAAACAATTGTGATGTTATGGCAGCCACACCCCAAGCCCAGATACTACTTTTTAGATATCTCCTTGAGATGTGTCCGTTGAAAACTTTAACAAAGTCTCCGTAAAACATATGACTTAAGGCTACTAACCAGTGGGTCCTCACTGTAGAAAAGTATAGTTCTAATTGTATGAGTGGCTTAATTAGATAGTCAAAAACAACAGTATCAATATAGTTAAGCCGGAAAGTTTTTGTCGAAAACATTAAGAAATTTACCAAAATAATGTTAATGTACAGAAAGTTTCTGTAATTTCCGAATTTCTTCAGTAACCACCATGATGTTACTCCGTATAATAACGAAGCCACTGTCACTACCACCGTTACGTGGCGTAAGTAGAATTCAGCGGAGTTATAATTTTTGAAAAATTGAGTTGACATGGCGAATATCACTTGCAGAGTTTGAATTGATTTACTGTTGATTTAAATTTCGAAGGTAGTTTTGTAAAAAAAGTTGTCTTTAACCACTGCATAAAAAATAGTGATTCTTCCAAAAAGTCGATGTAATAAGAATCACAGCACTATGTTGTATTATTGGATACACTTATCAATTTATATTGCACGTGCTAATTAGTAAATTGTCTCAAAAAGTACAATAAAATATTATGTATGTACGAGTATGTCGCACGAGCTATCATTTTCTTAAGACATTTACTAATATACGATTCAAAAATATGCTTGGCCAGATTGCAAACGCGGCTGCATTGCAAACGCATTGCAACGTACTCATACTCAAACATAAGAACTTCCTTTGAGCGTCCATAGCGGGCACGCGGGCGCGGAGAGCGGCGAACTACTTGGTAATTCACCCCATAGCTCGTTCATACAAGCGGCCGCAGTAAGTGCGCAGGCGACAAGCGGCAACGGCGCGGCGGGAGCGGCTATTTAAACTAGTTCGAACTGACCGCGCGCGTTGGCTTCTTCACAATTAAATGTTTATATATTTTCTAACATATAGTCTAACGTTTCCATTGACATTCTGTATATTCAAAACTCGTTTGCAGTTAGCTTCCCAATTTTTCAGGTGTAAAATTTTTCTTCTTTTCTGGTTTTTTTTTTTTTCACTTTTAGCATTTAAAATAAGTCTTTTCATAGTCATATTATATTTTGACAAACACTGGACACGACAACACTCGGAACGAAGCCGCGCTCGACTGCGCACATCGGACAGGCACTACCGCGCGCGTCCCCGCACCCGCGCTGCCCATTGCATCCGCGCCGCTCCCCGAACCCGCGCCGCTCTCCGCACACGCGCCGCTCCCCGCAACCGCGCCGTTCCCCGCACCCGTAAAGGTCGTGGCTCACTTGACAAGCACCGCACCAGCACCGCTCCAACCCAGCAATTTACTTGCCATTCAAATTAGAGCATTAAATCGTGTGTCGCATAACATATTTTTGAATGTACATATGAAAAAGCTTACGGCGGGTGGTCAACGCGCTTGCCGCTACCATACGCCTCGCCGCGCGGGCGGCGCGGCGTCCGCGCGCGGCCCGCGCGCCGCAAGCGAGGGGACCGCGCGCCGTCCTCGCGCGGGCGCCGCGCCGCAAGCGAGGAGACCGCGCGCGGCAAGCGAGGGGACCGCGCGCGGACGCCGCGCCGCAAGCGAGGGGACCGCGCGCGGACGCCGAGTGGCCCGCGAAACAACGTCACTGCGCCGTCGTGCTTCTCCACGTAGTGGGTACTCTTTGTTTAATGTATGGCCAGTTACAAATTTAGTTAAAGAGCCCACGACACTAGACCTAGTTCGGTTAGACTCCCAGATAATATCTATATATATAATTGGTCACGATGCTGCAATGCATAAAAACCATTACTATTATGATAAGACTCCCGAGTTATGTGAAATTCAGTACAAATCGAAAGCTTGTTGTCACCCAAGTAACACAAACTAGTTGCTTAAGAGCTCTGGAGCCAATCCGATTATTCCCAAAGGCGCCAAGCTCAAGTGCTAGAGCGTGCACTGCAGATCTTATGTAGCCGCTTTGCAGCCAAAGGGGCACAACTTTTTGCAACCTACAGTTCCGTTAGAACTTATATTAGTAGCATGCAAGCGCTACAGCTGCTGCAACTAATAATTAATACAACACTAAAGCTCTTGTGGCGCTTATTGAATGAATGACAGGTTTAACTGAACGAATAAAAGATCACAAATCATTCACCTGTCTCTCATTTATTAAAATACATCTGTTGTTCCTGAGTCAGACATTCCTGCATACAAATATAAATAAAGACTAAGTGAAGGTATAGTGTTTTTGAGCTAAATATGCAAGTGGCTAAAAACGCAGATCAGTTCATCGTGCATATTATTGGAGTATTTTTAACGCTTCTCAATAATTGTCTTGTAAACATGACGTCTATGAGAAGCAGCTTTAACTTGCAATTTCAACCTTAATACTTCTTCTCTGCGCGTCAAAGCGTTCACTTTTCTGAAGGTCCAAGTAATACCTGTGCCACTAATGCAGTTCAAGTCCAAGTACAAGTCCTACGCGTGTTCAATCACAAATGCCTTACAATTGTGTTCGCGGTGACAGCAAGCTCGTAGTCCGGGAGGTAGCGGTGCAAATAAAAAACCCTAATAAAGTCAGTCAGTCGTTCGGTCTGTAACCAATCGTTACAGTACACCGGCTGAAACTATAAAATATAAAATAATTTAAATATACTGAACACAAAAAAAAACTTCAGAACTGTAATGGAAAGAAAAATTAAACCACGAATCCACAAAATATAATTACTAGAGATAATTCCCTAAAATACAATGCTACCTCCCGGAGTATTACTACCAGCGCGCGGACTGCGAGCTTGCGCCTTGCGGACGGCGAGTGGACCACGCGCGGCCGCCGCGTGTCCCGCGCGGCGCAAGCTGGGCGACCACGCGCGGCCCGCTCGGCGCAAGCGAGGCGACCGCGCGGCGCAAGCGAGGGGACCGCGTGCTTACACCTCGCTTGCGCCGCGCGGGCCGCGCGCCGTAGCCTATATTCGAGGCGACGCCGGTCAGGAGCTGTGCTGGTGCCGTGCTGGTGCGGTGCTTGTCAAGTGAGCCACGACCTTAACGCTCCCCGCACAGCGCTGCCTGTCTGACCTAGTACTAACATTGCACTTTAAGTGCATAATTTTTATCCTGTTAACGCGCGGGCCAGCCGGTTTTCCCCGCATGGTTCTGCAGTTTGTGTGTGTTACACCAAAGTCAATGGACCATTTTTTTTAACCTATTCCGCATTTTCGTTATTTTTTTTCACCCACTTTACAAATATGCATTTGGCAAAATGCTTTTCAACCGACTTCCAAAAAGAGGAGGTTCTCAATTCGTCTGTTTTTTTTTTGTTACTGTTAGAACCTCAGAACTTCCGACTGGTTGAACCGATTTTGATGATTATTTTTTTAATTTAAAAGCTGGTGCTTCTCGTTGGGTCCCATTTTAATTTGCTGAAGATCTGATGCTGATTTTCCGAGATATACAATGGAAATCTTGAAAAATAGACGGCAAATCTGCAGTAATTGCTGCAATCGTCAATTTCACCGCGGCTTCCTTGTCCACGTACAAAACCGGTATTTCTTGTTGGCAATTCAAGTCTTTGAACAGTCTCTTTAGCCAAATTAGCTCTCTTACAGCTTCACTTGCTGCCACAAGCTCAGCTTCTGTAGTGCTAATGACAACTGAAGCTTGTTGTTGGCTCATCCAGGAGATTGCTCCTCTTGAAAATAAACACTCCAGTGGTAGAGCGACCTGTTTTCAAGCATCCAGCATGATCAGCATCACTGTAGGCTTTTATTTGGGTAGGAGAATTCGCACCATGAACATACATTATTCCTTTTGATAATGTGCCTTTCAACTATCTCATTATGTGCTTATCGCTTGTAGGTTCATTTTTCATACTACATCATGACGTAACATCACGCCTGTATGCTCTGAGGGGGTACGCAGATGTGTACAGTACTCCCAGATTTCGACAATGTTTGTTGCCTCTGAACTTTCGACTGGGTAAACTGATTTTGCTGATTCTTTTTTTATTTGAAAGCTGGTGCTTTCTGTGTGTTCCCATTTCAATTTGGTTAAGATCTGACGCTGATCTTCGGAGATATAAATGGAACTCTTCAAAAATACACGGCAAAGCTGCAGTAATTGCTGCAATCGCTTGGTTGTTATTAGTTATTATAGGTCTGCTGGAAGAAATTTCTTATGAAATAAGCAGTACCTTTGTGCTCTTCTTTCTTAAGGAAAGAGAATTTATGTGTTGGTAAAAGCTGAGAGGGGGGTATCTAGAATGACTTTCAGGTACTTGTACTTGTACGTTGGAATTTTGATATTATAAATAATAATAATATATTTTGTCTTATCCACATTGAGAGCGAGTTTATTCCTAGCAGGGCTAGCTAGGAATAAACTCGCAACAACACTAAATCAAAACTGGTCAGCAGTACACTTCGGGCCAGGTGTCAGCTTTAAACAATAGCGTTGTCTCATCGGCGAAAGTTATGATCTTTCGTCCGGGCTTCGTGAACTCACAGTGGTCGTAAATGTAAGTCAGAAATAATGGGGGACCGAGAATGCTACCCTGTGGCATGCCATGCACGATGGGAATGTCACTGCTAGTCCATTTATCCAGCCTGACTCTATGGAATCTGTTCGTGAGGTAGTTAGAAAAGAGCTCAAGCTGTGTACCCCTTTTTTTTTTTTTTTAAGGATGGGAAATCATCAAATGACCCCCCCACTCTGGGCGGAGCGGGAGGGAGTGTCAGACTCTTACTGACTAAAAACCATCCATGTTCCTTCCTCGCCTTTTACGTTCCGGGGCCGCGGTATCTCTTTCGAACAGGCCCGCAACCCCGGCAGGCTTCGGCCCTTGCGGGCCCCTCTCCTTTGCTGGCATCTCTTTGAGGCGCGCGTGGAACACGAACGCGCCGTCGACACGGCCTGTCGTCGTCGTTAGACGGCCGGACGGCTAGCTAGCCCATAGCCAACCGTCCGCAGGCCCGCATCTACGGTGGCCGGTAGCCACCACGTGGCCCCCGACGCCCGTTGCGTCTCCCGCGGCGGCCGGGAAGAGAGGATCTCTCCCTCTCTCGTTCCGCCACCTCCTTCGCTAGCATGACTGCTTCGCAGAAGGAGGCGACGGCTTCCCATTCCGTCTCGCTCCGGACCATGGATTGAACCAGGGCCGGACGCGAGAGGTCGCCGCCGCCGATCGCCGCCACGAGGACACGGCGGAGCTCCGCCCACGCAGGGCAGACTTCCACCGTGTGCTCCACCGTGTCCTCCGGTCGATCCTCGCAGTGGAGACACCCGGGCGATTCCTCCCGCCCGATTCGGTGCAGGTACCTCCCGAAACATCCGTGTCCGGTGAGGACCTGCGTCAGGTGGAAGGTGAGGACGCCGTGGCGCCTCTCCAGCCACTCCTCAAAGAGGGGACTTACCGCCACTATCGTGGCGTGCCCTGTGTACCCCTTACACCAATGTTCTCTAATTTCTTCAGCAATAGTGAGACGGAGACTGTGTGAAAGGCTTTGGCCAGGTTCATGAAGATTACAATGACTTTTTTGTTCTCATCCAATTTATCAGAAACAAACTTAGCAAGATCATGAGGCCGATGCAGGCTCGATTCTGCTATTACAATAGTGTCAGAGTATTCGATCATTGATTTCATAATGATCAAGTTCTGTCGAATTTTGACAAGTTTGGTAATTCTACTATCATAATAGCGCCATTATGACTTCTCAATGAACAACCACTGACACTCCATTGAAAGAAATGTCATAGAATATTAATGTCGTACATGAAATCTGGCTTGAATAAATGTTCGCGTTTAGTAGTAGAATTCGAAAACCATTTGTACTAAGGGTTTTATAATATTGACAATACGACAATGCCATTAAAACACAATTTTATTACGAGACCATTGACTGACCATTGTGAATTTAGCAGATTACGAACTTCAAGCAAAATGGCAATGGGGTGAGAATGGAATCGTGTTGGAGTGACGAATTTATTAAAATAGCAGAATTAGGCCTCAGATCGATAGCAATGAATTGTTTTCCAGGTCATTTTTCATGATCTTTTCCAGAATCTTAGACAAAGCCGAAAGGATGGAAATTAATCTATAGTTGTTGACACCGGCTCCATCGCCACTTTTGAAGATGGGGCAAATCTCAGCTATTTTCAATGGCGAGGTTGCAGAATAAATAATATTGGAGAAATGTCAACATGTCTATATCTCTTCAAAATTCTGGTAGAAATGTTGTCGTAACCATCAACTAGACTTCAGGCTATGAATAATATTTACGATCACTACAAGTCCCTGAGGAAAAACAACATCGAGTCGGAATGAGGAAGGAGCAGGAGCGACGCGATATTACCAGAATAACAGCGGTCAGCAATATTTTTGCCGATATTAACAAAAAAATCATTGATTATATTAGTCGAGGAAATAGGATCATTAATATTAATTAACTGTGTGACTTCGATTTTAGATGTTTTCGTGTGGGTTTGTATTTTATTTTGTTCTCTTTGTTATAAATTTTAGCACCAGTCTTAGGTTCTGAGTAAAAACTTGACAAAAAGTTGGACCCCAATATCTTCATTACTAGCTAGAAGTTTCCCAGGTATGGTCTAGAACAAAAATATGATCGCAAAGGCGGGGAGAACAAGTACCTTTCGACATTGTTAGGAGTAATTTTACACCCTCTACACGAGGGAGACATTTTACTTGTAGGAACGAAGAAACAAAGACATATATATAACCAAGGTCTTGTAAACGACCTTGCAGGAGTGTGAGAGATCCTAATGAAATGTCGTTGCTTAGCAACGGGGCTGTAAAAACCGTAAAACCCCGTAAATTACACCGTAAATACGATTCGGGGATTACGCCTACGTTACAAGGATTGTTGTAAATCCGAGAAAAATGGTCGTTTAGACAATGTGAGGAGATGAATACGGTTTTTGGAGAAGCTTTAAATAAATATGATCAAGATTGACTCAATTGGTTGTAAATTAAAAACTTGTTCGAGTAATTCAAATATACCTGCAACAAATAATAGGTTCATTTAAATCTTACTGATATTATAAATGCGATAGTTTGTTAAGATGTATGCATGAATGTGTGACTTCGATAATAATATTACTCCTTCACGCAAAAACTGATGAACAGATTTGCATGAAATTTTGCACAGATAGTTTATTTTTATCATTTGTATCCGGTAGGACAATTATCGAACTCTACGCGGGCGAAGCCGTAAGCTAGTAAATTATAATGATGATTTTTGATAAAAACCTCCTCGGGAGGTTGATTCCCTGGTCGGGCAAAGTGTTATTGGGTTTTTCCATCAGGAATTTCGCAGTGGCAGCCCCGGAGTATGTATTTATGGTTCTTCGATGGCAATATACTCGCCTCAAAATTATATGGGGCTTCAAAATAACTGACAAAGTGTTGATGTACGGTCGAAAAAACTATTTAACTTAAATAGTTAAATAGTTTTTTCGTCGTTTTCGTTTTAGTCGCGAGTTAAAAAAAAAGAAAAAAATAATAAAAAAAGACCTAGCTACATAAACAGTTCATTTTTTTCTTTTCTTTTTTTTTTACTTTTTAGCTGTAATTTTTTATTTAAACATTATAACCAAATAGTTTGTTCCTATTTAGGTACACCTCTGCCTAACCATTCCGAGGATTACAAGCGTGATGTTATGTTATTTTAAATGTAATTAAACAGGAATAGATCTGTGACCGTACATAATTAACTGAGATTAACAAAATTAACGCGATTTCAATGCTCAGGGGAGAACATGCCAAGCCTGCTTAACCGTTACATCTGTTACAATGTTTACTGTTTTGATCAAAACATTACGCCTGTTATCGCCAAAGAGTCAAACAGATGTGTATACAGGGTGTAAACAACCTCATCACGAAGCCGTCAACCGAGCATTCTGTACATCAAACTTTACGCAAAAAATATTTCTGGGAAACGACTTTTTTTTTAGGTGAAATGAGTTCTGCCAAAAAACTCATGTTTTTTGGTAGAATTCAATGTAACGCCATAAAACATTGTGCTGATGTATGGATTGAATAGTACGGTAGTCGTAGAGGTGTTGAAAGTAAAAATCCCACAACAAAACTTATATTAAAAAAAAAACCTTGTAAAAATTTGGAACTTCGACCCCCAGCATATCTGTAAGTAACTAGAAGGCTCCCAGGTATGATGTAGAACAAAAAAATATTGCAATGACGAGGAGAACAAGTGACTTTCAGCTTCGTTTAGAGGTGTTTTACACCCTTTACACCGTAAAGTAAACTTACATTTCCATTGATGTCTAAGTCATACATGTCTTTAAAATTTTCGGTACAAAGACATTTTCGTTTCATCACCACCTTTTTCTGTTAGAAAAAGGTGGTGATGTTACTTGAGGTTTCTCTCGTAACTGTAGATCGTGATTATCAAAACATAATGAAACGGTTGAAATAAAAAATATTGAGTGAAATCATTGACAACCAAAGAAACCATTTTATTCAAGAGTGGACATATCTCAGACATGTCTCAGACAAGAATATTAAAAAACATAAAATTATAACCTGCCTGAGATTATTTAAGAAAAAACCTCTTTGCTTCAACATTTTCTTATAACGTGCACTGTTTTGGGAACCAGATTGCACTTAAATAAAGTGCCCGTCCACCAACCCACGTTGGACTAACATGAGGAGGCACACTCCCTCACACAAGGAGGAAACCTGTGTCCCAGCAGTGGCAACGATTTGGACTGCTTCTGTTAAATTGCTAATCTGGATTGCCCATAACTCATACTTTGTAATTTTCGCTGATCCTCAACTACACAATAACAAAGTATTAAATACAAAACAAAACCTGGCCATGTTAATTTAGTGCTTGATTGAACGGAGTACAAATAGATAGAGCCGGCAGTCAGTTTGCAGACAGACTGCACCTAATTCAGTAAACATCACAGAATAAAAATGTATAGAAGCGGCAGACTGCTTCGTGCAAGAAATTATGCAAAGCGAAGGGTATTAAGTCCGATATGAAGTTGGTTAGTGTCAAAGGTTTTCGAAATGAATGCTCATTTTTAACCTTGGTATTTTGAAGTCGAGAGTAGATAAGTATTTAACCTTTTATTTTATGAATTGGGCTCCATCACTGAAGATATCATTTTTTTTTTAGTTATGACCACTCGTAGTTGCAACTCGATAAGGTTGCTTAACTACTTAACCGAAAGATATCAGTGATTCCATTAGGTGATATAGAAGACAAACGCGAGCTCATCTAGACTTAAATACATACATATAAACATATAAATAAATAAAAGCATCTGTTTGTAATTTCAAACTTTGCTGAATGTATGAAAGTGTTTGTAATAATATCTACGGTCATATAACAACAAACAAAAAAAAAACATTTTTAAATTTTTTCTCGGTCTGTATGTTCCGGCTAACCTCCGAAATGGCTGGACCAATTTTGACGGGACTTTTACTGACAGATAGTGGACGTCAAGTTCATTTCAATACTGAGCAAATTACTAATATAGTGTATCGTGCAAAAAATACATCATATTGTTACCGAAATAAAATTGAAATGGGGAAGTAATATTTTTATAAGTAATAACTTCACGACGGTTTGCGGGCAACAACTACCTACGTACTTCTAAACAAACTGCTTATATCGAACACACAAATTCCAAATAGTCTTTAGTCCCCCAAGGTCACACACACGCACTCAATAATAATGATAATATTGTTTTTAGATTTTAGAGCACATTTAGGTAAAAAGATGTAGTGCCTAACTCACAACTATGAACGCCGCTAGGCCGCGATCAAGGAGGCGGCGTACGTACCTATGTCACCGTAAAGTCTAGGAACGACAATTGACCGTAAAAAAATCGTTCATCGACTCTTATGAACTTGGAGGGTTGTATTGATGATTTTGCTGATTATAATTCTGTTACTACATACGTCTTAAGCCGCGACCGATATTTTCATCAACATACAACATTGCACAGGCCTGAAAATTAAAAAAAAAAAAAACGTAAAAAAATAATAATTTCGCGGGCCCCTCTGACGCTTTCACCTTAAGTTCAAAGTTGGGAGACGACCGAGGAGACAGCTATCAAATACCACCCAATTGCAGTTTCCTATAGCCATCAACTGGTCATAAATCCAGACTCCGGGTTGCTACAGAAATTCCTAGTGGAAAAACCCAATAATAATCCGATTATTGGGTTTTTCCACTAGGAATTTCTTCAGAAATTGGGAATCGAAACCAAGACCTCTTACTCAGCAGGTACTGTTTGCGACCACTAGACGAACAAGACAATCTATACTATATACTATATATACTATACTATATTTATTATGTATTATTATAATTATATAATTATAATATTTCATGTTGTTATTTGTCATTGTTTGTCTTTTTATTTTAGTATACCGATAGAAGGTACCATTAACAATATTTTTGTTAATCCTACCAACAGCAAGGTATCTTCTTGCACTCAATTAGTTAGTAAAAAAGGGCCTCAACAGAACACCTTAAAATTATTCCACCAAAATATCCAAGGCATTTCTTCCAAATTATTAGAAATTGAATTGTTTTTAGAAAATAGTAAGTTTGACATTATTTGTTTTACTGAACATTGGCTTAAGGATTACCAAATGCTTATTAATTATGAGAACTATATGGTGGGTAGCTGCTTTAACCGTAAAACGATGCTTCGTGGAGGTTCCCTAATATATATAAAAAATAGTTTTAAATATAAGCAACGTAATGACATAGTAGGTCTCTCGGTTGAACATTGTGTCGAACTGTCCTGTGTTGAGCTAGATAAGCATATAATTGTGTGTGTGTACAGACCCCCAAACTATCAAAACTTTTCCATATTTGAATCAATAATGGAAGATGTCCTGGCAAAACTTGCAGCCAGTGATAAATCTACAATAATTTGTGGTGATTTCAATATCAATAATTTAGAAGAAAATTCAGATAGCAGTCGGTTATTAAATCTTTTTAAGTCATTTGACTTGACTAACGTTTTTATTGAACCCACTAGAATCACAACTTCTTCTGCTACTTGTATAGATAATGTTTTCTGTGATTGTGATTACTTAGATAAAGCCATAATAAATTGTTTGCCGTCTGACCATAGCGGACAAGCAGTAACTTTTAGATGTAAAACTCCAATACAAAAAGTTCAGATTAAATTTAGACCTATAACTTCTTGCAAATTAAAGAGGTATAATATTTCCCTACAGAACAAGTTAAGTGTAATGAGCCAAGAGGATATTAATATAAACTAATTGTATGATCGTTTCTTTTCATTAGTTCACACGGAATTCAACAAAACTTTTGAAAAGAAGACAAAGAGTATTTTCCCTAAATTTATATTTAGTGATTGGGCAACTAGAGGTATCAGAAAAAGTAGGGAAAGGCTATTTGAGCTTTATAGCCTTAAGCCTTTTATAAACACTGAAACTTTTAGCAAGTATGTTGCTACGTATTCAAAGATTTTTAGAAATACTTGCAAGGTTGCTAAATCCCTTCACATTAGCAACAAGATCAAAACAGCAGAAAATAAAATAAAGACCGTTTGGAAAGTTATAAATAACGAGACTAACAGAAAGAAAATACGTAATAATACTTTTACATTAGATACAGCATGTGGTCCTAAAAACTCTAATCAGGAAGTAGCTCAAGAATTTGTTAATTTTTTTACCGATATACCAATCAAAACTACGGAGGCTCTTAATTCCTCACCGGAAGCCTCAATTGGCTTATTAAAGGCGAATGTGTCTGGCTGCCTGGCTGAATTTAAATTTAAACACATTAAACCCATGACAGTTATTAAAGCTTTCCGGCAGATTAAAATCAAACTGACTGAAGATTTATGGGGAATGTCTATCAAAGTTTGTACATCTATACTTGAGACCATAGCTCCGTACTTAGCTTTAATTTTTAATTTATGTGTAGACCAAGGAGTTTTCCCTGATTTAATGAAATACAGTAAAGTCATACCTCTTTTAAAATCCGGGGATAGTAAAGATGCCAATAATTATAGACCTGTATCCGTGTTACCAGTTTTTAGCAAGGTTTTTGAAAAGGTAATGCTTAATCAAATGCTCTATCATTTTAACACCAACAGAATCTTCCATGATCAACAGTATGGTTTCACCAAGGGACGTTGTACAACTGACGCCGGTGTAACCCTATTAAAGCACATATTTGCTGCGTGGGAAGAGTCCCAAGACGCAACAGGAATTTTCTGTGACCTCTCTAAAGCTTTTGATTGCGTAAATCACGACACATTACTTTTGAAACTGGAGCATTACGGACTGGGTAAACTTGCACTTAGCCTACTAAAATCTTATTTGAGCGATAGAAAACAACATGTTCAAATAAATGGTGTTAATTCACAGGGTATGAATGTAAAAATGGGGGTTCCGCAAGGCTCAATATTGGGTCCTTTCCTTTTCCATAAATGATGTACCCTATTTGTTGAAACACCAATCTCAAAATATGGTGTTGTTTGCTGATGACACTTCTCTAATTTTTAAGATAAATAGACGGGCCAAAAATCTAGATGACGTGAATGATGCCCTACTTCAGGTCCAAAATTGGTTCACAGCAAACAATTTGGTATTAAATGAAAAAAAAACTAAATGCATAAGATTTTCATTACCGAATGTTAAAAGTAGTGATTGTGAGATAATATTGAATAAAGAGAAACTCGAATTCGTAGATAAAACGGTTTTCCTGGGGCTTACGCTTGATTCAAGGCTACAATGGGGTTCTCATTTAACATCTCTTGCGGGGCGCTTAAGTTCAGCAGCATATGCCGTTAGAAAAATCCGTCAGTTCACTGATGTGGATACCGCTAGACTGGTATATTTTAGTTACTTCCATAGTATAATGTCTTACGGTATTTTGCTATGGGGACGGGCTGCTGATATTGAGTCTATATTTATTCTGCAGAAAAGAGCCATCAGAGCCATATACAATCTTCGTAGGCGCGATTCTCTAAAGGAACTATTTAAGGATATTGGCATCATGACGGTTCATGGCCAATACATCTACGAAAACATAATGTACGTTAGAAAAAATCTGCATCTTTTCGGTAAAAGAGGCGACAGACACAATTACAGTACTAGAAATAGGGACCAACTAGTTCAGCCAGGCTTTAGACTCGCTAAAGTAGACTCATCTTTCATGGGGTACTGTTTGAGATGCTATAATAAAATTCCACAAAGTATTCTTGAACTGAATGAGACGAAATTTAAAACATGCATTAAACGCACACTATGTAAGCAAGCATATTACAAGTTGAGCGATTATATCGCTGATAAAAATGCTTGGCTCAATGCTGGTCCTGCTCCACAAGGACAGGGGCGCAAAAATTGATAGCATTAAATGGTATTGTTGGAGCTGCTGAAGATTGTACAACTATCTTTGCATTGTATAGATTCAATGTTAGTATTATATAATCGCATAGCCCATATTGTGTGAGTACTATGTACTAGAAAGCTTTCATTCACTGGAAACCTACTTTAGTTTTTGACTTGAATGTGCCCTGGCGGTTGAGAGTATGTCATGCTCACTCAAATGTCTCGCTGATGGTGGCGTGTGTGTCGGACCATTTAGCTCCCTTCAAAAGGGTTGAGCTGAATGGTGCTGATCCATGCGTCATGTTCGTGAACGGGCGCTGTCAGTTGTGACTGGTCATCTCTTAGTTGCCATGGCTTATTTGAAAGAATTATTTTGTTTTTACTATGGACACTTTTAACGTGCACATCTTGCTACATTGTTCTCACATAATTTACCATCTCAACTTGAATGATGTAACCAAGATTTTGTAACAATAATTGGATTTAAAAGAGTGTCCATGGAGTTTCTTGCCCGTTCTTCTCCATAGAGATCTACGTTAGGGAATGGGCAACTACAGTACTTTCACAGTTTTTATGTCTTGTGACTGGGACTGTAGCTACATTTAATTTTCATCTTTGTTTCGACAATTCAAAAGTGCCTGTTATTGGCCTACTTGAAATAAATGATTTGATTTTGATTGATTTTGATTTTTGATTTTATATCCATGTAAATGTCCATTTAATTTTATTTTAATATATATTTATAGTATTTGATAAATATGTATAATATTTTATATATCTTTGTAGTGTATCGTAGTATTAAATAAAATTATTCTCAGAATTTCAGAAATGACACCTACCACTGCTTGTCTCTGCATCACCTAAAGGTTGACTGGTAGAAAATGCCTATGGCATTAAGTCCGCCTCTGTACTTTTGTGCTTGAAGTATTAATAAATAAATAAATAAATAAATATTATAAAGCAGAAGAGTTTGTTTGTTTGTTTGGATGAACGCGCTAATCTCAGGAACTACCAGCTCGAATTGAAAAATTCTTTTTGTGTTGGATAGTCCATTTATCGAGGAAAGCTTTAGGCTTATAACATCACGCTACGATTATTAGGAGCGGGGCAAGAATAAAAATGTTGCAAAAACGGGGATTTTTTTTCCTTTCGTTTTTCTCTCTTATGTGACGCAGACGATGTTGCGTGGGTCAGCTAGTTATTAATCATCTAGATTGTTTTTTTTTTAAATAAGTAACTTTGTCACTTTGTCTACATCTCTTTATTTAGTATTTCCTTTCGCAGGTAAGTTGGAAGAGATTTCATTAGAAATAAGCATCACCTTTGTACTATTTTCTGATCCTTTCTTCTTTTCTGTAATAGGTGTGTACATACATTTTGTTAAATAAAATACAAAATAACATTATACTTAGTGCCATCTAAAGCCACACAGGCTTGTGTTATTGCGTAAATAGTATTTTTATTAGAAAAACTGGGGCATACTATATCAGGACCCTTAGCACGAATTCCATGTCAAACACGCAATGATGCGTAAAGGTAAGCTAGGATCAACTAAGATTTGAGGTTTGATCTCCGAAGCGTGACCCGATGGAGAGCCAACGTGAGTCGAGTTAGATGAAAATAGATTCGAAGATATTATCGAGAATTCGTGTGAAAATATAGAAGGTGTTGGGTGTGCTATTATTACTGTTGAGAACTTTGGATATATAAGTGGTGGGTAAGTATCAGTAGAATACCCTTTGATTAGTGAACGGTCCCACTTAGTTTTTCCAGTTGTCAGTTACCGGTCACATATCTGCCCCACGCGCATTTTAAAGTACCTTCATAAAATGAATTAAAATTCGACTGAACTTACTTTGGCCATGCATTAATCGTCTACACTACCTTTTATTGATAAGGAAAATTAATATTTTAATAGCGGAATTAGCCGTTTTCGAGACTGTTTTTCAAACTCTACATTTGTTTCAGAGTATTAAATTAATATTATATTTCTTGGTTTTTGGTTAAATAGATTCCCTAATTCCCTTTATTTTGGTCTAAGTCGTGTAGTTGGCGATCGTCAAGTTACGATGCCACAGACAGACACACACACACACACACAGACACGTCAAACTTATAACACCCCGTCGTTTTTGCGTCGAGGGTTATTCAGTCATAAAACTGACATAAGTCATCAAAATACTAATGACAATCATATTGTAGATCGTTATAGAAAGGTGAGGTGTCATTATGAGACGACGAGTAATAGAGAAGAATGGATAAAGAAGATATGCTGCGCTGTCCACAAATGAATTGGGATAAGGTCAAGGGAATGTTGATGATGATGATGATAAAGAAAACGATTGACATTTGTCTAGTCTAGAACTTACTATCTAAGCTAGACATGAGCATGGCTATAAGATATTTCTCGACGGCACACAGGGTGTAAACCACCTCATCACGAAGCCGTCAACCAGGCATTATAAACATCAAATTAAGTAACTTTACGCAAAAAATATTTCTGGGCATTTTTTTTTTGGGGTGCAATATCATGTTTTGTGGTAGAATTCAATGTAACACACTTAAAACATTGTGCTTATGGACAGGTTGAATAGTATGGTCGTAGAGGTGTTTAAAGTAAAAATATTTTAGTAAAAACTTTTATTCAAAAAAATCTTGTCAAAAAGTTGGAACTTTGACCCCCAATATCTCCGTAACTAAAAGGTTCCCAGATATGCTATAGAACAAAAAATAAACACACTGAAATCACCTCTTAACAAAGCCGAAAGGCACTTGTCCTCCCCGTAAATTTAAGTCAGAGGAATATAACTGGCGTAAAAACTCTGACACCTGGTTAGGCACCAACTAGGTAGGTACACGAAAAAGATAGACAAATAACTTCAGAAACCAAAAGAAAACATCTAAAAGTACTGTTTTCAGACGATTAGGCATGCCTTATATTGTTCTTTATGACGCCGACTAAAATCCTTTTAGCCGAATTGTCTCACTGATCCATAATTATTGCTTGAAACATAATGTGCGTACCTACACGTTAGGATGAAGAAGATAGTGGTCATCATCCTCATCATTATTATCATCATCGGCATCACAGCCCAGCTGTGGGAACATTCCCACTGCTGGGACACGCTCTGCTCTCAATTAGAGGGAATGGGCTATAAACCACGCGGGCCCAGTGCGGATTGGCTGATGTCACACGTCTTCGAATTTTTCGGTTCTAGGACATGCTGTTTTCGTCACGATGTTTTCCTTCACCGTTTAGAGAGCACGTACAAAACCGCAGAAATTACACAAAATTTACCTCAATCATAGGATAGCTCAACAGTTATGTAAAAACTTGTTAGAAGGAAGTTTTGCTTGCATCTAGATAATCTTGACGTCATGTCTGAAGATATCTGCATAAGCACCCGTTCTGGACTTGTAACTTGTATCACTGGTTTAGCAAGAACCAGAGTTGTTTACATATTTCTGTGCAGATTTTAATGGGTTGTGATGTAAGGTTTTATTTTCTATGTAATCTTGTTTAAGTGACGGTGACATTAGGGGGGCAGCCAGAATACTGTTCAGCAGTGATGTGGTGGCGCCATACTCTCCAGATACTCTTTCAGCCCTGGAGAGTAAACATCCATCGCCTGCGGATGGTCTCACCTTCCCCGACCCACCCGTCCACCCCGACCCCCTCATTCAGGATCCACCTTTTTTTAATATTTCAGCCCCGCAGTTGATCGCAGCCGTGAGCTCCTTTCGGAGTGGTTCTGCTGGCGGCCTCAACGGCCTGACCCCACAACATTTGAAAGATTTGTTGAGTTCAGGCGCCGGGGAAGCTGGTGAGTCGCTCTTGAAGGAGCTCGCGGTTCTGATCAACTTAATGCTCTCTGGCGGCGTGAACGATGCCGTCGTCGATGTCTTGTATGGGGCTAACCTATGCGCCCTGCGCAAGAAGGACGGCGGCATTCGTCCAATTGCCGTCGGTTGCACCTACAGGCGTATGGCTGCCAAAATATGTTGCAAGCTATACAGCGAGACGCTTGCAACTAAGTTCCAGCCCCTTCAACTTGGTTTTGGTTCCAGGGGGGGCTGTGAGGCAGCCGTACATGCCCTATCATCTTTTCTAGACTCTAAAAAAGGTGAGGTCGTCCTCAAGGTTGACGTCAAAAATGCCTTCAACTCCGTGAATAGGGACACTTTGTTGGCTGAAGTTAAAAAAAAAATTACCCGAAATTTATGGTTTTTTGTGGCAATGTTATAGACACCCTTCAAAATTACTTTACAAGGACAACGTTTTGGAATCTGCAGTTGGATGCCAACAAGGTGACCCTCTCGGGCCTGTCATTTTCAGTTTGGCTATTCATCCCATAATTCAACAACTAAATTCAAAATTTAATGTATGGTATTTAGACGATGGAACGCTAGGAGGTGATGTTGACACCGTTTTGGCTGACTTGCAACTCCTCAAACATCAGTTTAAATCCATTGGCCTAGACCTTAACCCATCAAAGTGTGAAATTTACCTCTCTGACGTTACCGACAGACAATCGATTATAGATAAATTTAATGCAATAGCTCCTCAAATCAAAATTTTAGAAAAAAGTTCCCTGCACCTCCTAGGTTCCCCTATTTTAGAAGAAAGTTATTCATCTTTCATTGATGACAAAATTATACATTTCAATGATATTTCGGACAGACTTTCCAAAATTAATTTACATGCGGCATTCACGATTATCAGATATTGCTGTTTTGGTCCAAATTTTATGTATTTTCTCCGTTGTTCTCTCTTTTTGGACAAAATTGATCAAATTATTCGCAACACTTTAACATCCATTCTTAATGTGGCCCTGGATGACCGAGCGTGGCTGCAAGCCACACTACCAATTCGTTTTGGTGGTCTCGGCGTCCGCAAAATTTCTAGTATAAGCTTACCGGCGTTCCTGTCTTCTGTCCACAGCACTGAAAAGCTAACCAGGAAAATTTTAAGTCTTTCCTTGGTTGACTCGGAAGTGCCGTGCTTGACCGACGCAGAGGACGCCTGGAAAGTGACTTGCCCGGACACGGATCGGCCCGAGAACCCGTTTTCCCAGAGACAGTGGGATGAGCCGCTCTGCAGGTTGGTACGGAATAAACTTATTAATACGTCTACCAATACTGCTGAGCGTGCCCGCCTGCTGGCTGTGGGTGAGTGGGAGTCGGGTCTCTGGCTTCAGGCACTACCGTCACCTAATATAGGCACTTTGTTAGGTGACACGACCTTCCGGCTCGCTACTTGTTTGCGTTTGGGCGCTCCGTGTGGGGCTCCACATCGCTGTCAATGTGGTGAAGCAGTCGACTGCCTCGGACACCATGGCCTTTCTTGCATTAAGAGTGCAGGTCGGATAGCGCGACACGCCAGCATTAATGATCTCATCCGTCGTGCTCTTGCCACCGCCGGGGTGCCAGCTGTGTTAGAACCAACTGGCTTGGCGCGCGTCGATGGCAAGAGACCAGATGGTATGACCATAATGCCATGGAAGTTGGGTAGGCCTTTGGTGTGGGACGCAACTTGCGTCGACACCCTTGCGCCATCTCATCTTCCTAGCACGGTGTGCTGCGCTGGGGCGGCTGCTGCAGGTGCTGAAAACCTCAAACGGCGCAAATACAATAATTTAATTGGTAATTATGTGTTTGAGCCGTTTGGGGTCGAAACACTAGGGCCATGGGGTCCGAGTGCCCACCTAGTATTTCGGGAAATCGCCAAACGGTTGGTCGACTCTTCACGTGACCAGAGGGCGGGACTATTTTTTGGCCAAAGAATCAGCATTGCCATCCAACGTGGCAATGCTGCCAGCCTTCTGGGCACTTTTCCTGTTGGCAGCGATGTGGACGAATTTTTCGATGCCCTGTAACCCCTTTTTTGATATTTGTACATATTTTTTCTTCCTATTATAATGTTAGTGTGTATATATTGTAAATAATGATTACTCTAATATAATAATTGTTCCTTTATCTTGTTTCGGACCTTTTTAGTCAACTTTTATGTAGTAGAGAGTTTCCATTGTATAATGGGTGTAAAATAGTCTTAGCGAAGCTGTAAAGAACGCAAATGAACGCAATGACGGGAAGGACAAGTGTGTCCTCCCTCTACATTAATTTTGTTGTTCTGAATCGTACCTGGGGCCCTAGTCTGCTATTTTTATAAAATCGTCACTCCAACACGATCCCATTCCCATCCCGTTGTCAATTTGCAAAAATTTCGTAATCTTCTAAATTCATAATGGCGATCATTGGTCGATCAATGGTCTCGTATTGTCTTATTGCCAATATTATAAAATCCGCTAGTACTTTAGTGGTACGTTATAAAACATATGAAGACGGGTATATATCGCTTTTAGTGTAGTGTGCTGTCCTAGTGTGAACCGGCCCTAATTAACATTTATGAAGATAAAGTGAGGGTAGTTGAATAAACGCCTTCACTTTGCTGTCGCGGTACCTCCAATACTTCAGTCTCCCCGCGACCACGGCTGATGCAATCCGGTCGAATCGTCGGGCTTTAATTAAAGGTAAATTCGCGATAAACACCCATCTTCATATGTTTTATAATGTGCTCTGATCGTGAAAGTTTAAAAAAGACATATACTTTATTGGTTTTAAAAATCTACTTAATTTGAACATTTTTCATTATGCAGGAGGTTACCAATCTTTGCCATTTCTTTCAATGGAGTGTGTGTCAGTGGTTGACCATTGGAAAGTATGACTTTATTATTCATAATAGTAGATTACCAACCTTGTCAAAACATATCAATTATGAAATCAATTATAGAGTATTCTGACACTATTGTGAAGACTTGAGGCCCTGGAACCTTTTTGTTACGGAGATATTGAAAGTAAAAGTCTAACTTATTCACACGTTTAAAAAAAAGGTAAAGGTACCTTTGGTCATAGTATAAATATCTCCATGACCCCTGTACTATTCAAAGAATTCAATGCATTCATCAGCACAATGCTTCGAGTATGAAACAATGAGTGCTACTGTAAAAAATTATAACGTACTGCGTGGTTAATATAATGAATAATTTTCTTGCAAATATGTCGAAAAACGTTGTATGACTCACGTGCAGAAATTGGTATTTGCAAACTCGTGGCTATGGTAAGCCCTCGACTTCGTCTCGGACTTACATTCGTCTACTCGTTTGTTAAAACCAACTTACCACACTAGGATCATAAATAACTATTAATAAACGTAGGTTGGTCAATGACCGCTATTATCATATTTACTGACAGCAACTATAACAAACTAACACCGTCACGCTAAACCCTTCAATATTTCAACAATTACAAGCACGAATATCTTACCTCATTAAATAATCTTCGAAACTTGCAAACCACACACAAATGGTAGTTAATCACGCGTGTGGAAACTAAAACAATACAACGTAAGTTAAAGTAAAGTTTTACTAAAAGTTATACAATGGTACAACTTTCACTTATTGACTGAATGATTGATTTTGTGGTATTTAACGTAGAAAGTTCCCAAGTTTCGAAGCCTCTAAATGTTTTCTTGAAATTACAAGCGACTTCTAATGGTTGGTCAAATTATCGCTTGTATAATATATGGAAAGAAAGAAAGAACGAAAGAAAAAGCATTTATTAGCCCGACAAGACAAAACACACAAAATGAAAATAATAATGGGTAAATTATCATAATAACTACTAAAAAGTAAACATAGTGAGAAAGTAATATAAAATCATAAAAAAACCAATGACTAAATAATAACAGCCGCGATTTCCCATCCTAAAAAAAAATAATGTTGCTACGGGTAATAACCAGAAAATCTGGTTCCTCCGACACCGAGTGCGAGTGCGGCGCTACGGACCGAACTATGCCCCATCTGCTGGAGTGTCCCAGGTGTCCGTCTACTTGCGCTCAAGACGACCTGATTAACGCCACAGCAATAAATGTGGCCACCTACTGGACCCAGACCATCTGATAAAGAAATACATTGATACGACAAGAAGACCTGTAGATACTCGTATCATCAACATTAGCTTCGTGTTTTCCCTATATTGGAGCTGGCTTCCGATCTAACTGGATGCAGTAGAATATCTGTATGTTACATCGAAAGACTGCTTAACTGACCACAAACTTAAGCAACTTCTTCTTCTAAGTGTTACCTATGTAACACTTATGCCCGAGGCTTCGTCCAAGTTCTTTAGCTGTCTCACGGGATCTACTACTGGGATAAAAAGTGTCATAAAATAAATAAAAATAATAATACAGTAATATCGCTAGACATTACACACAGCGCCATCTAGTGCCACACTAAGCAAGGCTTGTGTCGTGGACACCAGATAGGTAGTTGATATACTACATTTATATGCTTTTTGTTTGCAAATACATCCTTATTAAGTTATTATATTGTATACAAATATCCTTTTTTTTTTACTAAAACCCATGTTCCTTCCTCGCCCTTTATGTTCCGGGGCCGCGGTATCTCTTTCGAACAGGCCCGCAACACCGGCAGACTTCGGCCTTTGCGGGCCCCTCCCCTTATGCTGACATGTCTTTGAGGCGCGCGTGGAACACGAACGCGCCGTCGACACGGCCTGTCGTCGTTAGACGGACTGTCCACAGGCCCGCATCTACGGTGGCCGGTACCCACCACGTGGCCCCCGGCGCCCAGTGCGTCCCGCGGCGGCTGAGAAGAGAGGCTATCTCCCTCTCACGTTCCGCCACCTCCTTCGCTAGCATGACAGCTTCGCAGAAGGAGCTGACGGCTTCCCATTCCGTCGCGCTCCGGACCATGGATTGAATCATGATTGGACCATGACTCGGAAACAATTGTCCATGCTCATAACACAAATATTTGATCCTACCGGGATTCGAACGTAAGGCAGCCTCAATTCCGCTACGCTATTCGGGTCGTCAATTACAACAAAACATGAGTTTATCGAGATTATCTTTTTGCTAAATTTCATCCAATTCTCTTCAGTAGTTTTCACGTGAAAGACTAACACACATCCATACATCAATCCATCCATCCTCAAAAATCGCAAACCTTCTCAATTTTATAATTAAGAAGATACTATTCTAGATCTACTACTATTTTAACACAAATCTTCATTTATTTCACTTATAACCTCGGCTAGTAAATTCATTTTAATTTTAATTTGTAACGTTGTCACAGATCTTTGGTCTTATAAACCCAGGATTATGAAAATGAAACAATATATCATGGTTTATAATATATATTATGATTTTATAATTTTTGCCTTAATTTCATCCGCAATTGGTGTTGAAAGGTAAAGTAGACTTCTTTTTATTAGAGGAAGACGCCAGCCGTTAATCAGGATTTTGTAAAACATTTTTATACAGGGTGTAAACCAACTCATCACAAAGCCGTTACCAAGCATTCTGTACATCAAACTAAGTAACTTTACGCAAAAAATATTGCTGGGCAAAAACTTTTTTATTGAGGTTATAAATCAAGTTTTGTGGTCGAACTCAATGTAACGCACTTAAATAAAACATTATGCTGATGGATGGATTAAATAGTACGGGCGTCGTGGAGGTGTCAAAATGTTACAAAAAAAATAGTATTTAAAAAAAAACTTGTCAAAAAGTTGTAACCCCCCATATCTCAATAACTGGAAGGTTCCCAAGTATTGTTTAGAACAAAAAAAATGTCGCAATGACGGGGAGAACAAGTGCCTTTCGGCTTCTTGAAGAGGTGTTTTACACCCTTTATAGCCCATAGTATCTATGTTACTCAGTAAAGATGTGGCTTTTAAATGGTGAAAGAATTTTAAAATAGGTCGAGGTGTTTTGGAGTTAAATCAACACACAAACAAACAAAACATCAAAACTTCTCGTTTTATTAGTCCAGAAAATAAGATTGCAATGAATTCGATTTAAGTAAAGCTTTAGTTGCACGTTTATAAATTAACTTAAGCGGCCGGCGGAGCATGCGTTTTTCATACAAACGTAATAGCAAAATAATATGAAAATCAAACATATCCTTAAGGTAGTGTGTATCTTTTTCGATTGGATTACAGAATATCTATGTTCCCAAATATATATTTCGAAAGGACGATGATATAAAGACGAGATATGGGGAATTTAACATTTCTATAGCAAATTATTTTTCTCATAACTCTTGTTTAAATTAGAGAATTTAAACAAGAGTTATGAGAAAAATAATTTAAAATAGACTCTTCTATTCCAAATAAGTATTTGGGAACCTAGATATTCTGTAATCCAATCGAAATAAATACTCACTAGGTACCTTTAGAATATGTTTGATTTACAAATTATTTTGGTATTACGTTTGTATGAAAAACGCATGCTCCTCAGGCCTCTTAACACTGACTCATGTTTATATTACATACACTCGTAGCAGTCGAATGTGTAGTCAAATGTAAGTAATTACTAAAACAAAAATTTGTATGCAAAACACGGGAATTTAAACCATAGTTAAAACTGTCAAAGTAACTAAAGCCAAGAATTCTAACTTTTGACATCAAGCAAATACTAAATCAACTACAGAATTAAAATTGTACCTATCATAAATAATTTACTTTGACTGGTTTCCAGACTCGGGTGAAAAGATAAACTAATCAAACCGATTTGATACCCCGTGCAAACAGACCCATACCGCCAGCTAGCGAGCTAGCGAGCAAGTGAGCTGGAGCCTAATTCTGCTATTTTGATAAAGTCGTCACTCCAACACGATTCCATTGTCATTTTGCGTAAAGTTCGTAACCTGCTAAATTCACAATGGTCGGTCAATAGTCTCGTAATAAAATTGTGTTTTAATGGCATCGTCTTATTGTCATTATTATAAAACCCTTAGTACAAATGGTTTTCGAAATCTACTACTAAATGCGAACATTTATTCATGCCAGATTTCATGTACGAGATTAATATTCTATGACACTTCTTTCAATGGAGTGTCAGTGGTAGTTCATTGATAAGTCATAATGGCGCCATTATGATAGTAGAATTACCAAACTTGACAAAATTTGACAGAACTTGATCATTATGAAATAAATGATCGAATACTCTGACACTATTGTAATAGCAGAATTGAGGCCCTGGGCGAGGCTCTTTTCATACTTTGTTTCTGCTCTTTCGGCAGTTCGCGGTGTGAACTAAAAGAAGAAAAGAGGTGTAACGATGCCTCGCCAAGCTCGCTCACTCACTAGCTAGCTGGCAGTGTGTACTCCGTTATATTGAGAAAATCTACAAAATATGGCCGCTTTAGGAAATACATAATTGGACATTAGTATATAGTAAATCACGTAAAATTCTTAAAATGGTCATAGTCGCAGTCAATATTGAGAATTATCACTTTGTGACCATATTATTACGAATGGAATTCATATTCTTATTAATAATAGTACTAACTGGGTTTTTTAGGTCATATAGGCAGTCGTTCCATGTAAAATATTCATCCGGTTAGGCTGTAAGCCGACCCCAAAACAGTTGGAAAAGGCTAGGCAGATGATGATAATGTAATTAATATTATTGTCCTATCATGATTTTCTAAAACATTCATCATTTTATATGATTAAGTACTAACTTTCACTTTGCAATTGATTTTCTTTTAAAATTACAGCTACAAATAAAACAGCCTACGCGTTCGTAGTTGTTCTACATAATTGATAAAACACGCCAAGCATCGATTAATAGCTATTCATAATAAATATTAATACATTTCCTGATTAATGTAAGATAATAGTATAATCAATAAAAATAAAAATACTATTAGTTAGCACGCAGGGTTATAATTTATACAATACAACATTTTTAAACTGAAATAACTGAAACCCTGTTAGAAGGTCAGCTAACACATAATTACAAACAAGTTTAAATATGAAACCATAAATATGAAATCGCGAAAACATGACTATATCTTAAATTCGTCATCAGTTTGTTCGCGAATATTACGGAGCAGCAGATTCAATTTTATTTACAAATGTAGATTTTTGATGACTCTATTATTCTAATTAAAGGAAATCAGTTTTCCTACAACACGATCTCTAAAGGTCATGGCATGGCCGGTTTAGGCACCGTACCAGCCCAGCAGGCTGGAGCCCGGTGCTGCCGCAAACTTCAGCGAGGGGTAAGCTCGCAGTCCGCGCGCCGGCCGCGAGGTACAAGCTTGCGGACGAGTCGACCCGCGAGTCGAGTTTTATGGTAGCAGCAAGCGCGTTGACTGCTAGACGTTTAGAAACACGACACACGATTGAATGCTCTAATTTCAATGGCAATTTAATTGCTGGGTTGGAGCGGTGCCGGTTCAGTGTGCCATGACCATATTAACTTCTTACTGTAAGATATCGTGGACGGCATTGCGTGAATGCCGTGTAGTATTACATTCAACTGTTTCAAGCTAAGTCTTTGGAAAGTTACATTTCTTCTTGCAAACCATACATATAAAGGACGGCTCTTCAGTGTATGGAGCCTTGGTCGGCGCTGGCGTCGGTGTCGGCATCGGCGCCGGCGTAGGTGCCGGCGTAGGTGCCGGCGTCGGTGCCGGTGTCGGCGCCGGCGCTTGTGTGGTCTTCGTTTTGTTCCAGTATATGAAGTGGCCGCGATGATACGGATGCGGAGGGAAGGGGTGGTAGTCTTCTTCCCAAGTCTCGGGGCTAAAGGAGTATGGGTCGTCTTCCAGATAAATTAGGGGTCCAGCATCTGTTAATGAAAAAAACGAGGTTATTAGAGCCTGCTATGCTGTACTGTGAGGCCTGAATGCCTGCGATACTGATGTCCGTCAACAAAATACGGCTTTCGGTCTAAGTCGTAAGTCGGCGTCGCAGTATGGTACCATTTAGAACACAAGGTATTCTCGAACGCGCGACCGAAGTCAGCGCAGGAAGAATTGTGAAGCCTAAAGTTCAAGATATCGTCAGACGTGTGATGGATCGTGACCTTAAAAAAATATATGTACCATATGTCAAACCATCATGATTCTGCGTCATTATGTTAGTTAAATACTAATCCTACTATCCTATCCTACTAATATTATAAATGCGAAAGTTTGTTTGTATGGATGTATGGATGTTTGTTACTCTTTCACGCAAAAACTACTGAACGGATTTGGATGAAATTTTGCACACAGATGGTTTATAACCTGGATTAACACATAGGATACTTTTTATCCCGGTAGTAAGATCCCGTGGGACAATTTCAAACATCACGCGGGCGAAGCCGCTGGTAGAAGCTAGTTAATCATACACAATTCCTCTGAGATATGTATTTTAAATAATGGTAAAAACCGCATAAACGTCATCGTATTGGTGATAAGATCTGAAGCGGTTCTCGCAGACACGAAAAAATACATAGTTTACTAGCTGTCCCGTTCTGTTCCTGTTTTTTTATCTTCATGAAATTACAGTAAGAATATTAATTCCCTATATAAATCGTATTTCATTGGTTTTAATTTTCTTGCACGGAAACCAAATCCGTGTTCGAAACATTACGATTTACGATACACCATGACCTAAGTCGGGACATTGGAGATCTTTTATCCAGATCAGACGTCATTCTGGTATAATTTTCGCCAAGTTTTTCAGTTTGATTGTCTGGGCACACCCTTTCATATGACTATACCCTTTTGTTACACGTTGTATAGTAGATATTATATTAAGTACAAGTACCTACTTACTAATGGCGTGACTCGGCACAATCGAGACATTATACAAATCGTTTTTCGCACCGCACAGTGTAATAACCAGCGCTAGCCTTACAAAACAGTTTCCTAGCACAAATTAAAGGGAACATGTTCAACATTGCGTGAGTACTAAAGAGGTCTTACCCTCATCACTCCGGCGGCGTGGCGAACAATAGAGATGGCACACTTTCCCACAGAAGAAACTCGGCTTTTCTGAAACAGAAATGGTTATATTATTTACTAAATCTTCTTATCCTGGCTGTCTACCACGAGTATGAACTAATAGGCGTGCCAACAGTATAAAAAAAATTACAAATCTATTTAGTCCGTCAGTTAGAGTATAGAAAAATAATGAACACGTGTTTTTTGTTTTTGTAAATCAATGAATGAACAAAGATTAAACGCATCAAAACTCGGGCGGACTCGTGACATCAGAACTAGCTAAAAATTATACCTAGGCGTGACATATTGAGAGTTTTAAAAGCGTCGTATTTTCGTCAATTTTGATTTACGTAACAAAAGAAAAATACGGGTCAAATATTTTTAATAATTTATTTGACGGACTAATTAGATTAGGCGGAGCGGGAAGAAGTGTCAGACTTTTACTGACTAGAACCCATCCATGTTCCTTCCTCGCCCTTTACGTTCCGGGGCCGCGGTATCTCTTTCGAACAGTCCCGCAGCCACGGTGATGTTAGACCCTGGTACAAGCTATGGGCAATCAGGAATCCAGAAATACAGCTTCCCGAATGAGGCCGTTGATCCAGCTGTTGAGCAATCGAGGCTATTGGCAATGGAGAACGCTCCTTGTGACAGCATTAGCTGAATCCACATCCCACTGGTCGAGTCGTGAACACTTGATTTATGTATCTTTTTGAGCTTGCACAAGACACCAAAAACTTAACAAATAATGTAAGAAACCTGAACAGTTCATAATCTTATACATAAATCTCTCGTGTCACAATTTTCGTTCCCATACTCCTCCGAAACGGCTTGACCGATTCTCATGAAATTTTGTGAGCATATTGAGTAGGTCTGAGAATCGGCTAACATCTATTTTTCATCCCCCTAAATGTTAAGGGTAGTCCACCCCAAAAATTTTATTTTTTTGACTAAATGTTTAGTTTTTATTTTTTTATGATACAACATACAAAAATACATACAATCCTAAATTTTCAGTCTTCTACGATCAACCCTTATTTTTGAATAGCCATTTTTTTTCGTTCGCTTTTCTCTCTTATGTGACGCAGACGAAGTTGCGTGGGTGAGCTAGTTAATTGTATAAGTTTTGCTAAGTGCACATTAGGTATTGAAATTGTCTAAAATTTATAAATTAAGGCTGATAATAAAAAGGTCAGATCAAGGGTTCACACCTAAATAGAAATGTCAATTTTCAAGTTTATTATAATATAAATAGTTGAACAAAACACTAATTAATTATTCATGGCTCTAACAATCAAAAACAAACAACAAGTTTAAATACTAAAATCTTAGAGTAAACTTTGAAATAATCATAAAGTGTAAATTTTGATTGCCACATTTTCTAGTAATTATTTTTAATGAAGACTTCAAGAGAAATTTCTTAGAATTTTTATGTTACTTCTCAAAAATAGGTTAATTATTATAATTACTCGAGGATTGACAAAGTCTTGGATATAATTTTACAGTAATTATTTTCTTGTAGAGACTTTTAACTAGTAAGAAACAAAAATAACAAAGTATGATTATGTGGCCCAACTAATATTCAAATATTTTAGTTGTGGTAGAAAATAGAAAAAGACAATAGTTTTATGTCAAACACAATCAGGGCCCTGTTTAATATTTTTTTTAAATAAGTGACATATTTGTAATGATCTATTAATTTTATTTCTAAATACTTGAAGTTAATCAGAAAGTATAGGAGGAGTAGGATAAAACTGTTATTTCCATGCCCCTCCATATCAGCAGGAGACAGAACGAAACAAGGCCAATAGCCACAAAGGGACGTTTACAACTGGGATAGGCCCAGTTGCCTAGCACCACGGATAAATATTGACATTAATGGGTCCTAAGTTGTGAGCTTTAATATTTGATTCCAATAATAGGAATGGCCAAAATGCTTATTTTCACCATCAATCGGCCGCATGTCCAGACTGCTTTGTTGCTTCTGAGAAATTCCTGATGGAATAGTCCAATAACACTGTGCCCATCCCGGGAATCTAACCTAGGACAGCATGTTCAGTGGCCGCGTTTGCGACAACTCGAGCAATGATGCAGTTTCACACAACCACATATCAAAATATTTATGCAAACGAAGTCGCGGGCAACATCTTGTTAAAGCTGGGGTATCTGCTAAATTAGCAACTCTATTAATTGTGGTGGTTCAAACTTCGTTTGAAATACTGTTAGAATAAAGTTCTAATCAGCTTACACTACAAGGTGGTTGTTAAGTCAGTCACTGCGGGCTGAATAGTGCAAAATGAGTGGTTTTTATTTAATTGTAGCCTAATAAATCATTTAGTCTAATATATAAAATTCTCGTGTTAGTTACCATACTCCTCTGAAACGGCTTGACCAATTTTTATGAAATTTATGTGCATATTTAGTAGGTCTGAGCATCGGCTGCTATCTATTATTTCATACCCCTAAGGATAAGGATTATCCACCCCTAAAATTTTTATTATTATTTATTTATTTATTCATGCACACACAAAATACAAAGGACAATATATTAACATAGACGAGCACAAAGATACTGCTTATTTCAAAAGAAGCGCGCTGCTTGTTTTTTTATTAAACTAGAAATAATTTATATGGCAAAACAATGTTTGCCGGGTCAGCTAGTTAGATATAAATTCCAGTTATACACTTTGTGAAGAAAAAAGCGAAGGAGTAGTTACAAAATTTCAAAGAAAAAATGCTTTTTTGAATTTTTTTTTCGGATATTAATAATAATGTTAGAATTATTTCAATTGTACAAATAAAAGTTTAGAGACTACTAGCTACATATATTTTTTTGCACATTTATATTCACTCATCAAAGAGGAGTTACATGGAGAAAACCTAACGTCAGCAGATACCACCCGAATCTGATTGCGGAGCATGCGAATTTCATAGAAACGTAATACCAAAATAATTAGTAAATCAAACATATTCTTAGGGTAGTGTGTATATATTTTGATTGGATACACTGATTTAAACAAGAGTTATGAGAAAAATAAGTTTTCTGTAGAAATTTTAAATTCCTCTTAAGTATCTCGTCTTCATATCATTGTCCTTTCAAAATATTTATTTAGGAACATAGATATTCTATGATACAATCGAAATATATACACACTACTTTAAGAATGTGTTTAATTTTCATATTATTTTGGTATTACGTTTGTATGGAAAACCCATAGTCCGCCGGCCCCTTAATATACTGTCATTAAACTCAAATTATCCAATTACCTACCTGTTATATAAAAAAACGGTTCACTCCACACGACATTCAGAAGCACAGAGCAGAATAAAAAATACCTTAACATTTCTAATGCTGAACACAAATATAAATATCTAGTAGTACCTTTCACTACGAGGTGGCCAAGAGTTTTCTTCAAATCTCAACGCGTTCTTTATATAAACTCGGTGAAACTGGTTGATTACGTATCCAAATGGAAATTACAGGCAGTATTTTAGAAGTTACATTTTCTCTGTACGCTCTTAGTGTGCACGTCTTTCTACATCGTTCTCACATAATGTATAATCACAACATGAATGATGTGACCAAGATGATGTAACAATATTTGATTAAAAAGAGTTTTCATAGAGGTTCTTGCCCGTTCTTCTCCATAGAGATCTACGCTATAGAATGGGCAACTACAGTACTTTTTACACGACTGCCCAAAAAAAGGAGTGTTATGTTTTTTCAAGGTATTTTGCCTTGTAGCTAGTCATGTAGTTTTGATTTTTTGTATTTATGACATTCAAAAGTGCCATATTGTATTGTATAACGGGCTGGTGTCCGCAACTCCACGTCAAAGCGCGTATTTTGCGTATGGGCTATAATCTACCACGCGAGCGGGATTGGTAATGTCACATATCTTCGAATTTTTGGTTCTAGGACATGCCGGTTTCCTCACGATGTTTTCCTTCACCGTTTTTGAGAGCAGTGGTGATGAAATAAATTACACAAAGTAATGTGCCTGCCTGGGTTCGAACCCACGGCTGTTCGTAAGTACTGCTACCACTGGGCCACCACTGCTCTAAAAAAAAGTGCCGTAATGGTCTAATTGAAATAAATGCTTTGAGTTTGAGTTAGAAGCAAAGTTCATTATAGGACCTTAGTATGTTGCATATATCACATCACGCCTGTTATTGCCTAAGAGCTAGGCAGAGGTAATTTTTTTACGAGTTATGTTTTAAATCTACCAATCCGCACTCGGCTCGCGTAGTAGTTTATAAGGTCACTCATTGAGAGGTGTCCAATGTCCCGGCAGCGAGAAAATTTTGCTATAAGTTCGTAATCTGCTAATTTCATGATGTTTGATTTTAATAAAAAAATCAAAATCAAAGCATTTATTTCAAGTAGGCCAGTTACAGGCAATCGTGCATTCAAAACATAAACGGCCGTTTTTGTTACAAATGCACGATTTAGCTAAACAGCTATATTTCAAGTGGTGACAATGTGTTATAAAATGACGTCATTGCCTTTTCTACAGTAATAATAGACCACATTTTGTATTTTTGATTCTATTTACGAGTTATGACATTTTTTCGATTGGCGGCGCTAGTGGACTGTAAGAGGGCTCTTAACATTGTCGTATTGCAATTATTATAAAACGCACCATCATCTGCCTAGCCTTTTCCCAACTATGTCGGGGTCAGCTTCCAGTCTAAACAGATGCAGCTGAACACCAGTATTTTACATGGAGCGACTGCCTATCTGACCTTCACAACCCAGTTACTACTGGGTAGTACGATACCTCTTGGTAAGACTGGTTGTCAGACTTTTAGGGCCACTGACTTCATGTAACGACTGTCAAAGATGGACGAATGACAGCCGGGACCAACAGCTCAACGTGCTTTCCGAGGCACGGAGGATACTTGGTATGTAAGGTTGGTCACCCATCTACAGACCAACCTAGGCAAGCAATGCTTAACCTAATGATCGACACGAGTGGTTGTTATTATTTAGCCACGAGCTCCGCCTTTTATTTTAAAACCTGTTAGTAGAAAAGGTTTTCGAATTCTACTAGTAGATTTGAACATTAATTTATACATTCCAGATTTCATCATACATAATTATGTATTTTTACACGTTTATCATTATGTGCGTATTAATATAAAAAAAAGGTGCAGGATGGTAATCCATCCTGCACCTTTTTTTTTCACTGGTGTGTCAGTGATTGACCATTGGAAAGTCATAATGACGCCATTATATTATTAGATTACCAAACTTCAACATCAACTGTCAAAATCAACAATTATAAATTAATCAATGACAGACCATTCTGATTATTCTGACACTATTGTAATAGCAGACTTGAGGCCCTGATCGCGTTCATTTTCATGGCTGAAATTCAGCTTAACTTTTCCTCACGTACAAAAAGCGAGTCTCGATTAACTTGTCCAACGTGTTCTTGACACCTTATTTAAAAACATGAAACGCACAGAAAAAAAAACTACGCTTTTGTGCCAAAATCACAAACGTACACACTCCTGATTTTCTCGGAAACTTTACTCCAAAAATCCAGTACAATCCAGATTGAAATAACAACACTCTGTATAATGGAGAGAACAAAGCCACGCTGTAGACAGCTTGTGTATGTACAATGTATAGTTAAGCGTCGCCTTTTTTGAAAATTGCGCTTTTATTTTTATATACCTCGTTGTCATTTCAATAGTACTTGCTTACATAAAATTTTTGGTACGATTTTCTTGGTACGATCAGCCTGAGCCTGTTAAATATTTTTATGTGGGAATGTAAGGATACATAAGTGGCAACACTGATTGAATTAAGGGAATGTAAAGGTCGTGGGACACTTGACAAGCACCGCACCAGCACAGCTGGAAGGTGCCCGGCGTTGTCTTGGATTTGGCTACGGCGCGCTTATCACGCGTCGTCAGCGAGGCGTAAGCACACAGTCCGCGCGCGGTCGGCGCTGCGTCGGCGTGCGGGCGGTGCATCGTCCGCGCGCCGTCCGCGAGGCGTAAGCTCGCAGTCTGTGCGCTAGCTGTGATAGTCCGGCAGATGGTGTTGCATTTTAGTGTTTTTACGCCGATCGGTTGCTTTCTGATTCAATAAATTCGTGACTGATAAATGAGCACAGCGTCAGCTGAGGCACCCGCGGTGGGTGTGAGATTGGGAGGTTACGGAGAAACACAAAAAAGTGATAAATAACTTCACTCTCGGATGTCTTTTTTTAGTTGCACTGACTTTTCTGCCATGTTTTTAGGGTTCCGTAGTCAACTAGGAACCCTTATAGTTTCGCCATGTCTCTCTGTCGGTCCGTCTGCCCTCGCTTAATCTCTGTGACCGTTAGCACTAGAAAGCTGAAATTTAGTACCAATATGTGTATCAATCACGCCGACAAAGTGGTAAATTAAAAATTGGAAAAAAGTGTTTTATTAGGTTAATGTAAAGTGGGAAGTGATATTTTTTTAAATTTCAACCCTAACGTGTGTAAAATATATTGTTGGAAAGGTATTTAAAAATGAATAGAGGTTTACTAAAATTATTTTTTTAAAATGTCAAATTTCGGAAATAATCGCTCCAAAAGTAAAAAACAATGTGTGTGTGCACGACACAGGAATAACCTAGGTACATAAGTGTTCAATAATAAGTGTTTAGCAATAAGATAGTGTTTGTATATAACTTGAAATAAATCATATTTTTTCTTTGCGTTTAATTACCTAGTCCGTAGACCTATAAGAGTCAAAAATGTGTCAGAATGTGTATTTATTTTTTCCCTATAAGAATATAAGTCTAATTAGTCAACTAAGTCATAGGACTAATTAGCAATCTCATAATTAGAATATTGTAAGTAAATGATTGTACATCCCAGCCACTAGAGGCGCCACTTGTACCATCGGCAATAAAAGCTTAAGTACTAGAACACGTTACTGTAACGAGAGCCGTTTTTATAAAACTGATTAATTTTATGTGTAAAATTAAGATTATAAGACTGAAACTTATGTAATAAATAGAGTTAAGCAATATTTATGTATAGAATAGTAAATAAACATTGTAAGGGGTGTCCTACCACATGAAAATGCATGAGTTTAGGTTTCCCATACAAAAGAGCACCTGCGCTCTGATTGGTCAGGGGGCGTGGCGATTAGTGCCGTGTGCAAAATATGGCCTATAAAAAAGGAGCATTTTCGGTGGTCGGGCATTCCAAAAATCAGCATTGTACGAAGAACATCAATAAAGAAGCAGTATGAAAATCCAAGTCTTTATTTAGAAGAAGGAATCCCGGTGCCCTCCCCCGCTTATACTCTTCTGCCTACACCCTGCAAGCAAGGGATCTTCAGCCCCACAAATAATCTCCTAGTCGACGATTCACGCCCGCCATCAGCGACACGTCGCAGAACCAGGCTCAACTGAGCGGTCCTGAACATTATTGGTCCTTCGCAGCCGGATCGTCAGCCAGCATCAAGAAAAATGGTTCTAACACGCAGTCAAGATGGAGAACGAACGAAACGCCGGCTGGAAGAGCTGAGAACACCCACGGCCATAGAAGAGGCCGCATCAGGCAACCCCTCGACGAGTGACGCGCCGAACACCGCTACCGACACGTCGGGCACCAGCAGCGGAACAAACGGTTCGACCGCCACCACGTCGGGAACAGATGACACGAGTGCCGCGTCCCATCAAGAAAAGACATCGCAGCACACGTTACGAAAAAAGGGCAACCGATCACGCTGTTCCGTAGTTTCACACAAAAAGAAACTAGCGGAGCTCAAAGCGAAAGAAAAACTCGCTGAATTAAAACTCGAGCAAACAAGAGCCGAGATGGAGTTACAACAAGTACGGGTCCAGCGACTTCAAGCAGAAGAAGACACCTCAGAAGACGACGAGGAAGGGGAAGACGACCTAGCTTCAGTCCGCATCAACACGTGGCTAAAAGAACCTGAAGCGGGCCACCCACAGTCATCACAAGAGGCGGAGAAGAAGCAGGAAGACCCCGTCGAAGTGACACCAACAAAAGAAGAATCACGTCAACCATTAATAGACGTATCGACCCTCGCCGCCGCTCTCTCTCAAGCGGTACGAAGCACAAGGGAACCGCCAAAATACATTCAAGAACTACCGCTATTCAACGGAAGCTGCGCAGACTGGCTCGGCTTCAAGGCGGCATACGAAGAAACATTGAAATACTTCACGAGAACAGAAAACTTGGCGCGAATACGTCGTAGTCTACGGGGAACAGCGAAAGAAGCGGTTGGCTGTCTAATAGTGAGCCAACCAGATCCAGAGATCGTCATCGATGCCCTACAGAGAAGATTCGGAAGACCAGAAGCACTCATCCACGTCGAAATAGAGAAGCTCAAGTCACTGAACCGGGTCACAGACAGCCCAAGAGATCTGTGCATCTTCGCCGGTCGAGTGACGAACATAGTGGGCACCATCGAAGCGCTGAAGAAACCTCAATACCTACACAGTCCTGAAATGGCGCGAATAGTCAACGAAAAGCTCACGCCTATACTGAAAAACAAGTGGTACGACTACGCTGCGCTGAAAAAAGGAGATATACCAGAGTTGAAGAAAGTCTCCATGTTCCTAAACGAAGAAGCGGACAAGTGTGGCGCCTACGCGCTACCAGAGATGACCAGCGACGACACTACGGGAAAAGAGCGCAAGAATAAAAGAACAGAACGCACCTTCGCCGCGGAGAAGAGATCTTCATCGGACGACAACTGCCCGCAGTGTAAACAAAACCACAAACTACCTGACTGCCAGCAGTTCGTCGCTCTCGACACCAACGCAAGATGAGAGGTAGCAAAGAAGAATAACATCTGCTACCGCTGCCTACGTAGTAAACATCGCCGCATCCAATGCAGAGCTCCGCCATGTGGGAAACATGGGTGCCCCATGAGACACCATAAGCTGCTTCATCATGAGAAGAATCAAGACTCAACGGGCGACGCCACGAAGAAAGAAACGGCAGCGCCAGCGGTAGAAGTCACGTCAACAGCCAAGCCATGTGACCATCGACGCGCCTACCTCAAGATTGCGCCCGTCATAATAAAGGGGCCGCACTCCAGCATCGAGACATACGCATTACTAGACGAAGGCAGCACAGTCACACTGGTCGACGCATCGATAGCTGACGTCATCGGAGCCGACGGACCCACCAACACTATGTGGATCCAAGGCATCGGAAACGAGATGAGACACGACACCAGCAAGGTCATCAACCTCGCCATAAAGGGAAAATACGCAGAGGAAGAATACAAGATAGAAGCCGCGCGCACTGTTGAGAGATTGAACTTCACGCCAGAGACAGTGTACGACCGCCACCTGGAAGACTGCGAGCATCTGAACGACATCAAAGATCAGATCACATACGAACACGCCTCACCCAAGCTGTTAATTGGTCAAGATAACTGGCACCTCATAGTGTCGAGAAAACTACGCACCGGACGTCGCAACCAGCCAGTTGCCTCCCTCACGCAACTCGGTTGGGTGCTGCATGGCTGTCACAGCTCACTATCAGCCACTGTAGCTTTCTGTGGAAAACTAAAAAGCCAAGAAGAGGAGCCTTCGATTGAAGAGAAAATCAAGGATTATTTCAAACTTGAATCCTTGTGCATCGAACCGAAGAAACCAAAAGAAGATCCTGAACAGAGAGCCATACAGATATTAGAAGAAACGAGCAAGAGACTGCCCGACGGAAGATTTGAAACCGGTCTGCTGTGGAAAGAAAAGAACTTCTACATACCAAATAACTACAACGAAGCTGAGCGGCGCCTGCGTTCCCTAGAGAAAAAACTAGACAAAGATCAAGATCTGAAGATAAAATACGAAGAAAGAATAAATAACCTATTCAAATCCGGTTATGCAGAACGAGCACCCGTCCCAGCACCAGAGGGAAAGACCTGGTACCTGCCCCACTTCCCGGTCATCAACCCAGCGAAACCACACAAGCCGCCTCGACTGGTTCACGACGCGTCCGCCAAGGGCACCGGCATGTGTCTCAACGACATGCTATACCCAGGGCCGGACCTCCTACAGTCCCTCCCTGGAGTGATTATGCGATTCAGACAATACGCATACGCAGTCAGTGGAGACATCAAAGAAATGTTTATGCAGGTGAAGATCAGACAAGAAGACAGAGACGCTCTCAGATTCCTGTGGAGAGGCGAACGGCGGGAGGGCAAACCGGAAGAATATCGCATGACGTCGGTCATATTCGGATCCACGTCATCACCATGCACCGCTCTCTACATAAAAAACAAGAACGCGAGCGAGTTTGCATCCACTTATCCAGCGGCAGCAGCAGCAATACAGAAGAACCACTACATGGACGACTACCTACAAAGCTTTCCCACTATCATGGAAGCGAGGGAAACAACAAAAACAGTCGATTTCATACACAAGAAGGCAGGGTTCATGCTAGATGGGTGGACATCAAACGACGTGAGAACCATAGAAGAATTCAACCCACCAGAACAAAACAAGTCAGCCACAGTGAGCCTAGGTGGCACAGAAAACGCTCGGGCTACTCTGGTACGTGAAAGAAGATCACATCGGGTTCAACACAAACACGATCAAGATACCGGCAGAAGTCAGAGAAAACCAGCGCTCTCCAACAAAACGAGAAGCCCTCAGCATCATAATGGCACTCTTCGACCCACTGGGGCTGATATCGCCCATCACCACTCCAGCCAAGAGAATATTCCAAGACACCTGGAGCTACAAAACCGACTGGGATGACCCCATACCAACAGAGCTGGAAGAAAGATGGAAAAATTGGATGACGTCACTCACCACAATCAAACAGCTGAGAGTCCCACGGTGTTATGACGTCGAGCCCAGCATCTCACGACAGCTACACACCTTCGTCGACGCGAGCGAGCAAGCCTACGCCGCCGCCACGTACTGGAGAACAGAACGAGCCGACGGCAGCGTGCACGTAGCCTTAGCGGCAGCCAAGAGCCGTGTGACACCACTAAAACCAGTGTCCATGCCCAGGCTCGAACTACAAGCCGCCTTGCTGGGCGCCCGCCTCGCACAAACCGTCAGAAGAGAGCACGAGTACGAGGTCGCAAGTCAGACGTACTGGAGCGACTCACGCACAGCACTAGTGTGGATCCGATCAGAGCCACGCACCTACAAGTCATTCGTGGCCCATCGCCTCGCCGAAATAGAAGAAACAACAAAGAAAAACGAGTGGCGATGGCTATCAACAAAAGACAACGTAGCTGACGACGCAACGCGAGAGACGCCAGACAACTTCACCGCCACTCACAGATGGTTTCAAGGACCCTCATTCCTGCGAAACCCCGAATCCCAGTGGCCCCAGGAAGAAAAAACGGTGAAATACGACACCGGAGAAGAAAAAGAAAAATGCAACCTACAACAGCTGGAGAGCAGCCCAGGTCAGAGCCCTCTCCCTCACATAGAAAAGTTCTCCAAGTGGCTTCGACTCATAAGAACAACAGCAAGAGTGTTACAATTCATCGAACTCTGCCGACCCCGCAAAAGTATAGTCGCAGCTGCAAGAAAACGCACGATGAAAACAAAGGTCAACGACCCCGACTGGCGAAAAACAAAGAAAAAACCAACCCCAGCGCGAGTGACAAACGACTCGCCCCGCGCCACCGTTCGCTACCACGAGATACCCGCCTCGTGCCTAACAAGGGCGGAAAACCTGTGGATAAAAGCAAGTCAAAAGGAGAGCTTCACAGCTGAGATCGACCGCATAACCAGAGGTCATCCACCTAGCAACAACGATCGTCTATGTCAGCTCAGCGTGTACATCGACGAAGAGGGCATCATACGCCTGAGAGGACGAGTGAACGCAGCGCAAAACATACAAGAAGATACCTCCAATCCTCCCATATTGGAAGGTAAACAAACCTACACTCGCCTGTACATAGCTTATGTACATGAAAAACTACATCACGGCGGTGTGGAAATGATCGTGAACGAGTTATGACAACGACTGTGGATATTGAAACTACGTCCGGCAGTAAGAAACACAATAAAGAGCTGCCTACCGTGCCGCATCAAGAAGGCGCGACCAGCTGTTCCTCTCACGGGCGACCTACCAGCTGCACGCCTGGCACACCACGCGCGACCGTTCACATTCACTGGACTCGACTACTTCGGCCCAATCGAAGTAACAGTCGCTCGCCACCACGAGAAAAGGTACGGCGCGCTCTTCACCTGCATGACCTCCAGGGCGATCCACATAGAGATCGCACACTCGCTGAGCGCCGACTCAGCGATATCGGCACTAAGAAGATTCATGGCCAGGCGAGGCTGCCCCAAGGAAATGTGGAGCGACAACGCCACATGCTTCAAAGCAGCAGAGAAGGAACTCTGTGAAGCCGCACTCGAAGCCATGCACCACGAGACCGCGTGCCACCCCATCAAGTGGAGATATATTCCACCCTCAGCACCATTCATGGGAGGAACATGGGAGAGAATGGTACGATCAGTAAAAGAAGCCCTGCGCGTCACATTGAACGAGCGATACCCGAGCGACGAGACGCTGTCCACGCTGCTGGTCGAAGTCGAGAACACGGTCAACTCACGACCCCTGACCCATGTCTCTGTCGACCCCCAAGAGCCAGAAGCCTTGACGCCGAACCACATACTCATCGGGCCCAATTCCCACGTCCCGGTGCCCGGCCACTTCGAAGAAAGCGACGTCACAGCTCGCCAGCAATGGAAGCGAGCCCAGGTGTTGGCCGACATGTTCTGGAGAAGATGGGTCAAGGAGTACTTGCCACTACTTCAGCAGCGGCGGGAGCCAACCAGCACAGGCAGCCAACCTAAAGTGGGTGACCTAGTCATCATCTGCGACAGCAACCTGCCCCGGAACACATGGCCACGAGGAGTCATCAGCCAGCTGTACCCGGGAGCCGACGGGGAGGTTCGAGTCGTGGACGTCACCACCAGCAGCGGCCACATCCTGCGTCGCCCTACCAGGAAGATCGTCGTACTACCAACGGAGTCGCGGCCTCGCGACGGCGGGAGAATGTGCACGACACAGGAATAACCTAGGTACATAAGTGTTCAATAATAAGTGTTTAGCAATAAGATAGTGTTTGTATATAACTTGAAATAAATCATATTTTTTCTTTGCGTTTAATTACCTAGTCCGTAGACCTATAAGAGTCAAAAATGTGTCAGAATGTGTATTTATTTTTTCCCTATAAGAATATAAGTCTAATTAGTCAACTAAGTCATAGGACTAATTAGCAATCTGTGCACGACACAGGAATAACCTAGGTACATAAGTGTTTAATAATAAGTGTTTAGCAATAAGATAGTGTTTGTATATAACTTGAAATAAATCATATTTTTTCTTTGCGTTTAATTACCTAGTCCGTAGACCTATAAGAGTCAAAAATGTGTCAGAATGTGTATTTATTTTTTCCCTATAAGAATATAAGTCTAATTAGTCAACTAAGTCATAGGACTAATTAGCAATCTCATAATTAGAATATTGTAAGTAAATGATTGTACATCCCAGCCACTAGAGGCGCCACTTGTACCATCGGCAATAAAAGCTTAAGTACTAGAACACGTTACTGTAACGAGAGCCGTTTTTATAAAACTGATTAATTTTATGTGTAAAATTAAGATTATAAGACTGAAACTTATGTAATAAATAGAGTTAAGCAATATTTATGTATAGAATAGTAAATAAACATTGTAAGGGGTGTCCTACCACATGAAAATGCATGAGTTTAGGTTTCCCATACAAAAGAGCACCTGCGCTCTGATTGGTCAGGGGGCGTGGCGATTAGTGCCGTGTGCAAAATATGGCCTATAAAAAAGGAGCATTTTCGGTGGTCGGGCATTCCAAAAATCAGCATTGTACGAAGAACATCAATAAAGAAGCAGTATGAAAATCCAAGTCTTTATTTAGAAGAAGGAATCCCGGTGCCCTCCCCCGCTTATACTCTTCTGCCTACACCCTGCAAGCAAGGGATCTTCAGCCCCACAAATAATCTCCTAGTCGACGATTCACGCCCGCCATCAGCGACACGTCGCAGAACCAGGCTCAACTGAGCGGTCCTGAACAGTGTGTCCCCCTCTAACTTTTGAACCATAAGTTTAGAAAATATGAAAAAAATCTGAAAAGTAGAACTTAATAAGAACTTTCTAGGAAAATCATTTTGAACTTGGATGGAAACAAAGTTTTTGTACAAAAAAGACAAAAAGTTGTATAAAATAATTTCTGGACTAAGTTTGTAGTATAATCGTATACGAAAGCAATTTTTTTGAACTTCGTTTACATATTTTATTATCCTGAACGTATCTTTTTTCAAACAAAAAAAGAATTATTAAAATTCGATTGGATTGAACACTTATTGTGACGGACGTGAAACTACGGAACCTTACACTGAGCGTGGCCCGACACGCTCTTGCCCGGTTTTTCTAGTTAGGATTTTATTTTTGGAAGTCGGATAAGGAACATTTTTAGAAACAGCCGAACCAAACTCACAGGTCAAGTCATAGGAGCATAACTCGACTAAAATTATGTCTTTAGTTCGGCTGTTCTCAGGTAAAAGTGAGAAATTCAGTAGGTACAAAAATTCCTATTTGCAAAATAAACACCATTTATCTAATTAACCTTTCAGTGTTTACAAGTATACATAACTTAGGTATTTAACAATACTTATTTTAAGGATTCTAATCACTACAAAGCCAACTAGAAGGAATAATGATTTTCTAATTAGTTTAGTGTCTAAGTCGGTGAGGAATTGAATTCTAGGTATATTTATTTACATGTATTGTAACTAAATAATATAATTGAACTATATATGTAAATGTCACCGTAAAATTGTAAAGCCCGTTAGAATACGAGAGATAAGTCTGTAAACTCTCGAAAGATTGTCAAACAAACGAGAGTTTACAATCTCGCTAGGTAGATTACAATATAACGTGTTTTACAATTTTATGGTAACATTTACATATATATAGTTCTATCATATTATTTAGTTACAATATACATGTAAACAATGCGCACGTTCGTGCTATGCCCATTGGAGATCTATTTTGTCTTTCGCAAAACACCACAGACAAATCGTAAACGTGATAAATTGTAGCTCTATAGAACAGGACTCAAATTCCTTTTGATGAAATTCTTTGTATTTCATCGTAGTCTGTTCTGAAGGTAACCTCAATCAATCAACGTGCTTAGATATTCTGATCTTTCATTCTCATATAGTCTACTGGCAAAAATAGTTCGTTTTATTTACAAATCCTTATATTTTAGGGTTCCGTAACCAAAGAGTGCCAACGGTACCCAGCTCCGGTGATTGTTTGTTTGTCACAGGGTTTCTTTTAAATCATAATAGACATTTAACATTTTCACAGAGTGTATGCTACAAAGGCCGCTGTAGTAACAAATAATAAAAATTAAATATAAGAAACATGTTTATTTGCTCGATTTCCTTATAATATGTAGAGTTTAATATTTTTGTACAGTGATACGGAACCCTCCGTGTCAAAATCAAATGGCACAGGCACACAGATGAAAAAGGGTTAATTAGATAAATGGTGTTTATTTTTCAAATAGGATTTTTTATAAGTACCTACACTTTTACTGACTTTCTCACTTTTTCACTTTTACCTGAGAACAGCCGAATTATTTTAAGGACATGATTTTGGTCGAGTTATGCTCATATGACCTTGACGTTTGAGTTTGGTTCGGCTGTTTCTAAAAATATTCACAGAAAACTATTTCCAAGAAAAAGGTACTTAAAATAGAACTTAATATTAAAACCGATTTCCAAAAATAAACCCTAACTAGAAAAATATGGCAGAAAAGTCAGTGAAACTAAGAAAAGTCACCGACATCCGAAAATTAAGTTATTTTTAACTTTTATGTGTTTTTGTAACATGTGATTTGTAATAAATATTGTTAAACTAGCTGTTGCCCGCGACTTCGTTCGCGTGAAAATATTGATGGGTCATGTGTGAGACTGCATCGTTGTTCGAGTTGTCGCAAGCGCTACTGAGCATGAGGTCCTGGGTTCGATTAGCGGGACGGGCAAAGTGATATTGTATTATTTGTGCCCGGTTGATGGGATTAAGCTAAATGTGCGAAATGTGGGTGTAGGATTAGATATGTTACCGTAAAATTGTCAAATACGTTATATTGTAATATCTCTAGCGATATTGTAAAGTCTTGAATTATTGTCAAATGAACATACTGCTTACAACAAAACGCATTATTTTTCGTGAAATGCATGCGATGGTAGTCAACTTACGCGGTGTGGAGGGAAGGAGGGGTCCCCCTTGCCCAGTGGCACAACTCTCATGAAAAGATAATGCACCATTCCTGAGAAATACCGATTAATATAACATAACCTTTAAACACATTATATTCCCCCAGGCTGACCCCACATTTGGCGTGCGCGATCCTCGGGCGTGCGAGCTGCACGGACGCAGGGCGCGCGTCGCGCGCGCGCAGCGCGAGCGTCGCGTGTTACCGCCGTGTGACGTGTGTAAGGCGTGCGCGCGGCGCTCGCCTTGGCGTTTAACCCCCTTCAGACAGACGGCGGCGGGGATAGCGGGCGAAGGGGTAAGAACGCGACTCGAGCGTCGCGAGCGCGCCGCGCGCGCGTTGCGCGCACGCTGCATGCACGTCACACTGCGGCAACACCCGACGCTCACGCAGCGCGCGCGCGGCGCTCGCGCTACTCGCACGCCCGAGGATCGCGCACGCCAAATGTGGGGTCAGCCTTAAAAGCGTAGTCGTATTTGCGAGTGCAGGGTTTAAAGGAACCTAACTAACCTAACGGGGGGGTGCCCCAAGTCCCGATTATGGGGGCAGAGATACTTCCGTATGTTCAGTTGACAATAATTCGAGACATTACAATATTGACAATTTTACGGTGACAGATACACCTCTACCTAACAGTGGCGCATGGTGAAAATAGTGTCAGGGGAAGCCGTAGAAAAAAAAAAGAAAACTGTTTTTTTTGCTTCTGTTAACTTTTTCCCCGTGTTAATTTTGACCTCATTTTCACTATCAGCGACACCAAAACCACGGAAACGACACCCATGATTAAAAATCCAAAAACTTTCGTCGGCGCCATTTTTGATTTTTATTTTGACTTCATCTTCATTCATTAAAAGTAAGATCAGAAATGCAGAAGAGAAAAAAAAAACTGAAATCTACAAAATAAAAAAATCTAGTTGGTATCAAATACGATATCGACAATTACTCATTCTATCTCGTTCTACTATACACAAGTTATTTATTTGCTTAATTTATTTATTTAAACAACACATACAACTATTTTACAGGGTTAGGTACCTAATACAATAAAGCAGTTATATTTAAAGTTAAATTATTTTAGTTTTGAATAAATTAATTAATTTGACAAACTAAATTAATTGCGCAAAATGCGGCCCGTGTGAATTCACTCAGTGTACAATTGAAGCAATCAATCTGTTGTGACACCATATTGAGTGCACGCGCTGCAGAAAGTTGGTGCGAGCGGGCGGCACCCACAGGAGCGGCGGCTGCCATACTTTATTTTTCTGCTCCTGCCGTAAGTCCATAATCTTCGGCTTACCTAGGTCCCTAGTCCCTACAAAACGGTAAGTACTGCCAGCCGCGAAGTCACGTGTGCTATTAACTTGTGTACGGCCTATACTATTAACTTGCACTGCTGCAAAAGGTCTCTCCTGCTGCTGTTATTCGTGAACGAATGAACAACTACAATGCAAAACTTCATCCCCCCTTTTACCCCTTTGTGGGTTGAAATAAAAAAACTAACGACTTACTAACTTTGATACTTTTTGGTGACTCAAAAAATAAAAAGTTTAATTAAAAACAAAATGTTGCTCTTTTTTCACCCCTCAAGGGTTGAAATTCTAATATACCCGTTGCGTCAGCTTCCAATCATAAGCCCAGATAACAAATTTTGTACTTTTTACGTCGAAAATTAAGGATGTTTCACATACAATTTCATCCCCTTTATAACCCTTCGGGGTGGAGTTATCAAAAACGCTGAAACACGCATAAATTAATTTTCAATCGTCAGCCTAAACACAAAATTAGAAAATCCTAACTTTAAAACTGACGGACTTTCATATAAGCTTCCATCCCCTATTTTATCCCCTTGGGGGTAGAATTGATCAAAATCCTTTCTTAGCGGATGCCTACGTCATAACATCTACCTGCATGCCAAATTTCAGCCCGATCCGTCCAGTGGTTCGGGCTGTGCGTTGATAGATCACTATGTCAGTCAGTCAGTCAGTCACCTTTGAATTATATATATTTAGATAGTGAATGCATGGAATAAAAGGCTTTTTTTTATTATGTGTTTTTTGGGAAGTCTGATGGATGGAGAGGGAGAGAAAGACCAAGGAAACGATGGATGTATTATGTGAGGAGAGATATGAAGGAAAATTAACGTGTAAATGATTGCGTGAAGTTTGACACGAAAGAGACCCCAAGTAACATAGGCCATCATCATCATCATCATCATCATTTTAGCCGAAAGAAGTCCACTGCTGGACATGGGCCTCCCCCAAGTGTCGCCACATTGACCAAACCCGTGTGACTAGCATCTAACAGATTCCAGCAACTTTCACCAGGTCATCGGTCCACCTAGTGGGAGGTCTTCCAACGTATCGTCTTCCGGTTCGCGGTCGCCACTCCAGAACTTTTCGGCCCCATCGGCCATCCGCTCTGCGAGCAATGTGCTCAGCCCACTGCTACTTAAGTTAGGCAATTCTTCGGGCTACATCGGTGACCTTGGTTCAACAGCAACAGTAACATAGGAGACAAGGGAAGGAAAATTATGATTTGGAAGTCGGGTTTTTTTTGCAAGTTTTTATTCTCCCACTTGTTGCTCAAGGCAAGACAATTATTGCAGCAACACTTTATTAAACTGTCTACAAACCAAATTCCAAACTCTGAATACTCTGGACTCCTAGCTGTCTCAGCATTTTGCGTGAAAAAGAAAATGGGAAATATTTTATGAACAAAATAGTTTTGATGTTTTACATTTTAATACTTGGGAATTCTTTAAGATTTCTCTTTGTAAGAGCATTTTAGTGAAATTTTGTTGTAAAAGCCATTGTCTTGTCATACCTTCATCACATTTAGTCGTGACTTTACATTCATAGATGTTAGTTTAGTTGCCTTTCTCGTTAATATTTTTAGTTTCTTAAATGTTGAATGTTGAACATACAGACGCTAGCACATTAAACTACTACGATATGTTATTTTTACTTGAATTGATTTTCAACTTTATCGGTAGTGCATTAGGTTCAAATTGATAAAGGAGACCGATTACATACATTCTTGGGCTAAATGATATAGATTAATAGATCCAGACTTATCAGTCCTTCGCTAAATATTCTGTAAGTTTTGACAAACTGAAAGCTGAGATATTAAGGTTTAGATTATATATTTATATAAGAGCTGTATATTATTTTTAGTGGAGAGCGTTTGAAAAGTCATATTATAATTAAATATCAATAACATGAAGCCATAAATAGTTAGCAGGAATAGATTTATCAAAAAGGCTTGGTATAATCTTTTTAGATTATTATTAAAATTTTGTCTAGAAATTGTGCAGGTAGACCAATATTGTCTTGGTACCCAGCCCAGCTAGGCAATACTTTCAGAGTTAGGTGCAACCCACTGGCTAATAACTGGCGGAATTGTTTAGTGTCCAAGGGTCGTCGTCCTGGAGTATTGCAGGGATTAGTTGCAATCCCACAATTATTCACAGAGCGATCCATATCTTCAACAATATCCAATACAAGCCGATGGCAAAATCCAAACAACACTTCCAAGTCAAATGTGTGGGCGGTCGTCGGTGTGTCCAGTATGGAAACAAGTGTCGTACAAGGTAGGCGGGGTCAGAATCTGTAATAACAAAACCAGTGGTAGTTGAAATGATAAAGTAATCGGGAAAGCACTCATAACGTAACGGAAAGCACAAAAATATAGATGCTCTGTGGCACAAAACAAGGAATTATTAAAAAATTTACAAGTGTCAATGTGGATCCGCTGTCAATACTGTCACAAATATTATAATACTAATTCTGTTATTAAAAATATGACTGATTTTAATCGATACGAAATCGATCATCATTAAGTTTTTCAGTTATAACTTTCTTGATAATGTAACTTTAATTAAATGCACTATATTGTAAACAAGTATTTAAAGTGCATTACAATACTTTGAGTTAATTACCGTACCTAGTGCAGAGCTTTTCTTTTTGTGATTCTGTAATCGATTGATTCAATCGGTAATATTGTGAAAACTATCTCCTCTTCCAGATTGAGAACTGAGCTGAATTTTCATATTTTGAAATAGAAAAATATACATACATTTTTTGACCGTATCTATACCTACTTATTACATTTTGGTCCACCGTTCTCCATCTCCTTTGACAGTTTTAGGTAACTTAACGTCTATAATTTGTTAGAAGAGTCGTGTTTCAAGTACAGAAACCTAAAAAGACACGAGCCTTTTTTTTTAGGATGGGAAATCATCAAATAACTTCTCCCACTCTGGGCGGAGCGGGAGGGGGTGTCAGATTTTTACTGAATAAAACCCATCCATGTTCCTTCCTCGCCCTTTATGTTCCGGGGCCGCGGTATCTCTTTCGAACAGGCCCGCAACCCCGGCAGGCTTCGGCCCTTGCCTTTGATTCCATTTTGGCCACGAGCCAAAATATCCTTGAATCCAACTACAGCGATATTGATAGGCGACGCTCCCTATCAATATTATCCTCCGATTTTTATTCCACATACTAAGAAGTAGGTTATTGAAACACTCAGACGCACTGGCTTGATTAACAACGGCCTCAGACAGACGTGGTCTCGGAATAACAATCTACAACAAGAAATATATCTTCTTTTTAAACTCCAAACCTTTTTGCAGCGACTTTTTATATTATAGCACCATGCTGAGATATATTTGTAATTGTGAAAAATGCGTAAGTTTACGCTGTTCCATGGAATACGGTGCTTGACACCATCATCTGCCAAGTCTTATCCCAACTATTTTCTGCTTCCAGTCTAACCGGTGTAATGTTTTTTTAAACGGTTTTATTTATTATTAAACGGTTTTATTATTTTTTAGCTCACCCCGTTTGTTTTATTTATTCTTGGGTCAAATTTACTCATTCAAATTTCACCCTCTTCCTGTCAACCGATTAATCTGAAATTTTGTATACACTTTGGATTTTGGTGACAATACAATTATGTTTATTCATTATCATTATTAATTCAAGATGGCCGCCGCTACAAAATGGCGGATAATTTATGTTTTATTAATCCCATCAATATGGGTATCAAATGAAAGGGCTCAACGAGCAAAATACAATATACTATAAAAATTTAAATTCAAGATGGCGGCCGCTACAAAATGGCGGATAACGTAGGTTTTATCAATCCCATCAATATGGGTATCAAATGAAAGGGCTCAACAAGCAGAATACAATATACTATAAAAAATTGAAATCCAAGATGGCGGCCGCTACAAAATGGCGGATAACGTAGGTTTTATCAATCCCATCAATATGGGTATTAAATGAAAGTGCTCAACCAGTAGAATACAATTTACTATGCAAAATTGAAATCTAAGATGGCCGCCGCTACCAAATGGCTGATAACAATTTTTTATCAATCCCACCAATATGGGTATCAAATAAAAGGGCTTGACAAGAAGAATACAGTGCACTATACAACCTCAATATTTAAGATGGGCGCAGCCACTAAATGGCGTATAATAATAAGATTTAATTTTAGAAATTAAATCTGTAATTTAGGTATCTGTTTAATCCAGCCTGAATCCACCACCCAAGTCAAGATTTTGTATCATATTGAGGACTGTGTGGCGTAAGGGTGGCTAAAAATGATACGTCGTTAGCGGTACACCACCCAAGTTAAAGAAACCTTGCAATAATGAAGCACTAAATGAATTAAACAGAATGCGAAATAAACGTGCCCCACGGTTTTATTTTAGTCTAGTCTATGCATATGTTTATAATTCCCACGACTGTATCTATTTTATTATTTTTTGGTTTTTAGTACATTTATCTTTAACCTTCTGCGGCTGACGTGGTAGTCCAACAGACACCGTGAAAAATAAAATTTGTTTTGTTACTGTTAATTTTTAAATGTGAGCGCCGCCGCTCTTTGTACCTTACTATAGTAAGATTGTGCGTCAGTCTGTGTACGGAGGGCGGTCGTAGCAAGCGCACGTGAGCGTAGCGGGAGGAAGGTGTCCACGAGACTACCACATCAGTGTTAAGGTAAGTGTCTACTAGACTACCACCTCAGTAAAATGATCTTGCTCTCATAGTGTTTCTTAAACAACCACATCAGTAATTAAGTTTAGTTTATCTTACAATAAGGTAATTTTTTGTATTATTTCGAATTTGATTTTATTCACATAATAAATACGTATACGAGTATCTATCCTTTCATACTAATATTGTAAGGGAGATATCTTTGTATTTTTTTAACTTGTTTTTTTAGATGGCTGACGTAAATACACCACTTCACCCCAGGCCAGGTACGTTTTCTGCTTGTATGAAAATGTTGGCTGGAATTTTCTAGCCCACGAAGATCAAAAAATAATACAGTGACTGAAACAGGCAATTGAACATGCGTTTAGCGATTCTGATGGTGAAGATGAAGACCCAACTTTCGAGCCAGAAATCCTACACCTTGAAGAAGATGTAATTTCAGGTGAACAAGGTCCAGAGCTAAAAGTAGAAGCGCTATAAGACTGCCACAGTGGTTGAACGCCAAAAATCTTCAGACGAGTCACAAGATATACAATGAAAAATTGCCATGGAAACTGCGCGTGACTCACAAGGGTTTCAGGTAAAATTTTCCCCTCCTCCACCACCAGCAGTTCGGTCTTTTCCACCAAGTGGCAGAAAACTGGTCTATAAGTCCATTTGTCCGTTGCTGTGATTGTTCGAAGCCAATTTACCTTCAGCACTCCAAGCCATTATGTAATAATTGTCAAAAAAAAACTGTGATTTTGAAACCGTCTAATTTTGAAGTCAACCAATGAATTTTTATCATATGTTCTAGACTGATTATTGTAATTGTTAATTTTTATTATGTATAATGTAAAATTTAAAAAAGTTGATTTTGTAATTTTTTCTAGGTCATTAACATTTAAGTAGAGATTCATGGAGTGATTTGTGTGAAGTCAATAAACACCGTTTAATTTTGAAAATACTAATTGTTTTTATATTTAAAGTTCATTTAACATAAAAATAGGCTATAACCATCTAATAAATATAAATAAAATAGCAGCAAAATGTTATTCTATGAAAATATTTGCAGTTGAAATGGTGTCTCGTGTACTACCACGTCAGTAAAATTGTTAAAATTGGGCCACGTCAGTTGCAGAGGGTTAACATTGCAATGTATGTTTAACATAAAACCGTTTAACTTAAAAAGTTTTTTTACCTATTTTTTTTGCCTTTTAATTCGTTTTATTTAAATCTTTTCTGTCTTTGTTTACTTTTGTAATGCCAGATAATGACAATGACAAGACTAGTTTTCTTTTTTATTTATTGCTGGAGCTACGTATATATTTGATGTTAGACCTTCTTTGACACCATTTTATTCTTCTATGTTGTAAAACAATCTAAGAATTAAAAATTTAAATGGTGTTCAGAAATGAAATGAAATGAAATGAAATGAAATGAAATGAAATTTTTTATTCAGTAAATAGGATATAGGCATCACTTTTACACGTCATCACATTTTAAACTTAAGCTAGATGGGTTCGACATTTCGTATCTGACTACCCTGAGAAGAAATGGCGAAACAAACTCAGGGATCAAAGTCTGTTTTAAAGCATGTACAATATGTTTAATGTTTTACATTGAATTAAATAGTAATTTGAACATACAAAAAAGGATAATAATAATAATGTCAAATTTATATGTCAAAAATTGTGGAAAAAAAATAATAATAATTAAAAAAATGGAAATATACAAAGGGAATTATCAGATTTTATGTCAATATTGTATAGAAATTACACAAAGCTAAGCAGAGCGAGCAGTTCAATCCCAAGCCTTTTTGTCATCCAAATAATCTATTATTTTATAGTACCCTTTCTTACATAGTTTGGTTTTAATGCACATTTTAAACCGATTGATTGATAAATTTCGAATGTCAATGGGAAGTTTATTGTAAAAGCGTATACATTGGCCCATGAATGAGTTGCCTATCCTGTGGAGGCGAGTGCGATGTACAGCGAGGTTGTGCTTATTCCTAGTGCACCCAGTTAGTTCCCAGAGCACCGTCAAGCTTCTTGTTATAAGTGGTCTAGCGACCATATAAAATTGTTCCGGCGATATCTAGCCCTGGCGTTATACTGAAGCCCTGACGGCCTTGAAAAGAGGCATCTTTTACTACTGCGAGCCAGGACACTGGCGGACTTGAGTGGACTCGTCTTTTGCTCCTGCTGTGAGCCTGGACACTAGCGGCGGGTTACCTTCGGCCTTTTCCTCCGAGATTGGCGTCTGCGAGCGAGCCTGACACAGCGGCAAGCGGCTTCGCTACAGTCTGCGAGCTTTGGACCTGGAACTTTATCACCATCTTGCCTCGGCTTCCCTAAATTATTAAACCTCATCTCATTCATTTGGTATTTCTCTTTCAAAATTAACCTACTGCGACCTTACATTTTCCTGTCTAGGAAAATGTAACGTCTGACTGACCTCCACAACTCAGTTAGTACTGGGTAATACGATACCATTTGGTAAGACTGGTTTCAGACTTTTTTTGGACTCGTACGTTCATGACCTCATCATTTTGTTTTATTGTTACTAGCACCATTTTTTTTTTGTTTCGTTCTGTGTGATTCTAAATCCTTTTTTTCTCTTTCTTGCGTTTTCGTTTCTTGTATGTAATATTTTTTCATAACTTTCCACTTAAGTCCGTTTTATAAGCATAGCTTTAGTTTTATGTTATTACCACATACAATAGGTACTCGTACCAGTGGCGTCCCTAGATACCAACAATAGGGCGAGCCCATAAGGCAAGCAGTCTGTCCAGAAACCCTAATATCATGAAAGTTATGAGAGCAAGCCAAGCCACACAACACACACATAAAGGGTTGAAATAAACATATTAACGAAGCCGAAAGACACTATTTTGTTCTCCACATCGTTACGTTCATTTTTTTTTGTCCTGCATCATACCTGGGAAGGTTCTAGTTAGGGAGATATTGGGGGTCAACATTCCAACTTTTTGACAAGTTTTTTTTGTTGCAAAATTTTAATGTAAGATTTATAAACACCTCTACAACCCCCGTACTGTTAAATTAATCCGTCAGTACAATGTTTTAAGAGTACCACAAAACATGATTTACACCAAAAAAGAAAGTAGTTTCCCAGCAAAAAAAAATGCGTAAAGTTTATGTACTGAATGCTTGGTTGACGGCTTCGTCATGAGGTTGTTTACACCCTGTATACATATAAGGTGTATATATTAATACTCGAAAACTTTTATCTGGTTGATTGTACTCATCATCAAAAAAATCTGCTGTTCCCTACAATATTTTCGCATAACTCGTCAACATTGATGAAGATGTCTATATCCTGTATACGTATTTGGTGTTTCCATTCATACACGGAATCTTTTAAGGGGTTATTGTATTCATCATCAAAAAAATCAGCTGTTTTTTACAATATGTTCGCATAACTAGTCAAAATGTTGACCGAACAGCAGTTGACCAGTTAAAGCGAAAGTAAATGTACTACTGAACAGATAAAATTTTTGATATCTGGTTTGATCCGTAAAAGTTTGATTAGTTATCATGAGCTAGTTTAGTTAGTTATCATGAGCAAAACACGTGTTTAAGTATCGTACACTAATTGCCAGTCACCCTATGCCTATATGTAACTATTTTTAACCCCAAACTTACATACGCACTCGAAACACTATTTCTTTTACGCAAAGTCAAATACACTCTTATACTTGAGACAAGATAATATAGCAGACCATTTTGTAAGTCTACACTTAAGATATTCTTTCTTATCAAACCGATATATTACCAACACCACATTTATATTTGTAGTTTTACTTAAGGCAAAGTTATTCTAAAAGCAAATATTTGGATTACAAAATAATACAAATATTTTCTGAATGAAAGCTATACAAATATTGTGCGTCAATGAACAGAACAAGAACAAAAGACATGCTAAGTTCATTGATATCGTAATAAAATACATAAATGTTTTTAAGTACATATGAGTGTCATTACACTTTTTAAGCAAATTCATGATTTTTGAGGCTGTAATTTTCAGCAGCAGTAAGATATTTTAATTATTTGCTTATCAATAACGATAGTGCCATTATCTGTCTTGAAAATTGGAGTTACATGTTTTTCATATTTCTTTTCGTGTAATTTACTATAAATATTTTACGAACTCAATTTGCAAGAAAAACCGTCGTCGATGGAAGTTTGACGCTCAAATTCACATAAATACATTCAATTCTTGTAAATGCTAAAATTACTTAAAGATAAGTTGAATGTTTTAAAGGGGAAGGACCTGGACTCGAAATTTTCGTCAATAACAATGCACTCGATCGAAATAATTTAATCCAGGACGTAAAACAAAAAATTACTAAAAGAAACATAATAGGTCTCTTAAGAACTCGAATTTCATACAAACGTAATACCAAAATAATTTGTAAATCAAACATATTCTTAAGGTAGTGTTTATTTATTTTGATTTGAATATAAAGGTTCACAATTACATATTTTGAATGTACACTGATTTAAACAAGGGTTATGAGAAAAAATAATTTTCTAAATGTAGATTTTTTTTATTCCTCATGTCTCGCCTTTATATCTTTGTCCTTTCAAAATATGTATTTGGGAACATAGATATTCTATAATACATAAGTTTTAATCTATATCTAAGCCAAGGGTTGTGCCCCGCGCGGGGACTTCATAAAAGTTACAGAATTATATGTTTTACATGTTGAATTGGTAACAGAATCAAATTTGTAACACTTATAAATGTGTTTTCAATGTGTTAACCCAAAAAACACTTACGAAAGTGTAACTGTAACATAATTATCTGTAACAGATATAAAAGAGTTAACAGTGTTAATAAGTGTTTAACAGGTAAACTCAGCGTTGCCAAATTTACAATGTACTTATTTATGGTTAATAAGCATTAGATAGCCGAAATCTAGTCGTGTAAAACTGAGTATGTCAGTTACACATATTAACACTTATTAACACATATAAAAGGTTACAGTTTGATTCGGTAACATTATTGTATCTGTTAAATCTAAAAGTGTTTTCTGTTGAAACCGTTTTAAAAACAGTCTTAAAAACACATTATTACGGTTACAGTTTGAGTCCCTGGCCCCACGCACCCCATAGTGGTGCTAGGTAACGGTCACGCGAGTGCCATGATTTTTGTTCACGCAAGAAGTGCTCCACGCCCCTAAAGAAGTTTTCACTTAAAAAAATGCATGAGCATTGGATGGAAAAATTAAGAAGAACGTCCCCTTAAACAGAGAAGCCCCAAATATCTCCATTACAACCTCTCGCATAGAGAACGATTTCCGACAAAAGGGTTGAACGTTATCTGCTAAACGTCAGTTATTCTACGAGTATTCTGAACCGCAATACACTCAACAAAGCAGTCACGTGAAATGGCTAAGAAAATTACTGTTTTAGACTGTGCGCACAGAAAAGTCAAGAAATTACGCACCAAACATACTGTGCATCGAACTGAGTAACTTTAAAAATCATTGCAGGGAAACGACTTTTTTTTGGGGTTGAAAAGTCACTTTTTATTGTAGGACTCAATGTAACGCACTCAAAACATTATTCTGATGGATGCTTTGTATCTCTAGTATATTTAAAGTAAAGTTTCAAAAGTAATAACTTGTATTAAAAAATAAAAAAAAACTTGTGAAATAATTGTAAGTTTGACCTCTAATCCGTAACTAGAACAAAAAATGATCTCAATGATGGGGAGAACAAGTGCTGTTCGGCTCTTTCACAACTACTATCTACTACCTACATACCTACTGCTATCTACCTACTACTACCTACTATGAACATTTTTTCTTCGTTCTCCTGACAATAACAAACACAACAAAAAAAGAATTAGCAAAATCGGTTCAGCTGCTCTCGAGAGCTTTGCGCTTAGCAACACATTCAGCGCTTCATTTTATATTATAAACTAGCGGACGTCGACGGTTTCACCGGCGTAGTTTCCATTCCCGTGGGAGTACGGGGATAAAATATAACCTATGTTACTCGCTGATAATGTAGCTATCCATTCATGAAATAATTTTTCAAATCGGTCCAGTAGTTTTAAGTTTATTCATTACAATACAATAAAAAAAGATACAGACGAATTGATAACCTCCTCTTTTTGGAAGTCGGTTGAAAATACAAAACTATCCTCTTCAGATTATTTTTTGTAAAGTTGAATATGAAAAAGTCTTGTCTGAAGTCTGCGCCCTTCGTTACGTTTTAGATACATCGAGCTACTTTGAGCGAAGACCTAATCTTTGCAGCTTCCGGAGAATAAAGGTTTATTTTAAATCTGTCTGAGTTTTCAGTCGCCTTTTGTATTGGGGCTTTTCACTTTGACCTTTTAACTTTTAGATGCTGTGTCAAGTTTTATAACGTAGTTTTACTTTTGGAGTGTTGTTATTTAGTAAAATAATGCTTCATACAGGGTATAAGGGACCGGTCACAAAGCCGCAGATAAAGAATTATGTACATGAAACTAAATAACTTTACGAAACACAAGAAACATTAAATTAAAAATGTAATACATAGGGTCATAATTTCAGGGTAATTTTTTTTTGGTAACGAAGTTCCTTATTACAGCTTACGAGTGTCAACTCCTTTCATTTGATACCCATATTGAGGAAGTTGTTGAATAAATATGTAATGCGTCATATTGTGGCGGCGGCCATTTAGGACTGATTTTTATCAAACATAGCTAAGAACACTCCCGGCTAATTCTCCTTTCAAACGAAAAAAATCAAAATCGTTCATCCGTTCGGCAGCCACTATGCCACAGACAGACACACACACACAGACACGTCAGTCTTATAACACCCCGTCGTTTTTGCGTTGGGGGCTAAAAACAATTGCTGAAAACTATTTGTGGGATAAAAATCCCGATTTACGGTAGGACTCTATGTAACGGGCTCAAAACATTGTGCCGATGAATCGATTGAATAGTACGGGAGTCGTGGAGAAGCTTAATGTAAAGTAGGTACTTAGGTACATCATCATCTGGCTAGCCTTTTCTCGGCTTCCAGTCTAACCGGATGCAGGTGAATACCAGTATTTAACACACATTAACACACATAGACACACACAGTGTTTTTTTTTAGATGTTTTTATTGTAACTGACAATAAAAACATCTAAAAAAAAACACTTCGGAAAAAGTTGGAACTTTGACCCCCATTTTGAGGTATGGTCTAGCTAGAATTAAAAAAAAATGAATGCAATAATAATAAGCAGCAAATGAGAGTAAACTCCGTGAGAACGCAACCTTGACAAACATTTTTGACCTTATCGTTGATGTTTTTCAGAAATGTCTGGTGCGGACCTACTCTGGCGCGTATAATGAAGGTAATTTCTACTGATACCTATAAAAAAATATGTAGCTTTATGTTTGTCTTTAGGTGCACTTGTATATTCTTGCGACCCAGTCCCTTTCGACAATTTGCACCGGTATTTTAAGACATTAATTTGATACCAGGAACTCGTATTCGTCAGTGGTACAATCATCTGCAAAACTTTTCCCAACTATGTTGGGGTCGGCTTCCAGTCTAACCGCAGCTGAATACTACTAGTATTTTACGTAGACCGACTGCCTATCTGACCTCCACAACTCTGTAAAGACATAACTCTGTTAGACATATAAGACCGTTTGTCAGACTTTTGTGACATTGACTACTAGCACAGCTACTAGTAACGTCTGTCAAAGATTCTACAAATGACAGCGGGGGCCAAGATTTGGTTTTCGTATTTTTTCTGAATGTCCATAGGTTCTACTATAAGAATTTATTATATACATTACTAGCGGATTTCACGCGGTTTCAGCCGCGTAGTTCCCGTTCCCGTGGGACTACAAGGATAAAATATAGCCTATGTTACTCAGGGTGAATGTAGCTTTCCAATGGTGAAAGATTTTTTTAAATCGGCACAGTAGTTTTTGAGTTTATCCATTACAACCAAACAAACAAAGTTTTCCTCTTTATAATATTAGTGTAGACTATTAAATATAATTACAAAAATAAAACTAAACGTAAACTAATACTTTATATATGTCACCGTAAAATTGTCAAATACGTTATATTGTAATATCTCTAGCGATATTGTAAAGTCTCGAATTATTGTCAAACGAACATACTGCTTACAAAAAAACGCATTATTTTTCGTGAAATGCATGCGATGGTAGTCAACTTACGCGGTGTGGAGGGAAGGAGGGGTCCCCCTTGCCCAGTGGCACAACTCTCATGAAAAGATAATGCACCATTCCTGAGAAATACCGATTAATATAACATAACCTTAAAACACTTTATATTCCCCCTAAAAAGCGTAGTCGACGGAGCCCCGCTTCGCGGGGCCCCTATTTCCCAGTTCAGGGTTTAATGGAACCTAACTATCCTAACGGGGGGTTGCCCCAAGTCCCGATTATGGGGGCAGAGATACTTCCGTATGTTCAGTTGAAAATAATTCGAGACATTACAATATCGCGAGAAAAAACACGTTATATTGTAATATAACGTATTTGACAATTTTACGGTGACATATACAACAATGTCAATAGGACACTTAGGCGTTAAAGTAATCCTCCGCATCGCTGTCATCGGGAAACGTGCCCAGAAGACTGGCAGCATTGCCACGTTGAATGACAATAAGCCATTTCAAGGTTATCTATTCATTACGGACAGTGCTGACCACCCATTATACAGGACTAAGGGTTTTCAGCCATCCACCCGATCAACCACCTAGGCAATCGCAGCTTCACCCGAACCGTAATTACTATTTTAGCTACAAGCTCTTCGTAGGTGTTACAATATTCTCTGATAAACATATTTCAAATCAACTCCACCATAACCGTTCACAATCTTACTCGAAAAAACCTTTCTAAACCTGCCATAAATAAAATAAAATGAAGTTATATTGACTAAAATCCTAGTAAACTACCTGCATGAGGTCCTCCCCTACCCATAAATCCGTTTTATCCCTCTTCTGAGGCTGTCCTCGCTTCGGAGGAGGTAGGAGGGCGGAGGAAGGATATGTTCCAACGTGTGCACGAAACCTGTCAACTTATAACGGCCTACTTATTCTTAACTTGTTTTTAGTATCGGGCTTATAGCGATAGTTATTTTGGGTGGTGGCTTTGCTTGCTATAAAAAGGTTTGTAGTGTTCGCGTTAAACTTAAAAACTGGAGCGGATTTTCAGGTGGTCTTTATCTAAATAGAGTGATTCATGAGAAAGGTCTTATTTGGTTATTTGTCAAGGTTTTGTGTAAACTGACGGAAAAATGACGATTATTGTTGCAACCACTGTTTTAAGCTATCGCGGTTTAAAACTAAACTTATATTGTACGGGTTATTTACTTACGGGATATAAAGTACGTAAGTGACAATATAAGTTTAATTGTAGCAAGTTTCGGAAAATGTCAAGCCACCTGGGGCCTAATTTTGCTATTTTAATAAAATCGTCACTCCAACACGATTCCATTCTCATCCTATTGTCATTTTGCTTAAAGTACGTAATCTGCTAAATTCACAATGGTCGGTAAATGGTCTCGTAATAAAATTGTGTTTTAATGGCATTTTCGTATTACCATTATTATAAAACCATTAGTACAAATGGTATTCGAAATCTACTACTAAATGCGAACATTTATTCATGCCAGATTTCATGTACGAGATTAATATTCTATGACATTTCTTTCAATGGAGTGTGAGTGGTTGTTCATTGAGAAGTCATAATGACGCCATTAATATTAGTAGATTACCAAACTTGTCAAAACTTGACAGAACTTGATCATTGTGACTTCAATGATCGCCTATTCTGACACTATCGTAATAGCCGAATCGAGGCCCTGGGAGTTTGTATCGAAAACGCTGCCTCGACAGCAAAAACATTTATACTAAAATTTAAACGATTCCAGAAAGTGAGGCCGTTGAATATAGGTCGTATATTTGTATGCGTAGATACTAGATAAGTAGATGGAAGGTGGCGGGTAATCGCGCAGATACCGACACTCATCCTTCCTTAACAAGCCTCCTTGACGAGCCCTTATCTCTGCCATCTTTTAAACAGTGTCATTTTGTTCAACCTACATACGCAAAAACTTGGTCACACAGACAAAAATCATAGAAAAAAACAGGTCCAAATCAGGTGGATTAAACTCAAACTTAAAGCATTTATATAAATTAGACCATTAGCACTTTAAATGTCACAAAAACAAAAAACCAGCGAAGCTTCACAATTACAGGCACAATACAAGGCATAAAAACTTGTGGAAGTACTGTTGCTGCCCATTCCAAACCGTAGATCTCTATGGAGAAGAATGGGTAAGAAACTCCATGGACACCCTTTTAAATCAAAGTCAAAACCACCTTACCTGTGAATGTTCACCGAAAAGACAACAAAAATATGTTTAAAACACATTTTTGTAGGGGACCGTGTCCCTTAAAAAGCTGTTTTAAAATAATCAGATCGTCATCTTTTTGGTGAACATCGACCTAATAAATCAGTTTTGTTTAAATCACAATTCAGTACGAGAAAGCGATGAAGCTATGCGTTATAGTCGGGGCTGAGGGACAGGTCGGGGCTGCGGCACTGTCCAAAAGAGATGCTGTGGCCCTGGGACATAAAGGCCGAGCAAAAAAACATGAATGGGTTTTAGTCAGTAAAAGTCTGATATTCCCTCTCGCTCCGCCCAGAATGGGAGAAGTAATTCGATGATTTCCCAGCCGGAAAAAAAGGCGTTCTATAGTAAGTGCAAGTGAAACTCTTAACGAAGCTAAAAGGCACTTGTTATTCCCGTCACTGCATAATTTTTCTTCTTCTATAAGTCCCCAAGTATGGTCTAGAATCTAGACTACACGGAGACCTTCTAGTTACTGGAAATTGGAGGTCCAAATTCTAACTTTTACACAAGTTTTTTTAGTACATAATTTTAATTATAAAACTTTACTTAAAATACCACCATATCTCCTGTACTAACCAGCAACTCAACCAGCTGTTTAAAACACATTTTTGGTATGGGAACACGTCACAGTGACAGCTGTTTTGTGATAATTAGACCGTTAACTTTTCGGTGTACATGGACCTAAATGTATCTATCAAAACCAAGTTTTAAGTGCGTTACATTGAGTCCTTCACAGTAACCATGATTTCTCACTCAATGAAAAGTCGTTTAATAGCTATATCATATTTGCGTAAAGTTACTTAGTTTGATGGACAAGAAGCTTGGTTGACGGTTTTATGAAGAGTCTATTATTTTACTCTTTGTATCATGTTTAGACTCTAGCTCATCAAGCTGTGAAAAATCCAATCAAACTTGAACCCAATGGATTGGCAATAATGTTGAAAATGGTTTCAAGATATTTGACAAATAGCTGTAAATAGTTTGATGTGCTCAAAATCTGTTTCGAAACAAAATGCATTACCCCATGTAGCTATATCATCGAGAACGATCGAGAAAAGCAAGTTATCGAAGCGAGAAGCTTAAGAATCTGACACGGAAAATATCACTACGTTGTAACTCAGTCGCAACGGAAAGACATTTTAAAAACATATTTATCTTAAGGTGGGAACACACTGCGAGGGAGAAGCGGTGCGAGGGCTATTATGTTCATTGAACCGTGGATAAGTAAGCGATTGTGTTACATAAATGTTTTTATGCACAATGACGCAACATGACAGATGTAATGACCGAAGAGTGAGGCAGAGGTTTACCGAATGGTACACGGACTTTTTTCCAGTTATGTTTAGTTTAACCCTTTACCGCATACAGACCCATATTTGGTACAACTCACTTACTGATTGAAATATTCGGATCGACTCCACCTTTCATGCCAGATATTAATTATTTGTATTGAATATAGTGTATCCAAACACATGATCACGAAACTCTTTTTAATCTTACCCTCATATTGCTTATAATTCAGTCCTAAGTTGAAAATGCAGGATAAAGTGCGTATTTGAGATTTGAGATCGGAAGAAAAATAATTTCAGTGAAATGTATGGAGTAAAAAATCCAATTTCTTGTAAATTTTGAAGAAGAACGTTCTTATAGCATATAACCAACAAAAAATGTAAGTATACTCAACTAAAAGACAGCGTTTTATCCATCCAAACATTGTTCCAAATTTGCACTTATGGTAATTTTTCTTTGGCAAATTTGGTACAATATGCAGTAAGGTAGTTTTTTGTGTTTGGTCAAATTTGAAACAATGTGCAGTAAGGTAGACTACGCATTTTAGGAGTTCAAAAATATTTGTTACAACTTTAGGCAACTTTAGTATGCTTACTAACCGACTTACTTATCTGTTTTATTATTTGCTAGACAACATGAAGACTCGTGGTTGAAAAATTAACGTAATTCATGACGAGAGCGATGATGAATATTTATCGGACGAAGATGGCCAGGAACAGGTTGCTCGACCATTTCATGCCGAGTATATGTATAGAAGAAAGTGACAGCGATGACTATAGTTCCGATGATTATGTGGACTTGGAAATCCTAGAAAAGGAAGAAATGTCCGACAGAGAAGAACCATCTACTTTGACGGTCACTAAACGGAAGAAAAATGTAATGCGCCTACGCTAAAGCGGGTCACTAAATCTATCGGGTAAAATTTCAGCTTTCATGTGTTACGGTCACAGAGATTAAACGAGGACGGACGGACAGACAGACAGTGCGAAACTATAAGGGTTCCTAGTTGACTACGGAACCCTAAAAAGGTTGATTCAATAAAAGGAAACCAAAAAGCATCGGTCGTTATCAAACTAACCTTGGTTCGATAACATTTTGCGAAATTTAAATACCTGACAAATCGTTTGTAGACAAAGTAAATTCTTCAAATGAATTCAAATTAAAAAGATTGAATGTGAAATCAGTTGTGAATTCCAATCAAATACCACACACTACTCAAGCTAATAGAGTGTCCGTAATACTTGTACCTACCCTCCATTGATTGAATAATGCATTTGCGTGATCAATCACCACTCAGAACTCAAAAGGAATACCTATACAAGTATTCATATAATAACAGTTCAATTACACTTATTCCCATTTACAGGAAAGTCTACTAGGAATGGAAATAGATTAGCTTAATCAGCCGATAATGCTCCCATTGCTGGGTCACAAACCTCCTCTTTTTGAGAGGGAATGGAATCCACCACGTGGGCCGAGTGCTGGTTGATACGAGTATATGTCACTTGTTTTTGATTTTTTGGTTCTAGGACATACCGGTTTAATCACGATGTTTTGCTTCAAGCAAATAACGTGGCAGGTGTTCGAATCAGCTGCGGAACTGTTCGAAAGAGATACCGTGGCCCCAGAATATAAAAAGGCGAGGAAGGAACATGGATGAGTTTTAGTCAGTAAAAGTCTGACACCTTCCCAGTTCGCCCAGAGCGGGAAGAGTCATTTGATGATTTTCCATACGAAAAAAAAAGAACGGTGTTCGAATCTGTAAAAAGGCATTCTCACGAGAGTTATATTTTACCACCACTGCTCTCAAAACGGTATAGGAAAATACCTTGAGAACAAGTCATGTGAAATCCACCTAGCCCACCCTAAACCCATATGATGGTAGTACAGCTCGCTTTCACTCGCAAAGAGTAAGCCTGGCTCCCAACATCAACATCACTTTCTTGCTCCTATCCATACATATAATAAAGAAGAAGATATGCCCGTTAGACAAAAATGTATCGGAACCCTGTGTCTCCACTTTATCCCTACCACACGGCAACTATGCAGTTCAGTAAAAGCAATAGATACGCAGTCGCGCACGCACCCACATTTCTTAAATCAGAATATAGTCCACAATCAATTACAAACCTTATGCCATCAAACACATTGTTTATTTACCAAGCACCGTACAACTTACCCGCACAAAAACATCGGTACACAAGCACATCACTATCTCGTCGTAAAAAGCAGCGGCTGCACCACGCGACTCACGTGCTTATTGAACTATCGTTTGGTGATTTTTACATTTCTTGTCCAGTCACTAAGCGAAAAACTTAGGTAGTGGTTGAGGAGCAATGTATTTATTGCAAAATACTTTATCCATTTGTTTATGACTGGCACAAGTCAGGGTAGAGAAGGGTCTTGTGCCTGTCGCGCGGACACCGACCCGCCCCCTTGCCACTTCTCCCGTTTTTTTTTGTACAGGGTGTAAACCACCTCATCACAAAGTCGTTAACCAAGCTTTCTGTACATCAAACTAAGTAACTTTACGCAAAATTTATTGCTGGGAAACAACTTTTTTTTTGAGGTTATAAATCATGTTTTGTGGTAGAACTTAAAGTAACGCACTTAAAACATTTTGCTGATGGATGGATTGAATAGTATGGGGGTCGTGGAGGTGTTAAAAGTAAAAATCTTACAAAAAAAACTTGTCAAACAGTTGTAACTGTGACCCCCCATATCTCCGTAACTAGAAGGTTCCTAGGTATGGTGTAAAACAAAAAAATGATCGCAATGATGGGGAAATCAAGTGCCTTTCGCTTTCGTGATGAGGTGTTTTACACCCTTTATTTCTATGCTCTTATTTCATTTGTGGCCGGCGCAGCATGTTTTCTTCTCTCATATTTCTCTATAACTCGTGATCTCATCAGACACCTCCTTTCTTGCCATTTATCATCCTTTATATAGTCAACCCATCATTTCTCTGGACTTCCTCTACTCTTCTCACGACATTTTTCTCCTTCCTCCACATCACATGCTCCACGATAACCGATTACCACACAAATTTTCAACAATGGATCTCAAGAATCCCATCATTAATGCATGCTCCCAAATACCGAGCAGTGAGAGGTTTTCTTTTAGAGGATTAAAAAAATATAGTTTTTAAAGAACTCGGCAGATGGCGTTGAACTGACTACGTTACCAGGTGCCAAAGCCTAAATGCTTGAAAAAACACACGTCACATACGCTCGTTGACTCACACTTTCGTTTGCATAAGCTTTCGAATATAACCATTAGGTCCAAGTGAAATTATGTGACGTTATGTTCCTTGCAGTAACATATCGAGATCAGCGCCATCTATCCAGTGGCTATGGAGGAGTTGAAAAAGAAAGTCCCTCATTGAAAAATAATTAACACATAGCACTTGGCAACTGTCTTAATTATTTCCAAGTAGTCAAGTGCTTCCGATAATAGATCGATGAATTAACACGAAAAAAGGAAAATTACTAAAGATTAATTAAAAACTCTCAGTGTGAACGACAGGTTCTATCGCTGTTAAAAGCCTCTTGTCTTAATAAATGAAAGTTGAGTGATGTTTGAGGAAAGATTTTTAATTTGACTTTCGGGTGTAAATTAACTATCTAAAAACACTTATTTCGGAGTGAAAATAGCAATTGTTCTCTCGTGGGATGAGCCCATTCACAAAGAACAACAACAAGGACAGCAAGGACTAAGGACTAAGGTGCATGTTCACCAAAAATATGACAATATGATTATCAAAAAACAGCTGTTTAAAACACATTTTCGTATGGAAATATGTCACAGTGACAGCTGTTTTTGATAATCAGACCGTTATCTTTTCGGTGAACGTGGACATAACAGTTACTTAGTAATGTTCTAGAAATAATTACTCCATGAAAAAACGCAAAACAGGCGCGCTAATAGTGCCGGAATGGCGTGGCGCGGGCGCATTCTAGTCTTCAAAGTCTAAATTGTTACGCATTTTCGTTGTCTTGTTCCCGCCTTGTGCATGCCACTGCTATCTGCGGGTGCGCGGCTGGCAAGGAAGTGTGTGTGTTGCATCTCAGTATGTGTTGCGCCACACCTCTTCTATACATTTTGTATGAAATATCAAAGAAGTGGCGCCACGCCACCACATCGCCAGCGCCACGCCACTACGCCACTTGCATATGACCCGCGCCTGACAGGGGTGAGCGGAAGAAAAAACTGGGCAATAGCGAGTTGAACTCGCGTGGAGAAGTTTTCGTACAATGCCAACATCAAATTTTCCGTAAGTGAACGAACTATGTTGAGTTTACCACTTTATTTTCAATTGATAGAATTATTATAGATTTTCCTGTAATCTACAAGCAATGTGCAATATGTACTTTTTTTTTCAAAACTTTTGCCTCAGTAGTTGTGGCAATGAGCGGGGATGATGAATTTTCGTCTTATTTCATGAATAAAATCAAAACTATTTATTTTACAAAAATAAAAATAAAACGTATTTGACAATCCTCATTGATTTATGAAACAGTAAGTTTTGCAAAACTTTATTTAAATGTCCTAATTTGCCCCTTGATATTGACACTTATTTTTTTTTATTATTTACTTTGCACATGTTTGGGTTTTGGATTACACCATCCCACCAAATTTCACCGGATTTGGTCAAGTAGATTCATAGCAAATTGGCTATGACAAACGGACGGACATACATACAGACGCACGAGTGAGAGCGATTCCGCACTACGTCCGATCCGAATCCGATCCGAACGTGGTCTGGAGTAATCGTAGAACTATTTCTATGGTAGTTAACGCACTAGATCCGTCCTCCGTCATCCGATTTTGTATTGTAGTGTACTTTCACGGGTACGGACCGGACTCGTATCGGACGTAGTGCGAAACCGCTCTGATTCTATAAGGCTTCCATTTATTTTTGTATTTGTGCTGAATCTTACAATGTGTTGCGCCGACCCTAAATAACATGGAACGAGGACAGGAAGATTGGTTATGGGATGAGCCATTCAGAAACTTTTCAAGCCGATAGAAAAAAAAACAAGTTTCTGTTCGTAACATAGCTTGTAATGGATCACAAACCAAACAAACGTTTGCAGTGTTACTTAATAGTTGGCAACAATAGGCAATAAAATTCCAACGCACTGACGCCCCTTAAGTGAAATTACATTTTAAACGCAAAACTTGTTTGTTATTAACGAAGTAACAAACAAGTTTTGCATTTAAAACACACAAACTTAAAGTGCGGAAATAAATAAAATTTAAGTGTCTCTTTGTAAGTATAAAATAATGACTTTTGCTGAATTCATGTGAAAGTATATTTACGGTACTTATAACAAATGAAGTTTTTTTTTTTTGGTATGTCTGTTTGTTTCGGTTAATCTCCGGAAGGGCAAGTCCGATTTTGGCGGGACAATGTTATAAGGAGTAATTTAGGGTACTTTTATTTTTGAGCAAGGATTAGTTTAAAATAAACAAACACTTGAAATTGTCAACAAACTCCGATTCAAACAGGGAGAAATAATTTTATCAGAATAATTTCACGCAGACGAAAGCAACGGCACCAACAGCTTCCTAGTATAATGAAGGGTGTAAAAAACCTCGTAACGACGAAAGGTGTTGTTTTCCTCATCATTGCTATATTTTTTTTTTTGTAGACCATTCCTGGGAACCTTCTAGTTAACCGACTTCTAAAAAAGGAGGAGGTTCTCAATTCGGATGTTTCTATTTTTTTTTTTTTTTTTTTATGTTTGTTCGGGCATAACTCCGTCGCTTGCCAACCGATTTGGAAAATTCTTTTTTTGTTGGAAAGGGTATTCTTTCCAAATGGTCCCATAGCCACCAAGTCGGGATCTGATGATGGAATCTTGGCGAAATCGAGGGAACTCTTCAAATTTTATATGAAAACGTGTTGCGATTTTGGTATTTTGTACAACAAGTGAAGCATTTGCATTCGATAAGAACCATTCTACCATCAGATCTGATGATGAAGCCAAGAGTCACGGAACTCCATAATGAGATAATGTGTCCCAGTCGTGTTTGGGCTTGTTGTAATTGTAACGGTATGCACTTTCCATGTTTATCAAGCACATGTGAACCACTAAAAAGTGAAAAATAAAAACTTTTTTGCAAAAAATAAAACCGACTTCAGAAAAAAAACAAAAAAGTGAAAAATAACTTAAGCTTCTGAAGTCGGTGACAAAAAAACTATAGCAATCAAACAAAGGTCACCGACTTCAGAAGCTTAAGTTATTTTTCACTTTTTTGTTATTTTTCTGAAGTCGGTTTTTTATATAAGGGGTCAAAGTTTTAACATTTTTCTAAGTTTTTTTGAAAACGTGTTTTTAATGTAAGATTTTTACTCCAAAGACCTTCACGACTCCCGCACTATTCATTCCATACAGCAGCACAATGTTTTAAGTGCCTTACATTGATTCCTGATTTTTAACCCCAAAAAAAAACAATTCCCAGCAAAAAAAATTGCGTCGCGTTACTCACAAAGTAAGCGATTCACAGTGACATGAGCGGTGAATCGCTTTAAGAGGACACAGTACGGCCGTTTTTCCATGCAAACGTAGTTCCCTGCTTCCTCCCTGGGATAATGCCAGTAGAGCAATGTTTTCTTTTCCAAAAAATCTATGACCAAAATTGGCATGTCCCTGTTATCTTTTTTTTCGTGATAGTGATAGATTAAAAGATAGATTATGACCCTTCAAAAACTTAAAAAGATGGCCGGATTTTCCGCTGTGTTCAAACATCCTGGAAACAAAAACAGGATTATATAAAAAAGAAAACAAAGGAACACGGCCAAAACCTTTTTAAACGAAAAAGGTAGTTAAATCGGCAAAGTTTTGGAGAAATAATCAGAGGACTATGAATCAATGTTTTTGTATACTTCTAATTGGTATTTTCTGCAGTTGTCTCTTTCGCGCTTTGCGCGCTGTCGTTTAGCCATTCATCATCATCAGCCTACAATGTTCCCACTGCTGGGACCCCGCCTCCTCTCAATGAGAGGGAATGGGCTATAATAATCTAAAACGCGGGCTCAGTGCGGATTGGTAGATGTTACATGTCTTCGAATTTTTAGTTCTATAGGACAAGCTGATTTCCTCTTGAATAGATTTAGGCACTGCGTGACAACTATACATTTTATAAATACCTGGTTTTTAATTCTCTCGCCCCTTAAATACATACACATACACGTGTAGGAGCCGCGGGCACCGCTGGTAAATAATAATTAGTAATGTTGTCTTACATCTTTCCTATTTAAATTTTCGTAAAGTAAAGTTTTACAAAGTCTCAAGGTTTTGACTTATTTTGTTCAACACAAGAGATGATTTATATACAAATACACACATAAGTTTACAAACATTGACTCCTGTTACACCGATACAGCCTCCCTCCCCCCTTGGATGTGGTACTGTAACATATTCCATATTATAAATTTTAAAGGTAGCCTAGAATTCGTCTAGCTGCAATAAAAATGGAAATGGCCCAGCACACGGTCGACAAACTTGAACTAGTTTTTTTATCATTTTGAAACCAGAACGGTACGGTTCTGGTACTGGTAGATTAAATAAACTAGAGGTATACTACAAAATAATTTCAGCCTGTAATATCCAGAAGTTTAAGCAGTGGTTTACCTAAACGTAATCCTACATTTCACTAGTTGTGTTTACGTCCTATTTAATAGGAGTGAATCTATTGCCATTGGCCGTACTCCGTGTGGAAATTACTGATCAAAAACCCAATAACACTTTACCCTACCTGGGAATGGAACCCAGGACCTCCAGCTAAGTCGCAGCTCGTGTAGCCACTAGACCAACTACGCAGTCATTACTTACAAGCAATCTCGTTATGGAGAACGAAGGCATTCATACTTATGATCCGTTTTTAATAAATAACGAAAATGACTTCTTATAATTACTGGCGTTCGAAAATGTGGAGCAATTTAAAGGCGTGTAGAAACCAAAATGGAATCGTAATAGATAAATCAATAATAGTGGTAATAAGATAAAGAAGGGCCCTTGCGGGCCCCTCGTCTTATACTGACATCTCTTTGAGGCGCGCGTGGAACACGAACGCGCCGTCGACACGGCCTGTCGTCGTCGTTAGACGGACGGACGGCTAGCTAGCCCATAGCCAACCGTCCACAGGCCCGCATCTACGGTGGCCGGTAGCCACCACGTGGCCCCCTACGCCCGGTTCGTCTCCCGCGGCGGCCGGGAAGAGAGGCTCTCTCCCTCTCTCGTTCCGCCACCTCCTTCGCTAGCATGACTGCTTCGCAGAAGGAGGTGACGGCTTTCCATTCCGTCTCGCTCCGGACCATGGATTGAACCAGGGCCGGACGCGAGAGGTCGCCGCCGCCGATCGCCGCTACGAGGACACGGCGGTGCTCCGCCCACGCAGGGCAGACTTCCACCGTGAGATTATCTTCCCTGACAGATGTTCAGTCGAAACAGCATGGGCAGATTGTAGACAAACCACGGACGCATGACAAAGTCTTCAATACCAATCCGGTGTCCGGATTCCCTGAGCCAAAGTCGAACGACTTGTAGCTCAGTGGTGACTCACAAGTCGAACAGAGGCCACGCGAGCGTAGCGAATATTCAGTTCTGACCCCGTATTCACAAACGTTCGACTCGTTTCCGATTCGACAACTCGTATATCTGTCTTCTACTGGCATTACGAAAACGACCGAGATAGACATACGACTTTCCGAATCGGAAGCGAGTCGAATGGTTGTGAATAAGGGGCCTGCTCAAGATTGTCATGAAGCCGTGCGTTCAGAAGGCTATCGCCACATTCATCAACTTGTACAAAAAAAATGGTATAATCAGGACACTGCGCGTCCCAAAGTAGTCTGTATTTGCCATATAATTGTTTAAATTTGAGACACTGTTTCTCGCTTGTTTGAAGATTCCATATTCTTCAAACAAGCGAGGCAAAACCCCACCGTCTTGAGTGCGCGAGGCAAACTTACTGAGGTGCTTTTGAGCATGGAGAAAAATCGACAACCGACGTTGTATTGATGATTTTGATGGTTATAATTCTATAACTACATACGTTTTACAGTCCTGAACGATATTTTCAACTTCATACAACTTACCACTGGCCTGCAAATTGCAAAAAAACGTAAGAAAAGATCACCCATTTTCCATACATTTTTGGGCTATTTTCATAAGTGCCGGGCCAACATATTTAACTTATTATTTCGATAGAGCATAACCACAATAAACATTTTTTATTATTACGCCTAAGTCGTAACTCTATTCACAGAGAAGTAATTCAACCACAAAATATCTGAGGTCACCCAGATTGTGGTAATTTTTTTTTTGTAGGGCAACTAAAATATAAGCAGTAATTAAATAGAGCTTGTGGATATACATTTTTTATTATGCCACCCAAATTCTATACCCAAGTTTTAAATAATGAATAATGATAACTATGATAAAAACGCTTCTGGTCGATGATCAAGGGAAGGAGAGAAAAATGATTCCGTATCTGATGAGACGCAATCCAACCTCATTTGCCTAGCATTTTCCCAACTACGTTAGGGTCGGCTTCCAGTCTAAACGGATGCAGCTGAATACCAGTATTTAACATGGAGCTACTGCCTATCTGACCTCCACAAGCCAGTTAGCACTGGGTTATACGAACCACGTGGTAAGACCGGTTGTCAAACTTTTTGGTCTCCTGACTACCTGTAACGACTGTCAAAGATCTACAAACGACAGCCGGGACCAAATAGCTTAACGTGCTTTCCGAGGGAGGACGGAGGAAACTCGGTATGTAAGGGTGATCACCCATCTACAGACCAACCTAGGCAAGCACGGCTTAACCTAAAGATAGACCCAAGCGGCTGTTACTGTTTAGCCAGTGGCTCCTCTACAATCCATTGTGGGTGTAAGTAACGGGCCGTCGGAATCCCAAAAGCCTAACAATTGGGTCTAGTAAGCCTCAGAATACACCTTTAACACAGTAATTGGGTCATAGAGGTAGAGGTTAGAAAACAATAGCTCCGCGCCATTGAGAAGATTCCCTTATCCTTTCCTAACTTAGTTGGAAAAGGACTAGGCAAAAGATTAGCATAATTTAAGAGGACCGAAAAACAGTGTGACGTCACATTTAAGGGTCCATTAAATCTCTGAAAATGCTTTGTCATTAAACTGTCCCCTTAATAATGTTCGAGTTTTCCACGAAAATTGGTTCCTTATTATATGCTGACGGCTAATACTTTATAGAAAAGGCTCCTTTGTTTTCCAAGAGATAAAAAGGCTCCTTGAGTGTACAACCAGGAACACAGACCATTAGACATGATAATACAGGGTAAACCCACCTATACTGTTATCGTTATAAGACCGAGAATAGTTCGCAGAAAGTTTTTGTCATTATCAAACTGTGTGGAAGACTGCTCTTGGCTTCAAAAGAATTACGCGCTAAACAGTCTATTATTGCGGTATTTTAAGTTTGATAAAAGTCTAAAGATTTTTGTTGAGTAGAAGATATTAAAAGTGCATTTAGAGAGTTCTGGGAGGAATGCTACTTCAATTTAAAGCTTGCATTTTCCCTCTTATTAGAGGAGGCCTGTTCCTCAGCAGAGGGAGGCTTTGGGCTTCTTCGTTAGTGCCTAGCTTAGTGGCTAAAACAGGGCAGGGCTTATAATGCTATTTTTATACTAATTATGTTTATCAGGCGCTCCTTGTAAAATACTGGTATTCAACTGCATCTGGTTAGACTGGAAGCCGACCCCAACATAGTTGAGAGGGGCTAGGCAGGTGTTTGTTTTTGAAAATGCAAAGAGTGAATGGAAGATGGTGGTAGAAAATGTTGAAGTTTAGACTACGGCCGGGGAACGTGGAAAGTCAATCGTCTAGGATATATTTAACGTGTATCGTCTATCTACTGGGCTTTTTCCATCCATCGAAGTGGCCGAAAGAAGCTGGATAACCATGGCACAAAATCGCCAGAAGTGGAAAGATTTGGAAGCGACCGGCATTAAGAAAAGAGATGCTCAAAATTGTATCTAAATACATTTGTTCTTTAGTATCATCAAAATCTTATTTGGGAACTCCAATTAAAGGGCCTACCTGAAGAATGTTTTCCCTTTAGGGAAAACCGAAATACATCACACTACGTTTGCCGATAACTTACGGTTTTGATTTATGCCTGAAGCGCCTACCTGATATAGGTTGGGGGACTTTTGGGACCGGGACCGCGGTGTGAGTGTCATTCTGTTCCTTTTTTGTAATTGTACGATAATTTGCATTTCTTGTTGACTGTAGACTTAAACGTCACTAGCTCGTGGTACATCCGGCTCATCAACAAACGAAGCTTTGACGACCGATTAACGGCAGTCTAACCATTTTTAAAGAAATATTCATAGGTTAATAGCGCAGAAGGACGGGGAGCAACGTCACTAGTGTAAGAAGCTGTGACCTGCGATTATCAACCCAGCATGGTGACTATGGACCAACCGTAGGTACACTCCCCAAAACGCTTAACATTCCTGACTTTATAATTTTTAATCTGAGTAAAGTGGAGCCCCCAAAACAAATGACTAATTAAGTGGAACTAAGTATAAAATAAAAAAATTAATGAAAAATGGCCCCAGAAAATTCAATTTATCGACAGGACAGGTATCATCAATCAATGTGCCAGAGATTTCTATAAAAAGTCATCGGAGAAATCTCATAGGATCTTGTGTCGTAATTGTGCTCGGTCATTGGCAAATACCCAAAAATGTTTTCAAAATAGAATTATTTTAAGCAAGGGAATGTTATTTTATCTGATAAGGATAATCGTAGGAACGTCTATGTCTATGAATTTTCTAGGTTTAGACAGGTAGGACATGTCTAACGATATAAAATGCGAAAGCATGAATGCACGGTTGTTTTTCTTCACGAATCAATTAAATTCGTAAGTAAGATCAGTGTCTCTAATTTGAAGAATCTTGACATTCGATGATTTTGACCGTTGGTGGCGGCCCCGACTTACGAACATTAATTAAGTCGTTGGTTCAAACTTTGTGCAAAGATATATTATACAGAGTAATGCGCTCATTGGTGATGGCCAATGCTCTCAAAACGGTGAATGTTAGCGTCGTGAAGAAACCTAAAGTTCGAAGACATGTGACATCTAACCACACTGAGCCCGCGGGTTTATAGCCAATTCCGTCCCAAAGAGAGGAGATCTGTGAATGAAATAAACTAATTATTCTCATGACTCAGAAAAAACTGATTTAGACAGAGCAAATATTGCTATTCGGCCCAAGGGACACTTTCAGAGAGAAAGTACTTACGGGATTATATTCGGGCTTTTCTTTTGTTTCTACGAGCACCCGATATTTCGACGCTGTTGCAAGCATCATGATCGCGGGAATACTGAAGAGGTATGCGGGTGGGACGAAAATTATTAATTATGAGCAGACAAATCTGTCTACCCTCTTCCTTAGTCTTTTATTACGCGCACTACTGGAACTCGATTGTAACTCACGACAGAACGCATGCACAGTACCACCCGGTTTTTCCTTATAATGGACACGCATGTTAGTTTTTATTAGGTTTATCACTGGATTCCACGTACTTGTACAGTTTAAAACAGTCCTCACGATTGAAAAACCGTAAAACCGACCGCCGCCGTGTCCATGGCGAACGTTTAAGTGTAGCGAAAACCCGTGAAAGTCTAAAACAGTGAATAATATAACATTTAATAATCCGAAGTGTTAGGCAGGTTAACTTATTTCAGTACACTAATCATCATCATCATTAGCCTATAATGTTCCCACTGCTGGGACAAGGCCTCCTCTCAATGAGAGGAAACACCACGCGCGCCGGGCCCAGTGCGGATTGGTAGATGTCACATGTCATCGAATTTTTGGTTCTAGGACATGCCGGTTTCCTCACGATGTTTTCCTTCACCGTTTTGAGAGCAGCGGTGATGAAATAAATTACACAAAGTAATACGCCTGTCTGGGTTCGAAACCACGACTTACTATTCCTAAGTCGGGGCCGCCACCACTGGGCCGCCGCTGCTCTCTACAATACACTCACATTTCGTAAATTATTTTTAGTCCCGTTTAATAGAGGGCGAGCCGATGACTGCTATTGAGAAATACCTGATGGAAAAGTTGTAAAAATGCGAATACATAAAAAATAATTAAAATGTAATGTTTTTGCAGAAAGTATGAATAAAGAAAACGTACTATAATAATATTTAGTTTACAAAAACCTCACTTCCCCGTTCCTAAAAATTTTACCGACAAAATTCCCAAGCCATTTACAAAATCATTTAAACTGACTTTTCTCCTAAGTGGTCCACGGTTTGATTAATGCTGTTGGACCCATGTGCCCCAATTTTCTCACATAACGATATTGACCAAGATCAGTTTGTCCTTTCACACCCTCAGAGACCCTTATTTATCTCTGTCCAAATGGTTGGATTGACGCATTTAATATGGGCAATCTGTGTTATAAATGTCCAAAAAATATGTGTTTATTGAAAAACCCTTTTTAGGAAAACAAACGAGACCCCAAGACTCTGCTGTCTGTCTGTCTGTCTGTCAGTGGGCTATATCTCATGACCCCGTAATAGGTAGACAGTTGAAATCACAGAATGAGAAGGTCGGGGCTAAATATTAACAGACGTTTTTTTGTTTTTTTTTAGGGTGGAAATCGTCAAATAACTTCTCCCACTCTGGGCGGAGCGGGAGGGAGTGTCAGACTCTTACTGACTAAAACCCATCCATGTTCCTTCCTCGCCCTTTATGTTCCGGACCCGCGGTATCCCTTTCGAACAGGTCCGCAACCCCGGCAGGATGGGTGACCACCCTTACATACCGAGTTTCCTCTGTGCCTCGGAAAGCACGTCAAGGTGTTGGTCCCGGCTGTCATTTGTCCATCTTTGCCAGTCGTTACAGGTAGTCAGTGCCCAAAAAGTCTGGCAACCAGTCTTACCAAGTGGTATCGTATTACCCAGTATGAACTGGGTTGTGGAGGTCAGATTGGCAGTCACTCCGTGTAAAATACTGGTATTCAGCTGCATCCGGTTAGACTGGAAGCCGACACCAACATAGTTGGAAAAAGGCTGGGGGGCAGATGATGATGATAACATAACATCACACCGGCAACGGAACCCTTCATGCGCGAGTTCGACTCGCACTTAGCCGGTTTTTGATATTTTTTAGGCTGTTACACGTTTTTAATATGACCGAACTCCGAACGTCGCGCAAATACTGGGTGTAAACAACCTGATCACGCAGCCGTCAACCTAACGTACTGTACATCAAACTAAGAAACTACGCAAAAATTATTGCTGGGAAACAACTTAGGTACTATTTTATTTTTGTTGTGAAAAATCATGTTTCGTGGTAGAACTCAATGTAACGCACTCAAAACATTGTGCTGATAGATAGATTGAATAGTTAGGGGGTTGTGGAGATCTTACAATAAAAACTAGTAAGGATTTAAAAAAAAAATGTCAAAAAGTTGTAATCTGTGCTTTAACCCCCAATATCTCCGAAACTAGGATGTTCCCAGGTATGACGGGGAGAAAAAGTACCTTTCGGCTTCGTTAAGTGGTTTTTTACACCCTTTATGCCATCGTCGTCACTATTAGTAAGTCATTTGCTTGGAAAACTTGAATGCGCCCTCTGTCTGCAACAGCGTGGTTTCGGCTTCACTAAACAAGATAAACGCATAATTTTGTATCTACACGACGATATAAACTAGGACGCAGTTTTTTTTCTTTTTTTTAAATCATCTAACGACTTCTCCCACTCTGGGCGGAGCGGGAGGGAGTGTCAGACTTTTACTCACTAAAACCCATCCATGTTCCTTCCTCGCCCTTTATGTTCCGGGGCCGCGATATCTCTTTCGAATAGGCCCGCAACCCAGTAAGCCACACGGCGTCCGTTTACTTTCAAGATCCCACAGATCAAGGCATATTAATTTTCAAATTACCCGACAGTAAAATTTCTACAAAAAAAAACAATTACCTCAAAGGTAAAATTAGTTCAATAAAATAAATGTTTACCAATAAAGCATCATCCATGTACGCTATGCCATAGCTAATGCTATAGCGATAAAGTTTAAAATCTTATAGCTTGTTGTACTGGCGTCATACAAATTCTACGCACTTTAGTTTCTAATAAATACCTATTTATCTTTATAACGATAGTAAAATCTATTGCTGTTTGTTCTTATAAAGGTGCAATAAATGAATCGTGTGTAATAACTATTATCGTTTGTAATAGGTGGTGCCATCTGTGTCATCAGAGATTAACTACATTACCAACACGTTGGGTTTACATGTAGATAAAACGTGATACTGTGTAAAGCGTTGGACGTGAAATATTTCTGCAATCAATCTTTTGATGGCTCTGCATGGTTTATGAAAGAAGTTGCCATTATTGAGAGCGCCATTTGAGAATTGTTCATCAATGAAAGAATGTACACTATTATGAAGCAATTACTGAGCTTTATTTTGTATATTGCGCTCTAAAAAAGAAAAAAAACAGTATACAACGTGTGACGTTAAATGCGCAAAGCCTTAAAGTAGTTTGTTCAGAATCACGAGCGGAATCAATTGAAGCACTTTTTAATATAGGTCACATTTTTCAAAAAACCCTCATTAAAAATGTTGCCCTGTCTATTTATTGATAAAAGTCAAGCCATCACGTGCGCAAACCCTCCAAAATAGGTGAACAAACAAGCACAAATGGTTGTTGTCTAATTTAAAAGTTCTCATACGTGGGATAATAATAGTTCTTGCCAGTAAACCAAACTGCCAATAAAACTAAAACAGCACCTAGAACCTTTAATTTTTTTTAAATTTTTTCTCTCAGAGTTAGGTCAACTGAATTAAAAATCATTTGTGTAATAATATCTGAATTTGGAAACACCATTAGTTGCAATATAAACAAAGATTATAATACTAAAAAAATCTTAATAGAAATACCCAATAACATCTTTTACCCGACCCGGGAATCGAATTCTAACCCCTTGCTCAGTAATTAAGCTTGCGATCACAAGTTCAAAGATAAAAAGTCAGTCCACGATCCTACATAATTGTACCTAGACTTGAGTGGTTTCCTAATTGGGTATAAAGTATTAGCTGGGATACAAAGTTCGATTGAATCGGTCTTGAAAACATTAAGACAAACGAACACTTAAGTAGGTAGGTCAGTAGGTGGCCTTCTACAAGGAAAGAAAACAAAAAAAAATGCGATCAACAAAAGTTTTACGGGTCAAATTCAATCAATCGACTTTTAAGTATCTTAAAAAGAAAATGAGTTCTTCCAAGTTGGTTTTTCTCTGACACCAAAATGCGTGGACACTGGTGCCGATTCTCTTGTACACCGAACTAACTTAAACTAAAACTAAAATTTCTTAATTTTAGTTAGTTGGCTTCGATAAGTTAATTTTAGTTTTAGATTTGACACAATTAAAATCGAGTTTGACAATCGCTAAATTGAATAGACCATAGACAAAGATTTGTCGGAGATTAAAATAAAAACTGAATGAAAGTGAACGAAATGATCTGAATTGCAAAAAAAAACCCTAGTGAAATCAAACAATTATTTAAAATTGTTTATCAATAATCATTAATGAAATACAGGGAGTATTGTAACGGCGTAAAACATTTTTGTTGTTAAATATTTATTTTTCAGTTTTTATTATCTGTGACCATAGTAATCGTGCTAGGGTTGGAAATCGGAAATGACTTAAAGTTTTGGCGAAACTTTTCGGTTTTCAATATGATTGAAACCTATAATTTTATTATAATCGACAAAACTGCCGTATTTAAAAATCTATGACGTAGCATGATTTGTCCTGTTATTTATTTCTGTCTAGTTTCAGTTTATTAAAGCTTGATAATAAATAAAAATTTTATCTTGAAAAATTGTTCGGTTTTGTAGTTGAAAATAACCGGTATTTTCGTCGGCGTTTGGAAGGAAAGCCCTATCTTTGTTTTGTTTGTCATGTCAGATGTCACATATCAATAATATTATTAATTTGGTGGTCGGTTAACATAATTAATTAACAAATAAATACTCTTTGATGTTCGATTCGTTTAACTAATCTCTGTATACACGAGTAGTAGTAGAGTAACGTATACTTGTCTACACTATACTAGTATAATTATACTCTAAAAGGAAAAACAAGAAGAAAATCAAGCTGATCCCTAAGTATTGGATTTTAGGCCAATGTCAGTAGCGAGCTGAACAATTGCAGCAGGACTGTAGAGAAGTGGGCAACAATGTAAGTTGTTTCAGTGAGATGAAATGTTATACTGGATTGGATAAGTATATGCATAATTTTCATGTATTCTAAACTTATTTAATTTCAACAGATTTGGAGTGTGTGGGTGACAAAAGTGAAAAGAAAGGCGAGGGATTCCATCAGGGCTATTAGTGGAGGACCAGCAGGGGCAGATCTCAATGACATTCAACGCATGTTATCCAGAAACATGTATTAAATATGCGGTTTCAATTTTGTGAAATCGCTACTCTTTTTTGTTAAGGTTTAAGGAGAAAATAAATATTTAAACATTAAAGAAATAAAATGTTTCATTTAATTAAAAGAATTGACAAGTGATTGCTGAATTTTCCTCGCTTCAGCAAGGAAATCTGTGCAGGTATCCTCCGCAAAAGCACTCTGCTGCTCGGTGACATTGATATCTTCTTCATCTGCAAAGATACACTTAATTAGATTTCTTATTTTGCAAACAAATAAAACAGAATTACATATAAATCAAATCAAACACTTACAATCAAATGTTTCCAGTTGTACAGGGTGCAACATGCTAGAATAATTTTTGTAGCATTTTCTGGTTCTGTTCACTAGGCGCCCATTACACATTTCCACCACATTTCTTGCCCTTGAGTGGCACTTAATATTTGGCACCACGATGGGAATCATGAGCCATACCTGTAGTGGGTATCCGTTCCTAAAATAAATAAAACTTTATATGTACTTAGTTAATAGATATACCCAATAGGTATAAAGTTTACTAGCTAGTGACCTACCGAGAAGCCACTGAGATCTTTCCTCGTGTACATACTATTTACTAACTCATTTCTGAATATGTGTAATGTATCACGTAATAAAAATCACTATGACGAAAAACAAAATCCAGGAACTGTAATTCAGTAAGAATTACAGTTCCTTGTATCACTGCATACATATAATATATAGGACACAATACCGTTCTAACCTTTAGGTGTTTGGGGATAAATCCTTCATCCAAACGAGGATTCAGGTTATCCATCAAATAAAGTGCCCCCGATCTAGGTGTCTTTTTATTGAATTTCTTCTCTGCCATTTGGAATGGGTTGGACTGGTCTTATTATCTTTCCAATTGAATCCTCTCTTGATAGTTTCTAAAACATAGTTATTTCTTAATAGTTATTACACAAAACCTGGAAGTGGCTTTGATTATGAGAAGTGTATGTAATGTGGCATGTGCATTAAATGTTTAGTACGCAAATGCCTTGTAAGTTTTCATGAATGCATTTCGTATTGTATCATAATAAAATAACACTAAATTTACCTTTCTGCCGAATCGACAACGGCTGCAATCACATAAGCTTCCATTCTGAACTCAAACACATCCAAACTTTCAAGAAAAACGAGAGAAATCTGCTTTGTAAATTTTAGTTCATGACAACTAATTTTATTCCACACCTTTTTAATCACGATTAAAAATAGTCAGATTTATTTTGACAATCATAATTTTAGGTGAAAAACGTCAATTTCAGAATAGCGAAATTGCCATTTCCACTAAATTGAATGTCTTAGTGCTGTCAAACTATAATTAATTTAAGCTATGTCATTTTAATCAATTTCAGAATAGGAAACGTCGTTTGACAGGAATAAACTAAATTTTAGTGATTTTTAGTCTAGTTTAGAGAAATTTGTGACAAGAGAATCGGCACCACTGTCTATTTGTATCGGAGTAAACAAGAGATAGAGAGTTACTGGGCGGCCAGGTTTTAGAACAAAATAATGAATAAATATGAAATAAAAAGTGTAAATTATTATGCGAATATATAACTCGTTTACGGTTTATGTATGAGAATATGCTGACTTAATGTTTTGAATTGCAGACCCATACGTCCACGTCGTCCACCGCATGCATTTCACAATATCACGGTTTCACTTCGATAGATTACAATCTACCGAAAATAAAGCGTTATATTGTAAGCAGTATGTTCCGTTATTATACTATATTTCGAGAGTTTACAACCTCGCTAGAGAGATTCCAATCTAACGTGTTAGACAATTTTACGGTGACATATACGCGGTTATACTCGTATGCTCACCGTTGACGGAGCGTATCGGCACTGTCGAAACTTTCTCGCCGACAGTTATTGACTTAATTTTTTATGAATTCACCTAGGAACACTTGGGCTATCAAAACGAATCTAACGATAGCTTAATTACAGAAGTCTGTCCAGCAGTTGGAAGTGCACGAATTTCACGAAAAAGCATTTTTGAACGTTGTGCACCATCTGATACTCCCAAATGTCAAATGGTCGAAAAGTGGAAAGGTTTCAAATAAGGTTTCTAAAAAGAAACCTTTTTTCCCATCATTTAAAATGTTCTTGTCCCTCAACTGAAAATTAAGTACATAAAGATTACTTTGAAATGACATTGTCATGAACGAATGAAAGCACCCTAACGAGATTTTTCCCAACTTTTCATTTTCCTCTCAGTGATTGAAAAGTGTTTTCGTAAAACGACTTATTATTTCGAAATTATTACTAAGGAATTTCGGAACATGATTATATTGGGGTTTTTATCCTGTCTTGTCATTTACTTTAATCAAGGAAGACACTTCATCATTTGTTTCGGTCAAAGTTTCTCAAAGTTTGAAATATACTAGTGTGTAAGTAATAATTGTCTTTTTAATACAGGAACATACTTACACAGGAATATACTCACTGACGAAGAATTACTCGTTGCTTCATCATCATCATCATTTCAACCGAAAGACGTCCACTGCTGGACATAGGCCTCCACCAAGTGTCGCCACATTGACCAGGCCCGTGCGACTCGCAGCCAGCGGATCGCCGTAATCTTCACCAGGTCATTGGTCTAGTCTAGCCTACCAACATGTTACGGTTGCGGCCGGTCGCCACTCCAGAAATTTTCGGCCCCATCAGCTATCCGTTCTGCGAGCACTGTGCCCTGCCTACTTGAAAGGGGGCTATTTCAGCTCATTTAAATTCTTACTTTCCTCCATAATCGATTCCATCGACCATTAAAGTCAGCGCATTTTTTTTAGGATGGAGGGATAAGAGGATACCTATAAAAGTCTCATCTATAACTTTTGGAATCAGCATCAGCCTGAAACAAAGGACATACTTACGCATAAAATTACCGACTTCAAAGAGATTTCTGGTTCAACAATTAGTAAAAAAGTCTGAATTCTTTTAGTCATCCAAAAGTTCTACTTAATCAGTCGTTTAGGTTCAAAACGTTTGATTTTAAAGAAGCCTTAAAACCGAATAAATACGCCGTTGAAGATTACATTTTATTCGAGCTTAGCGAAACAAAATTGGCCACGAAATTATTCTGGCCATTTGCAAACCAAAGTTTTAATCCCGCGTAAATTGCTCTAGATTGCTATCTTAAAATATGATGGAGTATACAGGTTTTAGAGGTAAAGGTAAGTATGGACAATGCCTCACGTGCTTCTTTGGTTTAGCCGTCACAAGACCTTATTTTTTTTTCGGATGGGAAATCATCAAATAACTCCCAATCTGGGCGGAGCGGGAGGGAGTGTCAGACTTTTACTGACTAAAACCCATCCATGTTCCTTCCTCGCCCTTTACGTTCCGGGGTCACGGTTTCTCTTTCGAACAGTCCCGCGGCCCCGGAACAGACACAAGCCCTGCTGCTGGATTTGAGAGGAGGGTAAGTACGATATGAGCGGCACTACAAAAAGCACATGATATAGGATACCTATTTGTGAAATGTAAAAAAATACTGTCTATATATTCAAAAGGATCTACAAATTAGGTGTCCCAAATTATGAAATCAGGTTTTTGTAAGTTTTTCCTTTAATATGTATCGGGAGAATGATTAAATAAGTTATATAAAATTATTATTGTTGAAGTTGAGGAAACGAACTATTTGCAACAAGTAATTGTTGGGTCCACCCTTTATAGCAGAACTTTTTATGCCATATTATTACTTTGCATAACAGCGGATAGCATAAACTTCATTTCGCAGAAAATCGTTTGGCAGACACGCATTTATCATACATTCAAACTCATAATTTTGTAAGTCAGAATCATCTAAAGGCATAAATTTCATATGCATAAAAATTAAAAGTCGAACCATCTTGTCGCAGATAGTTGGAGGTCAGTATCATCGTTTTGCATAAATTTCATATGCATAAACATTAAACGTTGAACCATCCTATCGCAGAAAGTTTAGGGTTAGAATCATCTATTGGCATAAATTTCATATCAATAGTCATTGGATGGCAGAACTATCACATCTCAGTTTGTACTAGTGCAAAATCTTTCGACGATATTATGTGTTTCTTTATGTTTTTCAAGCGTATGGCACTCGTGGCCTGCAGGTGAAAATCATAATATTTTGGGTTTAACGGCTAAATAAACATAATTTTCTTTCTTTCTTTTATTAAAACAGTAGATTGAGATCACGTGGTTTTTATTTTCCTGTAAGAAGCAGGCAGACATGCAAACAAACATACACCATGCATGCAGCAAGCATGCAGCAAACATGCAAACCTGCATACACCATGCATGCAGTAAGCATACAGCAAGCATGCAGCAAGCCTGCAGCAAGCATGCATCAAACGTGCAGCAAACATGCAAACCCGCATATACCATGCATGCAATGAGCATGCAATGAGCATGCAGTAAGCATGCAGCAAGCATGCAGTAAGTGATAGGGAGGAATTGGCGGTATGAAACTAATTAAAACGTGAATATTATAAACATTGTGTTTAATTTTATTTGAGAAAATCAGAGTAATTTTACATGACACCGTATCATCAATCAGTTAGTTGAATTCTATTTACAAATTCAAAATAGATGTCATAGACAAACATGGACAGCATCACGACCTTCCAACACCTTCTCCTGATGTTCGTTCATGTTGCTGAGACACGTCTCTATATATGCATTAATCTTGCACAGTGTCTTTCGAACTTTACTTTTGACAGTGGTTTTGTCATTACGTCAGCCAACTGTATCTCTGTTGGACAGTAGCTGATATTGATCAGTCCGTTCACGAAGTGTTCATGTATGAAATGGTATCGCACATCTATGTGCTTCGACCTTTTGTTGAAGGATCCCGATTTTACGAGTTGAATCGAACTTTGGTTATCAACGTGCAAATTTATTTTTATATCCACATCGGTTATTTCCTTCAACAGAGATTTCAGATGCAATGCCTCTTTGCAACAGTCTGCTGCGGCTATGTACTCGGCTTCAGTCGATGATAATGCCACTATAGGCTGTCTCTTAGACGCCCATGTTATTGGTCCATCAGCTATCATAAGCACGGAGCCAGAAGTGCTTCTTCGCGTCAATGGATCTCCAGCATAGTCCGAGTCGCTATAAGCATCGATATTCTCTATCGGTTTGTTTCGTTTGAACATAATGCCTTTATCTTTGGTTCCCACCAAATATTTGAATATTTTCTTAAGTTTTGTGACATCTTCTCTAGTGAAATTTTCGACCTTCCTGCTAACTTGGTTGACCGCTTGTGCGATGTCTGGTCTAGTTCTGGTAGACAGATACAGTAAACTTCCCACTGCCTCCCTATAGGGATATTCCTTCTCCTGAGCAGTTTCCTGTATCGACTTGGAATCGCTACTTGCGGGCGTGTCACAAGGTTTGGCATTTTTCATATTATATTTTTCCAGTATGTCATTTATATAAGATCTCTGAGTAAGAATTATTCCTTCTTTGGAATTTCTTATTTCCATACCCAGATAGGTACTTGGATTTTGATTCTTTTTCATTTCAAATTTGGTTTCAAGTTTCTTCAAAATAACTTCAATCTTTTTCTTGTCTTTTCCTATGACAAGACCATCATCGACAAATAATCCGATTATTATTGACTTATCTTCGTTTATGAAAACGCATCGATCGGTTTTTATCGTCTTGAAACCCAAATCAAACATCGCTTGGGTAAAAGTTTTATTCCATGTGAATGGAGCTTGCTTTAAGCCATACAACGACTTTTTCAGCCGGCAAACTACATCAGTAGTATTGCAGTCAGTTTTATAGCCAACAGGTAGTTTCATATAAACTTCATCTGTCAACTCTCCGTACAAGAATGCTGTCTTGACGTCAAATGTCATGAAGTAGTAAGATTTGGATGCGGCAATGGCTAGTAAAGTTTTTAAGGCAGATTGACTTACAACTGGGCTATATACGTCTTCAAAATCCAGGTTTCCTTTCTGCTCGCAGCCACGTACGACTAATCTGGCCTTTTTTGTACCGTCATCTTTAATCCGAAATACCCATTTGTTCGACAAAATTTTGTGTCCTTTGGCTTCTGACCTGTCAACTAATACCCAGGTGTTATTTTTCTGTAGTGAATCCATTTCTGACTGTATCGCCTTCTCCCAATTTTGTCTGTCGGTGCCCGTCACTGCATCTTGATATGTAAGAAATGAACAGTCATAGTCATCATTACTATCTGATGTAAACATAGTCACGCAACGACTTAGCTCGTAATCTTTGGTCCATGCTGGTGGCCTCACTGCTCTTTGTGGTCTTTCACTTGAGGGTGGTGGGTCAACTGGATCTTGACTGGAGCTGGAAGAAGGAAGATTAGTAGGTTCCTGAAAAAATAAGTTATTATTCATTTTGTTTTTAATTTCAGGTATTTCAATCTCAATTAATTCTGTTTCTGGTTCTAGAGTAGAGTCTTCGGTTTTCTCAGCAGGAGTATCGCCATAATGCATCTTTTCGATTACTTTTACGTCTCTGCTGATAACAACGTCATTCTTTTCCGGTATGTAGATTCTAAAACCTTTGGCTTTATTTGCATATCCCAAAAATACTCCTTCTGTCGCTTTGGCAGAGAATTTTCCTTTTCGGTTCTTGTTCATTACAAAGGCTCTGTTTCCAAACACGTGTAGGTGATTTCCCGATGGGATTCTTCCTACCCACTTCTCATATGGGGAGTTTCCTTTGAGAGCTTTTGCTGGGCTCCTATTTATCAGATAGTTTGCAGTGTTCACTGCTTCTGCCCATAGATTTGCAGGAACGTTAGAATCTATCATCAGACATCTTGCTTTATCCATCAGCGACCGATTTTTTCTTTCACTCATGCCATTTTGCTGCGGTGTATAGGGTGCAGATAGTCTTCGGCTTACGCCGTTATCTTTCAGGAATTTGTCAAACGCTTTCGACCTATATTCACCTCCATTGTCAGACTGAAGGTTTTGAATTTTCTTCTTGTGAAACACTTCAACATAGTTTTTGTACTCCTTGAACTTTTCAATAACTTCGCTCTTTTCTTTTAAAAAAATAAACACAGCAGTATCTTGTATAGTCGTCAATAAATGTAACGAAATACTTTGATCCAGCCATTGATTTATGCTCAAAAGGTCCACATACGTCACTGTGAATTATCTGCAGCACTTCGGTAGAGATTATTTGTTCATGGCTTTGGAATGGTAGAGTGGTAAATTTACCCTTGATACAAGTCTCACAGGTACCCAAAGTTTTTTCTTTAAAGTCGAGTCCTCGCATCATTTTATTTTTAACCATTTCCTTTAGGTCTCTTTCATTGACATGACCTAATTTCTTGTGCCATTTCATAATTTCGCCTTCAGCACCGGGCGTGAAATTTGCTGTCTCTTCCGGCTCATCAAATTCAATGAAGTATAGTCCATTTTTTCTTCTAGCTTTTAAGTTGACTGTTCCTTCTTTTATGATACTGGCTTGTTCCTTTTCAAATAAAACTTTATAGCCTTTATCTGTAATTTTACTTACTGACATCAAGTTGTTTGACAAATCAGGCACATATAATGTGTCAATTATAGTATGTTTCCAATCTTTTATATAGAGTTCTGCGTTTCCTTTCCCTTTAACTTCGGTCGTATGCATCTCTGAAGCTAGTCTTAGAGTGTTAGATGCAGGGATTAAGTTACAGAGTAAACTTTTGTCCCCCGTCATATGTGACGTACAGCCACTATCTAGACACCATAAATTGCTTTTAGCTTTTGACGTTTCTGTTGTTAAACAGATATTATGCGTCTCTTCTTTTCCTTTAGTTTTATTAGAGTTATTTTGTCTCTTTTTTGACCAACAAGATTCTGTGGAATGGCCTTTCTTCTTACAATTGTTGCAATATGGTACCCTTTTCTTTGTCTTGGCATAGAAAACTTCTGAAGTCTGTGGTTCACTTGCTTCGCTTTGCCTTCTTGCTTCGTATTCTTCTATGATTTTAACTTTTAAAATGTCAGGACTTGGTAGTACATCTCTCGACTCAATTGCCGTTCTGAAGCTATCAAAATTTGTAGGTAAACTGTATAACATCATAATGCTTAATAATTCTGGATGAATTTTGACATCCATATCTTCTAATTTACCCACTACGTCCATAAAATTACTGAGATGGTCTCTTACATCTTCCTGTGAAGTCATTTTCTTCAATACTAATTGCTTTAACAGCGTGGCCTTTCTCGCCGGTCCTGAACTTTGATGTACAGATTTTAGTTTATCCCATACCTCCTTGGATGTGTTACATCCTTTAATTTGTTTAAGTTCAGGTGGAGATATAAGTAGAAGTAGCTCTGACCTTGCCTTTAAGTCTTCCTTTAGGAATGCACTCTTTTCTTCGGCAGTCGCAGTTGCCGCTAACGTTTTTTCACCACTAGCGTACTCCCATAGATCGTATCTTATGAGAATCGCCTGTGCTTGTAAGCACCAGGTATCGTAGTTCGATTTTGTCAGCGGTTCTATGCTTCTTAGACTTGAGCTCATTTTTAAAATTTTATTTTCTCATTTACTCACGGTTTTATTCCATTTGCCACCAACCACGCTCTGCTACCACTGATAGGGAGGAATTGGCGGTATGAAACTAATTAAAACGTGAATATTATAAACATTGTGTTTAATTTTATTTGAGAAAATCAGAGTAATTTTACATGACACCGTATCATCAATCAGTTAGTTGAATTCTATTTACAAATTCAAAATAGATGTCATAGACAAACATGGACAGCATCACGACCTTCCAACAGTAAGCATGCAGTAAGCATGCAGCAAGCATGCAGCAAACGAGAATGCAACATGCAGCAGGCATGGTTTCTGTCACGGCTCCGGCGCTGCGGGGCCCCGGCGGTCCCACGCGAGCTTCTCGTCGCAGATGTGTTTCAACGCTCACCACCGCAGCTTCGGCTTGCTGGCCGGCTAAGCCGGCCAGCCTCAGCCGCGGCGGCGAGTGTTAAAACCACCTGCTCCTCAGCTCGCGGCCCGCCTCGCCCCTCCGCGCCTACGCGATTTTAAATTACACTCTAGGGGTAGGGCAGACAAGACTACGTGGAGTCGGTTTTGGAGCGATTCGTTTCTGTCACTAACTTTTCTAGCACAACATATTGACTTTTTAAGATAGTATTTTAATTTTAAATTAAGGTTAAAATGCTATTTTGTGGCATTAAAAAATGGCAATACTGCCAAATAAAATTATTCCAAATGAAATTCTGCAATCTTCATAGTATGCCAAGTGAAATTATATCAAATAATCGTCGTTCTAAATAAACATTATTCTAAACGAAACTATGCGAAATTTGAACAATGCCAAAGGTAATTATGCCAAATAAAAAACTGCCATCTAAAAGTATGCCATTCAAAATTCGGTCATACACACATTCACCCAAACAATAAGTATATTTAAAAAAAAATATGCCTTTAATATATTCGTTTAAAGAAAATTATGCCAAGTGTGTTATGCTAAATGAATTTCGGAGCAACAAGATTCTGCCAGATAGATGGAACCCGTAATTGTTATTTCAAGCAATGAACGGAAAACATATAATTTGAACGAGTAAAACACGAAACACATTTTTTTGCAACACACCTTTTTTTCGGATTGGAAATCATCAAATGACTTCTCCCACGCTTGGCGAATCAGGAGGGAGTGTAAGACTTTTACTGAGTAAAAGGTACAGGTATGGGGCCATGTTCCTTCCTCGCCCTTTATGTTCCGGGGCCACGGTATCTCTTTCGAACAGTCTCGCAGCCCCGGCAGGCTTCGGCCCTTGCAGAAGAAGAATAACTAGACAACAATAACTGTTGGGCAGTAGCCCACCAGACAACACCCGTCTGATCAATCCTTCCTTTTAATGGGGTTGAAGAACTTACCACTTCCTTTAACTTTCTTGATACCCCCTATAGGAAGTTCGTTGCGCGATATTTCTGCTTTTTAACCGACTTCTAAAAAAGGAGGAGGTTCTCAATTCGGATGTTTCTATTTTTTTTTTTATGTTTGTTCGGGCATAACTCCGTCGCTTGCCAACCGATTTGGAAAATTCTTTTTTTGTTGGAAAGGGTATTCTTCCCAAATGGTCCCATAATCGCCAAGTCTGGATCTGATGATGGAATCTTGGCGAAATCGAGGGAACTCTTCAAATTTTATATGAAAACGTGTTGCGATTTTGGTATTTTCTACAACAAGTGAAGCATTTGCGTTTGATAAGAACCATTCTACCATCAGATCTGATGATGAAGCCAAGAGTCATGGAACTCCATAATGAGACAATGTATCCTAGTCGTGTTTGGGCTTGTTTTAATTGTAACGGTATGCACTTTCCATATATCAAGCACATGTGAAACACTAAAAAGTGAAAAATAAAAACTTTTTTGCAAAAAATAAAACCGACTTCAAAAAAAAACAAAAAAGTTAAAAATAACTTTAGCTTCTGAAGTCGGTGACAAAAAAACTAAAGCAATCAAACAAAGGTCACCGACTTCAGAAGCTAAAGTTATTTTTAACTTTTTTGTTTTTTTTTGAAGTCGGTTTTATTTTTTGCAAAAAAGTTTTTGTGGGACAAGTTTGTTTGAATAACCTAACTCTGGGTTATGGAGGTCAGATAGGCAGTCGCTCCATGTAAAATACTAATATTCAGCTATATTCGGTTAGACTGGAAGCCGACCCCAACATAGTTGGGAAATGGCTAGGCAGATGATGACGTTTATTTGAATAATTGATTTTGGATTTTGAGGTCAGACGTGTCGGTAAAACTTTGAAAGAGTTCAGAAAATTCTCAGTCGTAGCTTGAAAACTCGGTTTCTGCCAGCAATAAGCCCCAATTACGTTTGACTTAAACATATCTGGCGAAATTAGTGTAGGCATACAATGAAGTATTTATACCGCTGCCTTACCCTTCTAGGTAATAGAGACGTGATGCTTGTTTGTTACAGATTTGATAAAAACCATGACCAAGTTCTTACATAGAATCTACACTATAATATATCTATACTAATATTATAAAGCAGAAGAGTTTGTTTGTTGGTTTGATTGTTTGTTTGTTTTGGTTGAACGCGCTAATCTCAGGAACTACCGGCTCGATTTGAAAAAATCTTTTTGTGTTGGATAGTCCATTTATCGAGAAATGCTTTAGGTTATATAACATCAGGCTACGATTATTAGGAGCGGAGCAGGAATGAAAAATGTTGCAAAAACGGGGTTTTTCATTTTCCTTTCTTATGTGACGCAGACGAAGTTGCGTGGGTCGGCTAGTAATATTATAAAGCAGAAGAGTTTGTTTGTTTGGTTGAACGCGCTAATCTCAGGAACTACTAGTTCGAATGGTAAAATTATTTTTGTGTTAGATAGTCCATTTATCAAGGAAGGCTTTAGGCTATATAACATCACGCTTCGACCATGAGGAGCGGAGCAGGAACGAAAAATGTTTAAAAAACGAGGATTTTTTCCTTTCGTTTTTCTCTCCTAGGTAACGCAGACAAAGTTGCGTGGGTCAGCTAGTTATTTATATCCCGGTAGTTCGGTTTGGTAGGCTAGTTTCCACCATCACTAAAATCTATTAAGTCCGTCAGCTAGAGTATTAGAAAACGATGAACACGCATATTTTGTTTTTGTAAATCAATCAATATTGACAAAGATAAAACGCAAAAATTATACTACGGCGTGACGTATTGAGAATTTTAAAAGCGTCGTTATTTCGTCAATTTTGGTTTACGTAACAAAATAAAAAATATAAGTCAAATATTTTTTGATTATTTAACTGACAGTTACTATTGGTCAATAGTATCTAACTGTCAGTTAAATAATCAAAAAATATAATAATAATAACTGACAGTCGTCAGTTATTATTGTAATAATAATAATAACTGACGGACTAATTCGATTTTTTGGTCATCTACCCCATTTCCGTCGACGTAGACAAAGCCACAAGCTTTTGCTTGGGATAATTTAATTAAAGATGAAACAGTAGATACACAACTACAACAATTCACCTCTCTATTATTTCATGTTATTAGTTACGCCCAACTTTGATTGCCAGCCTTTGGAAGTCAAATTCCTTAATATAACAATGCCAATCATATGCCAACTAAGTAAGTCTTCAAACCCCATCCACGTCCTCTGAAGATACGATTTGCCTTCCAACGACACGCGCGTGTATCACTAATAGCACGATTCACGTTGGTCAAGGGTTTAGCGAAGTAAACCGATCGAACAGTACCGAAAGAGTTAAGAGTCTCTGCACTCACCACTATACTTGTACCGTGCATTCCGAGATACGATATAATCACTCACAGCGCACACAGCAATATTTTGCGTTCCGTTTTAATTTTCACGATTATGACAGCTAAGAAGTGTCATTAGGTCATTTGACAGCGCTCACGGTGATATTTCTTTGGGGCATGGTCGGTGTAATCGCAAGATGGCGCGTCATGACGTCATCTATGACGACTCAAGGAACATCGATATCGCGCTTATGATCGCGCTTGCGGTATCTCGGAACGGGTTTATGGACGCTCATAGCGTTTACAGTGTATCTCGGAACGCACTGGTAGTCTCTACTCACCACTGTCCTCACTCGCTGTAATTACCTACTCCACTAAATACTTCATTATCTGCCTAGCCTTTTCCCAACTATGTCGGGGTCGGTTTCCAGTCTAACCAGATGCAGCTGAATATCAGTATTTTACATGGGGCGACTGCCTATCTCACCTTCACAACACAGATAATCCCGAATCAAATCTGAATCCTAATTATTCCCTTACAAGTAGATTACGATTACGTTCTCATAGATTTATCTCTCGTTACCATGTTTGAATATTTCCGATACTGTGATATTAGTAACTTCCTAATTTCCTAACTTTGATTGAAAGCGTTGCGTAACTATGTCAATCAAGTATCAATAGAACTGTAAACCCTTAGGCTTAATTAATCAGAATGAAGGGTAACCCTTGCGTGTCTCTTAGTAATTAATTGTCAGACGCATATTCATGAATCGTTTGACGATCTTGATTTGAAATTATAAGGCTAATTGTTGGATAATTGGCTCCGTTGAGGGCGTTTGTCTTGCCCGGTCTAGGGTATTATTCTATCGTAATCTCTATCGTAGTCTTGTGTTTGTGCTTGTCAGAGATCCTGGGGATTACGCTTGATTCAAGGCTACAATGGGGTTCTCATTTAACATCTCTTGCGGGGCGGCTAAGTTCAGCAGCATATGCCATTAGAAAAATCCGTCAATTTACTGATGTAGATACCGCTAGACTGGTCTATTTTAGTTACTTCCATAGTATAATGTCTTACGGTATTTTGCTATGGGGACGAGCTGCAGATATTGAGTCTATATTTATTCTGCAGAAAAGAGCCATTAGAGCCATATATAATCTTCGTAGGCGCGATTCTCTAAGAGAGCTGTTTAAGGATATTAGCATTATGACGGTACATTGTCAATACATCTACGAAAACATAAAGTACGTCAGAAAAAAATTGCATCTTTTTGGTAAAAGAGGTGACAGACATAACTACAGTACTAGAAATAGGGACCAATTAGTTCAGCCAGGCTTAAGACTCGCTAAAGTAGACTCATCTATCATGGGGTACTGTTTGAGGTGCTATAATAAAATTCCACAAAGTATTCTTGAACTGAATGAGACGAAATTTAAAACATGCATTAAACGCACACTATGTAAGCAGGCATATTACAAGTTGAGCGATTATATCGCTGATAAAAATGTTTGGCTCAATGCTGGTCCTGCTCCACAAGGACAGGGGCGCAAAAATTGATAGCATTAAATGGTATTGTTGGAGCTGCTGAAGATTGTACAACTATCTTTGCATTGTATAGATTCAATGTTAGTATTATATAATCGCATAGCCCGTACTGTGTGGGTACTATGTACCTACTAGAAAGCTATCATTCACTGAAAGCCTACGGCAGTTCTTGACTAGAATGTGCCCTGGCGGTTGAGAGTATGTTATGCTCTCTCAAATGTCTCGCTGATGGTGGCGCGTGTGTCGGACCATTTAGCTCCCTTCAAAATGGTTGAGCTGAATGGTGCTGATCCATGCGTCATGTTTGTGAACGGGCGCTGTCAGTTGTGACTGGTCATCTCTTAGTCGCCATGGTTTATTTGAATTAATTATTTTGTTTTTGAGTTGTATTTTATTTTTGTTTTGCTATGGACACTTTTAACGTGCACATCTTGCTACATTGTTCTCACATAATATACCATCTCAACATGAATGATGTAACCAAGATTCTGTAACAATATTTTGATTTAAAAGAGTGTCCATGGAGTTTCTTGCCCGTTCTTCTCCATAGAGATCTACGCTAGGGAATGGGCAACTACAGTACTTTCACAGTTTTTATGTCTTGTGACTGGGACAGTAGCTACTTTAAATGTTCATTTTTGTTTCGACAATTCAATAGTGCCTGTAACTGGCCCACTTGAAATAAATGCTTTGATTTTAATTTTGATTTTGAGATGTACAAAATACCCTGTACAAAGTATCTGGAATACGAAATTCAAGAAACTTACTTTTAAATTAAGTATTTCATATACCAAATACAAAATACTTTCGAGAATAGTATCTGCAGATACAAAATAAGTATCTTCTAAATACTTTTTAAGATGAAAATACTGTTACATCGGACCTACTAGAACATTCGAGAAAGCCAGTGATTACAATGTGTGTACGTTAGAAGTTCGAGAGAATTCTATTATTATTAGTTTCAAAGTTAGGTAGGTACAAACTCGCGACCTATTTATACAAAGACATTAGAATTTCGACCGTATGCCTAGGGCATACGGTTCATATTTGCTTGTTTTGTACAAGTAGGTTAGGTAGGTTAGGTAGGTACTTGTTTTCAGTAGGTACCTATCTACCTGCTATTTTTTGTTAGTGTTTTTTTATGACCCTCTCGAATGTTCGTCGTTATTCTGGTGTGTCTGTTGGCGAGTATAAATAGAGCGCTCAGGGCCGCGACCGGCAGTCTTGTTTTAGCGACACAACGAAGCGAATCCAAGTGAACTACAAGTGCGATATCTAAGTGAATAGTAAACAGTAGTGTATTTGTGATTAAGTTTTGATTGTTTTGTGATTAATAAAGTTATTGTGTTGTTTAATCGGTAGTAATTAATTTATCTCATACCCAGCTCGTAACAAATTGGTGTCAGAAGTGAGAGATAAATTATGCCAATCCTACCAAAGGACGACACGGACGGTATCCGTACCAGAAGTCAGCGACAGCAGGATATGGACCAAAGGCGGTTTGGGGATTCTCCGACACAGACACCGGGTGGTGTCCAGCCTACGTCACAGCAAGTCTCTGGCCCATCCGGAGTTTCTCCAGCATCAGGGGCGCCAGACTTGTCAGCTTTAATGGCGCTGCTGCAGGATCAAGCTCGCCGTCAAGAGGAGCAAGCTCGCCGTCAAGAGGAGCAAGCTCGCCGTCAAGAGGAGCAGGCTCGCCGATTGGAAGAGCAACTGCAGCGAGACAAGGAGGAGCAGGCTCGCCGTCAAGAGGAGCAGGCTCGCCGTCAAGAGGAGCAGGCTCGCCGTCAAGAGGAGCAGGCTCGCCGGTTAGAAGAGCAGTTGCAGCAGGACAAAGAGGAGCAGGTCCGCCGCCAGGACGAGCAGATGCTCCTCATAAAGGATCTGCATGCAAGTTTTGGCAAGGACATCAAGTTGATGAAAGAACAGGTCCACCAGCATGAGAATCGCATCTCGGAGGCCGAAGTTCAGATTGCTGGGGTAAAGAAGGCTTTGGGCGAACTGAAGACTGAAGGCGGGTCTGTAGCTTCGGTGATTGCTGCACCATCTTCGCGTGGTTTTAAAGTGCCTCCATTCGACGGCACATCTTCGTGGTCGGCTTACAAAATACAGTTTCAGGCCGTCATGAAGGCGAATGGATGGACAAAACCACAAGCCATGACCGCGCTCACTTTGGGCCTCCGAGACCAGGCTTTAACTATTCTCGAGGCACTCGGCAAGGATGTAACCTACGAGCAGCTGCTGGAGGCGTTGGAGTCCAGATACGGCGACGCGCATCTGGAGCACGTATTCCGTGCTAAGTTGAAGGACCGTGTTCAACGTAGTGCCGAGAACCTACAGCAGTGGGCCCTGGAAGTTGAGAAACTCGTTCGGAAAGCCTACCAGTCTGCCCCTGCACTGATTGATGGAAATCTGGTACAGGCGTTCGTTGATGGAATACGTGACTTAGAAGTTAGAGCTGCCGTGAGACTTGGGCATCATGAGACCTTGAAGGACGCCTTGGCCCATGCCTTAGAAGTAGAGGCAGTGAGGCAAGACCACCGAACGCACCGCGTCAGGGAGGTTGTAGCATCACCTGTACGCGACCGCCCACAGGGGTATAGTCCTAGGTGCTACACTTGTGGAGAAAGGGGTCATCTTCGGTCAAGTTGTCCTAAGCGCAACATCCCGAGAGAAGATAAGCAGGGAAGGGTGGCTGAAGTGACTGCCCAGCCACAGCAGGGAAACGAGTAAATGCCAGGACTGAGGGGCGGGTGCTGGCTGGTATTGAAAGAGCCCCGAGAATCTTGATCTCGCAAGCACATGACGGGAACAGCCTGACCATCAAAGGCGAAGTCAATGGAACACCTTGCAAACTGACGTTGGATACTGGAGCTTCTCACACGGTCGTCAATTCTAAACTAGCAAGTCGGTTTCTTGGGGACTACTTCAATAAGCACGACCGTATACAGTTACTAACAGCTACCGGTCAGCACATAAACGTCCGAGGCAAGAAGGAGGTGGAGTTAAAATTGGGTGACCGATTTTACAAGCAGAATGTCATCGTGGCTGACATAGTGGACGATTGCATCTTGGGCTTGGACTTCATGCGAAAATATCGTTGTGAGATCGACATTGATCAAGGAGTACTGAAATGTGGTTCAGAGGAAGTCTTCATGGAAGGTGCACCGTCAGGGAAAGTGTACTGCTTGAAGAAGATTGTTCTTCCTCGCAGATCAGAAACGGTTGTGCCAATTTGTTTGCCACGGAATTCTGGAAACAAAGGTCGAAGTGTTCTGATAGAAAGGGTGAACAATGACTTCCCATGGAAGATGGCACGAACTCTGGTCAAGGCCACCAACGTCTCAGCAATACGCATACTGAATCCAAGTGACCAGGAGCAAGTGATTAAGAAGGGCACCTTGATCGGCACTTGCGAGGAAGTAGCTTGGATGCGTCAATTGCAAGATGTCCCTACCGGAAATAAAATTCGCAGTTCAAAATTTGACGTGTCAACGCTTTTGGAAAACTGCGATTTAACTATAGAAGAAATGGACAAGGCTAAGAAGATGTTACTTCAGTACGCCAACATTTTCTCTTCGAATGATGCTGACATAGGGAGAACTGAACTTGTTCAGCACCAGATTAATACAGGTAACGAGTTACCTATCCGTCAGCGACCAAGAAGACTGCCAGTTGCACGAGAAAAAGAGGTAGAAACCATGATTGAGGGAATGGTGAAGGACGGTGTTATAGAGCCTTCATCGAGTCCATGGTGTTCTCCTGTGGTCCTGGTAAAGAAAAAGGACGGCAGTATGCGCTTCTGTGTGGACTATCGACGACTGAACGACGTCACGAAAAAGGACAGCTACCCGCTGCCTAGGATCGATGACACACTGGACACGCTGACTGGTATGAAGTGGTTTACCACACTTGATCTGAAGAGTGGCTACTGGCAAGTAGAAATAGACCCCAAGGACAAGGAGAAAACTGCATTCTCAACAGGAAAAGGGCTATGGCAGTTTAAAGTTATGCCATTCGGTTTGTGCAACGCTCCTGCGACGTTTGAAAGGCTGATGGAGCAAGTACTCGCCGGATTGATTGGAGACGCATGTCTTGTCTATCTAGACGACATAATCATCGTGGGCCGTACATTTGAAGATCACCTTAAAAACCTCAACCGAGTGCTGTCGAAAATCCAAACAGCAAATCTCAAGTTAAGTCCGAAAAAGTGTTCGTTTTTCAGACAGCAAGTGAACTTCTTAGGACACATAGTTTCGGGGGAAGGTGTTCAAACAGACCCAGAAAAAGTAGTCGCCGTCAAGGATTGGCCAGTTCCGAAAGACAAGACACAGGTCAGAGCATTCCTGGGTTTGTGCTCCTACTATCGAAGGTTTGTCAAGAATTTTGCCGACATTGCAAAACCTCTGCACAAACTCACTGAGGAAAAGAGGCAATTCTGTTGGGACGATGACTGCGACGTCGCATTTCAGGAATTAAAGAAACGTCTGTGCAACACACCTATTTTGGGATATCCTGACACTGAAAATGACTTCATAGTTGACACAGATGCCAGTAATACTGGAATTGGGGGCGTGCTGTCTCAACGGAAAGGAGACCGGGAGGTTGTCATAGCTTACTTCAGCAAGTCTTTATCTAAGCCAGAAAGAAATTACTGCGTTACAAGACGGGAGCTACTCGCTGTAGTAAAGACAGTGCAGCACTTCAGTAAATATTTGCTGGGACGTAAATTCCAATTACGAACTGACCATGCTGCACTGAAGTGGCTATTACAGTTCAAGAATCCAGAGGGGCAAGTGGCGAGATGGATAGAACTGCTCCAAGAGTTTGAATTCGTAACTGAACATCGCAGTGGGAGAACTCACGGTAACGCAGACGCCTTGTCAAGAAGACCTTGTCCTGAAGACTGTAAGCACTGTGCCAGGCAAGAGACTAAGGAAGTAGTGCCCGTGAGGATGCTTAGAACGGATCTCAGCGATGAATGGAAGGAGACCCTACAGCAGGCTCAGCACAATGACTCGGATATCAAACCGATCTTCGAGTGGATCAAAGCTGGTGTTCCTAAACCCAAGTGGAGTGATGTGGCTGCGATGAGTTCCATCACGAAGAGTTATTGGGCGCAATGGAACAGCTTGGTGATCCAGGATGGAGTCTTGTGCCGTAAATGGGAAAACGCTAAAGGGGACAGTTGTCATCTACAAATGGTTGTTCCGAAAGCTAAGGTACCGGATGTTCTACGGCTCTACCATGATGGATGTTCTGGAGGACATATGGGGGTAAAAAGGACTACTAAAAATTCGAGAACGCTTCTACTGGATCCACTGTCGAGATGATGTGGAGGACTGGTGCCGTAAATGTACCAGTTGTGCGGCCGTGAAAGGACCCCGTACACGCAGCAGAGGTGCATTAAAAGTGTACAACGTTGGAGCCCCTTGGGAACGGATAGCACTAGACGTTGCGGGACCATTTCCAGTAAGTGAGAGCGGAAACAGGTACTTCCTGGTGGTCATGGATTACTTTACAAAGTGGCCGGAAGTCTTCGCCATTCCTAACCAAGAAGCAACAACTGTCGCAGATAAATTAGTTCAAGAAGTCTTCTGTCGTTTTGGAGTACCCTTAGAAATACACAGCGATCAAGGAAGAAATTTTGAATCGCAAGTATTTCAAGAGACTTGTCGATTGATGGGTACCTATAAAACCAGAACCACCTCTTACCACCCACAATCCGATGGAATGGTGGAACGATTCAACCAAACGTTGGAAAGATATCTGGCGAAAGTTGTGGAAAGCCGGCAAAGGGATTGGGACAAGCACATACAGCCGTTTCTTCTGTCTTACCGAAGTGCAGTCCACGAAAGTACGACTGTGACACCAGCCTTCGCGAACTTTGGAAAGGAACTACGGTTACCTGCTGATTTAATCACTGGAACTCCCCCTGATGCTCCATGTAGCGTAACAGATTACGCGAATGACTTGCGTAATAAGTTGAACGATGTTTATGAGCATATCCGACAATCCAGCCAACAGATGTCTGAGAAGATGAAGACCCGTTATGATCGGAAGGCAAACGGTAGGGGTTTCGACGAGGGTTCACTGGTGTGGTTGCATAACCCAGTGCGGAGCAAGGGAAAGTCTCCGAAGTTACAAGCAAAATGGGATGGGCCATACCGAGTCGTGACTAGGATCAACGATGTCACCTACCGAATACAGAAGGGTCCACGAGGTGCGCCTAAGATTGTGCATGTAGACCGGTTGGCGCGATACTACGGGACTAATGATGCTCGGGACGAGCATGTCTAAGGAGGGGGCAGTGTTACATCGGACCTACTAGAACATTCGAGAAAGCCAGTGATTACAATGTGTGTACGTTAGAAGTTCGAGAGAATTCTATTATTATTAGTTTCAAAGTTAGGTAGGTACAAACTCGCGACCTATTTATACAAAGACATTAGAATTTCGACCGTATGCCTAGGGCATACGGTTCATATTTGCTTGTTTTGTACAAGTAGGTTAGGTAGGTTAGGTAGGTACTTGTTTTCAGTAGGTACCTATCTACCTGCTATTTTTTGTTAGTGTTTTTTTATGACCCTCTCGAATGTTCGTCGTTATTCTGGTGTGTCTGTTGGCGAGTATAAATAGAGCGCTCAGGGCCGCGACCGGCAGTCTTGTTTTAGCGACACAACGAAGCGAATCGAAGTGAACTACAAGTGCGATATCTAAGTGAATAGTAAACAGTAGTGTATTTGTGATTAAGTTTTGATTGTTTTGTGATTAATAAAGTTATTGTGTTGTTTAATCGGTGGTATTTATTTTGTCTCATACCCAGCTCGTAACAATACTTTTGTAAGAAAACAAGATTTTTTTAATGAATATGTTTATTTTGAATATAAGTTTATTTTGTTTTTGTTAAGTTTGTTTTTTTTAGTTTATTAGTATTTTGGTGTTTTATGAGTCTAACTATTTTGAGCACTCCATAGAGAATTAATCAAACTTTCTCGAGCATATATTTTTTTTAATTTTGTGGTCATAAGTACCTCTTTTGATGTGTAATTAGAGTTCTAATTACACATCAAGGACTTTATCACAATGGTTAGACCTGCTATGTTGTATGGATCAGAATGTTGGGCCACAAACGGGAGGAATGAAAGGCATCTGCATGTCGCGGAGATGAGAATGCTAAGGGGGATGTGTGGTGTTACGCGAATGGATAAATGGCACCGGCTGAAAAGTTGTGTGGTTATCGGTTGTCGTGGTATGGGCATTTGTGATGCGGAGGAATGAGGAAAATGGCCTGAAAAAAGTGTTGAGTATGAATGTGGATGGGTATTTGAGTAGAGGAAGACCAAAGAAACGATGGTTGGACTGCGTTAAGAAGGACATGGTAAGAAAAGAAGTGGCTGATGAGATGACGAAAAATAGAGGAGTATGGAAGAAGAAAACATGCTGCGCCGACCCCAAATAAATTGGGATAAGGGCAAGAGAATGATCGTAAGTGATTTGGACTTTACCTATTCGGAAGGTTGTGAAAACTGGATTGTCTTACAGACTGATAGGTGAGACCTGTACAAAATTAAACGACTAAATAAAGTATGAGCATTATAAATAGGAATGATTTGTATTTTTGTATGTCAATACATATTATAAAACAAAGTCTCCCGACGCGTCTATCTGTCCCTATGTATGCTTAGATCTTTAAAACTACGCAACGGATCATGATGCGAGTTTTTTTAATAGATAGAGTGATTCAAGGGGAAGGTTTAAGGTATATAATTTTACGCGGGCCAACCGCGGGCATCGGCTAGTTATCTATCTTATCTTATATCTTAATATATATAAATCTCGTGTCACAATGTTTGTCCCCAATGGACTCCTAAACCACTTAACCGATTATAATAAAATTCGCACACCATGTGCAGTTTGATCCAACTTGAAAGATAGGATAGTTTATATCTGAAATTATGAGACGCAGACGAAGTTGCGCGAGTCAGCTAGTAATATATATAAATCTCATGTCACAATGTTTGTCCTCAATGGACTCCTAAACCACTTAACCGATTATAATAAAATTCGCACACCATGTGCAGTTCGATCCAACTTGAGAGATAGGATAGTTTAAATCTCAAATTATGAGACGCAGACGAAGTTGCGCGAGTCAGCTAGTACATATAATAAAATCGTTGAGACCAAAAAATCTGTACATTGAAGATTTAAAAAAAAAACCGATCAGGGTGACTTAAAATAAGTAACTGAACATATTAAAACCATTTTTAAAATTCGTGTTTGTTTGTTTGTTTGTTTGACCGCGCATCACGTAAAAACTGCTAGACGGATTTTGATGAAAACTTCACTAATATGTTGAAAGAAACTTAGAATAACATTTAGGCTATTGAAATTATGGAAATGAAAAGGGGGGGTAAAGTATGTATAAAAAAAATTTGATTGTTCTAGATTCATAAAACTCAGAGTAAATATTTATTATTAAAAATAAAGAAATACCTGTTTCAGCATTTTTTTTTTAAATCATCTAGAGACGTTATAAGAAAGAGGGTTTTGTGTTTAAAATTAATTAACTTCATACACCTGTAGAATAAAATCCATTGAAGTGGAAACCTTTAAAAGTTGCTGTAAATACTTCAAATGTAATACAGGTAAATTTAACTTCTCAATTTTCTTAAAATTTGATTTTCGAAGCGAATACGCCCAAAATAGCGGAACTCAAGAAAATCGGCTTTCCTCGGTATAAGTAGTTGGTAATACAGGGTGGAAACGGTAAACGGGGCAGTAAGGGGAGCTGCAGCTACACAAAAATGGTCTTAGGTAACAATCCGTAATTGTTTCACAAAATGTTTATCCCCATTCACAGATTTAATTAAAAAAGAAAGTACAGGTAGCAAGAAAATTGCCATTTTACATAAAACAATTTTTTTGATGCCAATCGATCTTCTTTCCGACACTAATCAAGAAGTTGTTCCAAACCAACCCAGGTTAGAGTACTCAAAAAGTCAGAAATCACAAAAAAAATAACTTTCAGCGGGGCAGTGTAGGGGAAATAGTTAGCCAGAAAATTGCTATTTTACACAAAACATTTTTTTGATGCTAATCATTATTTTTTATTTTACATAAGACATAAAGCTGGAAAAGTTACAAATACATTACAAACGAGTACAAATCCTACTATCTACAAATAAAAACTGCTTTATCCTGAAGGACTGTCTGATGGATCAACGCACAGCCTAAACCGCAGATTATAGAAACCTGAAACTTGGAGGGTGTATTTTCTGTATAACGTAGGCATACGATAAGAAAGATAAAAAAAAAAAAAAATATCGCTGGACATTAACACACAGCGCCACCTAGTGCCACACTAAGCAAAGCTTGTGTCGTGGACACTAGATAGTTGATATACAAAAAAAAAAAAAAAAAAAAAAAAAAAAAAAAAAAAAAAAAAAAAAAATACCCCTAAGGGGGTGAAAAGGGGTGGCAAAGATTGTATGGGAAAATGTGATTCCTTGGTCCAATCTACTTCAAACTTTGCAATCAACAATATTAACAGAATTGATGGACGCGTTTCATATTGCATTGAAATTCATCCCCTAAAGGGGTTAAAAAGGGGTAGAAAGTTATTTTGGCGGTGAGTTGTTTCGAATTTGATATCAATACTCCTTCGAGATTTTGATATAAACTACAAGTTATTTTGATACATACTTCAAAACCGAATCCGTATTATTCCAAAAAGGTTGAACTCACATAGAAATTTGGTGCAAAATTGCAAATACTCTTTAAAATTGGAATGTCTCGAAAGTCACCGTAAAATATTAATACCGCATTTGAAGGTTTCTAAGCTTTGAAGAGGTTGTGCACTTTAAGACACGGCGTCAAAGCGTAGGGACGGAGAGTTTGAAATTTTAAATGGTAAGCAGTTCCGCAACGGTTTACAGCAGCTATATCGTGTTGCGGCTCATTTAATGCACCTTGATGAGAACGACCTAGCTGGAGTATGACTGTCATCGAGTGTCTAAGTATGAAGATGTAAAGCAGTCAATAGAAGCCTTAAAAGCTGTTTTTGTAAACATGCATAATTTATTCTTATTCACATAAATACGTTGTTAATCACAAGTATTCGATTTTGAACAAAATTGCCCTTGGGTGCGTAAATTGACTTCAATGCATATCTTAGGAGATACACCGTTTTAAATAACTCCGTAGCAAAATAATGATCATGTACCGGGCACGCATTTTCATTATGCGGAAGGATGTGTGTGATGTGCTCTTTGAAAATTGTATTATAGGTGCTTACGACCCACTCTCTGTAACCCTCTCTTTCTCTTATGTGACGCAGACGAAGTTGCGCGGGTCAGCTAGTAATTAATAAAATACTGGAAATATTTGAAAAAATCTTTCAGCAATTGATAGCTAGTAACATAGGCTATATTTTATCCCCGTACTCCCACTGGAACGGGGAAAGTATGCGGGTGAAACCGCGAGACTTCCGCTAGTTGAGGATAAATGGTTGTTCGACTTAGCTGGAGGCATTATTCTGGAAGAATAATTGAGAAAACATTCATCCCTAATTACCTACCCTAGTAAGCTAGCACACCACCCGCGACGTCGTCCGCAAAAATTGTGATAGCTCGGCGCATGGCTAATTTGCATGATAAATATAATATGTGGCCTGTTTTATCCTGATAATGAAAAAAAAAATTTTGAATTGGTTCAGTAGTTTTTGAGTTTATTCATAATATAATATAATATTGCTGTATATGAGTTTTATCTCATGAATTTATCTACTTTTTTCGACTTTTACTTCATCAACATTGTCTTTGTCTTTTGTGTATCTTTGGAGAACGTTGTTGGTTGCACATTTGTATAGCTCCTTATATTTTATTTTTTGTCATATATATTGTGTAATTGTTGGTTCTTCCAAATAAATAAAATTAAAAAATAAAATGAAATAAGCATACAATCTTTCCTCTTTTTAATATTGTATTATAGATGTAGATAGAACGAATAAATCAGATAGGCAAGTTAGGTTTTTTTTTGGGACAAGCCCGCCTCACTGTTCCCAAACCACTGTAACTCCTGAAAGCCAGAATCAACAGTGGCGACCGCCAGAAAAGCGCCGAGACAGTGAAGCTCGACCAAGTCCCAGAAAAGTATAGTAGAAAAGTAGGAAACACCGTATTTTCCACATCCCTCCAAGTTACTATATATCAGGTACTACTCAAACAACCGCACGAATCCCTTATTTTCAAGGCAGGTTCCATGGTTGGGGTTCAGACCCACCCCACATATTTGCTTGGGGCACATTGGGCACTTAATTGGGCCGTCCTAGTATTATTTGTTACAAACCATTTGATTTATTTGCACGAAACACACACCGACACACACAAAGTGATCATTACTGTTACACATTTTAATTAAATATTTGTTTTAGGAAAAGAGACGTTATTGTTTTGGTAACAAAGAAATTAACATGAGAATCTACTTATCTTCATCATGGCATAGGCAACTCGCATCCAACGGATTCCCACAGCCTTCACCAGGTCTTCCGGTTCGCGGTCGCCACTCCAGAATTTTTCGTCCCCATCGGCCATCCGTTCTCCGAGCAATTTGTGTCCACCGGCACTTAAGTCATCAGGCTACGTAGAATATGTACAAATATTTTAAAGCTGAAGAGTTTGTTTAGTTGAACGCGCTAATCTCCGGAACTACTTTTTATGTGTTGGATAGTCCATTTATTGAGGAAGACTATAAGCAATATGACGCACACGAAGTTGCGCGCGACAGTTATTGTAATATACAGGGTATAAACCACCTCATCACGAAACTGTTAACCAAGCATTCTGTACATCAAATTAAGTAATTTGACGCAAACATTTTTGCTGGAAAACGATTTTTTTGGGGTAAAACATCTCATGTTTGTGGTAAACTCAATGTAACGCACTTGAAACATTTTGCTGATGAATGTATTGAATAGTGTGGGAGTCATAGAAGTGTTTAAAGTAAAATTTTACAATAAAAATCTTGTGAATAAGTTGGAACTTTCCCGTCGTACCGTATGCACCATTGACCTGCACCATTAATGGTGCAGATGAGACAAATTAATTTCGTTTGCATCATTAATATTAATACAACTTACTTCACCCTACTTTTCTTGTCATCGTAAAATAACTAGAAGGTTCCTAGGTATGGTGTGGAACAAAACAATGATCGCAATGACGAGGAGAACAAGTACCTTTAGGCTTTGTTAAGAGGTTTTGTACACCCTTAATTTCTTCTTAGGATTCACCCTTAATTTCTTCTTAGTGCAATCGGCTTGAGCATATTAGAGTTTGCAATCATTCATCATCTTTCTGTCCTAGTCCCATAATAAAATGTTACTGGAGGTCAGCGCAATACGTTATTTTCTTCCGTTCTACCATTTATTTATCCATTCTAGGGAAATTAAAATATAAATTAAACTAGCTGACCCGCGCAACTTCGTTTGCGCAAGACGAACCAATAGTTCCTAAAATTAGCGCGTTCAACCAACCTAACAAACAAACTCTGCAACTTTATAATATTAGTACAGATTGAAGTCAGTAACAATTTATTTTTTTTCGAATAGGTTTGCATTTAACGCCAAAATATTCAACTTATGTTTTTCCAAATAAGGACTCTTCCCTCGACAGCCTTACGTTTCTATCCTTGGACACTCAACAAAATCATACTCCAGCTAGGTCGAAAGTTCTCATCAAGTGGCATGACATGAGCCGATACACGTTAACGCTGCTTCAAACTGTTGGGGACCTCTCGCATCTGCCTTCCTTCTCCAAAGTCAGACCTTCAATGGTAGTCATACTCCAGGCACAATACGATGTAAATGCTGTGAACTCTTGAAAACCTATTGCAATTTCTTTTCGTCTCCAAGCCTCCATCATGAGACCTTCGATGACAGTCATATTCTAGCTATTTCTAAAGTTCTCATCAAGGTGCATTAAGTGAGCCCAATGACGATATAGTTGCTGTTAACTGTTGAGGATCTCTTGCTACTACCTTCAATCTCCATTGTTAGACCATCGATGACAGTCATGCTCCAGCTAGGTTTAAAGTTCTTATCAAGATGCACGAAATGAGCCTTAAACACGATAGAGCAGATTTGAAGTGTTGCGGAACTCTTGTGACTGCCTTTCGTCTCCATCGTCAGACCTCCGATAATACTCATACTCTAGCTAAGTCTAGAGTGGGAGAAGTCATTTGATGATTTCGAGTGCTAAAAAAAAAAAACAAAAAAAAAGGTCCTCTGTCTTGGTCTTACATGCCGTCGAAAAATAACTCTCAGGCATGCTGTGGTTTTCTCACGATGTCTTTCTTCACCGAAGCAAGCGATCTTTCCTTCCTTATCGTGTTGTTGCCTAACCTGTAAGAGTTTTTATGCTGCCCATGGGCCTCTGACTTGGCTTAACATGCCAAATGTCTCTCAGGCATGTTGGTTTCCTCACGATGTTTCAGCAAGCGATGATTAATCAATACACACATGAATTCGAACACAACTATTTTCAATAAAAAATGGGACAAACTTTGCTAAACACGCCTTTCAATAAAAATAATCATGAAAATCGGACTTCTCTGGAAAAAGTTATGCGTCATCATCATCATCATCCATAGTCCGACTTCACCGACTGCTCAGTACAGGCCTCTCTTTGTTTGTGCCAAGCTCCACGCTCTTGTGCCAGTCTCATCCAGGATATTCCTGCAATGGCAACAATATCGTCTGCTTATCTCATCGCTGGACGACCAAAACTTCAGTTTGGATTTCTAGAATGAATGCCACTTGGTCACAGCTTTACTCCACCTGACATCACCACGCCTTGCTAGGTGTCCTGCCCTACTCCATTTGAATTATCATCATTCATCATTATTTAAGCCGAAAGACGTCCACTGCTGGACATAGGCCTATCAAGTGTCGCCAAATTGACCGGTCTCGTGCGACTTCATCATTCGGTCATTTGATATTGCTCAGGCATAATATAGGTATCTACATAAAGAAAAACAGGCGTTGAATTGAGAACTTCTTCCAAAAAACCAAACTTGAGACATCTGAAACGGAGAAGTCATTCCCAGAGTGGGAGAAGTCATTTGATGATTTCACATCCTAAAAAAAAAACAAAAAAAAGACATCTGACACGGGCGAATGCCAGTATCATTCTTTCACGGAAAATCATAACACCGTGATTCAGAAAATGGAGTCAAATGAACAACGCCATTTATAGAGCACGAAGTTAAACTGCTAAAACATATGCATGGAAAGCGGTCGAAAGGACACTCTACTGGCTTTGTAGATTTTTAAAGCAGGGTCATGTTGACTATTCTCTTCTTCTCTATCTTGTGATTTTTATTCATTAGTACCATTTTGGTTTTATAGATGTCATTGCATGTATCCTTACATCATGATGATAAGTTCTCCTTAAAAACTTTAAAGTCTTTAGATGGAGAGCACCGATTGCAAAGAAACAAAAATCAAAACTTTCTCTAACTTATGCACAATAATAATTGGTGCATTAAATCATTGGTTTCATAATTTTCACAATCACATTGGTTTTATAATTTACACGTAAAAGGGCTACGTAGAGACACACAGACACAGACGAAAATTTAAGAAATTGTAGAAAAAGGGTTCTGTGTGTGATCCTTTAACTTACAGTTTAAGCGCCATGTTTACAGATTTATTATTTGAAATAAATGATTCCCAAACTGTCGTTAAAGTGTTAAAAAAATATGTACAAAAAATGATTTGGAAATATGTAAGCTTTAAAAAAAACAAAATAAAATCGGGGGGTTTTTGAAGGTGCGAACCAAAGTTGTTATCAGAAATCTTACAGCATTACACAAAATCAAAAAGTATTTTACGTCTGTACTGAGGCTTGATCTTGTGACTCCCTGTTCGTAAGGCGGTTGCCGTCACCGATGGGCTATTTGTTCTCGTGACAATTTGTTTAAAATAGTTATTCTATTACAATGCATGTTATGACAGTTGTCAGTTGTCAAACAGTTGAAAACTATAGACAAAATGCAATATTGCTCACCCCCGTAAGTAATTAGCGTTATAATATATAGCCTATGTCCTTCCTCAGGTTGAAATACATCTCCTTGCCAAATTTCATTACGATCCGATCAGCCGTTTTGTCGTGAAAAGGTAGCAGACAGACAGACAGAGTTACTTTCGCATTTATATAATGGTATGGATTATTTAAGCCATGCTTGCCAAGGTTGGTCTGTTGATGGGTGACCACCCTTACTCACACGTCTCCTCCGTGCCTCGGAAAGCACGTTAAGCCGATGGTGCCGGCTGTCAATTGTCCATCTTTGACAGTCGTTACAGGTAGTCAGTGACCCCAAAAGTCTGACACCAGTTTTACGAAGTGGTATCGTATTACCCAGTATTAACTGGGTTGTGGAGGTCAGATAGGCAGTCGCTCCATGTAAAATACTGGTATTCAGCTGCATCCGGTTAGACTGGAAGCCAACCTCAACATAGTTGGGAAAAGGCAGATGATGATGTAGGGAAATTAAACAGATTCCGATTTGTAACTTTTTCTGTTTGTTGTTATATCGGCCACACTAATACTCACTCTAGGTACACATTACGGTTCAAAAGCAGACAGAAATTGACAGGCACATGGACAGGTACTAAGTCTTAGTACGAGGATCCCATTGGCTTCTATTAGCTACGGAACCCTTTTTTTCGGATGGGAAATCATCAAACATCATATAACTTCTAAGAAGAAGTTATTAATGTTATTAAGGCGACTACACGAACTAAATCAGCAACTCTATTTAATTTTGTGGTGGCTCAAATTTCGTTTGAAATACTGTTGTAATAAAGTTCTAATCAGCTTGCACTACAAAGTGGTTGATACGTCAGTCACTGCAGGACGAATAGTGCAAAATGAGTGGTTTCGATCGATTTACAATAAAATCTATTGATTCAATTACAAAAAATAAACACTATCATCCTAACATGTTGCTTGTAGAATTATTTGTCAAAAAATAAGTATGACTGCATCATGTATTTTGGTATGGTTTTTATTCGTTAAAATAATTTTTTAGAGATAAGTTCGTGAATTTTTTCTATCGAGTAAAATTAATTGTATCATGTTTTCAAAACACTGTCTTTTAGCATACATCCTGAAGAATATTATAAATTTTTCTGGTTTTGTTGATTGCAGTGAATCATTTACTTTTAGGCGTTATAAAACTCGCGTTTAGCTCATGTAATCACCTTAATGTTCTGGGGTAACGGTATCTCTTTCGAACAGTCCCGCGGCCCTGGGCTTACGGAACCCCAATAATCAATAAAAGAAGTGTGACTTCAGTACACCCGCTGTCGCTAACTTTTCGAACGTGTCGATTCGAAACGAAATTGAAAATTGAATTTACATTATTCCCTCTGAAGAAACTCGATAAGTATTTTTATTCGAAAAACCTTTTACTTATATAACAATCGACAAATTCGCACGAGTCGTTACCTTACTTCAAAATTCAGGAGAATGAATTGACGTTGATTGTTAGCCGTTTAGGATATTTTTAAGATTTAGTAAGAATAATATTATTTACTAGCATTTCCCCCGCGACTTCGTCCGCGAAAATTGTAATAGCTCTGCTAATGTGCCTGATATTAATACAATAAGCTTGTGTACTAAAAAAAAAATCTAGTTATTCCGTCAGTTAGATTATCAAAAAATATTTGACCCGTATTTTTTCTATTACTACGTAAACCAAAATTGACGAAGATACGACGCTTTCAAAATTCTCAATACGTCACGCTGTGGTATAATTTTTAGCACGTTCTGACGTCATGAGCCCGCACTCCTGAGTTTTGATGCGTATTATGTTTGTCAATATTTATTGATTTACAAAAACAAAAAACACGTGCCAATTATTTTTTCAATTCTCTAACTGACGGACTAAATAGATTTACAATTTATTAATGGTGGAAACTAGTCTATTGATAGCCTATGTTACTCGGTGTACATGTAGCTTTCTAATAGTGACAGATTTTTTTTTAATCTTCCAAAAGGAGGAGGTTCTCAATTCGTCGGAATCTTTTTTTTTATGTATGTTCCCCGAATACTTGAAGATGGCTGGACCGATTTAGAATATTTTTATTTTTATTGAAAGGGTATACTTTACAGGTGGTCCCATAATCATCAAATCTCAGGATCTGATGATGGATCCTGGACAATTAGAGAGAACTCTTGTCGAGAATCGAACCTCGACATCTTCATCATCTTCTTCAAACTTTATAGGTATACATCAAGCGATTTGGGTAGTTTTCGAAGGACTACTTCAATTTGGTGGAGATCTGATGATAAATTTCGGAAATAAGCAACGGAACTCCTCAATAAATGGTAGCAAATGGACTGGGATTGCTGAAATCTCATGTCTGTCTATTGTTTACACCAGTTTATGACATAATATCACGCCAGTACGTTGTGAATAAGAAAGCGCATGTGAACCACTAAAAAGTGAAAAATAAAAACTTTTTCGCAAAAAATAAAACCAACTTCTATAAACACAAAACATTGAAAAATAACCTCAGCTTCAGAAGTCGGTGACAAAAAAACTAAACCAATCAAACAAAGATCACCAACTTCTGAAACTAAAGTTTTTTTTTTTTTTTGTGTTTTAAGAAGTCGGTTTTTTAACAAACAATAACATCAAATCTTTCCTGTTTACTTATAACTAGCTGACCCACGCAACTTCGTCTACGTCACATAACAGAGAAAAACGAAAGGAAAAGAAAAACCCGTTTTTGCTACATTTTTCACTCCTGCTCCGCTCCTGATGGTCGTAGAATGATGTTATATAGCCTATATATAGCCTTTCTCGATAAATGGAGTATCCAACACAAAAAGATTTTTTCAATTCGAACCAGTAGTTCCTGAGATTAGCGCGTTCAACCAAACAAACTCTTCTGCTTTATAATATTAGTATAGATATTAGTTTAGATTGGACTGCTTGGTTGGTCTAGTGGTTGCAAGCGAGACTGCTTAGCCTGGGGTCCTAGGTTCGATTCCCAGATCGGGCAAAGTGTCATTGGGTTTTACATAAGGAATTTCTTAAACTTGCCCCTTATTACAGAAGACTTAAGAGGCCTACGGAACATGCGAATTTCATACAAACGTAATACCAAAATAATTTTTTAATCAAACAGCTATCCTGGCTGCAAGAGCAAGTCGTGTCTGTCACAAATGTATTGTCACCAGGACCAAAGTTGTGAGCGAAATTTCAACTCAATCGGTTGAAGGAAACTGGTTTTGAAATTCAGTTGCAAGTTTCGACTAATACATCATCATCATCAGCCTATAATGTTCCCACTGCTGGGACACGGCCTCCTCTCAATGAGAGGGAACTAATACAATACCTACTAACTCGTGGCTAAATAATAACAGACGCTCGGGTCGATCTTTAGGTTAAGCCGTGTATGCCTGGGTTGGTCTGTGAATGTCACGGAGGACATACCGAATGTCCTCCGTGCCTCGGAAAGCACGTTAAGCAGTTGGTTCCGGCTGTCATTTGTAGATCTTCCTTACAGGTTGTCAGTGGCCCGAAAGTCTAACAAACCAGTCTTATCAGAGTACTAATTGGGTTGTGAAAGTCAGATAGGCAGTCGCTCCACGCAAAATACTAGTATTCAGCTGCATCTGGTTAGACTGGAAGCCGACCCCAACATAGTTGAGAAAAGGCAAAGTAGATGGGTCATTCTTCTCACCAGAACCCAACAAACATTTACGACGTCGAGTAGACGTTTTGGTGGCCACTTAATGTTATTTAGTATAATCGTATAAACGTTATAAAGACGTTTACAGGACGGCATTAGGGCCCATTTTATTCAACTTAAGTCGCTAAGAGTTTCGTGTAACAGTCATATAAATACCTAACTTAGTCGCACAGTAGTCGTATACATGTCGGCGATCTGACTACTTATCATGTAATGATAGGTGTCGCGACTTCGGGTCGAGTTATTGTACACAATATGACTTTTATATAATGTAATAGTTGTGTTATTGTCGTTTAAAGATGATGCTTAACTGAACGAAAATATTGTAACACGTTAATTTAATTTGGTGTGTGTGTTTGTGTGTTTTTGACAGCTGAGTTAATATTTACATTTTTTTCATGGTTATTTGAGGTGATAAAACCATTCCATCAGCAGGGCTAGCATGCCCGGAGACATTTTATCCACGGGGAGAGGACAAAATACTATTCCCCTCTGTCAATTTTGTCCGCCCTCCGAGCATGGCGACATGGGTGGATAAACTATTCACGGTGGACAAAACAGGGGAAACGCTTGTCCCCGCAATTATTGCGATTTTATGAAAACTTTTATTAAATTACAAAATAGTAGAGAATATTAAGTACAACTAATTATATTTTTTCCAAGATATATAAGTACTTAAACTCACAATCTATAGATGAGGACAAAATTCTCCATTCAAAATACCTATCTGTAATTTTTCTCTTCCACTAGTCGCCATGCTATAGGCGGGGGGTGAGTATCCACATCTAATGTCAAAAAGTGATATAATTATCTTTCCCCCTGTTGCCGTGCTTTGGCAGGTGGATAAAATAATGTTATCCCTTGTCAGTGGAAATAACCGGTGGACAAAAGTTTTATCCCCGGCCCATGCTAGCCCTGCAGTTGTAAACCATTGTGCAATCAAGTTTACTGATTAATGTGGGGTAAGTTCATAACAAATTTTTCATGCGCTTTCGAAATTTTATTGTTTTCGCATATTTTATCAATAATTTTATTAAATGACTGCGTTATACGACAACTACATAACTTACCGACGTATAAACTGCGTGTTCATATATGTTTACGCCAAATTATCAGTTTATTTAGGGATCAGTAATAAAATAACATAAACGCCTAGCTAACTTAGTTCAAAGAATTTATTTTTTAAGACAGAATATTTGTGTTCGTGATATAAAACGCAATTAAGTCTAAATTATACTTTTGTTTTAGGTGAACCCCACAATGATCTATATTATGCGGATGTCGATAAGTTCTTATCAAAGTTGGACTTCACAGAAATGATACGCGCACATTTGAAATGCCCGTGGTTTAGATTAACAATATTTCAAAGCTTTGCTTAATTTTGATTAGTCGAAATTAATTAGTCACTTATTGTGTCAAATTTCGACTATCTTGAAATGTTAATTACGTTCTTGGGACTAATTAAAGAATGAAACAATTTTTATTGCCTTTTTTTATTACCTATTTCTTAAATGTATCTATAAATGTAGCAAAATATATATATTTGAGTTGTATGAAACACTAACCAATTCACACTTTATATCAGTAATATAATATATTGCTTCAGTTTCCTAAATTATGTTGAAAATGAACATGATGCACTTTGGTTAAGTTGATTTGTTAAATTTGGGTTTAAATGTGATACGGAACCCTTCTTATTTTCCTCACTCTCAGCTTGATCGGTCTTACTTTGTAAAACAGTGCGTGCTTGAAGCGAATGAAAGTTGTTTTTAGCTTTTCTTTTGAATGGACTCCTTCTTTTAATACTTTTCCCCTTTTTTAGACCCATGTTGTATCAGACAATAAATGAATAATATGCTGATTGCTTGATTTCAAAATGGTGGAAATTGTATAAAAGGTAATTATAAACCTTTGACATGAGTATTAATTAAATAGCGGTCGTATTATCATGTTTGTGATACTTTAGGACGTATACAGGTTGCACTCGTAATACGTATTCGACTTATATATACTGGTTACAAATACTACGTGTAAACAATTATTATCCGTTTAGCAGATGTTTAAAAGGTAATTATATGACAAAATTTACTGTTTTACGACATTTATACTACGATAACGTTTACAGGACTAAAAGTTGTATAATTTAGGTTTATAGATGTCGTCGTAGACGATATTATATGATGATTGTATAAAAAGCTCGAAATAACGTCTATACGACATTATTATACGACAAAACATTTAAATGACTATTCGGACATATAATACACCAGTACATGACAAAGTGGTATAATAATTACTATAAAATAACTTTAAAGGGACTTCAGGTCATATAAAAGTTTGACTATATGACAAAAATGTTTGTTGGGAACCTTTTTGAAGATTTAAATCAAGTCACTAGTGAGGTTACGGCCTCTAGACAAGCAAGCCTACCCTATGTACACTATCGTTAACCACATCATTATAATAACGAGCAGAGATATTTGCCAAACAAAAGCCTTAATGCTGCCACTTCACCTCGTCTATGCACGCTATTGATCTTCACAAAATGTTCTTTATGACTATTATGATAGAGTTTACTTTGTGTTATACGAACCTAATATTTACCCAGATCTAGCAAGAGTGGTGCCACCATAACACTGAACATTTGCACACCATTACCAGCATACTGTGAAACCTCTTCAATCATGGCCACATATCAAAACATGCCTCGTTCGTGTACTGGTCGCAATCCTCAGCCCTGTCACAGTAAAAAAATAACCAGTAAGTCGGCAACAAAGAAACGCCCGAAACGCTGAAGTAATTAACCAAGTGCCCCTTCTCCTGCCTGAGACTGAGAGTCGCATGATTTTCTTAAGGATAAACCGTTAGTAGCAACCCTAGCCCTGATCGATATTAGGCATTGAATTTAAAGCCACGTCTGAGTCACACTACTGCTCATATTTTTACTGTGGCTTTTTTTTTTCGATTTCCATAAGTATCGGCCAAAGTGTTATTGGGGTTTTCTAACTAATAGAATAGATAAAAGAGGCTAGAAAGGAAATCCTAGATTCTAGGTCCTGATTTGTATAAGGACGCGTGTCGCCGCTTGTCCCCCTCTTTAACTCCACTACAAGCAAGATACCCATACGTACGTGCATTACGCACACAAATAAACTACTCACACTTAGATCGTGAGCATGCTATTGATTGTCACACTAACGCAAAAACTGTGCTTGACGTGCACTCACAGACGCTTCGTAAGTTGTCACAATACGAGCGCTACTGTTGATAGATTGACATATGAGCGTTCGCTTTAAATATGAGCGGCGCGCCTGACCCGCCCACAAAGCCCTTATAACCTCTTTTATCTGTTCTGTGGGGTTTGCCATCAGAAAACAGGACCAGGGCCTCAATTCTGCTATTACAATCGTGCCAGAATAGGCGATCATTGATTTCATAATGATCAAGTTCTGTCAAGTTTTGACTAGTTTGGTAATCTACTATTATAATGGCGTCATTATGACGTCAATGATCAAACTCTGACACTCCGGTGAAAGAAATGTCATAGAATATTAATCTCGTATATGAAATCTGGAATGAATAATTGTTCGCATTTAGTAGTATATTTCGAAAACCATTATTTTGTATTAATGGTTTTATAATAATGGCAATATGAAAATGTCACTAAAACACAATTTTATTACTAGACCATCGACCGACCAATGATCGACCATAGTGAATTTAGCAGATTACGAACTTTAAGCAAAATGACATTGGGATGGGAATGGAATCGTGTTGGAGTGACGAATTTATACAAATAGCAGAATTAGGCCCAAGTCCGGAAGTCGGGATGTGTAAGTAATCCGAATTGTGAAACTGTATGAACTGTCGAAATGTGGGTCTACTGTAAGATGCACATCTATTTGACTCTTCAGGGTTGTGGTTTCCTTAATCAGGTGAACATAGAAGTATTAGTATACCCACACATATTTCAAGTATAACCTTGCTGCTCCTAGTCAGTCCGAGGAGTTTTAGGCCATTACTAAAAGCAAGCCTTAAGGCTAAATTTCTATGTTGCTCTATAACTTTCAGACTACATAAAACTGTATTTAACACGTCGGTACTATGACTAAGTCTTCTGCATTATTCCTCCTATCACTATCCTATCCCTATCCTATCATCACTATCCTATTCCTATCACTATCGCACCTATATCACTATCCTATTCCTATCACTATCGCACTACTGTGAAAGTAGAATTACAAGACAAAGATGGAAGATGCCTCAGGCGAAGCACGTGCTAGAATTGACCATCTTATATTTTTTTGTTCTATTGAGCAGACAAACCCAAAACTCTGCCAAATGAGTCAAACTGAAAAACCATTAAAAGAATTACACTTAAAACAAAAACTTTCCACTTTGCAAACTAACTGTACTTAAATGAATATGCTATAAATCAGAGTTGATTTTGGCGAGAATCACGTTCTTAATCTAAGTTGAAAAGTTTATAACAAGTAACTTACATTTCAATTAAAATGTTACAAGTTTTAAACGGTATTTGAGCTGTAACACACGCTGGATTTTATTTTAAGAAATAAATAAATATATGTCCATTACCTGAAAAAAATCCAGTAACATTTTGCCTGATTTGTTAATCGAACCGAAGTCTTCACGGTCAGCAGTAGCGCTTGTCATCACTAACGGCCATTTTCAATTACTTACTAACAGTTAACGGTAGGTTGCTATAGCTATCGATTTGACATTTAGCTTACGGACTAGTTACACAAATCAAAATTTCACTGATAGCTATTTTTATTTTATCTTTGAAGGTGACCGGGACAGGATATTTCAAGCTAAGTTTGTTTTTAGAAACACCGATAGCTACGAGACGTGCATATTAACGGACAGTTATACGAAAGTAAGTTATAGAAAACGGCCTTAAACCAATGAGGTACCTAGTCAAAACATTTTCAAAACGAACTGTTAAAAAAATACAAAATATCCATTGGACTCTTAATAGTAGTTTACAATGATCTTTCGAATTAAGCATTTTAGCTCTGTTATTTTCAGAACAATGCTAATTTCACAAGCAAACACGAAACGAAAACGGCACTATGTCAACACGGCCTAAGCTCGCAATTGTTTACAAAAGAGACATCTCTCTTACGACTGTAGAACTAAAACGAGCTAATACTTACAGTAATTAGCACTAGATGGCGTTACAGGTAGGTTTGATTGCAGTTGTGGACTTGATTCATGTGCTAGGTGTTAAAAATACATAATAATTCAGCACATAATTTTGTCTCTAGGTACACACAGCGACACCTCGAACTATACATTTCCAGTACTTTTATCCAAGCACGTAAATTTGAATAAAACCTTAACCTAAACCTTTTCATGACTTGTAGTATTAAACCTCAGAATATACAATATAGGTAGGTACACAGAATGCATATGAAATGTGAATGGACTATTAGACCTCTGCCTAACTTTTCGGTAATTACAAGCGCGATGTTTTGTTATGTAAGTATAATGTAACACATAGTTTGTTCACATCGCTATCAACGGAAAAAGTGTCCAGAAGGCTGGCAGCAAGACCACAATTAAATAGATGGCGATACTGATTCTTTGGCCCAAATAGAGACCAGGCCTCTGATCACGTGAAGAGTCCAGCAACCGCTCAGCGATATCCTGAAAGAATAGGTTGGCACTCGAATTGAGATTTTTGACGCCCTGTTTAGATTTTTTAACAATTTTGACACTTGTATTATTATATACAGGGTGACTGGTAATTCGGCGTATTGCAGGACGCTGTAAGTCGTTTTTAAATTGCTTTAAATTATTTAATCTAACATTTTTTATAAAAATAAAAAATTGACCAAACTCAAAAACCACTGAATTTCGCTAGAACATTTGGTAGCTTAATTTCTTGCATTATAACCCGTCATGACGTCCGTACGTACCAGTAACCCTGTATTTAAAGTCTATTTTCAAAGAATAAACAAGGTTTAAATGGATCTTTTACGAAGCCGTTAACCAAGCATTCTGAGCGTCAAACTAAGTCACACTATACGCAAAAATTATTGCTGGGAAATGACTTTCTTTTGGGTAGGCCTTTTCGCGTTTTTCACGTTTCACGTTAGGACTCAATGTGACAAACTCAAAACATATACACTATAGTTGTTATAAATCTTCCTCGCGTGTTTTTTCAATGTTCAATACCGGATTTACCTTTTTTGGATAGGAAATCATCAAATAATTTCTCCCACTCTGGGCGGAATGGAGTGTCAGACTTTTACTGACTAAAACCCATTCATGTTCCTTCCTCGCCTTTTATGATCCGGGGCACGGTATCTCTTTCGAACAGTCCCGCAGCCCCGGATATCGGATTTACCTTATTGGAACTGATGTTGTACCTTATACATAGTTATATTTGTGTATGTTTTATTGATTATGTTGAAACCATCCAATGGAGTACCTACGAAAATCTCGATTAATTTCCAACGCGTTTCGAAGCTTATAAGCTCCGGTGCAAACATGAAGCACTCAAGCTAGTATTATTTTATACATTGCTGCGTTAATCTGGCTCGACTAGTATTGCAGTTTGAAAATTACTGGAATTTTTAATGATTCCCAATCCCGATGAGTTTACAGTGGATTATTTATTTCGTCATCCAATTAGGTTTTGGATGTGTGTTGAAAACAAAATAAAAGATGGATTTGAAAAAAAAATGCTAATATACGAAAAAGCTGAAAAGTTATTGTTTATTTCTTTCTTTCAATGAGCTGATCTGCGCCTCAATTCTTCAAATCCGAGTATTTGGTGGTATTTTCATACTTGGGTTTGTATTTTTACCTACGCAAGTTTGGATATTAATTTAAAGATAAAATGTTGTCTACTTTACGGTATTATACTAATACTCCGTAATCGTGGTTTTCGTTTTCATTTTCATTAAAGAACAATTATTTAAAAGGTATGCGCAAGTTCTATCTGTAAAATCATGAAAAAGCGATCTTATCTTGAATGCCCGTCGTACCGTTTGCACCTCTTTTCAATCTTTTGTTATAACGAAACTACGCATAAAACCGATTTAAAAGATAACAATTCTGCCAATAAAACTGTTGTAAATTATAAACTGAACTGCCTATATCTTTCAAAATATCAAAAATTGTTACGACAAACAACAACTAAAACCTATTAGTTCACAGTAACATTACGCCATTTTATTTAAAAGCATTTCCTGGTACTGCCGACAGATGGCGCGTCGTGTCGTGTCTGGCAGGTAAAGCTTTTTCGTCGTCGAAACGTCGAAACTATGCAGTGTGTATGTAGCAAAATACAATATCTATTCTGGTTCGTTTTTAAACTGTCCACAAACGTACGTACGTGTTGTATGTGTCTAAAAACGGACCTATTAGATGGGTCTAGACCCATCTAATAGGTCCGTTTTTAGACAGCGTCATAGGCAGGACATGACACACTAATGGCCCGGTTTTAGTAACGAAAATTATCAACACGTCAAAAATAAACGCAAATCAAATGTTGTTTGGGTTAAAATTAAGTCCTACTAATCCTACTATCCTACTTCCTACTTCCTACTTCCTACTATAATAATATTATAAATGCGAAAGTTTGTGAGGATGGATGTATGTTTGTTACTCTTTCACGAAAAAACTACTGAACGGATTTTGATGAAATTTTGCACGGTTCTCTATCGTATTACCTAACTTTTTAATCCATAATCTAAAATTACATAATTGTTTTTGTCATAATCATCATTCTTCCGAATGATAATTTACCCGAACTTTAAATCACATAATATCATATGCAATAAAGTTGAAACGCCTAAATATAATAAGTCCTACATCCGTTTGTCATAAGTATTACAATCAATAATATACAAAAGACATAAAATCGTTTTCAATAAAAGTCATAAGTCCTATTCTAAGTAAATTTTTAATCGTATGTAGGCGTTGACCTGCAATGCAAACAAGCATGCAGCAAGCATGCGGCATACATGTAGCAAGCATGCGGCAAGCATACAGCAAGCAAGCAAGCATGTAGCAAGCAAGCATGCAGCAAGCATGCAACACGCATGTAGCAAGCATGTAATGCAAGCAAGCATGCAGCACGCATGTAGCAAACATGCGGCAAGCACACAGCAAGCAAGCAAGCATGCAGCAAGCAAGCATGAAACAGGCAAGCATGCAGCAAGCAAGCATGCAAGCAAGCACGTAGCATGCAAACGAGCAAGCATCATGCAGCAGGCATGGTTTCTGTCACGGCTCCGGTGCTGCGGGGCTCCGGCGGCCTCACGCGAGCTTATCGTCGCAGATGGGTTTAACGCTCACCACCGCAGCTTCGGCTTGCTGGCCGGCTTCGCCGGCCAGCCTCAGCCGCGGCGGGGAGTGTTACAACCACCTGCTCCTCAACTCGCGGCCCGCCTCGCCCCTCCGCGCCTACGCGATTTTAAATAACACTCTTGGGGTAGGGCAGACAAGACTGCGTGGAGTCGGATTTACAGCAATTCGTTTCTGTCACTAAAACCTAACTCTTAGGGATTTTTTTCGCGACTTACAATTTATAAATGACCATTCGGAATCATACACATTATGTGATACAATACTTAGGACATACGACTTTATGTCATGTAAAATTAGGAGATTCTATTATTATAGTATTCGATATTATGACCAAATAGTATTGGAAGTAAAGTTAGTTATGTAAGACATAATTTCGGTGTTTTGAACATTATGGTTATTGAAGTTTATAGCAAACGTGTTATGGATAATGATTTTCGGACAAAAAATTTTAGGAAAATCAAGGGAGTACCAATTTTGCACACAGATAAATGATAAATGATAAATGATCTTTATTTTGTAAGTAGGTTTTCACAAACACTTTTACACGTCAATTTTTTTTTAAACTAGATGGGGCCGGTGTTTCGTACCTGACTACTCTGAGAAGAAACAGCCGAAACAAACTCAGAGGTCATAGTCTCTTTTGAAGTCCAGACATAATCTTGCTCAATTCACATGAGGATCATGTAGATGTTAGTGTCTGAGATGGTCTTTTGAAGAAAGAACCATACAGATTTGAGTAAACCTGTCCAGTCAGTGCAAGCATTTGTCAGTTATCGTGTAGCTCGACTTATAACACAAGGAGCTCAACGAAACGACGAACAATACCAAAGAAAGGACATTTGGGTAGGTCGCTTATAGAACTCAAACTGCCAGACGGTTGGGGGGTAAAAAAAAAAAAAATAAATAAAATAAAATGAAATGTAACCCACATGGTCCTCACATTCACAAAAGCGCAAAAAATAAAATAAAATTAATAATAATTTACAAAATGAATGTCAATAAAAATACGATATGTCAAAATACACACACATAAAACAATAAAAATTAACTAAAAATGTAAAAAATAATAAAATACTGAACTAAGTATTCATGTCAAGTCATTAAATGTCAAAAACCACAAGTAAATATTCATGTCAAATACACACACACACACACACAAAATAATAAACAATAAAGTAAAAAAATAATAATAATATGCATTCATGTCAAAGTGTATAAAAGAAAGGAATCAATAATAAACAAGCGAAGTCCGAAATTTCTATATTCGCAGAGCAAATTTCGTTGGAGCAGCTTAATCCCAAGCCTTTTTATCATCGAGGTAGTGATTAACATGATAGTAGGCTTTCAGGCATAGCTTCCGTTTTATAAACGATTTGAATTTATTTAGACTAAGTGCTTGAATATGGCTCGGAAGTTTATTGTAAAAGCGTATACATTGGCATCTGAACGTTCCCCCTATTTTCTTGAGCCTCGTAGCAGGAATAACAAATTTGTGTTTGTTTCTCGTATTTATGTTGTGGATATCACTGTATTTTTTAAACAAATTAATATTTTTGTGTGCGTACAAAAGATTTTCATAAATATATTGAGTAAGAATATTAATCTCTTTAAATTTTTCTCTGAGGGAGTATCGGGGACTTAATTTATAAATTGAACGAATTGCCCTTTTTTGCAATACAAATATAGTCTGAATATCGGCGGCATTGCCCCACAAGAGGATACCGTACGACATCACGCTGTGGAAATAACTAAAATAAACTAAACGGGCTGTTTCCAAATCAGTTAAATCACGAATTTTTCTAACGGCGTATGCTGCAGAGCTAAGTTTTTTTGACAATTTGTGTATATGCGGGCCCCACTGAAGCTTGGCATCCAAAGTTATGCCTAAGAACACTGTGCTGTCTTCCGGTTTCAACTCTTCATCCTTGATTACTACACTAGTTTCCACTTGTCTTACATGGGGTATCGTAAACTTAATACATTTGGTTTTTTTCTCATTCAGGAGTAGATTGTTAACATTAAACCAATTAACGACTTTTTCCAGGGCGCTATTAACATCATCCGTAACTAACAGCTGACGTTTAAGTTTAAATAAAAGTGAAGTGTCGTCTGCAAACAATACTATATCATGATTATCCTTTATGAGGTAAGGCAAGTCATTTATATAAATGAGAAACAAAAATGGACCAAGAATTGAGCCCTGGGGTACCCCCATTCTTACTACGGATCCGGGAGATCTTTTCCCGTTAACATCAACTCTCTGAATCCTATCACTCAAATATGAAGTAAGAAGATCCAGAGAGGCGTTACGTTACGATGGTTTATAACCTGGATTAATACATAGAATACTTTTTATCCCGGTAGTAAGATCCCATGGGACAATTTTGAACCTTCACGCGGGCGATGCCGCTGGCAGAAGCTAGTAAACTAATAAAATAAAGTTATTTCATTAGGTTGTAGCGTTGGTTAACAATTAAAACTATTTTTTTTTAATTGTTGTGACACATGTGTTTGATGTACTTTTTCATTGCTTAAAAATATGGTAGGGTCAACGGGAACGATTTTTACTCATTTTATCAGTTCCCGTTAACCCCACTGCTCGTCGTCCCACTGGTGGGATAAACGGGAAAAATACTTGATTGTTTTGGTGTATTCCCGTTGACCCCACCAGTGGGACGACGAGCGGTGGGGTCCGCGGGAATACACCTTTTCAACGCCTGCTTTAAGATACCGAATGCGCTTCGCTCGCTCCTGCACTTATAAAACGGTAGACTAGTTTTTTACGTCATTTTGTACAATGACTTTGTATTGTACTCATGTAATTGCACCTAGTTCTACTTACTGATGTTCTCCAGAAATTTCAGGAACGTAGTACTCGTAACCGGCCTATCATCCCCCATGGAAAAGAGATTTGAGTTGTTATGTTGTATATGTCACCGTAAAATTGTCAAACACGTTATATTACAATATAACGTGTTTTTTCTCGCGATATTGTAATGTCTCGAATTATTGTCAACTGAACATACGGAAGTATCTCTACCCCCATAACCGGGACTTGGGGCACCCCCCCGTTAGGTTAGTAAAAACCCTGCACTCGGAAATAGGGGCCCCGCGAAGCGGGGCTCCGTCGACTACGCTTTTTAGGGGGAATATAAAGTGTTTTAAGGTTATGTTATATTAATCGGTATTTCTCAGGAATGGTGCATTATCTTTTCATGAGAGTTGTGCCACTGGGCAAGGGGAACCCCTCCTTCCCTCCACACCGTAAGTTGACTACCATCGCATGCATTTCACGAAAAATAATGCGTTTTGTTGTAAGCAGTATGTTCATTTGACAATAATTCGAGACTTTACAATATCGCTAGAGATATTACAATATAACATATTTGGCAATTTTACGGTGACATATACACTGTTTTAGGCTTTCACGGTTTAAAACTAAACTTATATTGTTGTTGTTTGTTATTATTGTTGTTGTTGTTGATGTTATTGTTGTTATTGTTTGTTACTTGTATTGTTGTTCTTGTTGTTGTTGTTGTGTACTTTTGTTGTTGTTGTATTGTAATGAAGATATCCCGTAAGTGACAATATAAGTTTTGTTATGTTGTATGTTTTATTATTATGTCAAACAGCGCTTGACAAAGTTGGTTTGTGTATGTGTGACCATCGACTTCATATCGAGTTTCCTCTGCGCCTCGAAAATCACGTTAAGCCGTTCGTCCTGGCTGTGTTGTAGAACTTTTAGTCAGGGGCCCGAAAGTCTGACAAGGGCAGCGTATTACTTAAGGGGCCGGCAGAGCATGCGTTTTTCATACAAACGTAATACCAAAATTATATGAAATTCAAATATATTCTTAAGATAGTGTGTATTTATTTTCGATTGGATTACAGAATATCTATGTTCTCAAATATTTATTTTGAAAGGAGAATGATATAAAGACGAGATATGGGGAGTTAAAAAATTCTATAGAAAATTATTTAAAATAATTATTTGGGAACCTAGATATTCACAATCGAAATAAATACACGCTACCCTAAGAATATGTTTTGATTTACAAAATTATTTTGGTATTACGTTTGTATGAACTTCGCAAGCTCTGCAGGCTTCTTACCACCAGCGGGGTTGTAGAAGCCAGATATGCAGTCGCTCCATATAACATACTGCATTCAGCTGCGTAAGGTTAAACTGGAAGCCGACACCAACGTAGCTATCAAAAGGCTAGGCAGATAATGACTTATAAAACTGATATCATCAAATAATCAGTTTTAAGACCAAGCTCATGTCCAAACTACACGAGAGAAACACGGCAACTATGATCTGGCAGAATGAGGGATCACCGGAGTCACGTACGCAATCTTACTGATTGATGCGTCGTCTGCGCTGCGATTATGTCAGGAATGCCTTGTGATCTGCGTTATCCTGCTCTGGTGCATATGTTGAAGGGGAGTTCCGGGATATATCGAGGTTTTTTGGGAGAAAAGTTAGAGGTTGTGAGTTATGTATTGTGTAACTGTGACTATTTATAGATTATGAATCCTTGGACATTCCAATCCTAGATTCTTTGGACACGTTACCCGCAATAATGATTTGATGGAGCGTTTGGTAATCCAGGGTAGAGTCGAAGGCACGAGACCACGTGGTCGATCACCAACCTGTTGGACAGATTCCATTAAGACTGTCACCAAGATCCCTCTGGCAGAATGTACTCGCCATGCGGCTAATACAGACCGGTGGAAAAGGATCGCGAAGGCAGCGACCGCAGCTGTGACCGACCCCTCATGACCACGACCTCTCTGTCAAGAGTGAACGACTGAGAAGAGAAGACTATTTATAGTCTTTCAAGTCCTTTTTTGTCTAACCTGGTGTCAGAGTTTTGTGCCACCCATGGGTCTCTGACTTGACTTTACATGCCGTCGAAAAATATCTCTTAAGACTGATGATTTCGTGACAATGTTTTCCTTCTCCGAAGTTAGTTATAATTGCGCATATGCATATGAATCCTCAAAATCACCGGGGCGCTTCTTGGGTTCGTACTCGAGTCCAAAGCCGAGGGGCGCGATGAAGACTTCTATTATGTGATTGGTCGAATCTTGCACATCTCTTCTCTGCTCCGCTCGTCTCTGCTCCGCTCCGCTTTGGTGGAAACCGGGTCTTATTATTTATTTATTTATTTATAAAATTATGTAAATAACACCTTAACAGCTATAACGCCAATGCGATGTTACTACCAAGATACCTCTAACTCACTTACAAATAACAAAAAAATAAACAGACTTACATTTTTTTTTAAATACCTACAATTAAACAATCAACTATTAACATTCTCGATGCACTTCAGTGCAACTCCTGTGAACTGCATCAGGCTGCAGTGAAATATATCTACCTCAACTGAAATAATATTTAAGAGTCTTAAGGCGCGTGACAAGGGGGGAAACTTGTTCAGGTTGGTCCTACAGGATGGCTCCAGTAGCGTAGGTATGGTTCCGTTCTATCCTGTAATAGGACAGTGCATGTCCTAAATTTTTAGAGGTTCTTTATGTCGCGGGTTTATCACTTTTTAAAGCAGTTTAAGAAGGTAGGGGCCTAAATTTATTGGTTGGTATAGTATCGAAGCATTAAAAGGACTCTTCGTTTCTTACAAAGCTGTATGGAAAAGACGAAAATTTGGTGTATCTATCCACATTGAACGAGTATAAAAAGTTTTGTGTTTGTGCCATTAACCGTTGAGGAGTTCCCTCGTGATGAGACAATCTTGGCTGTAGGATTATTCAAGATTCCCGAGTGTGAAAGCAAATTTTTGACAATCTGTAAATGCAGATTTGTTTCTTTAAAAAAAATAAGGAATGTTTCCTTTGAGTCAAATTTTCTACCTCTAGCATTTCGAGTACTGTCCCTCCAGGTGGCATTGAAAATTTTCCACCATGTATATATGTAGATAGATAGACTAATTAATCAGGCAAATTAAATAAAAGCTTTTAATAAAGTGGTTTTTAAAAGACGATGTGTCTTAGAATATCGGTTAATGGTGTCAAATACAATCCACCACAAATATAATCCACGGAATAGCGTTAACTTACGTATTTTTCACATTTACATACATACAAATGTATCAACTGAATTTCAGTTGTCTGACAACCATTTTGTAGCAAAGTCGCATCTGAAATGTGTCAACTATCGGAAAACATGACAGATGATACTAGAAAAGCCGTGTTGGCAAAATGGTATACCTATTATTATATTCCCTATTGTTATTATTATTTTATTTGTTTTTTTTTTATTGTGTGTGTGCTTTAGTTACTGATGTCAAATTAATATTTTTCTTTCTTTCTTTATTATTATTACTAACTGACGCGCGCAACTTCGTATGCGTCCCATTAGAGAGGAGAGAACCTCCTCCTTTTGGAAGTCGGTTAAAAGACCAGTGTAATCCGACTCTTGAACAACGACCACTTCATCATACTTTTGCCTTTATACCAATTTATTTGATGTCGGCGCAACATGTGATTTAGATTTTACTCTTATAGCAATCTATATCCAAACGTTTTTTTTTTAGGAAGGGCAATCATCAAATAACTTCTCCCACTCTCGGCGTTTGCAATTTTCAGGCCAGTGCCTCGTATGTGACCTGTAAAAAGTCATTCCTACACCTTTTTGAGCTTGGGAGGTTGTATTGACGATTTTGATGATTATAATTCTGTAAATCCAAGCGTCTTAATCTGTGGTCTTACAGTCGCGAACGATTTTAATCAACATACAACCTAGCTCTGGCCTGCAAATTCAAAAAAACGTTACAAAAATTTGAGTTTTGCGTGCTACCCTGAAGCGTCCACATTTGTCCATACCACGATAGCCAACGAACGACTTAAGCTTAAGCGTTAATGATCACTTTAATCTGCTGTCCAAACCACGGTTCGATTTTAATTAACCAAGTGAGGTTTTAAAGCCGTCAATACTGAACTATAATGTACTCTCCCACATATAAAGGGTGTAAAAAACCTCTGTACGAAGCCGAAAAGCACTTGTTTTCCCCATCATTACGTTATTTTATGTTCTAGACCAGGGATCCCCAAACTATTTTGGACAAGTGACCCCTTTTCGAAAATGAACTCTTACCTCAGACCCCCATGGCCAAATTACCTACTTTTAAGATCAACCCCTTTATTCATAACTAGCTTTTGCCCGCGGCTTCGCTCGCGTTAAGAAGTATTATTATTAATTAGGTACAGTTTTTGCGGGTTTACTTTTTCCAATCTTTAATTACAGTTCAATCAGTCGAAAATCGACGATTTTTACAAACTTTCATCCCTTATTTTATACCCTTAGGGGTGGAATTGATCAAAATCCTTTCTTAGGGGATGACTACGCGCAATAGAAAAAGAAAGAGTAAGAATTAGCTATGCTTTAAGTTAGCAGACTATTATAAATAAGGGGGCCTATCTTTAGTTTTTTCCTATTGATATAAAATACCTAGGTACTAAGGTACCAATTGGAAGACTTGACATTACTACAACAATTCTATTTCCTACAATACTATTAATTATTCTTTGTACACGTAACACAACATAAGCAATATACAGTACCTACCAACCTATCTTGAAAGTTTTCTTGTGTTAATTGAATATGTCAATTTTTAGACCTCGCCGACCTCTAAATCAGTTTTCGTTTATGTCGACCCCTAGGAAACCGATATCGACCACTTTGGGAATCCCTGTTCTAGACCATGGGAACCTTTAAGTTACGGAGATAATCAATGTTTCAACTTTATCACAAGTTTTTTTAAAAATACACGTTTCAATGCAAGATTTTCACTTTAAACAGCTCTACGACCCCTGCACTATTCAATCTATCGAGTGCGTTACTTTGAGGTTTACCACCAAACATGATTTTTCACCCCAAAAAAGGCATTTCCAAGCTATAGTTTTTGCGTGGGGTTACTTAGTTTGATTTACAGAATGCTTGGTTTCGTGGTGAGGTTGTTTACACCCTGTATACACCATTTTGTTATGTCACAAATTGAAGCCAGAGTGAATATAAAATACGGCGCGGCTCTTGTCAAAGGCTCTCATGTGTGCTTTACATATCAATATTCCGCCTACAGTTATTTTCACCACAACTATTATGAATATTAAACCCACGTTTTCAGCGAAAATGTATCGTCGTTATTTCCAAAAAGGCTTTACTGTTCTCATTTCAGTTATAATTATCATGCATTCAACGTTTATGCATTTCATGTTATGTAATTGAAAATAGTCCCTTTCAAACTGCCAACATGGACCACCTACGAATAGGATTCATCTCCTATTACAGTTCTCTGCATTCAATTTTCAAGCGTATCCCTGCACGATAGGGTGCATTTTCCTCCGTTGTTCAGAAATTGATTGCATCTAGCTAGATGGACATTTTGTAATGAAATTCTTTAAGTTCATCTCACGGTATGTTTGTGAATGTATTAAATTCCGTAAAGAGAAAAACAATTAACGCAATTAACTGCAAATAACTCATATGCACATACTTGTCTCTTTCATAAAGCTCAAAGCAAAGACGGAAGGGATTTTTTTCTTTGCAATTTAATTAGCCTTGTACGTCTTTTAATTGCATTCGGTCTTAACCATTGGCAATATGAAAGAGAAGCTCTGTCAGGGGAACGATCTGCGACTCCCGCATTCTCCTTAAACTTAAGGGGAAGATTTATAAAACAATGGTTAGACCTGCTGTGTTGTATGGATCAGAATGTTGGGCCACAAAAGGGATGAATGAAAGGTAGCATGTCGCGGAGATGAGAATGCTAAGGGGGATGTGTGGTGTTACGCGAATGAATAAATGGCACCGGTGACTGAAAAGTTGTATGGTAATCGGTTGTCGTGGTATGGGCATGTGATGCGGAGGAATGAGGAAAATATCGCGAAAAAAGTTTTGAGTATGAATGTGGATGGGTATTTGAGTAGAGGAAGACCAAAGAAATGATGGATGGACTGTGTTAAGACGGATATGGAAAGAAAAGAAGTGTCTGATGAGATGACGAAAAATAGAGGAGTATGGATGAAGAAGACATGCTGCGCAGACCCCAAATAAATTGGGAAAAGGGCAAGAGAATGATGATGAAAGAGAAGCTCTGTGTGTAATTAAGCAAACGCTTCTCTATTCAGATAAGACTACCTTTGTGTTGCTGGGCTGATGAGGTAACAGAAAGAACGTCATCTGCCTAGCCTTTTCAAAAACTATGTTGGGGTCAGTTTCCTGTCTTACCCGATGCAGCTGAATAAATAAAATAAATATCGCTGGACATTAACACAAAGTGCCACCTAGTGCCACACTAAGCAAAGCTTGTGTCGTGGACACTAGATAGTTGAAATACTACATATATACCTTTTTGTTTGTAATCACACACTTCATCATCATCTTCCTGCCCTTGTCCCATTCTATTTGGGGTCGGCGCAACACGTTTACTTCTTCCATTCTCCCCTGTTAGACGTCACGTCATCATTTACTCCTTTCTCTTTCATATCAGTCTTTACACAATCCATCCATCTTTTCTTTGGCCTTCCTCTCCCTCTCCATCCACCTATATTAATGTCCATCACTCTTTTAGTCACAGGCGTTTCATCCCTCCTCATTACATGTCCATACCAAGCCAAACGACTTCCTTTCAATTTAAACATCCATGACTAGGAAACAAATGTCACACAAATGCTCATAACACAAACATTTTTAATTTATGTTGCCGCTAAAACAACAAATGCATATTAAATTTAAAATTAAAGGTGGTTTCCTTCTACGATGGTACCCTTCGCACACGTACACCTAACAAGTAATTTCAGAATAATCTATCATGAGCTGTAATGTAGTTTTTAATCTATGGTTATAAACACGGTCTTGTTAACTTTTCTGTAACTTTTAGTAACAAATCGTACCCAAAACGTTTCCCACACATTATCGCAACATCTCAATTTCAGGTATCGACTGAAACTAAAATGTAAATCTCTTTGATTTTAGAATGATTCCGGAGCCAGATAGCGTCGGGCGTAAAGGTCAAGTCTTGCGTTCTCTTCACTTATACAATGAGCGGCGTAGCTGCTACGTCGTAGCACAATACATCATCAGCTACGAGAAATCGTAGCGGACTTTGTAAAATAACAACACTATTTTTTACGAAAAAGTTAGGTAACTCTTGTTTGATCTGATATCTATACTAATATTATAAAGCAAAAGAGTTTGTTTGTTTGTTTGTCTGTTTGTTTGGTTGAACGCGCTAATCTCAGAAACTACCGGCTCGAATTGAAAATATATTTCTGTGTTGGATAGTCCATTTATCGAGGAAGGCTTTTAGGCTATTGAACATCTACGCTACGATTATTAGGAGCGGAGGAGGAATGGAAAATGTTGCAAAATCGGGGATTATTTTTCTTTCGTTTTTCTCTCTTATGTGACGCAAACGAAGTTGCGTGGGTCAGCTAGTTAACAATATAATTATGATATGAGGATATTATTAACCCCTATCAAGAGAAGACCTTTTGGCGCAGATATTAAAACTGGGTACTTGGGCCGTTTAGACTATTTAAATACCCTTGTTATAAATACCACTTACGGTTTTGAAAATAATTAATATAATTTTTAGGCTCATTTTATTAATATGTATAACTAAGTGGAAACAAACATAAGTTGCCCTAGTGTACAAAAAAAACGCTGACGGTATGATAAATTCAATAATTCTATTTTCCAAGAGAACGAAATAAATACGAAACTAAAAAGTATAAACATACACACAATTTGGCAGAGGTCATCAATAAAAGTTATTAACAAGTTCTAGTAGTCATGTTTGTAAACAAAAAAAAATGTGTTAATGACGGTATCAGTAAAGTAATACCAAAATGTCGAGTTCACATTTCGGTGCAAAACCTCTCTTTAGGTACGTATCACATCAAACCGAGCCTCACCCCTAGAGCTTAGTCCGTGGTCCCAACATTGTCTCCACGTCCCAATTCAGCGAACGATATGGACACTGATTCGTTTTGAAGCAGGGATTGAAAACGGTTCCACAATACCGGTATTTAGGGATTCCGGTACCTATATCGGAACAAGAACACGAACCGAAATTTGAAGCTTTGAGAACCTTTTATTTTACCGGTTTTTCTAAAATACCGGTATAATACAGAAACCAGAATCTAAAATGGAACCTTTATTTTACTGGTTCCTAGGCAAAGGAAGTCCAAGCTTTTTTTTATGTGCGGTAATACTACGAACGAAGGCGAACTAAAAGAATATGTATGATATGGTAAGCACGCTCCTGTAAGGAATCTTTAAATCGGATGACAAGGAACCAGTATGATATCATCCGATTTATAGATCCTAGGAACCGGTATTTAGAACCTGTACAACGGAACCTACACCGGAACCAATAGCGGAACCGTACCGAAAAGAGAAACCTTTATAAGAACCTATATGGAGAACCTGAACCGAAAATGGTACCAGTTTTCAATCCCTGTTTTGAAGGCAGAATGTTTGGGTCTAAATTCAAATGGGGGTGGTCCCCGTTTAGACTGACATAAGTTAGTTTAGTTGACACCTTCGTTCGGCTTCACGTTTACGCTTCACAAAGATAAAAAGAGTATGGATGTGAGGATAGTTTTTAAGTATGGCTAATGATAAATGATAAATAATGTTTATTCAGCAATTCGGTTTTTACCAACACTTTACCCGTCACATTTTTTTAAACTAGATTGGGCCGGTGTTTCGTACCTGACTATTCTGAGAAGGAACAGCCGAAACAAAGACAGAGGTCATAGTCTCATTTAAAGTTCAGGCATAATCTTGCTCAATTCACGTGAGGACTATGCAGATTAGTACCTGAGATAGTATTTTGAAGAAAGAACCATACATACAAACATTTGAGTGGACCTGTTCAGTCAGTGCAAACATATGTCAGTTATAGTGTAACTCGACTTATAACTCAAGGAGCTCAACGAAACGACGAATACTTCCAAAGAAAGGACATTGAGGACCATGTGGGACACAGTGACCCACATGGTCCTCACATGCACAATAAGTAAATAAAATTAATAATAATTTACAACATTTACACATGCACACGCACAAGAAATAATAAAATATTGAAATAAGCAATTACGACGGTGGTTCCATGAAGAAAGTTGTTCAGTTTGATGGTCTGTAGCACACCCTTCCATATGATTATACCCTTTCTGTTGCACGTTGTATACAATAAATACTTACTTAACACACATAAATGAATATATCCATTTTATTTTCTTACAAGAAACAAGTGCGAAAGATATGACGTTACAAGCACAACCTATTTAGTTACTATACAAACAAATGACTATACAAAATAAACTACATCTTTGTTCTTTAAAATAATTGGCTTGTTGTGATAGTAGCCACGGTAATCATAAAATACGTGAAGTAAGTGCGCCCACGTTGTCTAGGTATGTCTACTATATTTGTGGTTTTATTCTATTAAGAATTTTCAGTACCTACCAACAAAGTCTATGTCAACCCTGTCTACCCTTTGGGTTTTATAGGCGTGACGTTATGTGAATGTCTGCACTCATCAATTAATTTTTTCCCCATCATTCATGATACCCTTTCGTATTTAGATAGGTCATTTAAATTAAAGGACATTTTGAGAAAGGACATTATGCGCTGAGATGCTTTCATTTGCTTCCATGTCAATAACACACACTGCATGCCATACACATAGATACATATAGTTACACATAGATAGCACTAACAAATCTATAGTAGCTAGAGGTAGAGGCAACACCTAAGCCAACGGCCACACAGAAAAGACGCAAGACGAGGGCGGGGCGCGGACCCGTCGCAAACAGGGCGCCGTCACGACTTTTTAACTTATATAGAAAAGACACGGACCCGTCGCAGACAGGGCGCCGTCACGACTTTTTATGGCGCGCACTAGAAGCTTTACCCGGCATTGAACCGTCCGATTTTGATACGACAACATGTCTTCTTCTGAAGATGAAGATGTATTGGCACTGGTATATCTCGCTAATCTGCAGAGGGTTAGACGTTACTGGGTACATCCGGTATGGCTAAGAAATGGACAGAATAGATTTTTTTAAATAATGGAGGATCTACATTATTATCCTGATCGTTTTCAAGAAGTATACAAGGTGACTCCACAATGTTTTTACATTGTTATGTCCAAACCTGCCCTCCGCGCCCTTTCCGCTCCCCCGCTTGCGCCCGTGCAGGCCCGCGCCCTTCCCGCGCCTTGTCCTTTCTATATGTTTTTCAATAGGACGCCGACGAGTTAACGTCGTGACGGCGTCCCGTCTTTTCTGTATGTTTTACGTCGCGACGGCTGTATACATTTTATATGCAAGTAGATTAAACGGGCGCCGCGTCTGCGACGGGTCCGTGCCTTGCGTCTGTTCTGTGTGGCCAGTGCCTAAGATGTACAGTCCTATTGAAATACGAGAATACTGCGTCTTACAACCGGTGCTCCAATTTGACGCAAGACGTTCATTAATGTTGTTAGATTCGCTACACACTCGATCGTACGGCACAGCATATATTTGTTATATTCCACTTAAATACACAGTACACAGGTTGTAAGAAAACTCTTCATGAAGCCGTCAACCAAGCATTCTATACATCAAACTACACTACTCTACGCTGGGGAGTGGCTTCATTTTTGAGATGAAAAATCATGTTTTTCTTTAGGATTCTATTTAGTGCACTTAAAACATTGTGCTGATTAAAGTTAAAATGTTACAATAAAAACTGTTTGTTTAAGGGTTTCATGAACGCGTCTGTCTGTCTGTTCGTGATAAACTCAAAAACTACTGCACCGATTTTCACACCAATGGATGGAGTGGTTCTCGAGAAACAGTTTAATATATAATTTGTACGCGGGCAAAGGCGTGGGCATCATCTAGTGAGCTAATCAGCTATAGTCAGCTAGTCCCTACTTCCCTACTAATATGTGAATGTAAGTTGTTTTGTTACGCTTTCACGCGGAAACAACAGAACGGATTTGGATGAAATGTTGCACACAGATAGTTTATAACCTGGATTAATACATAGGGTACTTTTTATCCCGGTAGTAAGATCCCATGGGACAATAATCAAACTTCACGCGGGGGAAGCCGCTGGCAGATCCTAGTATTTTATAATATCAGTGCGAAAGTATGTGAGGAGGGATGGATGATTGTTTGTTACTCTTTCACGCAAAAACCACAAAACAGATTTGGATGAAATGCATTGCACACATATAGTTTTAAACCTGGAGTAACACATAAGATACTTTTTATCCCGGTAGTATGATCCCGTGGGACAATTATCGAACTCCACGCGAGTGAAGCCGCGGGTATATCCGCGGGTATAGCCTACTTTTTATATTTTCAGTCTATATCTTCCCACTGCAGGGCTAAGGTGTCCCTTACATACATCACTTGTGAAAAAATGATGAAAGAAAGAAAGAAAGAAAAAGCATTTATTAGCCCGACAGGACAACACATAATAGTAGTTTATGCAACTGTGCATAATGAAGGGCATTACAACACGAGTGTGGGTTTAAGAAACGAGCCGAAGGCGAGTTTCTTAATAGCATCACACGAGTGTTGTAATGCCTAATTATGTATAGTTGCATACACTACTTTATCTACCCAAATATCATAAGGGCTCTATGATGGGTTCAGGAACCATAGGGAAATGACCTGCATTGTTACTTGGCCCTTGATTTTTGTGCCAACCGGTTATTAGTTGCATTCGTCGCTGCATTTACGATATCTGGCGGAGTATTCATGTCAATTTCTGAGTCACTATCACTCATTTTCGACAGAAATAAAGAATGGAACTTACTGGAAATAAAAAGCTAACGAACAAATGACAGCTCGAAATGGCGGCGTTTCGGATATCTGTCATTTTTTTTAAATCATAGGCAAACGAACAAAGTCACTATTCTTGTGTCACTCGAGATCGAAAATGTCGTGCGATTTATAATTAGAATCATACTGAATTGGGGTTTTTTTTTTTTATCGATATCTGATTTAATTTACTAGAATAGCACACTCACTTGAATTTGACACCTGTTCCAAATTTAAAACTCATAACGCAACTGTTTACAGTTGCGTTATGAGTTCATTACAGTACCGTTCATTTCTGCAGGTTGGTAATGCTGGTCATTGCCTATGGTTTTTGAACGCATTAGAGAGGGTTTATGATATTTGGGTAGATAAATAAATATAAAAAGTAAAATTGTGATTATAACACTGGTTTAAAGTAAACATAATGAGAGAATAAAAAAAGATAATTATAATAACCAAATCATAAGAAAAAACAAACAAAATACAAAACAGAATTTGTCCTGTACAAGACCAAAAGGCTCCTATCTCAGCATGGTGCTGTAACATTTAAAAAAAAAATGTCACAGCGCTGATATTCTGATAGGGCCCAAAGTGATGCCACGGTCAGATACGGCTAAGAATAAAAAATAAATAAGTATAAACAAAGTATAAACGAGCAAATATAATTAAAAATAAATAGAAAAGCAAAACAAAATTAATAGTTACATCGACACCCCACGTAACCGTAATGTTCGTCAATCTGTGCCATAACTTTTACTGGCAACACAGACAAACAGAGACGCGGGCGCAGACTTCTCTATGTAATCTGTGGCGCAGACATACTTGTTTTGATGAAATGATGATGATAATAACTGAGTCGAATTATGCCAAGCCAGGTGTGTAGCACTCCTTACTGCTTAATCAAAGCGTGGAGAGGTTTCCTGTAGGATAACATCCACAATACTCCTAGTTCTAACATTTCACGAACGTCTCAATCATTGCAATTTACACCTTATACCGATGACATTAGAGATGCATGCTCGTGTTCAAAGACTAATAGTCTACCTCTGATGTAGGTCTGTAATGGAGGTTAGTACTTGTAATGGTCACAACCTGGGCGCACTTCTAGTATTATGTAGATAAAAAAATGGATAACTCGTCAACATCTAACTGTTCAAAATTTATGAAAAAAAAAACCGTCGCGCGTGGTTGTAAAAGATGGCGGATGATATCACAAAAAGTACTGGGCCCGTAATTTCGTCGACAAAAATTTATAGATAATAATACATAAGAATATAATAGGTTATAATGTAATACTTCGTCAGTGAAAGAATTTTACCATACAATACAATCTTACAAACAAGATTTACTTATTTAAAATATTAATACTAGTACAGATAATAACACTCAACACCATCTGAGCGAGCTGAATTCAAACACTCACTATAATGCGCGCTGCCCGTCCTTCCTTTGACTTATGCAAAAAAAACCGCTAGTTTGGGAACCGTCTGGCATGAGAAGATAAGTGTTTATAACTTTTTTGACGACCCGATTGGCGTAGTGATAGTGACACTGTCTTACGTTCTTAGGGTCCTGGGTTCGAATCCCGGTAGGAGCAAATGTTTGTGTGATGAGCACGGACATTTGTTTCCGAGTCACGGATGTTTATATGTATAATAAGTATGTATTTACAAACAAAAAAAAATATATATGTAGTATATCAACTATCTAGTGTCCACGACACAAGCTTTGCTTAGTGTGGCACTAGGTGGCGCTGTGTGTTAATGTCCAGCGATATTTATTTATTTATAAACTCGCGCTGCCCACTTTCCTGCTCATTTCCATGACTCCTTTTTTTTAGGACGGGAAATCATCAACTCTCCTCTCATTCTCCCACTCTGGGCGGAGCGGGAGGGAGTGTCAGACTCTTACTGACTAAAACCCCATGTTCCTTCCTCGCCCTTTATGTTCCGGGGCCGCTGTATCTCTTTCGAACAGGCCCGCAACCCCGGCAATTTCCATGCCTCCTGCCGCGGAAGTGAGCTGAATGTAAATCAGGTAATACGGTTAATAACAAATGCAGTATTTATGTCTCCACTATGATCCCAAAATAATATCAAAACATTGGACGGATAACAGAAATGTGAACGGAACCTATGCATACTTATAAGGCAGTTTGCTAAAATGGGCTTATTTTGCGCAGCCGTGAGGCACACAATTTTATCTTTATTTTTTGTTTATTTAGATCTAAATTTTTTTTATTTGTTTCTTTTACATAGAAAACAATAATAAACAGTTTTCGTTCCTTCTATGGTTTTAAAAAAAAACTTTTTGTCTCTCAACTACGCAATCAAGCTATGCAAAATGACAAAGTAAGGTACTTCCATAGAAATGTTTCAGCTTTTATTTATAAAATGACGTAGGACTAGCGTTCATAAAATCTTCTTCTACTAGAGAAATAGCACTTTGCCCCACCTCACTCAACCAACAGAGCAGTCGAATGTATTTGACAAGTTTCTAAACTTCAATTTTTCAATTGTTCAGAAACCGGATCTACCTTTGCCTGTTCTTCTCCCACAGTTTTTTAACCCCACTAACATATTTGTGAAACATACACAAACTCAATTTGCTCGTTTCGTCCCATTCATACCGGTTGTGTATCGATGAAATCGTATAAAAGGGGCGGCTTTTATCTCCAGTCCAAAATGGTTGTCCAATTCTTTTGTCAGTCCTGCAAGTTCGATTATTTCATGCTATGAGGGCGTCGTCGACATACAGTTCGGATTTCGCATTGAATTTTTCACTTCACAAAAGTGTCAGCGATTTTATTCTTGGCGAAGTCTTGGCTTTTTTATTTTGACAACAGAATGAAAGAGGATAACCTGAGAATTTTGCTGTGTATAGATCACTAAGAAAACACATTGTGTTTTGTTTTAATCGTATATTAAGTGCGGTTTTTGAAAACTTTCCGTCACTGAAAAACGCTACATTAAAAGCAAAAAACAGGCAAAGTTCGAGTTGGACTCGCTCACCAAGTGTTTCGTGTGTAGGTTTTTTTTGTGAGCACGTTTACCGGGACATGTGCTGCGCACGCGTCGCTTGTTTTCTCTCGTGGCATCAGGCGTCACGCCCGCGCCCCGCCCGTGCCTCGTCTTTTCTATGTGCGTTAAAAAATGCCAACGGCGCCCCGTCCTCATCTTACGTCTTTTATATTTTGTGCCCTTAGGCACCGGCCACACAGAACAGACGCAAGGCACGGACCCGTCGCAGTCGCGGCGCCCGTTTAATTTACTTGCATATAAAATGTATACAGCCGTCCCGACGTAAAACATACAGAAAAGACGGGACGCCGTCACGACGTTAACTCGTCGGTGTCCTATTGGAAAACATATAGAAAGGACAAGGCGCGGGAAGGGCGCGGGCCTGCACGGGCGCAAGCGGGGGAGCGGAAAGGGCGCGGAGGGCAGGTTCTCACAGCGCTCGCCCGCTCGCCATTGTGCGTCTTGAAAAGATTCTAATGCGCGCCATAAAAAGTCGTGACGGCGCCCTATCTGCGACGGGTCCGTGTCTTTTCTATACATGTTAAAAAGTCGTGACGGCGCCCTGTTTGCGACGAGTCCGCACCCCGCCCTCGTTTTGCGTCTTTTCTGTCTGGCCGTTGACTTAGAATCTATCTTGTGTAACTTCTGCCGCAGCACATTCAAACAAAATACAACTGACTTATTTCCAACAAAACTAAGAAATCTCTTTCACAACTTTCATTTGAATACAATCAACGAATAACTAGAAAACCCACTCAGCAAAGCCTGCAAAGTTTCAAAACCTTACTAATACATCTCTTAACAAGTATGAAGTTCTGAGCTATGAGGAGTGGATTCTACGAACACCGTACAACTTTTAATAGGTATTTCCAGCTAGGTAATATGATCAGCTCTTCTAAGAGGATTGCCGTTTACTGAGAATCGTGAACATTGAGCTTATTCATTAGTGGGAAGCTTTAAACGTAAACTTTTTTTGTCTTCTTTTTTTGGTAGTAGTTTTATAAAGCTGAAGTAACACCTCATTAGATTAATCGATTGGTTGGTTTAGTTTATAACAGACTGTTCCATGTTCACCGAAAAGATAACCGTCTGATTATCTAAAAAAAAGCTGTCACTGTGACATGTCCCCATTGTTAGAGCGTGGACTGTATGTTTTGTGTTTTAGGTCGGATAAAGTGAGAAACTGCAGTACTTAATTAACACCAGAACTATTTATTAAATTGTTTTACACGGGGTGCGATGTTTGCACAGCAATCGTTAGACGGAAGTGAAGAACGAACGAACATAAACAATAGAGTGCTTTAGAATAAAAGGCAGTATTGCCAGCTAATATTGTAGGATTCCTACACCCATACAAAAATGCGTTTTAAACAGCTGTTTTAGGTAATCAGACTTTCATCGTTTTGGTGAGCATGGACCTAATTGAAATTTGTTCATCACGAAGCCGACAACCAAGCATTCTGTACAACAAACTAAATAAGTCCACGCAAAATTTATTGCTGCGACACGACTTTTTTTTTGAGGTGAAAAATCACGCTTTAGGTCGTACCTCAAAACTTTGTGCTTATGCATCCATAAGCACATTGAATAGTAAATGGGTCATGGAAGTTCTTAAACTAAAGTAAAAATGTGTTTTTAGAAATAAAAATACTAATATCTCCGTAACTAGAAAGTTTTCAAAAACTGAATTTCACCCAAGTGACCGCATACATTCGACGTCTTAACCATATTAACGTACTAGCGGAAGTCACGCGGTTTCACCCGCGTAGTTCCCGTAACCGTGGGACTACGGGGATAAAATATAGCTTATGTTACTCAGGGTGAATGTAGCTTTCCAATGGTGAAAGAATTTTTGAAATCGGCACAGTAGGTTTCGGGTTTATTCATTACAAACAAACAAACAAAGTTTTCCTCTTTATAATATTAGTGTAGATAAATTGAGCTGCAATTCTGAACGAACCCCTGAATCACCACATCCGCTCCCCGTCGATCGAGACACTAAATCGTCATTGAAACTTCGAGAAGAGCTACTTTGACCTTATGTTACTGATTTTCGACCGATCGATACTGAATATATAATGTAGGTGTTTACATTAAATAAAATACATCTACAACATGGAAACGACTATAATTTAAACACTGGCACTACTAGTTCATAGAAAAATGTTCAAACTGCCGAAAACCCTTTTTTTTTTTAAGGATGGGAAATCATCAAATGACCCCCCCCACTCTGGGCGGAGCGGGAGGGAGTGTCAGACTCTTACTGACTAAAAACCATCCATGTTCCTTCCTCGCCTTTTACGTTCCGGGGCCGCGGTATCTCTTTCGAACAGGCCCGCAACCCCGGCAGGCTTCGGCCCTTGCGGGCCCTGCCGAAAATCCCTGAGATCGAAATTTAAAAAAGGGTTTTTTTTTTGTTTTAAATGCTTTAAACGAAATAGGGACACCATTTATAAAATTTGGTTCCAGGGTTGAGCTTAAATTTGCACTACATTAAATTTAAGAACGAACTTGAAGAAGGGGTTTGAAGTACTGAAAGCAAAGACTAAAAGAGTTCCTTTTTGTACATATAAAATATATACAAGACACTGAGTCAGTTGATGCATAGAGTTTGTGCCTCTTTCATGAGGTTTTTGTCTCTTACTATACATAAATACGTCAGATTTTCACGGTTGAGCTAGATGACGACAAAAAATAGGTTACGAACTCGCGCGAGTTTCACACGCGCCAGTTGACAAACAACTCGGTAAAATTCAATGTGTCCAATTTTACATCCATCAAGATGTCGATTAAGTAGATACTCCTGGAATATGGATGGGGCTACATGATGACAGCGCCATCCATAATGCTGTATCGACCTGTGATTCATCATGTAGTTAGTGGGATTCAGTTATGCAATGTCATCCATTACATGACTCGACATTCCGTTGACGTTTCACAAACGTACATTCAGGTATAGTATGACGGGGCTGCGGGACTGTTCGAAAGAGATACCGGGGCCCCGGAACGTAAAGGGCGAGGAAGGAACATGGATGGGTTTTAGTCAGTAAAAGTCTGACACTCCCACCCGCTCCGCCCATAGTGGGAGAAGTTATTTGATGATTTCCCATCCGGTAATCCCAAAAAATCCCAAGAAAGGTACAGTTTGACCACTTTAAGTGTGCAGTTTTAGATGGCGCAAATCTCCAAGAAAAACGCATCTATACGTCAAACTTAGTACCTACGTTTATTTTAGTTCGGTGTTTTCTCGCCTGCACAAATAAATTGGTTGAGGTGTATTCGAAGCAGGTCCAATTTAAAAACCGGCCAAGTCCGAGTTTGGATTTGCGCACGAATGGTTCCGTACCATTATTTATACGACATCAGACAAAACGGCAAAAAAATCTTGTTTGTTGTATGAGAAGGCCCTTTTAATATTTAGGGCCTGCGCAGACGACTGACTTATTGTGCGTGACTAACAAAAAGTCTGCGACAAATTTTGCGTGTTTAATTGTGTTTCACTACGTTTTGTCCACTATAAGGATCTACTGATGGAAAGGCTCCTACCGATCGCCTTTTTGTCTATACGTGAGGACTTGTAATTGGCTCTCTGGTGACTATGGTTTTCTTTTTTTTTTCCTGTATTTATTAGCTGTAAGTCTTCCATGTACTAAATAAATAAATAAATAAATAAATAAAAAGGTCAGATAAGTAGTCAAATACATTAATCACGCAGAATTTGTCGCAGACTTTTTGTCCGTCACGCACAATAAGTCCGTCGTCTGTGTAGGCCCTTAGTTTATTTATTTTTTTGAGATTTTTTGTTACCTATAGCGGCAACAGAAATACATCATCTATGAAAATTTCAACGGTCTAGCTATCACGGTTCTTGAGATACAGCTAGACAGACGGACATACGGACAGTGGAGTCTGTATAATTTTACCCCTTGGGTACGAAACCTTAATAAAATACGTGTCAAAAAGGAGGTGACACCGATTTCTCCTTAATAAATCAGTTGATATGTTTCTATCTTAATTTGTTTGAGGAAGTTCGCATGGTAGTCCCACATACATTTCATCAACTTGGTATGATCATTTTATTACTTCGATGTAGTTACAATGTAAGAATACATGACAAAAAATTGGTGGAAATCACAACTTAAAAGTAAAATAAAAAAACTATGACGCACAAAGAAACCGACTTACAATAGTAGATTGTATCATAAGGGAGCAAAATGACGAGGGATTCAAAGTACGTCGCCCGAGCCAAAAATATATTTTGCGCCCGAGTGATACACTCTACTTTTCATCACCCACTATGAGAAAATAAAAGGCGCCTCATATTTTATTGTAATATTGATATTTAATGAAACAGAGTAACAACTAAATTGAAATTAAGTAGTATCTAATAATAAAACAACTAAAAACTTATATTTACATTTGAGACATTTTCACAATTTTGAAAATTAATTGTTACAGTTTTATTAGGAATAGAGATTGTTGTAGATTTAATTTTATTCTGCGTGTTTGAAATAATGTCAGAATGTGGCTCATTTTGAGGAAAATGTGACGGTGAATCTCTTTGTTTGGATGTAGATGGGCGCGGCGACAGTGGCATGGATGGATTAACTGAAGGTTGCAATTTAATGTTTTCCACGATGCGTTCACATGTTTTCGCCTTGTTCTCAATGGAATCTTCTATATATCCCTCTGCTACAGCACTCGACTTCCATCCTCCATGTCGCTTGAGAACAGTTAAGTCCGCCCCAGAATCTGCCAACAGGGTAGCAGAAGTGCGACGAAAACAATGTCCTGTATATAGCTTGATATCTGGTAACTTCAAATAAGTAGCGATTTCTTGTGGCATGTAAGAAATTTTATTTTTTCCCATAACTTGTTTGAAGCACTTGCCATTCTGATAACGGATGAAAAACCGATTGGTCTTTATATCAGCAGGACGCAGGTTCAGGTATTTCTGTACAATAGTTTTGTATTCTCCTCGGATTACGAAGGATCGGTCAATTTTTGTTTTTGTGTCTGTCAGCTTTACTAACAGTAAATTATCCGAGTGATTTTCGACATCATCAACAGTTATTTTTAAAAGTTCATTGCCACGACAAGCTCCATGTACTCCGAAAATTAAAGCCACCTGTAACAAAACCGAATGTGAATAAGACAAGTACCTATCTATCGAAGTACAGGTTACAATAAAATGCGCATTTTAAAACACTGGTTATACTTTACTAATCCACCATATATACATACATAGTTACTTACTTTTACGGCAAGAAAGATGTTGTCGGGTGCCTCATTAAGGAAAGTCTCCACGTTTTTTAGGCCAGGGAAGTTAAGGTGGGACCTTACACTAATTCATAACTGTTTTCTTTTTATATATTTTGTAGAGCTGTTTATTTAATTACGTAATAAATTAAAATTAAGCAAATCATGAAAGAGCATTGCACGAAAACGGACATTAAACCTAATAATGCCATTTTTCGCAGCGAAAATTATAACTTGATAAAGAAACTGAAAATAGCTTATAATGAAGGGTCTGTGAGAGCATGTACACAAATTAATCAAAAAAAGTGCAGGCAACGTACTTATATTAAAAAAAACGCGGTTTTCCATGTTTTCATTCATTACTTATAGGTAATTATATATAACCGTCTGCTGATGATGAAAAATCATTGTTAGCGTGTTTTTAGACAAATAAGTTATAAATTTAAAGTTATATTTTAAATGCATTGTGACAAAACAGTAATTGCTGCGTTATCCATTCAGTAAAAAAAATAACTAAATGAAAAGTGTTTAATTTCGTAACAATATTATCACATAAACATTTATTGTTAAAATTAAACAAATTTAATAACAGCATCTTAATTTTTTTAAGATTTTTTATGGAATACTATAAGTGGTCGACCTTATCACTAAGACCGTTAAGTTCATATTTGAGTGCGTGTGATCAGCTCTGCACGCCGCCTGTGCGAAAGAGAGAGACAGAGCGTGGGCACAGGTAGGTACCACTGACGAAGGAGTGATTCATGTAAAAGTTTTATTAGGTGTTTAATCCATTAAGGTTTAGTATAAATGGTCTGAAATATAGTACCTAAATATTTATTTGTTTGTGTATACCTACTGTGTGTTTATAAATAGGGATCTCTGGTCAAAAATAAAACATTTTTATTTTATTTATAAAAAAATACCTATACCTAAGTATTTCAAATTATTTGCTGAACCTATTTCGATTAATTTTATAATATAATTCGTGCAACGAGTAAGGCTCAACACACACCGAAAGAGCGGCGAAGGGCAACAAAGCGGAACGCAGTTTCAGTGTCATATGATTTTTAACTTTATTTCCATTACCATAATACTTATTATCGCATGAGAAACTCGACGAGTCGTGCGGATGCCCGCGGCGCCGCAGGAATTCCGGGGAATTCCATAAACGAAGCCATGCGACTGCGTGGGAAGTCGCGGGAATTCCCGAGAAAGTTCGAGCATTCGCGAGCGGCCGCTGACAATATCCCGCCCCTCGCGTCCGCTCCCCGCGCGCTGATCATTTGTTGCAGGCGAGCATTCAATTATATGTGCAATAATAATTAAATCCAAAATACCCATGATATTCACTGCTTAAACACAAGCTTCCTCAAGTTTTGTTGAAACTGAACTGCGCATAGGAGAGCGACCCATGAATTCGCGGGTGAGCTCAGGAAGGCGCGCGCATTCCTGCGACTGCTCGAGAAGTCGCTGGAATGCTCGAGAAGGCGCTGGACTTCGTGGCTCTGCGCTTCGCCGCCCTTCGCCGCTCTTTCGGTGTGTGTTGAGCCTTATGAGCGCTGACCTTGAATGCGCAGAAGCAATTTTTGTGAGAATGAAATAAAGGGTAGGTAGGTATACCCGAATTTGAATGATTCTACGGGTCATACTGAACAACCTTTTCCCAGGAACATGAGTATCAAAGTAGCTACCTATCAGATGACCGCACAATTTGTATGGGTGGTTGTTTTTTCCCTCAACATTTCGACCCATGTTGCTTGCGTTTGGTTTGACGCAATATGTTTTTTAAAATCTTGCTACCGACCAAAAATTTGATAAAAATATATTTTTGCTCAAATAGGGTAGAGTGGGGTAGGGTGGTGGCACCAATTATCGGCCATGTTAACTTTTTTGGACTTTGTCTGCTTGTAATTTTTACATTAATAGCTTTTGCTTTCTTGCAGTGTCTTTTTGGGTAAATGGATACTGAAACTCCATTACTACATTCGCAAAATTATGAATTCTTTGTTATTATTGATAATATAGATGTTTTTTTCCGAATATGGCGATTTCCTTTAATATCGGCCTATAACACCCTAATATCCGCCGTCTGTGACCCTAATATCGGCCTACCTTTTCTAAAGTGAAGTACTTAAGATGAATAAACTACAAAAAAAATTATAACGTTTTATATTTCAACTCAGCTCAGGTACAAATCACTTTTATTAATTATCATCACATTCATTTTTTTTTAAATGCACTATTTAAATTTCTATTCACTTTATTTGGTAATTATTTTTATGTATAATATTTTTTTTTGGAGTTCCTTTCATTATTTGGTTTTTAGGAATGTTGAATCATTGCGATCTTTAGTTTATAATAACAGAATTTATTTTAATTTTAAGACTCTGATGTCATTTCCTTCTAATAGAATCTTCTTAGGCCACATCAATTCACCCACGATGGACTGTGTACTTTAAGTGGAACCATTGGAGCATATGTCGCATCCAATATTTTTGTTTTCATCTTCTTCAATATCACTAATTAGGTTTTCTTCAGAGCCAACACAAAGAATTTTCTCCTTTTCCAAACTTGTCTTGCGAAGCTAAATCAATGAGGTCAGTTTCGCGATTTCTGTCCTATAATCAACTCTTCTTTACTACTTTTGTTTCTTTGGCGGGTTTATTTTTTATTCTCATTTCCAGTTTTTGTCTCTCTCTCCGCTTTATTCTCTTAAATTTTTTTTTCTTCTTTCCTTACGTTGTTTGTACCCACACTAAGGTGGCCGTTTTTACGCACCAATTCCCTTTATATCGGCCGTAATTGATAAAACTCGTTTTGAGGAGTTGTTGTTGATGTTAGGATCTAGTTATCAAACTGAGCTGTTGTTTCATTTTTAACCTTATTAATGTTACTGCTAACGTATAAAATAGCTAAACATGTGGTTTAACATTTTCATGCATTACCCCAATATCGGCCACCCGGCCGATATAGAGATTTATCAATAATATACACTAGACAGCAAATAAACCGAGCCACCCGCTACCTAGGCACTCTAATTCGATTTTCTCAAAAACTAAAAAACTGACTGGTAGAGAATGCCATTGGCATTAAGTCCGCCTCTGTACTTTGTGCTTAAAGTGTTAAATAAATAAATAAAAAACCTACAATTATCAAAGTTGTACCTACAGAAAGTGCGTTTCATGGTGATTAAAATGAAAGGAAACTCATTGGGTTTAAACAATAGTTCAGTGTTTATTAAGGATTTTACAAAGAAGAGTCGTTTTCCAGTCATGACAATCGTTAGTAATGATAAAGTGAAAAAAAAAATATAGCCAAAAACAAAGATAAAATAAAAAAAAATTGATCAATGTTCCGTATTCCCTCCCCTTGCTCGGATAACTGCCAGCATCCTTGTATTCATCGACCTTACGAGCCTGACGATAAAATCTTAAGGAATTGTATTCCACTCCTCTTCAATTGCGATTCGCAGCTCTGGAAGCCTTGTTGGAGCAGGTACCCGGGCTCGAACCCGACGTTTCAGCTCATCCCATAAGTGTTCTATCGGATTCAACTCCGGGCTTCGAGCTGGCCAGTCCATCGTACGAATGCTGACGTCGCTTAGATACTGGGTCACCACATGAGCAACATGAGGCCGTGCATTATCATGCATCAATTGCATACATATCCTGTCCGATATATCCTGCGTAAGGTACCACATGGTCTGCAAGGATTTCAGTAATGTAGCGATGAGAAGTCAGTCCACGTGTACGGCCCGTCGGTTCGATGAAAACTAACGGTGTATGTGCTATTAACGAGATGCCGCCCCAGACCACACAGATCCTCCTCCATAAGCATCAGTTTCCTCGATCCAACACTGAGAATAACGTTCTCTAGGGCGACGAAATACTCTCTGACGTCGATCACTTCCATGTAGACTCACCCTGTTCTCATCAGTGAAGAGTACATTACTCCACTGCTCTAATGTCCAATCCCTATGCTCTCGAGCAAATTCAAGTCGTGCTCGACGGTTTGCTGCCGTTAATGCTGGGCCTGTTGCAGCTCTTTTTGGGGTCAGATTCCGTTCAGCAAGTCTTCTTCTGACGGTATCTGAACTTATGACCACTTGGCGTTCGTTACGCAGACTTTGTTGGACTAGAACTGCGTTGAGGTGGCGATTTTGCAGAACAGTGAGGTGGATATAACGATCATCTGCTGCTTTATGTAGCCCTAGGTCTGCCCGTACCTGGACGGCGATCGAATGCTCCAGTCTCTAGGTATCGTCTGTAAACTCGTTGCACCGAAGATCTGCTGATTCGAAGCCTTCGAGCGACTTCACGTTGCGCAATGCCTGCTTGAAGTAATGCTACAGCTTGAGCCGCTTCCTGAGGTATCCATTACTAATCGAAAAAAGTAGCAAAAACACGAATTAATTTGCAGTCATTGTATTCACCATGAAACGCACTTTTTGTAGGTATAACTTTGATAGTTGTAAGTTTTATACTTTTTGAGAAAATCGAATCACAGTTCCTAGGTAGCGGGTGGCTCGGTTTATTTGCTGACCAGTGTAGATCCCTAATCTCGCCCCCGCTATTATTTAATAAAATAGACAAATAAATGTAAAAACATGTTATCTAAAAGATACTTTGACTGTTATTCTTCACGAAAAAATAAAAGATAACACCAGGTATGTTTAATTCCCTCCAAATAGTTATCCTCGCAATGCGTCCACTCAGAGATTTGACTCGGCAATGACACCAAACGACGCACGTCCACACCTGCGCGTGCTCTTTTGCCAGCTGAACGTTCAAATATTGATGCACCCGCATCAAAATATTGGAGGTAATGCGGATGGTTATAGAGTCACTTTTTGCATTAAAACTATTATGGTTAAAGAGATATTTTTATAGTTATGTTCCATTTTCTCGAAACTGCCGATATTAGGAGGAGGCCGATAATAGGAGACTCCACCCTAGTCAAACGGACTATCATCGGCTTGTCTTTCCTGCCGCACTTTGAATGCAATGTTCGTTTATGTATGAAGCTCTGCACTTTGAGTGCAACTTAATGTTCTCTTCAGATACCTACTGTTGTAAATTTTCCGTCTTTACGTTTTTCACTTGACGATACAAGCTTTCTTTGTCCCTTCACGCCTATGTTCACAACATCAAAGTTCACAACCACAAATCCCACAACTCGGGAATTCCATTTTCTTACGCTGATCACCGCCGCTTCGAAAACGAATGAAATGAACGCAAGGCAAAAGACCCGCACGCCGCGCGGAGGAGCGGGCGGGCGACGGACGGCGAGGTAGGACTTGCGGCCGCGCCGCGCAAACTACCTACAGTTCGAGATCTTTGTAAAAAAAGAAAGATTATGTAAGCAGTTGCAATATATGCTTAATTCTGCCAGTTTTCTACTGAAACTATTTAAGAGACTAAAGTTAAACAAAAAAATGGCAGTTAAGTATTTTAATTCCATGTAAAAAATAATATAAAAAAGCAAGTGAATTAATTGCTTAATTCCTTGATAATTATGAACAATCAACTGACTAAATGCTTAAACTCTTTAAAACATACGGTTATCGATTTTGCCAAAGTCACAATTAACTCTTTTTTTAAAACCCCTAAAAATTAGTAGAAGCAACTAAAAAAAAAGCTTAATTAACGTAGCGTTAGTAACTTATTAGGGCAAGGTAAAAGTTTACCTAAGTATATCTCGGTTATTAGATTTGCTTTTATTTCAGTTCAAATTAATCACTTAGAAACAAAATTTCCAGTAAAACTATAAGCCACCTTAATTTTGCAATATACGATCACAAATAGACGTAATATTATCTAGCCAATCAGCATATAAAGAACCCCATAAGTCCGGTTATGATTTTGTGCGAACCTTCCCATACAGAACTCCGTAAAGTGATTGGCCTATTTGACTGAGAACACTTTGGATTTTTTAGGTTTAAATCCATCAGACATCCTCTTCAGATACGCTATTAATTTCGATTTTGCGTTCGATTTCTTGGGCGCTGAACACAAGATGTTCCAAATTCAAAAAGTGCGCGGCAAAGATAATTGCGGCGCACTTATAAAGAGGATTAAAAACTCATTACTGCCCGCTAAAAGTTTCTTATAGAAAACACCACCTTTGGGTGCACTTAAAGGCGAACCAAGTCGTCTTTTTCGAATAGATGGGATGAAAAAAAGTTTTCAGTGTTTTTTTGGAAGTCGATATTTGTTTTTGTAAAAAGTTTTTGCCAAAATCTGTTATCTATACTTATAATAAATATGTAGAGAGGTCAATTCTGTACATGAAATATATTTACAAAATAACTATCGGGGGGTGATTAGTGATCGATACTGATGCCAAAAATGCAATCAGTAAAATTTTTGTCTGTCTGTCTGTCTTTCTGTCTGTCTGTCTGTCTGTATGTTATTTATAGAAAAAAAAACTACTCGACGGATTTTAACGAAACTTGGTACAATTATTCTACATACTCCTGAGCAGGTAATAGTATACTTTTCATCACGCTACCATTAATAGGAGCAGAGCAGTGAAAGGAAATGTTGGGAAAACGGGAGAAGTTACTTGGTTTTTTTAGCTTCCGTCGCGTGTGCAGCCTTAATGGTTAAAGCTACATAGAAATCATGTACAACGGAAATATTCCACATACAATTATATAAAAAATATCCCAAGACAGCATATGTCTATCTTTTATAGTTGACTCACAATAACACGTGTAACTCCCGATAGCTTAGCAGTTCGGAGATTTGTTATTATTATATTTGTTTACTCTTACGTTTATAATATTCTCACTCAACCCCAATTTTGAAACTTCACGCGGGCGAAGCCGCTGGCAGAAGCTAGTTTTAAATAAAGGTGTTCATTAAAAAGAGTATGCTTCTAGCTATCTAGATATCTATCTAATAATCTATTTCTAATCCAAATCGAAAGCTCCAGGGTAATTAGCTTACAAACTACGGGGATCTCGTTAAAAGTTATGCCATGGTGACAGTATTCACTGAGCAAAGTTATGAATGCGTTTCAGAAAACTCAATTACCGTGTTGAGAAAGCTCGGAAACAATGTGTGTCGGAAACATGGCGACACATCTAGCAATACATACTGGGTGTAAACCACATCATCACGAAGCCGTCAACCAAGCATTCTGCAAAAAAAAATAAGATTATTACACGGTATCAATTTGGGTTACATCATGTCAAGAAGTCTCCATTTAAGCATAAAAAATGCATGTAGTTGAAGGCTCCGCTCTTCCCTTACATTTTAGAGATATAAAATAAATTGGCAATTAACAAAAAGAGAAAATAAATAAAAAATAAAATTTATAAAAAGTACGATAAACTGTATAAGCGTATGTGCGCATGCGTGTGTTTGTGTGTGTGCGTGTGTGTGAGTGTGAGTGGGAGTGTGAACAACACAATATTGCTACAAAATTCACATTTTATATGTTACATTTAATGACAATAAAAAGTCGTTTCCCAGCAATAAATTCTGCGTAAAGTTACTTAGTTTGATGTATATGTCACCGTAAAATTGTCAAATACGTTATATTGTAATATCTCTAGCGATATTGTAATCTATAGATGTTGGGGTGGACTGTATTGAATTAAAGATGCGGATACTTTAACACTTTTATTGGATATTAGAGATCGAAAATAGCTTATATTTGAAGCGGGGCACAAGAGTTTACACTATTAATGTTCCTTTTACATAAGGAATGTACATAACGTATTACGACGTGGGGAACGTGGGACTCATTTACTTATTAACTTGTTACGACACTAGGTAACTGATAAGAACTTATGAATCTACTTTATATCTGTGACAATCTGTCTGATATGGAGCTCTTCCTTGACTTCTTGAAGACTTCTCCTTGATTCATTATTAACTTGTTACGACACTGGGTAACTGATAAGAACTATGAATCTACTTTATATCTGTGACAATCTGTCTGATATGGAGCTCTTCCTTGACTTCTTGAAGACTTCTCCTTGATTCACTGGTTGAATGAAGTTATTACTTATTTCTACTTGTTCTTATTTGACTCGATTATCGATTAAATAATCGGTTCCCCTTACATAGATTATTACGTCATTGCAAGTTGTGGGGGCACTATTGCGTCTTTCTGGGACCTTTAATCAATCATAGCCCGTGAAAATGGACTTTCCCATTAGCTGATGCAATAGTTTAACTTATTGCGTAATATCTCCCTTTGGACAAGTACTGACTTGACCAATATCCCCTCCACAAAAGCTGATGCAACATCGCAAATCATTGCGTAAGGCTTAAGGCCTTTTAGTATATAATAGTTCGGGGGTAGACAGACATAGAGGTCCCCGTTATTTTCCTAAAAACTACTTATACTAGGGTTACATTTTGTGAAGGGCTCGTCGTCCGTTACATCTCTCCCCCCGGCGTAGCCTGCGCAGCCTTCTCTTCCTTTTGTAGAACGACGAGCTTGCTGACCGGACGCTTGAAGACGCCGGTCCTCGTTCTCACGTCGACTACTCTGATGCCGCCGTCAGGTCCCGGGTAGATGTTCTCGACGACTCCCAGTGGCCACACGTTTCGTGGCAGGGTGCTGTCGGCGATGATGACGACGTCGCCGATCTCCGGCGGTTGGCGTTTGCTCTGCGGCTCGCCGCGGGGTACCAGCGTAGGGAGATACTCCCGCAGCCAGCGTCGCCAAAAGTGATCGGCAAGGGCCTGGCTGGCCCGCCAAGCACGTCGGTCGGCCTCGTCACAAGGCCCTGTTGAGGGTAGGCCCGTGGAGGATCCCAACAAAAAGTGGTTGGGGGTGAGGGCCTCCGGATCGGTGGGGTTCACGCTAACGTGAGTCAGAGGGCGTGCGTTGATGGCGAACTCCGCTTCGGTAAGCAGAGTCAACAGCACCTCTTCAGCAGGCGCCCTTTCGCGCAGAGTTGCAGCGAGGGCAGTCTTTACGGAGCGTACCAGCCGTTCCCACGCACCGCCCTGATTGGGTGCGCCGGGAGGGATGAACCGCCACTCCATTCGGTGCAGTAGTCCCTCTTCTTGCAGTGCCGGTGCCCACTCCGCATAAGCCGCTCGCAGTTCTTGATCTGCTCCTCTGAAATTAGTTCCGTTATCGGAATACATGAGCCGCGGCCAGCCGCGGCGCGCAGCCATCCTTCTCAGCGCCATAATGGCTGAGTCTGTTGACAATGTTGCGACGAGCTCAAGATGCACGGCGCGGGAGGTGAGGCACGTAAACAGTGCGCCCCATCGCTTCTCTCGGCGCCGGCCCACCTTAACCATCATGGGCCCGAAATAGTCCACACCACAGTTGGTGAACGGGCGATGGAAGGGGTCCAGGCGGGCGCGTGGCAGGTCTCCCGTGGCCGGCGGCTGCGGCGTTGCTCGCAGTCTCCGGCAGTATGCGCAGGCCTTTTCAATGGCTCGCACCGTGGGTCGCAGGTGGATGATCCAATAGCGTTGCCGTAAGTCGTTGGTAACTCGTTCCCTGTTGGCATGCCCAGCGGCGCAATGCTCGCGCATTACAATTAACTTACTCACTCGGTGGCGACCATCCAAAATGATAGGTCGCTTGGCCTCCACAGGCGCGCTAGAGGCTTCAATTCGTCCTCGCACGCGTAATAGGCCGTCTTCCAATACGGGGTCCAGTCTGTACAGCCGACTCGTCCTGGGGACGGGGCGAGCAGACTGGATTCTCTTCAACTCTTCGGCGAAGCTGTCCTGCTGTGCTTTCAGCAGGAGCTCCCTTTCGGCGCGTTCAATGTGCCGATGTTTGAGTTGAGGCGAGACGCGGCGGCACGCATCAATAAATGCGAGCACGCGCGCGGCAGCGCGTACCAGCGTCTCGTACTTGGAGAAGCGGGCAGGATCGGGCAGCCAGCTGTCTCGTTCAGGGGCCGGCACAATGTGCAGGACCTCCTCTTCGTTTTCTTCCGACGCCGGCGTCCCGGGCCAGTCCTCCTCCAATAGACGGAGGAAACCCGGCCCGCGGAACCAGCGGTCGGTTGCGCAGATCGGCGCATTGGTGAGTCGGGTAGCGTCGTCCGCCACGTTGTGCTCCGTGGGCACCCAGCGCCATTCTTCTTTGCTGGTGAGCTCGGCGATTTCTCCGAGTCTGTGCGCGACGAACGGCGTGTACCTCTTCATGTCGTGATGGATCCAGTGGATCACCGTAGAGGAGTCCGACCAATAAGTCGTACTGTTGACCTCGATGCGGTGTTCCTTCTTGATGGTGTCGGCGAGTCGGGCTCCTATCACCGCTGCCTGCAGCTCCAGACGTGGTATTGTCTGGGCTCGCCGCGGTGCTACTTTTGCCTTGGCCGCGACCAGCACGACGTCGATGGTCCCATCCTTGTTTGTTGCTCTCCAGTATGCTACCGTTGCGTACGCTTGTTCGCTTGCGTCGCACAGCACGTGCAGTTCGATGCGCTGTGTTTTCTTCTTAAGGTAGCACCTGGGTAGCCGCAGTCTGTTTACTTCCTCCAATTGACCTAGCCAGGCCGCGAAGAGCTCGTTCTCTTCCTCCGGAATGGGCATGTCCCACGTTGTTTGTAGGCGCCACAGGCTCTGGAGTACTATCTTCGCTCGTACTGTGAAGTGACTCAGCAGTCCTAGCGGGTCGTAGATGGACATCACTGCGCTCAGTGCCTCCCTCTTGGTGGGAGCACGAGTTCGTTCTCTTACTTCAGACGGCACTCGGTTCATGGATGTATTAAACCCGAGTTCGTCTCGTTCTGCGTTCCAGTACAGCCCGAGTATCTTGCTCTCAGGTTGCTCCCCTCCTAGTTGTGTCGGGGCGGTGGCGTGGAGTGTCTGGGGCACGTCGCGCAAAACCGTCGCGTCGCTGGAGCTCCAACCTCGTAGCGTGAAGCCGGCGGTCGCGTGCACCTTTCTAGTTTCATCAACTGTCTTCCACGCCTCCTCTGGATCGCTGTAACTTGCCACCAAGTCGTCCATGTAATGGTTCTTGGTTATGGCCTCTAAGGCCCTGGGATACTCTCTGCCGTGAAGCTCCGCGTTGTAATCCCGGACGTAATGAGCCATATACGGGGAACTGGCTGCTCCGAAGATCATGCTTCTCATCTTGTAGTGACGCGGGGCCGACGTCCTGTTTTGGTCTCTCCACAGGAACTGCTGAGCTGGTTGGTCTTGCTGCCTTATTCTCACCCGCAGGAACATCTCCTGTATGTCCGCGGTGACTGCCACTGCCCGCTCTCGGAACCGGAATACTATGCCCGGCAGGGACTGCAGTAGGTCTGGACCTTCCAGTAGCTCGTCGTTGAGACATTTTCCATAGCTCGTTGCCGCCGCGTCGAAGACTAGTCGCTGTTTCCCAGGCTTGTTTGGATTCTGTACAGCGAAGTGAGGCAGGTACCAGCAGACGGGGTTATCCTTTTTTGTTCCGTCGCATGGCATCGCGTATCCTTTGTCCAACAGGTTCTTGACCTGTGTGGCGTACTGCACGGCAAAGTCCGGTGACGCATCCATTTTCTGTTCGATCTTCTTCAGTCGTCTCAGCGCTGCTCCGTAGCTTGGTGGCATGACCACGTTGTCAGTCCGCCACGGCAGCCCCACCTCGTAGCCTTCGTCGATCTTCTTGATCGTCCTTTTCACGATGGTCGTCGCCCGCTGGTCCGCTTCGTTCACGCGGGGTCTCTTGGCGACGCCCAAGGCTTCTATTTTGAAGTGTGCTTCGACTAGATCGTGCAGTTGCTCGTCTCCTCTCCCGGTCTCGATGACGTGCAGTATGTCTTCTTTTTGTGTGATAACGCTTCGTGGTGCTGTTCCGTGCACCACCCATCCCAACTCCGTTCGTGAGGCGGCTGGCTGATCGCGGCCACCGACTCGTAGTTCCCTGGTCACTATGCACTCCCAATGGTCTGTGCCCACCAAGAGTCCTGGACGAGCTTGTTCGTAACAAACCTCCTCTCTGGGCAGGTCTCGCAGGTGCTTGTGATTCAGCAGGTTGTCTGGGATGGATTGTTGGTGGAGCCTCAAGTCCTTGATGGTCCTTGCTCGAAGCTCGTGTGACTGACCGTCCTTCCGGATGCTCCTAACCTGCACCCGTACCGCTCTGCTCTCCTGCACTTCCGAAGACATGTTCACGCCGCGTATGTGTAGCGGGCGTGAGGTCCCTTCAGCTCCTATTCTGGTCGCCAGGTCTTGATCAATGAGGGTGACGGTCGCTCCTTCATCGAACAATGCGTACGTCATTACCTCCCCCCGTGACCCGGTGACTATGATGGGGCACATCTTCAGCAGTACCTTCTTCTGGTCGGCCGCGAACTTGGTCGCCACCGACAGCACCGCTTCTTCCTTGCTGGGCTCTGCGGTAACCTTCACGGTCGTCACTTCTTCCTTGGTGCCTTCCCTCTCTTCGTGGAGGGAGGCGTGATGAGGCCGGCGGCATTGGCCTAAGCCGCACGGCTTCGCCTTACATCTATATCGCCCATGTTTACTTTCGACACATCTAAAACATATGCCGTTGGCTCTGACATACTCCCATCGCTTCTTGACGCTCATCTCCTTGTATTTGGGACACTTATGTAATACGTGATCTTGTTTACAGTTAGGACACCGACCTTTTTCTTCTTGGCTCTCGACGGCTGTGTAGACGGGGGTAGCTCTCTTCTTTGCTGTCACTGGTTGTCTGGTTTCCTTCTTCTGGTTGGCGGGCGCGGCGCCAGTGGGCGGGGCGTAGGCGTATCGTAACGCCCTATCCGCTTCCCGCATCAGGAAACGAGACAGCATAACTATCTCCGGCTCCGTTTTGTCGTCGTTCTCGAAGGCGAAGTCGCACCATTTCGACTTCATATGTTGGCTCAACTTGTCCAGCACTTCGCTAGTCAGTACTGGGTTGTGTAGGTATCCTCCTCGGTCGACTGCTTTGATCACGCATACCGCGTTTTGCACCTTGATGGCGAAGTTGTTTAAGTCCGAGGCTGATGCCATGGGCTTCGTCATCTTCTTCATATCTTCGATGGCGCGAGCGATGAGTGCCTCTGGTCGTCCGAAGCATTGCTCGAGTGTCCTCATGATGGCCTCTGGATCAGTGGCAGTATGTAGGAGGCCGGACACCGCCTCCCTTGCCTCTCCCTTGAGACAGCTCCTTAATCGCTGTATGTTCTCAGCAGGCGATATACTGTACATGTTGGTAGTGTCGTTCACGGCCGCCCTAAACGGCAGCCACTCGTTCACACTACCGGAGAACACCGGTAAATCCGTATGCCGTAATCGGGGTCTTGCCATCCTTTCTAAGGTCGTTGCCAAGTTATCGATGCTGTTCCTGTGCTTCGTTGATGCCGGCGACCTTCCCCGTGGCAAGTCGAATTTAATATGTCTTGGGTCCTCCCGGGGGGGGCCTTGGTCCCCCTCCCCCCGTGGTCTGAGGGGGTTCGTTTGAAGCCATTCATCCACTTTACTGTGATGGCTTTCCTCCTGAGTGATGAGGGGCTCATCCTGCAGGCTGTCCTGTTCATCCTCTAGGACAGATACTTGGGCGGCTAATCTTCTCTTGACCAGGTCCTCATCCAGGTCGAGAGACTTCTTCCGGATGGCGGCAAGCTTCTCTGCTGCTTCCAATTCGGCTAGCCTTATGCGCGTTGTAATACTGTTGGTTGACCTCTGTGACCTCTGTGACCTCTGTGACCTATGTGACCTCACCGATTGGGTGGGTGACCTCGTCCTTTGTTCCTGTTCTTCACTCAAAAGAAGTCCTGACGATGGTCCTGCTAAGGTCGTGTCTGCTGTCGTAAGGGGCGCGGTAGTTGGTCGTGAAGATATAATATTTTGCTCACTTGTCACTGCCGGTGACAAGGGTGGGTTTATTGAAATCCTCCGTAGTCTCTCTCTTCGAATCCGTTCCGCTTCCTGGCGTAGAACTGCCTCTCTATGCTCGTCTGCCCTCTCCTGCAGGGCCCGCCTCCGGTCCTCAGCTTCTGCAGCATCACCCTGGCTTCGGGTGACCACCATTGTCCGAGATGGTACGCTACAGGTTGACTTTAAGCGGGGAGAAAGATGCGCGACAGTCCTATCCTGTGGTTTTGGACTTCACCAGATTCGTCCACTACGACGTTCACTTAGCTGCACTTCGACGCTTTTATTATATCACGACTATTCCTCTATTTACCGCGACGGCACTATTACATACTTGTGACGGCACTATATACTTGTGACGGCACTATAACTTACGACGGCTCTATGTACCATACGGCACTATATAGTCACGGCGGCAATACGTTATCAACGGGCGTGCGCTATGTTATATAACGCGCGCTTGTATATGACGCGTAACTATTTATTCACAACACGGTCACTTCTATATGTTTTATAACAATATATCCGTTAGTATTTCATTCCACAACGCGAATCGAGTCAATTTACTTTTTAATATTCACTTATGAGTCCCACTATTCTGCTTACCCCTTTATTAACGCGCACTATGATTGCGATTTAATACACAGAATATCGCTTATGAATCCTGTTATTCTGCTTACCCCTTTAAACGCGCACTTATGATCGCGATTTAATACAGAATATCGCTTATGAATCCTGTTATTCTGCTTACCCTTTTTTACCGCGCACTTATGATCGCGATTTTGGCACACAGAATATCACTTTTCTTATCACGGAACTTTATTTACGCACGATATTTATAAAGTTAATTTCGTTCAGTACTTACAGTTTTATGTGCCCGCTTATAACACTTTATTACGCGCTATGTATTATACCGGCACTTTTCGCTATTTTTAACTAGATCTGAAGGACCAAAATGTTGGAACTTCACTGCTTACCCGTCTCGAACGGACCAAATGTTAAGCTTGGTCTTCACTGTTCATATATCCGGCTCGAATGGACCAAATGTTGGGGTGGACTGTATTGAATTAAAGATGCGGATACTTTAACACTTTTATTGGATATTAGAGATCGAAAATAGCTTATATTTGAAGCGGGGCACAAGAGTTTACACTATTAATGTTCCTTTTACATAAGGAATGTACATAACGTATTACGACGTGGGGAACGTGGGACTCATTTACTTATTAACTTGTTACGACACTAGGTAACTGATAAGAACTTATGAATCTACTTTATATCTGTGACAATCTGTCTGATATGGAGCTCTTCCTTGACTTCTTGAAGACTTCTCCTTGATTCATTATTAACTTGTTACGACACTGGGTAACTGATAAGAACTATGAATCTACTTTATATCTGTGACAATCTGTCTGATATGGAGCTCTTCCTTGACTTCTTGAAGACTTCTCCTTGATTCACTGGTTGAATGAAGTTATTACTTATTTCTACTTGTTCTTATTTGACTCGATTATCGATTAAATAATCGGTTCCCCTTACATAGATTATTACGTCATTGCAAGTTGTGGGGGCACTATTGCGTCTTTCTGGGACCTTTAATCAATCATAGCCCGTGAAAATGGACTTTCCCATTAGCTGATGCAATAGTTTAACTTATTGCGTAATATCTCCCTTTGGACAAGTACTGACTTGACCAATATCCCCTCCACAAAAGCTGATGCAACATCGCAAATCATTGCGTAAGGCTTAAGGCCTTTTAGTATATAATAGTTCGGGGGTAGACAGACATAGAGGTCCCCGTTATTTTCCTAAAAACTACTTATACTAGGGTTACATTTTGTGAAGGGCTCGTCGTCCGTTACAATAGAATTAATGTCAAACGAACATGCTGCTTACAAGAAAAACATTATTTTTCGTGAAATGCATGCGATGGTAGTCAACTCACGCGGTGTGGAGGGAAGGAGGGGTCTCCCTTGCCCAGTGGTAGCACTCTCATGAAAAGATACTGTACCATTTCTGAGAAATACCGATTACATAATATAACCCAACCTAAAAACACTTTATATTCCCCTAAAAAGCGTAGTCGACGGAGCCTGAGACGGATATTTCCAAGTGCAAGGTTTAAAGGAACCTAACTAACCTAAAGGGGGGGGGGGTACTTCCGTAAGTTCAGTCAACAATAATTCGAGAGTTTACAATATCCCTAGAGAGAAACACGTTATATTGTAATATAAAGTATATTGTAATATAACATGTTTGACAATTTTACGGTGACACATACGAGTACATCAAACTAAGTAACTTTACGCAGAAATTATTGCTGGGAAACGACTTTTTATTGACATATAAAATGTGAATTTTGTAGCGACATTGTGTTGTTTACACTCTTTCTTTAAAGTCTGTTTTTGGAAGTGAGGCTTTTTAAATGGCTGTCAGTCTCACATACTATTTCTTTATTTGTTTATCATAGCTGTAAGTCTTCCATAGTTAATAAATAAATAAAGCCATCCCTGAATTGATCGATCTAATCATTTCACAGTAAATCTGTGATACTATTACTGCCCCTACCTACCACTTAGACACTAATCGTATGACGGTTTAGCACTTATGTATTTCTACCTACCTATATGAACATATATGTACGGTAACTTGCTAAAGCTAGCAGTTAGCTTACCGTCTCAATCGGCTATTCCCTGGCTAAGTGATCTGTGGCTTAACTTAACAGTGTAGCCTAGTATAGTGGTTTAGGTATAGTATAGTAGAAATTAATCCTTCATTTTGTAGTAGGTCTAAAATGGTCACTTTAGCAGAATTATTATTAGGATTATAATACGAATCACGTTAAAATTCTTTAAATTGTCGTAGACGAAGTTCATCATCTGGCCAGCCTTTGTCCTACTACCATTTATTTTTTTTGGGATGGGAAATCATTAAATAACTTCTCTCACTCTGGGCGGAACGGGAGGCGGAGTGTCAGACTTTTACTGACTAAAACCCACCCATCCTTCCTCGTCCTTTAAGTTCCGGGGCCACGGTATCTCTTTCGAACAGTCCCGCAACACCGGCAGGCAGCAAAAAGTCCTGGGTTTGATTCCGGGTCGAGCAAAGTATGTACTGTGACACTTCGCTCAGCTTTGGGTTCACGTAAGTTCACGCCGATGCGACGGCGACGTGTAAGCACGGCTCGTTTTGCGTAAATGGTAGCGTTTAATAGCTACTTTGCTTAGGTCCATGTTCACCAAAAGATGACCGTCTGATTATCTAAAAACAGCTTTCACTATGACATGTTCCCATACAAAAATGTCTGTTAAACAGCTGTTTTTAGATAACCAGAGCGTCATCTTTTTGGTGAACATGGACCTTAGTCTACCCGGCCTTAACAAAACGATTTTTTTATCGAAATTAATTGTGTACACTACAAAGAGGAAACAATTGGTTTTTTGTTTGTTTGTTACGATTTAACTCAAGAAGTATTCAACCGATTAAATTTTTACATCACTAGAAAGCTCCATCTTTACCGAGTAACATGACTCCGCTACTGAATGACGAAGTTTGAAATGTTAAATTATATTGATATCAGCCGAGCTATCAAAATTTTTGCGAACGAAGTTATGGGCGAAATGCTACTTGGTTTGGGTGGTTGGTAAAAAACACCTTGTCAATTCATATTCACAAGGTTTTTTTTTTTTAATATAGCTAACATGAGCTAGCTCTTGTCAATACATTTTTTATTCTACATCGTACTTGGAAACCTTCTACTTGCGCTTCTTTGTGACAAGTTTTGATTGAAGAAGATTTTTACTTTAAACACCTCCACGACCCCCATACTATTCAGAGAAACGACGTATTTTTAGGGTGGAATATCATGTTTTTCGATAGAACTCCATGTAACGCACTCAAAACATTGTGCATTGTGGATTGAATACTACGGGGGTCATGGAGTTGTTTAAAGTAAAAATCTCCAATTAAAACTTGTCAAAAAGGAGCGCAACTAGAATGTTTCCAAATAAGATGCAGAACAAAAAAATGATCGCAATGACGGGGGAAACAAGTGCCTTTCGGCTTCGTGAAGAGGTTTTAACACCTTTTATTTATGCGACAAACAATGTACAAACATGTACATGAAGTCTTAAAAAATTGGTTTTAACTCAAACTCAAATAATTTATTTCAACTAGACCATTACGGCACTTTTGAATATCGATAAAACGAAAAAAAAGAAGCTACAGTCACAGACACAAGACATAATAACTTGAGAAAGTACTGTAGTTGCCCATTCCCTAGCGTAGATCTTTAAGGAGAAGAACGGGCAAAAAACTCCATGGACAGTCTTTTCAATCAAAAATGTTGTTACAAAATCATGGTTACATCTGTCATGTTGAGATTATACATAACTTAAGAGACTTTAATGCTAAACTAGCTGACCCACGCAACTTCGTCTGCGTGACATAAGAGAGAAAAACGAAAGGAAAAAAACGTCCCCGTTTTTGCAACATTTTTCATTCCTGCTCCGCTGCTAATTATTGTAGCGTGATGTTATATAGCCTAAAGCCTTCCTCGATAAATGGACTATCCAACACAAAAATAATTTTTCAATTCGAGCCGGTAGTTCCTGAGATTAGCGCGTTCAACCAAGCAAACAAACAAACAAACTCTTCTGCTTTATAATATTACTAGCTGTTGCCCGCGACTTCGTTCGCGTGAAAATATTGATGGGTCATGTGTGAGACTGCATCGTTGTTCGAGTTGTCGCAAGCGCTACTGAGCATGAGGTCCTGGGTTCGATTTGCGGGACGGGCAAAGTGTTATTGTATTATTTGTGCCCGGTTGATGGGATTAAGCTAAATGTGCGAAATGTGGGTGTAGGATTAGATACACCAGGGGAGGGGCCCGCAAGGGCCGAAGCCTGCCGGCCGGGGTTTCGGGCCTGTTCGAAAGATACCGCGGCCCCGGAACATAAAGGGCGAGGATGGAACATGGATGGGTTTTAGTCAGTAAGAGTCTGACACTCCCTCCCGCTCCGCCCAGAGTGGGAGAAGTCATTTGATAATTTCCCATCCTAAAATACCTAACAGTGGCGCAGGGTGAAAATAGTGTCAGGGGAAGCCGTAAAAAAAAAGGGAAAACTGTTATTTTTGCTTCTGTTAACTTTTTCCCCATGTTAATTTTGACCTCATTTTCACTATCAGCGACACCAAAAACCACGGAAACGACACCCATGATTAAAAATCCTAAAACTTTCGTCGGCGCCATTTCTGATTTCATCTTCATTCATCAAAAGTAAGATCAGAAATGCAGAAGAGAAAAAAAAAACAGAAATCTACAAAAAAAATCTAGTTGGTATCAAATACGATATCGACAATTACTCATTCTATCTCGTTTTACTATACATAATTTATTTATTTATTTATTTTATTTATTTATTTAAACAACACATACAACTATTATTACAGGTACCTACCTAATACAATAGAGCAGTTATATTTAAAGTTAAATTATTTATGTTTTAAATAAATTGATTATTTTGACAAACTAAAGTAATTGCGCAAAATGCGGCCCGTGTGAATTCGCTCAGTGTACAATTGAAGCAATCAATCTGTTGTGACACCATATTGAGTGCACGCAGCGCGCGCGTGAGCGGCGCGTGCTGCAGCAAGTTGGTGCGAGCGGGCGGCACCCACAGGAGCGGCGGCTGCCATACTTTCTTTTTCTGCTCCTGCCGTAAGTCCATAATCTTCGGCTTACCTAGGTCCCTACAAAACGGTAAGTACTGCCAGCCGCGAAGTCACGTGTGCTATTAACTTGTGTCGGCCTATACTATTAACTTGCACTGCCGGTCTCTCCTGCTGCTGTTATTCCTGAACGAATGAACAACTACAATGCAAAACTTCATCCCCCCTTTTACCCCTTTGTGGGTTGAAATAAAAAAAACCAACGACTTACTAACTTCGATACTTTTTGGTGACTCAAAAAATAAAAACTTTAATTAAAAACAAAATTTTACTCTTTTTTCACTTCTCAAGGGTTGAAATTCTAATAAAACCGTTGCGTCAGCTTCCAATCATAAGCCCAGATAACAAATTTTGTACTTTTTACGTCGAAAATTAAGGATTTTTCACATTCAATTTCATCCCCTTTATAACCCTTCGGGGTAGAAGTTATCAAAAACGCTGAAACACGTATAAAATAATTTTCAATCGTCAGCCTAAACACAAAATTAGAAGATCCTAACTTTAAAACTGACGGACTTTCATATAAGCTTCCATCCCCTATTTTATCCCCTTGGGGGTAGAATTGATCAAAATCCTTTCTTAGCGGATGCCTACGTCATAACATCTACCTGCATGCCAAATTTCAGCCCGATCCGTCCAGTGGTTCGGGTCACCTTTGAATTATATATATTTAGATAGTATAGATTCGTTACTAACGCTACGTTTTTGCTAGGTTGCCTCACAAAATCGACTGCAGACTCCTCCGCCGGAATACCCACTTAAATTATGTCAATTACGGAAGCCCGTGATGTAGGAGTATCTTGATCAACCGCCTCCGTAGGAAGTATCGTTAGCCAGAGGCCCGCGTTTTAGAGTAGCTCTCTACGTTAAATCGAATTAAAAGGCCTTAGGACGGTGGTGGTATTTATGGATTTTACAATATTTATTTATTTTTGCTTGTTATATTGTGTTGTTTCAGCGGGGCAATTGCGTTCCACAATCACATTTTAAATACTTATTCATCATCAACATTCTCTTGTTCTTCTTCCAATTCATTCAAGAGCAGCGCAGTATATCTCCATCTTCCATACTTCACTATTTTTCGTCATCTCATCAGACACTTCTTTTTTTTTCATTTTCAATGCTTATTAAATAAATAAATAAATATTGCTGGACATTACACAGCACCATCTAGTGCCACACTAAGCAAGGCTTGTGTCGTGGTCACCAGACAGTTGATATACTACATGTATACTTTTTGTTGGTAAATACATAGTTATTATACATATAAACATCCATGACTCGGAAACAAATGTCCATGCTCATCACACAAACATTTGCTACTACCAGAATTCGAATCCGGGACCCTAAGAACGTAAGGCAGCCTCAGTACCGCAGCGCCATTCGGGTCGTATTAATTTGATTATCTTACATTAAAACATACATATTGTTTTGTATAACGGGCTGGTGTCCGCAACTCCACGTGTTATTGCGTATTTGGGAAGACATACATGAACAAGAATTTGTGTGGTACAACTATAAATCCAACTACTGAAAAATCACGGTCAAATTAATTACGGGGCTGGTTTTGTTTGTTGAAGTCGGTCAATAGCCTACGGTACTCGGGCTATAATAATTGATTCGATTGATCGATTGACACCTTGTTCATCAAAATCGGATGAATAATTTAGGAGCTAAGGAGGAACATACGTCACGTGAAATCATAACCCCACCAAAAGGCTTAGCCGCAGTCGGGTATCAAAATAGATGTAAGATTCACGGGATCGGTGAAAGTGGCAACACTTGGGGGAAGCCTATGTCCAGCAGTGAACGTCTTCCGGCTGAAATGATGATGACGATCTGAAAAAACATTTATTCAAAAATAAAATTAGAAGCTATGCATTACGAATTTCCGTCAAATTGTGCAGATAGTGATAGAAAAGTGTGATACGCTATTTGTCACCAAATAGGCTTGACTAATAAAACTTATGTGTCTGATTGCAAATAGACTTTACAAACCACATGGAAAAGTAAATAAGAACTGTCTGCTCGGTGTAGTGGTCTTTGGTTTGCTGTGTGCGGGGTCCTAGGTTTGAAACCAGAGTAGCCAAGCTGTATATTGAGTTACTAGCTGACCCACGCAACTTCGTCTGCGTCACATAAGAGAGAAAAAAAAGGAAAAAAAATCCCCGTTTTTCCAACATTTTTCATTCCTGCTCCGCTCCTAATGGTCGTAGCGTGATGTTATATGACCTAAAGCCTTCCTCGATAAATGGACTATCCAACACAAAAAGTATTTTTCAATTTGAACCAGTACTTCGTGAGATTAGCGCGTTCAACCAAACAAACAAACACACTCTTCTGCTTTATAATATTAGTATAGATTCCTTCAGAAATTTCAATGTTGTATTGCCTCCCACTAGGTGAACCGATGATCTGGTGAAGGTTGTGGGAATACGTTGGATGCGAGTCGCACGGGACCGGTTTATGAAAATCTCAATCTAGTGCTCTTAACTGACTATAATTTCGTTTTCTTGTCAAAAGACAAGAATAAATCTTTTCGAGCAAAGCTTTACAGTATTTCGAATTGACAATATCTTTTACTGTAAGACCTAACAAAACAATTCTTCACTAGCAACGCAAAGTTTCAATAAAGGACACTACCAGTTCAAACTCGTCTCGCAAATATTGAGCATAGTTTCGGAAACGACACCCGCCCGAACAAGCAAGTGTACACGCTCGGCATCCTCTCCAGCTTCCATTGTGTAACCTGCCCCTACATCTTGCAACTTGCATGCACACACAATGAGAACTCGCCTTTATTTTGAGACGATAGAACCTGACTTTGAAGGGGATTATCGGAAATCTCATACACCACCACAAGGCGGTAGGAAACTATGTAGTTCCATGTACACGGTGTATACTACACGGATAGGTGTACCTACCGTTAGTAGTTGATACATACGACCGTCGACAGCTCGTTTCCCGGTAGTATATAAACCTGAGTATTGATTTTTTCATTTTACATAGATGCCTATGTATTTACATTCGAGCATGAACTGTCCGTAAAACGATGAGCCCCGAAACTGTTTCATTTTTCAGCTCCGTAAATGGAACTGAAACAGCCACTGTCTATATTTCAGTTTTTTGTTCGGCTGAAATCTCCTATTACGTTTGTCGGGGCTTTAAGTCAGGAATGTTACAGGAATTTGCTTTATTAAAACTATCATTGTTCCTACGTACACGTTTTATCCGGTCGTTCGCGATCTCTTTGTTGTTATCTCTTTGTTTACTTTATGAATCCTGTAGCACAATATATAGGTCATGTCAGGTGTAACTACAGCTTAAGAACTAAGACGTCTGCGCGTCTATCTAATTCGAGAGACAATGGACTGCAGGACATTGATTACGCGTTAGACGTATCTATTGTTTTGTTTACATTCAAACCGATCTGTAGCTCTAATTAAGCGACGTCGGCACCTTGAGACGAGGCATGTAGCTCCACCTGAGCGGCAGATGCGGCGCAGCTGCCGGCCGGGCTAGTCCTCTCGCCCCGCGCCCCCCGCGGCCCTCCGCCCCCCGACCCCCGCCTCCCGCGGTCCGCGCAATCGCGGCTAACAGTTTTATTTCCCCGAATAAACTTTATCAAACAAAGCGAGCGTGCCCCGCGCGCCCTGCATCTGCTCGCCCAGCTGTTCCCGCTGCAGCTGACCTTGCCGTCCCGCTCTAACGCGCGCTCCGCCCCACCGCCAGACAAGGATAGCAAGTATCGCTGTAATCGTGGGCCCTTCAATTCCCAGTGCATAGCTCATTCGCAGTTTGTATTCCGTTGCCGTCGGGCAAACCGATAATGCTGAACAAGCGTAAGCGTGAGGCCACGACCGCCGCCGCCAGCGAGTCGGACGGTGACAATGACTACCGCGACCGGCGCGCTAAGAAGCCACGTGTTCCTAGGCGCTCGCACAGTGAGCCGCTGAGGAACGAGTCGGTGCCTGCTGAGAAACGCGAGGCGCTTAGGCGTTTGTTTGGAAGAATTTGCGCCGTCGACTTGGAGCAAAACCAGCAGCCGAACTTGGAGGAGGATCGGTACGATGACTTGCTGTCTGCGGAGGACGAGGCTGCTCTGGTGGAGGAAGTGCCGGCCGACATGGATCCTGAACAACTAGGATTCTTGGTGTGCGCTCAGGAGACTCTGCGCTTCTTGAACGGGCTCGGCATAACGTACCAGAACCCGGTGTTCAACCATCTTCGCCTGCGCCTGCTGCAGGGGATCAGCGAGATTGGGGTTGCCTGAGCATTGCTGGGCCCTGAGCCCACCCGCAACTAAGCTCTGATCTCTTCGTTTCGGACCACTTCGTTTCGGACCACTATCCTCGTGTGTTTCTTTGACCCTGTGACCCCCGTGACGTCTTATCCGGAGTTGTATCCTATCTTCTTGTTCGGGAAATGGCAAAAGCCAGTCAAAATAAAAACTCTATACATATTGTGGCGTTTCAAAGCAACAGGTGTCCCGCTTGGGAATTCTAGTCACTATCTAGTCAAATTTATGTTAAGAAAATTTTAATCTATGAATGTCTAACGATTGAAATAAATCGTCATATATAAAATTGGTGTTTAATTGTTTATCTCCTTTTTACGTTCGTTTAAACACGCTAACTTATTTAAATCATTAAATTAGAATCAAGTTGACAGCAAGGAGTCAAAAGTAATTCAAAAGAGGCTAGATAATACAAAAAAAAAACTTGTTCAGTACAAGTTTTATTTCCACGACATTTCTTTGTTCTATTTTCAAAATGAGCGAATATTAATTTGACTTTATTTCTTTGTTTCATACCTAGGTTCTGAGCTCACTTTGATTTCACAAATTCATATCACATACACTCGTTATATAAAGTCAAGCATTCATTTAATGAATAGTGGCTTAGCAGTAGAGCGAATCACACGAATGCTTCACATTTTATATAATTCACCGGCGGTGAAACACTGTTTTTAATTCTCTTTGCTTCCAATTAAAAAAGTCCTTTCAAAACTGACATATTTTTAGAGAACTGTGAATAAAGACACAACACTAGCTGTTTTTAATTATCTTTGCTTCCAATTAAAAAAGTCCTTTCAAAACTGACATATTTTTATAGAACTGTGAATAAAGACACACACTTATCGAGTAAAAATAAATAGATACTCAGTAAAATAAAACTTTTACAATAAAAAATACTTGTTTTTTACTCCTTTCACCAGTCTGCGCGATAGGAAAGAGAGGATTATTATTAATTGGGTCACCCCATAACATAGGGGATATAATAATACAACTTATAGAAATCCAAGGGTGCACGGTAGCACCTGCTTTACCCACCAACCTTGGCCATAACGGTTGAGTATATCAAAGTTCAATAAACCTCAATTTGATAGATAAGAAGACAGGCAGAGGTTGGAAAGCAGCATTAAAGTGTAAGTATACACGGATAAGTAGGTAAGTAAGTATCTAAAGGGTGTAAAAGACTTTCAACAAAGCCGAAAGTTACTTATTTTCTCCATCATTACAATCATATTTTGTTCTACACCATACCTGGGAACCTTCTAGTAACGGAGATATTGCGGGTCAAAGTCACAACTTTGTTACAAGTTTTTTTTTTTAATTAAGCACATGTTTTGAACTTAAAATTTTACTTTAAACATCTCCACGACCCTCACCGTATTCAATCAATCCATCAGTACAATGTTTTGAGTGCATTACATTGAATTTTACCGTTAAACGCCAAAATAAAAATGACCGATGGATGCATGGTGGGCTAATAAATGCCTTTTCTTTCTTTCTTTGTTTATTTAATATTTTTGCGTAGGGTTACTTAGTATAATGTACAGAATGCTTGGTTAAAGGCTTCATGATAAGTTGGTTTACATCCTGCATAGTGAAATAAAGCTATTCGTATCTCACATTCTCTGGAAATGCTATTATCTAGCCCAGATAAAGGATGAAACCGACAATAATCATGAATCTTTATTTATCTCAACATCAAGAATTATTTTTTATTAAATTGTTCGCTGGTTCCTCAAAACGTGTCTAAGTAGAAAGGTCCTGGTGTACATTCACGAGCACCAATATGTATACACTTTCCTTAATATTATAGCTATTTTCGCGAGAAATAACGATTGCAACTAGGAGATATGATCTTTTTCATAAAAATATGAGTTCCAGAATACTATGTCCGTTATAACATGAAATTTTAATCAGAACAGTAGGAGAAACACAGTTTTAAAAATTCTTAAGTGTTTACATATTATTAGACGTGACTGTACAGATCACCTCTTCAGCTTAGAAATTAAATACTAACGGACGTCACTTGGTTTCACCCGCGTAGTACCCATTCCTAGAGTACGGTGATAAAAATATATAGTCTATGTTGCTCGCTGATAATTTAGCTATCCATTGGTGAAAGAATTTCAAATATAGTTCTAGTAGTTTTGAGTAAATATTTATAAAAAGGAAAGATTTGTACTTCACAAATCTTTCATCTTCATAAATATGGGTTTAAAGAAACTTTACTCTCAATAAAGACAAGAGTTGCCACTGGAGTCACTTGAGAACAATACCGAAATATAAATATGTCACCGTAATATTGTCAAACACGTTATATGACAATATAACGTGTTTCTCTCTAGCGATATTGTAAACTCTCGAAATATTGTCAACTGAACATACCTATTGACCATGCATATTGACCTGGTCAAGGTTGCGGGAATTCGGTGGATGCGAGTCGCAAGGGACCGGTTAATGTGGCGACACTTGGGGGAGACCTATGTCCAGTAGTGGACGTCTTTCGGCTGAGATGATGATGATGATGAACATACCTCCCGTTAGGTTAGTTAGGTTCCTTTAAACCCTGCACTCGGAGATAGGGGCACCGCGAAGCGAGGCTCCGTCGGCTACGCTTTTTAGGGGAAAATAAAGTGTTTTAGGGTTAGGTTATATTAATCGGTAATTATCTTTTCATGAGAGTGGTACCACTGGGCAAGGGGGGCCCCTCCTTCCCTCCACACCCCGTTAGTAGACTACCATCGCATGCATTTCACGAAAAATAATGCGTTTTATTGTAAGCAGTATGTTCGTTTGACAATATTTCGAGAGTTTACAATATCGCTAGAGAGATTACAATATAACGTATTTGAGAATTTTAAGGTGACATATATAAATTACACATTGTTCGTCGTCATTAATTACAACTTTAAAACTAGACTACACCCATTCAATGCCTTCATTTCTTTACAAGTGCTTAATCCGCCATTATGTACTCACTAAATTGAGTTTTGAAGTAAGTAAGTAAGTAAGTAAAAATTTATTTGTTTAAACATGGTGTACATGATACATTGCATACAAGATAATAATGTTATACTGAAAAGTTCAAACATGTTCAGCCGCATATCGTGGCGTACAAATTGGTAGGAAGAGATGGTGCATAAACCGTGACAATATTACGAGTATACCAACATTACATTATAGGAAAGATTACATATTAAATCATCATTATTTAAGGATTAGGTATAATTACAATTCAAAAAGCATATTTTTAGATAACATTAAATGTCAAAGTACTTGGTAATTAATGAAATAGTCAATAAAATATAAATACAATACAACAATATAATTAAAAAATTCAATTCAAAACTACAACCATTCCAAAATAACGAGAGTAAACAAAATTACAAGATTCCTATTGTTATAGGAATCTTGTAATTTTGTCATAAATACAACATCGTCATCCTAAAAACGATCAAAATTGTCTTCCTTCATAAACTCTGCTATACTATAATATGCCCTTTTATTTAGAAAACTCTTCAATTTACTTTTAAGAGCAGATATACTTAATGTTCTCCATGATTTGGGCAATTTATTATAAATGGTCGGAGCCATGCAAAAGATGCTCTTACGCATAAGACTTGTTTTAGCGCCGTGAACACAGAGTTTGAAATTATCACGTCTATTCCTTGGGATCGCATCAGACAAAAGCTGAAATAAGTTAGAATTAGATTTAACGAACATTACTGTTTCCAGGATATATAATGAGGGCAATGTCAATATCTTACGTTCGATAAAATAAGATTTACAGCTGTCCGTTGTTTGCAGTCCACACATCGATCTAATGCACCTTTTTTGTGCCCGAAACGCTATTTCATTGTCCGTACTATTCCCCCAAAAGATGACTCCATACCTAAGAATTGATTCGGCTAACCCATAATAAGCAGTGATAAGCGCATCTGTGTTGAGAGCCACAGCAAGCTGTTTCAGAGCGTAGGCTGCACTACTCAATTTTTTACTAAGTGCGTCTATTTGAGGTTTCCAATTCAATTTAGAATCTATTATTAATCCTAGAAATTTAGTCGTGTCAGCTTCACTGAATGCACTGAATGAGTGCAGATTTGTTATACTAGAGGGTAATTTATTTAAAAAATATTAATATTGATATACATGATAATTATGGACAGAGCTATCATTTATGTACCCACAATAATATCATAGCCTTATCACAATGGGTAATTTTAAACCTTTAGAGTGAGAGTGAGAATTCCATATTAATATTATTAGTAAGAGCCTCATGGAAATTACGAATAAACAGTGTCTATCATACAAATACTGCAAATCTGGTGGTAGTTAGTAGTGTGGTAGTTGTGGAACTATACTTGTAAGTTAGTACCTAGTGGTGAAGTTAGAAAATAAAATAATAAACCTAAATGCTACAACACTTTACCAAATTTATTTGATTGTCAATAATAAAGGGGAAACCTTTGTGGAAATTAGATTTTTGAGCCGTTTGGGGTTCAAACTCTGGGACCGTGAAATCCAATTGCTGACAGCCTTTTTAAGGAAATTTAACGTCTAGGTGACGCTTCCCATGACTCGGTTGGGTTTTATCTTGGCCTGGCTTACAATGTTGCAACTCTGACAATCTCATGAGTACATTTCCAGTTGAGAGCGTTTAGGAGCTTTTAGATGCCCTTATAAAGTTCGTTGTTCGTTTAGTTATTTTCGTTTATTTATTTAATAAAGTTTAAACAGCCATTAGTTCCTGAATCAACTGTATGAATGTCCCTGATGCAACAATTAACCTAAATGTTGTTGAAGCAACTTTTAGTGTATTTTGCTTCTGGAAGTCATGCAGTGACAGAAAAAGTAAGTACTTAAACACGTTATAAAACATGCATCATCTAGGAAACAAATGTCTAGAAAGTGATGATTATCACCATCATCAGCCTATTAATTTTCCCACTGCTGGGACAGAGGCCTCCTCTCAATGAGAAGAAATAGGCTATAATCTACCACGCGGGCCCAGTGCGGATTGGTAGATGTCACATGTCTTCGAATTTTTTGATTCTAGGACATGCCGGTTTCCTTACGATGTGTTCCTTCACCGTTTTGAGAGCAGTGGTGATGAAATAAATTACACAAACACCTAGAAAGTGTATAAAGTAAATTATGCATTTGATACTATAAGGAAGCAATAACTGAATACAAAGTAATCTGTAATCTGTCAAAAAATGGCTGTTAACGCAGCGCCATCTCGTATCGGACGAGTGCACTAGAGCACAGATGTAGCTCATGTCATCGCGACTGCCCGGTAGATGGCGTCACTTTTCTCTTTCACAGCCACTACAATCGTTTTGTTTTATCTGTATAAAAACTAGAGTTTTTTATCTATGTAATTTTTTCTTAATATTATTATACGCCATTCTTCACAACGAGAAGCATCTTTTTTATTTCAACGCCTCCGACATCCACACATTATCAAGTCAAGATCCATGATCCTCCTGCTGTACTGCGGTGACTACACTTCAGGGCAATAGAACCGTGCCTACACGAATACCTACGCAACACAAGACGACCACACTAACATGGTCCTACGAGCCCAATATACAAGATCACCAGCGACGGGAATGAAGAAAAACCTGAAGAAATTGGAGCACTAGCGGCCGGCCGGGAGGAGTGCCTTGGCTCAGGGGCGTAAGACCTTTCCACATCCTTACCCCACGTACACCTTTGCCCTATTTGTACTAAAATCGCCTTATTCTTTATAGGAACAACGGTGTGTGGTGCGCATGACACTTTTCACATTCACCACGTGGTTGCAGGATAATAGTGAGTACTCTTTCTTTCCATTGATCGTCATCATGAGTGAGGCGTTTAAGGAATTAATTAGAAAACGAGGCCCTATTAAGGGAGGTTTGACGCTGTTTGTGAAAAATGTAGATTCCTTGTCAAATTCTACTGAGTTAACTGTCAAGCAAATAAATGAATTAAAGCTACGACAACGGTCGGCAGCTAATTTATTACAAAACTTTAATTCTGTTCAATATGCTATTGAGGAATTAGTAGATGAAAAGGAATATGATAAACAGTTGTTAGAACGTGAAATGTTTGAGAATTCTTATTATAGTGCTATGGCTACTATTGAGTGTTTGTTAGACAATCAAAACGTTAATAATACTATTAGTGACAATGATAATTCTCATAGCTGCAAAAACAAGTTACTGGTTAAATTGCCCACCATAACGTTGCCCTCATTCGATGGATCCTATGAAAATTGGCTAGAATTTCGAGACACATACTTGTCAATGATTCACAACTCTGAAGAGCTTGATGATATACAGAAATTTCACTATTTAAGATCTGCTCTTACGGGTAATGCCCTTCAGGTAATAAAATCTCTAGAATTCTCCGCGAGTAATTACAAAATAGCTTGGGATCTGATCGAGGGTAGGTATGATAATAAAAATTTGCTGGTACATAATTATGTTAGATCTATTTTTTCTGTACAGCCCCTTACAAAGGATTCAGCAGCTTATATTCGTAAAATGATTGATTCAATTGTTAAAAATCTACGCGCTCTTAAAACTTTAGGTGAACCTATTGAGTATTGGGATACTTTGCTAATTTATATCATTGTGTCTAAGTTTGATGCAGCCATAGATAAGGAGTGGCAGCAGTATAAAATTAATTTTATTAAAACTACTAAGAAATCCGTTCAATTTGACACATTGATTGCCTTTTTAAAGGAAAAGGCTGAAGTCTTAGACTTAGTTAAAGCAAGTCATTCCAATAATTCGAATAGTAGGGTATCTCAAGATAACAATAGAAAACAGACATCAAAGGTTCAAACTTTTGTCTCTACACAAAGTAATCAATCATCAAATAAGACTAATAAAAACAGATCTAAGCGTGTATGTGCTAAGTGTGAGGGTAATCATCCTGTTTATACTTGTAGTCAATTCTTAAGTTTATCTCCACAAGATAAATTAAACTTAGTTGAATGTAAAAATCTGTGCGTTAACTGTTTACGTGTGGGTCATTCTACTAAAGACTGTTTCTTCGGACCTTGTAGGCAGTGTAATGAAAAACACAACTCCTTGTTGCATGGGGTTGTCAACAATGAGGACATAGTTTCTGCCGTATCTCATGCTGCCTCTGATTTGCAGTCACAACCAATGGTTGAGAATTCTTCAGCTAGTTTGCACTCTAGTATTATACACACAACTTTAGAACCGGTTTTGTTATCAACTGCTATAGTAGAAGTCGCTGCAGGTGATAATACACAGTATATCAGAGCCCGTGCTTTATTGGACAGCGGTAGCCAGCACTGCCTCATATCAAGTACATTGTGTAAAAAAATTCGCGCTGAGAAATTACAGTCCACTTATAAAATCAGTGGGATAGGTCAAACAGTTACAAAAACGAACGAAACTTGTTACATTAAATTACGTTCTTTAAAGAATAATCACGCAATACGCATGCATTGTTTGACCATACCACAAATAACTTCCACGCTACCCGCTTCTAGAGTAGCCAGTAATTTAAATATACCCGAAAATATTGAGCTTGCTGATCCTTCGTTTTGCACACCTTCTCAAGTAGATATTTTAATCGGTGCTAACTATTTTTGGGATTTATTGCTTGAGGGTAGAATTCGGTTACCCAGTGGTCCGTATTTGAATAATACGAAACTAGGATGGATAGTTTCAGGTCCGGTACACACTGAGAGCTTGCGCATAAATCAGGTGCAGTGTAATTTCGGCCAAATTTCAGAATTAGAAGTAAACGATCAGTTAAAAAGGTTTTGGGAAATAGAAGAAATTTCGCCAGGTATAAAATCACTTTGTTATGAGGATCGTTTATGTGAAAAATTATTCATCGATACTACTAAGCGAGACGACAACGGTCGTTTCTCTGTTAGAATACCGCTTAAGGAGTCACCAAATACTCTTGGTGATAGCTATAATGTAGCTAAAGGTAGGTTTATGTCCCTGGAAAGTAAATTACAACGTCAACCGCATTATAGGACTATGTACGTTGAGTTTATGCGAGAGTACGAGAGGCTTGGACATATGACTCGCATCGAAGATTACCCTATGCCATGTTACTTTCTTCCTCATCACGGAGTCTTCCGTGAGCACAGTACTACAACCAAGTTGAGGGTGGTCTTCAATGCAAGCCAGAAAACGTCGTCCGGCAAATCTCTCAATGACATCCAGTGGACAGGTCCTCCTCTTCAAAATGATTTATTTGTCATTCTATTGAGATTTCGGCAATATCGGTATGTCGCATGTGCCGATATTGAAAAAATGTTTAGGCAGATCTCCATACACGAAGACCAACGTGTGTTACAGTTGATCTTGTGGCGAGAGAATGTGTCTGATCCACTCAGTGTGTATCAACTTAACACAGTAACATACGGGACGGCCTCCGCGCCCTACCTAAGCATACGTTGCGTCCGTCAGTGTGCACTAGACTGTGAGGATCCTGAAATATCAGGAATAATTTTAGAAAATATGTACGTCGACGATTTACTAATGGGCGACGACAATAAATCGCATCTAGCTTACCTTTGTAAAAAAGTTTCCGATGTTTTCAACTCGGCTTGTTTTCCACTGCGTAAGTGGGTATTTAATTCCCCTGAAGTGGCTTCAGATTCCATACAGAATGAAAATTCTAAAGAATTAATGTTAGACGAGAACCAATCTAATAAAACATTAGGATTGGGCTGGTTAAACTATAGTGATCAATTTCATTTCACTACCAAAATTAAATCTGACACATGTAAAATAACTAAACGTTTTATCTTATCAGTTGTGTCTCAGATATACGACCCATTAGGTTTGTTAAGCCCTATTGTAATAGTAGCAAAGGCGCTATTGCAAAAACTCTGGCTAAGTAAAACTGGTTGGGATGACTCATTACCGCCAGATGTTTTGGTATCGTGGCATAAGTTCGTTCATTCATTAATCGATCTGCATAAACTGCGGATTCCTCGTCACGTGATAGGAAATTCCCCAGATCGTTTAGAGTTACACGTATTTACCGATGCTAGTCAAACGGCCTACGGTGCATGCGCATTCATACGTTCAGTAAATAGTAACGATGACGTAACAGTTAGGCTGTTATGTTCTAAAACTCGCGTCGCTCCAATAAAACCGGTTACCATTCCACGTTTGGAATTGTGCGGTGCACTAATAGGTGCTAGATTACAATCTAAAATAACAAAATCTATGCACATTAACTTTGACAGGATCGTAATGTGGACTGATTCAACAATAGTCTTAGGTTGGTTAAGAATGTCACCGCATTCCTTAAAGGTTTTCGTCCAAAACCGAATAGTGGAAATAAATGACCTGATGGCAGGTAAGGGAATCTGGTGTCACGTTGATGGCAAATCCAATCCTGCGGATTTGTTATCGCGTGGTACTTCTTTGACTGAACTCAGTAGTTCAAGTCTGTGGTGGAACGGACCAGAATTTTTATTGAATGCGGTTGCCAACTGGAATCAACAAGGTGATGTTCCACTTTGTGATAACTTGCCAGAACTTAAATCGAATACAGTTTGTATGTTCAATAATCCTAATTGTGATATAGTTAATTTTAATCGATATTCTTCATTCATAAAAATACAACGCGTTTATGCATATGTGTTTCGATTTGTAAACAATCTACGTGTAAAAAATAAGTCTGAGCGTAGTCTAGGTACGTTATCAGTGACGGAATTAAATGGGTCTCTAATGTTTCTTACTAGAATTTCGCAATTAGAAGCCTTTCCAATTGAATATAGTGCCCTAATTAATAAACATAAAATTAAATCGTCTGGTAAACTGAGTTCATTAAATATATTTGTTGATGAAAACAATATAATGAGAGTAGGGGGCAGGTTATGCAATTCGGACTTACCCTTCGATCAAAAACATCCCATGTTATTGTGTAGTAAACATCCGTTCACTATACTACTATTTAGGCATAATCATGATGATATGTTGCACGCTGGTCCACAGCTTTTGTTATCACATATAAGACAAAGGTGGTGGATAATAGGTGGTAGGAATCTAGCTAAGAAGGTTGTGCATCAGTGTGTCAGGTGTTGTCGAATGAGGGCAAAGTCCATACAACCTATGATGGGTAATCTACCCAGTGAACGTTTCCAATCTGGTTTTCCATTCATTAAATGTGGTGTTGATTACGCAGGGCCTATGTATGTTTTAAATAAAAAGGGAAGAGGTTCTAGATTAGAGAAATGTTACCTGTGTTTATTCGTTTGTTTATCAACGCGAGCTTTGCACTTAGAACTTGTGACGTCACTGTCATCAGAAGGTTATATCTTAGCTTTAAAAAGATTTATTTCCCGTAGAGGGAAACCTTCCCTCATTTACTCTGATCATGGTAGAAACTTTGTAGGTGCAGCTAGGGAGTTTTCAGATTTTTTGCAAAACAGCTGTCAAGGTATTATTGATTATGCTTCAAACAATCAAATAGAATTTAAATTTATCCCTCCTTACGCCCCTCATTTTGGCGGTTTGTGGGAAGCTGGAGTCAAATCCTGCAAGCACCACATAACGCGCGTAATAGGGAAGGCTCATTTAACTTATGAGGAGTTCAACACGGTTTTAGTACAAATAGAGGCTGTCCTGAACTCCCGTCCTATGCACCCAATGTCCGTAGACCCTGATGACCTTGCGCCCCTGACGCCGGGTCACTTCCTCATCGGCCGGCCTCTGACGGCTCCTGCCGGGGCAGACATCACCGCGAGGCCTTCACACGCCTTATCCCGCTACCTACGTGTCGAGCAGCTCAGGCAGCACTTTTGGAAGCGCTGGGCCACGGACTACATCTCCGAGCTTCAAAGACGTATCAAATGGAAGGAGAATCAGGGTGCACTCATCCCCGGTTCCTTGGTGCTCATCAAAGAGGACAACTTGCCGCCCCTCAAATGGCGGTTAGGACGAATCCTGCTGACGTACCCGGGAGGTGACAAGGTCTCCAGAGTTGCTCGTATCAAGACAGCAGCTGGCGTCGTCGAGAGGGCGTTCTCGAAGATCTGCCCTCTCCCAGTACCCTCATCGGTGCCAGAAGATGGAGAAAATTCAGCCCAAGTTGAGAGCAATGGCTCTCAAGGGGGGCCAGTATGTTAACGCAGCGCCATCTCGTATCGGACGAGTGCACTAGAGCACAGATGTAGCTCATGTCATCGCGACTGCCCGGTAGATGGCGTCACTTTTCTCTTTCACAGCCACTACAATCGTTTTGTTTTATCTGTATAAAAACTAGAGTTTTTTATCTATGTAATTTTTTCTTAATATTATTATACGCCATTCTTCACAACGAGAAGCATCTTTTTTATTTCAACGCCTCCGACATCCACACATTATCAAGTCAAGATCCATGATCCTCCTGCTGTACTGCGGTGACTACACTTCAGGGCAATAGAACCGTGCCTACACGAATACCTACGCAACACAAGACGACCACACTAACAATGGCGATGCTAAGGGAAAGTCTTTAGCCATTTGGATACCCGTAAAGTAATATTACCAAATTTTCCTTCTCATGGTTATTACTGAAATAGGATTCGATTATGTCTAGTGGTTTACCTCGAACACCGTATATTTCTAGTATAGATAGTAATAAGTAGTTGCTTGTTATTAAATATACTGAAAAAATTACTGCTTTTAATGGGCAATCATTGCAACTGTCTAGTTTTGTTCCTGAAATGGTCAACAGTGATAGACAGGGTGACAGGGACAGCGTGATGGGCCCTATCAGAATACGCTGTGACGTTTTTTTTAATGTTACAGCACCATGCTCAGATAGGAGCATTTTGGCCTTGTACAGGACGAGTTTCATTTCTTTTAATTTTATACTGTTAATTTTGATGTGTTTGTCCTGTGTGGGCTAATAAATGCTTTTTCTTTCTTTCTTTCTTTCTTACATAATATTGTGAATGTTAGTTACTGTACTGCTTCTAGTAACTGGATGTCAACGTATGAGACTTTAAAATTGAGTGTCTTAAATCAAATCTCATCATCACCTGTCTGTTCCCATGTTTGAGTCGGCTTCCAGTCTAACGGTGTAGCTAAAAATTTTACATGGAGCGACTGCCAATCTGACCTCCAAAACCCAGTTGGTACTGGGTAACACAATACCCTTGGCAAGACTGGTTGTCAGACTTTAGGACCACTGACCTGGCCCCTTATTCACAACCATTCGACTCGCTTCCGATTCGGAAAGTTCATGTCTATCTCGGTCGTTTTCGTAATGCCAGAAGAAGACAATAATTATACGAGTTGTCGAATCGGAAACGAGTCGAACGTTTGTGAATACGGGGTCTGTAACGACCGTCAAAGACCAAATTGCCAAGCGCTATTCTGTTAAAACTGACAGCGGGATTTTCCTATCAACTGATATAATTACCAAACCTAGAATTCACTAATATTTAAAGCACTAAAATCCACTAACATTCAACACAAATAATCCTCAGAACTTAAGCCCAATTTTAGACAATAGTTAGACCAAAAAACGTACACGGGAGAGGTGTCTAAATCCAGGGATATGCTCCGAGCTCCGACCGGCCGTATATAAGCTGCGAATTAGTCTGAGTATTGAACTAGACAACATTTGGAGCCGAATTAAATCTGTTGAAGTAAAACAATGAAGGTTGGAAATATTATGTTTGGGATTGGTCTGTCTGTTATTTGTTGATTTTGAGTTGAGAAGGGATTTTGTATTACTTACTGTAAAATATATGTACCTATTTTCTTTATTACTGTTTCATTCAAATCATCTCTTTTAACTCTCTCTTTGGTATATTCGTTTTTTTTTGTTTTCTTTTAGTATTCCTTTTCTTTATAATTATTAAGTTTTATTTTATACCAGTAGTTGCCCGTGACTTTGTTCGCGCGGAAATTATTTGGTGTGTGAGAATGAAAAAAAAAGTATCATAATTATTGTGCTATTCCAAACTATAATCTATTTCTGTGCCAGATTTCATCCTGGTCCATACAACTGTTCTAGCGTGATCTTCCGCATTTATAATATCAGAGAAGACAATATTCGTTCTTTGTAAATATTTAGTTTGATTAGATCATCATTTAGAAAAATAAAAATACTGACAAATAAAACTTAATTTACATTGGAGATGCTTCGACATTTTACAACTTCGGGACCATTACAGCGAGTATAATTCGTTTCTACGTTAGTTCCTGGAAAATATTCTGATACGGCGAGTAAATCCTGGCTAGTTACCTAGCAACTGGAAGATTAAGCTCAGTTTTCCGAAGAGAACATCGATCTCTGTTTTTTTTACGTTATTTGAGTTTTGAAATCAACTTTGATGAGACATACCAGTGTAGAGTTTAGTATGTTTTGTTCTTCTAGTTCTTTTATGAGATTTGTAGTGTTTGATTTTACTTTCTATGTCCGGGTGGGCTTCCAGTCTAACCTGATACGGATGAATACCAGTATTGTTTGCCAAGGAGCGATAGCCTATCTGACCTCCACAACCCAGTTATTGACCCCTTGGCAAGACTAGATGTCAAACTTTCTCACTTCCTGTAACGCCTGTCAAAGGTTGAATGACAACTTGAATCAGCTGCAATAGGAATGACGACTGGCTAAAATAGTACATTTTATAACGAGGGACTAAACGAAGCCATAATATACCCGAGGTGGTTTGACTCTATGAAAGCGAGGGTATATTAAATTGGCGTTTAGTCTCGAGGTGCAAACTGTACTTTTCACTTCGAGTTCGAGAAAAATGGGTGCGTGCCATTCGATATAATAACAGGAAGTCCAACGTTCACGTGACCTAATTTCATTTAATATACTTTTTGTTTAGTCGATGAAATGAAATAATGAATTATTGATATAATTTCAGTTTAAGTATCTAATTTCATATGGCTTCATTAACATTTCCTATAATGCACTTTTAAACTAATATTAATTTAGTATAATATTTAATTAGTATATTATTTAAAATCTATAGTAATATAACGTTAATTATAATTTTGAAACCTACACGTTTTTTGAATATTTTTGCAAAAACTGATTGGACTATAAACGCCTGATACTTTTGTGTTCACCGCCGACTCTTTCGAGTGCCATATCCCCTCTATTGTTGTTTAATCATCTGGGTTAGATTAGGTTAGAACAGTGACCATTAGAGCGCATTACTTATTCATTACAGATTTTTGGCTGAAAATTAGTAAATGCATAGATATATATGTAACTAGATTAGCAATTACCACGCCAAGGCGTTGCCACGGGACATATGTACAAATACATATGCGTCGCTAATGTCAGTTCAGTGTTCTGTTAGATGCCTACGGAAGTGACACAGGACAAAAAATGTGTAAATGCGTATTGAAAGAGTGCGATTTAAAATCACTAACACATAATTAATTAACCGGAATTACTTTCCATACTTAATTTTATTGTTTCTTTGTTTTTGTAATGGTTTACATCAACGTAAAAACGCAATTTATTAATTTACATTTTGGATTTTGACAATTAGGTTCAGTGTTACCAGTAAAACTTAGTTTTAGTTTCCAACATTTGTGGGAGAATTTTTAATTGATGAAATAAGTGCTTTGTATTTTTGACGTGACAACGTCTTATAAATTGGTTTGCCGGGTGACACTTCAAGAAACTGCGTTACGCTCCGCTCACGTTATGCGCTCACAATGAGAGCGAGTGAGAGGCACGCGTCCCTTCCACTCGGGCATGGTTAGCCCGCCTAAGAGCGAGAGAGACAGACATAAAAAGTGAAAGGCACGCGTCCCTTCCACTCGAGCACAGTTAGCCCGCCTAAGAGCGAGAGAGACAGAGCGAGAGAGAGAGAGTGAGAGAGATAGGTATGTATGTGTAAAGGTTAAAATAAAATTTTGTTAATATGAAATTCAGTGCGAGATTCTTTGTATAAATTAATATTTTAAATATAATTCTTTGTATAAATAAATGTTTTAAATTGTTACTATTATTTCATCCTTCTTCCTACTATACGAATGAATATTCACATTAAAATTATTTTACCACTCATCGCCCGTATACCGACTTTACAGGCAACCAATTTTTTAATTTTCATCTTTGTTTCGAAAATTTAAAAGTGCCTGTAATTGGCCTGCTTGCAATAAATGCTTTGATTTTGATTTTTCTCATTTTCGAAGCACTTCCGTGATCAAGACAAAATAGATCTAAAAAGCGAATGTCTATATAAATTAATAAACGAAATAATAATGTTATAAAGAGAAAAGGTTTTTATTGTTTGTTTGTGTGTTTGTTACGATTTAACTCGAGAACCTCTCACCCGATTTAAAAAATTATTTCACACACAGCTACAAAAATCTTAAGCCAGTAACAAAGGCTTTAATTATTTTCGCGGATGAAGTCACAGGTGAAGTGCTAGTTAGTTAAAAACTTTTAATATATCCAAAAAGAAATATGCAATTCGAATATTTTAAAGTTCATTTAATTTGTAAATGTATTAAATATTTTTAAGGCTTAAAAAAGTTGGGTAAAATTTCGCATGAGTAGGCCACCCCATCCCACCATTGGAAGTTTATATTGCCGTCTTTGTCTAATTAAAGCGACGGTATTGTTCTTGTGACTTGTGTAAGCGAGACAAATATACGTTCACTTTGAAATGTTAATGGTTTCAAAGCTACGTCGTCGCGTTTAAATAGTGGTTACGCTTTTTTTGACAATTTTGTTGAGGTTTGCATCTCTAGTATATATAGCTCAATGAGTAAATGTGAAAATTAGGTCAAATGAAAGTTAGGTCAACTAAACGTTATATTGAAACAGCATTATACAAATGGAAAATTATTTGAAATGAATGTTATACTAAATGGTATTAGAGTAAAAGATGTTTATATTTCATATAACATTAGAACACATGAAATTAGGTTATTTGTTTTTATAGCATATGAAAATTATACGATATGAACGTTATTTCAAGTGAAAATATACTATCTGTTATTAAAGCATATACACATCCGTGAAAAATAGTCATTTAAAACCAAACAAATTTACACTCGACAAAATTCTGAACTGAGCGGTCAGTTTTTACTTCTATCAGGTCAGTCACAGATTAACAATTTAAAACACAACACAGACTCTCAACATTTTCGCAATGAAGATGATCCACACTCCACAGATAATTAATGCCTACATTACTGCAGCGGCTAGTAACAGACTGAGGCACTGCACATACTTTTTAAAATCAACGATGCACACAAAAATATTTTTTCTCGCGTTTGTATTTTGTGTGTACATGAATAAATAAATAAATAAATAAATAAATAAACTAATTAACTCTAATTCGTTTTTTTTTTTTTTAATAAGCCGCTTTCTATTTGCAAGCCAATTCGAAATTTAAATAAAACGTCTGATATTTACTCTTTTGTTACCATGTTTCCGAGTAAAAGATCGGTCTATTTTTAAATGGTCACTTTAATCCCATTTCGTAGGGCTATATTGGCGTAATTTTAGAGCACGAGAAGTGAAAAAAATATAGCCTAGTCATAGTCTATAAATAGTCCGTCAGTTAGATTATCGAAGAATTATGGATGCGTGTTTTTTGTTTTATCAAATTAATAAAAAATGACGAAGAAAAATCGCAACAAAGATCATACGGGAGCTTGTGACGTCACTTTCCAGTAAAAAAAAAAGAAATGTGGCGCCACACGAGTTATACAGGATGTAAACCACCTCATCGCAAAGCCGTTAACCAAGCATTCTGTACATCAAACTAAGTAACTTTCCGCAAAAATTATTGCTGGGAAACAACTTTTTTTTTTGAGGTTATAAATCATGTTTTGTGATAGAACTCAATGTAACGCACTTAAAACATTGTGCTGTTGGATGGATTGAATAGTACGGGGGCCGTGGACGTGTTAAAAGTCAAAATCTTACAAAAAAAACTTGTATTTGAAAAAAAAACGTCTCAAAAAGTAACTTTGACCCCTCATATCTCCGTAACTAGAAGGTTCCCAGGTATGGTGTAGAACAAAAAAATGATCGCAATGACGAGGAGAACAAGTGCCTTTCGGCTTCGTGAAGAGGTGTTTTACACCCTTTATAGAGTATTATCATCTTCAATTTTTGTTTACGTGAAAAACGATAAAGCTTAGTGGTTATAAACAGATCCTTTTTATCTAATCGCAATTAATATTAGATTTAGCTTTGAGTATTATGACCATTGACTAGTAATGTTAGTTTATAACCTTCTCCAGATGAAAACCGTTAATGGAAACATGGAAAGATTTATAAATATTATTTTATAATAATAAGCATGACGACAGTATCAAAGAATTACAAATCTATTTAGTCCGTCAGTTAAAGTATTTAAAAATAACAAGTATTTTTTGTTTTTGTAAATCAATGAATATTCACAAAGATAAAACGCATCGAAACTCGGGAGTGGGGGCTCGTGACGTCAGAACTAGCTAAAAACTATACCTAGGCGTGACGTATTGTAAATTTTAAAAGCGTCGTATCATCGTCAATTTTGATTAAGTTAACAAAAGAAAAAATACGGGCCAAATATTTTTTAATAATCTACCCGACAGACTAATTAATTTTTTTTTGTCATCTTCCCTACTGTATCCGAAAGCCTTTTTTTGTTTTTTTTTTTTTATTTTTAGGATGGAAATCATCAAATGACTTTCCCCACTCTGGGCGGAGCGGGAGGGAGTGTCAGACTCTTACTGACTAAAACCCATCCATGTTCCTTCCTCGCCCTTTATGTTCCGGGGCCGCGGTATCTCTTTCGAACAGGCCCGCAACCCCGGCAGGCTTCGGCCCTTGCGGGCCCCTCCCCTTATGCTGACATCTCTTTGAGGCGCGCGTGGAACACGAACGCGCCGTCGACACGGCCTGTCGTCGCGTCGTCGTTAGACGGACGGACGGCTAGCTGTATCCGAAAGCCTGACATTCATTTTGCGGCCGATGATTCTGCGTTAAATTCATTGCATCCTATAATAATATGCTGCTATGAATTTCGACGGTTAATTATTACGACGCAGACACAATTAGGAATAACGATAGTTCGACTACTCATTGCTTCGACAGAATATACTTCGACAACACACACCTTCGAAAAACACTACTACTTCGACAAATTCCTTCTTATTTAATAAATATCGCTGGACATTAACACACAGCGCCATCTAGTGCCACACTAAGCAAGGCTTGTGTCGTGGACACCAGATAGTTGATATATTACATCTATATTTTATTGTTTGTAAATACATACTTATTTTACATATAATAAACATCTATGACTCGGAAACAAATGTCCATGCTCATCACACAAAAATTTGCTCTTACCGGGATTCGAACCCATGGCAGGGCCCTAAGAACGTAAGGCAGCCTCTCTACCACTACGCCATTCAGGTCGTCAGTAAATGAAGTCTGTCTGTGTGTGTTTGAAGTACACTCAACGCTATCCAAAAAATAGCTTCTGTAATCAATGCATATTATTAAGTACGTCCTTCAGCATATCTAATTAAAAATAGCTCGCCTTCACGCTGCTCCTAACTCACTGTTCCTGACCCCATCGAGCTTCTAATTTATTTACTTATTTATTCAATAGTAAACATATATTTTATATATTTAAGTTGATGCCAACATAAACTCATTAGAGTTTTACCGTGCACCAAGATCATCAACTACATCATTTAGAATGACCCACTTAAGTAGGTACTTAAAAATAAAGAAACAAACTACAATAGTTACAACGGGTATTTGGCGAAATAATATCGGCGAGCGAAACTCGGTGACCAATCCGACCATCCGTTCATAAAAACAAAAGTAGTGGAGGAAGTTTTTAAATATACGAATTGTTCATAGAAGATGTAATTTTTTTTTTCTTTGTTATAAATGTACCTATTACTTTAATTATTATTATTATTAAACGTTTATTTCAGACAAATGTCCATAGCATAAAATATACAAAGTTAAATTAAAATAAATATAAAAATCTCAATACAATAACATTGAAATCATAACATATTACACAATTATTAAAAATTATATTTAAAAAATAATGTAAAAATGAAATACAACATAAATACAAGTCAAATAAATACACACAAAAAAAATAAAAAGTAGAATAAAAACAACAATCAAACCAGACACGTCACCTCACCTACATCCTTGTAAGGCCTCCGCCAGGCAGCAGTTAGCAAACAACATCTAACGCCCCAACATGATGCTCATCCATCTCATTTGGATTGGGCAATCCGCACGTGACGCAATCATCTTCAGGATACCGTTACTGCTGCTTCTCACGCGCTTAAAAATAGACGCAACCTTCTTGCGGATAATAATAACGAAGGCATTATTTTCCAGAACAGCAAATAAAGTTTTATCTCTGCTTTTATTTTCTTACCTCTAATACAATCATTAGATCGATTAACAAAGCCGCTCTGTTGCCAACAAAGGACCGTGTCATGGCAAATAACAAGTTAAAATAGAAATCATATTTTTCCATTCCCACTTAAGCGATAAATAGACCCTAGCGATTTCTAAAGAAATAAAAACGAAGGTCGGGTATCACTACCCAGTTCTTACGTAGGAAGATGAAAAGGAAATAAGGGAATTTAAAATACCGCAAGCGGGACTGCTGAGTAAGCTCCTTTTTTTTTTTTTTCAGGATGGGAAATTATCAAATAACTTCTCCCACTCTGAGCGGGAGGGAGTGTCAGACTTTTACTGACTAAAACCCTCCTTTCGTTCCTTTCGAACAGTCCCGCAACACCGGCAGGGATCAAAAAGTCCTGGGTTTGATTCCGGGTAAAGTTACAAAGTGTTACTGTCCGATCCAGAATTCTTAGTACCAGCCACGGAGCCTGGATCTGTGCCTTGTTGATAGTAATAGGTTCGTCCCATATTACATCAGTATCTGCCTAGCCTTTTCCCAACTATGTTGGGGTCGGCTTCCAGTCTAACCGGATGCAGCTGAATACCAGTATTTTATATGGAGCGACTGCCTATCTGACCTCCGCAACCCAGTTAATACTGGGTAATACGATACCACTTGGGTAAGACTAGTGTCAAACTTTTTGGGCCATTGACTACCTGTAACGACTGTCAAAGATGGACAAATGACAGCCGGAACCAACAGCTTAACGTGCTTTCCGAGGCACAGAGGAAACTCGGTATGTAAGGGCGGTCACCCATCCACAGACCAACCTAGACAAGCATGGCTTAACCTAAAGATCGACCCGAGCTGCTGAAATTATTTAGCCACGAGCTCTTCAGTCCCAGTTCGTCCCATATTACATGGGACTTTAACATATCTAGCGCAATATATTGACAAAAGGTACGATTAGGTACACTTTTGCCTAACCCCTCGGGGATGGCGAGCGTGATGTGATGTATGTTTTCACTGTAAAATCGTCCTTATCGTAAGTACGATAACAGGCAACATTTTTCATTTGCCTAGACTTTTCACAAATATGTCGGAGTCGGCTTCCAGTTAAACTGGATGCAGCGGAATACCAGTACTTTACACAGAGCGACAGGCTATCTGACCTCCACAATCCAGTTCTAGTACTTTACACAGAGCGACAGGCTATCTGACCTCCACAACCCAGTTCTAGTACTTTACACAGAGCGACAGGCTATCTGACCTCCACAATCCAGTTCTAGTACTTTACACAGAGCGACAGGCTATCTGACCTCCACAACCCAGTTCTAGTACTTTACACAGAGCGACAGGCTATCTGACCTCCACAACCCAGTTCTAGTACTTTACACAGAGCGACAGGCTATCTGCCCTCCACAACCCAGTTCTAGTACTTTACACAGAGCGACAGGCTATCTGACCTCCACAATCCAGTTCTAGTACTTTACACAGAGCGACAGGCTATCTGACCTCCACAATCCAGTTCTAGTACTTTACACAGAGCGACAGGCTATCTGACCTCCACAACCCAGTTCTAGTACTTTACACAGAGCGACAGGCTATCTGACCTCCACAACCCAGTTCTAGTACTTTACACAGAGCGACAGGCTATCTGACCTCCACAACCCAGTTCTAGTACTTTACACAGAGCGACAGGCTATCTGACCTCCACAATCCAGTTCTAGTACTTTACACAGAGCGATAAGCTATCTGACCTCCACAATCCAGTTCTAGTACTTTACACAGAGCGACAGGCTATCTGACCTCCACAACCCAGTTCTAGTACTTTACACAGAGCGACAGGCTATCTGACCTCCACAACCCAGTTCTAGTACTTTACACAGAGCGACAGGCTATCTGACCTCCACAACCCAGTTCTAGTACTTTATAAAATGATACCCCATTAAGGGGGATGCTTCAAGGTAGCCCACGACATTCCATTTTTTTTAGGTTTTTTGCAATTTGCAGGGCAGGTTAAGTTGTATGTTGATAAACATATCGGTCGCGACTGTCAGTCGTATTAAGCTACAGAATTATAATCATCAATACAATCCTCCAAGTTCGTAAGAGTCGATGAACGAATTTTTCCTTCTTCGAGTCTTATGAACTTGGTTGTATTGATGACTAGCTTCTGCCAGCGGCTTCGCCCGCGTGAAGTTTCAAAATTGTCCCATGGGATACTACCGGGATAAAAAGTATCCTATGTGTTAATCCAGGTTGTAAACCATCTGTGTGCAAAATTTCATCCAAATCCGTTCAGTAGTTTTTGCGTGAAAGAGTAACAAACATACATCCTCACAAACTTTCGCATTTATAATATTAGTAGGATAGTAGGATATATAAATATATAATATATATATTAAGTAGGATAGGAAGTAGGATTTTAATGACTATAATTTTGTAACTTAATACGTCTTACAGTCGCGAAGGATATGTTTATCAACATAAGACTTTGCACTGCCCAGAAAATTCCAAAAAACGTGAGAAAAATTGATTTTCTCGGGCCACCCTGACGCTTTCACCTTAAAAAGACGGTAGTCAGACTTTACTAGCCACTGACTACCAGTTGCGACTGTCAAAGATCTACAAATGACAGCCGGGACCAACAGCTTAACGTGTTTTCCGAGGCAACATTCATGATGCCTATTTAGCGTATGATTCTAGAAGCCATTCACAAGTATGTCAGAATTTAGTGAAAGCGACAAACGCGTTTAAAAATCGCAAGATTGGCAGAATCCTTCAGTACGAAATAACAAAGCGGCATCGCTGCCAATCGAAGGCAGCAGTTGAAGGGATTTTTCCGATACTTATCGGTTGCCTAACAACGCGCCTACGATTTTATTCCAGCAAGAAAACATCTATGTTATAAGTTTGATAAAGTGTGCTTTGAAATGGTATGTTTGTGTAGGAGTAGGCCTGACTTTCGTTCATTTTAGGGATATCATATTCCGGAACAGCGGGACTGTTTGAAAGAGATACCGCTGCCCCGGAACGTAAAGGGCGAGGAAGGAACATGGATGGGTTTTAGTCAGTAAAAGTCTGACACCCCCTCCCGCTCCGCCCTGAGTGGGAAAAATGGGAGAAGAATGAACTTTAAAACAAAACGAACGAAAAATATTGCTGGGAAACAACTTCTTTTTTGAGGTTATAAGGCTGGTTTTATAGTCACGCCGCTAGACGCGCCGTTTATAGGCCAGGGAAGTTAAGGTGGGACCTTACACTAATTCATAACTGTTTTCTTTTTATATATTTTGTAGAGCTGTTTATTTAATTACGTAATAAATTAAAATTAAGCAAATCATGAAAGAGCATTGCACGAAAACGGACATTAAACCTAATAATGCCATTTTTCGCAGCGAAAATTATAACTTGATAAAGAAACTGAAAATAGCTTATAATGAAGGGTCTGTGAGAGCATGTACACAAATTAATCAAAAAAAGTGCAGGCAACGTACTTATATTAAAAAAAACGCGGTTTTCCATGTTTTCATTCATTACTTATAGGTAATTATATATAACCGTCTGCTGATGATGAAAAATCATTGTTAGCGTGTTTTTAGACAAATAAGTTATAAATTTAAAGTTATATTTTAAATGCATTGTGACAAAACAGTAATTGCTGCGTTATCCATTCAGTAAAAAAAATAACTAAATGAAAAGTGTTTAATTTCGTAACAATATTATCACATAAACATTTATTGTTAAAATTAAACAAATTTAATAACAGCATCTTAATTTTTTTAAGATTTTTTATGGAATACTATAAGTGGTCGACCTTATCACTAAGACCGTTAAGTTCATATTTGAGTGCGTGTGATCAGCTCTGCACGCCGCCTGTGCGAAAGAGAGAGACAGAGCGTGGGCACAGGTAGGTACCACTGACGAAGGAGTGATTCATGTAAAAGTTTTATTAGGTGTTTAATCCATTAAGGTTTAGTATAAATGGTCTGAAATATAGTACCTAAATATTTATTTGTTTGTGTATACCTACTGTGTGTTTATAAATAGGGATCTCTGGTCAAAAATAAAACATTTTTATTTTATTTATAAAAAAATACCTATACCTAAGTATTTCAAATTATTTGCTGAACCTATTTCGATTAATTTTATAATATAATTCGTGCAACGAGTAAGGCTCAACACACACCGAAAGAGCGGCGAAGGGCAACAAAGCGGAACGCAGTTTCAGTGTCATATGATTTTTAACTTTATTTCCATTACCATAATACTTATTATCGCATGAGAAACTCGACGAGTCGTGCGGATGCCCGCGGCGCCGCAGGAATTCCGGGGAATTCCATAAACGAAGCCATGCGACTGCGTGGGAAGTCGCGGGAATTCCCGAGAAAGTTCGAGCATTCGCGAGCGGCCGCTGACAATATCCCGCCCCTCGCGTCCGCTCCCCGCGCGCTGATCATTTGTTGCAGGCGAGCATTCAATTATATGTGCAATAATAATTAAATCCAAAATACCCATGATATTCACTGCTTAAACACAAGCTTCCTCAAGTTTTGTTGAAACTGAACTGCGCATAGGAGAGCGACCCATGAATTCGCGGGTGAGCTCAGGAAGGCGCGCGCATTCCTGCGACTGCTCGAGAAGTCGCTGGAATGCTCGAGAAGGCGCTGGACTTCGTGGCTCTGCGCTTCGCCGCCCTTCGCCGCTCTTTCGGTGTGTGTTGAGCCTTATGAGCGCTGACCTTGAATGCGCAGAAGCAATTTTTGTGAGAATGAAATAAAGGGTAGGTAGGTATACCCGAATTTGAATGATTCTACGGGTCATACTGAACAACCTTTTCCCAGGAACATGAGTATCAAAGTAGCTACCTATCAGATGACCGCACAATTTGTATGGGTGGTTGTTTTTTCCCTCAACATTTCGACCCATGTTGCTTGCGTTTGGTTTGACGCAATATGTTTTTTAAAATCTTGCTACCGACCAAAAATTTGATAAAAATATATTTTTGCTCAAATAGGGTAGAGTGGGGTAGGGTGGTGGCACCAATTATCGGCCATGTTAACTTTTTTGGACTTTGTCTGCTTGTAATTTTTACATTAATAGCTTTTGCTTTCTTGCAGTGTCTTTTTGGGTAAATGGATACTGAAACTCCATTACTACATTCGCAAAATTATGAATTCTTTGTTATTATTGATAATATAGATGTTTTTTTCCGAATATGGCGATTTCCTTTAATATCGGCCTATAACACCCTAATATCCGCCGTCTGTGACCCTAATATCGGCCTACCTTTTCTAAAGTGAAGTACTTAAGATGAATAAACTACAAAAAAAATTATAACGTTTTATATTTCAACTCAGCTCAGGTACAAATCACTTTTATTAATTATCATCACATTCATTTTTTTTTAAATGCACTATTTAAATTTCTATTCACTTTATTTGGTAATTATTTTTATGTATAATATTTTTTTTTGGAGTTCCTTTCATTATTTGGTTTTTAGGAATGTTGAATCATTGCGATCTTTAGTTTATAATAACAGAATTTATTTTAATTTTAAGACTCTGATGTCATTTCCTTCTAATAGAATCTTCTTAGGCCACATCAATTCACCCACGATGGACTGTGTACTTTAAGTGGAACCATTGGAGCATATGTCGCATCCAATATTTTTGTTTTCATCTTCTTCAATATCACTAATTAGGTTTTCTTCAGAGCCAACACAAAGAATTTTCTCCTTTTCCAAACTTGTCTTGCGAAGCTAAATCAATGAGGTCAGTTTCGCGATTTCTGTCCTATAATCAACTCTTCTTTACTACTTTTGTTTCTTTGGCGGGTTTATTTTTTATTCTCATTTCCAGTTTTTGTCTCTCTCTCCGCTTTATTCTCTTAAATTTTTTTTTCTTCTTTCCTTACGTTGTTTGTACCCACACTAAGGTGGCCGTTTTTACGCACCAATTCCCTTTATATCGGCCGTAATTGATAAAACTCGTTTTGAGGAGTTGTTGTTGATGTTAGGATCTAGTTATCAAACTGAGCTGTTGTTTCATTTTTAACCTTATTAATGTTACTGCTAACGTATAAAATAGCTAAACATGTGGTTTAACATTTTCATGCATTACCCCAATATCGGCCACCCGGCCGATATAGAGATTTATCAATAATATACACTAGACAGCAAATAAACCGAGCCACCCGCTACCTAGGCACTCTAATTCGATTTTCTCAAAAACTAAAAAACTGACTGGTAGAGAATGCCATTGGCATTAAGTCCGCCTCTGTACTTTGTGCTTAAAGTGTTAAATAAATAAATAAAAAACCTACAATTATCAAAGTTGTACCTACAGAAAGTGCGTTTCATGGTGATTAAAATGAAAGGAAACTCATTGGGTTTAAACAATAGTTCAGTGTTTATTAAGGATTTTACAAAGAAGAGTCGTTTTCCAGTCATGACAATCGTTAGTAATGATAAAGTGAAAAAAAAAATATAGCCAAAAACAAAGATAAAATAAAAAAAAATTGATCAATGTTCCGTATTCCCTCCCCTTGCTCGGATAACTGCCAGCATCCTTGTATTCATCGACCTTACGAGCCTGACGATAAAATCTTAAGGAATTGTATTCCACTCCTCTTCAATTGCGATTCGCAGCTCTGGAAGCCTTGTTGGAGCAGGTACCCGGGCTCGAACCCGACGTTTCAGCTCATCCCATAAGTGTTCTATCGGATTCAACTCCGGGCTTCGAGCTGGCCAGTCCATCGTACGAATGCTGACGTCGCTTAGATACTGGGTCACCACATGAGCAACATGAGGCCGTGCATTATCATGCATCAATTGCATACATATCCTGTCCGATATATCCTGCGTAAGGTACCACATGGTCTGCAAGGATTTCAGTAATGTAGCGATGAGAAGTCAGTCCACGTGTACGGCCCGTCGGTTCGATGAAAACTAACGGTGTATGTGCTATTAACGAGATGCCGCCCCAGACCACACAGATCCTCCTCCATAAGCATCAGTTTCCTCGATCCAACACTGAGAATAACGTTCTCTAGGGCGACGAAATACTCTCTGACGTCGATCACTTCCATGTAGACTCACCCTGTTCTCATCAGTGAAGAGTACATTACTCCACTGCTCTAATGTCCAATCCCTATGCTCTCGAGCAAATTCAAGTCGTGCTCGACGGTTTGCTGCCGTTAATGCTGGGCCTGTTGCAGCTCTTTTTGGGGTCAGATTCCGTTCAGCAAGTCTTCTTCTGACGGTATCTGAACTTATGACCACTTGGCGTTCGTTACGCAGACTTTGTTGGACTAGAACTGCGTTGAGGTGGCGATTTTGCAGAACAGTGAGGTGGATATAACGATCATCTGCTGCTTTATGTAGCCCTAGGTCTGCCCGTACCTGGACGGCGATCGAATGCTCCAGTCTCTAGGTATCGTCTGTAAACTCGTTGCACCGAAGATCTGCTGATTCGAAGCCTTCGAGCGACTTCACGTTGCGCAATGCCTGCTTGAAGTAATGCTACAGCTTGAGCCGCTTCCTGAGGTATCCATTACTAATCGAAAAAAGTAGCAAAAACACGAATTAATTTGCAGTCATTGTATTCACCATGAAACGCACTTTTTGTAGGTATAACTTTGATAGTTGTAAGTTTTATACTTTTTGAGAAAATCGAATCACAGTTCCTAGGTAGCGGGTGGCTCGGTTTATTTGCTGACCAGTGTAGATCCCTAATCTCGCCCCCGCTATTATTTAATAAAATAGACAAATAAATGTAAAAACATGTTATCTAAAAGATACTTTGACTGTTATTCTTCACGAAAAAATAAAAGATAACACCAGGTATGTTTAATTCCCTCCAAATAGTTATCCTCGCAATGCGTCCACTCAGAGATTTGACTCGGCAATGACACCAAACGACGCACGTCCACACCTGCGCGTGCTCTTTTGCCAGCTGAACGTTCAAATATTGATGCACCCGCATCAAAATATTGGAGGTAATGCGGATGGTTATAGAGTCACTTTTTGCATTAAAACTATTATGGTTAAAGAGATATTTTTATAGTTATGTTCCATTTTCTCGAAACTGCCGATATTAGGAGGAGGCCGATAATAGGAGACTCCACCCTAGTCAAACGGACTATCATCGGCTTGTCTTTCCTGCCGCACTTTGAATGCAATGTTCGTTTATGTATGAAGCTCTGCACTTTGAGTGCAACTTAATGTTCTCTTCAGATACCTACTGTTGTAAATTTTCCGTCTTTACGTTTTTCACTTGACGATACAAGCTTTCTTTGTCCCTTCACGCCTATGTTCACAACATCAAAGTTCACAACCACAAATCCCACAACTCGGGAATTCCATTTTCTTACGCTGATCACCGCCGCTTCGAAAACGAATGAAATGAACGCAAGGCAAAAGACCCGCACGCCGCGCGGAGGAGCGGGCGGGCGACGGACGGCGAGGTAGGACTTGCGGCCGCGCCGCGCAAACTACCTACAGTTCGAGATCTTTGTAAAAAAAGAAAGATTATGTAAGCAGTTGCAATATATGCTTAATTCTGCCAGTTTTCTACTGAAACTATTTAAGAGACTAAAGTTAAACAAAAAAATGGCAGTTAAGTATTTTAATTCCATGTAAAAAATAATATAAAAAAGCAAGTGAATTAATTGCTTAATTCCTTGATAATTATGAACAATCAACTGACTAAATGCTTAAACTCTTTAAAACATACGGTTATCGATTTTGCCAAAGTCACAATTAACTCTTTTTTTAAAACCCCTAAAAATTAGTAGAAGCAACTAAAAAAAAAGCTTAATTAACGTAGCGTTAGTAACTTATTAGGGCAAGGTAAAAGTTTACCTAAGTATATCTCGGTTATTAGATTTGCTTTTATTTCAGTTCAAATTAATCACTTAGAAACAAAATTTCCAGTAAAACTATAAGCCACCTTAATTTTGCAATATACGATCACAAATAGACGTAATATTATCTAGCCAATCAGCATATAAAGAACCCCATAAGTCCGGTTATGATTTTGTGCGAACCTTCCCATACAGAACTCCGTAAAGTGATTGGCCTAATAGGAAATTTTGTTTCTAAGTGATTAATTTGAACTGAAATAAAAGCAAATCTAATAACCGAGATATACTTAGGTAAACTTTTACCTTGCCCTAATAAGTTACTAACGCTACGTTAATTAAGCTTTTTTTTTAGTTGCTTCTACTAATTTTTAGGGGTTTTAAAAAAAGAGTTAATTGTGACTTTGGCAAAATCGATAACCGTATGTTTTAAAGAGTTTAAGCATTTAGTCAGTTGATTGTTCATAATTATCAAGGAATTAAGCAATTAATTCACTTGCTTTTTTATATTATTTTTTACATGGAATTAAAATACTTAACTGCCATTTTTTTGTTTAACTTTAGTCTCTTAAATAGTTTCAGTAGAAAACTGGCAGAATTAAGCATATATTGCAACTGCTTACATAATCTTTCTTTTTTTACAAAGATCTCGAACTGTAGGTAGTTTGCGCGGCGCGGCCGCAAGTCCTACCTCGCCGTCCGTCGCCCGCCCGCTCCTCCGCGCGGCGTGCGGGTCTTTTGCCTTGCGTTCATTTCATTCGTTTTCGAAGCGGCGGTGATCAGCGTAAGAAAATGGAATTCCCGAGTTGTGGGATTTGTGGTTGTGAACTTTGATGTTGTGAACATAGGCGTGAAGGGACAAAGAAAGCTTGTATCGTCAAGTGAAAAACGTAAAGACGGAAAATTTACAACAGTAGGTATCTGAAGAGAACATTAAGTTGCACTCAAAGTGCAGAGCTTCATACATAAACGAACATTGCATTCAAAGTGCGGCAGGAAAGACAAGCCGATGATAGTCCGTTTGACTAGGGTGGAGTCTCCTATTATCGGCCTCCTCCTAATATCGGCAGTTTCGAGAAAATGGAACATAACTATAAAAATATCTCTTTAACCATAATAGTTTTAATGCAAAAAGTGACTCTATAACCATCCGCATTACCTCCAATATTTTGATGCGGGTGCATCAATATTTGAACGTTCAGCTGGCAAAAGAGCACGCGCAGGTGTGGACGTGCGTCGTTTGGTGTCATTGCCGAGTCAAATCTCTGAGTGGACGCATTGCGAGGATAACTATTTGGAGGGAATTAAACATACCTGGTGTTATCTTTTATTTTTTCGTGAAGAATAACAGTCAAAGTATCTTTTAGATAACATGTTTTTACATTTATTTGTCTATTTTATTAAATAATAGCGGGGGCGAGATTAGGGATCTACACTGGTCAGCAAATAAACCGAGCCACCCGCTACCTAGGAACTGTGATTCGATTTTCTCAAAAAGTATAAAACTTACAACTATCAAAGTTATACCTACAAAAAGTGCGTTTCATGGTGAATACAATGACTGCAAATTAATTCGTGTTTTTGCTACTTTTTTCGATTAGTAATGGATACCTCAGGAAGCGGCTCAAGCTGTAGCATTACTTCAAGCAGGCATTGCGCAACGTGAAGTCGCTCGAAGGCTTCGAATCAGCAGATCTTCGGTGCAACGAGTTTACAGACGATACCTAGAGACTGGAGCATTCGATCGCCGTCCAGGTACGGGCAGACCTAGGGCTACATAAAGCAGCAGATGATCGTTATATCCACCTCACTGTTCTGCAAAATCGCCACCTCAACGCAGTTCTAGTCCAACAAAGTCTGCGTAACGAACGCCAAGTGGTCATAAGTTCAGATACCGTCAGAAGAAGACTTGCTGAACGGAATCTGACCCCAAAAAGAGCTGCAACAGGCCCAGCATTAACGGCAGCAAACCGTCGAGCACGACTTGAATTTGCTCGAGAGCATAGGGATTGGACATTAGAGCAGTGGAGTAATGTACTCTTCACTGATGAGAACAGGGTGAGTCTACATGGAAGTGATCGACGTCAGAGAGTATTTCGTCGCCCTAGAGAACGTTATTCTCAGTGTTGGATCGAGGAAACTGATGCTTATGGAGGAGGATCTGTGTGGTCTGGGGCGGCATCTCGTTAATAGCACATACACCGTTAGTTTTCATCGAACCGACGGGCCGTACACGTGGACTGACTTCTCATCGCTACATTACTGAAATCCTTGCAGACCATGTGGTACCTTACGCAGGATATATCGGACAGGATATGTATGCAATTGATGCATGATAATGCACGGCCTCATGTTGCTCATGTGGTGACCCAGTATCTAAGCGACGTCAGCATTCGTACGATGGACTGGCCAGCTCGAAGCCCGGAGTTGAATCCGATAGAACACTTATGGGATGAGCTGAAACGTCGGGTTCGAGCCCGGGTACCTGCTCCAACAAGGCTTCCAGAGCTGCGAATCGCAATTGAAGAGGAGTGGAATACAATTCCTTAAGATTTTATCGTCAGGCTCGTAAGGTCGATGAATACAAGGATGCTGGCAGTTATCCGAGCAAGGGGAGGGAATACGGAACATTGATCAATTTTTTTTTATTTTATCTTTGTTTTTGGCTATATTTTTTTTTTCACTTTATCATTACTAACGATTGTCATGACTGGAAAACGACTCTTCTTTGTAAAATCCTTAATAAACACTGAACTATTGTTTAAACCCAATGAGTTTCCTTTCATTTTAATCACCATGAAACGCACTTTCTGTAGGTACAACTTTGATAATTGTAGGTTTTTTATTTATTTATTTAACACTTTAAGCACAAAGTACAGAGGCGGACTTAATGCCAATGGCATTCTCTACCAGTCAGTTTTTTAGTTTTTGAGAAAATCGAATTAGAGTGCCTAGGTAGCGGGTGGCTCGGTTTATTTGCTGTCTAGTGTATATTATTGATAAATCTCTATATCGGCCGGGTGGCCGATATTGGGGTAATGCATGAAAATGTTAAACCACATGTTTAGCTATTTTATACGTTAGCAGTAACATTAATAAGGTTAAAAATGAAACAACAGCTCAGTTTGATAACTAGATCCTAACATCAACAACAACTCCTCAAAACGAGTTTTATCAATTACGGCCGATATAAAGGGAATTGGTGCGTAAAAACGGCCACCTTAGTGTGGGTACAAACAACGTAAGGAAAGAAGAAAAAAAAATTTAAGAGAATAAAGCGGAGAGAGAGACAAAAACTGGAAATGAGAATAAAAAATAAACCCGCCAAAGAAACAAAAGTAGTAAAGAAGAGTTGATTATAGGACAGAAATCGCGAAACTGACCTCATTGATTTAGCTTCGCAAGACAAGTTTGGAAAAGGAGAAAATTCTTTGTGTTGGCTCTGAAGAAAACCTAATTAGTGATATTGAAGAAGATGAAAACAAAAATATTGGATGCGACATATGCTCCAATGGTTCCACTTAAAGTACACAGTCCATCGTGGGTGAATTGATGTGGCCTAAGAAGATTCTATTAGAAGGAAATGACATCAGAGTCTTAAAATTAAAATAAATTCTGTTATTATAAACTAAAGATCGCAATGATTCAACATTCCTAAAAACCAAATAATGAAAGGAACTCCAAAAAAAAATATTATACATAAAAATAATTACCAAATAAAGTGAATAGAAATTTAAATAGTGCATTTAAAAAAAAATGAATGTGATGATAATTAATAAAAGTGATTTGTACCTGAGCTGAGTTGAAATATAAAACGTTATAATTTTTTTTGTAGTTTATTCATCTTAAGTACTTCACTTTAGAAAAGGTAGGCCGATATTAGGGTCACAGACGGCGGATATTAGGGTGTTATAGGCCGATATTAAAGGAAATCGCCATATTCGGAAAAAAACATCTATATTATCAATAATAACAAAGAATTCATAATTTTGCGAATGTAGTAATGGAGTTTCAGTATCCATTTACCCAAAAAGACACTGCAAGAAAGCAAAAGCTATTAATGTAAAAATTACAAGCAGACAAAGTCCAAAAAAGTTAACATGGCCGATAATTGGTGCCACCACCCTACCCCACTCTACCCTATTTGAGCAAAAATATATTTTTATCAAATTTTTGGTCGGTAGCAAGATTTTAAAAAACATATTGCGTCAAACCAAACGCAAGCAACATGGGTCGAAATGTTGAGGGAAAAAACAACCACCCATACAAATTGTGCGGTCATCTGATAGGTAGCTACTTTGATACTCATGTTCCTGGGAAAAGGTTGTTCAGTATGACCCGTAGAATCATTCAAATTCGGGTATACCTACCTACCCTTTATTTCATTCTCACAAAAATTGCTTCTGCGCATTCAAGGTCAGCGCTCATAAGGCTCAACACACACCGAAAGAGCGGCGAAGGGCGGCGAAGCGCAGAGCCACGAAGTCCAGCGCCTTCTCGAGCATTCCAGCGACTTCTCGAGCAGTCGCAGGAATGCGCGCGCCTTCCTGAGCTCACCCGCGAATTCATGGGTCGCTCTCCTATGCGCAGTTCAGTTTCAACAAAACTTGAGGAAGCTTGTGTTTAAGCAGTGAATATCATGGGTATTTTGGATTTAATTATTATTGCACATATAATTGAATGCTCGCCTGCAACAAATGATCAGCGCGCGGGGAGCGGACGCGAGGGGCGGGATATTGTCAGCGGCCGCTCGCGAATGCTCGAACTTTCTCGGGAATTCCCGCGACTTCCCACGCAGTCGCATGGCTTCGTTTATGGAATTCCCCGGAATTCCTGCGGCGCCGCGGGCATCCGCACGACTCGTCGAGTTTCTCATGCGATAATAAGTATTATGGTAATGGAAATAAAGTTAAAAATCATATGACACTGAAACTGCGTTCCGCTTTGTTGCCCTTCGCCGCTCTTTCGGTGTGTGTTGAGCCTTACTCGTTGCACGAATTATATTATAAAATTAATCGAAATAGGTTCAGCAAATAATTTGAAATACTTAGGTATAGGTATTTTTTTATAAATAAAATAAAAATGTTTTATTTTTGACCAGAGATCCCTATTTATAAACACACAGTAGGTATACACAAACAAATAAATATTTAGGTACTATATTTCAGACCATTTATACTAAACCTTAATGGATTAAACACCTAATAAAACTTTTACATGAATCACTCCTTCGTCAGTGGTACCTACCTGTGCCCACGCTCTGTCTCTCTCTTTCGCACAGGCGGCGTGCAGAGCTGATCACACGCACTCAAATATGAACTTAACGGTCTTAGTGATAAGGTCGACCACTTATAGTATTCCATAAAAAATCTTAAAAAAATTAAGATGCTGTTATTAAATTTGTTTAATTTTAACAATAAATGTTTATGTGATAATATTGTTACGAAATTAAACACTTTTCATTTAGTTATTTTTTTTACTGAATGGATAACGCAGCAATTACTGTTTTGTCACAATGCATTTAAAATATAACTTTAAATTTATAACTTATTTGTCTAAAAACACGCTAACAATGATTTTTCATCATCAGCAGACGGTTATATATAATTACCTATAAGTAATGAATGAAAACATGGAAAACCGCGTTTTTTTTAATATAAGTACGTTGCCTGCACTTTTTTTGATTAATTTGTGTACATGCTCTCACAGACCCTTCATTATAAGCTATTTTCAGTTTCTTTATCAAGTTATAATTTTCGCTGCGAAAAATGGCATTATTAGGTTTAATGTCCGTTTTCGTGCAATGCTCTTTCATGATTTGCTTAATTTTAATTTATTACGTAATTAAATAAACAGCTCTACAAAATATATAAAAAGAAAACAGTTATGAATTAGTGTAAGGTCCCACCTTAACTTCCCTGGCCTAGTTGGGCAGAATTTGAAACGCTACTACTACCCCAATACACCGACGGCGCTGCTGAAACGCGTGACTATAAAATCAGCCTAAATCATGTTTTGTGATAAAACTCAACGATAATCTTACAAAAAAAACTTGTATTTGAAAAAAATCGTGTCAAAAAGTTGTAACTTTAACCCTCCATATCTCCGTAACTAGAAGGTTCTCAGGTATGGCATAGAACAAAAAAATGATCGCAATGATGGGGAGAACAAGTACCTTTCAGCTTCTTGAAGGGGTGTTTTGCACCCTTTAGATAGCTGGAATAATGTAAATCGTGAGAGCAGCGATGGCCCAGTGGATGACGAATAGTAAGTCATGTGTTCGAATCCAGGCAGGTGCATTACTTTGTGTAATTTATTACATCCTGACTACTGCCTATAGTATCGTGCGGAAGTAAAACCAAAAATTCGAAGTCATGTTGTAGGAATATTGGTAATAAAGCAAGTATTTATAATATTCAATTGTGTAATTTATTTAAGAAAAACTTTGATAGGTAAACGTCACAAGACAATTACTTCGAGAATAATCTAATAGCATCAAACAATAAAAACTAAACCTTATGGTTGCGTTCCATTTGTATCACAATTGACATCTACCAATCTGCACTATAAGCCCGTGTGGTGGATTATAGCCCATTCCCTCTCATATAGAGAAGGCCTGTGTCTTAGCAGCCATTTTAGTTTAGCCTACAAGAAGTAGTTTAGCCTTAACCATTTTAGTTTTACCTACAAATTATGAAAATGCGAGGAAACTTACTTAATCTCAAGCCCTTCATAATGTTATTTTCCTCCGATCAGTTTAGCTTGACATACGTAATTATAATTTAATTTTACGTCGTAATATCGATGGCCGCACTTAATAAGGTAAAAGCAGGAACTCGAAATCTATTTAAACATCTTTCCGGGAACTTTCCATAATTTTCTCAAGGATCATGGAGTTTCCCGTACCTTTACTCAATTATTTTGCTTTTCCTATTTAATTATTTTGAACGCTTACTTTTGAAGTATGTCTTTTATATCTACCTTAATTAGTGGAAACTTGAAATTGGCTTTCTTCTGTAAATAATTACTGTATCATCATTTTCCAACCCTTGTCTCATTCTGTTTGGGGTCTGCGCAAAACGTTTTCTTATTCTATTCTCCCCTTTCAGACGTCAAGACATCATTTACTCCTTATTCTTTATATCACTCCTTGGCCTTCTTCTCCATCCATCAAGATACATGTCCATCACATCTTTATTTACATGCGTTCCATCCCTCCTCATAACAGTCACGTCCATACCAAGACTTACAACTACTGACAAATTATTGAAATAGCCATAAGTTTTCTTAAAATTAATAAACAGCAGCGGTGGCGGCCCCAACTTACGAACAGTAAGTCGTGGGTTCAAACCCGACAGGCGCATTACTTTGTGTAATTTATTTCATCACCACTGCTCTCTAAACGGTGAAGGAAAACATCGTGAGGAAACCGGCATGTCCTAGAACCAAAAATTCGAAGACATGTGACATCTACCAATCCGCACTGGGTCCGCGTGGTAGATTATAGCCCATTCCCTCTCAATGAGAGGAGGCCGTGTCCCAGCAGTGGGAACATTATAGGCTGATGATGATGATGATTACCCAGTCTAACTTGGTTGTGGAGTGTAGCACGTTAAGCAGTTGGTCCCAGCTGCCATTTGTAGATCTTTAACAGTCGTTACAGGTAGTCAGTGGTCCACAAAGTCTGACAAGCAGTCTTACCAAGAGGGATTGTATTCCCCGGTACTAAATGGGTTATAGAGGTTAAATATGTATTTATTTATTTATTTTATTCATTCATTTGTTTTAACAGGTAAAACCCAAGCTAACAATGTAGTCGTTATACCTAATTAATTGTGCAGTCCTAACTAACGAGTCTGGGTAGATGCACAATCTAAACAGCAGACAACATGCTAAGTGTCACCCTCTGGAATTCCGCCAAAGAGCAAGAAAAAATATCCTAATGCCGAGAGATATCATTGAGTGTTCTAATTGCACGAATCACTGGTGCAAACTTTGCGAAGTTTGTACGAGTTGCCGGAACTTTAAAAATCCCCTCCCTTGGTCACAACCGTAGCCTCCGTCGTTCCATATAAAATACTGGTATTCAGCTATGCTGGAAACTGACCTTATCTTAGTTCCGACAAGGCTAGGCAGATGATGATGATGAATTACTATAGTTATTATTCTACGCCAAAAGCCAATGACCCAGCCCAAAATGATGAAAAATGAATTAATATTGTAGACAAAACAAAAAAAATCAGCCTTACGTCAACAAAGAATACAATACAATTTTCGACACACATCCTACCTACCAGTTGATAGTAATGGGTATGGCAGGAACGCCCATTCCGTGAAAAACAAACTGGGAGTGAAAACGAAACGGACAGATTTCTGAGAATCAAAGAAATAAATGGGTTACCGGCGAACTATAATGGACAGTACATAAAGCTTGGAAAATACAGGGTGTAAACAACCTCAACACGAAGTCGTCAACCAAGCATACTGTACATCAAACTAAGTATCTTTACTCAAAAAAATTGCTGAGAAATGATTTTTGGGGTGAAAAAACATATTTTTCACTTCTCATGCTCTAAAAGTACGCCGTTATAGCCCTACAAAGCGGGATTAAAGTGACCGTTTTTTCCCTAGGGAGTAAAAAGTAATTAAAAAATGAAACGATCTTTTACTCTGAAACATGGTCACAAAAGAGTAACTTGTCAAAGGTTTTATTTAAATTTCGAATTGGCATGCAAATAGAAAGCGGTTTATTGAAAAAAAAAAAAACAAATTAACTCTTCAACGCGAGAAAAATTTATGGTTGTTTGTGTGCATCGTTGATTTTGAAAAGCAATGCCACTGTTGCTAGCCGCTGCAGTAATGTAGGTATTAATTATCTGTGGAGTGTGGATCATCTTCATTGCAAAAATGTTGTGAGTTTGTGTTGTGTTTTCAATGGTTAATCTGTGACTGACCTCATAGAAGAAAAAACTGACCGCTCAGTTCAGAATTTTTGTCCAGTGTAAATTTGTTCAGTTTTAAATGAATGAACTCGAAGTGAAAAGTACAGTTTGCACCTCGAGACTAAACGCCAATATAATATAGCCTCGCTTTCATTGCCTCCCTCGCAAGCTCGGGAGTCAAACCACCTCGGGTATATAATGGCTTCGTTTAGTCCCTCGTTATAAAATATACTATTGTGGTAGAACTCAATTTGAGGCACTGAAAACATTGTGCTGATGGATGGATTAAATAGTACGCGGTCATGGAGGTGTTTAAAATAAAAATATAACAATAAAAATATTTAAAAAAAAGTTATAATGTTGGAACTTTGACCCCCAATATCTCCGTAGCTAGAAGGTTTGATGTCGAACGAAAAATGATCGCAATGACGAGAAAAACAATTGCTGGCGGCTCCTATATTACAGGCAAACAAAGAGTCAATGTTGATTTTAATTAATTGTGTAATTGTATAAAAGTTCGACTTGACTTGACTGCCTCGTTGTTCGAGGGGCAGCTGAGCACGAGGTCCTTTTTTTTTTTTTTTTTTTTTTTTAAGGATGGGAAATCATCAAATGACCCCCCCCACTCTGGGCGGAGCGGGAGGGAGTGTCAGACTCTTACTGACTAAAAACCATCCATGTTCCTTCCTCGCCTTTTATGTTCCGGGGCCGCGGTATCTCTTTCGAACAGGCCCGCAACCCCGGCAGGCTTCGGCCCTTGCGGGCCCCTCTCTTTTTGCTGACACTCTTTGAGGCGCGCGTGGAACACGAACGCGCCGTCGACACGGCCTGTCGTCATCGTTAGACGGCCGGACGGCCAGCTATTGCCCATAGCCAGCCGTCCACAGGCCCGCATCTACGGTGGCCGGTAGCCACCACGTGGCCCCCGACGCCCGTTGCGTCTCCCGCGGCGGCCGGGAAGAGAGGATCTCTCCCTCTCTCGTTCCGCCACCTCCTTCGCTAGCATGACTGCTTCGCAGAAGGAGGCGACGGCTTCCCATTCCGTCTCGCTCCGGACCATGGATTGAACCAGGGCCGGACGCGAGAGGTCGCCGCCGCCGGAGCACGAGGTCCTGAGTTCGATTCTCGAAGTGCGAAGTGTTATTGAGTTTATCCATCAGGAATTTCTTAGTGGCAGGCATGGAGTATAGATCTGTGACCTGTATATGGTGAAAAGCTCATTCCCTATTAGATCGAACTAAAAGAGAAACTATAATTAGCAATTATTTAGCACACCTATGCCTTCTTTGATTCCAGACTACCTGTAACGACTGTCAAAGATCTACAAATGGCAGTCGGGACCAACTGCTTAATGTGCTATCCGAAGCACGGAGGAAACTCCGCATGCAATCGGTGGTCACCCATCCACAGACCAACTTAGGAAAGCACGGCTTAACCTAAAATTCAATCCGAGCGGCTATTTATGTTTGGACACACCACGAGCTCCTCCTCTTATAAAAATAGGAAAATAGGGATTTAAAATAGGTAAGCTACCCGTACACCAATCGTTGTTCTACGGTACGTTACTATATCTTTGTGACAGTACCTGTAATATTCTACTCAACAGTTTGGCGAGCTTTATTCGAAGTCGGTCGTGAGGTATGCTCGGAGTTTCTTGAAACATTTGGAACGCGGATTGAATATTCAGAAGGGTTCTCCGAATTGCCGCCTTGACGAGCTGTCACAGGATTGCTAGCAGATTATTATTTTTGTAAATTATCCTTTCTTTTTTTTAAACCTAAGAGAGAAAGATGGTTATATAAACATTAGCATAATCAGCCTGTAAGGTTCCCACAGCTTTGCGGGCCTGTTCGAAAGAGATACGGCGGCCCCGTAACATGGATGGAGGAAGGAACATGGATGGGTTTTAGTCAGTGAAAGTCTGACACTCCCTCCCGCTCCACCCAGAGTGGGAGAAGTCATGATGATTTCCCATCCTAAACAGCTGGCACACAGGCCTCTTCTGTATGAGAGGGAATGGGGTATATAACGTGACCATACGTCCCGTTTAGAACGGGACTGCCCCGTTTTAAGGTTGTCTGTCCCGGTGTCCCTGAAAGAAGACGCGGGACGCAAAAATGTCCCGTTTTCCTAAACCGCAAATAAAACTTAAGGCGCGGGTGGCAAAGGCGACGACGAAGAATTTGAGATATCTTATTGGGCAGATTAAAAAATAAATACCTGAATGGAAAAACATTCAAAAAGCATTAGAAGTATTGATTGAAAAGGGACAGTAATTCAGATACAGAAGTATTTGACAAATTTTCACTGATCACAAACTATGTCACTTCGCTAAACGTAATCGAATGGAACAATCAGAAAGTTGCGACAGAAAATAGATGGGTGGCTTCAAACACTTTCACACCAATAATCTCAAACATAAATCCTTTTGTAGGCAGACATAAAATGTATTCAATTATGATTAATTGAATACATTTTATGTCTGCCTGGTATGGAAGAACTAGTAGTGTTTTAAAAGTAATTTGTTCCTCAGAGAAGTATAAATAAACTGAACATGTGGCGAAATTTTAACATTTGTAAGAAATACTTAGGTGTGATTTTCATTGAACTAATTTACAAAAATATTTTCTATTTTTCATTGAGAGTTTCTATCATAAAGGAAAATCAAGTTTGATTTGGCTACTGAATGAAACTTAATGAGAAATCTTATGAGAAAACTAAAATTTGATTTCACTACTTAAAATCGCCAAAATGTATTGAATTGGCGAGCAACAAAATTAGCAATATTCTTTTTAAATCGGCCCGACTAATCAACATTATAAAAACCGATGTCCCGTTTTGATACAAAAAAATATGGTCACGTTAGGTATAATCCACAACGCTGGCCCAGTGTGGGTCGGTAATTTTTTTTTTTTTGGTCGTTGGTCATTAACACACAACGCCACCCAGTACCACACCAAGCAACGCTTGTATCGTGGACACTAGATAGTTTGTATACTACATATATATACTTTTTTGTTTGTAAATACATACTTATTATACATATAAACTTCCATGACTCGGAAACAAATGTCCATGCTCATCACGCAAACATTTGCTCCTACCGGGATTCGAACCCAGGACCCTAAGATGATGATGTGGGTCACCTAAATGGAATGAAAATCGGAACTTATTCTAGACCTTTTAAAATTCAGACAACTAAGCCTGATGTCGCAGACCACTTATAGGCGTAGACGTTTCCCAAACTGAGTCAAAACACCATATCCGCCGTCTTGAGCATCCAGACTGGCCTAGGTTCCTTATGGTTATCTATCGTTCTAACTGGGGGTATCCGACGCTGCGCTTACCGCAAGACTTTCGACAGGCATGTGCCAGCCGACCGCCCCTTCGCTTCAGCTCGCATCGCATCAGAATGACTGTCAAATTTATCTTATCGAGTCCTATCGATTCCTACGTACTTGTACTGCTGATTTGCAAAAACCCATAAAAATAGGAACACACCTTAACATTGGGTTTATTTTATTTATCTGACAAGCAATCCTACCAATTGAGGTCAGATAGGCAGTCGCTCCATGTAAAATATTGGTATTCTGCTGCATCCGGTTAGACTGGAAGCCGACCCCAACATAGTTGGGTAAAGGCTGGGCAGATGATGATGACTTTTTAATAATTGTATAATTGCTAATAAATTATAACTTGTATCTTGTTGTGCTGTGCCACACTGAACTTCCAAATTCAATCTGCCTTTATAGCTAATATTGGGCCACCAAGATAAAGGTTGTGCCTAGTTTGGGCAGTTTGGGCCCTCCCCGACCCTTGCTCGAGCCAGCCCGCGATGCTGAGCCTGTAGTCGTAGTAGATAAAACAGTCCCTAAATAATGACAACCAGATCCAGCCTGTCCCTTTGCTAACACAGCGACGCCCTAAGCCGAGGTCCGTACCCCACTGGGGGTGCCCTTAGAGCGCTGCCGCTTAGTTTATAGTCATTTTGCCCTGGCTGGAGGCCTTAAATTCAAGGCATCCACAGGACTTGCCCGGTTAAGCAGAAGTCAGTCTTCTCAGACTTAACTGCGAGATGACCTACATAAAAAAAGGGGCACTTTGGTGACCATGGCTACTGCAACATATTTTGTACTCTTTTTGACTAAATTTGCTCATGTGTCTTGTTTGCTATGTTTGTATGTTATCTAACTTGTGTGTGTCATTATAAGTACATAAATATATAATTTTGTTTTAAATTTTCCTACCATTTTTAATCCATTGTTTACTCATATTAAACAAAGGATTAAAAATGTTGACTTATTTTAGCAGCTTCAAAACAAAAAATATGAAACTGTAGCGGAGTGCTTAAACAGTCCGGCTTTCCTCCACTGCGGAAATACGGATGTCAATCTGCTTTCAACTTTTTACATTGTCCATGCTCAATGCGAGATAAAATAGTATTGATATTTATATTCTGCGACCGGACGTCAGAATCAATACTGGCAGCAGGTTTCATGCAGACAAGCAACAATATACTCTGTTACATTGTATCTATGTACACTTTTTAACGTGAAAAATTTCTATATTTTTGTCTATCTGTTCAAAATGGTTTTCTACTAACATTAATTTTAATATAACTTATTACAGTTTGTTTGGGCCTGGATTAGTGCCCGGTTAATGGCAGTAAACTTGCTCCCTATTACATGATCATAACACACATACATACCTAAGCTATAATACATAAAGTATACATATAATAAGTTAAGTTTCGAAAAGTAAAAAGAAACGAAAGTTATTTGATTATTTAACCACTTAATGAGCCGGAGCAAAGAAGAAGAAGAAGATTTATCCCGAAGATTGACTGGTAGAGAATGATTTGAGACATAAAGTCCGCCTAAAGTTTAAATAAATAAATATTGATTTCTACTTTGTTATTTTCAAAATCACAAACCTAGCATTATATTGAAGAAACTAAATCCTTACCTCCCAACGGTAAATAGAATCTACGGTAAACAAATTCACCAATCATAACCAAATTGTGGATCAAATAGAAGTTTACAATAAAACAAAAGACTACTGACATACATCCATCAAAGCAATCTGTAACCGGTACTATAAAGCGAAGGATACACTCACGAAAAAAAAACTCTCCCAAACTGATGGAACGCAGTCGAAATAAAGCTCAGTTACAAAAGCAAACACGCTCAAAGCAAACGAAAACATTCGACTGACCATTTAAATTGATTCTGAACATGGCTTATCTGCTCGAGTATTTAGTGTAGCCTCAGCCGTTTTCCTAGAACTCCACGGGGAATTTTCCAATAGCTGGAGGGAGAAGGATAGTTGCCTAGCAACGAAAATTGAACTTCCTACTAGGAGGCCAACAGCGATAATTATATTTCTAGTTTTATGTACCTGGCTGGCAGGGTTTGTTTCAGACAATTAGTTCAACAGGGTTTGTAGTTTGGTATTCAGTTTATTGATAAAAGAGGATTTCATATTGGAATTGTTTATTTTGATTGGATTGGATTTTTATTGAAATGTTTTTACAATTTCATTGCATGCATTGTTAAAAAACTGAACCAATTACATAAAATATGTATTCTGAATTGTATATTATGATATGATTTATAATTATTATTAACATGATATCTTAGATCTATGTTTTTAGGTGGTGTTGTATAGCACCTTCTTATTTATTCATATTATGTATGTAAATATAAAAATGAAGAAATATATTATAATACTAAGATAAGTAAATATGTGAGTATTAACTAACATTAATTTAGAATACTTACTACTTAGAATAACTGATAACTTAGACTTATAGATAATAATAAAACAATTATTCTTTATGAGTATTACGTGATTTAATTATATTAATTCCATTGTATTTGGTGTCGTTACATATCTTAGGATTGCACTAGCAATAACTATACATTAACTATAATTAATATAAATTAAAATAAAATATTCTTTACTTTTTATAAAATTGCAGTCGCTTATCCCTTGATCTGTCTAGCCTGACCTACTTCGCTGACAGTTAATGAACTACAACCATATTTTGTCAAAAAGAACCTAAAACCAGTCCCATGTTTCAAAATAATGAAAACTTGAATAAAAAAAGCGTTTTACAAAAGCGCGATTTTGCAAAGTTAGCTTTGTTTGGCAAGAGAGATCGAGAGGCACGCTGGCATTGTATGATAACTGTGACAGAATCGTCAAAGCTGTCAAAAGTCGTTGTACGAAAACATTTGACTGATTTTGTAAACGTCACTTAGTACACTCATACCTATCTATGGTCAAATAATTCAAAGTAATAACTTCGTACCTATCTATGGACAAGTCAAAGTTATAACTTGAGTTTATACAAATTTTTTGACTAGTTTCCAACATCGATAAATTGCAAATATCTTTAGTCCGTTATTTAGAGTATTGGAATATACTCGTACAATAGACACGTATTTTTGTTTTTTTTTAATCAATGAATTTTGACAAAGATAAAACTCATCAAAACTCGGGAGTGGCAGCTCGTGATGTCAGAACACACTAAAAATCATGGCACGGCGTGACGTATGGAGAATTTATAAAGCATCGTAAATTCGTCAATATTGGATAACGTAACAAAAAAAAAATACGGGTCAAATATTTAGAGATAATCATTAAATCAAATGACGGACTAATAAGATTTTTTATTACTTATGCAACCATTTTATGCAATCGACAAGAATTTGAACCAAGTAAGAACCGTCAAAGAAAGCAACGAAAAGAATTCTAACTTTTGACAGTTCCAACTTCAAGCAATTACTAAACTATAGACTAAAAATCGTGTCTTAAATAATTAGTTTTGCGCAAGTAATGTCTTTGACTGTTTTATAGATAGGTACGGGTATTATTGTCTAGTGACTACTCACTCATTTTCAAAAAAATGTGTAAAGGAATTAACGCCTGTAATCTATAAATATTACTACTATTTGACTAATAAATAATTGCTATAACTTTCATCGTCTATTCTGTAGAATTTTTATATTGTATATCACAACCTCTATACGCATACTCTAGGAGCAGTCTATTAATTTCCTCTTCAGTCATGGATTGAGTCCACCCTTCTTTGTTCGCGAGTTCCTTTCGTAAGGCATTGTGTAGCTCGTGGGCGACCATCTTGTCGGGCTTAGGTAAGACTTGACCTTTACGTGCGACGCTGTCTGGCTCCGGGATCATTCTGAAATCAAAGAGAGAGGACGTTTTACTTTTAGTCGATACCGGTAGATGAGATGTTTCGAGAGCGTTCGAGGATTGGGGTACGATTTGTGTTTAAAAATGAGAGAACTAAATGATCTAGTTTTAAGTTTGCTAGTACAGATTTAAAGCTACATTAAGAAATCACTTATGATCGGCTTATGCTATAAAATAAAAAGAAGAAATATAAAATAAAATTAGCTATAATAAAATCGGTTCATCCGTTCAGGAGCAATGGCGCCACCGGTACACGCTTCCAACCCGTCTTTTTTTACTGGGAGTTAAAATGGACGAAATATAACTAAAGGAAAGTTTATGTTTACTGTAACTTCTTTTCACTCTACGGAAAAATGTCGGCCTGTCTGCGGAAATTGCACGATGGCTTTTGGCAGACATTTTAATACATTAATCTGGCAGAGACAGCTGTCTGGACCCGCAACCTCTCCGTAAATAAGCTTTATAAAAGTCAAGAGGCATCACAAAGATAGAAAACCATAGCTAAAACCTCTTTGAAACTAAATATCACCTTACCTCGCAACACACTTTATTCCCTAAGTGCAGGCCCATAGATATTACTTTACTTTATCTAAGTTGATAGAAAACTTCCCGTGTGTGGTGCCTTTAAGTTTAATGCAATTACAGTTGTATCCACGCTGACAGCAGGAAAGTAATGTACGTTTGAATACTTGTTGCTAGTGATTTTCACTAAAAAAACGGTGTTTTTTATATTATTTTGCACGGAAATTGTAGCTTTACACATCATTTACCATGCCTTTTCCTAGTGTTTTGGGCCGCCTTCCAGTCTAACTGGATGCAGCTGAATACCAGTACTGCCTACGTGCCTCAAAAAGGCCAATAGCGAAAATATCAGCTTCATGACAGGGCAAATAAAGTAGATTTTAGAATGACAGAGTAGTATTACGGCTGAAAAAGTCATTAAAAGTTGTGGCGTAAACCGAAAACTACTACTTGTTGACATGTTCGGAAACTAATCGCGAACACAGTATAAAAAAGTACCAACTCTAAGTGAAGGTTGCGGGAATCCGTTGGGATTAATAAGATTATCTAAGAAATACAAATATACCTACTGTAAAGGAAACTGGCTTTTAAAAAGGCGTGTTCTGTAAATGATAAATAAATAAATTTCGCTGGACATTAACACACAGCGCCATCTAGTGCCACACTAAGCAATGCTTGTGTCGTAGACACCTGCAGATAGTTGATAAACTACATATATTACTTTTTTGTTTATAAATACATACTTAATAATTCATGACTCGGAAACAAAATGTCCATGCTCGTCACACAAACATTTGCTCCTACCGGGACTCGAACCCAGGACCCTAAAAACGTAAGGCAGTCTCACTACGCCTTTCGTGTCGTCTAGTGATGCTAGTATAGTTTTGTAAGGGAATGCTTACTATTACTCTTTCTCATCGTCTTTTTCTCAACTATGTCAGGGTCAACTTCCAGTCTTACCGGATGCAGCTGAATACCAGTATTTTTCATGGAGCGACTGCCTATCTGATATCCACAACCCAACCAATTCAATGTAAAAACAGCAGATTACCAATTAGATCGTATAAGCAGCTATAGGGTCGTAGCACACTTATCAACTCGGAAAGGAATCGTCATTGCCTCTCCTTTCCCCTTGGCGTCAAACAGGCGTCCACGTAACGTAACCACGTAACGTAAGCGGATCAGAAACTCCGGCACGTCGACTCGGCCACAGTTAGGCGACGCCGCGCTTACGGCTCGCCGAGCGCTGGTCTACTAGTTTAATCGTTTGGAATCGTAATGGTATGGAGAGCCGTAAGCTAGGATACGGAGAGCCGTAAGCTAGGATACGGAGAACCGAAAGCGCGGGACTGCAAGTCGACCACGCCCCGCAACGCGGATCGTGAGCTTGTCCCGAGGCGAGGTGATTATTACGTTACGATTCCGATTAGTGTGCGTTGAAGTAGAGAATTTCATACAAATAATACTGAACGGCTCGAATTGATACGGTGACGATCCCTTTCCGATTTGATACGTGTGCTACGACCCACAATAAAAAGTCTTACAGAAACGCCCATGTACTGCTGTAGGTAGGTTCCTACTTTTACATTTAATTTTGTTCTTTCTGACATTCCAAATTAATTAAACTTTGCAACGCAATACATTTTAAAACTGCTAATTAATTCGATTTGCTTTGCTGTTGCGATCGTCAAAAGGATAATTGAGTATTTTATCGAAGTCCGCGCGGTCCAACCATTTATGAGAACAAAGAGCTCCACTTGCTAACCGATAAAATAAAATGTTTGCTTACGTGTTATTTCGCAGACTAATAGCCATTTTAGTATACAGGGTGTAAACACTCTTCAAGAAGCCGGCAACCAAGCATTCTGTACAGCACTGTAACATAACAAAACTAACCTAAACTCTACGCAAAAGTTATTGCTGGAAAACTACTTTTTTTTTGGGTGAAAAATCACGTTTAAAACGTGGTAAAACTCAAACCACTCAAAACATTGTGCCTGTGGATGCATTTAATAGTGAGTGCGTTATGGAGGTACTTATAATGTTATGACCTCAGAAACTAGTAGGTATTTAAACATTTGGTAAACTCTTGTAACATATTATAAGATCTCTTTGTACAGGGCCTCGTTTCACAGTCACTATAAGAGACTAATTACGACCTCTTTCCAGGACAGCGGGTTGCTGATTAAAGAAGATTTTCTGCGGAGTTATTAACATGCAAATGAAGTACCGTAGCGAAAAACAACTTGTATAAAGGGTGTAAAACACCTCTCTTAACGAAGCCGAAAGGCACTATATAGTCCTCCCCGTCATTGCGATTTTTTTTTGTTCTACATCATACCCTTCTAGTTCCGGAGACATTGAGGGTCAAAGTTCCAACTTCTTGACATTTTTTTTTTAATACTAGTATTTATTAAAAGGTTTTTACTTTAAACGCCTGTCCGACCCCCGTACTATCAGCACAATGTTTTAGGTGCGGTACATTTTTCACCCCGAAAAACAAAGTCGTTTCCCAGCCATAATTTTTGCGTAAAGTTACTTAGTTTGATGTACAGAACGCTTCGTTTACAGCTTCGTGATGAGGTTGTTTACACCCTGTATAGGAACATTATTAGGGAACGTCAACGTATAACAATAATGCCATGGCGACAATATTCATTTCAAGTAATTAGAATACTTAATCAAATTAAGAAAAGTGAGAAACGTACCATAAATTGAATTGAAACAGTTTTAACTGAATTATTTCGATAAAACGCGTTTTCCCTAGGTAGAGCTAGTTTTCACTGATATTCTTTTTTAAATACCACTTAAGTTGTTCTAACTAAGGCAGCTAGGAAACCGGGGTTGCGGGGGCTGTTCGAAAGAGTTACCGTGGCCCCGGAACATGGATTGGTTTTAGTCAGTAAAAGTCTGACATTGCATCCCGATCCGCCCAGAGTGGGAGAAGTTATTTGATGATTTCCCATCCGAAAAAAAGGTAGCTAGGAAAAAGTAGTTTTAACTTGGGAAAACGCGTTTTAACTAGGGAAAAACGCGTTTTAACTGTTACATAGTTTTCAGCCACAGACCGAAAACTTCGTCATCCAAATACCAGGCGCATATAACACTGTGAGGTAGGTACCTAACCGCCTGTCGCCTGCAGTGAAGGCGACGTTTCCTCCGTCGTCCCACTAGCTGTGCGGGCGAGTTTGTCTCCCTATCCACGTACAGGTTACTTTGTTTGGATTTTAGCCACAGAGAGAACGGTGAACCTATGTCTAGAACCTGTGTTTATTTTGGAAATCCTACGACGTAGGCGCCTTTCATAACACTGGTAGCTAGAAATATACAGAAATAGATTTTGAGGTCGTATTTTGTAACGTTGTCACCTTTTTATTGCCAAGGCTTATTTTTGTATTTTGAATTGTTTTTTTTTCTTGTATATTGTTCTCACTTACCTACACGCAATAGGCTTGTTAACTGAAAAAACACTACGGTCCATGTTCACCAAAAAAATTACATTCTGATTATCTAAAAACAGCTGTTTAAAACACATGTTTGTATGGGAACATGTCACATTGACAGCTGTTTTTAGAGAATCAAACTGTTTTCTATTCGGTGAACATGGACCTAATTAGTCCGTCACTAAGATTATCTAAAAAAATATGACCCGTGTATTTCTTTTCTCACATAGACCAAAATTGACAAAGATAGACGCTTTTAAAATTCCCAATACGTCACTGTTTGGTATCATTCTTAGTGAGTTCTGACGTCACGAGCCCCCACTCCCGAGTTTTGATGCGTTTTATCTTTGTGAATATTCGTTGATTTACAAAAACAAAAAATACGAGTCCATTATTTTTCAATACTCTAACTGACGGACTAAATAGATTTGCAATTTTTTGATGTTGGAAACTAGTATATTATTTGAGAAACAAGAATAATGTGAAATCCAAGATTTTGTATACGGCAAAAAAATTGTATACGGTAATGTTTTAAAAGAGTCATTTTTCATAGGGAATTAACTCTAAAGCTAGCTTCAACTTTCTATGTAACCAGCTCCTTGACCATTCAAAAGTGCCAGTAAAAAATTTAAATGAAATAATTGCTTTGAGTTAGAGTTTATACAAACTTTCGGGCGTACGTAAGTCATAGCTAGTTTTGTTTGGCTTCAGTGCCATGTGATCATCATTATGTTGCAATATGTGTGAAGTAGATTCATCATGCACACGCTTTTCAGGTCTATTAAGGTCCATGTTCACCAAAAAGATGACGGACGATTATCTAAAAACAGCTGTTTAAAACACATTTTTGTGTGGGAATATGTCACATTGACAGCTGTTTTTAGATAATCAGACTGTTTTCTTCTCGGTGAACATGGACCTTAAAGTCGTACACGGTTGTTTATTTTACGGATGTGTGCGACTGTACGTGTGCATACGTATCCACCTATATTTGTCTCACCCTGTGTGCCACATATCCTTATAATAACGCCTTGATCAATTTGAAATGCAGAATTATAGATTTGCATTCAATTCATAGCATTATTATACGAAACTAGCTGACCCGCGCAACTTCGTCTGCGAGTGAGGGTAATTTTATGTTTATAAAAAGTATCCTAATGTTTTGTTTTATTAAAAACTTCTTATTGTTACTTTTAATACCTTCAAAAATATGTGTACAAAGTTTCAAGATGATTGGTTGAGTAGTTTTCGCGTGAAAGCGTAACAAACAAACTTACATTCACATTTATAATATTATATATATAAGGATATCTGAGAAACAAAAGGCTGCGCTAAACTATAGGTAATTAGGTACCTACCATGTTGTGAACACTTACGACATGAGAACTACCATTTGCCTAACAGAAAAAACTATATCTATCGAACCCGGGAATGTGACCGCGGTACTATACACCATGTAATTTCCTTATAATGCCGTGCCAATCATGGTGGACAGCGCAGACTGTTCGTTCACAGTGAATTTACAGAAAGAGTAATCTAAATGTATAATTATAACAACCTGTAACTTACAACCTTACACAATAACATAACCTAACATTTGACAATTAAGCAGAGGTGTACCTACATATTATTACCTAATGCTACACCCATAATTCACCAATTATTTTGTGTTTAAACCAGCAAACCTGAGAGATATGTCTCTTGCCAAGTCAGAGGCTCATGGGCAGCACAAAAACTTACACACCAGAAGAGGCACTAAACATGCAACAAGTAAAATTAAATTTAAAATTAAAAAAACTTCCGACACAATTTACTAAAAGTTAAATAGAAAATAATTCGTTAATTTGGCATTTTGCGATGGCGGCCATCTTGGATTTATACTTTATCATAGTGTATAGTATTTGACTAGTCAAGGGAAAGCGGTCAATTGAAAGGGCATTTGATGCCTATATTGAGGGTGTAGTTGGATAAAAATGTAATCAACCATTTTGTGGCGGTGCGTGGTCACCTTGGACTGATTTTTGTCAAACATAGCTAAGTACACTCCCGACCAATTCTGCCGTCATAACAAAGAAGGCCGTAACTAACAATTTTGTCAAAAATGAGTTATAACCATATTTGGAATCAGCAAAGAAAATACTATCTTGTGGTCTTACTCACAAAGCTTTATCTCGTATGAGATCAAAGATAGTAGGTATAAACATTTTAGCCGTAACTACGACATAAATTATGGTTTTTGAATTTGAAAAGCCTTAATTACACAATAACGGCTTTTTTGTTAGTATTTTGGTAATTCTAGTCTGGAAGGCCGCAATTACCAATTAAATATTGTTAAGCTTTAAATATTAAATCAATTTACTACTAGAAAAAGCCCTAACTACGCAATAAGGGCCTTTTACATAAGTATTTTGAAGGAACGCTTCCTCATTCAGAAGCCATGCCAAGCCAAGCTAAGCCGTAATTACATTCTATGCAATTACGCCCTTTCAGATAAGTATTTCACAAATTATAATTATTTTTTTGCTAAGACAAAAGGGCAAAAATAAAATAAAATGAATACGCATGTCTGATTTTAAATAAATTATGGTTCAACATATAGCCTATATTTTTTGACGTTTTATAAAATAAGCATCACTAACTAAAACCATTCAGTAAACCGCGGGCCTCCGTTTTAGATAAAACTTCAATTATCTCGGAATCAACGTTGACGTAGTTACGGCCTTCTTTCTTATAACGGCAGAATTCACCTTTCAAGCAAAAAAAAAAAACAAAATCAAAATCGGTTCATCCGTTCGGGCGCTACGATGCCACAGACACACAGACACGTAAAACTTATAACATGCCGTCGTTTTTCGTAGGGGGTTAAAAAATAGAAGAAAGAAAGAACCAGTTCAAATCTATTGCAATCAATTCCCGATTGAAAACCCCGACAACACTTTGCCCGACTTCGTGCTCAGTCTTATACAACACTGATATTGTTAAAAACGTCTTTAACTTAGTAACTATAAGCATTTATTTTGAAAAAAATGATTTAAGTTGCGTGCAATAACATGTAAACCCTTGAAATTGTTGGCAAATCCTGAATCATCAAAAAATGTAGGTCCTAAATACAAATGTTTTGCATCCATGATTAAAGTCACAATAATCGTTCCACCAAGTCCAGTTCCATTGAATTCAAAGTGTTTGATCACCGACATCCATCAATTATCACCCGAGCGCTCTAATCAGCTTGCGAAGGAGAGAAGAGATCGATAACCACTATCAATTGTCTCACAATGCCAATCACATTCACATGTCCATCAGGGCATTAACGTGTCTTGATAAGGAATGTGTCAACGCTTGAGTAGGTGGAAATTACTCGCAGTCCAGTATACCTACTCACTGGATGCTTGTTTTGTCCAATGTATTATGTGGCCGTGCCCTAATCGGGTTTTATGTTGGAACTTACTTACGTAATATGTAACAACTGAATGTACACAAGAATGCAATAAAGAATTTGAGTTTGAGTTTGAATTACACGACGATCTCACGACGTTATATTGACAAATATTGTTGTACTGACAAACTCATTGTTAGATCCTTGACTGACATTATTTAGATGTGGTCAATGGTTAAAAACTAAAGTTTGACAAATAGTCTTACCAAGGTTTATTCCAGACAATTCAAATTTATTTATTTGTAAACAGTTATTATAAGACATTATTAAGATTATTGTCCCCTTTATTCATTTCTATACATGTAAATTATATTTTTAATATTTTAATTTTAAATAGAATAAAATATTTAAAAAAACAGTAGCCCACTAGCACTGGGAACAGGGTCCAAGCTGCCGGTGGTCAGGGCTCTTGAGAGAGGAACCTCCTTGATTATTGTAATAAAGCTTTTTTTTTATTTGTTCTCACAAAATTCTTAACAGCAGTACAAGTACGTAGGAATCGAAAGGACTCGATAAGATAAATTTGACAGTCATTCTCGATAAAATGAGTTGTCAAATTTATCTTATCGAGTCCTATCGATTCCTACGTACTTGTACTGCAGGACAGCATACACATACATACATACATACTTATGCTTGTCAGCATAATGATCAGCCTGTACTGTTCCCACTGCTGGGAGACAGTCGTCCTCACTATGAGAGAGAATGGGTTATCAATGTTATCATTCACCACGCGGGCCCAGTACGCCGTATGCGAATCAATATTGTTTTAAACACACATACACTATACACCATTGGAATTTACGCATCTCTCTTTCAAAATGCAGTCCATACAGTATGATTCGCGGAATAAATACATTCCTGTCAACTGAGCTACGTAAACACGCGCGATCAAGTGTGTATTTACCCTTGCCTCGCCATACTTTTGCATCAAAAGATAATTTTTCGCTCATGACTGAACGCATACTGCCGGCAATGGAGAAATGTTCAAAATTCATATTTGTACTTTCATATTAAACACGGCAATTTCGAAACTGAACTATAAAAACTTTGTCACAGAGCAGAAATTCGCACTACGACTAATTTCGACATAAACGAGCACTGAAAATGAGAATATGAAATCAGTAATGAGCGCACTAGTTTTAACAGGAATTCCAATAATTCACAAAGGGATGATAAATGAAAACTAGTGCGGAAACAACGCTTCTATGACGTGGAACTATTTGCTCGAACAAGCTTGTATTAAAGAAAGGGAAACCTGTTAACAAAAACATATGTTGTTGAATGACTCACTTGTTGTAACAGCCGGGGGTTCCGAAGAAAAAAAGAGCACCTTTCCACCGGGCGCCCCTCAGCGATATCTTGCGCAAACCTTACGATTACACTTTTAAAATTACAAGAAAAAACACACACGCCACACGGAGCTTTCAATCGAACCCGAACTGTCGACAAAATGCCGGGGAAAGACCGTCAGAGTCATTCAAGACCACCTTTTTTTTTTCAAAAAGCCCAGGGGCACTTCTCCATTACAATAACGACCTTGCTCAATGATATTAAGGTTAGTTTTTGAGCGGGTTGTTTTATTTAGGGGTGCATCTGGTTGCCGGCTGGCCCCATTTGTGTGATTTACCCCGGCATGTGGCGAGCCCGTTCGGATCCGTTCTAAACGGGAATGAAGCGTACTCGAGCTTCAAAAATGAATGATATTGCAACGAATATCACAAAAGAGATTGGGTTTTTTTTTTTTCGATTTTATCTGGTTTTCCTGTTGCTGGTGCAGCTTTAATGCATTGGTTTGCTAATTAGAGGAAATGCAGTGCAGTGTATTTTTCCTTATGTTTCGTAGCCAATGTTGTGTGTGCTTGCTTTTTGTGAACTTTTGTATTACCAACGTAGCTTTTTTTTAATAGCCATTCATTTTCTACTGGATCAAGTAGGTAACTAATTAATTACCACTTACGGTAGTAAATAAGGGTTAAAGTACATTAAACGAAACCGTTTCTTTTTTTGTTACAATCCAGACCTGAACCTGGGGTCATAGCTCCAACTTTTTCACAAGATTTTTTGTAAATAATTAACTTTAAATACCTCGAGGACCCCCGTTTTGTCCAATGAATCCGTGATGTAGGTACCTACAATGTTTCGAAAACGCTACTTTGAGTCCTACCGAAAAGCGTAATATTTCACCCAAAAAAAAAAAGTTTAGTTCTGTCGATTCCCGTAAAAAAAAAAAGTAAAGTGAAAGCAGCGGTGGCCCAGTGGTGGCGGCCCCGACTTACGAACAGTAAGTTGTGGGTTCGACTTCGAACCCTGGCAGGCGCATTACTTTGCGTAACTTATTTCATCACAGCTGCTCTAAAAAACGGTGAAGGAAAACATCGTAAGGAAACCGGCATGTCCTAGAACCAAAAATTCGAAGACTTGTGACATCTACCAATCCGCACTGGGCCCGCGTGGTGGATTATAGCCCGTTCCTTCTCATTGAGAGGAGGCCTGTCCCAGTAGTGGGAACATTACTGATGATGATGATGATGTTGATAAAAAAGTTTAGTTTTGTCGTTTCCCATAAAAAAAATAGTTTTGTCGTTTCCCATAATTTTTGCCTCGTTTTTGGCTTTGTGAAAGGGCCGTTTACACTTTTGGAATACGCATATTTTTTCTTCATTTAAATCAACAAAATACAGCAAACCCAAGAAAAGTATTCCAAGTTATAAGTTCAACTACTGCTTGGTTACATAAACACTATAGGGGGCGGGGGGGGTCTACGCTTTGCTTATTTTTGATGACATATGGGGTGTCTAATGTCATATGGGGGGTCTAAATCTTAACGGTGATTACGTCAGAAGTAATTATTTACTTTTTCACACATAAATGGCAACCCACACATTGTCTATGCTTGAAAACGAAACGCATATTCAAATAAAAAATACAAACGTACATTAAAAGAAAAATCCATATACCTATGTTTACGTAAGCATGGGAGTGGGGGGGTAAGAGCTTTGCTTACTTTTGCTGACAAGGGGGAGGCGGGGGTAAATAATTGTAATAAATCTGCTGACGTAATTAATAAAAATAATATTAAACTCCTGAAAATTTCTATGACAGTTCAAATGTCCGTAACAGCGGCCATGATGTGACGTTATTTACTTCAATCGGCCTTGTTTTCATACATTTTTTTGGCCGATAGTACCTAATTTTACTTCCAATTTTATTGTAAGTATGTGTTTTATTCTAGCAATATTGCGATAACGATATTTTATAATAATATTTTAATGAAACTTTAACTACTTTTCAAATAAAAGTGTGTTTTTTTGTACACTTCGTGTTTTTTTTACTGACGTCACTACCGGCGTTATCGAGGATGACGCATTTTGAGAGTGCGTTCCGTTTCACCAAGACCATGCTACATAAAACAGTACATTGTAAAATAAGTGATGTTTTAGAAACTTAAACAAGTGTACAACAACAAAAAATAATAATAAAAAGAGATTGATGTCTTGCATATTCCCTACGCCCAATCCCGATATCTGTAAAGGAATCTCAACACAAAAATTTGCAAACAAATCGTCAAACTTTAATTACTGATGTTACTGAATTTCATCAGCCAATGCGTTATTTGCATCAATCACTGTAATTTTGACACGACTATTATTTCGTTCCAGTTATTCAAAAAACGCCATCATTCAAAAAACGAATACATTTACAAAGAAACCGTTAGAACAAGAACCAAATAAAAAGCGTTTAAAAATGGAACGCTCCAATAGTCACGAACGGCGGATAAAAATATCAACAGGGACACGTGGCTAGAACGCGCATGGAAGGATTCTGTCAATCGTACGTACAGTCTGTGCTTTTATTTGACCCCTGAAAACTGCAAACCAAAAGCAGCCTTATCAAAAAGAGAACAGAGATCACAGTCATCTTGACAGATATGTCAGTAGAAGCAAGTCAACGCCAACCTAATAGTTACGGTAATAAAGTTCATTTTCCCAATAGTAGCGAAAGGACTAGTAACGAAAGGGTTTGCATAACAAGCTCATAGTCTCGTGGCTGACTATTGTTGCAACCCCTATCTATTAAAAAAAACGACTTCTAATATTTTATAGAGCATTGTTTAGAACAGGGTTAAATCCTGTGTTGAATTTGTTATTGCATTTTTATTCATAGAAATGCATTTAAAATGAAAATGGGCCCAGGTGCCACACGCCAAATCCTTTTTGATGCTAATATCTCTTCAAATAGCAAAAAAGATTTGGCCACTGTCCACTGATTTGCATAATTGTAATAAGTGCGATGAAAAACTATTAAGGGTATAGAATAATTAATTAAGTATATTTAATGTAAAAATATACAAACTAGCACAAAACTTTTAATTACATTTTTATTCCATTTTTCCGTGCTGCGAACAAAACCGGACCAAAGACACACCCTTGTGGGATTCTGTTTTTTTTCGGTTTTGTTTCTAAGGTTTAATTTAAGCCAAGTGGAATTCTAGAACTTCTACGATTAATCAGTCGTGTTAATAATTCAGGTCAGGGTTTCATAATTATTCTTCCATAAATGTAAATTTTATTCATTCGTTTGTTATCCTCAATTGTCTTTGGAATCGATTCGGTTACTAATCTAACATTTATCCTTATTGATTGCATTTATTAGCTGCCTAATGAATGATCCTGGCTATGCTTCAGAAATAGACGCCCGCATCAGCATCAGACACCCGCATCGTTTCCTAGCAGTTCCCCTACCAGTTAACCATCTTAATTAGCTCCACTTATCCACTTAGGATCGAACCTCAAACAATAATTCAAAAACAGTAAAGGAAAACAACTTAACGAAAACGGCATGTGCTAGCACTGTAGTGACACTACAAATAGTAGTACTACAGCAAGATAGTAAGTACTGCAACACAAAAAGTACTACACCCTGTTACTCATAACCATGAAGAACTATGCGTTCGACCATCAAAGACCGCCTTGATGCACAAGAGCATACTTTGCATGGCCCCAAAAATATTTAATAAATTACCAAATGGAATTAAGGACTTAAACACTACTCAATTTAAAAGCAAATAAAGACATCTATTATTGGAAAAATGTCATTATCGACGAATTCCTTAATGAGAAATTGTAACTTATTTGACATTGATATTTATTTAATTGACTTTGTAAATTTTATCCTATTATATTCTATTATTGACATTGTATTATTATCTTCATTCGTGTGCTCAATTGTTAATGTTAGTCTTTTTTTTGTGTTTAATTGTTGGTATTATTTTTTTTAACATGTTGATTATTCTTTTTATAATAATGACTGATAATGTGAAAGAGTCTTTATGGTAGATTTTTGAGGATCTATTTTTTATTTTTAACATCTCATGTAAAATGTACCAAAAATCACACCAGTAAATGAATTTGAATTTGAATTTGAACATCATGAACAACAGTGAGTTAAGTTCTTCATCCTCGATAGAAATGAGAGGATCTACTGCCCGACACTTTGTTGTCGGGTTTTTTCTTTTACAGTCTTAAGTCGTGGATAATCTGTAGCAACGCAATTTAGATTTTATTTGTACTATGTGCTGTATGCACCACACACTTGGTTCTCTTCAGAACCAAGGTCACCAATAGCCCGAAGAATTGCCAAACATAAGTGGCAGTGGGCAGGGCATATTGCTCGCAGAACGGATGGCCGATGGGGCTGGAAAGTTCTGGGGTGGCAACCGCGAACCAGAAGACGATGCGTTGGAAAACCTCCCACTAGGTGGACCGATGACTGGTGAAGGTTGCTGGAATCCGTTGGATGCGAGTCGCATGGGACCGGTCAATGTGGCGACACTTGGGGAGGCTTATGTCCAGCAGTTGACGTCTTTAGGCTGAAATGATGATGATGGTGATATGCTGTAGTATTTAGGTAGTGCCGCTACAGAACATTAAATTCTAAGACAAGCTAAATCTACCGGGTCTATATGGTGCATTATCTGATCCTGTTTTTCTTTTTTGTGTAGTCAAAATCAAAAATCAAAGCATTTATTTCATGAGGCCAGTAACAGGCGCTTTTGAATTGTCGAAACAAAGATAATAATTAAATGTAGCTACAGTCCCAGACATAAGACATAAAAACTGTTTTCATGAACATTCCCTAGCGTAGGTCTCTATGGAGAAGAACGGGCAAGAACCTCCATGGACACTCCTTTAAATCATAATGTTGTTACAAAATCTTGGTTACATCATTCATGTTGAGATGGTGCATTATGTGAGAACAATGTAGCAAGATGTGCACGATAAAAGTGTCCATAGTAAAAACAAACAAAAGCAATTCAAAAATAAAATAATTCGTTCAAAAAAGAAAAACAAGCCGTGGCAACCAAGAGCTGACCAGTCCCAACCGACAGCGCCCGTTCACGAACATGACGCATGAATAGTAAACAACGACCAACAATTGTCGGGCCCACGCTGTCCCCCACACTAAAGTACTAATGCTATAACATAATAATATTGTAATACCAAATGATTTGAAAATAGTAACCATGGAGTTTCTTGCCGGTTCTTCACCATGGAAACGATCAACGCGAACCGTGCACCTTTTTCGACGTTTGTGTGAAACAAAATACTTAAATTTTGAATTCCGGCTCACCTTTTACAGAGAGGAATGAACGGACAATATAAGCTACTAATTAGCTCTGATAAGCCTTGAAGGAGGAACAAAACCGATTATTTCAGTTCGTGGATTTACTTCATTTACGTACAAATTAGCATATCCTTAGCATGTCCAATTACGTTTATGAATTTTGTCTCATCGCCTAATGGTCGTGGTAATGCTTAATTATAAATTTTAGTTTATGTTTGAGATTTTAAATAACGTCTTCATCATATTAAACAGTGCTATCAAGTCATTGTATTCTTATTTCATCCTTATTTGTTTTTGCTATTGTATTTCAATCTTTGCCAACAGTCCCACGTAATCTTATTGCAAGTTTAAAGTTTGGTTTTAAACCATCAATTAGATTTCGAGAATATTTTTTTTTTTTATATCTGTGTTGCAATCATGAAGACAATGGTGTCGATTCTGCTGTGCACAAACTTAACTTAATTTAGGCTATTGCTATCTTTTACTAAAAGGCAGTGCGAGAAAAGCAATAGCTATCAACTAAGTTAGAGATGTCAAACTAGTTTATGCCTTGCGCTTCACCGTGTTTTTAGTCGACATGTTTTTACGTGCACCCTTCATTTGTATGGAAATATTAGTTCGAATTAAATTTGACAGCTCTAAATTACGTCCGTCTCTTTCTCATTCTATTAGACAGAAAAAGATAGAAATAGCCTAAATTAAGTTTAGTTTGTGCACAACAGAATCGACACCATTGCCCAGGAGTGGGAAAGTTCAGTCTAGGGAAAAAATCGCATAAGTCATGATAGTCACTCACAGCTCAACTTCACCCACTGCTGGATATAGGCCTCTCTTTGCTTGTGCCAAGCTCCACGTTCTTGTGCCAGCCTCATCCAGGACATCCTCGTGATGTAATAAACCGACTCTCAAAAAACAAATATTGAAAATTATAAACGGAGATAAATGACAAGCAACCAATCTTCTTCTTCAGTCTTCTTCATGTACTATCTTTGATCATTCAATCTTTCAATTTTAATTTTAATTTTTCAAAATTGTAAAAAAAATAATAATCTAAATCTAACTTAAAACTAATTTTGTATTGTAATTTTATTTTGTTGTTCATTTGGAAATATCTAGCATTAGTCCTTTCGCATGTATTATAATATCCTAGTTAAATAGGGAAACCTATAATTGGCCATAGTCACTGTCACATGCATATTTTGTAAAACTTTTTTTTTGTATCGCTGTTGGTTACCTAAATAAATAAAATAAAAAATGAAAATAAAAAATGGCTACAATATCGACTACCCATCTCGCCGCGCCTGATGACCACTTCTCTTTATCATTTAAACAGCAAGAATTTATAATAAGATTGTTTAAGTTTTTCTTATGACAAAGACAGTAAGTAGCCATCAAGAAATGTTTAATTTTCTAAAGAATTTTCTTTATTTAGAAAATGATAATTTCATTATATTTATTTAAGTTAACAATGCAATTTGTTTAGTAACAGAACCTAATCTCAGTACAATTGCAAACAAGTAATTCAACACCGTAAAACAATGAAATATAATAAACTTCTTATCACCAAACGTTATAAATATTTACAATTAAGATATCACAAACATCATACAACTATCAACCGTAAACCATTTACAAACGTTACAAAATAGCTTGAACTTAAACTACAATAAACTAGTTTCCTAAAATACATGAGGAAACAAACGTAATGAAGAAAAAAATGTAATTTGCCATTTAGTGCTGTGCAACCTTGGAGTAAGGACGATATTGGCGTGCGCTGTTCCGATAAGGTGTGAAACTGTAGTTGTGCGGTGTGCATGACAATCGTAGCACGTTGAGCGAGGCATACGTTTACAAGCTGAGACAAAAGACAGTCGCGTACGCATGTCCGACGAAGAAAACTCGTGACAGAAAAAACAAGTGAATTGAAACGTGAAAATCAATGGTGTAACATGCGAACAATTTTAAAGGAAAATTCACGCGGAGGAAATAAAACTGTGCTCGTGTTTTGGATTGCATAAATGTAAGAATTTTTTACTGTTTTATAAAAAAACTGTGAACCAATCGATGCCAGATTGTGAGTACGTGTGTCGGAAAGGTAGGAGCTCGGGGCTAAATAATAACAGCCGCTCGGGTCGATCTTTAGGTAAAGTCATACTTGCCTGGGTTGGTCTATGGATGAATGACCTGACCACCTATTAAAAACCGAGTTTTGTACATCGCTGTCATTTGTAGATCTTTGACAGTCGTTATAAAGGTAGTCAGTGGCCCGAAAATATGACGGCCAGTCCCGACCAAGGTTTTGGAGACCAGACAGGCAGTCGCTACATGTAAAATCCTGGCCTTCAGCTGCATTCGGTTAGACTGGAAGCCAACCCCAATCGTTGGGAAAAGGTGAGGAAAATGATGATGATGATAGCAAAAATATCAACGTAGTCAGCTTCGGAGTCATATTCTAGCCTTTCCATGTGTATGTTTTCCCTCATTTTACCAAACACCCGTATGACTGACTATCGCTATAATTTTATAACAATATCAGGAAGCAATTTACAAAATATTGTGTCAGTTTTCACCACTATTTCCAGTGTTTTCCATTTCATTTGTTGCTCCGGTCGCTTACGTTGAAACTTCGTTCGGTTCTTCTCTCTTGTTTGTATGTAGTGTAATCTCCGGAACTTATGATCCAATAGGGTTGTTAACTGAAAAAAATTAGTTTGTCCGTCACATCAAAAAATATTTCACCCGTATTTTTTCTTTTGTCACATACCTAAACCAAAATTGACGAAGACGCTTTTATAATTCCCAATACGTCACTGTTTGGTATCATTCTTAGTGAGTTCTGACGTCACGAGCCCCCACTCCCGAGTTTTGATGCGTTTTATCTTTGTCAGTATTCGTTGATTTACAAAAAAAAAAAAACGTATCAACAATTATTTATTGATGGTGGAAACTAGCCTATTCTAAAACATCGTTCACTGGCAAAAAGCTATGGGTGCTACAATTTATAAATTTTATCTTCTATCTATACTTATAATAAATCTGTAGAGAGGTCAATTCTGTACATGAAATATATTTACAAAATAACTATCGGGGGGTGATTAGTGATCGATACTGATGCCAAAAATGCAATCAGTAAAATTTTTGTCTGTCTGTCTGTCTTTCTGTCTGTCTGTCTGTCTGTATGTTATTTATAGAAAAAAAAACTACTCGACGGATTTTAACGAAACTTGGTACAATTATTCTACATACTCCTGAGCAGGTAATAGTATACTTTTCATCACGCTACCATTAATAGGAGCAGAGCAGTGAAAGGAAATGTTGGGAAAACGGGAGAAGTTACTTGGTTTTTTTAGCTTCCGTCGCGTGTGCAGCCTTAATGGTTAAAGCTACATAGAAATCATGTATAACGGAAATATTCCACATAAAATTATATAAAAAATATCCCAAGACAGCATATGTCTATCTTTTATAGTTGACTCACAATAACACGTGTAACTCCCGATAGCTTAGCAGTTCGGAGATTTGTTATTATTATATTTGTTTACTCTTACGTTTATAATATTCTCACTCAACCCCAATTTTGAAACTTCACGCGGGCGAAGCCGCTGGTTTATAAATAAAACTTCACTCTGAACTAGCAGATATGCATAAAATTTTACAGTAAGACAGTTTACAATTAAAAGCTGAAGATATTTTATTGTCAAAATAGAAGCCTGCCCGTGCTGAAGCTGAAAAATTCAAAGAGTTGTTTTTTTTTGGTATGGACATGTTATGAGGAGGGATGACACATGTGACTAAAATATAGATGAATTATATGAGGAATGATTTGAAAGAGAAAAGAGTAAATTATGTCGTGACGTCTGAAAGGGGGGAATGGAAGAAGAAAACATTTTACACCAACCCCAAGTAGAATAGAACAAGGGAGACGATGACGAAGCTCGTGCGGAAGCTAGGTCATTCACGAATTTTATTTTAAATTTTGCAATCATTGTAGGTCAGGAACTACAGGTTACTGGGCAATCGCTTTTATCACAACACTGGCCGGTCAGTACTCTTAACACGTTCATTGCCAAGCCAAAATGCTGAACTTACATAGATGGCCAAATAAAAAATAATCGTTGGATGTGGATTTTATTGTGCCAGTAATGCTTTTATATAAGGAATCTACCATTATATAATATATAAGTTCATAAATATATGTGTATATTTTTATCACGCGAAGACGTGTGATCGGCCATACGGGACGCATTTATTATATACATATTGCCCACATGGCCGGTAACGCGAATTCGCGTGATTTGTATTTACATGGCAAAATAGGCTAGGCTCTGATGACCTTTTTGTCGGATTATTACTCATTATAAATACAAAGTTTTGATGTAAACAAAACGAAAACAGCCGAGAAATAACAAAAACACTCCTGCGCCACGTGGCTGCACAGAGCAAACTAGTGCGCGGCTAGCTGCACGCGAAACAAAAAATTCAAGATGGCTAACCGCAGGCCACGCCCACAAATAGATAGGTAATTTCCTTCCCTAGTGGCCAAAACAAATACCAGAATCCAATACGCTGCGGCCGCTATTTTGTGGCTCATATACAATTGTAAGGCACCATCACGCGACGTCGCGTGAACAGCCACAGCGTAATAGGCCGCTTCGCGCGACGTCGCGTGACGTGGCAATGAACGTGTTAAGAAATTAAAACAATAATACACACTGATAAGCCTGCCAACGATATAATTGTAATACAATACGAAACGTAAGATAGTATACACTAGAGAGACAAAGAAATTTTGCCTATCATAGACAGAACATAACAAAAGTTAGAATGCAAATACGGTGGAATAGGGACACCGGCGAAAAACCGTTTACCGCTGATTTAGGTCCATGTTCACCAAGAAGATAACAGTCTGATTATCGAAAAATAGCTGTCACTGTTACATGTTCCCATACAAAAATGTGTTTTAAACAGCTGTTTTAGATAATCAGACTGTTATCTTCTCGGTGAACATGGACCTTATTACATCATACCCCCATAGAATATTTCATTCGGTAATTGACAAAAAAAAAACCGCCATTCCATACATAAATTGCATTAATACGGTCAACCGTATTAATACAATCACCTAACCTAACCCAGCTGGTAGTAACTTTATAATCATGTTTGTGACTGTGTGAAGTCACAAACATGATTATAAAGTAGAAGTAAGAATAATATATGTCAAAAAAAACAGGTATTTGATGAGATCACGAGTAATACAGAAGTATTGAAGAAGGAGATATAATGCGCCGACCCCAAATAAATCGATATGAGGGCACATGGATGGATGCAGTAATGATGATAATACATTCCTGAACTATAATACCTTTTTTTTGGGACAAGCCCACCACACTATTCCCAAACCACTGTAACTCCTGAAAGCCAGAATCAACAGTCGCGACCACCAGAACAGCGCCGAGACAATGAAGCTCAACGAAGTCCTAGAGAAACAATTTAATTTGGATCCCGCAACGAAATTAATCAGAAAGTAAAGCGGGGTAGTAGGAAAAAACCATAATTACCACTTCCCTCCATATCAGCAGGAGACAGAACGAAGCAAGGCCAATAGGCACAAAGGGACGTTACAACTGAGATAGGCCCAGTTGCCTAGCACCAGGGATAAATATTAACATTAATGGGTCGTAAGTTGAGAGCTGTTATAAATATAAATAAATAAATAAATATCGCTGGACATTAACACACAGCACCACCAGCTAGTGCCACACTAAGCAAAGCTTGTGTCATGGACACTAGACAGTTGATATACTACATATATACTTTTTTGTTTGTAAATACATACTTATTATACCTACATATAAACATCCATTACATTTGATTAAAATAGTAGGTATGGCAAAAACGCTTGAACGCATGGAGTTCTTGTTTCTACAAGGTCAGTTTAGTAAATAACTCCAGATGTAACCTGTACACTATCCAACATTAAATTGCGTTCATTTTGCCAAGACTGCACTCCTACAAAATGAACATAAAGCTATGGTATCTGCTAACAATCAAGAAATACTTTGAAATCTTCATTGTTAGCAAGGTCCTAGTTAGAAAAAGGTTGGAAACCCTGTGTCTACACACAGCTTATAAGAAACGCTTTAGCAATAATAATAAGTAGTTGGTACAAACTGATTGAGTTTCAAGTCACAGCTTGAAACTGTGCTATACTCATGAACTATGTCTTGAATGAGACTAGTGGTTTATCGTGCTGGGACGTTGAGACAATAGCTATAGTACTATCGATTATGTAACATAATACCAAGCTTGTTTATATTGCAGGTGTAAGTAGATATTATATATACCACGGTTCAAAGTAATATTTACATAATTTATAGCTTGATAATTATCTTGATAGTATAAAAATCATAAAACAGTAATGAGAGGTTTTCATTATGACAATTACAAAAAAAAAGTGTTTCCATTTAATCGATAGATGGCGTTGATCCGACTACGTTACTGGGTGCCAAAGCCAAAACGCTTGAAAAAGCACACGTCACATACGCTCATTGACTGACACTTTCGTTTGCATAAGCTTCCGAATATAAGCATTAGGTCCAAGTGATATTATGTGACGTTCTGTTTGTTCCTTGCAGTAACGCAGTCAGACCAGCGCCATCTAACTAGCGACTAGGAAAGAGTTGAAGAAAATCCCTCATTAGTAAAACAATCGCTGTCGTTTTTCTGCAACATTCGTTACAGTCCTGTCAAAGATATACAAATTCCAGACGGGACCAACGGCCTGAATTCTGAGGGCCTACTCCCTAACGTCCGCCTCTCTCACTCGCACTCGTCTGCAGCCGTGTGCGAGAGAGACGGATTGATCCGAATTAGTGTCCGACCGATGCTTCGGCTTCGGCTTCGGCTTCGGCCACCTTCGGCCAAAAAAAGCACCTTCGGCCAAACCTTCGGCTTCGGCCAAAAATAAGCCGAAGCTTTGGCCGAAGCCGAAGGTTTGCAAGTTGTCAAAATTTGAAATTTACTGAACAATGCTAGAGCGAGACGAGAGAGTGCGCAGAGCAGAGCAGCGTTTCGCCGCACCACCGCGCCGACCGGTAATTTATTACCTACTTATGTACGTTGGTCACTCGGCTCGTAATTGGGCTAAATCTCTAAAGCTCTCAGAAATTCTGAGATTATAATAACACTCGCATTTCTCAAGGTCATGCATCAGCTTCGGCTTCGGCTTCGGCTTCGGCTTCGGCCGAAGGTTTTGGTGAACACCGATTAATCGGCTTCGGCTTCGGCTTCGGCCAGAATTGCACCTTCGGTCGGACACTAATCCGAATATACGGACGAAGCGTTAGGGAGTAGGGCCTCTGGTCGCGCTGACGGTCGGTCGCGTATGAGTATACATCGTGTTCTATGAAGCACCATACTGCGACGCTGAGGCCAGCGGCAACCTACAGCCGTATTTTGTTCTCGCTGACGTCACGACCGACAGTATGCGACAGTCAGCGCAACAAGAATTCAGGCCTAGAGGCATGGAGAAAATTCGATATGTAATGGATAGTCACCCATCCACAGACCAATCTAGGCAAGCGCGGTTTGACCTGAAGATCGTTCCACGCCGCTGTTATAAGTTAGCAACTCGCTCCTCCGATTTTCTCTTTTCCTATCTATACTAATACATATTATAAAGCAGTAGAGTTTGTTACTTTGGTTGAACGCGCTAATCTCAGGAACTACCGGCTCGAATTGAAAAGTTATCTTTGTGTTGGATAGTCCATTTATCGAGGAAGACTTTAAGCTATATAATATTACGCTACGATTATTAGGAGCGGAGAAGGAATGAAAATGTTGCAAAAACGGGGTTTTTTTTTCCTTTCGTTTATCTCTCTGATGTGACGCAGGCGAAGTTGCGTGGGTCAGCTAGTCCAGGTATAAATCCAAAATCCAAAGTCATCATGAGAATTTTCTGTTGGACAAAAACTTTGTCCGATTCAATGATCGATCTCAAACGTATCAAGCACACGCGTTCTGCAGCGCAGCATGCTCTTTTACAACCATTAGACTAGCAATCCTACTAATATTATAAATGCGAAAGTTTGTGAGGGCGCAAAAGCTACTGATCGGATTTGAATGAAATTTAGCACACATATAGTTTATAACCTGGATTAACGCATCGGATGCTTTTCATCCCGGTAGTATCATCCTGTGGGACAATAGGCTTGTTAACTGAAAAAATCTAATCAGTCCGTCACTTAGATAACCTATCAAAAAATATTTGACCCGTATTTTTTCTTTTGTCACATAAACCAAAATTGACGAAGATACAACGCTTTTAAAATTCCCAATACGTCACTGTTTGGTATCATTCTTAGTGAGTTCTGACGTCACGAGCTCCCACTCCCGAGTTTTGGTGCGTTTTTATCTTTGTTAATATTCGTTGAATTACAAAAAAAAAAATACGTGCATTATTTTCCAATACTCTATATGAGTTTCAATAAATAAATTTGCAATTCATTAATTTTGGAAACTAGCCTATTATCGAACTCTGCGGACAGAGGCGCAGACATAAGCTAGTAGGTATGTAATATGCAGTGCTATAAAAGAAAAACAAAACTTAACGATGCCGAAAGACACTTGGTTTTTCTCGTCATTACAATCTTTTTTTGTGCTGTATATACCTTGAAGCCTTCAGACTACGGCGAAGGCCAAAGTCCAAATACAGCTAAAATTAAAAACTAAAATTTGTTTCCCAGCATTGAATTATATTGTGCCACGAGTTACTTCTTTTACTTATTTCCCAGCGAATAATATTTAAGTAGACATCCGGTTAGGCTGGAAGCTGTCCATATTTGGGAAAAGGCTAGACTAATCATGCCTTTGATACACAGAATGCGTAGATAATGATTCCTTTGCTATGGGTAAATAAATGATAAAAGAGAAACGATGTTTATTTTACAAATAGGTTTTTACAAACACTTTTAGACGTCTTTTTTGTTTAAACTGTATGGGGCCGTTGTTTGGTACCTGACTACATTGAAAAGAAACAGCCGAAACAAACTCAGCCTCTTTTAAATCCCAGACAATCTTTTCAAGTCCAGAAAATCTTGTTCAACTCACATGAGAACCATGCAGATTAGTCTGAGATGGTCTTTTGAAGAAAGAACCACACAGATTTGAGTGGACCTGTCCAGTCAGTGCAAGCATTTGTCAGTTATCTTGTAGCTCGACTTATACCTCAAGCGTCATTTAACACCCCGTCTTTTGCCGAACTAACTACCTGACTACTCCGAGAAGAAACAGCCGAAACAAACTCAGCCTCTTTTTAATTCCAGACAATATTTTTAAGTCCAGACAAACTCAGTCTCTTTCAAGTCCACACAATCTTGTTCAACTCACATGAGTGAGAACCATTGAGATGGTCTTTTGAAGAAAGAACCAGACGGATTTGAGTGGACCTGTCCAATCAGTGCAAGCATATGTCAGTTATCGTGTAGCTCGACTTATAACTCAAGGGTCATTTAACAACCCGTCTTTTGCCGAACTAACTAACTAACCTAACTCATCTTAATGTAATTCCATCAGCGTCATGTTTTCAATACCTAGACAGACTTTTCGATATCGCGTAGTCTCTCCTCCTTTCGATCTGTTTCCAGTTCAGCTACCATTGTTAAATTATCTCCTGGGAATTCCATAAGTCCCCCAGCTTTATTAGTGCAGCCGATACTTCGTACATTATACATCTACATATCTAGTATAACATGGCTTCGCTTTTTATTTTCCAATACAAGAAATATCGGCATAAACTGGTTTTGTATAGCTTGGGAGGTTGTTGCCAACTATACCACGCTTCACGAGACCGCAAACCAAGCATTATGTACATCAAACTAAGTAAATTTTCGTGAAAATTATCGCTGGAAAACAACTTTTTTGTGTAGTGAAAAATCACGTTACACGGTGTAACGCACTCAAAACATTGTGCTGATGGATGAATTGGATAGTACCGGGGGTCGCGAAAGTTTTTAAAGTAAAAATCTTTCAATAAAGCATGTAGTAAACAAATAAAAACAAAATTTGGAACTTAGACCCCGAATATCTCAGTACCTAGAAGTTTCTCAGGTATTGTCTAGAATAAAAAAAAATATCGCAATGATGGAGAGAATAAGTCTTAGTGCCTTTCGACTTAGTTAAGAGACTATTTACACTCTTTATGTAGTGCATAGTTACCGTCCATGGTTTGAGCTATCAATGAACAGATAAGACTGATTACTTATTAAAGTAATAACCGTCGTCGGTCTGTTATGACAGTGGTTATCGCTTTTAATATGCAATGGAGTAATTTTATTAGTAGATTTAGAAACATTTCAGTCACTAACAAAAACTGACAAAGACAGTCTGACATAGAAACCGAGAAAAATGCACTAATATTAATAACTAATTAACACTAGCGCGGAAATTTCTTTGTTTCCTTATTATAAATATGTAAACGTGTGCACTTCGAATCGACCGTAAAAGTTGTGATAGCTCGGCTAATATGAATGATACAAATATATTTTTTAGCCTACATCACCCACGAATAATTTAGCTTTCTGCCCGTGAAATAATTTTTAGAATTGGATCATTGAGAACATGGAGATTACCGCCTACATGCAAAATCACAAAAAAATAACCTCGACTTTTAAACGTGGATACAAAAGTGGACTCTAAGTGAATAAAGGCGTAGTTTATTATCGTGAATGAATCTATCTAGTCAGGCAAATCGGAACACTCTAATAGCAACTACAGCTAAGCTGCGGACTGCCGTTGCCATGGAAACATCGTCAGAGCGCACTCTTTAGGCCGCGTTCAAACCAAACGTATTTCGGACGCTGATTTCTCAAATGTTTGAAAAACAAAAGCGAATCAGTCGGCGGCTGAAATAAATCTTTCATACATTTTATACTCACAGTCGGCGGCTGATTATACGCATCGGTGTGAAAGTCGCCATAAGGCTGTGTTCCCAGTAAGCAAACTGTTACCGGCCGACTGAGTTTGTGGCGTATCGGATTAGTACGCCCTTCCATATATTTTGGAGTGTCTACAGTGTGCTAGTTTTGCGCTCACTTTACGCAGATTGCAGTGTCACGTGCGCCGACTGTCTCAGTGAGGGGCCGACTCACAGCAGAACCTGCTTGCGACGCACGAAAATTGATCTGAGTTTGCATAACTCAAATTTCAGTTCGCCTACACTGGTGTCACAGCCTTAGGATAATCCCTTTTCCTTCCTCTCCTTGGATATTACGTTCAGAGGATGTTGAGTAGAAACTCTTTGCTAATTAAAAAGTCGTTCGCGACAAAAAATGTGAAAGACTCGGACGTCGTAAAAGATAAAAAGTAAAAAATGTAAATTTTCCGCGAATGGCCAGCGATGTGAGATTTTGTTCAGACACAAAGAACTTTGTGTACCTTGTGTTTATGTAAAAAGAAGTATTAATTCCCCATATCAACTAATGTTGGAAGTAGTTTTTGGAATGTTCGTATTCTGTGTAATATTCAAGCACTATAATGTTCATTTCCATGAACTTTCCAGGCGTATTATTTAATTATTTTGCAATGAGTATTCATTTCACATTAATCCCTCTTGAAATTCGTAATAAACAAAAACAGCAATTCGAAAATTAATCCCTTTTAAACGATTACCTGGGATTCGTGATACATAAACACAACAATTTTATACCCATTTCCAATATCCCATTACATAATAAAATCGCACACACGCCCACCCTCAGTACATACAAAAACCGTAATACATTATGTACAGGCGAACACAGACGCGAGCTATGTCATCAACCAAAATCAATAACCACTAGCTTCATTAAAATATCATTTTATCCAACAAAATGAAACCGAATTAATTGATGCGTTATTATTTTCAGGAGTGATCGCGACTGTATCAATGTGGTCCTACTCGAGCGTGGATATTCCTGGACCTCACGTCAGCAGAACTGAGAGATTCAAGATCTATCTCTCAGAATGCATTGTGTGCTTCTGCATTGTGTTTTTCATCCTCTGTGTAGGATTACTCCTATACTTATTCTTCCACTTATATAGCACTGTGACTACTGCTGGAAAACTAGCCGGCACACTCGCGGAGAGTTGAAACTTTTACTCAGTATTATGATGAAGACTGAGAATTTAGTGTTTGTGAACAAGATTTATGTGATAATTTAGTTTGTAAGATGAGAGAGAATTTTATGTTGGGGATATTAATTACTAGCCAGTGTATAGATGAGGCTACAAAATGTTCGAGGATAGATTCGACTTGATAAAAGAAAATCTTGATGATCGGTACGACCAAAAATCTGTAGCTAAGTTTTATAGTTTAGTCTACAGTTGGAGCCAGTTAAAATCGTAATAGCGGTCAATGCCCTTTCCCTAATATCTTTTCGTACGAACCTAAACAAATAAACCATGTTTCGGTTTTTTACTAGAATAAATGTTGAAGATCACGATAAATGACGATTTAAGACTTCAACAGGCTCATTTTTGGTTTTCAAAGTAAATAATTTTAATAAACGCGGGTACGGGTCAATGACCGCTTTTGTCATAGCATCTTAACTGGCACTAACTATAGTACTACAGGGTGGAAGCCAGCTCATCACAAAGCAATTAACCAAGCACTCTGTATATCAAACTAAGTAACTTTACGCAAAAAATATTGCTAGGGAACAACTTTTTTTTGAGGTTATACCTAAATCATGTTTTGTTGTGGAACTCAATGTAACGCACTTAAAACATTGTGCTGATGGATGGATTATATTGAATAGTACGGGGGCCGTGGAGGTGTTAAAAGTTAAAATCTTACAAAAAAACTTGTCAAAAAGTTGTAACTTTGACCCCCCATATCTCCGTAACTAGAAGGTTCCCAGGTATGGTGTATAACAAAAAAATTATCGCAATGATGGGGAGAACAAGTGCCTTTCGGCTTCGTGAAGAGGTGTTTTACACCCTTTATAAAGAAGTATAGCCACCAAAGTTTAAATAATTGAATGATTATTGATCTGAAAAAAAAAGATGGCCTTATTTAATACACCAAACATGGAAATAGGTCACAAAGCAGTAACTTAGTCAAGCCAAGTTTACGATGTTACCTACGTAAAATAGCCGGTCTTTATCGCCCATCTTTGCATTGATGCCAGATTATCCGTTTTCTGAAGAAGACGGCGAGCCTTGACAGCGCGGTGCGGTTTCAGAACTCTTTACACAATGGCCCATCTTAGACACGCTATATCTGTAGACTGACTGAAGTAACAGAAGGTCTGACTTTTGACAGACAGCGTACAATATATTTTGTGTCAGTATTAAAAGAAATAAGAATGTTTATAAGCAACACATGTTTCGCTAACGGATGGTATTGGTACGTACATGTGAGACATGGCATTTATACTTTGAGAAACCTTTGAAAAACCCTTATTAACTCCAAGTTTTGTTTGTTTGTGTTAGTATGGGTAATACGTAATGCTTTTCTGTTATACAGGGTGTAAAAACACCATTAACGAACCCGAAAGGCACTTGTTCTCCCCGTCTTTGCGATCATTATTTTGTTCTACACCATACTTGGGAACCGTCTAGTTGCGGAGATAATGGGGGTCAAAGTCACAACTTTTCCACAAGTTATTTTATAAATACATACATGTTTTGAATGTAAGATTTTTACTTTAAACACCTCCACGACCCCGTACTGTTCAATCCATCCATCATCACAGTGCGTTTCATTGAGTTAAACAAAAACGTGTTTTTGCATAAAGTTACTCGTACTTATTTGATGTACAAAATCTTTGGCTGACGGTTTTCGTGAATTATGTGTTTACACCCTGTCAAAGGTTATATGAAACTGCGTTTACTGTAATGGGCCTCAATAAGAGCTATCCAGTCTATAAACAGAACCTCGCCCCTAAATCGAATGCACTAAAGTTCAAAATTCTCACATTTTTTAATTAAAAACATATCTCACAAAAGTGGCAAAATTACCACCCAGTAGATTAATAGGATCCGTTTGTGGTACCGTGTGATTGGTTGACAGTATTGTGGTCGGGTGTCAATGAGACCGCAGCACAGCATGAATGTCGGTTTGACCATTATTTTGTTGTGCCACAATAATTATATGGTCCGTGTTTTTCTGATGAATGCGCGTTTGCAGTGGATGTAGGTATGTTTTTGAAATTAAATCTTTTTTTGACGCGTTCAGCACTTTTTATGTGAACAAAAATCATGGAACTCGCGTGACCATCGCCTAAGGCTTCGTAGCACTCGTAGCCGATCCGATTTCACTTTTGTCGACAGAGCCAAAGACCGCCATGCATGTTTTTTTTCTGTTACACATTCAGTATGGTCTAAATGATGCCATATCATCAATTTCGGCCACTGGGACTGCATTTGATGGCTTTCTAGGGTGTTTGTAGGGCTTTATTGTGCTGCTCTTTCGTGTGCTCTCAAGTGGCTGGCTTATCCAACTTTGTCCGAAGAACTCCGAGCACAAAGCCGAAATGTCAGAACACTATTAACGACATTGCAGACCAGGCCTAAATATGTAACTTAAGGAAGTGTGCTGTGAATTCATTCATAGCCCACGTCCACCACGACTGTTCGCAGTGACGGAAAACGCCGCGACTGACGTGATGGGTTCGCAGGACTAGCAGACTGTGTACTAAGTTTTCTCAAACGGTCTGCAACTATTCACCCTGATGCCCTAAGTTATAAGGTTGAAAATTGCTCAACCGTCAGTGACCTATGTAGTACTTTAGCCCACGTAACGATGTTTGAACTGTATCGCTTCTCGTGATGATGTCGCGTTTCAGTCGCGTGTTTCGTTCGCTTCTATCGCACGTTACAAATGCGATAGCAGCGATCTTGTCACGGATTGATCGCTACGAAGTACAAGTTTCGCCGTGGACGAAGGCCTTTATTTGTTATGCATACTTGCAATATCATGTCATGTAATTATGAGAATTCTGAATCACTTTTGTGCACGTTCTAGTAGTCAGAACCCTACTTAATCATTGAAAAAAAAATATGTTAAATTGAACAATTGATTACAATGTATATTCTGTCGTTCGAAGGTAATTTGTAAATACGGTTCTCCCAAATAGCATTGTTCTCGAATTAAGTAAATAATATGGTATTTATGTGTTAGTAATTAGAAGCTATTCCAAAGTAACTTTGGCTGTTATATACCTACGTTGTAAATATATTCAATAAACAATAATTGTTTTGTTGTTTAACGCATTTTTATTTCATGTCAGCCCGGAAATATTTCGTAAGTAAAGTAGGAAATCATAACAATGTTGACACTTTTTTTAATTTGTGAAACAAAGAATCGTATTACCCAGAACTAACTAGGTGTTGGAAGTCAGATAGACAGCGCTCCATATAAAATACTGTTTTTATTTTCGGAATGGCATCTCGGAGTTCAACCTACAGAGATTGTCGTCTACTTAACCGGACTATATGTAAAATACTGGTAGGTATTCAGCTGCATCCGGTTAGACTGGATGCCGACCCCAATATAATTGGGACAAAGTCTAGGCAGATGATGATGATGATGATGATGAACATCACGCCTGTAATCCCAATAGGGTTAGGCAGAGCTGTCCCTAAGAGTACACCCACATTGTAATGGGGACGATATTGCCAGCAATTTACAAAACCTTAATACGATTCATTCATTTAATAATATGATCAATTATTTACTTCGCCCATACAATAAAATGAGCGCATAAGCGTAAAACTCTAACTTTATATTCAGCTACGTAAATTTAAATTAACGTAGCTGAATATAAAGAAATCAAATCAACAACCTACTTAAATTGCTCGTATTTTCAAATCACATTGACAAGGCTTCGACAGTAGTATGAAATAGCAAATTGACAGTGAATCAATTTGTTTAACAATTTACTTTTATGGCTGTGACTTAGCGTAAATTGTAATCTATGTGGCCATGAGGTTCAGAGCCACACGTCTATCCATAAAGAAAAAACAAAAGAATTTCGCAAGATGGCCGTGAACTAAGACACATTCTTGGTATGCTTGTCACATAAGAATAGGAATTTAGGAATGACCTTCAGAGTTTTAGCTATCTGACCGACTTTATTTACTTTGCATTAAGTATGGGTTGAGAGAATTAAACAGGCTAATACACAAAGTCTTACTTAGTTCAGTCAAAACAATTCAACTTTTAATTATAATTTGGTTAATTACGTCAAACTAACATTCCAAACGTGGTTTATTTACCTTAAAATGTCCATTAAAATATGACCTCCATACACCAAAAAAGTATTTCAAAAGGAACTTTAAAATGAATCAAAGTAAACAATACAAAACTCCGAAAACAGTTTTGACATTTGTGTTAGTTCATGTTGTCAAAACAGAGTCCAAATCGGGCATTGTATTCATTGTTTAAGTCTGTCAGAAGCTTATTGAAAGCCAGCATTTCACCACTTATAAATGCTGAAATCCCCACACCAAAACATCAATCATTCTGTTATGATGTACTGAATAAGTGGTTACCATTTCAGTGTAGTGTCTCTTCCAACTTGTATAATGGTGTCGATTCTGTTGTGCATAAACTAAACTTAATTTAGACTATTGCTATCTTTTACTAAAAGGCAGTGCTAGAAAAGGACGGCTATAGCTATGAACTAAGTTAGAGATGTCAAACTAGTTTATGCCTTGCGCTTCACCGTGTTTTTAGTCGACATGTTTTTACGTGCACCCTTCATTTGTATGGAAATATTAGTTCCAATTAAATTTGACAGCTCTAAATTACGTCCGTCTCTTTCATGTTTCATTAGAGAGAAAAAGATAGCAATAGCCTAAATTAAGTTTAGTTTGTGCACAACAGAATCGACACCAATGTCAACCAAATTGCAGTTAAATGCTTTTCATTCAGAAGAGCGGTGGCCCAGTGGTGGCGGCCCGGACTTACGATCAATAAGTCGTGGGTTCGAACGCAGACAGCCGATTTATTTTATGTAATATATTTCATCACCACTGCTCTCGAAAATCGGTGAAAGAAAACATCGTGAGGAAACCGGCATGTCCTAGAAGAAAGATTTGTATTTTTGTACGTAACGGATAAAGTGACTTAAAAACGAATGGACCGATTTGAATAAAAATCTTACAGCAATGGATAGCTACCTCAGATCAACAAAAAAAGGAAGATGGCGCGCTGCGAACATCAAAAGTGAAGCCACAGAAACTATGCTGCTGCAAGTAAATACACGCTCACGCACACACATACAACTAAAACTATGCTGAACCGCTCTTAGTAAGTGACAAGTCGTCGTCCAAACAACACTATTACAAAAAATTGAATTATGCCTTCGTGTGTAGTGAAAAGTTGCAAAAACAATAGCAATACACATAAAAAGTCTCACGGAATCACTTTTCACGTGTAAGTACTCGAAATAACATCGTTTTTATTAAGTAAATTAACTAGTTTTAGGTTATCGGTACTGGAACAAAAATAGTGACCACAGAGTAAATAATCACTACTGACATAAGTGCGAGGGTTTGGGTGGGGGGGCATAATGTGATTTAAAATTACCTCATCCGAAATATGATTTCTTACATTATATTAATATTTTTTCATAACTCCTTCAATATGACTATCAATTAAAGGGTTTGACTAGTAGAATAATGTACACTAAGTATATTGAGAGGGAATGAGGCATATTATCTAACGAAATGAGATGAGGAAAGCGGAGTGATGACTATTTTTCATTTTACTTTTAGTACATTATTTACTGCATTATTATAAGTCGGGGGTTTTTAAAATTTAATGTTACTTGTTATGTATCTAATATTTTAGATTTCCGATTAAACCTGAAAAAAAAAGTAAATGGATAGTTGCTATTAGAAATAGTCGAAATGATCCAAAATGGCTACCATCGAAAACTAGCGTGGTTTGTTCCGATCATTTTGATAACAACGATCTTTATAGAACTGAAAATGGACTTCGCCGTGTGACCAAAAGCGGATATCCTAAAAAGGTATGTACAGTTTAAAAGAATGGAAATTAAATAAATTCAATAATTAAACACAGGCTTTATTTTTGTGATTTGAGTTAGTTTCTCAGCTTAGACTAATTAAAATACTACTGTACTTACCAAAATTGTATTTTAATATTTTAGATGTTATTTCCATCGTCCGTGATTGCTGAAAACTCAGTGCCACAATGTTCATCCTCTACGTTTGATCAAGTATGTACTATATATTTACTCTAATCTTCAGAAAAGGGTTGTATGGGAATGCTAAAAGGGTTTTTAGGGAAGAAAATTTTAATCTGTATTTAAAGCTTTATTTTAAAGCTGTATTTACTCGTGTATTTTTTTATAGAACTTACCAGACTTGCCTGATGCCATTGACGATACGGCATTACCAAGTGCATCCTCTGCATTTGTATCCGTATGTATTTGCCTTTCTCTAATATCTAGTTTTTATTTACAATATGGAATGTATTTATTTTGTAATATCTTTGTTGTAGGTCTTACCTGATTTACCCAATACGGCTGTTGATTGCACGGTATTACCAAGTGTATCCTCTGCGTTTGTATCCGTATGTATTTGCCTTTTTCTTATCTAGTTTTATTTTAAATATGCAATGTATTTATTTTGTAATATCTTTATTATAGGACTTACCTGTTTTACCCAATGCGGCTGTTGATTCCACGGTATTACGAAGTGCATCCTCTGCATTTCTTTCCGTATGTATTTTCCTGCCTCTTATTACTAGTTCTTAATACGATAATATGCAATGTAATCATGTTGTAATATCTTTGTTATAGAACCTACCTGATTTACCCAATCCGGATTTTAATGACACGGTATTACCAAGTGCATCCTTTGCAGTTTCTCCGGTATGTACTCCCCTTTAAAATTATGTAGTAGTGGTGGTGGTGGTGGTGGTGGTGGTGGTGGTTTTTATTTTTATGTTTGTTTAAGGTCTTACGTGTCTCACCTACCATGTTCAAGATAACAGATGAAAAGGAATTAAACTTCGATACACCTAGGAAGCATAAATTGAGACAAAAATTATTTTTTAAGGATAAAATTCTACGTAATAACAAGAAAAAAATTAAACAACTACAACAAAAAGTTAGGCGCCTCAAAAACAGAAACAAGTCTCTTAAAGACATAATACGTACTTTAAAAAAAGAAAATTATATTAGTCCGGAATTGTATGATTCATTAAATGGAAATATTACAATTATAGACATATTCAATAATTTAAACCGGAAAAAATTAAAAAAGAGCATAAATTACACTCCCGCAGTGAAAAAATTCTGTCTGACTTTAAATTACCACTCCCCTAGAGCTTATGAATACGTAAGAAAATCTTTCAATACTTGCCTCCCTCATCCGAAAACACTATGTAGGTGGTATGGATCCATAAAAGGGGAGCCAGGATTCACAGAGGAGGCTTTTCAGGCCTTAAAGGCTAAATCCCAAGCAAGCGACCGTCGCCCTCTTTGTTCTTTGGTGTTCGACGAAGTGGCCATTCGATCTCAAAAAATTTGGGATGGAAAAAAATACATAGGATTGGTGGATATGGGTTCTGGTGTTGACGAATCAGCACCTCTAGCTACACAAGCTTTAGTGTTCTTGTTGGTAGGAATCAACCACAGATTTAAGATACCTTTAGGATATTTTTTAATCAATAGCATATCGGGGGAACAAAAGGCCAATCTCATCAAACTTTGTCTTATAAAATGTTTTGAATCTGAAGTTGACGTCGTGTCTCTCACGTTTGATGGGCATACCACGAATTTTACGGCAATTGAGCAGCTTGGGTGCAAAATTAAAAATCCCGCAAATTTAAAAACTACTTTTAAACATCCAGCTGATGACTCAGATGTTGCTTGTTTTGTTGACCCAAGCCATGTAGTGAAACTCTTAAGAAACCAGTTTGAGGCCAAAAAAGAGTTCCAAGACATCAATAACAAAACCGTTGCTTGGCATTATCTGGTAAGTCTAAACGCACTGCAAAATGAGGAAGGTGTTCATTTGGGGAACAAATTGTCGAAGCGACATATCAATTTTAGAAACCAGATAATGAAGGTCAAACTCGCTACTCAATTGTTTAGTGAAAGTGTTGCTACTGCTCTGAAGACTTGTAGGGCTGAACTAAAGCTGTCAAAGTTTAAAGATTCAGAACCTACAGAAATCTTCATTAAAAAAATTAACGACATGTTTGATATATTTAATACTAGGTCTATGAGAAAGTTTGACTTTAAAAAACCGCTTTGTGAAAGTAACAAAATCAAAATTTTCAATTTTTTTGACAATCTTAAAAAATATATATTAGGACTTAAAGTAAAATCAGTCACTAAACGGAAAGTTATACAAAATGGGCGGCCTACCTTTTTAATTACACGCATATATAAACCAGTGCTTGAAACAAAATGTAAAACAGGATTTTTGGGAATTATCTATACTAATATTATAAAGCGGAAGAGTTTGTTTGTTTGTTTGTTTGTTTGTTTGAACGCGCTAATCTCAGGAAGTACTGGTTCGAATTGAAAAATTCTTTTTGTGTTGGATAGTCCATTTATCGAGGAAGGCTATAGGCTATATAACATTACGCTATGACCAATAGGCGCGGAGCAGCAATAAGAAATGTTGCAAAAACGGGGGAAATTTTATTCCCTTTGTGAGCTCTCTCTTAAGTGACGCAGACGAAGTTGCGTGGGTCAGCTAGTTATTAATATTGAGAGTTTGAAGAGTCTATATCACAGATTGATACATACCGAGAAGAAACTAATATTTATTCCTGTCTATAAAATTAGTCAAGACCATTTGGAAATAATGTTCACATCAATAAGAATGCAAGGTGGTTTCAACGACAACCCAAATGTACGCCAATTTAAAGGGAGCTACAGAAAATTGCTTTCCCATTTGGAAATAAAATGCTTAACAACAGGCAACTGTGTCCCGTTGGAAAGCATTGCAATTTTGAGCTGTTCAGCTTCCACTGTTGTCATCAATAGAACTACTGCTTCATATAGACATGAAGAAGAAGATGAAGAAGAAACGACCATGTTTGAATTTCTTCAAGAAATAAAAGAAGATACCGAAGATCTTGCTAAAAGATTAAATATCCCTGAGTTCGATGATTACAAAAATTTGATAATAGGATATATTGCAGGAGGGACAGCACATTATATTTCAAAAATAATTAAATGTGAAAAATGTCTTAGTAGCTTATTAGCTACAGACAGATATGATTTTCATAAATTAATTTCACTAAAAAATAAAGGTGGACTGTGTTTTCCTTCCAAGGACGTTTTTGATATATGTATGGTGTGCGAAGTTGTAATTAGAAAAATAACAAAAGAGAAAATTAATATGGTTAAAGAAAATCAGTACAAATATATTGTAACAAAGATTTTAGAATCATTTTTGGGTAATGATAAATATTTTAAAAACCTTGATCTTGAGCATAATTTTGCAGGTAATGAGCATAAAGTTAATTTAATTAGATGTGTTATTGAAAAATATTTAAACATACGATTTCACCATATTTCCAAACTAGAAACAATTTCACAAACCATCAAATCTAAACGGCAGCAATTCAAAAAAATTACTCAACAACAAGGTTTTTAAGATCGAATATGCATGACTGAAGTGATGTTTTAAAAAATAACTTTATTTATTAGCTATGAATTTATCAGTGACTTTAAAGAAAAAGTAATAATTAACAATGTAGTGCTTAACTCATCACTATGAGCGCCGCCGTGAGGCCGCGACCAAGGAGGCGACGTTCGTTTGTCACTGGCCGGTGCACGCAAACTTTTGTTTAAAGTTAGTGATTTTGATACGGTGGTCTGTTCAGAGTAGGTATAGTTTTTTTGGCGAATGGTGTGCTGCTTCTGCATAATAATGCTTCCATCCATGCTGCTCAGATTGCTAAGCTACCTACTGCGCACACTGTGGGTTCGAAACCATAGACCACCGTAACCAAACCAAACGTTCGAAACCGTAAGCGGGCATTTTGGGGGACTGTCTTGTCTGGTTGTAAGTTTGACATTCGAAAATTGTGGTCTCATTACTGTTCGTATAAATTACTGTTGATTTTATTTGAATTTAATAAAGTTTATTGAAAATTTAATTACATGTTTTATTTCGAGACAATTTGGCGATGTAAAAAAAAAACATTTTATTTTTCCGGAATAGAAGTCCTAAACAATTGAGGTACAATACTACACTCAACATTATGTTACAATATTATCTAACCCATACAATATTATTCCCCATAAAATAGGGAAATTTTTTAAAAAATGGCAACCCTTCGATACACACATAGATAAAAAGGTGGCTTCACTTTTGATGTTCGCAGCGCTCCATCTTCCTTTTTTTGTTGATCTGAGATAGCTACATTATCAGCGAGTAACATAAGCTGTATTTTATCCCCGTACCCCCACGGGAACGGAGACTACGCGGGTGAAACCGCGTGAAGACCGCTAGTAATGATAAGTACCTATGTGATTTGAAAATACGTGAAATTATAATTGGTAGTCAATTTCATAAGTCTACTAGTCCATACTTCTATACTAATATTATAAAGCAGAAGAGTTTGTTTGTTTGGTTGAACGCGCTAATCTCAGGAACTACCGGCTCGAATTGAACAACCTTTGTGCATTGGATAGTCTATTTATCTAGGAAGGCTATAAGCTATATAACATCACGCTATGGCCAATAGGAGCGGAGCAGCAATAAGAAATTTTGCAAGCGGGGAAAAAAAGCGTCCGTTGAGCAGGCGATGCGTTGCGATTTCAAAACCTCACGCGAACGAAGTCGCGGGCAGAAGCTAGTATTTAATAAAGCCAAAACTGAGCTCCTCTTCGTTGTCACACCGCAGCCAGCTTGTGCCAAAAGCACGCGTTCCATCACCGCACGTTGATTCAACACACCCACCGTATGGCATGTCGCTAAATACCAGCCGCATACATTCGGTTGCAAAACCTCTTCTTGGATGCAGAAGCTTACGTTTCTCGCTGGCATAAAATTTTGCTAGAATTTACTTGTTAGAAATTAGCTATCGAAAGTTAGCGATTTTGTCGCCATCTATGTCGAGACTGCCGGGCCCTTGAACCGTAATCATTTCTGTTTTCGCCACGCGTGGCATGTCAAAGTGACAATGACTTATGGTTCAAAATTGCTTAACTATTCTATCTACCTGCCGTTAACACCGCTGCAGTTTCCAGATCTGAGGAGATGAGTTGTGAGGCATTCAGAATGCAGCCAGTTTTGATAGACTACGGTCAAGTGAACTATTAAAGGGATGGTGTCTTGTGAATGGTATTTCTGCGTCGTCTAGTGCAAGTTTATGATGCTCTTACATTGTTTGAAACTTAGGCACTGGAAGGACCGCACGGCGTAACGTAACGTAAATACGGACGAAATAATTATCATAAATAGCTTTTTGTTTCACAGTAACGTTTTTCATACCCAAATGATTAGTTAAAATGGTACGGATCGACTCGCGAGATACAGAAGGTTCGGCGGCTATCTCTCTCAAAGTTGAATGAGGATTTTCAGTCACTATTTCCTTCACTTTTGCGATGTTAACTCCAGTTGCAGACGTTGATGGCCTACCAGAGCGAGGCAAATCTTACATCATATCTCGACCGCTTTTGAACGCTTTGTACCACTCATAAGCACGTGTCTTTGATAAAGTCGATTTACCGTATAAAGTTTTCTGTAACATTTTCAGTGACTCCGAACACGAAATTTCATAAATCATAGGCGATGCAAAATTTAAGACAAACTCTGTGTTCGATGTTTTTGTCCATAATGAAATTCGCTATAAGTAAACAATAGATAAACTAAAAACAGCACTGTATTTAATATAAATAACAGATGCAACTCAAACTCCGCGCTAAAATGGAAAACAGTTGTGCCAATCTAACAACAACAACAAGAAAAACAAAAAACTGTATTTGGAATCGTAAACAAATCATCCATTCCCGATAACTTTTTGACTAAATATATTTTTATTTTGAACATATACTAAATAGGTAATGTAATGAAAAGTATTGTATTCTTCGTTATACATTAATGGTTTTGAGTAGGTCAGTATTAATACTAACGCCTCCTAATGCCTCGTTTACTACCTCCGGTGATGCGACTAGCGTCTAGTAAGTGCCACGCGCGCGTGTGATTTTTTTCCCAGGCCAGCACGACAATACTCATTTCCATAAAATATCTAAACGCAATGACAGCGTCACTATCGCGAGACGCCGTTTTTGAATAGTGAAGTGTTTTGTTATTGAACCTAACCACAAACGTTCGACTCGTTTCCGATTCGACAACTCGTATATCTGTCTTCTTCTGGCATTACGAAAACGACTGAGATAGACATACGACTTTCCGAATCGGAAGCGAGTCGAATGGTTGTGAATAAGGGGCCTGAACAGTATCAGTGGAGATCAGCTTGACATTGGACTGTTTGTTGAGGGGTTAAATATCAGAACCCATCGGGTAACAGAGTCTTGCGACAAAACATCGTTTTTTCGTGATTACAGATGCGCAGAACTGCCACAGAATTTGAAGATTACGCGTGAGCTTGAGTACCATCGCGTCGCAAACCGCGTCGTTGCGGTGACTTGTGGCATACTCTTATCAATTTGTTTTCTCCTCAATGGCAAAAATTTTACATCTAATTATAAAACATATTTTTCTTATACATCATTTGTCATGCCTTCTTATTCCGCAATTATTTGATTAAGATTGACGTAATGTGTTAGGCAAACACTATTTAAATTAAACAAACTTACAGAAATAGATGTGAATATAAATTAAAACTTAAACTACGACTCATTTTTATCAAAACGCAAAGACAAAGAAATACCTAATTATTACGGACTCATGGAAAATACCTTAATATTTTTTTTCCTAGTCTGCATGGCAGCAAACTGCTTTAAAATAAAAGTATTTGCGAATCTATACTAATATTATAAAGCAGAAGAGTTTGTTTGTTTGTTTGTTTGGTTAAACGCTAATCTCAGGAACTACTCGTTCAAATTGAAAAAAAATTGTATTGGGTAGTCCATTTATCGAGGAAGGCCGAAGGGTATATAACATCACGCTACGACCGTTAGGAGCGGAGCAGGAATGAAAAATCTTGCGAAAACGGGGATTTTTTTTCCCATTCGTTTTTCTAGCTTATGTGACGCAGACGAAGTTGCGGGGGTCAGCTAGTTCTTAATAATAAATCAAACAAAACTCATGTGTTTATCATTAGTGACATATTTACTCTTTCTCTACAAGACACATGATACATAATTTCTCTTCTGTAAATAAATTTTCGCCCCCTGTTATCAAGAAGGTGAAAGAAAATAGGTGACATAACAAAAAAGATAACTTTTTGGGTGACGTAAATCTGATAACATGCATTGCTTATTTTTTACATGTACGAGTAGTTATTATATTTTTCTGCCTACGTTGTGACATACATCAGATTGCAGTGTATTCAAAAAAACTTGCGATGAAATTGCACTCAAAGCATTAATATTCTAGCAATTTTGTTACAATTTTTAATCTATCAAAAATGGTGAAATGTTCAAAATCAACTACAGTTTGACAGCCGAGAGAAAGCATTCTTGACAGGTCGTGAGCGAAAGGACGACGTAAGTTTGAAATGGCGAAGAATTTACGATGAACATACCTAATTATTATAACCATCGTTTTTTTGCCAAGTAACAATTTAGGTCCATGTTCACCAAAAAGATAACCGTCTGATTATCTAAAAACAGCTGTCACTGTGACATGTTCCCATATAAAAATGCGTTTTAAACAGCTGTTTTAGATAATCAGTCTGTCATCTTCTTGGTGAACATGGACCTTAATCAATGACGTATTATAAATAGACGCGTCATGCATGAACATCACGGCTGTCGAAAACAGCCCACAGATCTTGACATAATAGGACATACATACGAGTGCCTGCATAGGGATAAGTTTAACTGCGTATGTGGAAAATTGGAGTATGTTAACACATTTAAATATTTAGGCCTTAACATTGATTCAAATTTTAATTGGAAAACACACGTAACTGACATTTGTAACAAATTGAGATCTGTGTTGGGAAAGTTTTATCAGTTGAATAATGTGGTGAATAAACAGACGCTTTTGATTGTATACTACGCACTTGCTGACTCACTAATTAGCTACGGACTTAGTGTATATGGACGAACATTTAAAACATATTTACAAGACATAAAAAAAAATACAGACACGAATAATTAAGTTCCTAGTTAGTAAAAAGGTTAAGAAAAAATGTAACAAAGAGTATGAAAAGAAATTCTCTATTTGTAAAATCCTACCAGTAGATAAGAAAGTTGATTATGTATTAAGCCTCGAACATTATTTTACTGATAAGTTTAAGGTCCTAATTGAAAATAAATATAATACTAGAAGTGTAAGGGAGAAAAGACTAGTCCAGCCTAAAGCAACAAATTACTATGGGGAAAGAACTACTAGATACATAGTGCCTAAAGTATTTAATAAAATAGATATGCTGAGACACAGCCCAAAGGTATGTAAAGGTTTGTTAAAATCTAGACTGAGGAATTTATTGCTCGGTAACGAGGATACAGCCGTCACCGAGAAATAAATTCACAATCGTGTTATTTATTACAGTTATTATAGTTATTCGTAAGCTACTCGTATTTGTTAGTTTTTATTAGGTTATCTGTTCACGGATTATTTTTTTTTTGTTTAAATCTGTATGTAAAAAAAACAGGCGCTTCTCGCCAACAAACTGATCAGTTTGGCGAGTAATTTGTTAATTAACAATAATATGTATGTACTTGTGAACTTGAATAAAAAAAAAAAAAAAAAAAAAAGCGTAAATACTGTCGGTAGCTAGATAGCTACTTAGACGCACGAAGAAAGGGAAAGAAAATTAAACGTCATCTACGGATTTTTTTTTGTTAGAGAGAGATAAATATATTTCTTTAATTCCGTTGTCATCTTCCCTTAATGGCACGTGACTTACCTCAGGCTCCAGCCGCCATTAGAAGGCATCGAAAAAAATAAAATAAAATATTTTTTTCTTGATACTTACGCATGAAATGATACTTTTCTATCTTTCACAGTTAAAGTATAGTTTTGACATGTCCTAAAAACACAGGACGGCATTTTTGTTTCGTTGTTTATGGAAGTTATACACAAAAGTTATTTTAATGTCACGTACTGCCGCGGCACTGGTTGGTACGCGACTAAATAAAAGTCCGGCAGTTGCCTTGCATTCATGTTGCCACTACAGAGCGCGGGCAACGTATCTATAGTTTATATATCATTGACCTTAATGTTATAATTTCTGTACCAACTGACTGACGTCAGAAACGCATTCTTTCATCGCCCAAACTGTAGCTGGTATTTTTATTACACAAAAAAACAAAAGACAGTAATAATGTAGGTACTGAAATATTCCAGGTTTACAAAATTCAGGTTCTCATTACCTCGTGAAAGCGGAGGAAGAGAAACAAGTAAAATATCTCGACTTGACTTGACTGATGGCTTAGAGCCTCGACAAACATCTATCGAGGCTCACTTTAGGCGTATCGGGGAGTACTGCTTTCTGGCAGCACTCCTCAATACGGATCGCATTGTGACATGGTTCCTGTCTCTGTAACCCTAACCACCGGTAGCTTGGACTCTGCTGCAGACACCGGCGGACCACTACTTTTAATATTTACTTTATATATTTTTGAAATGTATACGATAAGATGTTGAAATGAATAAAGGAGATAATAATTATGGTGAAACACTTTTCTCATTTGCTGCACTAGCTGAAAAAGCACAAAAACAAAAGAAAATCAAATTCATCGAATTGGTGGCGTCGGCCACAGGTGCCTCGACCACTAGGGGCCTAAGTCACGGACCCAATAAAATCATCAAGAACTACAATAATAAAAGAAAAAAACAGAAGACAGGCGATCAAAGAAAAGTTTAGCCGAAACAAGACTGTAATAATATGACCTCATAATTTCAGTCGTTTAATTCGACAAACCACATTCACCAATGACGAAACTTCATAATTATGCAAAGCCTCACTCCTTTTATTTCACAGATCTATTATTCAACATCAGCCACCATTTTCCGACTGACGTGACGTGAGCATCGATAACGCTTCAACGATTTCAAAGTGACGTCAAAACAACACGTCAATTCAAACTCCACATGAGACTTATTGGCTACAAAAATTATAGAGAGGTAAATTTTGAAAGTTTGGATGTTTTGGACAATCTTAATGACCCGATTCCGAAAATTCTTTCACTAATGAAAATCCACATAATCCCGAATTTCATAAGCTTTTTTTATTGGGACACAAGGAGGTGACGGCTTCCCACTGTAATATAACCTAGACGTCATAATTTCAGTCGTTTAATTCGACAAACCACATTCACCAATGACGAAACTTCATAATTATGCAAAGCCTCACTCCTGTTATTTCACAGATCTATTATTCAACATCAGCCACCATTTTCCGACTGACGTGTCGTGAGCATCGATAACGCTTCAACGATTTCAAAGTGACGTTAAAACAACACGTCAATTCAAACTCCACATGAGACTTATTGGCGACTTATCTGACGATAGCAGTGTCAAATAAAATACAAAAATTATAGAGAGGTAAATTTTGAAAGTTTGGATGTTTTGGATAATCTTAAGGGGCCGGCGGAGCATGCAAATTTCATACAAACGTAATACCAAAATAATATGAAAAGCAAACATATTCTTAAGGTAGTGTGTATTTATTTCGATTGTATTACAGAATATCTATGTTCCCAAATAAATATTTTGAAAGGACAATGATATAAAGACGAAATATGAGGAATTTAAAATTTCTATAGAATTTTTTTTTCTCATAACTCTTGCTTAAATCGGTGTACATTCAAAATATGTGTTTGGGAATCTAGATATTCTGAAATCCAATCAAAATAAATACACACTATCTAAAGAATATGTTTGATTTCAAAATCATTTTGGTATTACGTTTGTATGAAATTTGCATGCTCCGAAGGCCTCTTAATGACCCGATTCCGAAAATTCTTTCACTAATGAAAATCCACATAATCCCGAATTTCAGAAGCGTTTTTTATTGGGACAAGCCCACGACACTATTCCCAAACCACTGCAACTCCTGAAAGCCAGAATCAACAGTGGCGACCACCAGAAAAGCGCTGAGACAATGAAGCTCGACGAAGTCCTAGAAAAACAATTTAACTGTCTTGGATCCCGCAACGAAATCATCTTCTTCTATAATATAAAAATGAATCGCAAAATGTGTTGGTAAGCGCATAACTCAACAACGCCTGGACCGATTTCACTAATTCGTTTTTTTGTTGTGTTTGTTATTGTCAAGAGAAGGTTCTTATGAAAAAAAATGTACTAGTTGGTAGGTAGTAGTAAGTAGGTGGTAAGTAGTAGTAGGTAGGTAGTACTTTTGACGCAGACGAAGTTGCGTGGGCCAGCGTAGTAATAAATAAATAAAAGAATAGCGGATGAATAGGAAAAACCTAATTTCCACTTCATATGCTATATTTGAAATGTTCCCGTGGGATAATTTGTGACCATAAAGCGATTGAAGCCGAACGCAGAAGCTAGCGACCAATAAAAGTGCAGCTCAGTAAAGTTTGTGGAAACCCAGAAGTTTGACAAGTTACGCAATCTAGTGGCTGGATTCCAAGTTCGAAACTTTTGGACAACTCTATGCGCCACTTCGGTATTATAAATAGTTTGTACATAATAGGTATTATAGGTATTCAATGTTAGATAGGTCGAACGATATCGATGTTGGTTGCGCAACACTGGAAATTGGATAAGATGACAGCCGGATCCGTAATGACGATCCATCTTGCCTTATTTAGTCCATCGTCCATCGAATGAGAATGAATTTTGAGTATCCCGAAACTCACAAAACCAAGTTAGATCCAAGTAATTAAAATATGCTCTCATATTGTAATGTTTTTTTTTTACACCTGAGACACTATCCGGATCTAAAATCGGTCAATAATACAATACATTTTTTTTCATCCGGAAATCTTTATTTTTTTTGCTAGTCTGCTCTGTTTCCTCCCTCCACTCTTTCCACCTCTTGCGAATTCCCCAGTTTAGACGGAACCTGTCCAATTCGTTATTATTGTTATTATTCGTTCTTTCCAGTTATTTAATTAACAATTAATTGCTGTGTCTGATTTATGTACACACTAAACACAGAAAAGAAGAAAGTAACAAACAAAATATGACAATGATGCTTATTTTTATAGAAATATCTTCCAGCACAAAGGAGCTTCGAGGAGCTCGTGGCTAATTAATATCAGCCGCTCGGGTCGATCTTTAGGTTAAGCCGTGCTTGCCTAGGTTGGTCTGTGGATGGGTGACCACCCTTACATACCGAGTTTCCTCTAGGCCTCGGAAAGCATGTTAAGCTGTTGGTCTCGGCTGTCATTTGTCCATCTTTAACAGTCGTTACAGGTAATCAGTGGCCCAAAAAGTCTGACACCAGTCTTACCAAGTGGTATCGTATTTCCCAGCATTAACTGGGTTGTGGAGGTCAGATAGGCAGTCGCTTCATGTAAAATACTGGTATTCAGATGCATCCGGTTAGACTGGAAGCCGACCCAAACATAGTTGGGAAAAGGCTAGGCAAATGATGATCTTCCAGCACAAACGCGAAAGGCGATACTAATAACATACATATAGGCAATCTTTACAACAAGGGCATAATTACTACCTTTAAAAATCTACTGTTAAGATATTATGATCGTTATGTCATTATACTTACGATCGGATAACGCATGCCTTATTAATAACCTCACAGTAATCTACACTACTTATTTATGATCCAAATCCGCATTAATGGCAACTTCAAATTATATAGCTGATAAAGCTATCAGGATTAGAACGAATGCAATTAAGGATCAACGGTCCACAGGGGGGAATGGAAGAAAAAACGCAATACACCAACCCCAAGTAACATGGGGCAAAGACATGGATAAATGAAGGAATGATGAACAGGATCAAGTACAGTCACGTCTAATTATATGTAAACACTTAACAATTTTTTAAATTGTGTTTCTCCTTCTCCTAATGTACTGATTAATTTAATAATGTAAGATTTTATGGTACGTACATAGTATTTTGGTACTCATATTTTTATGAAAAAGATCCAATTTTCTAGTTACAATCGTTAATTCTCGCGAAAATAGCTATAATATTAAGGAAAGTTTATATGTCACCGCAAAATTGTCAAACACGTTATATTACAATATAACGTGTTTTTTCTCGCGATATTGTAATGTCTCGAATTATTGTCAACTGAACATACGGAAGTATCTCTACCCCCATAATCGAGACTTGGGGCACCCCCCCGTTAGGTTAGTTAGGTTCCTTTAAACCCTGCACTCGGAAATAGAGACCCCGCGTAGCGGGGCTCCGTCGACTACGCTTTTTAAGGGGAATATAAAGTGTTTTAAGGTTATGTTATATTAATCGGTATTTCTCAGGAATGGTGCATTATCTTTTCATGAAAGTTGTGCCACTGGGCAAGGGGGACCCCTCCTTCCCTCCACACCGCGTAAGTTGACTACCATCGCATGTATTTCACGAAAAATAATGCGTTTTGTTGTAAGCAGTATGTTCATTTGACAAATTTGACAATTTTACGGTGACATATACATGCTATTAGACGTGACTGTACTACCTCGTTGGACTAATGATTGCAAGTGAAGATTTCATCAGTAAATTCTCAGCCAGCGGATGAAATCAGAAAGGAGACATTTTATTTGTTCGGAGATTAGGCCACCCCCATAAATTGTAGCATTTAATAATGAAACTTACATTGATTTCTTCCTTATAACCTCTAGATTACAGTGGTTAAATTAGCTAAGCATTGTCTAACCGGAATAAATGCGAAAAATATGCACAAAAACACTAAAGAAATACAAAATAAACAGAAAAAGTAAATGTCAAAACAATGAACTTGTGTGTCAACCAATAAAAAGTGGATTTATAATAACGTTCCGTGCCACGTTGATTGGTTAAACCATCCATGCGATTTTAGTGTAAACCTTTAAAAGTACGAGTAACATTAAAAATTCTCACTCGTCCTGGCTGGAGGCCTTAAATTCAAGGCATCCACAGGACTTGCCCGGTTAAGCAGAAGCCAGTCTTCTCAGACTGAACTGCGAGACGCCCATTCCAAAAAAAAAAAAAATCTCACAGTTCAATAATATTTATAGAATCAGAAAGAATATTTTCTGATTCCATAATAATTATAGCAAACATGATTACCAACGGGTAGGTACCGTACTTTTTTTAGTAAATAGAAAAAAATGCCCCTATTCACGTAAGTATTTATTTGCTGTTAAATGACAATATTGACCACAACAGGAATGATTCGACTCGCAAAAATATATCATAACATAGCTTATTTATTATGATTTTAATATTCCGGTTTGATTTCTACGTAATATTTCGTTTAATACTAAAGTAAAATGGTTACTTTTTTGGTGTTATTATGAAAAATAAATGCAACGACCACGGGGGCCCAAAAAAAATTGTCTCCTTTATGGGTGTTTGATTGCAATAGCCCCTCATTACTTTGGACTTGTGTGTGAGTCCACCGTAATAGTTAAATACCTTTGCTATACCTTTTGGGGATGGCAGGAATGATGGTATGTTATCTATACCAATATTATAAGGAAGTCAAGTTTATTTGTTTCTATATAGGAAACTACTGATCCGATCTCGAAAAATCTTTCACCCCGAAGAAGCTGCATTATCCGCGAGTGTCAGAATTTTCGGAATCAGATCAGTAGTTCTTAAAATTACCCTATACATTCAAACTTACAAAAAAAAAATTACCTCTTTATAATTTAAGTATGGATAAATAAGCGTGTTTTACTACCTAAGTACTTATAGATGACACACACAGCTTAATAATCATTGTCATCTTGATTTGCGGTTTGCGGTCTGCCAAGGCAATTAACATTGTATTACTGACATAATGACTTAGTTCTATACAGGTAAATACATATCAATTTACAATATAACATAGGTAAATACATCTATACTATTATAATATTATAAAGCAGAAGAGTTTGTTTGTTTGTTTGGTTGAACGCGCTAATCTCAGGAACTACTGGTTCAAATTGAAAATTTATTTTTGTGTTGGATAGTCCATTTATCGAGGAAGGCTTTAGGCTATAAAACATCACGCTGTAATCATTAGGAGCGGAGCAGGAATGAAAAATGTTGCAGAAACGGGGATTTTTTCCTTTCGATTTTCTCTGTTATGTGACGCAGACGAAGTTGCGTGGGTCAGCTAGTGTTATTATATAAGAGGATAATATAGGTTATATGTAGTTCCCTGTAAATAAACTGCAAACGACACGTCTTTGAATGTTCATTGCTCCGAATATAAACTGCAACGTTGTGGCTCGGCTTGGCTTCGGATGTAAACTTCCACCGAAAATTGGTTTGAACGAGAAGCACTTCTTTTTTAATACGTCATTGATCGTAAACCGCAATTTACCTTTCTTTCAATCAACTCAAACATAAAATTAAAAAAAAACATTCAATTTCTTTCTTTCTGCCGGCCTTTTCCCAACTATGATATGGTCGGCTTCCAGTCTAACCAGATCCAGCTGAATACCAGTTTTTTCCACGACCACCACAACCCAGTTAATACTGGTAATACGATACCACTTGATAAGACTGCTTGTCAGGCTTTTTTGGGCCAATGACGACTACCTGTCACGACTGTCAAAGATGGACAAACGACAGCCGGGAAAACATAGTACATACATTTATACATGAACCCTGAAAACTTATCACTCTTTATTTTGGGCAGTAGTTTAAAACCAAAAGACAATCAAGATACTAGACAAAAACGAAGTAAAGCTGCCTACGGTTAATAGTTATTTATCCAACATGTGAGTAAAGTTCGTTTTTCCTATGAGTTTTGATTTTGAGTCTTGAGCGAACGAAGGATTGAAAAATAGAATCACGAGCGCAGCGAGTGATTACAAATTTCAATCCTGAGTAAGCGAAAGACTCAACAAAACGAATAGCAAATGAACTTGCTCACTTGTTGCATACAAAACTTACACTTATACAATAATTTGATAAATTTTATAAAAAAAACTTTAATCTTACCTTGTAAATATTTCTACTATAAGCATAACATTATTTATTTTTTAAAATATCTTTAAAACTTAACATAAAAAAGGCAAGTTTCGTTTCTGAACGGGATCATTACTTTCCTCACTGTTTTAGTAGAGGAAAGACACATCTTTCGTGCGAGAGTGGTGAAAACCATATTTCGGTATAAGACGGAAATAGCAAACACGGTTTGGTAGCCGACAGCCGTGAAATGAATCGGTGGCACTGACAGGCGGAGCCGTAATTAAGGTTTGTGGACACTGACAACTAGGATGTTACATTGTAACACAGTGTAACAAATAGTAATTTCAGATGAAAGCAGTCTATGTAAGTATAGTAACTTTGTAGGTTTGATTTTTCTGTGATACGGTCTTGTACAATGTTATACTTATTGTTTCTGTCTACGTTTAGATACTTTTTATTTTATTCACCTTTTTACATACGATTATCATGTGATATGTGATTATGCGAACTCCAATCGCCTGAAACACATGATCACCTAGTTCAGCCACAAATCATGGCTTATGTCCAGCAGTGGACGTCTTTCGGCTAAAATGATGATGATGATGATGATGATGGCTGATCTTGACATAGTTGAGTTTAAAAGAAGACCTCCAAACGCATCAGACGCTTACGATACAGTCTTTAGGTACTGAAATTCTGAACAGGAACTCATAATTTTTCGTCGGTATGTAAAAGCCTTAGGATTTGACAAAAAGATCTTGGTTCAAAAGCCTTCATCAGTAACTTTTCTGAGTATATGTATACCTGCCTCCTATATATTTCAATATAATCACGGCAAAACGAAAAACAATGTTTTTTTTTTACTTATAATAATAAGTACGAGCAGCTACACTACCTGCGTTCGTCGACCCCTTAAATATTATCACCAACTCGTTCAACTGACCCTGTAAAACTAAATGGGAAGAAATGTTATCAAATAAAACAATATAACCGGGAACTTAAATTAAAAGATAAAATATTATTGTTTTACATATTAAGATAATCGGTTACTATAATAAATATAGAATGACGTGCGGTCAACGACTCGGCCTAGAGGAAATGATAAGGTACAGACACTGATTAATGACGCTGTGACGTAGCAACCGAGATTCTTGTCTTGTTTACATATGGTTAAGCAAACAAGGTAGGTAAGTAAATTATTTTTGAGTTAAACGTGTCAGTTCAAACACTATGAATCAAGATTTTACGTCGAGATCAGTACGTAGTTTTATTTATGTTACAATTGTTATATTTATTACACATAAACTTATGAAATGGCGAAATCGTGTCCCAGCAGTGGGAAGATTAATAGGTTGATGAATGATGATGATTAAGTTTCACGTTATAAAATGTTACTTTACAAAAGGTAATTTCGGTGTGAACGCAACACTAAAGACATAAACCACACAATAATTGATTCGTAACTAAACTCCACTTTGCTCATCACAAATTAGGAACACACAGACGAATCTACGACTCTATTTAGGAATCGACACACTCAGCTGCAATCGCCTATTTGTTGGTCGGATAGTGGCCACCGCACCGATTCTGTCGGCGGCTGTCTCCGACCTCGTCCCGACGTGCGACAGCCTGCCACTAACCGGGGATATGTCGGAAATATCGCAGTTTGTGGAGACCTACTTTTTAAGGTTATATTTTTGGAGTAGACATTTTTTAATGACTAAACCTACACTGACTATATCTGCAAATAAATGTGACGATAGTTGGTCTTGAAAAGTATTGCTACATCAGGAATAATGATGTCAGAATAATGTGATCAGATTGTTATATAGCATGAACGTGAACGTGAAATAAAGATCGTAGCCGGATAGTTTTTACCTATCCCGAGGGGAAAAGACGTAAATTAATGTATACCTAAAGGGTGTAAAACACCTCTTCCCGAAGCCGAAAGGCACTTGTTCTCCCCATCATTGCAATCATTTTTTTGTTCTACACCATACCTGGGAACCTTCTCGTTACGGAGATATATACGGGGGGTGAAAATTACAACTATTTGACAAGTTTTTTTTTTAATACTTACAGCTTGGCAAAAAAGAGCCTGACGCGATGACAGTAGGAACTACAAATTTCCTACCTGGCAATACTGCGTTTTCTGCCAAACTCGGCAATGTCATTGGCTTGTCACTGCTCAGGGTTGCCAGAAAGTCGCTAACTACGCCCTCATTTTTATCATACTCTATTTTGCCAAACTGTACAAGTTTTTTTGTTGTAAGATTTTGACTTTTAACTACCCCCCCGTACTATTCAATCCATCAATCAGCACAATGTTTTAAGTGCGTTACATTGTGTTCTACCACAAAACATGATGTATAACCTCAAAAAAAGCTTTTTTTTTGTTTCCCAGCAATATTTTTTGCGTAAAGTTACTTAGTTTGATATACAGAATGCTTGGGTAACGGCTTTGTGATGAGGTGGTTTAAATCCTGTATGTATGTTGCTGCCCTCATTTTTAAAGAATGCATTTCGCCCCATAGCCTAAGAAATTTGATATTTCTTAAAGTGTTAAGGATTTTTTAGAGAAAAACGTTCTTTTGTGTCAAATCGTTTTTCCAATTATTTTATACAAACCAAGTTTTTGGTGGGTCAGAAAAAAAAAACCTTATACAATGCTTATGTACTAGAAAATGCTTCGCAAACGCAAAGAAGCGAAGCATTTTCTAGTATATAATAAGTGTTTTTTCTTGCGACGAATCAACACACCAACTTAGTACCAACGAAGTTTTAAAACGAAAATAAGTATTCGAATGGCTTTGAGTACTTACCCATAAAAATGATATCTATAATACCTATTCATTCTTAGAAAACATAGGTACAAAAAAAGCGGCCAAGAGCGTGTCGGGCCACGCTCAGTGTAGGGTTCCGTAGTTTCCCGTACGTCACAAGAAAAAAGATACGTTCTGGATAATAAAATATGTAAACGAAGTTAAAAAAAAATGCTTGCATATACGATTATACTACAAACTTAGTCCAGAAATTATTTTTTAACAACTTTTTGTCCCTTTTGTACAAAAACTTGTTTCCATCCAAGTCCAAAATGATTTTCCTAGAAAGTATTTGTAGAGTTCTACTTTTCAGATTTTGTTAATATTTTCTGAACTTATGGTTGTTTGGGAGCGATTATTTCCGAAATTATTGACATTATCAAAAATTGACCCCTATTCATTTTTTAATACCTTTCCAACAATATATCACACGTTAGGGTTAAAATTAAAAAAAAAACCCTTCCCACTTTACATATAGGGGGCTACCCTAATAAAACATTTTTCCAATTTTTATTTTACCCTTTTGTCGGCGTGATTGATACACATATTGGTACCAAACAGCTTTCTAGTGCTAACAGTCACAGAGATTAAGCGAGGGCGGACAGACGGACAGAGAGACATGGCGAAACTATAAGGGTTCCTAGTTGACTACGGAACCCTAAAAAAGACACGATAATAATCCGACAGTTGCAATGAAAACGTTGAAGTACGGACTTGTGCTAAGTAAGGCAAGTTACACAAAGCTGCAGTAACATGTACTTAGCTCCGTAGTTCAGGCAAGTTCTCTAGAACTTTCTCTTCGGTTTAATTATTTTCCTTTGAGAGTATTTAACTAGGAATTTTCCTTATTACATTAAAAGGTTTTATGAATAAAGGGAAGTCAACAAAGAGATTTTAGTAATTTCATGAAGTAGGTAGGTACTAGTTTAATCTCGCGGCGTCGCTCGCATGAATTTCGGTAACAGTCCCAAAGAATGATACTACCGGTATTAAAGTATCGTATATCTTAATCCAGGTTGTACCTATACTGTGTTGCAATTTCATTCAATTCCATTCTGTAGATTTCGCGTGAAAGAGTTACAAACATTCATCCAACAAAAATACAGAACAAATTCTGTTTTTTTTTTTTTTGTTTTTTCATATAATTTTGATATTATTTTTTTCTCTCACTACGTTAACTTTATACTAGTGTTATAACCACAATTTAACCATTTTTTTTTTGTTTTGTTCTAAAGGGCCAATAAATGCTTTTTCTTTCTTTCATCCATCCATCCTGACAAATACATATTAATAAGATAAGTAGATTTTTCTGAACTAGGTACGTAACAAAATATATATATTTTTGAAGCAGAATGAATTTGTAGATTTAAAGACACCGACTTTTAGTCCCTTTGTCTGTAGGATTCATAAAACGAAAACACAAAGGGAAATTCTGGAGTCTTATAAAAACTCTGGTAAATCGGGTTGCCGAAAGGTTTCTAAGGACAAAAGTTGTCCTAGTAGTTTAATTATTGAACATTTTAAAATATAATAAAAGTGTTGCACTGCAGAAATAATGTTGAAATTACCTTTCAACATTTTTTTTCCGTATTATTTTACGAAAATGTCTCAAATAATACAGCCAGCCAGCCAACTGTCCAAACAATGACGTACCTATACATATTTAAACTTGCCGAAAAATATGTAGTTTGACTACAAACAAACAATGTCAAACAAAGTAACTAAACCATTGTTTAAAATATCCATTAAACCACAAGGTTCAACACGTTCAATATGGAGGTCGAACAATAAAAAAAAAAGATTCCGTCGAATCGTTCACTCAAACTCGTTCGTTCTCAAAAATTTCCGCGAAATCCTAACAGCCAACGTTCGACGTAGTTTTAAAGCCTGCAAACTCTAATATGGAAACTTTTCGACGATGTCAGTAACTGGAATAGTGGAGGCAGAAGCAGTTATTTTAGCCAGTTCGGAACTTTACCTGGATGTCATCGTGTAGTAGAGGAAACTAGGAGACTGTTATGTACCAGAGACCTAGCACGACTGCACGATGTTCCTCATCATCTGCCCAGCCTTTTTTATGCCAGACAGATGATACTGTCCACCAAGGCCCACGTTTTTGGTGCAGCCGTGAGGCACACAGCACATACCTACTATGTTTTAGTCATTGTTTTGTTTCTTTTTTATATTATTGTGTATGTGTGTGTTGTACTGACGTCAAATGAATATTTTCCTTTCTTTCTTCCTTTCCTTTTTTCTTTTCTTTTCCTTTTCAACTATGTTAGAGCCACCTTCCAGTTCAACCGGATGCAGCTGAATATCAGTATTTTACGTGTAAACCGGTATGTCCTAGAAACAAAACTTCAAAGACATATGGCATCTACCAATCCGCACTGGGCCCGCGTGGTGTATTATAGCCAATTCCTTCTCATTGAGAGGAGACTGTGTCCCAACAGTGGGAACATTATAGGCTGATGATAATAACGGAAATACATCGAAATTGAAATGAATAACGTTTTCGTTGTTTTAAGAATTAATCTATAATGGATTATCCTAATAGTGTTTGCTGGTAACAATTTGACCACAAGTAGAATTAAATTAAAAATTTAATGCACCCCGACATATTATTATAATAATGCATAAAGTACTAAAAGTTAAATGAATAATAATTCGTTACGGCCAGTTATCACACCATTTTCTTCATCTCATTTCGTTAGTATTCCTCATTCTCTTTCAAAATACTTTTATATAATACTTAATTAATTATTCTCTCAAGCTCTTTCATGTTATCCACATTGAAGGAGTTGTTAAAAAGAAATGTTATTCGCCATTTTGTGATGGTGGCCATCTTGGATTGGATATATTTATCATAGTGTATAGTATTCTACTAGTCAAGCCCTTTCATTAGATAAGTACCCATATTGAGGGAGTTGTGAAAAAATATGTAATCCGCCATTTTGTGGTGGCGACCATCTTGGACCGATTTCCATCAAACATAGCTAAGAACACTACCGACTAATTCACCTTTCGAACAAAAAAAAAACAAAATCAAAATCGTTCCGTTTGGGAGCTACAGACAGACACACACACAGTCACGTCAAACTTAAATCACCCCGTCGTTTTTGCGTCGGTGGTTAAAAATGTGAAAGGGTAATTAGATTTTCGATTTTAAAAAATCGTCATATTTACGTTACGTTACAACCGCGAGCTTGTCTTAGGCCCTTAGGTAATATGGCAACTGTAACTTATGCGGTACACGTGCAACTACAAAATTTTGTTGTATGTGTTTGTTTAGCTGTGACATGACATGTGTTGCGAATAAAAGTTGTACTGAGCTAAAAACTATTTTAGAATTTACTCGCCTTCCTATAAAGTTGTTTTTGCAATAATTGTCCGAGCCAACGTTTATTTACATTAAGCTACCCTGGTCGAGATCTGTGGTTGGTTGGCTCACCGTTTATTGCATAGTGTATTGGAAAGGAGGAATACATGTATTTTATAGTTTTACAAAGGGTGTCGTATTATCCACGGTTGTGGAGGTCGTCGCTTCATGAAGAATAGCGTTATCAAGCTCCATCCAGTTAGACTGGAAGCCGAACCTAGTACAGTTGGAAAAATGGTATATAGGCAAACGGATAGATGAAATGATGAGAAACCATTACTAGTGGCTCACAATCTGCCCTGGGAACCTCCCATGTACGGAAATATGGGTTGTCAAAATTCCAACCTTTTCGCCGTAAACTCAAAAACAAAGCAATAATTTTTGGAGTCACTTAATTTGATTTGGTTGTCTTCGTGGAGGGTTCGTTGACACCCTTTGTTCACATTTTATTTATTTGTTTATTAAATCTTTAAGCACATAATGTACAAAGGTGGACTTAATCCTCTATGCAACTGATTAATCTAACTGTCCAGTTATTAAGAAAACAAGAATCTCTTTCAGAATACAGCAAACAGTAGGAGAATAAACCTTACTATCTCTGAATACAAAGTAAAATAATCCAAACGTCATCCAACAGAGATCTTCTCGTCGAAATTGCAACGTATAAGTATTTAATCAAAAGAAAAAAGAGAAGCAAAGAAAGTAAAGCCCCAGTCTTGCAATGTGAGGACAGTAAAAGAAAAATACAAAGATTGTAAGAAAGAAAAGAAACGTCGTACGGACGCAGCACTTGTAAACATGCCTTCGGAGTAAATTACAGGAATTTGTTATTTACGGTGTGCAGTCGTGGAGATACTGATTAAAAACAGTCTTTGGAATGTTTTTGAGATGTGTTTTATTTGGTTTGCTTTGATATTTAATATCTTAAAGTCAAAGAAAATTAACTTTAATGAACTTAAAAATAGTTTTCTCACCCGTCTGAGTGACTTATCTTCTACGCTCCTAGTTTGATATTGGATTTAAGGAGATTTGCGCATATTTAGGCATTCATTAGATGTGGCTCAGTGTTAGCACTAAAAAATAAATAATGGCTATAGAGTAAATATTAGCTTTTGACATAAATTACTTTAAGAAATAATAAGTAGGTACGTAGTGTCTTCTACTCTAAGCAATCATGAATCGGCTATTTTAGCCTAAAACTATGAGTCTAAAAGTATGAAACTCTTTCACAAGAGTTCCCTAATAACATTATAAAGGTATGCAGTGATATAAGTGATGTAGAAGTTCTGAAAATGAATTCCTTAGAGGCATTACATACTTAAATAAGACTTCTATAGAAGTTTGGCATTTTTATCGTTTTGGAAATGCCATCGGGCACTCAACTCATCTTTTGTGGAACCTATATGTATTTAAGATGTCTAAAATCAATTGAAACATCCCAAAAACACCTTTATCAAAATAAACAGCTATCTTATCGTATATTATCACAGTGTATTAAGTGATATTATTTACTTACCAACAAACCAAAACCAACTGTTGTTAAACGCCTTATTAAATCTGCTTCAATATTACACACCGTCAATTTGCTATTAAATTATATCAGGCGCTCGAATCTCTGCGGTATCGCTCGGCAATGTTAATGGCGAATCTGCTTCGACAAACTACGCTAATTAATGCTATTTTGATTGGTAACCAATAGTTGTATTTACTGTAAGTACATCATGATTGAAATAATAATAATAAATAAGGTTTTCTGTTCTATCTTCTTATTCTTTTGGACGTGTCTATATTTTCAAATTGTGTTAGACCGGTATTACGAGACAACAGCTCTAACATTTTAAAGGTTGTAATGTTTGTGTTTTTGTACTTACGTTTTTGACTATTGTAAATTCTAATTACTAATTCGTAGTATCTAAAGTTCTTCTGTATATTTTAGTCGTTTCAATCAAAGAGTACGTAATTTTCGTTTCAATCTTTGTTGACTTTTGTGATGTCAGATAATGACAATGACAAGATAGTTTTCTTTTAATTTATTACTGTAACTAGGAGTCGTAGGTTGTATACATTTGATGTTAGACCTTCTTTGTAACCAATTTACTCTTCTCTGTCTAGAACAATACAAAAAATCATAATTGTATGATGACGGGAAGCCGAGCCTGAAAATTCAGTCTGCCTTTGGTCCTCAAGCTGGTAAGAAGCTTGACGGTGCTCTGAACTATTTGATGTGGTCGCTAAGCCGGCGAGATCTAGTCCTGGCGTCATATTGAAGCCCTAACATCCTTGAAAAGCTGCTGATGCTACTACTGAGAGCTTGGACGCTGTCGGCCTTGATAAGGCATTTACTATTACTACTGAGAACCTGGACACAGACAGCGGGTGACCCTCGAACCCTCAGCCCTCGGGTAGCATCTATACCCTGGGAGATTGGCGTCTGCGAGCGAGTCTTATTCATCGACGAGCGGCTTCTGCGAGCTTTGGGCCTTGATCATTATCGTACCAGCTTCGTATCGGTTTCCCTAGTCTTAATAAACTAACTTCATCACTTCATCTCTTCCGATTTTTCTTTTACTTTACCCAATGTGTCCTGTGTGTACAAGGTGCTGGTGCAGGGTGGTGGTGCAGGATGAGCAGGACAGGAGGTAGAGCATGTCCTGCAGAGGTGTTCCACACTGGCAATCTGTTTGGGGTGGATTGAGGATACCCCATTTGGCCAGATTTTATCTATAGTGACCAACCGAGGCATTTTGACGACACACTAAACGCGTTGACAACAAAAACTGTGCGAGAAAAAAAAATTGAAAACCTCGACACGACAACCGAATATTCAAATTATTTTCCAATAGCATGTTTCTCTACACACATAAAAAATAGAAAAAGGGAATAAAAAATAAAAGTTTGTTAAACCCTGTTACGTAAAACGAAACGTCACGCGTTTGTCTCGTTAGTCTTTTTTTGCGATCTGTCCGATCGTTCACCCTGCCCACTGTGCAGATTGACATGACAAAAATAGTTCTGCGTGCACATTGGGACAGATATACAAATGATTTGAACAATAAAGTAATCAGTAGTTGACAGAAACATGGTTCCATTGTTATTTTGTTAGAGTTACTCTCTGAAGGCTTGGCCTCGACTTATCATTGCATTTATCATAAATAAGGTTTCGCAGAGTAATTAATATTAATAGTTACTCGTGATCTTGTAACAATGAAGACGACAAAATGACAACTAAATTATTTTAATGAATAAAGGATAAAACGTTTTAAACAACAGCATTGGCCACGTGTTGCATGAAAAATAGATAGAGATAAAAACGCATTCCCAATATTTATCGTTTTATAAAAATACTTATTTGTATAACTCCTAAAATGTTTGGTTGACCGTACTTTCCCAAGACATAACTTTGTTTTGTTTTATTTGTGGGCCCAAAATACCACTCAAAAATAATAAGGGGGAATCCGCCCCGGTCCCAAAAGCCCCAGCACTTATATTCACACACAAAGAAAAGACCTAACTCCCAACTGTTACAAAGTATGACAAAGCTAGGTCAGCTTACATCACTATAAAAGAGTAATTCAGCAACCCGTCCCACATGTCGATGGCCCATTTGGGACGAGTTGATGAAAATCAAAATAAATAATACTTTCATTGTGCAACTCGTCCCACGTTTCTTTTTGTGTGGAACTTTCAACTTTACCAACGTTTGGTACAGTTATTAAGACAAGATATAACAACAATCGAAACAAAAGTACTAGGCTATCAGGAATTGAAGATGGTATTCCAATCCCAAGTTTACTCTGAGATAATATTAAACAGAAGTACCTACCTACTAGAATATCCGGAATATAAAAAAACACAACTCCTTGAACTTCTGCTGGCCTAGTACATTTTTATGGGTTATCAATGTTTTATGCAAAATAACTTTGTCCTGATACCGAACTCACTCCTTCTTGAATTCATGCCCGCCTAGTACTTTTCGTAAGGTCCCGAACTAGCATAACACTAGACAATGTTGTGATGATTAAATATTTTTAGGCAATTATTTTTCCGCACTAACACATTTACTACTGATTGTACCTTTTTTAGAAGCGGGACGAGTTGCAGAATAAAAATATTATTTATTTTGAGTTTCATCAACTCGTCACAAATGTGTCATGGACATGTGGGACGAGTTGCTGAATTACTCCTATAAAAGCGTTAGTGATGCTTTATTAGTTGATTACTAAATACTAACACTCAACATCCATTATCTGTAAGTATCTGTTTTAACCAACTGCTGGTCGCTCACAATGGGCCTCATCAGAAGGCTTAAAGTCACCCAAATGGCAATGGAGAGGGCAATGCTCGGAGTTTCCTTGCGTGATCGAATCCGCAAAGTTTTCGACGTAGCCCGAAGAATTGCCAAACTTAAGTGGCAATGGGCAGGGCCACATTGGGCGGATGGTCGATGGGGCCGAAATAATCTGGAGTGGCGACCGCAAACTGGAAGACCTTGCGTTGGAAGGCCATCCACTAGGTGTACCGATGACCTGCGGGTATCCGTGAAGAGAGTCGCACGGAACCGGTCAATGTGGCGACACTTGGGGGAGGCCTATGTGCAGCAGTGGACGTCTTTCGGCTAAAATGATGATGATGATGTTACTAAGCCATTGTTATTCAGATTTTTTCCCCATGGCACCGTCGTCTGCTCATCTCGACGCTGAACCACTAACGCTATTAAAGCATTATAAAACTGAAGCATAGCTTCTGTAATTCGTTAGGTATTCCCAAACCTGGGAAACCAAAAGCCCAGCCTTCCAGCTACAGGCCGATTAGTCTCCTGAGTGCTCTCGGCAAAATCTATGAAAGGCTTATTTATAAGCGTCTCAGAGATTATGCCGTGACAAAGGGCCTCATCCCGAAAGAACAGTTCGGCTTCAGGACCGATCATTCTTGCATACATCAAGTCCACCGCATCGTCGAACACGTTAGCGCTGGTTTCCAGCGTGGAGCGATGACGGGGGTGATGTATTTCGATATCGCGAAAGCTTTTGACAAGGTCTGGCACAACGGGCTGACATACAAGCTATACCAGCTCGGTGTGCCTGACCGTCTCGTGCTCATCTTACGAGACTTTTTGTCAAACCGTACCTTCCGTTACCGTGTGGGTAAGACGTTATCCTCTCCCCATCCGATCCGCGCTGGAGTCCCTCAGGGCTCCGTTATCTCTCCCCTCGCGTTCACGCTGTACACCAGCGACATTCCGATGAACAAGAAGGTTCAAACAGCCCTATTTGCTGACGACACCGCGATCTATTACACTGGCCGTTCTCCGGATAACGTCCGCCGCATTCTCCAAAAAGCTGCCGACTCGCTCGGCGCTTGGTTCCGTAAGTGGAGAATAGAAGTTAATCCTGAAAAAAGCCAGGCAGTTCTATACTATAAGGCACGCCTTAAGCGTTCGCCAGGTCCCCCCATCACTATGTTCGATAAGCCTATCCCCTGGGAGAAGCAAGCCAAGTATCTTGGAGTTATTCTCGACGACCATCTGTCGTTCAAGGCCCACATCAAATTGCGTCTTTACACTGCAGTCATCCGTCCCATCATGACCTATGCTTGCATAGTATTCGCTCATGCCCACCCGCGTCATATCCACAGGATGCAGACCTTGCAGAACCGATTTCTCCGTAAGATCACCGGTGCCCCCCCTTACGTCCGTAACGATAGTCTTCACGTAGACCTTAGAATCCCCACCGTTAAGCAGTTCATGAAACGCCTTTCCAAGCGTTACTTCGACACTGCTATTAAGCATAGGAATCCCCTAATCGCATCGGCCGCCCGGTACGACCCATCGCGTATTAGCTCCGTCCAACGTCCGCGTCACACCCTAGTCGCCCCCGACGATCCGATCACTATCTTGCAAGAGAGTAGGAAAGATACCAGTACAGTTCGTAGAGTGTACAAATACAAACCGAAAACCTACCGACCTCGCCGCAGAGGTCCGTCGCGAAATCCCTGTTCAATCCCTCCCCGACCCTTGCTCGAGCCAGCCCGCGATGCTGAGCCTGTAGTAATAAAACAGTCCCTAAATAACGACAATCAGATCCAGCCTGTCCCTTTGCTGCCCCCAGCGAACGCCCTAAGCCGAGGTTCGTACCCCACAGGGGGTGCCCTTAGAGCGCTGTCGCTTAGTTTTTAGTCATTTTCGCCCTGGCTGGAGGCCTTAACACATTGAACGCCGACTCAACTTTAGTAGTTGTTCCGTTTGGGCCGTGGAGCTCACCGGTGAGCGACAGCAATACTACCCGTTCAGGCCGTGGGGCTCACCGGTGACCGCGCGACGGACTCGTGTTTGAACTCAATTTTTTCGCTGGAGGACACAGTGCCGGTACAAAACTATATTGACCGTGCCCGGCGCGGCCCTGGACAACAGTTTACGCATACTAGCTCGTTTCGACACTAAGTAAAAAAAAGACTTTGTTGATTTTTTGGCTAAGTATACAAGACTAGCTGTACCCCGCGGTTTCACCCGCATCTTTGGTTACTGCTCCGCTCCTATTGGTTATAGCGTGATGTTGCTTGCGATTACTAACTCGTGTCAAGAGCGCGGCCGCGCGCAGCCCTTCCGGAGAAGGGCTAGGGGTGTGACCGGCGCCGCAACCCCCGCGGCCCCGCGCGAACGAAATGCAGATTTCCAACGGCGTGCGCCGTGGTGGTCACCGGTGGACGTCAGCAATTATTTTGTTAATTCTTTGAATAGTAATAAAAAATAATTATTTAGATTGAGGTTTTTGGCTATTTTGAACCATATGAACCAATAAAATATAATGTGTAAAATTTGTTGAAATCGTAAATTGGCGTCAGCCCATATGAAAAGTATAGAGGTGGTCACCGGTGACCACCACGGCGTTCAATGTGTTAAATTCAAGGCATCCACAGGACTTGCCCGGTTAAGCAGAAGCCAGTCTTCTCAGACTAAACTGCGAGATGCCCATTCCAAAAAAAAAAAAAAAAACTGTAATTCGTGATACTATGTGGCTACAGTCGGTAGAACTCCTCTGTGCAGGACTGTTCGATAGAGATACCGCGGCCCTGGGGGGTCTACTTTCTAAGCACGAAACCCGTAGGAAGAAGTTACGGACTTTTCCTAGTTTCCGTATCCCTTACACCCTGTAGAGTAGCCCCCCTGGACTGGAAGTGACTGGAACACAAAAGAAAAATAAAACGGCCGTAGACTGGCAACACGAAATTTAAAAAAGAAGCTAGCACCAGTCTCAGTGGAAAAGTTTTATTCCAAAGACAAAAACTAGACTCCACTTAGCTATTACATATTAGTAAATCTTGTCAGACGCGAAAAGGAATCCTTTTGTCTCGAAAGGACGATGAATATTAAAGAGCCTGAAACTTGAATTTACATTATGTTAGACATCACGGCGGAACCTATAAAATTGATTTATGTTCGATCGGCATTGATGATTACGAACAATGAAATGTTATTCAATGTTACGTATGATTTGTAGTCGACAGGACTATGCCAGTGATACGTTAGTCATATCAAAATAATATATATTTAAAAAATAAATCATAGTGGAACTTCCCTATGATAGGAAATAGTTCAACTATACGAAACGAACGAAAAAGAATCGACCAACTTTGGTTCGTCTGTCATTCTGTCGATTGAAATGTATGATCAATAGATTTGCCGATTCTCTTTCGTTTCTGCGCCAGTCGTCGTTGTAATTCAGATGTATGATATAGTAGAAACCCACCGGAACATCAATCATCAATATGATCATCAATCAATACATCAATACATATTATAAAACAAAGTCTCCCGCCGCGTCTGTCTGTCCTCATGTATGCTTAAATCTTTAAAACTACGCAACGGATTTTGATGCGGGTTTTTTTAATAGATGGAGTGATTCAAGAGTAAGGTTTTAGTATATAATTTTAAGCGGGCAAAGCCGCGGGCATCGGCTAGTAGTAGGATAAAAGGGAAAACAGATGATAATGATGTGACCGCGTGTGCTTCCGCCCGTGAGTCCATTCAAAAACAGAACCCGGTTTTGTAATGCAAAATCAATCTGCATAGCCTTTTCCCAAACTAGGTTGGGGTCGGCTTTCAGTCTTACCGAATGCAGCTGAATACTTTACATGGAGCGACTGCCTATCTGACCTCCACAACCCAGTAACTGTGTAATCACCAACCCAGTAAAGGTTGACTGGTGTAAAATGTCTACCTATGGTTAAGTCCGCCTCTGTACTTTGTGCTTGAAGTGTTAAATAATAGTAGTTTATGCAACTGTGCATAATGAAGGGCATTACAACACGAGTGTTGTAATGCCTAATTATGTATAGTTGCATACACTACTTTATCTACCCAAATATCATAAGGGCTCTATGATGGGTTCAGGAACCATAGGGAAATGACCTGCATTGTTACTTGGCCCTTGATTTTCAACCGACTTCCAAAAAGAGGAGGTTATCAATTCGTCTGTATTTTTTTTTTTTTTTTTTTTTTTTTTTTTTGTGTTTGTTACCTCAGAACTTTCGACTGGGTGAACCGATTTAGATGATTCTTTTTTTGTTTGAAAGCTGGTGCTTGTCGATTGGTCCCATTTTAATTTGTTGAAGATCTGATGCTGATCTTCCGAGATATACAAAGGAACTCTTCAAAAATAGACGGCAAATCTGCAGTAATTGCTGCAATCGCTTGTAGGTTCATTGTTCATACTACATCATGACGTAACATCACGCCTGTATGCTCTGAGGGGGTACCTAGACGTGTACAATACTCCCAGATTTCGACAATGTTTGTTGCCTCTGAACTTTCGACTGGGTAAACCGATTTTGATGATTCTTTTTTTATTTGAAAGCTGGTGCTTTCCGTGTGGTTTCATTTCAATTTAGTTAAGATCTGACGCTGATCTTCGGAGATGTAAATGGAACTCTTCAAAAATACACGGCAAAGCTGCAGTAATTGCTGCAATGACTTGGTTGTTTGTTGTTTGTGTAACATAGTGATGTAACATCACGCCTGTATGCTCTGAGGAAGTACGCAGAAGTGTACAATACACCCAGATTTCGACAGTTAGATATGTTAAGTTCCGTTTAATGGGGTCCTGGAGAAATAGAGGAAATTCCTTAAATTTTGTAGGCACACCAGAAGCGATTTGGGTAGTTTTAGGAAGAGTACATTCTTGGAGTGATCCCATTTCAATTTGGTAAAGATCTGATGAAGAACTTCGGAGGAACTCCTCCATAAATGATAGCAAATGTACTGGGATCGCTGAAATCTCATATCTGTCTATTGTTTACACCAGTTCATAAAAGAAAATCACGCCGGTTCGCTTTGAAGGGGTAAGTACATATGAACCACTAAAAAATTAAAAATAAAAACTTTTTTACAAAAAATAAAACCGACTTCAGAGAAAACAAAAAAGTGAAAAATAACTTCAGAAAAAATGCTTCAGAAGTCGGTGACAAAAAAACTAAATCAATCAAACAAAGGTTACCGACTTCTGAAGCATTTTTTCTGAAGTTATTTTTCACTTTTTTGTTTTCTCTGAAGTCGGTTTTATTGTGCCAACAGGTTATTAGTTGCATTCGTCGCTGCATTTACGATATCTGGCGGAGTATTCATGTCAATTTCTGAGTCACTATCACTCATTTTCGACAGAAATAAAGAATGGGTTACTGGAAATAAAAAGCTAACGAACAAATGACAGCTCGAAATGGCGGCGTTTCGGATATCTGTCATATTTTTTTAAATCATAGGCAAACGAACAAAGTCACTATTCTTGTGTCACTCGAGATCGAAAATGTCGTGCGATTTATAATTAGAATCATACTGAATTGGGGTTTTTTTTTTTTTTTATCGATATCTGATTTAATGTAGGTGGTACTAGAATAGCACACTCACTTGAATTTGACACCTGTTCCAAATTTAAAACTCATAACGCAACTGTTTACAGTTGCGTTATGAGTTCATTACAGTACCGTTTATTTCTGCAGGTTGGTAATGCTGGTCATTGCCTATGGTTTTTGAACGCATTAGAGAGGGTTTATGATATTTGGGTAGATAAAGAATACGATACTCCTTGGTAAGACTGGTTGTCAGACTTTCAGGCTTCTGGCCACTCCTATATTAAGGTGAATGCGTCAGGGTGGCCCGCGAAATTTTAATTTTCTTACGTTTTTCTTCAATTTGCAGGACAGTGCTAAGTTGTATGTTGATAAACATATCGGTCGATTGTAAGAGTCGATGAACGAATTTTTCACGGTCAAAGTCTTTCTTCGACTCTTATGAACTTGGAGGGTTGTATTGATGATTTTGATGATTATAATTCCATAACTTAATACGTCTAACAGTCGCGACCGATAGGTATATACAACTTAACACTGCCCTGCAAATTGAGGAAAACGTAAGAAAATTTGAATTTCGCGGGCTTCCTTGAAGCATCCCCCTTAACGACGCGAAGGTCAAAAATCTACAAATGACTGGCGGAACCAACGCACGAAGGAAACTCTTTACTTATGCAATGATGATCACCCACCCACGGGCCATCCGCGGCAAGCACTGCTTAACCTTGGAGATCGAACCGTGCGGCTGTTATTATTTATCCAGGAGCTCTTCGAACTTTCAGAGCAGCGGACGGCAACCCGCGGCCCGCGAGCTGCATGCGGCCCGCTTAGTCGTGGCCCGTGAATGTTTTGTAAATAAGTTACAATTAGCAAAATAAACACACAAACAAACGCGATCGACCGTATAGTGTGGATCCAGCCTTAAGTAAGGTGACACTACTGCATATTTTTTGTGGAAATTTCGAGAGGGAATTACTCCCCTATTTGAAACTGTACATCCAAAGTTAAATATGATATCGTTTTGTCTCATTATTAATTTTGTCTGTGCGAAAACAGAATAGTAAAATAAAAATCTATTACAAAGTATGGACCTACCAAAGATTCGTTTTTATTGCCAATTTTGTGCAACTTCGGTCCATGTTCACCGAGAAGATAACAGCCTGATTATCTAAAAACAGCTGTCAATGTGACATGTACCCATACAAAAATGTGTTTTAAACAGCTGTTTTTAGATAATCGTCCATCATGTTTTTGGTGAACATGGACCTTAGTAATAAAAGAGTAAAAATTCCAAAACAAAGTTAGTAGGTACCGACGAAGTAAGATTATCGAAGAACTCAACAAATTTTATTTGAAATTGATTTATGCAGTAGTTTCTTTTTCATAAAACTCGATTTTCCAAAGGCTTTTTCGTATTGTTTTTTCGCTTTTAATTTTGTCTATGGCATATGACCATGTAACTTCTTGGTTTAATTAATATCACGTGCGGCCCGCCTTTAAATTATTTTGTCACCTTGTGGCCCTTGCCTGCCAAAAGGTTGCCGACCGCTGTTGGAGAGCATTCTCTCAATACATATCTATGTGCCTGTGTGGCAGTCTCTTCCAAAAGCTCTAGGTATAAAATTCTATAACTCGATCTTAATAATAGTTATAAGTCCATTAACCTTGATAAAATCATGTATGACTTCATCATTTGGCCCACTTTCCCTAAACTATGAGAATTATATTTTTAAACTATATGACTTTGGCGTATTGACAATCTTATGAATTGACCAAGTACCTACAAATCTGTACTTTTGCCAAGAGGAAAAGACTATAAAAATAAACTTTCGTTATTTTATGAAAGTTCATGTCTCTTTAAGAATGAGTCATTCCGTTTCTATTTTGATTGTTTTAGCACAAAAACAAATTAATTAACTATTAGATTTAAATTACAAATTGAGCCGTCATTTGGACATGTTGGTAAATAGTTTTTATTTCTGATCTTTCTGACTCTTTTTACCTAAGATATATTTTATTTCATATAATAATCTCAAAAAACAATGAAAATAATTTTAACTTACCACAAATTCTTATTCTTATTCTTTATTGCACACAAAAAAAAACAACAAATATAAATATTACTTGCAATAATATAGCTTATGTACCTACAAAGTCGAGCTTAACCCAGAGTGACAAATCATACTTGCATTGCATGTTAATTGATTTTAATTTTCGATTACCTACAGCATAAATCAGACAACTATTAAGTGCGTTACAATAAACTGTAAATAATATTGTATAAAATAATAAACATTTAAAAATCTATCAGGTAATTCGGCACAGTCAGTTCCAGACACCTAGCGAGTCAGAGTTAAAGATGGACGACCTTAACATTTTCCATTCTAATTGCGGACTAAGAGCTGGTGACTAGGGGTGTCCAAATAATAAAGTATTTTGATAGTATTCAAGTAAGTATACATATTTGTAAACCATATTTAAATACTTTATCTTTCATCAAGGGTATGCATGACGTTGAAAGAAAGAAAGAGTATTTAGACTCACAGGACATAACAAAAAAAACTTTTTTACAAAAAATAAAACCGACTTCAGAGAAAACAAAAAAGTGAAAAATAACTTTAGCTTCAGAAGTCGGTGACCTTTGTTTGATTGATTTAGTTTTTTTGTCACCGACTTCTGAAGCTAAAGTTATTTTTCAGTTTTTTGTTTTCTCTGAAGTCGGTTTTATTTTCTGTAAAAAAGTTTTTATTTTTAATTTTTTAGTGGTTCACATGTACTTACCCCTTCACAGCGTACCGGCGCCGGCGTGATTTTCTTTTATGAACTGGTGTAAACAATAGACAGATATGAGATTTCAGCAATCCCAGTACATTTGCTATCATTTATTGAGGAGTTCCCGTCGCCTATCTTCCGAAGTTCTTCATCAGATCTTTACCAAATTGAAATGGGATCACTCCAAGAACGTACTCTTCCTAAAACTACCCAAATCGCTTCTGATGTGCCTATTTCTCCAGAATCCCATTCAATAGAACTTAACATATCTAACTGTCGAAATCTGGGTGTATAGTACACTTCTGCGCACTCCCTCAGAGCAAACAGGCGTAATGTTACGTCACTATGTCACATTAACAATAAACAACCAAGCGATTGCAGCAATTACTGCAGCTTTGCCGTGTATTTTTGAAGAGTTCCATTGATATCTCCGAAGATCAGCATCAGATCTTCAACAAATTAAAATGGGACCAATCGAGAAGCACCAGCTTTCAAACAAAAAAAGAATCATTAAAATCGGTTCACCCAGTCGAAAGTTCTGAGGTAACAAACACAAACAAAAAAAAATACAGACGAATTGATAACCTCCTCTTTTTGAAGTCGGTTGAAAAACAAGCTCGAATACAACAATAAGACAAAATTATGCTTTGTGAAAGCTTAAAACAGTTTTTTTTTTGCTAGCCTACATCGTGTTCCACTGCTGGGCACAGGCCTCCCCTTTCTCCTTCCATACCTCTCTGTCTTGTGCGATCTCCGGCCATGTTGGCCCTGCAAACTTGATCAGGTCGCCACGCCACCTTCGTCGAGGTCTACCTCGACGGCGCTATGCTTCCTTAGGCGTCCACTGTGTGACGATCTTTGCCCGTCTCTCCGAGTGCATCCGTGCCACGTGGCCCGCCCACTCCCATTTCAGCCTGTCAGTTTTTTTGTCCAACATCTGCTACTTGAGTTATGGTGCACAGGGTGGTTTTTCTAAGGGCACGCCACGATAGTGGCGGTAAGTCTCCTCTTTGAGGAGTGGCTGGAGAGGCGCCACGGCGTCCTCACCTTCCGCCTGACGCAGGTCCTCACCGGACACGGATGTTTCGGGAGGTACTTGCACCGAATCGGGCGGGAGGAAACGCCCGAGTGTCTCCACTGCGAGGATCGACCGGAGGACACGGTGGAGCACACGGTGGAAGTCTGCCCTGCGTGGGCGGAGCACCGCCGTGTCCTCGTAGGGGCGATCGGCGGCGGCGACCTCTCGCATCCGGCCCTGGTTCATTCCATGGTCCGGAGCGAGACGGAATGGAAAGCCGTCAGTCACCTCCTTCTGCGAAGCAGTCATGCTAGCGAAGGAGGTGGCGGAACGAGAGAGGGAGAGATCCTCTCTTCCCGGCCGCCGCGGGAGACGCACCGGGCGTCGGGGGCCACGTGGTGGCTACCGGCCACCGTAGATGCGGGCCTGTGGACGGTTGGCTATGGGCTAGCTAGCCGTCCGTCCGTCTAACGACGACGATAGGCCGTGTCGACAGCGCGTTCGTGTTCCACGTGCGTCTCAAAGAGATGTCAGCATAAGGGGAGGGGCTCGCAAGGGCCGAAGCCTGCCTATTCGAAAGAGATACCGCGGCCCCGGAACATAAAGGGCGAGGAAGGAACATGGATGGGTTTTAGTCAGTATGAGTCTGACACTCCCTCCCGCTCCGCCCAGAGTGGGGGGGGTCATTTGATGATTTCCCATCCTTAAAAAAAAAAAAAAAAAAGGGTGGTTTTTCTAACGCGATCTGTTCGCTTTACACCTATTATGCTGCGCTCCATTTGCTCGCTGGTAAATCTTGAGTTTCGACTTCTGTTGCTCAGTAAGTGACAGACTTTGTGCACCGTAGGTAAAAAAGAAACAGGAAGCATTATTAAATAAAAAAAAGTAACACAATCAATTTTGTTCTGTACCAGGAAAAAAGGTTTCTATCTCAGCATGGTGCTGTGACATTGAAAAAAGTCACAGCGCTGGTATTCTGATCCCAAGCTCCAGTAGTGGTTGACTTCCAAAAGTCTTCTTCTCTCCTTATTATCTTTTCACGTTTTATTATTATCAGTGTTGACTGCCTCTTGATCTAGCGGACGCCAGCGCGACCACTGATCACGAAGATTTGGGTTCAAATTCCGGGTCGAGCAAACGTGTTATTGGGGTTTTTCAATTTGAAACTTCTTTGTAGCAGTTATGGAGTCCGGATTTGTGCCCGGTTGATGGCAAAGGGCTACCCCCTATTACATGGGACTTAAAACATAACTGACGAAGATATCTTCTTCTTTCTGACTTCGATTGCTAAGATAAATAAATAAATAAATATCGCTGAACATTAACACACAGCGCCATCTAGTGCCACACTAAGCAAGGTTTGTGTCGTGGACACCAGATAGTTGATATACTACATATATAGGTACTTTTTGTTTGTAAATACATACTTATCTATCTATATCTATATCTATATCTATTCTATACTTATAATAAATCTGTAGAGAGGTCAATTCTGTACATGAAATATATTTACAAAATAACTATCGGGGGGTGATTAGTGATCGATACTGATGCCAAAAATGCAATCAGTAAAATTTTTGTCTGTCTGTCTGTCTTTCTGTCTGTCTGTCTGTCTGTCTGTCTGTATGTTATTTATAGAAAAAAAAACTACTCGACGGATTTTAACGAAACTTGGTACAATTATTCTACATACTCCTGAGCAGGTAATAGTATACTTTTCATCACGCTACCATTAATAGGAGGAGAGCAGTGAAAGGAAATGTTGGGAAAACGGGAGAAGTTACTTGGTTTTTTTAGCTTCCGTCGCGTGTGCAGCCTTAATGGTTAAAGCTACATAGAAATCATGTATAACGGAAATATTCCACATAAAATTATATAAAAAATATCCCAAGACAGCATATATCTATCTTTTATAGTTGACTCACAATAACACGTGTAACTCCCGATAGCTTAGCAGTTCGGAGATTTGTTATTATTATATTTGTTTACTCTTACGTTTATAATATTCTCACTCAACCCCAATTTTGAAACTTCACGCGGGCGAAGCCGCTGGCAGAAGCTAGTTATACATATAAACATCCATGACTCGGAAAGAAATGTACATGCTCATCACACAAACATTTGCTCCTACCGGGATTCGAACCCAGGACCCTATGAACGCAAGGCAGCTTCACTACCACTACGCCATTCGAGTCGTCATAGATGACAAATTGTCATCTCAGCATTCACCTCCTTCCAGCCATACACAGTCGATCCATCGATTTTTTTTAACTTCCTCTGCTCTTATAGGCTATAGCCGTTTATGGTAAATGACCACATATCTTTGATTTTTTGGTTCTAAGACATGCCGTAGCTCACGATATGTTCGTTAACCATTTTCAGACAAGACATAATACCTATGCAAATATTCATGCTTGTTCACACTTCACACTACACTTAATTAAGCAGAGAACACCGGAACTATGAGAAGTTTAGGAAACTACGGGATTTTAAACGGCAAATCAACAGACGACTTTGATAGAAGCTACAACCAATATTTACCTGCCCCGAGCTATTTAACTAACCGAGCTATATTGGATAGCGGTATAAGCTACGCCTGTGCATTTTACTACGCTACGGATGACTGCGCTTTATGTTACCGTAAAATTGTAAAAACTTATAGATTGTAATCTATCTAGCGAGATTGCAAACTCTCGAAAGATTGTCAACCGAACATACTGCTTACAATTAAATGCTTATTAGTTGTGAGAATAAACTGAGGTGTTCTGAACATCGTCTGAGAAATACGAGGAATTTGATATCCGTGCATATGTCACCGTAAAATTGTCAAACACGTTATATTGTAATATCTCTAGCGATATTGTATACTCTCGAATTATTGTCAAACGAACATACTGCTTACAATAAAACGTATAATTTTTCGTGAAATGCATGCAATGGAAGTCAACTCACGCGGTGTGGAGGGAAGAAGGGGTCCCCCTTGCCCAGTGTTACCAACTCTCATGTTAAGATACTGTACCATTCCTGAGAAATATCGATTAATATAACCTAACCTTAAAACACTTTATATTCCCCTAAACAACGTAGTCTATTTCCGAGTGCAGGGTTTAAAGGAATCTAACTAACCTAAAGGGGGGGTGTCCCAAGTCCCGATTACGGAGGCAGAGATACTTTCGTATGTTCAGTTGACAATAATTCGAGAGATTACAATATCGCTAGAGTGAAACACGTTATATTGGCGTTTGACAATTTTACGGTGACACATACCTACAAATAAATGAAATTTAAATGTCTGTTTGTGTGCTCGATTGATCCTTCACGAAGCCGTCAATCAAGCATTCTGTTCATCAAACTAAGTAACTCGACGCAAAAATTGTTGGGACACGACTTTGTTTTATAGTGTGTAAAATCTCGTTTTACGTTGAAACTTAAAACCCACTCAAAACATTGTGCTGACATAGGCATTAATACGTATACAGGTCGTTGTGAAACAGTTTGAACTTTGACCTCCAATATTTCCGTATACAGAAGATTTCCAGGTATGGTTTTTAACAAACAAAATCGCAAAAAAATGATTGGAAGAACAAGTGCCTTTCGGTTTCGTTAAGATTAATGTTACACCCACTATTATGCAAACTTAGAAAAAAATATGGTTTTTAACGATAATGGGACATACTAGCGTAATCCGCTAATACTTCCAATAATCCCTATCCCTATCCCTACTATCCTTACTATTATATAAATGTGAATGTAAATTTGTTTGTTACGCGTTCACGCGAAAACTACTCAACCGATCATCATGAAACTTTGTACACATATTCTTGGAGGTATTAGAAGTAACATAGGATACTTATTATATTTTTAAAAAATATATAAAACTGAATATACTGGTAAAGAAGCTAGGCCAACTCAGCTCTATACTGACGAATGGCGATGCTGACAACCCTAGCGTTTCTTTTAGATTCATGGCAGTCGTCGTATGCGCGCGATTCCTTCCTCCTGGGCAGACAATGCGGCTTCATTTCATGAAACCGATCGAAACTGCTCAATAGCTTGATGACGGAACCAACCAATTTAGTTATTGGTTACAGAATTTGAGTTGAGTTTTGGTGGCTTAAGAGGGCTAACACAATTTTTCTTGTATGTGTGTGTGTATTTGATTTTTTTAACAGTAACGCTCTACTGCAAGAAAAAATTGTGATTTTTACTTTGAGCACTCCCTAGAGAAATAATAAAACTTTTTTTTTTTTAATTTTGTGGCCACATCAAAACTGAGAATTTCGATTTGTGATTAAAATTTAGAATATTAACAAATATTTTTCCAAGGTAAAAATTGGTTATTTCTACACCAATGTCCTATAAAATTATTAATTTATAATAAACTAACTGATGCCCGCGGACAAATAATATACCAAAACCTTCCTCGAGAATTACTCTATCCATTAGTGTAAACAGCATGAAAATCGGTGCAGCAGTTTTTGAGTTTATCGCGAACTGACAGACGCGGCGGAGTACTGTTTTATAATACAGGGTGTAAACTACCTCATCACAAAGCCGTTAACCAAGCATTCTGTACATCAAACTAAGTAACTTTACGCAAAAAATATTGCTGGGAAACCACTTTTTTTTTGAGGTTATAAATCATGTTTTGTGGTAAAACTCAATGTAACGCACTTAAAACATTGTGCTGATGGATGGATTTAAAAGCCAAAATCATACAAAAAAAAATTGTATTTAAAAAAAACTTGTCAAAAAGTTGTAACTTTGACCCCCATATCTCGGTAACTAGAAGGTTCCCAGGAATGGTGTAGAACAAAAAAATAATCGCAATGATGGGAAGAACAAGTGCCTTTCGGCTTCGTGAAGAGGTGTTTTACACCCTGTATGTAGTAGTACTTTGACGCTTCACGCAGTCGAACTCGCTGGCATATGCTAGTTCTTAATAAAGAAAAACATTACAAAATAATTCCTACTTATTCTCAACTTATCCTCGACCTTTTTACTCAAAAATCAGTTGGTACTTCGGATAAAAAGGTCGTATTCGTTGGAGATATTGGAAAAGGCAGAAATAAAAACAAACAAATTGTCACAAGCTTATCAGCTTTGATTATCGTTTCTTTGATTATTTTCCTCAATTACGTCTCTTAATTTAGATCAGGGTAAGCTGAGGAAGAATTTATAGGTAAATCAAATTTCACATTTACTGGTACTGAGTTTTTCTATAGAATTTCTCGGTAGTGTCCCAGTTTTTCTAGCTAATGGAAATATATTCGCCCCTTAATAAATAGGCTTTGACATGGTAACTGACGAAATGTCGGTGTACAGTAGGAACACTTCTACCAAACCGTTTTGGGATGACCAGCGTAATTTTATTTATAATCATTAATCAAAGATAAGATCCCATTACAATATATAGACAAATTTTAACACAACGTTCAGTACGTCTAACCAAAGATATCCAAACAAAAAAAAAACACTGAGTTAACAAACACATGGATGTGTTTATGCATTGGGTAACCAACATTTTTAGTGTATTCGTTACATTATTTATCTATTTTTCTTGTAAATATATAATACGTTTTTATTTTGTCTTTTTTTTTTTAATTTCGATGCGATTGTCCATATTTTGGTAGTCGTAATGATTCCTCAAAGTGTGTCCATCTATTGTAATGGGATCTTTAATAAATAAAAGACATTTTACCTTTTTATTTTAGCTTAGGTACCATATTCCTGTGTTTAAAACTGTACGAGAAATTTTCAAAGTCAGGGTAAGCGATGCCCCGGGTTTATGAACTTTATGGCATTGCAGCAACTCATCCAAAGAAGGTATATTAATAATAATCCATAAACATAATTAAACACTTCCTAATTTCACGTCATTTCCGCATTTAACAATACACGCTTCCATTTACAGCTCTGAAAAAACAAAATAAGACTTATTGATCCTAAATTCAGTCGTGAAGTTTATTTAGATTTATTGCTGATTAATTTATTGGTTTGATTTCTGAAATAGCTTCTAATTTCTTGCTCCATTAGGTCGCATTTAAGGCAACTGATGATTTAAAACACACGATTGACGCGACTAGTTCAGCTATTTGCAAATTATAGAGACCTTGGCCTCAAAACAAAATGGCACCCGATTGTTGTCACACATTTAACGCTATTATTATAGTGAAATTGATGATTAGCGACGCAACCTTACTTTACTTAAAGAATGTAATTGAGCTCTCCATTTGTTGTTTTGTCTTTTATTAGTTGACGTAAATATTTTCACATTATTGGAACCATTGGAAAATAATGCGTAATATTGTAAGCAGTATGTTCGTTTGACAATCTTTCGAGAGTTTACAATCTCTCTAGTTATATTGAACCCACAGCCTCGTACACGAGCGGCGAGGGCTACATTAGGTTCTAGCCTTCTGGGATAGGTATCTCTCAACTAAAAGGGTAACATACTTAAGGCGACGACATCAGCTAAATAAGCAACTCTATTTGTGGTGGTTCAAACTTCGTTTGAAATACTGTTAGAATAAAGTTCTAATTAGCTTGCACTACAAAGTGGTTGTTACTTCAGTCACTGCGGGCCGAATAGTGCAAAATGAGTATTTTCGATCGATTTAAAACTAGAACTTAACTATTTAATAAAATTAATTCATCAGTAGATGTAGTTTAGCATTTGAAATTTTATGTTATATTTTTAATTATAATTATCATTGTCAATAAATGGCTAAACTGCTTTGAAAGAAAATTAAGAGGTATGTTTGAAGATTTTTTTGGTTAAAGTTTGTCAAATTATGTTTTGAGTTCCATCAGTGTATGCAAAAAGGACTTCAAAATATAAAGTTTTTTTTATTTGTCAAAATTATTTACAGTTTTAGAGATACCTACACTGCTTTTAAAACTGCCTTTTCGACCGTTTTCAAAAAATCTCCGCCTAAATAAACTTTTTTGGGAAAATAAATATACTACCATACCTAGTTTCCTCCGTGCCTCGGAAAGCACGTAAAGCCGTTGGTCCCGGCTGTCATTTGTCCATCTTCTGCAGTCGTTACAGGTAATCAGTGGCCCAAATAGTCTGACAACTAGTCTTACCAAGGCGTTTTACCCAGTATTAACTGGGTTGTGGAGGTCAGATAGGCAGTCGCTCCATACTGGTATCCAGCTGCACCCGGTTAGACTGGAAGCCGACCCCAACATAGCTGGGAAATGCTAGGCAGATGATGTACTTCAAAAAAGTGAAACAAAACTTAACTTATAGATGTCACTGGCAAAGTTTATTTGTCTACTTACCATCAGTTAAAAATAAATAACATTAATATGGTGAAACACTTTTCTCATTTACTGTACTAAGTGAAAATGCACAAAAAAAAAGATATTTTATAAATCGAACCGGGGGCGTCGACCACGGGTGCCTTGACCACTGTGGGCCTAAGCCACGGACCCAAAAAGTCCATGAAACAAAAACTCAGACTGCCGAAAGTAAAGTTATTTAACAATATATTTTTGCAAAAGAGTTTTTGTTTTTTTATTCCAATTCTTCTAATTCTCTTTCATCCTGCCGTTCCGCTATTGTCTCTCAAGTCTTAGGTCGTGAATGGGTAGGTAGATGCTTATTTGTATTCCAAACAGATCCCGTTATAGGACTCTCTGACTTTAAAGTCATTCATTAGCATTCTCCTAAAGACGCAGGGGGGCGGGGTGGAAGTTCTCAGTTGCGATGAATATGAACAACTTTCACTATGGTGAAGACTCCGAAATAGCGTAAAAGGTAATCGATTTCATTAGTAAGTTTTGAGCATAGGATATTCTAGAAGAAGACACATCTGAGCCGACCCCTAAGAAATTTTGTCATGGGCAAAAGAATGCTGATGATAATTGGAATAAGTGTGTTTTTTTATTCTATCGTAGTTTTTATTGAAAGAACCACACGGTAGTTACCTGTTTTAAAAGTATCACAGAAAGTCTACATTTCTGTTTATTTTCCATCGTTACCTCATACGATATCAATGGATACTTCACGTTTACTACCATTTGACTTTAATTTTATTGTTTTCCTCAAAGCAGGAGTTTACCTGCTAAATTAAATATTCTTTCTGTACCAACTTTAACGAGGCAACAATCACCACTGTTTAACATTCTGCAAACTGACACGAAATCATAAAACATTGCAAACCAGATAGTAAGAAGACGTAGGTACTCATTAAATTCTATAGTAGGTATTCAAGACGGCCGTTAATCGAGTAGCGCCAATTATACGATCAACGTTATCATTTCATCATAATCATTATCAATGAAACTGCGCGGACGCATATATTTTGTCCGTAGAATGCACACCGTCGTCTTGTAGTTGTGCTCCAACCGTCGCGAGAGCCGCACGTCTTTCGCGCGCTCCCGGTTCTTAGAAAACGTGCTCCGAACGCGTGTTACAATCATGGTGAGTGTTCTCTTATAACATCGCGTGCAATTCCCATTATGGTGGTCGTGACTTATCAATTTTACGACTGTAAAAACCTTGATACAAATTTATTTTTTACGGCTGAAACTGAAGGCCCACGTGTCGAATGGAAACATAGAAACGCTAATAATCATGTAAATTTTTCACGGTGATATTTTATGAAGCATTTATAGAAAACAAATAACTGAACTTTACACTTAACTATAAGGTTTTTGGCTTCAAATTCTTACTCGAAAATAGATCAAATAAATTCGAATCTTCTTATCAAGAGTGTAGAATTGCATCGCTTTTCATATAAGTAGAACATTGTGCAATTCTTAGCAAACACACAAATATAAAACGTTTGAGTAAGTAAACTCAAACGTCATGTGCAAAAACGACTATCACGCAATTAGACTTGAGTACATACGTATAGTATTATATACTCGAAAAAACAGGTATTACTGAAGGTAAAAAGTGCGGAATAATACACCACGAGGTCAGGATTCCTCATTTACTTGTAAGTTACAAAATTCTTTACTACAGAAACAAGGAACGTTCATAAAACTAGCAAGAAAAAGAAAGAAAACTGTGAAAGGACTAAAACTTCTCTACACAAGTTAATGACCGCAGATTTGGCATTTGCCCATAATTGTATAGACTAACCAAGAAATCGTTTATAGATGAGGCTACTAGAGATAGAGGCTACTAGCCATGCCAAAGTTTCATTACATCTGTGAGTGTAAGAAAAAGTTCGAACTAATTAATGTCAATTTACTGCTGAACTTAGCGTGTAGTTCTTAATCAACGATACCGTCATGGTCAATCACCAGACAACAAAAAAATTGGTTGAAACAACACAATCGGGACAAGCCAATTCAATCAAGTTTCGCATTTCTCAGAAAGGCTCCATCTTATACGAAGAAGTGTCAATTCGAAGAAAGAAGAATGTATCGTTTCTTGTTCGAAGTGTTAATTTTCATTGATAATTATCAATGAAACTATTTTGATAATTATCATAACACACACCGACTGCTAGGCAGGTATTCTTACCGTTACCTATCCAAACACTAAGGTCCATGTTCACCGAAAAGATAACAGCCTGATTATCTAAAAACAGCTGTCACTGTGACATGTTCCCATACAAAAATGTGTTTTAAACAGCTGATTTTAGATAATCAGAGCGGCATCTTTTTGGTGAACACGGACCTAATTGAAATATTATTAAGAAACAAGCTGTGTTATTATCACAATCCAATCAATCGTCTCATTGAACTAAACCTTTACAAAACTTTATGTACATGAAAAATTATGACTTCGTACGTAGTGATAATTTCTACTATGTTTTACTAATTTCTATAACTTTTTGCAATATTTATCAATTCGTTCGTTTACTATTCAACCTTAACATAGTTTCGTTACTTTTTCATGTTTTTCTTTACAATCAGTACGTTCTTATAACAATACTGTCGTAGCTAATAAAGACTGTGAACTACTTTTTAGTGTACAATTTTCTTGAAATCTATATCAATACTAATATTATAAAACAGAAGAGTTTGTTTGTTTGTTTGGTTGAACGCACTAATCTCAGGAACTACCAGCTCGAATTAAAAACATATTTTTGTTTTGGATAGTCCATTTATCGAGGAAGGCTTTAGGCTATATAACATCACGCTACAAGCATTAGGAGCGGAGCAGGAATGAAAAATGTTGCAAAAACGGGGTTTTTTTCCTTTCAGTTGGTCGTTGCGCGAAGTTGCGTGGGTCAGCTAGTACTACCTTATTTTCATTTCGACGAAAAACTAGTTCATAGACAAACCCTTGTTTATGTAGTGATCGAGTGTCTGCTGTGCTCGAGGTTCTGGAGTTCGATTCCCGTGTCGAGCAAATTACTATCGGGAAATTCTCAGTAGCCTAGATTTGTGCCTGTTGCCCGGTTGTTTCCAATAGGCTTTCCTCATCTATGTATTAGATGAAAATTCGTCGTCAAATAATTCTGTAACGCACATACTAATATTCATCACATGTACTTAGCCAACTGTTAACATTGAGATAACAATAGATATCAGCTCATATCACAAACATCATAAATATAATAAAGATTATATTTATGCACATTAAGATTTTCAAGCTGTATGTGTAAAATATAATTTATTTATTTAGAGACTTGTTAATGAAGTATCATTCGAATTTGTTTATTTAAAACTAGTACAAAAATGGAGGGAGCGTCCTCCCTCCCTCCATTTTAATTTTCGGGTTCGCGAGAGGTGGAAAGAGTGGGACTTTGCCCAGGAGTGGGACAGAGCAGGCTCGCCCAAGTTGTGATAACTCGAATAATATAACACACTATAAATATAATTACGCTCACGAATAACCTAGCTTGAAGCCAGTGAAAGTTTTTTTTTTTTTTTAATTGGATCGTTAGTTCTTATCAATTAGAAATTACCCCCTACCTACAAACTTAAAATCATTATTTTCCTCTTTAAAATATTAGAGCCAATCCTATTTTATCTTAAAACAGCCGGTAATACAACTGTTGACGAAAACAGACTTCAGTTTTTGCTAATAATATATATGTCACCGTAAAATTGTCAAATACGTTATATTGTAATATCTCTAGCGATATTGTAAAAACTCGAAATATTGTCAAATGAACATACTGCTTACAACAAAACGCATTATTTTTCGTGAAATGCTTGCGATGGTAGTCAACTTACGCGGTGTGGAGGGAAGAAGGGGTCCCCCTTGCCCAGTGGTACAACTCTCATGAAAAGATAATGCACCATTCCTGAGAAATACCGATTAATATAACATAACCTTAAAACACTTTTTATTCCCCCTAAAAAGCGTAGTCGACGGAGCTCCGCTTCGCGGGGCCCCTATTTCCGAGTGCAGGGTTTAAAGGAACCTAACTAACCTAACGGGGGGGTGCCCCAAGTCCCGATTATGGGGGCAGAGATACTTCCGTATGTTCAGTTGACAATAATTCGAGATATTACAATATCGCGAAAAAAAACACGTTATATTGTAATATAACGTGTTTGACAATTTTACGGTGACATACATAGGTCTAAAAAGATATCTGAATGTCGTAGTTATAGGTTTTTGAGAGATGATTATCGACCAATTTGTGATTAAAAATCATCAAAACATCAAATATGTAATTGAAAAATAAACTGTCATGTTTAGTAATCAAATTCAGTACTTAAGTATATCTTCAGGAAATATTAATGACTCGATAAATGATATTTATTTTTTCTGTTAATAGCGAACTATTTTAAAAGAAACAGGGTTTGAAGTGATAATTATCATAAGTAAATAGCCAAGCGTTGGCGCAGTGGCTAAGCGATTGGCTGCTGCACAGTGTGTTGCAAATTCGATCCCGCACTTAACAAATATTTGAACGAGCGCCACGAGAAGCTATAATTTTTGTAAACAAAGAATTTCTACCAAGATCATCATCATCATCAGCCTATAATGTTCCCACTGCTGGGACACGGCCTCCTCTCAATGAGAGGGAATGGGCTATAATCTACCACGCGGGCCCAGCGGTGATGAAATAAATTACACAAAGTAATGCGCCTGTCTGGATTCGAACCCACGACTTACTGTTTGTAAGTCGAGGCCGCCACCACTGGGCCCCGCTGCTCTACCAAGATACGTAGCGACAATTCAATCAACAAGAAATACTCCTCCAATATTATCATACGTACAATACGAAACTAACGAGCAATTTCACTTGGTCGGGTTATATTTTGGCGACTTAAAATTACAAATTCTAAAGAAAACTATAGCAATGAACATCTAATCTTACCTCCTAATATAATGATTACAAGAAAAGATTGAAGATATTTATTTTTATTTTATTAATTATTAAAACTTTATGCACAATTAAAACTGTACAAAGGCGGACTTAATGCCTAAGGCATTTTCTACCAGTCTACCTTAGGGTGATGCAGTGATAAAACACAGTATCACAGATATCTATCGATATAATTAGGACCTAAATGTTGCGCTTTCAAAATAATTTATTGTGTACGTCACGCGGATTCACCCGCGTAGTTCTCGGTAAAATATAGCCTATGTTAATCGCTGATAATGTAGCTATCCATTGCTGAAAAAAAAAAACAAATCGGTCCAGTAGTTTTAAAGTTTATTCGTTACATACAAAAATACAAACATAAAAATATAGATTTTTCTAATAACTGACTGCCTCGTTGTTTTAGTGATCGCAATCGTGACTAGAAGTTCTGACTGACTCAAGGTTCTTGATACGATTCCCGGGTCGGGCAAATTGTTATTGATTTTTTTCCATTAGGTAATTCTTAGTAGCAACATCAGAGCCCGAATTTGTGTCCAGTTGATGGCAAAAGCTAGCCCCAAATTACTTGGGACTGAAACATAACTGGCTAAATGTGGGAGTACTATTAGTATAACTCTCGGGGCTCACAGCGTGATGGTATGTCATGTGTTTTCCAAAAACCACTACCTACGATGTTTTTGAGGAAAACCACATTTTATCTGAAGGAAATACACAACGTAAACTAGGATATATTCTCCAAGCTTGTATTGAATGGAGGAAAGTATAAAAAATTTCCTGTTAAAGATAAAGATATTTATATCTAATGCCATAAGTCTGTATTTATTTGTAAGATTTTGCTTGCGTCAAGGAAAAGGTTATTACCAGCATCTGTCTCTGTGTGCGACCCAAACCTGACATAATAGTATATTTCATAACGAGGGACTAAACGAGGCCATTATATACCCGAGGTGGTTTGACTCCCGAGCTTGCGAGGGAGGCAATGAAAGCGAGGGTATATTATATTGGCGTTTAGTCTCGAGGTGCAAACTGTACTTTTCACTTCGAGTGCGAGAAAAATAGTCATTTAAAACTGAACAACATTACACTCGACAAAAATTCCGAACTGAGCGGTCAGTTTATTCTTCTATCAGGTCAGTCACAGATTAACCATTGAAAACACAACACAAACTCACAACATTTTTGTAATAAAGATGATCAACAGTCCACAGATAATTAGTACCTACATTACTGCAGCGGCTAGCAACAGTGGCATTGCTTTTCAAAATCAACGATGCACACAAACAACCATAAATTTTTCTCGCGTTGAAGAGTTCATTTGTTTTTTTTTTCAATAAACAGCTTTCTATTTGCATGCCAATTCGAAATTTAAATAAAACCTTTGAGAAGTTAATATTTTGTGACCATGTTTCAGAGTAAAAGATCGTTCCATTTTTAAATACTTTTTACTCCCTAGGGAATAAACAGTCACTTTAATTCCGCTTCGTAGGGCTATAACGGCGTACTTTTAGAGCATAAGAAGTGAAAAACATCAAAAACATTCCATATTTGAAATGTATTATGCTACGGTCAGACTTGTAGGCGAAGATTCGTGTTCGCGTTGTCGCGATAAAAGTTCGTGTTAACAGGATATCTTCGGTGTTCATTCAGAGCTCCGATTCATGATTACGTAAGTGATAGTATAAGTTTAGTTTTAATCTGTGAAAGCAAAACCAAATTCCATATTTAGTTTCTGAAAGAATCAAGTCATAACTATCCATTAAAACAATCACATTACCGAACACAGTATCTCCACACACCACACAGTTTATTACCGTCAATATATCACTATCAATTCATATAATATACATGACATATGCAAGCATTGTACGGCACAAACTGTCATCATCAGTCATCATATATATTGTCATATAATACGACCATACGACGCTGCAACCGACCCCTAGTGACACCTGAGCATCTCGAGCCATTATTTGCTTAATCGATTACAATATTGACCTTGAGTTGTTAAACTGATGCTTGTACTAAATTGATCGGAAGTAATCGGCATGAAGTTTGCATCATTCCGAGACCACAACAGCTTAAAGGCTCTGATATACCGTCACGGATTAATTATGGACACGGCTTTGGACTAGGACTCTATGTGATAATGTACTTAAATGATGGGTGAAAACAGAAAGTGAAACGCGCTTGTTTATGTTCGGGATCATAACACGAACTTTCTTTACGGAGATAATTATTTAAGGTCAAAGTTGCAACTTTACACAATTTTGATCCAAGACCCCTATAATACTATTCAATGTTGTATTCAATGTTGAATTCAATGTTTTAAATGTATTACACTAAGTCCCAACATAGAATGAGAATTAGCACCCAAAAAAAGTCATTTTCAATACACTTCCTCGAACATTGGTTCTTTTCGCAATATGATTAGGTTCAAAATGCAGTGTATTTCACGCACGTGCGTTTTTCATATTTTTTCCACACATGTGCGGAAAGCAAAATTGCCACAGATATATATACGTCTAAACTTAGTAAAAACTGGTAAATTCATATATATATATTTTTTATATTTAAATTGTGTTTATAAATTCAATATCATAGATAAACATAATTCCTTAAGTATATATATATATATATATCTATATATTAGGCTGTATAACGGCTTCATACCTTTGCTTCAACTTCAATCTGGAGAACGCAAAGCGCAGAAAAAAATAATTAAATCATAGTGTCGTAATAATTCATGACACAAATATTTTACAATCTTTTATTTTATTTCTTCAAAAGTGTATTGAAAAACGTCGTTTGATAAACGTGGACATTTGTTATTGCAGTTCTCGGCTCAAATCATTCAGATACGATCTTCTTCTTCTTCCTGTCGATGATTCCCATCGTTATTGATTTAAATTTGTTTGGACCAGAACTCAGCCACGTGGTGTTGTGGCTTCGGACAGGTCCCTTAGAGTGCAGGAGGAGTTACACAAAGAACATGTCAGGAGGTGTGCCATGGTTTGAGACGAGGTTCCGCAGACTCACTCAGCTTTATCGGGGCACCGGATTAAGTTGAACCTGCAGCGGCCCACTTGGCTTCTAAGTCAGATACGATAACCTGTGCACATAAATCGTGAGGGTTTTTAAAACGCTCTTTCGAAAACCCCTAATACGGCTGACCAAAATGGGCCCTACTGGTATATGAATCGACTCAAGGTCTGTGGTATTTGTGATTCCATGGATGCCATAAAGCGGTGGCATTCCCAATGTTGTCACTTTCACGGGTTGAAAGCCTCAGCAAGTGAGAAAGGGGCCCCCGTCTTTTTTGTGGGTAACGGGTCCAAAAGGCACGCGTTCGGTCCGTTCCTTTTTTCCAGTTTTTCACTTTTTTCCCACACCGATTTTTCCTGTAGCGCTGTTCCGTTTTATATTTTCCGTCACAGTGAATATTTCATTTTACTTTGTACCTGTTACGTCAATTTTGTTCTTCTTTTTATGGGTAGGTTGGTTAAATTGTAATTAAAATGAAGAACAAGTCACGATTTTTTTTTAAGTCGTAGTTCATAGTGTTTTTTATACCTTCCAATAGTGTACCCAAAAGCCTTGAAATTGCTAATGCATTTATAGTTCCGCAAAAAAAAAAACCAAAACCTGTTCCAGAATCTCAGCTTCTAAATGATGACTATAAAAAGCAATAATTACTGACTAAAACAAACCAATAATTAAAAAAAAACGAACTTTATTGTTCATCGATCAACAGTCATCATTGTTGATGAGTCGAGTGGATACAAATCACGAGTAATATTGATAAAAAATAACCTTAGTCCGTCATCGAGGAAACCATTTATTTTGAACATTGAAATAAAGGCTAGTTGTACACGATATTACAAAATGGCGCGCTACTACTTCAGAGATTCATCAGAAAACAAATGATAACGTGATATATCACGAAAGGAATAAATGCTGTCCCCCCATACAAAGTACCAATGCTGTAACATTTTGTAATACCAAATGATTTGAAAAGAGTAACTATGGAGTTTCTTGCCGGTTCTTCTCCATGGAATCGACCAACGCGAACCGAGCACCTTTTTCGTCGTTTTATAAGAGTCCATCTAATCCTAAGTGAATTAAAATATTTTGAATATTGCCGTGAAATCTGACAAAAATAACTGATCCGACTGAACTGTTCTGATCGGAGAGAATGGAAGAAAAAACGTATAGAGTGGGACGAGGGCTGGACGATGATGATGTATCACGATTTAAAATTCTGAGCCTATCACAGTCTATGGTTGAAAATAGGCCTCTCCTATAGGCTGTGCCAAAACCACAACACCTAGTCTTCCATCATCTGCATCGAGTCATGCAAGCATGTTCAATTTCGGATGGATTTTAAACATTGTTTTAGAGATAACAAATGTTAACGAATGGGGGAATGCGAAAATTTGTGTTTTCTATAAAATGATTTTGTCTTTATTAGTTTTAAGTTCCTGTATTCTAACTTATGAACTATGTTTAGGGGTAAAGAAACGAAATGTTTTATTTTTTTCGGCTGTAAACAATATTTTCGTCCCAGGCATTTGCAGGACCAACAAAATTGTCTAAATGTGACTACACAAACTGTCAAATAAATAAATCAGAGGAAAGAAGTAGCGCAGAACCGTGACCGTTAAGGGCGCACAGAATGACAGCTAAAATTCAAATTTTGCCCCCGCTTCCTCAGGCTAGATAGTTCTATCTCGCTCACACTATCAAGAAGATTTTTTTTATGGTGAACTACACTATTGATGGAACGATGGCAAATATTCATCACCTGCCTGGCCTTTTCCAAATATGTGGAGGCAACTGAATAAAAGTATTGTAAATGGAGCAATTGCCTATCTGCCCTCCACAATCCAGTTAATACTGGGTAATACGATACCTCTTAGTAAGACTGGCTGACAGGCTTTCGAGCCACTGACTACCTGTAACGACTGTCAAAGATCTACATATGACAGACAGCAGATTTCCGAGGCACGTAGGAAACTCGGTATGTAATAGGTGGTCACCCACTTAAGGACAAACCTAGGCAAGCACGGCTTAACCTTAAGATTGACCCAAGCCGCTGTTATTATTTAGCCAAAAGCTCCTTACCTCCCCTCGCTTAATCATAATAAAACCTAAATTCAATTCGGTTTTTAAACATTTAGACAGACGTACTGCAATATAACTGACAATTCAACACGAGGAAACTAATATTTTGGTAACTTTATAAAAACGACACAACTCCTTTGCGATTCCGAGCATTTTAAACTAATATAGAAAAGCGTGGTGTATGGTGAATTAACATGCGAGGCGTTTTTCACTCTACATTTCTTGATACTAGCCCAAAAAGAGATTTCTATCGACAATTTTTCAACAGCAAGATTTTGTTCTTGTTTAACATAAAAACCAACATAATTATGCGACACTCGAATGAATTTTGAATTTTTTTGCCGGATTTTTGTGTTTTATTAATTTAAATTACGGCCACGCATAATACCTATATTCATCGATAGCTGGTGTTAATACAAACAAGTTTTTTCTGAGACAAAATCTTCTACAGCGTCACTTTTTCGAGATTTAAGCTATCAAAGCTGGTGCTTTCGAAAACGTGTCACTTTAGAACATTTTGCCTCATACAAAACTTGTTTGTATTTACACCAGCTTTGGATAAAAACCTATATTATAGGTTTTATATTATGCGTGGCCGCTACTTTAAAAAAGAGGATTGTCTGTACAGTCGGTTTAACGGACGATAATTTTACGTAATATCGTCATATTTCATGATATTAGTGAATTTAACTTTAAGAACAAAATTTCTTACACCTGTTCACCCCCTTTTTTTTGGGATGGGAAATCATCAAATGACTTCTCCCACTCTGGGCGAGAGGGAGTGTCAGACTCTTTGCCCAGCAGTGGGACAGTATGGGATAGAAAATTAATAAATAACAAGTCGTGATATCCATCGCGAAAGTTTGTGAATATGTATGTATGGATGTATGTTCGTTACTCTTTCACGCAAAAACTACAGAACGGATTTGGATAAAATTCTGGAAATAAAACAGAGGAAAGAAGTAGCGCAGAACCGGGACCGTTAAAAGGAATGGAGATAGGCCTTTGCCCAGCAGTGGGACAATATGAGCTAGAAAATAAATAAAAAATATGTTGCAGCCTACTACATAAAAGCGTAGATTTCTATTCTTCTTAGCGTGTCGTTGGCCAATTATTATATAACTAGCTTCCGCCCGCGACTTCGTTCGCGTGAAGTTTTGATATCACAACGCATCGCCTTCTCAACGGAAGCTTTTTTCCCGCTTGCAACATTTCTTATTGCTGCTCTGCTCCTATTGGTCATAACGTGATGTTATATAGCCTATAGCCTTCCTCGATAAATGGACTCTCCAACGCAAAAAGATTTTTTCAATTCGAGCCGGTAGTTTCTGAGATTAGCGCATTCTACCAATAAAACAAGCAAACAAACAAACTCTTCTGCTTTTTAATAATATAGAATAGATATTTGGCCCAAAATTCAGCTATGCAAATTCCGTCCGCTGATACAGTCATAAGATTGTGAAATGTGCAGGTGTCAGAGCATGCGGTACAAGATGGGAGATGGGCCATTGTCTGTGGAGACTCACAGCATACACATTTGAGATCTGAGCCGTTCATACACCCACATCTGAGGGGATTGTCTTGTTTGTCTTATCTTGATCTCTATTGAGAAGGTACTAGAGTGAGGATCATCTAGTAAGCTCGTGTACATCAGCCTTTATCTCTTGATACCACTAACGCCAGTTTAGCTACGCTTACCGCTCATTAAGTGTAACAAAATGAAATGTGAGCAAAAAATATTATTTCAATTGATTTTAGAATAACTAATGATGTCGAAAATGTAGTTCGTGCATGATTTGGACATTCTTGAGTGAAGACTTAGCCATGAGAACCATTGGACAAATCCAAGGTCATGTTGAATGCACATGTCACACCCACTCCTATCAAGATCGGAGACTCTACACTCGAAGTTGTAGACGATTATGTGTACCTAACTTCGAGAAAGAGTTTAATCATCGAACCCGACGCGGCTGGGTAGCGTTAAGGAAGTTGTGCGGTATAATTATCGTAAAGTGTCTCAAGACGAAAGTGTAGGACAACCGGACGGTTGGTTGAATCAGAATCAGAATGTTTATTTGTCAACATAGGTAGTTACAGAGTCTGTGAGATGTTACATTTCATAATTATGTGCTCTATATCTTTTGTATTTCACACTCATACCTGCCGGCTGACATGTTGAGGACTATCGTAGTGCCTGTAGTAAAAAACAAAGCAGGGGATTTGTCGGATGTATCTAACTACAGACCTATTTCTCTAGCTACAATAGTTGCAAAAGTGTTTGACAGCATTCTTAATACGCAATTAAATAAATACATCAAGTTACACGATAATCAGTTTGGGTTTCGGCCGGGACTGTCTACAGAAGCTGCAATATTGTGTTTTAAGAGTGCTGTTAAATACTACACCGAGAGAAAAACAACTGTGTACGCTTGCTTCCTCGACCTTTCCAAAGCCTTTGACCTGGTCTCATATGATATCTTGTGGAATAAGATGAGATCATCCCAGATACCGTTTGAACTTATTAACATCTTTAAGTATTGGTACGGGAACCAGGTGAACAACGTGAAGTGGGCGGGCACGTTGTCGGACCCATATAGGTTGGAATGTGGGGTGAGGCAGGGGGGGTTGAGCTCTCCCTCCATTTTCAACCTGTATGTGAATGGACTGATCGAGGCGCTCAGCGAGCAACATATCGGTTGTCACATAGATGGCGTCTGTTTTAATAACATCAGCTACGCGGACGATATGGTGCTGCTGAGCGCCTCGGTCTGTGGACTTAGGAGGCTGATGAGTATATGTGAGGATTACGCAGCTGATCACGGGCTGCGTTATAATGTGAAGAAGAGTCAGTGCATGGTTTTTCAGGGTGGGTCTAGGAAAGTGCGAGAAATACCACCCATAAAGCTGAATGGCTCACCCTTGGAAAGGGTGAACATATTTAAGTATTTAGGACATTTCGTGACGCCTACCTTGAAAGATGATGCGGACATTGAGCGGGAGCGAAGGGCGCTGTCGGTCAGAGCGAACATGGTTATCCGCAGGTTTGCGCGTTGCTCTAAAGATGTTAAATTAACTCTTTTTAGAGCCTACTGCACTAATTTATACACGTGTAATTTGTGGACTGACTATACGCAAAAGTCGTACAGCGCCCTTCGTGTACAGTTCAACAACGCGTTCAGGATGATGTTGGCGCTCCCCCGCTATTGCAGTGCTTCGACTATGTTTGCAGAAGCGCGCGTGGATTGCTTCCACGCCACTATGCGCAAGAGAAGCACGTCACTGGTGCGGCGAGTGCGGGGGAGCGCTAACAGTATGCTGGCCGCGCTCGCGGGAAGGCTTGATTGTTCCATTATCTCCCACTGTTGCATGCGACATGTGGTAGGCTGATGCGACTAACTGGACCTGATTTTAATATGTAATTTTATTTTTAAATTGATTATGATTATTTTTTATTTGTATTTTTATTTTATTTTTTTATTTTTTCTTGAATTTTTAATGTGTATTTAATTTGATTGAATCTAATGGATGAAATTGTTATAAATTGAAAATATTGTGTAATTATGTAATGTGACTGTATGAATTTCTGTGATTATCTATGAGTCTGTGATACTCGAATTAAAATTATTTTATTTATTTATTTATTTATATTGTGTTGCCAATGATTACATACGGGACCGAAACGTGGTCGCTCACGAAGTTACCTAAAAAATAATAAGGTAGGCTGTGTCCTCTGCATCGTCTCACCTCGCTGCCACTCCAAAAACGTCGATCTCCAAAGTATGGTATTGTTCATTACCCGGAGAGGCTAGTGGCCGTAGGGGGATGGCTGCAGTTGTTGTCCGTGTAAACTCTCAAAGTACTCGTACCGAAACATAATAATGCATTTAGATATAATGCGCTAACGTCTGCCACCCCGGTTTAAAGATTCAAGTCTAGTAAACCCCGTGATATACCTGGCTGGTAAGGGCCCGACATGAACCTTTTTTGGAGCGGAATGTACCTATTTCATTTCGTCGAGGACCTATCACTTAAACCTATACCTAATTTACATTTTTGTGGTAGGAATTCCCATTTAAATTTATTTGAATACCATAGGTTTGACGCAAATGTGTAACAATAGCCATATCATTAACACATTCTTTGTTTACGCAGCAGGAAAAAATCCGATGTTATTTTAGGTACTATCCTATATCCTAAAATATTACGCACCACCATCATTTGTATAAGTAACAGAGACTCGTTGTTTCAGTTGTGTTTATTTAGTGACGGATATTGGTCGTTACCTCAAGATAAATTCCGTCGTAATTTAATCCTCAACACTTCCGCGCCGGCAACATGAGGTTTAGTCTAATAGCACTATTTCTCTTCTCGTTGATCGTTGCCTTTGCATCAGGCAAAAAGTGGTCAATGCCCCGTTTTCCAAAAATTCCAAAATTCGAAACTCCAACATTCTATAAACGTCCCACGCTCAACCGTAATGGATACGGTTCAGGTTTACATTTATACCCTGACTCGTCTGGATTTTCTGGTAACTCCTACATCGGAAACGTGCAGAACATAAAGCCGAAGACTGGCTTAGGAGTTGATCCGGTCGATCGTTTACCAAGGTATCGTGATTCAAGCACCGCAAAACCGTATTATAGTGCTAACCGTGGTTCAGGCGGTACACATTCAGACACTGCCTCGTCTGGATTATCTGGTAACAGAAACATGCAGCCGACATATCATCAACAACCGAGCCCGAGAACAGAAGTCCATCACCACTACCAATACAACCCGCCGCAGCAGACAAAATACGGGTCTACCTACCACCCTGTGTATCAAGGACAACCACCCACCTACGTGTACAAGTACCAAAACTCTGGTAGTAGATTCGATACCTTGCTGACTGGACTAGCGCTGTACAACTTGGGGCGCAACAGTCACTCTCCTCGTTATAACTCCGATAGACAGTACACTAGCTCCCCGGGAGAGATATGCAAGCTACATATAAGCAAAGAACCCGGTAATTTCGAGGAGACGCGCATCGACTGCAACCTGATGTCGAGCTTTATTTGGGATGACACAATGAACAAATTGAACGAGCAATCGACGATTAACACCGCCGTGGAGGACGCGCTGAACGTGAAGGGCCCCTCTATACAAGTGACGCCGGACATGACTTGTTCCATGATCAGAACTTTTGGAGACACTACCACTATGCGAAAATCCGTGAATTGTGAACTTTTACAAGAGTACGCGCGAAGCTCGCCAAAGAAAGAAAGAAGAAAGAAAGAAGAGAAAATATGTATTTCACCAGTTTTTTTTTTCTTTTGTTTTGTAAACCAAAATTGACGAAGACACGCTTTTAAAATTCTCAATACCTGACGCCGTGGTATAATTTTTTAGTCCGTTCTGAACTAACTTATTCCTTTTTAATGTATAAATTAATTGATTACTTAATACCTTATTAAAGGCCAATTCATCTTGAAACTTATAAAATTTGCGTTGATCATAAGTACTGGCGGCTTCGCCCGCGTGATGTTTTATAATTACATAAACAAAACTGTTTTTCTTACTTTGAATAGAGCATAATTTTATAGATAAGTTGTTTACTAGTTGTTTGTTTAAGGAATCTTAGATAATATTTATGTATAAGCGCTTGAGTGAGATACCTGAGATACAGGTTTATTCCTAGTTCAGGTAGAATCCAATTATTGTATACCTATAGTTTTTAAGGCCATATTGTAAATATTTTTGTATTTCAATTCAATTATTTCAAATAAACAAACAATTTCAATTTCAATTGTCTAATGGGATCTTCCTACCGGGATAAAAAGTATCCTATTTGTTATTCCAGGTTATAAAACATCTGTTTGCAAAATCTCATCCAAATCCGTTCAGTAGTTTTTGCGTGAAAGAGTAACATAGATCCATCCATACATCCATACTCACAAACTTTCGCATTTAAAATATAAGGAGGATCTGGAATGCAGAAAAATGATTATGTGCCGAAGTCAGAATGCACTAGGGCTGGTGGTGCTGCATTTGAGAATTTAGAAAATAAAGGAGGCCGTCCGGAACAGACCGGTTGAAAGGAATAGCCTCGCCCCCTTTCACTTAGAACTTGAACATAACTGGCAAAATGTGGGTGTACTTGTTAGGTTCACATGTGCCTTAACATTCGGTGATAACAAGTCGTGATATCCATCGTGAAAGTTTGTGAGTCTGTGTGTATGGATGGACGTTTGTTACTCTTTCACGCAAAAACTACAGAACGGATTTGGATAAAACTCTGGGAAAAAACAGAGGAAAGAAGTAGCGTGTAACCGTGACCGTTCAAAAGAATGGAGATAGGCCTTTGGCCCAGCCGTGGGACAGTATGGGCTAGAAAATAAAAATAAATATGTTGCAGCCTACTACATAGAAGCGTAGATTTCTATTCTTCTTAGCGTGTCCTTGGCCAATTATTATATAACTAGCTTCTGCCCGCGACTTCGTTCGCGTGAAGTTTTGATATCGCAACGCATCGCCTTCTCAACGGAAGCTTTTTTCCCGCTTGCAACATTTCATATTGCTGCTCCGCTCCTATTGGTCATAGCGTAATGTTATATAGCCTATAGCCTTCCTCGATAAATGGACTCTCCATCGCAAAAAGATTTTTTCAATTCGAGCCGGTAGTTTCTGAGATTAGCGCATTCTACCAATCAAACAAGCAAACAAACAAACTCTTCTGCTTTATAATAATATAGAATAGATATTTGGCCCTAAATTCAGCTATGCGAATTCCGTCCGCTGATGCAGTCATAAGATTGTGAAATGTGCAGGTGTCAGAGCATGCAGCGCAAGATGGGAGATGGGCTATTGCCTGTGGAGACACACCGCATACACATTTGAGATCTGAGCCATTCATACACCCACATCTGAGGGGATTGTCTTGTTTGTCTTATCTTGATCTCTATTGAGAAGGTACAAAAGTGTGCATCATCTAGTAAGCTCGTATACATCAGCCTTTATCTCTTGATACCACTTACGCCAGTTTAGCTACGCTTACCGCTCATTAAGTGTAACAAAATGGAATGTGAGCAAAAAATATTATTTCAATTGATTTTAGAATGACTCATGATATCAAACATTTTGTTCGTGCATGACTTGGACATACTTGAGTGAAGACTTAGCCATGAGAACCATTGGACAAATCCAAGGTCATGTTGAATGTCCATGTAACACTCACTCCTATCAAGATCGGAGACTCTACACTCGAAGTTGTAGACGATTATGTGTACCTAACTTCGAGAAAGAGTTTGATCGTCGAACCCGACGCGGCTGAGTAGAGTTAAGGAAGTTTTGCGGTATAATTATCGTATAGTGTCTCAAGACGAAAGTGTAGGACAACCGGACGGTTGGCTGTGTTGCCAATGATTACATACGGGACCGAAACGTGGTCGCTCACGAAGTTACCTAAAGAATAATAAGGTAGGCTGTGTCCTCTGCGTCGTCGGTATCACAGCGCTCCAAAAACGTCGATCTCCAAAGTATGGTATTGTTCATTACCCGGAGAGGCTAGTGGCCGTAGGAGGATGGCTGCAGTTGTTGTCCGTGTTAACTCTCAAAGTACCGAAACAAAACAATGCATTTAGATCTAATGCGCTAACGTCTGCCACCCCGGTTTAAAGATTCAAGTCTAGTAAACCCCGTGATATACCTGGCTGGTAAGGGACCGACATGAACCTTTTTTGGAGCGGAATGTACCTATTTCATTTCGTCGGGGACCTATCACTTAAACCTATACCTAATTTACATTTTTGTGGTAGGAATTCCCATTTAAATTTATTTGAATACCATAGGTTTGACGCAAATGTGTAACAATAGCCATATCATTAACCCATTCTTTGTTTACGCAGCAGGAAAAAATCCGATGTTATTAACTTCTTAACTTCCTTAACTTCCCGAACGCTGCCCGCGTTCGGGAAATTGTGCGGTATAATTAAAGCAATGTCTCAAGACGAAAGTCTAGGACCAGTGTGTGTTGCCAATGCATACGGGACCGCAACGTGGTCACTCAAAAATGGGCCTAAGTTATCTGAAGAATAATAAGGTGGGCTGTGTCCTCTGCGTCGTCGGTATCACAGAGCGCCCTGACCTCGCTGCCAAAAGTACTCCGAAAACGTCGATCTCCAAAGTATGGTATTGTTCATTACCCGGAGAGGCTAGTGGCCGTAGGGGGATGGCTGAAGTTGTTGTCCGTGTTAACTCTCAAAGTACCGAAATAAAACAATGCATTTAGAACTAATGCACTAATGACTGCCACCCCGGTCTAAAGATTCAAGTCTAGAAAAACCCTGTGACATATCTGGTTGGTAAGGGACCGATATGAACCTTTTTTGGAGTGAAATGTACCTATTCAATTTCGTCGGGCACCTATCACCTAAACCTAATTTATATTTTTGTGGTAGGAATTATCATTTAAATTTGATTGAATACACAAACGCAAATGTTTAACAATAGCCATATCACTAACCCATTCTTGGTTTACGCACCAGGAAAAAAACAGGATGTAATTGTAATTACCTATCCTATCCTAAAATATTATATTACGCACCACCATCATTTGTATAAGTAACAGAGACTCGTTGTTTCAGTTGTGTTTATTTAGTGACGGATATTGGTCGTTGCCTCAAGATAAATTCCGTCGTAATTTAATCCTCAACACTTCCGCGCCGGCAACATGAGGTTTAGTCTTATAGCACTATTTCTCTTGTCGTTGATCGTCGCCGTCGCATCAGGCTTCAGGTTATCAATGCCCCGTATTCCAAAAATTCCAAAATTCGACAGTTTGCCAAGATTCCATGAACATCCCACGCTCAACCGTAATGTATACGGTTCACCCGGTTTACATTCATACCCTGACTCGTCTGGATTATCTGGTTACTCCTACAGCGGAAACGTGCACAACATAAAGCCGAAGACTGGCTTAGGAGTTGATCCGTTCGATCGTTTACCAAGGTATCGTGATTCAAGCACCGCAAAACCGTATTATAGTGCTAACCGTGGTTCAGGCGGTACGCATTCATACTCTGCCTCGTCTGGATTATCTGGTAACAGAAATATGCAGCCGACATATCATCAACAACCGAGCCCGAGAACAGAAGTCCATCACCACTACTTCTACAACCCGCCTCAGCGAATCAAATACGGCTTAACCTACCACCCTGTGTATCAAGGACAACCACCCAGGTACGTGTACGAATACCAAAACTCTGGTAGTAGATTCGATACCTTGCTGACTGGACTAGCGCTGTACAACTTGGGGCGCAACAGTAACTCTCATCGTTATAACTCCGATAGACAGTACACTAGCTCCTCGGGAGAGATATGCAAGCTACATATAAGCGAAGGACCCGTCAATTACGAGGAGACGCGCATCGACTGCAACCTGATGTCGAGCTTTATTTGGGATGACACAATGAGCAAATTGAACGAGCAATCGACGATTAACACCGCCGTGAAGGACGCGCTGAACGTGAAGGGCCCCTCTATACAAGTGACGCCGGACATGACTTGTTCCTTGATCAGAACTTTTGGAGATACTACTACTATGCGAAAATCCGTTAATTGTGAACTTTTACAAGAGTACGCGCGAAGCTCATTACAGCGAAGTGTTGCCCAATGTTTGACACCTCAGAATACGACAATTATACTTCACTAGCTGTTGCCCGCGACTTCGTTCGCGTGAAAATATTGATGGGTCATGTGTGAGACTGCATCGTTGTTCGAGTTGTCGCAAGCGCTACTGAGCATGAGGTCCTGGGTTCGATTTGCGGGACGGGCAAAGTGTTATTGTATTATTTGTGCCCGGTTGATGGGATTAAGCTAAATTTGCGAAATGTGGGTGTAGGATTAGATACACCTCTACCTAGCAGTGGCGCAGGGTGAAAATAGTGTCAGGGGAAGCCGTAGAAAAAAAAGGAAAACTGTTTTTTTTGCTTCTGTTAACTTTTTTCCGCGTGTTAATTTTGACCTCATTTTCACTATCAGCGACACCAAAAACCACGGAAACGACACCCATGATTAAAAATCCAAAAACTTTCGTCGGCGCCATTTTTGACTTCATCTTCATTCATCAAAAGTAAGATCAGAAATGCAGAAGAGAAAAAAAAAACAGAAATCTACAAAATATAAAAATCTAGTTGGCATCAAATACGATATCGACAATTACTCATTCTATCTCGTTCTACTATACATAATTTATTTATTTATTTAAACAACACATACAACTATTATTACAGGTTTAGGTACCTAATACAATAGAGCAGTTATATTTAAAGTTAAATTATTAATGTTTTGAATTAATTAATTAATTTGACAGACTAAAGTAATTGCGCAAAATGCGGCCCGTGTGAATTCGCTCAGTGTACAATTGAAGCAATCAATCTGTTGTGACACCATATTGAGTGCACGCAGCGCGCGCGTCAGCGGCGCGTGCTGCAGCAAGTTGGTGCGAGCGGGCGGCACCCACAGGAGCGGCGGCTGCCATACTTTCTTTTTCTGCTCCTGCCGTAAGTCCATAATCTTCGGCTTACCTAGGTCCCTACAAAACTGTAAGTACTGCCAGCCGCGAAGTCACGTGTGCTATTAACTTGTGTACGGCCTATACTATTAACTTGCACTGCTGCAAAAGGTCTCTCCTGCTGCTGTTATTCGTGAACGAATGAACAACTACAATGCCAAATTTCATCCCCCTTTTTACCCCTTTGTGGGTTGAAATAAAAAAAACTAACGACTCACTAACTTTGATACTTTTTGGTGACTCAAAAAATAAAAACATTAATTAAAAACAAAATGTTGCTCTTTTTTCACTCCTCAAGGGTTGAAATTCTAATAAAGCCGTTGCGTCAGCTTCCAATCATAAGCCCAGATAACAAATTTTGTACTTTTTACCTCGAAAATTAAGGATTTTTCACATACAATTTCATCCCCCTTATAAGCCTTGGGGGTGGAGTTATTAAAAACGCTGAAACACGCATAAATTAATTTTCAATCGTCAGCCTAAACACAAAATTAGAAGATCCTAACTTTAAAACTGACGGACTTTCATATAGGCTTCCATCCCCTATTTTATCCCCTTGGGGGTAGAATTGATCAAAATCCTTTCTTAGCGGATGCCTACGTCATAACATCTACCTGCATGCCAAATTTCAGCCCGATCCGTCCAGTGGTTCGGGCTGTGCGTTGATAGATCACTAAGTCAGTCAGTCAGTCAGTCACCTTTGAATTATATATATTTAGATTTCCTTTTCATTATTTATTGGCTTAGGAATATAATGTTGTGAAAACAAATAAATTTTCAATTTCATTGCAATATCGGAGTGTTGCTCAGTGTTTTATTTAATAGGCTTGTCAACTGAAACAATCGAATTAGTACGTCATTAGATTATAAAAAAATATTTGACAGATTTTTTTTTCTTTTGTTACGTAAAACAAATTGACGAAGACACGACGCTTTTAAAATTCTCAATACCTCACGCCGCGGTATAATTTTTGGGTGCGCCAAAGTTCACCTAAATTTTAAACTCCGATAATTGGAAATCCGAAAATGTTCTTCCTAAAATTTTTCATCATCTCATCCTAATCCGTTCAGTAGTTTTTGCGTGAAAGAGTAACATACATCCATCCATACTCACAAACTTTCGCATTTAAAATATTGGGAGGATCTAGAATGCAGAAAAATGACTATGTGCCGAAGTCAGACTGCACTACGGTTGGTGGTGGTGCATTTAAGAATTCAGAAAATAAAGGAGGCTGTCCGGAACAGAACGGTTGAAAGGTATAGCCTCGCCCCCTTTCACTTCGTATTTGAACTGGCAAAACGTGGGTGTACTTGTTAGGTACACATCACCCTTCTGTGATAACAAGTCATCATCATCATCATTTCAGCCGAAAGACGTCCACTGCTGGACATAGGCCTCACCCAAGTGTCGCCACATTGACCGGTCCCTTGCGACTCGCATCCAACGGATACCCGCAACCTTCACCAGGTCATCGGTCGACCTAGTGGGAGGTCTTCCAACGCAGTCGCCACTCCCGATCTTTTCGGCCCCATCCGTTCTGCGAGCAATGTGCTCTGCCCACTGCCACTTAAGTTTAGCAATTCTTCGGACTACGTCGGTCATGACGTTATAATAAAGATCACGTTCGAACAATTTCACACACGATTAACTCCAAGCTTGTCAAGATAGCTTCTAAATAGATGCGGTAGACAGCGCAGCTATATTTAAAACAATTGAATGCTAAAAAAAGGAATCTGTCGCGTCGCCTACTTACTGTCTGCTATCCCCATTTGTAACGCATTACTGTGTAGTTAGGAACTCGTGTCTTTTAGTTAGCAGATACCGAGGTTTTCTCCATGTAGCTCCTCTTTCATGAGTAAATGTAAATGTGCAAAAAAATACAAGTTGCTTATTAGACTTTTAACTTTAATTTGTACAATTGAAACAATTCTTATTGTATTATTACTATATTAAAAAATGTTCAGAGTAAAGCATTTCGTATCTATTCCTAAACGGCAATAAGTTTTAGTTTTTTTTTACACACAAATATTTGACGCTATTTTTTTCACGAAGTGTACAATTTGAATTTTGATCGAATGATTTATTAGGCTACAATTAATTTAAAAAACACCCATTTCGCACTATTCAGCCCGCTGTGACGTAACAACCACTTTGTAGTGCAAGCTGAATGGAACTTTATTCTAACAGTATTTCAAACGAAGTTAGAGCCACCACAAATATAAACTTCTAAAAAAGAGGAGGTTATACAGGGTGATTTTTAATTGGGTGCAGGCCTTGAAATGGGGGATACTAGACCATATTTGCAACAATTTTGATCCCGCTACTTTGGGGTCGAAACTGGGTGGTTTTTGAGAAATCAGAGAAATTAAAGTTTTCCTTAAAATATTCCAACTTTACACTATAAAGTGGCGATTGTGAGAAATCTACGCCATTATATTAAACTGATACTTTTCTGATAGCTCATGAAAATGTTTCCTCCGAAAACGAATTAGTCAAAACAGTACATCTGCCTTTGGAAAATAGGCGCCATAAAGGTATCTTCTGAGATGTAAAGCAGTCATATTCTTCTGTTGGAACGTCATTTAAGCAGGATCAGGGCCGGCCGGGAGTTGCGGACACCAGCCCGTTATAGAAAACAATACAATGCTTCTGTCATCTTTTTTTTTCTTTTTGTGTAGGTATGTACACCGATTACTCCGTGATTACTGAGCCGATTTACGAAATCCGAGATTTTCATTCGGTGGAGGAAGATTCCGCGGTGATCCCATTTACATTTTGTTAACTTTGCTTTAGTAGTTAATGATTTACCTCCTTTAATACGTATTTTTTCCTCTTGACCTAAGTTGACGACAATAATGGCCCGTTAATAACTTCTAGTAACAATGTAAAATTGATTGATGACAAGAATTTGTATGGTAGGTATACATTGTTTAACCTTCGTGATTGATTCGTGCGATTATTATTATTTAGCCACGCACCTATTTTAGCCTCGGAATTCTCAAGTAACAATATACAATAATTAACAGAAAAGGTCTCTAGTCTGTGTGTGACCTGCTGTGTTGTATGGATCAGAATGTTGGGCCACAAGAGGGATGAATGAAAGGCATCTGCATGTCGCGGAGATGAGAATGCTAAGGGGGATGTGTGGTGTTACGCGAATGGATAAAGTAAGGAATGAGTATATTAGAGGAAGTCTGAAAGTGGCTCCGGTGACTGAAAAGTGGTGTGGTAATCGGTTGTCGTGGTATGGGCATGTGATGCGGAGGAATGAGGAAAATGTCGTGAAAAAAGTTTTGAATATGAATGTGGATGGGTATTTGAGTAGAGGAAGACCAAAGAAACGATGGATGGACTGTGTTAAGACGGATATTATAAGAAAAGAAGTTTCTGATGAGATGACGAAAAATAGAGGAGTATGGAAGAAGAAGACATGCTGCGCCGACCCCAAAGTAAATTGGGATAAGGGCAAGAGAATGATTATGATGATGGTCTCTGTGTAACAAATAGAACATACCAACCAAAATCTATAAGATCTTGATTTTCATGTCCTTCTTCCATTGAAATGATATTAATACTAACAATACGCCCGCGACTTCGTCCCCAAAAATTGTAATAGCTCAGCTAATATGCATGTTATAAATATTATTTACTAGCATCTGCCAGCAGCTTCACCCGCGTGAAGTTTGATTATTATCCCATGGGATCTTACTACCGGGATAAAAAGTATCCTATGTTTTAATCCAGGTTATAACTATATCTGTGTGCAAAATTTCATCCAAATCCGTTCAGTAGTTTTCGCGTGGAAGCGTAACAAACAAACTTAGATTCACATTTATAATATTAGTAGGGATAGCATCAACAGGAAGAAGTACATCTATACGATAAGAAGAAGAAGCTTCTAGCAATTTTTTTTTCTAATGGGAAATCATCAAATAACTTCTCCCACTCTGGGCGGAGCGGGAGGGAGTGTCAGATTTTACTGACTAAGGTCCATGTTCACCGAAAAGATAACAGTCTGATTATCTAAAAACAGCTGTCACTGTGACATATTACCATACAAAAATGTGTTTTAAACAGCAGTTTTGGATAATCAGACTGTCACCTTTTTGGTGAACATGGACCTAAAACCCATTTATGTTCATTCCTCGCCCTTTATGTTCCAGGGCCGCTTTCGAACAGTCCCGCATTAATTTGGTTTTATACGAATTGGATCATGACTTCCGAAGATTACCCGCAATATTACGAACCAAAAAATAACGTTTTACAATATAAGTATAAATAAATTTGCATTGTTTTCATGTGAACATACAAAGTGATTTAATATTCTAATTTTTTTTAAATTAAAAATAATAAAGTATCTTCACAACGAGTATTTTGATTGGAATAGCATAGAATAATTTTATTTTATTCGTGTATAAAACAACAAAATCACTGGAGTCTTGACCCCTGCGCGATCTTTCATTTAAACGTTCATTCGGAGGCCTTTGTTCGGTAATAAACGTTTAAGAATTTAATGATTTTGATGAGGTCTGTTCTCATCAATGATATCGGTCAATTAATTAAATAGGAAGTTTGAAGACTACAACATTGATCAACTCTGTATTGATTGGACCTTCGTCCGACTCAGGCCGTGTGTTAACCAAAGCGATTGTTCGCACACAAACACTTTTCTATGAATGGCATCCCGCAATTCAACCTAGAGAGGTTGTCGTCTTCTTAACCGAACTATCCTGTGGGTGCCTTGAGAGTCAGGCCTCTACGGGAACCCCCCCCCCTCCCCTCGGAGACCCTCGGACCCCACCCCCCCTCGGCCCCTTTAAGAGCCTCGGCTTAGAGCGTCGCTGGGCGGAGGACAAAAAAGGGACAGGCTGGATCCGAGTGGTCACAAACACTCGATTATCGCGTTCATTTTATTCAGCGAACTCGAATGTGTATTGATTACACGGTTTAAAACAAATTAAATTAAATTAAAATTAAAAAAAAACACAATGTACTAAAAGAGACACAATGTACTAAAAGTTAAATAGAAAATAATTCGTTATTTCGCCCTTTTGTGGTAGCGGCCATCTTAGATTTTTAATGTATCATATTGTATAGTATTCTACTAGTCAAGCCCTTTCAGTTGATACACATATTGAGGGAGTTATTGAGTAAATATGTTATCTGCCATTTTGTGGTGGCGGCCATCTTGGACAGATTTTTATCAAACATAGCTATGAACACTCCCGACTAATTCACATTTCAAACAAAAAAACAAAAACAAAATCTGTTCATTCCTTCAGGCGCTACGATGCCACCAGGCACACAAATAAAAACACGTCAACTTATAACACCCCCTCATTTTAGCATCGGGGGTTAAAAATGAATGATTGTGACATTATAAAAGCGGCGATCGCATATTCGCTTGACCTTTGATAGTTCGGTTAATAGTCAAGCCACCTTCTAGAGTTGCAACTACGAGTGGTCATTCCGAAAAAAAAAAAAATTCGCTCGACTGATTCCTTTGGTTACGACCCGGGGTCATAATCACAAACCCATTTGACAATAGCTACTCCAAAATCGATTGACAAGCCCATCTGCTTGACAGCTACATCGAAGCAATATCTATTGATGGTATACAATGAAAGCGATTGTTATTCTGCGTATGACAGCTGCTGATGTTGGCTAATTAGATTGTGTCCAAATGATTGTACTGGCATCCACAGACCTGAAGAGTGGCCTAAATACCGAGTTTCCTCCACAGAAAGCACGTTAAGCTGTTGGTCCCAGCTGTCATTTGTCCATCTTTGATATTCGTTACAGTCAAAAGCCCACCAGTCTTACCAAGTAGTATCGTATTAACCAGTATTAACTGGGTTGTGGAGGTCAGATAGGCAGTCGCTCCATGTAAAATACTGGTATCCAGCCGCAGGTAGGAAGCCGACCCCAAGATAGTTGGGAAAAGGCTAGGCAGATGATGATTATTGTACTGGCTTATAGTTTATCGAACCAATTAACCAATCCGTGTTTAATTAGGTTTTAAACTTCATGCAATTACTGAATGTTTAGAAATTGTAATCATACTTATAATTCAAGTTGTAAACGGGACCCTCACGAAGACGTCTACCAAGCATTCTGTAAATCAAATTAGAAGTAATCCAACTAAAAAGATAGTGCTGGCAAACGACTTAATATTGCTGGGAAATTAATTTGTTTTTGGGGTGCAAAATCACGTATTACGGTAAAACTCAATGAAACGCACTCAAAACATTGTTCTGAGGGATGCGTTGAATTGTAAAAGGGTTATGGAGGTATTTAAAACTTTTAACCTTAGGAACTCGATTAAGGGGCCACCCTCTTAATCGAGTTTATCTGCTAACGAGAGGTTTTCTCCATGTAACTCCTCTTTGATGAGTGAATATAAATGTGCAAAAAAAATAGACTGTAAACTTTAACTGGTACAATTGAAGAAATTCTAATTTTATTATAACCATAAGAAAAGAAATGATCAAAGTAAAGCATTCTTTCTTTGACATTTCGTAAATACTCCTAAACGGCATCAAGTTTTAGTTTTTTTTTTACACACAAATATTTGACGCTATTTTCTTCACAAAGCGTACAATTATTATAACCATATGAAAAGAAAAGATCAAAGTAAAAAAGAAATGATCAAAGTAAAGCATTCTTTCTTTGAAATTTCGTAAATACTCCTAAACGGCATTAAGTTTTTTTTTTTTACACACAAATATTTGACGCTATTTTCTTCACAAAGCGTACAATTATTATAACCATATGAAAAGAAATGATCAAAGTAAAGCATTCTTTCTTTAAAATTTCGTAAATACTCCTAAACGGCATTAAGTTTTAGTTTTTTTTACACACTAATATTTGACGCTATTTTTTTTCTTCACAAAGCGTACAATAATTTGTAATTTAATTTAATGATTTATTAGGTTACAATTAAATAAAAACCACTCATTTCGCACTATTTCGCCCGCTGTGACTGACGTAACAACCTTTGTAGTGCAAGCTGATTAGAACTTTATTCTAACAGTATCTTAAACGAAGTTTGAACCACCACAAATAGAGTTGCTAATTTAGCTGATACCACAGCCTTAATAAAAATTTGGTAATTTCTCCAATATCTCCGTACTAAGCCGTATTATCTAGAACAAAAAAAAATCGCAATGAAGGGGAGAACATCATTGCGACGGGGTTGCGGGCCTGTTTGCCGGGGTTGCGGGCCTGTTCGAAAGAGATACCGCGGCCCCGGAACATAAAGGGCGAGGAAGAAACATGGATGGGTTTTAGTCAGTAAAATTGAAAAGTATTTTTTGTGTTAGTCCATTTATCCAGGAAGGCTATAGGCGCGGAGCATAAATGCAAAAATATTGCGGGGTTTGTTTTCTTCAGTGAGCTTTTTCGCTCTTACCTATGTGACGCAGACGAAGTTGCATGAGACAGCAAGTTATAAATTAGATTAGCCTACAAAACTGATAGGTAACCTACATAATGCGTTATTTAGTACTTATGTCTCAAAAATTTAAGTTTATAACGGAAATGTATGCTGAATTAATTAAAGTGTGCATATGAGAAGTTTCAATTTTGATGTCAGGTCTTTGATAAACAGAAGACAATGCTCTACTTTACACATGTAAGTACTTAATTACATTTAAATTTATGTAACCGTGTTAAAAAGATATCTGCAAACATATATTTGACTTTAACTAATAGGTACTATAAATCTATCGTAGTAAAACCGTAAAATTGTGAATTCTATGTGTTTCACCCTGATTTAAATGTCTTTATAAATACGATTCAATACAATAGAATTTTAATAAATGTTGGTGTTTTATCTGTCAGTTACATACTACTTAGACATTTTTTTGAATACGCTTGAATACATAATACATACATACTTGAATCAAGCGCCAATTGCAGACTGTAGTATACTCTGCTTGATCTTCAAGTCAGACAAAATTGTCACAAGGTTTTTCCAAATTACACAGCTGCAACCAGAAAAATATCCGCAAACATTGATCACAGACACTTAAAACTACGTACGATGTCTTTATTTTCTAATCCTTTTACCTTGTTTATGTCTTGTGTATATTGTAATCTCCTAGCGATATTGTAAACTCTCGAATTATTGTCAAACGAACATACTGCTTACAATAAAACGCATTATTTTCGTGAAATGCATGCGATGGTAGTCAACTCACTCACTCGTGGTGTGGGGGAAGGAGGGGTCCCCTTTGCCCAATGGTACCACTCTCATGAAAAGATAATGTACCATTCCTGAGAAATACCGATTAATATAACCTATCCTAGAGCAGCGGTGGCCCAGTGGTGGCGGCGCCGACTTACGAACAGTCGTGGGTTCGAACCCAGACAGGCGCATTACTTTGTGTAATTTATTTCATCACCGCTGCTCTCAAAACGGTGAAGGAAAACATCGTGAGGAAACCGGCATGTCCTAGAACCAAAACTTCGAAGACATGTGACATCTACCAACCCGCACTGGGCCCGCGTGGTAGATTATAGCCCATTCCTTCTCATTGAGAGGAGGCCGTGTCCCAGCAGTGGGAACATTATAGGCTGATGATGATGATGATGATGATGATAACCTAGTTTTAAAACACTTTATATTCCCCTAAAAAGCGTAGTCGACGGAACCTCGCTTTGCGGAGCCCCCCTATTCCGAGTGCAGGATTTAAAGGAACCTAACTAACCTAACGGGAGGGTGCCCCAAATTCCGATTATGGGGGCAGAGATACTTCCGTATGTTCAGTTGACAATATTTCGAGAGTTTACAATATCGCTAGAGAGATTACAATCTAACGTGTTTGACAATTTTACGGTGACATAAACATTTATATTTGTGTACAAAAAGTGTTAATTAAACTACACATTAACTTAAGATTGAACGGCTAAGCCTTCGGAGTGTTATAGGTCCTGAGATCTTCATAGGTCCTTAAGATCTTCATATTATTATATTGATCACAGATACTTAGAACTACGTACGATGTCTTTATTTTCTTTTCATCTTGTGTTTTTATATTTCTGTAAATTAACAAAATATTAACTAAGTTTGAACGGGTAAGCTTTCAGACTATGTAATAACTCCTAGAATCTGCCTTCCAATCTCATGCATCGTATTTCTTAGCTTGCACGTCGTTAAACCTGTCGATGCAATAATGCACATCAGAGAGGATGTAGGGAGAACCCTCCCCCTCCCCTCCCCTTCACCCCCCTCCCCTTTCTTCGTTTCGTATGACGTCATCTAACTACGTTGCCTAGCAACCGGATGGGATGTCAAAGCCATTCCTTTGACGGTGTATACAGGCAGGTTTTGCATGAAGGCAGATTTTGTTATAAAATAGAAGCTTGGAAAATAATTATGATAACGTTGCAAAATCTAACGTTGGCCCTTTTTTAAATTGCAAGACTTTTATCTTTTCTGTGCATTTTGTACTAATATTTACAATATATGGTTGGTTTAAGTCGAATTTTTAGTATAGGTTGTTCCAACTTTGTTGTAAGTAGCTACATAGTTTAAATTTGAGTAAAAACGATCGTAAGCGCATATTATTATGAATGCTCATGTGGGTTTTTTTTTACGTGTAGCTTCAATGATTGCGTTAGAAAAAACACATTTTCTGACATAATTAATGCTGAAAACGGGATTATTTACATTGTTTACTATCCTTGTGTGTTAGACTGGACAATGTTTAAAATCGTATACCTTCTGCAATTTTAGCACTAAAGATACCACTTCACAAGCATTGACTTAGCAACGCATGTCCATACAACAATATAGTCAACCATATAACATCATAGTCAACAATATAACGTTCCTTCCCGAATATAACCGTAGATCAAACCCAAGATATTCCCCGTTCAATTCTCATACACACGGACAAACAAACAAACTAGCTGTATGTATATAACCGTACATTTGTATCGTTCTCCAATTACACAGTTCACTTTGTAACGTCTTCTGAGATCATTACATACGTACGTACACGTACGTACGTACACATACGTACGTACACATTTGTAAGTAGACATCTGATGGTTATGTACGCTGTGAGCCTGAAAGCGACTTGTGCAATAGACAGGTCTCTTTGTTGATATCGTGATCAATGAAGACCATCGTAACTACTGAATTAGAGATATTATAAAGAGGTGTATAGTAATTTAGATTCAATTGTTGTGTAATTAAGTGTTATTTTCTATCTTTGCACTTTCCTAATGTTTTTTTTTTTGTAAATCAATTCATCACCTCTGCTCTCAAAAGGAAAACATCGTGAGGAAACCGGCATGTCAAAGAACCAAAAATTTAAAGATACGTGAAATACCAACCCTCAATGGATCCTCGTGGTGGATTATATAGCCCATTCCCTCTCATAGAGAGGAGTCCGTGTGGTGTGTCCCCAGTAGTGGGAACGATATAGGCTGATTATGTCACGCTTGTGGTTTGCTATAAAGGGTGTAAAACACCTCTTCACGAATCCTAAAACCCTAGTTGTAACTAGAAGGTAATGACCTTCTAGTTACAACTAGGGTCAAAGTTACAAGTTTTTGACAAGTTTTTTTTTTAAATCCAATATTTTTTTGTAAGATTTTAAAAGAGGTGGTTTACACCCTGTATGCTATGTATGCATATCCTACCAATCATGGGATTTTTTTTACTGAAACCACCTTGTTGATAGAAGTGAGTTTCTGACAAAAAAAAACGTAAATATTTGCATGTCTTTGGTTAGGTACTAACAAGAATTATTCCTTTGACGAACATATTGTTTTGCACCGCCCATCTTTCGAGCTTCATGTAAAATACTGGTATTCAGCTGCATCCGGTTAGACTGGAAGCCGACCCCAACATAGTTGGGAAAAGGCTAGACAGATGATGAGTAGGTATTTGCCATCGTACCCTAAAATTGATAGTTATTTGTTATCCCGTGCGCTTTTAAAATGAGAATTAATCTGACCTTCTTTGCCAGGAAACACACAACCTATACCGTCTTACTACAGATTAATATTTAAAACACTTTAACGAATTGAAAACCTTTTCAATCAAAACATTTCCATTAACAGATCAGCTTAATACACACATAATATTGGCCAGCGTAATACAGGGAATCGCAAATCCAACTCAATCAGACAAAGTGAAGAGAATAAAAAATCATTCACAATCACCATATTGGACTTTTTTGTTACATTGGTATTAAATGATAAATGTTTTTTTAATCTATGTGCATATTTCACAATTTTCGAATAACCATACAAGACTTACCAAATAAATTCAAAAATGGAACAGAATTGGCATTTGAAATTAGTTACCAGGAATTTAATCATAGGTTGTGAATCAAGCCGTATTGATTTCATTACTCTGTTTAAGAATCCCCTAACAAAATGCCAGATCGATGCATCTTACGTAGCTCGCCTGACCCAGTTACTATACTAGCCTACTATACCTGTCACTCGACTTCCAACCGGTCGTTAATGCTACTTCTGGTGGAAATCGATGTTAAATTGAATCGACCGAGATGAAATTTATTAATGTTGCAACATTTTTGATTTAGATTTTCATAATATTTTGTATTTTTTCCTTTTACGAGAAGAGTTTTAGGATCTTTTACTATAAAAAATCAAATATAAATCCTGTAAGTGTACCAATGTTAGTCGACACCAAAAAATGTTTTTATTCAAAAAAACTAAAAATTGTGTGGATGTGTCGCATATTTTCTCCCTGCTTTTTTGTATTGTGTTTGTGCATTTTTTTTGCTATGCAACCTGTTTAGCGCTAATTAACGAGTCCGTATTTTCATTCTTTTCATTTTACTTGAATTCAGTATGTTCATTATTAACTAACTAGAAACACATCTAACCTAATGTGTTATGCAAATAAATGACTTGTATTATTTTTCTGTCTCTATTTTTTTTATGTAAGTACAAGTATAAAATGGGAAAAAAATACAGTCAAAAATTCATCCACATTACTGTCAATAGGAAAAATGCCCAGAAAACTGGGAGCATTACTGTTGGATGACAAAACTTATTCTTTGGCCAAAAATAAATGCCCGGCCTTTGGTCACGTGGAGAGTCAACCAATCGCTTAGCAATTTCTTTTTTTTTTGTGGTATTTTTATCCAAGATATTTTTCTAAGCTGCCAGTATTAACAAGCTCCAGAACAATCAATCATCATAGGACGTCAACAGAATCATTCTATTGTGTATTAATAGTACGGGAGTCGTGGAAGTGTTTAAAGTAAGAATCTGACAATATAAACACGTAAGCACATTAAAAAAAAAGTTGACAAAAGTTGGAACTTTGACCTCCAAATATTTCTGTAACTAGAAGGTTCCCAGGTATGGTGTAGACCAAAAAAAATATTGTAATGACGAAGAGAACAAGCCTTTCAGCTTCGTTTATAGCTAGACAACACACAAGACACGCAAAATAAAAAAATACACCATGTATACCACTCATATTCTTTTCGTCTAATAGCCATATACGAGTTCACCGCCATATTTGACACAGATTCAGATCGCGGGAACAGTGTCGCGTTCATTAATTCAATTTCTTCGGATCGCAATCAATCGGATGTTCTTATTATAGACTCTCTACACTATTCTTCGTAGAAATGACAATGAAGCCGGGCAACTAATTTCCGGATTTGAAGTCTTAGAAACGGCTACCGTCTTGTTAAATAGAAACATCAATTGACTTTGTCTTTGACTTCCTTAACTTTGATTTTAGTCGGGAGAGGTGCGATTATTGGTTTGAATGTGAAGAGTACATACTTCATGATGATTGCATTATTTTTAGTATTTTGATAAAAAAAGAACATACTGTACGTTTACTTTTAACTCGTTTTTAAATTCTATAACTTACCAACATAATTTTGGGTGTAGCTATATTTTTTTTCTCCTAGACCACACTTTTTGCGTTAGAGTTGACACTAACCGGCTTTCCGGAAGGGTCCATTTACACCTTGTATAAAGGGTGTAAAACACCTCTTAACGAAGCCAAAAGGCACTTGTTCTCGCCTTCAATGCGATCATTTTCGAACACGAGAAACACGAGTGGTGTATGGCGTATGGCGGTGGTGCGGCGCGGGCGAGGTGATGGCGCGGCGGCGGCGCCGCCGCCACTTCGTTGATATTTCATACAAAATGTACAGAAGAGGTGTGGCGCGACTCATACTGAGATGTCGTGGGCGCGCCGGCGGAGCGCTGGCGTGGCGCGGGCGCCACTTCCTTGCCGGCCGCGCACCTGCAGTTAGCAGTGGCATGCACAGGGCGGGAACAAGACAACGAAAATGCGTAACAATTTAGACTTTAAAGACTAGAATGCGCCCGTGCCACACCATTCCGGCGCCATTGGCGCGCTGCGCCGGCCACCGCCATACACCACTCGTATATGACCCGCGCCTTATTGTTCTACACCATACCAAACCTTCCTAGGAACCTTTTAGTTACGGAGATATTGGGGACAACTTTTTGAAAAGTTAAAAAAAATACTTACAAGGTTCTTTTGTAAGGTTTTAGGTCGCATGCACTTACTATTCAATTCATCCATCAGCACAACGTTTTGACTGCGTCCCATTGATTTCTACAACAAAATAAGCTATTCACCCCAAAAAAAAAGTCGTTTTCCAGCAGTTACATAGTTTGATGTACAGAATGCTTGGTTGACGGCTTCGTGATGAGGTTATTTACATCCTGCAGTATTCTTATCTTGCATAGATATATACTATTCATGTTTATAGAACTGCAATCTAGGATTCAAGATATATTTTCAAACGAACCAGCTCTGTAACAACAATGAAATCAATATCCAATTATAGCTAATAAACAATAATTGCATAGGAAAATCTAGCGGCCAGTATTAAAAATTGTGTTGCATAATAAAATGGCGGCCCACAGGTACCACATATACTTACAAAACTACAACGTACTGGCTTTAATAATAAACTTAATTACGTATAATTGAACCAGACTTTAATTATAAAAATGGCGGACCAGACCAACGTTGTTGCGAGTTTATTCCGACATTTCCAATATGTACTCGAAATGAAAGCCTTCAGGGAAAATGAGTTTTAAAAATAAACCTTATTTAACCTGCGTAAATTGAAAGGTTTTAATGAACAAAGCTTGACGCTGGCATCGACTGTTTTTGGCGCATCATTACGCCTTCCACTGACCTCGATTTAACAAAATATTGGAAAATCAGTACGAGGCTTAAACCAGGGTTTTGTGTTACAAATGGAATATGGTTTAATTATGTACGTGCCACGCCCCGCGGCTACGCGTATACAGTTTTCCATTTCCCGCAATTCAAAAGAGTATCTAACTAGTAGGTAGTTCATTTACTTCTTTTAATATACTTTGTTTATACAACGAGTATCTAATGTTAAATGAGCAAAACCTGAAAATAGTTTGATTAGAATTGTGTTAATTTTCAGTGACTGAGAGATGTTTGAGAATCATTTTGTTAAAGTTTTGTCGTGATTTTGACAAAATCATGGATCGAATCCGGTGGCGCGTTAGTCTTTTGACTCGATAGGGCGCAGTGACCAAATATATTGTTTGCTTTTAGTTATGTATGAGAACAAAATATGCATTTATAAATTGCGTAGTACAGTCATGTCTAATAATATGTACACTTTTCTTAATAGTATAGCTATTTCGCGAAAAATAACGATTATTACATAAGAAATTGTTTTTTTTTTCATACAAATACAGGGTGTATTTCACCTCATCACAAAGCCGTTAACCAAGCATTCTGTATATCAAACTAAGTAACTTTACGCAAAAAATATTGCTGGGAAACAACTTTTTTTTTTGATGTTATAAATCATGTTTTGTGGTATAACTCAATGTAACGCACTCAAAACATTGTGCGGATGGATGGATTGAATAGTACGGGGGTGGTAGAGATATTCAAAGTAAAAATAATGCGATAAAAAATGGTATTTTAAAAAAAACTTGTCAAAATCATGCAACTTTGACCCCCAATATCTCCGTAACTACAAGGTTCCCAGGTATAGTGTAGAACAAAAAAATGATCAGAATGACGAGGGGAACAGTGCCTTTCGTTTTTGTTAAGAGGTGTTTTACACCCTTTATGAGTTCCAGAATACTATGTACGTAGTAACATTAAATTTTAATCAGTACATTAGGAGAAACACAATTTCAAAGATTTTTAAGTGTTTACAAAAGTATTATTAGACGTGACTGTACATTAGTAGGTATATCAGAATAATGAACAAAATAAACTTATTATAAATTTTATGGAAAACCAAATCGGACGATATACCGACGCGTCGGTAGGTATACCTCCTGTCCTTCGATTTGGTTAACCATGAAGTTCAAAGTTTATAGAAATGAAACGATTCAACAAAAAGTGCATAATCTAAACAAATTGCAGTTTTGTACACTCATTTACAGTAGTGATATTCGCTGGACTCGAGTTACGATAATAACTTACGTCATTCAAAATTCTTACTTACCTTCGAGTGTAAGCCGTAAAACGGAACGCACACGAAACTAATATTGGCACAAGTAAGACAAAGTCACTTCGCTTGAATGGTCAGAAGGTTTACAAGATGATTTATTTTGGTATTTGGTATTCAGCTGCGTAATGAGGAGCTCGTGGCTAAACAATATCAGCCGCTCGGGTCGATCTTTAGGTTAAGCCATGCTTGCCTAGGTTGGTCTGTGGGTGGGTGACCACCTCTACATACCGAATTTCCTCTGTGCCTCGGAAAGCACGTTAAGCCGTTGGTCCCGGCTGTCATTTGTCCATCTTTGACAGTCGTTACAGGTAGTCAGTGACCCTAAAAGTCTGACACCAGTCTTTATTTATTTAATTTTAAAGAAAGCTTACGGACTAATAACAATAACAAAAACATGTATAAGCAAATGTCACTACATTTGCTTATTACAAGCTTCGACATGTATAATTATATCTAATTAGTAATGAAATTATCAAATGGTATCGTATTCCCAGTATTAACTGAGTTGTGGAGGTCAGATAGGCAGTCACTCCATGTAAAATACGGGTATTCAGTTGCATCCGGTTAGACTGGAAGCCGACCCCAACATAGTTGAGAAAAGGCTAGGCAGATGATGATGGTATTCAGCTGCGATACGGTTGGTTAGACTGGAAGCCGACCCGAACATAGCTGGGAAAAGGCTTTGCAGGTTATGATGATGTTTATTTTTTATTAAATGAAAACAATTATTTTAAAATTCGTTCAATCCTAATCCTAAAAGTTATGATGTCATATTTTAAATTGATAACTCCAATTGTATTCATTTTTTAATTTAAATTTTAATGCTTATTAAACTACTAATTGCTGCACGTATTACTTCTAATCTTGGAATTATACGGTTTGCAAAAAATGGTGGGGGAAAAGTACTAAAAAAATAATCCAAAACCCGATTGACAAGGAAAAACATGGGTACTTGCAAGCAGGCGGGACCAACAGGGTCTGCTTTCGAAGCCAGGATTTTTTTGTTCTTGTGACGTTCTTCTTATTTTTTTTACCTATGTATAATATTTTCTAAGCTGTAATTTGTCCATCTTTGACATAACAGTCGTTACAGGTCAGTGACCCCAAAAGTCTGACACCAGTCTCACCAAGTGGTATCGTATTTCCCAGTATTAACTGGGTTGTGGAGGTCAGGTAGGCAGTCGCTCCAGCCGCTCGCGCTAAATACTGGTATTCAGCTGCATCCGGTTAGACTGGAAGCCGACCCCAACATAGTTGGGAAAAGGCTAGGCAGATGATGATGATGTATAACATTTTCCATTTCGAATAACAATGTGAACTAAAACTTATACTGTTATTGACTTATATTTTTATAAATACCTACATTTTGTTATTCTAATTGACATAATATTACTGTTATTCTAATTGGCATGGTGATATATTTTCCGATTGACATTATTTATGGTATTTAACAATTTTCTTTTTCTTTTTATTGCTTTGACCATTTTGACATTTTTTTTAATTTTTTGACAATGTTGACATTTTATTTTTATTGTTTGCTGTACCAATGACATGCCACTTATTTAATTATAATTCTATTGTAAACCAATTATTTTCAAGCCTATGTGACGCCAAAATGTGGAGAACTCTATTATAAAAGAACACCTATGTACCTATTACCCATGTTTGCAAAGAATAAATGATTTGATTTTTATTTGATTTAAATTTCCCCTTTGCCGTAGTACGTAGTGGGTATTCTATTCTTACTAACATAGTGGTATTGCAGTGTCTTTGACTTGTATCTGATAGACATAGGTATAGCTAGAGGTACTTACTGCATATATACGACCGAGCTTACTCAGTACCGGGTTTCGTAGATGAAATTTCGCTCAATCGATTTTCTGTGCTTAGTTTAATACTCCTCTAGTAAAAAGAAAACATGCTATCGTTGCTTATTAACGCTAGACGTGAAGTTTTATAACTTTATTTTATGTTTTTTAATGCAACATTATGCTTGTATTCCTGACTGGGGTAAGCAGGGATCCTTAACTTTTAGTTGGGGAAGTTCTACTTTACATGAATTTAAACATAATTGACATGAATTGAAACATAGAAATTAGGTTGATGATTCTTTTAGGTACCGATTATCAAATCATCATCTGCCTAGCTTTCAACGTTGGGTTCGGCTTCCAGTCTTACCTGATGCAGCTAAATACCAGTATTCATCAAACCGATTTGTATTTAACCTGTCTAACCTACTTGCAATTCCAAGAAAATATCGATACTTATTACAGTTCAATATTAATGTCGATAATATTTCTCAAGACGGGCACATCCCTAGCCGAAAGCACCGAACCATCGAAGCAACGACATGTGCGTATCGATTCCTCACACGACTGAGTACGTACATAAGGAAGCTCATATGTCATCGGAATTGTATTGGAACTGTACTTAATGGCTTTTAGCTATAACATTCGGTCGTCATCTGTCTCGTCTTTTCCCAACTATGTTGGAGTCGGCTTCCAGTCTAACCGGTTGCAGCTGAATACCAGTATTTGACATGGAGCGACTGCTTACTGACTTCCACAACCCAGTTAGTACTGAAAGAAATAAAGAAAGAAAGAAAAGAATCAAATTTATTTAATTACTAATAAATAATAATAATAAAAACACCACAACCGAGTTAGTAGGTACTGAAAGAAAGAAAGATGGAAAGAAAGAAAGAAACAAAATATATTTACTTGGCACACACCACAAGTACACAGAGTATAAAAAAAAAATTATAAACAAAAGAAAACCAAATAAAACACTGGTTTTGCAGACTTTCAGGCCATTTGACTATTGTAACGACTGTCAAAGATCTACAAATGACAGCCGAGTAATGGATAGTCAGGCATCCAAGGACCAACCTAAGCAACCACGGCATAGCAGTCCACTTATTAAAGTTCTTATCTTCGAAATCCAAAAATAAGATCCATGTTCACCAAAAAGATAACAGTCTGATTATCTAAAAACAGCTGTCACTGTGACATGTTCCCGTACAAAATTAAACAGCTGTTTTAGATAATCAGAGCGTCATCTTTTTGGTGAACATAGACCTAAGTCATCTATCAAAATAAAAATCAAAATATTTTATTTCACACTAGCTGACACACACAACTTCGTCTGCGTCACATAAAAGAGAAAAACGAAAGAAAAAAAAAACCTAGTAAAGGTGCACGGTTCGCGTTGGTCGATTCCATGGAGAAGAACCGGCAAGAAAATTCATGTTACTCTTTTCATATCGTGATCTTCAACATTTTTTCTAATGAAAAACTATACATGATTCATTTATTTTGTTTCGTACGAAGAGAAATTAGGGAAAGGGCAATGACCGTTATTGCGATCTTGACTGGCACTTACTATACCTGTGTAATAGTGTCTACCTAAAAAAAAAAAAGGTGGTTTGAAAATATGGCAGGATATAGCTGTTTGAATAGAGCCGTGTTTTCAATAGAAGATATAATATTATGAAATGATAGAACAGTCATAATACAATGATTTCATTGCGAGCACCATAACCATACATATGTTTTCATGGTATGTTAACTAAAGTAATAGTGTGGAACAATAATTTAAATCATTAGACAAGCCCGCATTGTACTTGAGTTCCAAAAAAATATCGAAAACAACATACCAAAAAAGTAATTTCAGTCCTGCTCTCTATTCCCGCTACTTCGGCATTCACAGAAAGGACATTTACGGTCATGAAAATAGAGATGGCGAGAAGAAAGAAATAGAAATAATGGGTATTGATCTAAGTATTAAAAAAATTATTGAATTGAATGTAGGCATATAATTATATGACATAATATGACACTTTTTTTTTAAAATGCAACAAAATAATTATACTTTTTTTTTTTTTAGGTCTACTATATTATTTGTAGCTTATTTTGAAAGATACTGTATTATGCTGAAAAAATGTTGACAGCCTTAACGACTGAGCTACTAGTTTGGCGCTTTCAGTAGTGTGCATCAGTTCCTGTAGTAGACAAACAACAGGACACCCAAAACACGATATTAAGTGCTCCATCTTTTGTGGAATATCTAATGATTTATTTCTTTAGTGTGAAATAATAATAACAAGGTCACTGTGTTTCTATTTAAATAGAAAAAAAGTGAATACTTATAGTGAATTACATTTAAATAACAATGAAGTCAATGTCACTTTGCCAATGAATGACTTTGACGTCACTGAACGACTATTGTCGGGTAAAGACCGTGAAATTATTGTAATACCAGCACCTGCACTTATTTATTTGTACTTCTTTGACATAATAAGTATAGGTAGGTACATAAACGATGAATTTAGTTGGTAAATAGTATAAATAATAAATAAATAATAAATATCGCTGGACATTAACACACAGCGCCACCTAGTGCCACACTAAGCAAAGCTTGTGTCGTGGACACTAGGTAGTTGATATACTACATATATATACTTTTTTGTTTTGTAAATACATACGTATTATACATATAAACATCCATGACTCGGAAACAAATGTCCATGCTCATCACACAAACATTTGCTCCTACCGGGATTCGAACCCAGGACCCTAAGAACGCAAGGCAGCGTCACTACCACCACGTCATTCGGGTCGAAATGAACGATAGGCGAGCCGGTACCTACATGAACGATGTGAAAAATAATATAACTGTAATAAGTGTTTTTTGATAGAGCCAGATTGCCATTCGCAGCTACCATGTAAGTGTACTTCGGAAATTGATTTAAATTGGACTATTATAGGCTGCACTTAATTGGCTAATTAGAGGGGATACGTCATAGCTAATTTGTACATCCCAAAATATAGCAGGTGATAATTTTATAGCTGAATTCACGAACGTAGTTTTACCCTGTAATGGACTATGATGGAGTTTGTTTTTTTAAACAGGTGGGACACGACATATTATAATGGCGAAAAAAAAACCATCCCATAAAAAAAACAACCAGAAAACCATCACATAATCCAAAAATGTTTCACAATTCTTCATCGGTTAGTTTTCGAAGATAAAAAACGAATCTAACCGTAGTTGTCTCCGTCACAACTGTCAAGCTGTCTGCCCCATCGCTAGGTCACAGGCTAGGTCCTATAGTGTCGGATATAGGGATCTACTGTTACCCGGAAAGGGTATCGGAATGTATATCATCGCACAGCCGTCGGAAAGGATCGGTTGCGTATTTGGTCCTGTGCTATGAGATTAGTATTGCAGTCACGTTTTGTTAAGGTACCATTAGCAGGCAGGGCTGATATGACATTACGATAATAAATTTTTGTTTTACATAATTATAAAATTTGTGTTCTATTTTATTATTTACTAGTTTACAGAGTTTTTATAATCGATCGAGTAGTTTTAGGGTTAAATCATAACACCAAACACACAAATTACCAAAAAGTCATGTCTTTCCTCTTACAATATTAGTATAGATTCCACATCGATCATGAATAATATGTCACTGGAGTGTCATGCACCTAATGACACTATCAAAGTTCTTTATAACCCAAAGAAACTCTTACCTAACTAAACGCAATGCAATGTAATAACGAAAACGGCTGTACCCACAGCCCGCAGCGTTAAAATTAAAAAAAAAAACACATAAAACATACAAGATACACGCGAAAAACATTACACATCCTTGGCAGTCGTGTTAACGAAAAAGTTTTGTTAGCAAGACCTACAAAATATCTAAAAAAAAACTCAAATGGCGAAACAGATTGAACACAGCATAGACAACAATACACTGAAATGAAAAGGAACACTGGGCAACCTGCTTATCTTGCAGCGCGGCAGACTAAGGAAATGGCATCCCCCAGTGTTCGTAAATAGGAAATGGGCTGCAGACACACTTTCACAAATTGCATGTTGTTTGTATGCTGTGGTTTAAAGAGAAAGAAATGACTAACATGTCGACAGAATGCTACAGGAAATCAAAATCTGTGTCAGTGGCATAGAGTTGCAAGTCAAAATTGATGATTTTATAAAAAATTTTACTTCGGGATTATCTTCCGTGATTATTGTTTATTCTGAGCTCCCGATATCATAACGATAATCAAGAAAGATATCCCGTAAGTGACATTTTAAATTATGCATTTAATTTGTTTATTTGACACAATGATGCATAATTTTGTTAAAAATTGTGTAAGTAGTCAAAGAATCAAACAATACACACATACTCGAAATTAAATGAAAAGTCCGTCCGTTTAATAAATATAAATAAATTAAAGTAAATACGAATACAAATAAGATTATAATGTAGGTTACACAAGACTATCCCACAGCTGGAAAAAAGCTAACCATTCTAGTAGAACGAAGAATAGATCTTCTCGATTCTAGTAGATTCGAGAAGTAGACTCAAACGAAAACTATGTGACAAAACAAAAAATATATTTGAACAGACCGGAAACCTAAAAATATTTACATTCGTTTACATGTATACAATCAGCAACAAAAATTGTTGAGCACGTCCATAACAAGCTTATGATGAACAAATTATTAATCAAACTAATTGTACATTTGCACCTTCAAGTAAAAAATATTATTTACAATAATAATAGGTCTTATAATTTTTTTAATAGATCCAACACATATTTTATAGGAAATTCTTTTATAACTTCTTTAGCATATTCATAATTATAAAACTGGGCGTTTTTTATATTTGGTACACGACTTTGTTACTAATAATAGTTCTGTTAAAATTCGTGACCATTATTGAAAGGTCATGGGAATAATCTTCTTATTTTTTTTAGTTTTTCTCATATTGTGCAAAGATCAGCAAAATTATTAAAAGCAAAAGCCACTTTGTTTTGATTTTATGTGTAGGTAGGTACTGTAGTGCGTGTGTCAAATGAAAATGTATTTATTTCTTCATTCTTCTATTTATTATTTTTCTTATAATAATACTATGTCAAGTCTGTTATTCTAACAATACATTATTTTAATTCTTTATTTCTATTTAAATATATTTATTTTACTAAGCTTCCACTAGTACCATTACAGTACCAGCCAACTTGCGTGGTCGACTGTACGTACATTCCCTCATTAAAATAATGTACATATAGTAAGTATACAAATTACGCAATCTGTTATCTGTTGATAACATCGCTCTTATCACTGTGGAGGCAAAGTGACAAGTGTACTATAATTATGAAATTATCATACCGACGCATTTTACTGTCGGAAACATGCGATTAACTAAACAAACAACACTGAGTTACATACATAGTATTTACTTACACAACTCATCACCTACAAACACTGTTTTTTTCGTAAAAATACTGAAAGGACTGTCAATAGCACAGCACTTACGCAAAACTTGAGTACCTATTAATTAACTACATTTAATGCTACTTTACATATCGCGATATGAACATTAGTATCATCATAAAACTTCCAGAAAATCGTTTTAGATCTTGTGTTATAGTAAGATTTAAACCTGAAATGATATGTTTACCTCCAGGGACTTTACCCGTTCTAGTTTCATATGACATCGATTTATTTTCTTTCTGCTCTTAACCCCAAATTAACTCAAAATGAACACACCTTATTCTTTTAAAATTAAAACATATTTTTTGTTTAGAATTTATAAAAAATGATTTAGAAATAAAAATAATCGGAAGAATACAAGCAATAACAAAAATAACAAAAAGCGCTCAAATTCCTTTTAAAAAAGGAATAGGCGAATAAAGAAAAGAAAGAAGGAAAGAAAAGTGGCTGGTAAAATGTGGGTGGTGTACTAATTAGGCAGGCCTCTGCCTATCCTTTTGGGGTTTACTTGTGCGACGATATGTTATTTTAACGATCGAAAGCACTCCGCAACTTATACTTCATTTGCAGTCTAAGATACAAAGAAATGCAGCGGTAGACTTACCGTTTCGTTTTTCCTTATTTTTCTCTGCAATTTTCCGAAGCGATGAAAACTCGAGCATCCAAATCTTATTCTACCTTATTAGTTAAGGTTTATAAGATTAGTTCGGTGGATTCAATTTTAATATATACTGGCAACTACTGGCAAAGTTGAAAATTATGGATAATATTACTCAGTCCGAGGAAGACTGCCGTGTTTTTTTTTATTATGATGCGTTCCTATAGTTTACTTTACCTTGTGACCAATTATTTGTATAGTGCTATAGAACTTTTTTTTTGGGCATATTCCTTAATCATGACGTTAGTCTCTTTCGTAAAAAAACAGATTTATTCAAACTGTTTATTTACTGAGAAATACATTTGAGATATACCATATTACTGTTTATTTACCAGATTAGACTTTATTATTTTGAAAATTAGTTAAATACAATTTCAGTAAAAAAAATATGAATTTATTTGTAACTTAAAGCTTTTCACTTTCTGTTTCAAGTGTGCTTGACCAACCTAGATGTCAAGCATAAACTTTTTAAAACAGATGTCATTTGTTTCGAGAATCGGCTATCACGAAGCCGAAAGGCACTTGTTCTCCCCATCATTGCGATCATTTTTTTGTTCTACACGGGAACCTTCTAGTTACGGAGATATGGGGTGTAAAAGTTACAACTTTTTGACAAGTTATTTTTTAAATATAAGTATTTTTTGGCAGATTTTGACTTTTACCACCTCCACGATCCCCGTACTATTCAATCTATCCATCAGCACAATGTTTTAAGTGTGTTACATTGAGTTCTACCACAAAACATGACTTATAACCTCAAAAAAAACGTTGTTTTCCAGCGATTTTTGCGTAAAGTTACTTAGTTTGATGTACAGAATGCTTGGTTAACGGCTTTGTGATGAGGTGGTTTACACCCTGTATAACGCTAGTGGTCGATTGAAGAATTTAGTCTACGAACCAACCGTAGCTCACATTACTCTAAGGAGGGTAAGAATTTAATTAATAGACAACCACTAAAGCATAGAGCTTACATAGACAAGCTGGAAGCGAGACCACGACCACAGAGTCTTGCAAACACTCCACTCACTATAAAACTAAAAACTATTTCACTCCAATAGATTTTGAACTCTCTCTTAGCGGTGCTAAAGTATAAATTAGAAGGAGTCTAAATAAATCAATGCCTTTAATTTGTACTGAAGAATTTCCACATTTTCACAGAGGATACAATTTTTCAGCTTTGAAGCGGTAACTCGGGATACCCCAGAGATTCTTTCAACTTGATTGCACTTAGTATACGTTGCTTGAGTTTATTGCGACTGTAATGGAATGCTACAGTATACCTATCGAGAGTTTTTTTAGATTTTCTAGGGTCTGCATTTCCTTATGAAAAGTAAATAAGTAATAATTTTGTCACAGTTTTGCGATTATATTTTAAAACATCGTAGAAACTGCGTCTATTTAGTGCTTGTTGAAAGCATGTGCATTGATGTATCAGTATTCACTGTACATACATCACTGATAATAAAACAAAGACCTACGTCGCGTCTGTCTCTCTGTCTATTCGCAATAAGCTCAAAAACGACTGCACCGATTTTCATGTTGTTTCCACCAGTGGATAGAGTGGTTTTCAAGGAAGGTTTTGGTATATAATTCTACCGCGGGCAAAGCTAGTATGTTTTTAGAAGACAAAAATAATATGTAAATGTCGAAGACTTATCAAGGAAGAACCTTCATTCTTACGTTTTATCTGTAAGAAAGAGATACCGTGGCCCCGGAACATAAAGGGCGAGGAAGGACCATGGATGGGTTTTAGTCACTCAAAGTCTGACATTCCCTCCCGCTCAGGCCAGAGTGGAAGAAGTCAGTTGATGATTTCCCATACGAAAAAAAATATTCTCTGAATAATAAGAATGAGAAAAATGTTTTCTAGAAGATCAAACTACAAAATGTTTAACAAACTAAATATTCTGGGCGCGCCAGTTTCTAAGGGCCTTTACTGGCAATACGCCAGATCATTAGTGACATATTTACAAATGTTATGGAGTAATAATTACCCTGTGCTAATATTATGTGTTACAGTGTGTTGGTTTGTGGGAGGTAAACTCTAAAACTACTGAACCGAATTTAGAATTTGTTAAATCCACACGAACAGCCGCACGTAAAGTTCTTCTCTCACGGCTTTTTCTTGGCGACGATGCACGATGCTGTGTTTGCATTTGCAACGAGCTGCAGAAGCTATGCAAACCAAACAAGTAGTAATATTTATAAAAATACAAATTATATCGACGTTAATTTAATTTACCAGCCTATGGTGCCGATTCTGTTGTGCACATACTAAACTTAATCTAAGCTATTGCTATCTTTTACTAAAAGGCAGTGCGAGAAAAGGACGGCTATAGCTATGAACTAAGTTAGAGATGTCAAACTATGCCTTGCGCTTCACCGTGTTTTTAGTCGACATATATTTACGTGCACCCTTCATTTGTATGGAAATATTAGTTCCGATTAAATTTGACAGCTCTAAATTACGTCCGTCTCTTTCTCGTTTTATTAGAGAGAAAAAGATAGCAATAGCCTAAATTAAGTTTAGTTTGTGCACAACAGAATCGACCCCAATCTCTCATTATGTTGGCCAACATGGTTCTAACATGCTTAGTTTCGATATAAATGTTGTAAAAAACCTCTTAACGAAGCCGAAAGGCACTTATTAGTTCTCCCCGTCACGTCATTGCGATATTTTTTTGTTCTACACCTGGGAACCTTCTAGTTGCAGAGATCTATATTGGGGCTCATAATTGCATCTTTTTGACAAGTTTATTTTTTAAACAAGTTTTTAAGGTAATATTGTTCTTTAAAGACCTCCACTACCTCCGATCTATTTAATTCATCATTTAGCACAATGATTTGAGTGTGCTACATTGAGTTCTACCACAAAACATGATTTTTCACCGTCGTTTCCGAGCAATAACTTTTGCGTAAAGTTACCTAATATGATATAAGTACAGAATGCTTAGTTGATGGCTTCGTGATGAGGTTGTTTACACCCCTGTATTATTATTTTATAATATATTTATATATATCCTGAGATGTCGTTGAATAAAATATATATTTTATAATATATATTTTATACAATGACATCTCAGGATGCGACAGTAACGTTCTATGTTCACGACAAAACTTTGCATTAAGTATATTACTTTTTTTTCTTCATTCAAAAATGTATCTAAGTGTATATCTATGATAAATTGTGGAGAAATAGCAGCCACAGTTTGATTAGGAAAAAAAAAGTTATGTGGGAGCTATACTCCCACGGCTTTATTAGGGGTTAAAGTTATGTCGTGTTCGATATTACTTTTATGTTCCGTAGTCTCAGTCGGCTAATTATTGCCTGCAATACCTCAAAACAACAATTAAAATCATTTTTGTTTTTACATAAATCATGGAATTGCATTCTTATCAAAAGGAAAGTCATATCAAAGTGATTACAACATCGTTTTAATTACACGAACTACTGCGTGAATGTAGGTACTTCTGAGTGCACTGAAGGACGAACAATTTTCAACCTTATTTTTTAGGGGTTTAGGATGAAAAGTTGTGCATAGAGCGTCAGTAAACTCGTTAGTCCACACGTTATTGTGTGATATACATTATTTGATTGCTGATTAGAGATTAATATCTGTCCAATTATTTCGGGGATTTTAATATGACAGACTAATCTATGTTTTAGTTTCTGTATGTTCACAGCTCCTTGTGCATAGAGGACAGGCCTCACATCTCATGCACTAGGTTGACAAATGAAATGGTACTTATTGCGACAAACGCACGGTTTCGGCACCGCAGCGGTGCAACACGAAACGTCTAAGGTCCATGTTCACCGAAGAGACAACAGTCTGATTATCAAAAACAGCTGTTTAAAACATATTTTTGTATGGTAATATGTCACATTGACAGCTGTTTTTAGGTAATCAGACGGTTATCTTTTCGGTGAACATGGACCTAAATTGAAAGCGCTTAGTTTACGATTTTTCACTACACTTAAAATACTTACGGGAATATCCGTGATTTTCCTTGGTTTCTATGACCTCCATCCGCATATCTTTTCAGTATTCCCGCGATCATGATGCTCACAACAGCGCGCAGCGTCGAAATATCGGAAGTTCTAGAAACCAAAGAAATTCACGGATATTCTTTATCCCGTAAATGTTTTAAGTGAAATGGTATTTTTCTTAATTACTTTTTTTTGTACTATAACATAATGCTGTTCTATTTGACCCAAAGGTTGTCTAGTAGAGAATGCTTTAGGAAGTCCGCCTTTGAGTACCACTCTTGAACATGAAGTTCATGAATATTCAGTTCTTATTGTACATTACTGACAGATCTTATCTTATACCCGGTTATCACACTTTCGGGGATGGACACCGGCTGTATACCTACAACGTTATTTGTTGTCGTTTTAATTACTTTAAAGGCGAATAGTACTCATGAAAATGAACAACATTTACTGGGACCAACTATGAAATTTCGAAAAAAATATCAGCTGCTGCCTACATTTTTTCGAGTTACGCGACCAAGGCCAATAATGTATGAAGCGGCCCTTAATAAGTGATTAAAACGATTAAAAAATAACGGTGTAGTTTAAGGAAAAAGACTAATACTAAATTAAAAAGAAAATAAAACAGAATTTCAGAAAGTAAAGTAGGTATAGACTGGCAGAAGTTACTACAATCCGTAATAAACAAAAACAAAAAATACGTGTCCATTATTTTCCAATAGTCTAACTGACGGACTAAATAGATTTGCAATTTATTGATGGTGGAAACTAGCCTAAGTATTATTTATTTTCATTTCCGGATCACACGTAGATCATACCTCCAAACATTGTAATTAATCTATATGTTATGGACCAAGTGATGAATTGGGCATTATACATAATGCCCGGTCATTATGAAAAATGGCCAATATAAGAGTGCAATTTGATAAGAATTATTCAAATAATCAAATTGACCGGGCATTATACATATTGTCCATCACCTTTTGGGCAGAATAATACAAACATATGTAATTACTAGTTTTTTAATTATTATTGTCATTTAACTTAAAATAAACTAAATATTGAACCATTCAAATAATTAGACTCATGGACTGGACATCTACATTACATCTACATGACATGGACATATACATTAAGAAGTCATATTATTAATAATATAACATAAAACATATAAAAAAAATAAAAAAAATACTTTTCAAGGCACGGAGGAAACTTGGTATGTAAGGGTGCTCACCCATCCACAGACCAACCTAGCCAAGCACGGCTTAACCTAAAGATCGACCCGAGCGGCTGATATTATTTAGCCACGAGCCTTTGCCTTTGTCTTTTTGGCTTGGCGACAACTACATTTATCAGACTTCCAACCATTTTTACAATCACATCTACTATAACGTATAACTTCATTTAGAGGACATTCTGCAACGCTTTCTGTCTCTGGAACATCTTCAGGCAAAATAAATCTTAATTTCGTAATTCAGTGTTAACACACTCGCGTTGGCACTGAGTTACGAAACTGAAACCCATCCGCGTCCGTCCATATTCGCTTACAATGCAAATCTAAACAAAAACAATAGCGCTTGAAGTCCGCTGCACGAACCGCGCCCTAGATGGTGGTCTCTGATTGGTCAAAGCGTGCCACGCTATGCGTGCCTTCCTCCCCACCCTCACACCGCGTCAAATTTAGCTTTATTATCAAATTGCCCAATTATCATGTAGCAATATAATAATGACCGTGCAATTTGATAAATAATGAAGTTAAGATAGTATTAATCACTTTGACCGATAGAGATAGCCATTATTCATAATGTTCGAACATTATGTATAATGCCCGCATTAATCACCTGGTCCATAACATATACATATAATAAAATCGTTGAGACCAAAAAATCTGTACATTGAATATTTAAGAAAAAAAACCGATCAGGGTGACTTAAAATAAGTAACTGAACATGTTAAAACCATTTTTAAAATTCGTGTTTGTTTGTTTGTTTGTTTGTTTGTTTGACCGCGCATCACGTAAAAACTGCTGGACAGATTTTGATGAAAACTTCACTAATCTATTTAAATAAACTCAGAATAACACTTAGGCTATAGAAATTATGGAAAATTTTGGAAAAAGGGGGTGAAAAGGGGGGGTAAAGTTTGTATGAAAAATTTTTTTTAGATTGTTCTAGATTCATGAAACTCAGAGTAAACACTTATTATTCAAAATAAAGAAATACCTGTTTCAGCATTTTTAAAAAAAAAACATCCAGAGACGTAAAAAAGAGGGTTTTGTGTTTAAAATTAATTAAATTCATACACCTATAGAATAAAATTCATTGAAGTGGAAACCTTTAAAAGTTGCTGTAAATACTTCAAATCTAATACGTAAATGTTATTTCTCAATTTTCTTGAAATTTCATTTTTGAAGTGGATACGCCCAAAATAGCGGAACTCAAGAAAATCGGCATTCCTCGGTATAAGTAGTTGGTAATACAGGGTGGAAACGGTAAACGTAAGTAGTAAGTAAGGGGAGCTGCAGCTACACAAAAGTGGTCTTAGGTTACAATCCGTAATTTTTTCACGAAATGCTTTCCCCATTCAGATTACAATAAAACGGATTTTACAATTTTACAGTAACACAGACATGACGTATGACTTTAAGACAAAAAGAAACAAACAAAGTTGGATAAGAATAAAATTAAAGTACAGTTAGCAAGAAAATTGCCATTATATTAAAACAATTTTTTTGATGCCAATCGATCTTCTTTCCGACACTAATCAAGAAGTTCTTTCAAACCAACCCAGGTTAGAGTACCCAAAAAGTCAGAAATCGCAAAAAAATAACTTTCAGCGGGGCAGTATAGGGGAAATAGTTAGCCAGAAAATTGCTATTTGACACAAAATATTTTTCGATGCCAATCATTATTTTTTATTTTACATAAGACATAAAGCCGGAAAAGTTACAAATACATTACAAACGAGTACAAATCCTACTATCTACAAATAAAAAATGCTTTGTCTTGAAGGACTATCTGATGGATCAACGCACAGCCTAAACCGCAGATTGTAGAAACCTGAAACTTGAAGGGTGTATTTTCTGTATAACGAAGGCATACGATAAGAAAGAATTTTGAAATTATACCCCTAAGGAGGTGAAAAGGGGGGCCAAAGATTGTATGGAAAATGTGATTCCTTGGTCCAATCTACTTCAAACTTTGCAATCAACAATATTAACAGAATTGATGGACGCGTTTCATATTGCATTGAAATTCATCCCCTGACGAGGTTAAAAAGGGGTAGAAAGTTATTTTGGCGGTGATTGTTTCGAATTTGATATCAATACTCCTTCGATATTTTGATATAAACTACCAGTTATTTTATACATGTTTCAAAACCCAATTCGATTTTATTCCAAAAAGGTTGAACTCACATAAAAATTTGGTGCAAAATTGCAAATACTCTTTAAAATTGGAATGTCTCGAAAAACACCGTAAAATATTAATACCGCATTTGAAGGTTTCTAAGCTTTGAAGAGGTTGTGCACTTTAAGACACGGCGTCATAGCGTAGGGACGTAGAGTTTGAAATTTTAAATGGTAAGCAGTTGTAAGAGGTCCGCAACGGTTTACAGCAGCTATATCGTGTTGTGGCTCATTTAAAGCACCTTGATGAGAACTGCAGACCTAGCTGGAGTATGACTGTCATCGAGTGTCTAAGTATGAAGATGTGAAGCTGTCAATAGAAGCCTTTAAAGCTGTTTTTGTAAACATGGTAATTTATTCTTATTCAAATAAATACGTTGTTAATCACAGGTATTTGATTTTGAACAAAATTGCCCTTGGGTACGGAAATTGACATCAATGCATATCTTAGGAGATACCTACACCGTTTTAAATAACTCCGCAGCAAAATAATGATCATGTACCGGGCGCACATTTTCATTATGCGGAAGGATGTGTGTGATGTGCTCTTTGAAAATTGTACCTATTATGGGTGCTTACGACCCACTCTCTGTAACCCTCTCTTTCTCTTATGTGACGCAGACGAAGTTGCGCGGGTCAGCTAGTTTATAATAATACGGATAAGATATCCAATCTTTATCAAATTCTGTATTAGATAATGAAATCAATCAAAAGCTGACGTAGGTAAGTACTTTACACCAAATTTATTTATTTATTATTTATTTATTTATTTATTCATGTACACACAAAATACATAAAAGGACAATATATTAACATAGAAGAGCACAAAGGTGCTGCTTATTTAGTACGTACAAACGACGATAAAAGTTAACTAACAAACAATGTACAAAAATCTTGGTTTATGACAAAGTTTTTCTGGTTTCCGATTCAGCTGAAATGTTGCATAAGCACAAATGTTTTGTTTGGATGACTTAACATGCAAAATTAGGTATGTTAAGTGACGTCATCCTAAATCAAATTTGGCGGATTCCTAAAGATGGCAGACTAGATATTTTTATACATACACATGATATGAGTATAAAGTTTAAGGGTTACCTGAGAAGAAAACCAAAAATAAAATCAACTCGCTCTTGAACAAACCTATCTCTGGCCTCCCCCAAGTGTCGCCACATTGACCAGTCCCGTGCGACTCACATCCAGCGGATTAATGCAACCTTCACCAGGTCATCGGTCGACCTAGTGGGAGGTCTTCCAACGCAACGTCTTCCGGTTCCCGGTCGCCACTCCAGAACTTTTCGGCCCCATCGGCCGTCCGTTCCGCGAGCAACGTGCCCTGCCCACTGCCACTTAAGTTCGGAAATTCAGCGAACTACGTCAGCTGATACTGCAAAGATAATAAATCAACAAACAAATTAATTTCAATTAGATAGGTATTTACTTTATTATATCGATGTGTACTTACAGAATAAAGAACAAGATTTTTGATATCTTTAGCAAATACCCACTCTACGATTGCTATCGTTCGAAGTATGATTAGTGCTGCCGAAAAATTAAGTATTTAAGCTGATATAATACAATTTATTGTTCTACTTATCTTGGAAGGTCAATCAAGAAATTAAAACGCCGATAAATAACGCTATAATAATACCAAAAGCCGTGGTCTCGTAAAACCATTCACTGGAAAAATCAGTCGTACAAAAAAATAGTCCTGATTTTCTCTACATTAAAACCAACGTTCGAAATTCAAAGGAGAAGGGAATGACTCCATAGATTCCTGGGCCCAGGTGTTAACTGAATCAAACTTGCCTTATTTGTAAGAGGATATAAAAACAAGACCTCACTGAAAATTTTGTGAAATTTGGCTATCCAGGAACCAAGTTATATGAATTATAGTAAAAGTGAGGTTATATTATAGCATTGTAGTTTTTTTATGTTATTTACGAAATACTTAATATTGAAGCAGTGGTGGCCGAGTAGTAACGGCGCTGACTTACGAGTTGTAGGTCTTGAGTTCAAACCCAGCCAGACGCATTACTTTGTGTAATTTATTTCATCACCATTGTTCGTAAAACGGTGAAGGAAAACATCGTGAGGAAACCGGCGTGTCTAAAATTCGAAGACATGTGACATTCACCAACCCGCAGTAAGCCCTCGAGGTGGATTACGGCCCATTCCCTTTCCCAGAGAGGGCTGAGTTCCAGCAGTGGGAAAATTAAAAGGCTGGTACGAAATACTTTTGAATGGTTGTCTAATGGTTTTATTCATGAAACGTGTGAAGTCGCCTAATATCTAATACGTTTGGCTCTCACGCGCCCTGGACAGTCGCCACAGTCGAAGACAAGTTTCTACATACATATCTTGTAACCTAGAAGCAGTAGGCACCAACCTTTTAAAAACTAAAAAAAAGGGGGAAGAGGAAGTAAAATAAATCACCAAAATATATGTATAAAACATGTTTTATTCATCTTCAATGATTATAAGAATATCCAAAAACTGTGCAGGAGGTATGATATTTTCTTCCAAGAACCACATTTTGGGCCAAGTCCCAACTTGCTTGGCATACAAAGTTCTCACTGGTTACCTGAAATAAAATAACTATTTAAATCTAAGTTAACCATAAACAAGCTTCATTACAAAGCCTAGTGCATGTTCAACCAAATCTCTACGTCCCTGCAGAGACTGAAATGGACTCATTGGGACTCGAGGGTCACCTACACCTTTTTATGAGGAAAACAGTCAAACGGCACATTCCATAGATTGAATATTATGTCTATTTAATCAACTAATTGGCTATTGATTTAATATGTGATGTCCAATAAAAACACAAACGATAGACATGAAGCCAACATGGCTTGTTAGAGTAAAAGCACGATTTGAATATGTAAAAGAAATGGGTAAAAAAACTTACAGGCTGAGATGCACGCCACTGACGAATAACTGATAAAATCGCCTCATCTTCCAAGACTCTTCTACCAATAGAGTTACTGCGACCAGTCGCAATCGTACAATTAACACAGCGATCCATGTCGTCAATATCCGATCAATAGGCGTAAACAGTTGTCCAAAACAGAGAGCCAGGTATTTAGAGTAGTAAGATCCGTCAAATAGTCCGATAAAATATGCAAAGCCGAGGTTAAACAATTAAACAAGAAAAACGAGCGCACTCAGAACGAAAAAAAACGAACGAGTGAATTTGTCAGTCAGTGATTGACGCAGACGGATGTCAGACACAAGTGTTGCCGGAAGAAAAAAACGAACTAGGAATCGATTCAATCGATTCCACGAAAACTTGATAATATGCTCTTGTCACTCGATTGTCATACATATTTTCAGATTTTACCGATTTATTAATAATCGATTACTAGTAATACAGGCATTATTTAATCGATTATTTAGTTTCATTAACTTAATTTAAGTTTTCTCGCTTCCTGGGTAGAAACATGGTACCATATTTTGTGATTTCCGTTAGAAAAATATAACGGTTTTTTTAATACACATTTCAACTAGTTAACTGCTGGGCCCAGAAGTCCCCTTCTCCTTTCAGGGCATTATTCAGACGGTCACCTTTTCTTATCAGTACAAATTAATTAATACGATACAACATATGTAATTAATTTAGATAAAACAAACATAATAAACCTGATAACAAAACTACACAGTGTGTAACTCAACACCACCGTTGGTCGGTACTCATTTGTGATTCTCACAAAACTATCTCAACCACTTCGCCACGAGACGAGACATTGCACAAAAAAGATGGCCGTCGTTCAATGAACTCCCGAATATCGTGTCGTAATTGTAAAGGATGCCTTCACGCAATCTACCTGAGATTCTCAGAAACTTATTAACTCCAGACACTCCAGTGTAAGTAAAAAAAAATAACCACAGTGCAGCAGAAGGATCGTTATTATCGGTATAAAAGCAGCCGCGTGCCGTCCGTCGTCGAGTGGAACAAAAAACACATGTACAGTCGAACAATCTATTTGGTTTACACTTTCCAAAGTAATTTGTGGGTTAAACTATAAACCAAATAGCTTGTTCTACCGCACAGTCACCAACAGGAATATATAAGGTGTAAACCACCTCATCACAAAGCAGTTAACCAAGTATTCTGTACATCAAACTAAGTAACTTCACGCAAAAAAAATTGCTGGGAAACAACTTTTTTTTTAGGTTATGAATCATGTTTTGTGGTAGAACGCACTTAACATATTGTACTGATGGATGAATTGAATAGTACGGGGGTCGTAGAGGTGTTAAAAGTTAAAATCTGACAAAAAAAACTTGTATTTAAAAAAAAACTTGTCAAAGAGTTATAACTTTGACCCCTATCTCCGTAACTAGAAGGTTCCCAGGTATGGTGTAAAACAAAAAAAAATACCGCAATGATGGGGAAAACAAGTCCCTTTCGGCTTCGTGAAGAGGTGTTTTACACCGTTTATAGTCTCAAACTTTTCAATACAAAGATTATTTTTTGCCTGATACGTTCATAGCACTGTGTTGATATGATAATGATACGGTATATTGGACGCGTAAAACGTTTAACTCGTAACGAGGTGAATCGTCTGTATCGTCGTACTTTCTTCGAAATAAGTCTTATGTCTCCGGTTTTTAAAACGGTCAACAAAAAACTTTTTTGCAAAAAATAAAACCGACTTCAAAAAAAACAAAAAAGTGAAAAATAACTTTAGCTTCTGAAGTCGGTGACCTTTGTTTGATTGCTTTAGTTATTTTGTCACCGACTTCAGAAGCTAAAGTTATTTTTCACTTTTTTGTTTTTTTTGAAGTCGGTTTTATTTTTTGCAAAAAAGTTTTTATTTTTCACTTTTTAGTGGTTCACAGGTGCTTGATACATGGAAAGTGCATACCGTTACAATTACAACAAGCCCAAACACGACTATGGTACATTGTCTCATTATGGAGTTCCGTGACTCTTGGCTTCATCATCAGATCTGATGGTAGAATGGTTCTTATCAAACGCAAATGCTTCACTTGTTGTAGAAAATACCAAAATCGCAACACGTTTTCAGATAAAATTTGAAGAGTTCCCTCGATTTCGCCAAGATTCCATCATCAGATCCCAATTTGGTGGCTATGGGACCAACTTGGAAGTATACCCTTTCAAACAAAAAAAGAATTTTTCAAATCGGTTCAGGCGTCTTCGAGTAATCGGTGAACATACATAAAAAAAAAAAATACATACAATCGAATAGAGAACCTCCTCCTTTTTGGAAGTCGGTTAATAAAATCTATTAAAAGAAGAGGAAGTCATAATGAACTATTCCCGTCGATAGTAAGTGTCCGTCGCTGCTCTATTTTTGTTGCGCCTTCAAAGATTTTAAATATTGTCACGAAAGTCAAGGTTCTTGGACGCTATTCGTATAATTTTTAGACGTAAAATCACTGGATGTGGCCGATGAATCAAGAAGACGTCGATTGCAATATACGATGGATAAAATCAGCTTGTTCTAAATGATAATCTATAGTTTATACTAATATTATAAAGCAGAAGAGTTTGTTTGTTTGTTTGGTTGAACGCGGTAATCTTAGGAACTACCGGCTCGAATTGAAAAAATATTTTCGCGTTGGATAGTCCATTTATCGAGGAACGCTATAGGCTATATAACATCACGCTATGACCAATAAGAGCGGAGCAGCAATAATGAATGTTGCAAGCGGGAAAAAAGCTTCCGTTGAGCAGGCGATGCGTTGCGATATCAAAACTACATGCGGACGTAGTCGCGGGCAGAAGCTATTAGACTGTCTATTTTAATTTATTATTTAAGGTTATGCAATAAAGAGTTCTTTTCTTCTGTAAAGACGTTTTTGAGGACGGATAATAAACTGGATACATCCAGTTTATTTAATACTTACGTTACCATCTTTTTATTTATGTGTTCTCGGAAATGTTGTGGCCGAACATTTTCGTCTACAACACATCATTGCGCTGCCCTTATCCCAATTTATTTGGGGTTAGCGCAGTATGTCTTCTTTTTCCAAACTTCTGTATTCGTCGTCTCAGCAGTCACCTAAGAAGTCACCTCCATTCAAGCCACATTTTCGTCTCAAAGGCTTTAAAAATTTTCGTCGACAAAATACTAAAAATATAAAATTTACGTAAGTACAGTCAGCAAAACAGTTAGGTTTACAGGGTAGCAATTTTCTTACTACTTTTATAAATGGAAAATGGTTATAATCAATCCGTTTGCGATTTCATCCAAATCCTTTCAGTAGTTTCTGCGTGAAAGTATAACAAAAATCGTTTTTACACCCTTTTTACACTTGTAATAGTCGTAAGAAGATTGCTAGCCTGCATACCTAACTGTTTTGCTGACTGTACATGGCTTAAAATCATGTGGGAAAGAGCCACGTGGAGTTACAAAATCGATGAAATATTTTTGCAAACTCCAACGTAATACGTATTTAGTTTTAGGTAGGTAAGTAGGAATTTAATTAGGAGTACGCAAAGATCTTGAAAGTGGCATTACGTAGTTTTTGCACATAATTATGGTAAAAAACCGTAAGTTATTGCATGTGCAATTAATAAATACTTCTTTCCTAAAACAAATGAATTTAATATTGTAGAACATTTTAATATTATTATCGTTAATGCGGAGAAAACCGCACGTAGAAAAGAGTGGAATGCCATGGGGGAGGCCTTTCCCCAGCCGTGGGACAATACTACAGGCTAATTCAAAATGTATGTATATTAATGTAGCAGGATCTTATGTTTTGATAATTGGATGAAGTCTACCAGTATTTTATACATCTTCATTTTTATGAAATTTGGCACACATGGTGACCATCACCATAACCTTCGTTAGTATACTTTGGATACTTTGTATCCGAGTATCTTGTACTGTTCCGTGAGATAATTTCTAGCCTCGACGCAGGGAGAACCATGGGCAACAGCTAGTTTGGTTACAAAAGAGCGTTAAATAGTCTGAAGTAGGTATGAATAATAGAACTGAGCACAATGAGAGCTATTTGAACAATTTCCTTTGACTGGCTCTTAAAATAACAGAGGGTCGAATGTGGGCCGATACAGATGTGGGACAATTGCTTCAATTGCATAACAACGGAGCATATAATCTATGTTATTTTTTTTTTCGATGGAGAAGCTCGTGGCCGAATAATAACAGCCGCTCGGGTCAATCTTTAAGTTAAGCCGGGCTTGCCTAGGTTGGTCTGTATCCACCACCAGTACACACCCAGTTTCCTCCGTGCCTCAGAAAGCACGTTAAGCTGTTGGTCGGTACATGTAGTCAATGGCCCAAAATGTCTGTCAACCAGTCTTACTAAGGGGTATCGTATTACCCAGTACTAACTGGGTTGTGGAGGTCAGATAGGCAGTCGCTCCATGTAAAATACTGGTATTCAGCTGCATTTGGTTAGACTGCAAGCTGACCCCAACATAGTTGGAAAAAGGATAAGCAGATGATAAGTTCGAAGCTTATCTATACTAATACTAGCTCACCCACGCAACTTCGTCTGCGTCACATAAGAGGGAAAAAGCTACCTACTATTACTACATTTTTTTTTCATAAGAACCTTCTCCTAACAATAACAAACACAACAAAAAAAGAATCAGCCAAATCGGTCAAGCCGTTTTCATGCTATGTCGTGACAACGGAAAACGGGTTTCATTTTTATAATATAGAAGATTATAAAGCAGAAGAGTTTGTTTGTTTGTTTGTTTGAACGCGCTAATCTCGGGAAGTACTGGTTCAAATTGAAACAATATTTTTGTGTTGGATAGTCCATTTATTGAGGAAGGCTTTAGGCTATATAACATCACGCTGCGACCATTAGGAGCGGAGCAGGAATGAAAAATGTTGAAAAACGGCGATTATTTTTCCTTTCGTTTTTCTCTCTTATGTGACGCAGACGAAGTTGCGTGGGTCAGCTAGTATGCTATAAAAAATACCGAGACCCTTATAAAGAAAACATTAAAAAAAATAGATAGACACACATACAAACACATAAATTATGGAAATGTCACACAAATACAAAAAAAAATATTGAAATGTCATCTATGATATGCTTACTAGAAAAATGTTAAACAATGAAAATGTTGGCACAAGTGTCCTGGAAAGTTTGTAAAAGCTGTTTTAAACAAAGGACCGTCTCAAACATTAATTGAATTGTCTTTATATTGGAACAGTTAACAAAAGTGTTTCTTCATTTGTCTATTGGAATTTAAACATCAAAGAAATTCATACAAGTTATACAATATTGAGGTGTAAAAGAGTGTGCTTAGGTGGTTTAGTCATGTTGAGAGAGTGAGTGAAACACGACTAACAAAAGTTATAAAGCAGGCAGGCAGTTATCGACACGGCCTGTCGTCATTAGACGGACGGACGGCTAGCTAGCCCATGGCTAACCGTCCACAGGCCCGCGTCTACGGTGGCCGGTAGCCACCACGTGGCCCCTGACGCCCGGTGCGTATCCCGCGGCGGCTGGGGCGAGAGGCTCTCTCCTTCTCCCGTTCCGCCACCTCCTTCGCTAGCATGACTGCTTCGCAGAAAGAGGTGACGGCTTCCCATTGGTGACCTTATTGGTGCTATTCTTCAGAAAGGTCAAGTGGGTATTCACAACTGGCGTGCGTGTATGTCCAGTTGTATGAACATGGACGAAGTACAAGGAATATGTAAGGATCAGATGGCTTTCTGTTGAAAAAGTGAAATGAAGAAGAGATGTAACCCCCGTAGTCATTCTATGAAATAACTGGCATACGAAAATAAACATTTATTCATATTTAGAATAGATCTAGGTGAAAGCCTAACGGCAGACTTCACGAAGTAACAACGTTTAAGTAATTCGAAATTCAAAAATCCCCCCCCCCCCCCCCCCGACACGTAGGGTCACAATTTCAAGGTATTCCTGGTTTTTGGTTTTTGATTGAGGGAGCTGTGAAAAAGAATGTAATTCACCATTTTTTGGTGGCGGCCATTTTTGATTTGAAATTTATTACAGCGTGTAGTATTCTAATAGACAAGTTCTTTTATTTGATACCCATATTGAGGGAGTTGATCCGTCAATTTGTGGCGGCGGCCATCTTGGACTGTTTTTATCGGTCAGTGGGTCGTCTTAGGGGAAATCATCAAACGTAGCTAAAAACACTCCCGACTAAACAAAAAATCTTAAAAAACCTTATAAACAAAAAATAAATAAATTAAAAATCGGTTCATCCGTTTAGGAGCCACAGAGCAAGCACAGCACAAGCTGAAAACTGAGTGATCATTAAGAAATATAAGGTAGGTACTAGTACTAGCACAATGATTTTTTCTTTTTTTTTTTAATTTTACCCGAAAATCAACGTTAGTTATTGAAAGAAAACCTGTGTGACAAACGCGCACAAATGAGTAAAAATACTAACTGGTTTCATAAGCACGTGTAGCATCTCCACGTGTAGTAGGTATATATGTTAATAAAAAACAATTGCCGCACTAATGAACGCTCAATAAGCTCATCAATAATTGAGAATATGGCTGATATTTTTTGTTTTCATCTGATATGTCAGGACAACGATAGTATGCAAGAGCGTTTTGATTTATGTTTTTATTGGCGCGCATCTCTTATTCCGCATTAGTAAATTGCGAAGCTGCAGTACAAGTACGTAGGAATCGATAGGACTCGATAAGATGAATTTGACAGTTATTCTCGATAAAATGAGTTTTTATGGAGTCAAAAACTCATTTTATCGAGAATGGCTGTCAAATTTATCTTATCGAGTTCTATCGATTGCAACGTACTTGTACTGCGTATCGCTTAAATTATTGATATGATACCTTTTTTAAGTGCTCTATCGATGTGCATCTGATTGAACAAATAAACACACGATCCCAACCTCAGAACATTGTTATTGTTCTGAGATCCCAAAACAAGGCCGTTTGACAAGTGAAACATTCAACGCGACCCGAATTCATAAATGGAATGTTTACATGCTGACGTTTGTTTTTTTTTAACGTCTTTTTTAATGGCATCGGCGTGCACGTCATTCGTTCTGTTATGTATGGCCTTAAATAAGTTATTAATCAGCAGTGATAGTCTAGCGGTGTGACAGTGGGACTACCAAGTCTTATTTTTCAGGGTCATGTGCGTAAACCCATAGTAACATGCCTGACTAGACGGCATTAAAAGTCAAGTCACATGCCCATGGGCGGCATAAAACCACCAGGCATTAATTTGTAGGCAGTATCAAAAGAAAACAAAAAGGTGGAAAAACAATTTCATGTACATTTGACTGGGGTACCATCCTACACTTTATTAGATACTGTGTGCGTGTGTGAAGTTTTAGACAGAGGTGTAGCTATATGACCTACACCGACCCATGTACCCTGGCAAGCCTAATTCCATCAGTAAATCTAGAACTCGGGCCTAATATAACGATAGATTAAGGTGAAAATCAAATTGTCTTACTGGGCGACCCTGACGCTCCACGGCAGCCCGAGAAATTCAAAGCTTACGTTTTTTGCTATTTGCAGACCAGTGCAGTGTCTGGTTGTATGTCGATTCAAATATGGTTTGCGGCTGTGACACGTATATGTAGTTAAAGAATAATATAATCTTTAAAATCATCAATACCACCCTCATGTAACTGTGTTAATTAACTTTTTCATGAAATAGTCATTCAATACATTCTGTAATTGTTTACGTTATACTCGTATCTACTAAGAAGCGGAGCTCTTTGTACAATTGGAGAGCATCGAGATAAATAAACTGACCAATTACTTGATAAAGATCACGAACGCTGTTGTTCAGACTCACGACTACTTGCTCTTTTTCTAAAATGTTGGGAATGCCAACCAATGATTAAGTGATTCAGCTGTTTGTTATGTCGGCGGCTCTTTGAAAGCAACATATTTAGATCAAAATGACGTTTCGGCGCAATAATTTGCTACATAGAAATATCCAGGCACTATGCCATACTTACACACTTAATGTTTATTATGTATTTACCTTTAAATTTTCACGGAACGGAATATTTTGCGTAATAAGTTGTTTGTCAAATAAACCCTAATGATATTTTGATTGTAAACAAGAAAAAATACAATCTAGTTTTAGTGAAATATTTTCACATTTTAGTGTGCTCTTATCAACCATGGTTCAAACGTCTCGACGCAATAAATTGCTACATAAAAACTTTCAGGCGCTTGGCCATCCCTAAATCGACCTATAACGTTGCTACTGGTCTGCTGGTGTGGGCCATAGTCCGCCACGCGAGCCCAGTAATGGAGTTGGAAGGTCGTTTAAAAAATCTGAATACAAAAATAACATAATATCTGGAAGAAAAAAAAATGGTCGCGTACAGGACAAAACAACAAAAAAAATATAATTAACAATAAAACACATATAAAAAAAACAAATACAATTGGTCTCAGCATGGTGTTGTAACATTAAAAAAAAAGTCACAGCTATCTGTATGTACTGAGAAAGTCCGAGTACAAAATAATGAAATCATTCAGTCCGCCATTCACTCGTTCATTCTGTTCATTCCGTGCAGGCTAATGCGCTAGGCTAACTAGCGAACATAGCCGTATATACGAGTAGGTACAATCACGGCCGTAATCCCTGAAGGGCTCAATTTCAATTAGAGCGGTACCACGATATCCACTTTTCGCGTCAACGTGGCGCGGTAAACGTAAAAATAAATGCACTATGCGGATGTCTGTGTCCACCTATTAGAAATGCATGTATTAAGCTTTTTTAGTGGATAATGGGCTTGTTAACTGAAAAAAACTAATTAGTCCGTCACTTAGATTATCAAAAAATATTTGACCCGTATTTTATCTTTTGTCACATAAACCAAAATTGACGAAGATACGACGCATAGAAAATTCCCAATACGTCACTGTTTGGTATCATTCTTAGTGAGTTGTGACGTCACGAGCCCGAGTTTTGATGCGTTATATCTTTGTCAATATTCGATGATTTACAAAAACAAAAAATACGTGTCCATTATTTTCCAATACTCTTACTGACGGACTAAATAGATTTGCAATTTATTGATGGTGGAAACTAGCCCATTATGAGGTCCTTGGTTGGATTTCGGGTCGGGCAAAATGTTATTGGGTTTTTCCATTAGGAATCTTTCAGTAGCAGCTTAGGAGTCCGAAGTCCGGAGTCGTCCGGTGGAGGATTTGTGCTCGGTTGATAGCAATATGCACGCCCCTGTTGCATGGGACTTTAGTATAACTGCAGGATCCTCTGACTAACCCTTTAGGCATTATGAGGGTATTGTTATGTTGAAGTATACTTTGCTGGCATTCAGCTGCATCCGGTTAGACTGAAAGCCGATCCCAACCCAGTTAGAAAAAGGCGGATGATAATAAAGAATCTAAATAACAATTCACCAAAATGATAAATATAAAAAAGCACGTTTGTTTTTCAAAAACTTCACCTGACACATCACGTTCATCTACTATATGCCGCCCAATTTGTGACGCAGCAAAAAGTAATTAGTTTATCGAAACGGCCTCGGGTATCAGGGTGCGCGAACAGATTTAGTAAAAAAAAAAGGAATTTTCGCGAAATGTTCACTGGTTGACCGGTCGGCGGCCATTGCGTGCGTGCAATTTCCGTTTCATAAATGTTACAGAATACCTATATATTGTTATATTGTGGTAGTGTTGCGTAACATCGTTGTTAATGATGATTATGTGAGCGCTGTTTTTAACTGATAAGGGTCGGTGTTGAGGGAGGAACTTGTGGCTAAATGACAGCAGACCGGGTCGATCATTAGCTTCAGCCGTGCTTGCCTAGGTTGGTCTGTGGATGGATGACCACCTTTACATACCGAGTTTCCTCCGTGCCTCGGAAATCACGTTAAGCTGTTGGTCCCGGCTGTCATTTGTCTATCTTTGGCAGTCGTTACAGGTAGTCAGTGGCCAAAAAGTCTGACAACCAGTCTTACCAAGGGGTATCGTATTACCCAGTACTAACTGGGTTGTGGAGGTCAGATAGGCAGTCGTTCCATGTAAAATACCGGTATTCAGCTGCATCCGGTTAGATTGGAAGCTAACCCCAATATAGTTGAGGAAAGGTTTGGAAGAAGATGGTGATGGTCGGTGATGATGGAGGAGAGGAAGTGGATAAAATAGATGGATTGTGTGAGGAGTTATATGAAAGCAAAAGGAGTTAGAACATAGAAGTAATAGGTGTAGTACAAGGGCACGAAGATTATGATTAGAATGAGATAATTAGAAAGAAAATATATTTATTTGGTATACGCTATAAGTAGATTGACACAATATTAAAACAAATAAGTACAAAAAAAACCAAAGAAACTTAAATCTAAGTGTAGGTGTGTAAGTTCTTTAACTGCAGTGAAAAACCGTGAATGTCTAAAACTGTGCATTAAACTGGAAATGTCACTGTGTGTAAACATCCAAAATATACAAATAACTATTTACAATGAATACTAGTTTATATAACTAATTTACTACAAATATGTACTATAAGACATTAGGTACTTATGCAGATTTTAATTTCCGTAATAATGTGAGAAACAAAACAAAATGAACCATTATTTCATAATAAAATTTCGGAGGTTTTTACCGAATGATTGGCTGCCATCGAGAAGTACAATATAATATGAAGGTACATTAGTAAAAAAAGTCAGAAAATCTCTTACATCCGTCATAAGTTTCCTATTTTCACTGGTGAAGAAAATAATCCACAAAAATTGGTTAAAAATTACAAAGATTTGAAAGAAACAAATAAATACTGCAAAGAATTCTTTGCTAAATTGTTAACCATTGTTTTCACGTCGTAAACATTGGACATTTTAGTTTGTGCGACAATTTTGCCAGTTATCACAGCCTCATTTTCTTTATTTATTATCTCTTCAACCAACTCTCCAATACACCCGGCAGGCCTCGAGAAGTTTTTGACCTTTTGATATTATTTTAGCCGCGCTGGTTATCATTTTTGATAGACCGGAACTCATACTCTCAAACCACTTCTAAGCATCGTCATTGGTTGAAAATCAAGGAATGAGTCAGATTGAGACCAGCTTTGGTGGCGCCATCTACAATTTACTTTTTAACGGTCTTCTCCTTTGAAAGCACGATGACAGGCTGATCAGTTTCCTTAACTGTCCGCATAGTGTCTCTTTTGTCGATTTAGTGCTGCCACCTATAGTTCCTTTATTAACAGTTTCAATTATTTTAGAAGAAAACATGAAATAAAAAGATAGTAAGTAATTATTTTTTTCTACAAAACTTTATTTCTATTGTATTAAACCCGAACTGCCAAGTCGCCATCTTCAAGTTCGCGACGAATTCCTCCGTGCATGGCGATTTCGCGATCCTCATTTCACGCTGAAAGCGTTCTTCGACTTAATCTATAATTTAGATAAAATTCTTACCATATTTCTCGATTACTTCTTACAATGACTATAAAAACGTCCAATACTAATACATGAAGGTGAAAATACAATTCAAGAAGTAATACTTTACTTGAACTGACCAAATGCTTTTTTAACGCCTTTATGACCAAATAAGACAACATTAAATGGCGGCGCTAACTACGAACATAAATGTGGTTAAATACAAGCGACGCCATTTGTCAGAAGCTGTATACAGTGCACTCGTATTACTACAACTACAAAATTACTCTAAAATTTGAATGTAAAAGAGACAATTTATGAGCACAGGAAATACTGTTAGGGAAACTACAAGGCTATGATTATCTGTTTTTAGCCAAGAGAGCAAATATATCAACCCGATAGTTATTAAAGGCATATCCCATAAATAAGCCACTTATTCAGAATTTCCGTTTGATGTCGGGTACATCAAACGGAAATTCTGAATAAGTGGCTTATTTATGGGATATGCCTTTAATAACTTAATCTGTAAACTGTAAACTTTTACAAATTCTACGTAAAATATGTAAATCATAGCTAAGAACCAGTATTGTTTTACTTGTACTAAGTACAAATTAAACATACTATAAAACCCATTGAGTCCGCCACCGTAATTAATGATAGTATACACTGAATATTGAAAAGAATTCTCTAAAATTGAGTTGAGACACACATAGTTTTTGAAATCGCGAAATTTCTTCATGACAGTCCATAACGTCACTCCGTACGTCAACGATCCCAGTGTCAGCACAAACATGATGGTTTGGATAACATTATTCGCTTGATATACTGATTGTTTTGCCATTTCAGTTTCCCAAACGGTATCGTTATCAGACATGATGCTGAACGTCACTTCTTTGATTGATTTACTTTTATTTGACGAAAAAGTATTTGTGAAGCTTTGGTTAAGTACTGCTACGTCACAAAACGTTATGCTTCTGAAACTATTTAAGGAACAATGCAACACTTCAATACATAAGATTGAAATGAATATTTGACGCACGTTAATAGGTAGGTGTTCGCCACTAATTGTTTTTAAATTTTCCTGTTTGTTATTATAATCTTATTCGGAGCTAGGTAGGTAGGCTCATAATTACAGTCACCAGCGCATTAAATTGTCATCCACAAACTGTCAGATTTTCTTTAACCTTGAACATTTTAGTTTAAAATAATTTTCAGAAATTCAGCATTTAATTTAACATCAAAACATAAAATAAAAAGATTTAAATTGTTCTTGCAATAACTTTAATCCTATTCTATTACATTTCCCGAACTGTCTAGTAGGCATCTTCAGGTTCGCGACGAATTCCTTCGCGCATGGCGATATCGCGATTCTCATTTCTCGCTAAAAGCGTTAATCTATAATTTAGATAAAGTTCGTACCATATTTGTCGATTACTTCTTAGAATGACTATAAAAACGTCCAATACTAATACATGAAGGTGAAAACACAACAATTCGAGAAATAATACTGTTGGACTGACCAAATACTTTAAAGCCGTTAAGATATAATAAGACAACATTAAGCTATCGCTAAATATAAATAATAAGGTGGATAAATACGAGTACAAGCGACGCCATTGGACAGAAACTGTATGTACACTCGCATCACTACGACAAATTAAATATAAAACTTTTATGTAAAAGTAACAATTAACAAACACAGGAAAAACGGCAAAGAAAACCGTAAGCCAAAAGATATAAATGGCTATCTTATGATTACCAAAATGTACCCAATAGAGCAAATTTATCAACCCCATCATTATTAAAGGCACGCCCCAACCAATTAGGCAACTTTTAAAGTATTTCCGTTTTATGTGCCCGCTAAAAACTTTTACACAATTCAAGTAAAAAATATAAATCATAACTAACAACCAATAATGTTTTGCAAAGTCAAAGTATAAATTCACAACGATATCAAACCATATACTGAATCCGCCACCATAGTAATTGATAGTTTGCGCTGAATATTGTAAAAAGTTCACTAAAATTGAGTTGAGGAGCACAAAGTTATTGATTTTGCGAAATTTCTTCGTGACGGTCCATGACGTGACTCCGTACGTCAACGATGCCAGTGTCAGCACTAACATGATGACTCGTATAACATGATTCGCTTGATATAATGTTTCATTAAGCTTTGTAGGATTCCAAACACAGGTATCGTTATCAGACATGATGGTGAACGTCACTTGTTTGATTGATTTACTTTTATTTCACGAAAATGTGAAGCTTAGGTTAAGTACTGCTACGTAACAAAACGTAATGCTTCTGAAACTATTTCAGGAACAATTCAACACTTCAATGTTTAAGTACTGCTACGTCCCAGAACGTGTTGTTTTTAAAACTGACAACTGATCACTGGTCATTGAGTTATAATTAAATATAAATTATTGTTTACCAACTAATAAAACCACAAACCCCACTTAATAACCCACGCAGGCATCTACGTATAAGCCCTACTTTCCCGTTCGCCTTTTCTTATTATTCTCTTAGGGTTTTACCCAACTACCTACGGATACCGCTTTACCGCCACTAACCGGGGTGACTTTATTATAGTTGAAAATATTAAAGTTTTATAGATTTTTGCTGCATGTGTAGAGGCTTTGATTTACAAAAAACAAGGTTCACAAGAAACTCATCGCAAATTTTAATAATCACTGATTAGAACAGAGTATTCGATAACAGAAAACGCCAACACATCTGCTAGAGTTACATTAAGAAATACATAGTTCTTCGAAACCCCATGATGTCACTCCGTAGGTTCATACACAAGATAGCTGGTGCTCTGGTGGAGGTGGCGAGGATCCGCTGGATGCGAGACGCATGGGACTAGTCAATGTGGTGACGCTTGGGAAGGCTTAAGTCCAGCAGTGGACGTCTTTCAGCCATAATGCTGATTTGAAGTCATGTCGCTATGATTCTCTTCGAGATTGTTATCGGACATGGTAGTAACCCTGCCCTATTATGGACCTCCAAAATTTAAATTCACATTTCATCAAAATTTTTGAACTTAGTTGAGATACATTTCTATCTACGGTCACTAATATATAAGTTTTTCCTGTGAGCATCCAGTGCTTATGAGTAAATTTAAACGCTTATTGTAGCTAATTATTATATTTTAACTTTCCTGTTTGTCTAGCTTTATCTATCGGGTGATTCAACTTCAGCCGTCAAGGAAACCGGGGTTTCTTTAGAAATTGTTTGTCGACTTTGTTAAATTCAAAATAAGTAAACTTATTAACCTCGTCTGCTTACATTTTTGTTATATTTTCAATTGAAACGTATTGAGTTTGAGTACTCATGGTGATTTAATCGAAGCAAATGTTAGCTGTGCAAGTGGCTACATACTGGTCTAAAACTATTTGACTTCATTGACACATAAAGAGGAAGACTAGAAAATATATATATCGCTAGACATTACACATTGCTATCTAGTGCCACATTAAGCAGCGAGGCAAATATTTTATTTCATCGGCCCATCACTCAATAATCATTTCCGTCGATCTACTGATTTGTCCACGGCCAATAAAACTATTCAAAGAATAATTAAAAACGTACTTTAGCTACTGAAAATATCATAAAATGGAAGGTAAATAAAGCATGCGGGTGGATGTATTATGTAGAGAGGATTCAATGCGGGTCCTGCAGGAGTTTTATTGCGTAGGTACGTGACCACGCAACTGGCAATGTATCTCGCATAACTATAATATACCATACTTTTCACTATTAGTTATGGTTTATATTCAGATTGGTCAACGACAGCTGCGTTTGCTGAATGATCTAGTCATTAGATAGAAAATACTTTTTGTTGTGCAAGAATTTAAGATCTATGTTTATTGTCAAAACCATGCCCTGAGGTTATCGCCACTGGTGAAGGTTTTTAATGCACGCTTATGTACTAACATAGTTAAGCGAGTGCCACTGCACTGCACCAGATTTATAACTCAGCAAAATTTCGAAACAGCATGTTTTTTTTTTGCAATTTCAGGATTCCCATTGCAAAAGTAGGTCATTATGTTTAAAGTATGTCAGTTATTAGGCGAAATATGGGTGAATATCTGTGCTTAGCCCTTCTGGGTTTTCAGTAGTGGTGATTTTAGTTATTTCGATTACACGAGTAGCTTTTACAAGGAGGCCTGTGTCCCAAAACTCCACGTTATAAACAGATTATGCAATTGCACGTCCTTTTATGTAGATATCCATTTTTTGTGCGCACGTTCTACCAAAAGCTTCGGTAGTAACATTGATTTTTAATATGTCAATGGGTAGTTTCAACGCCCTACAAATCAGACCACGCGTGCGTCAATAAAACGCACACAAAAATATATCTACAGCGAAACAAACACAGTCGCGGTTCAAACTAGACTTCAACACACTGTTTTACATAGGTAGGCCTCGCCGTTAATTAGATTAGTGGATAGCTTATTATAACACATAATTAAAATCCACACGAACTTTATAAATGGGATGATAACAAGCAGAGATAGTCAAGTCAAGTCTCGAGTTCTAACCCAAAACACGCATGTACGTTTTCCATTATTGTCACTTGCTTCAGTGAAGAACACATCGTGAGGAAACCAACATGCCTGAGATACATTTCTCGACGACATGTAAAGATGTGAAAGACGGCATAAAACTTTGACACCAGCCCGCACCAAGTCAGGCACGACCCACTTTATAAAGAAGAACGCGAAAAAAATATCTGCCTTTCTGTATGTTGCCTGTTCACGCCTTACAGTTGAAACAATGAAATTTGGCACACCATGTCCTGGGAAGGACATACTACGGGAGCTAAACACAAGTTTTATAATGCCTGAAAGTATATTATTCACTGCAATAAACAAAACCGGAAAAACATATGATATTCTTCAGGATTTATGCTAGTATGATAGTGTTTTGAAAACATAATACAATTAATTTTACTCGATGAAAACAAACCACGAACATGTCTCTAAAAAAATATTTTAACGAGTGAAAACATACTAAAATACTTGCGATAGTGTTTTAGGTTTTTAGTCCAATCAATAGATTTTTTGTAAATCGATTGAAACCACTTACTTCCGACCATTCGGCACGCAGTGACCAACGTAATAACCACTTTGTAGAGCAAGCTGATTAGAACTTTATTACAACCTATTTCAAACGAAGTTTAAACCACCACAAATAGAGTTGCTAATTTAGCTCCTGCAGTCCCCCTTAATCAAGAACGTCTCCACGCGAGCGTAGCGGCCGCGATAGTAGCTTTATGACCTAATAAATATAAATGTATTTTTTCTTTGTTAGTAATCTTACCAACAAAGAAAGAAAACAAAAACACTTATAATTTTAAGAAATCTTCTTCTTCTTTTGTTAAAACTTTACGCTGACATAAAAAAAAATGCATTTATTAGGTCATAAAGCTACAATATTGCCGCTTGTTTTACAATATATGTGAAAACGAAATCTGGTAGTATGAAGACTCAGGATTTCTGATCGTCAAGAAGCAAAGAAAACGCTATAAATTCCAATTTAAAAAAAACAGATGAGTTCCGAGGCAGGGGGACATGCGCCTTCAGCCTTCAGGCCGAGGCAGACGAAAAAATGACTTTGTTTTTGTTGTCGGCTAATGATTACGGCCTTTTGTCCTTTGTCCAGCTAAGTTGCTCACATAAAGAGTACTTGCTTGTAAAAGGACTAAGAAAACAGTTCATTTAAAAATAAATGCAAGAGAAAGGATAGATTTCTTTTTAATTTGGGGAATGGGGCTGGTTTGAGGTTGCACTGGAAAAGAATACTTTAAAAAATTCAAAAATATGACCTTTTTGTATAAAAGACTAGCGGCCGTCACGGGGTTTCACCCGCGTAGTTCTCGTTCCCGTGAGAGTATGGAGATAAAACTTATGTTACTCGCAGATAATGTAGCTATCCATTGCTGAAAGAATTTTTCAATTTCGGTCCAGTAGTTTTTAAGTTTATTCGTTACATACAAAAATATAAATCTTTTCTCTTTGTAATATGAGTATAGATCACGTAGGAGGGCTATGCTCGGAGTTTCCTTGCGTGATCGAATCAGAAATTAAGACATCCGCAAGAGAACTAAGGTCACCGACGTAGCCCGAAGAATTGCCAAACTTAAGTGCCCCTGCAGAACGGATGGCCGATGGGGCTGAAAAGTTCTGGAAGGGCGACCGCGAACCGGAAGACAATGCGTTGGATGACCTCCCACTAGGGGGACCGATAACCTGGTGAAGGTAGCGGGAATCCGTTGGATGTGAGTCGCAAGGGACCGGTCAATGTGGCGACACTTGGAAGAGGACTATGTCCAGCAGTGGACGTCTTTCGGCTGAAATGATGATGATAGATCAGAGGCATATCTGCCTCGCTGGTTAATGTGTGATCGGAAGCGCGACTGCCGTGCTTTAGGTTCTGGGTTCGATTTCTAGGTCAGACAAAAGGTTATTGGGTATTTCCATCAATAATTTCTCAGAAGCAGCCATTTAGTCTGGATTTGTGCTCGGTTGTTGGCAATAGGGTCGTAAACATAAATGGCAAATATGCCTAACCTTTCGGGGATTACATACAAGCGTAAGGATGCTGATGTTAATGGACATATCGTGGGAAGATCATCTCCCGAAGATGTCATTTTCAACTATCCCACGCGGGCCGGGCGGGTGGATTCACTAACTCTCGCAGAATAAAACTAGTTCTAAATCTGCCAGGTTTAAATTAACGTATTTGACAACACCGTTCAGGACTAATCAAAGTCCGTGTAGAAGAAATAAACTATCAATATCGGCTTCCATATCTAGAACTTGACTTAATATTGCCATTTTTCGCTTTCCAGAAAGTCCTACTAACCGCAGTGCTGACGGTCGCAGCGTTGTCTTCGGGCAGCGTGGTGAAGGCACCAGGAGAGACCTTCGAACTCCTTATCTTGCACAACAACGACATGCACGCGAGATTCGAACAGACGTCCCAGCTGAGTGGAACCTGCACAACCGCTGACCGGGAGGCTGGCAAATGCTACGGTGGCTTCCCAAGAGTTGCTCATGTGTAAGTATGCATGTAATACAAACTAGATCGGTATCGACGGCATCTACACCACCATAATAGGGTTTACGTGCCATCCTAACGGAACGAAAAATCCTCGCGAAACCAAAATCGTATATCACTATCCGTAAAATAAGGATCAGCATAGCTTTTTTCCAACTATGCCCCTTGTACAGTCTTGCCACACACCACCAACTTTCTCATCTCCACTACATCCAATCTTTTTTCAAGTTACAGAAATAAATACCTTCTTATATAGAGTGACTGGCATTAGTGTCCGATACTTAAACACGTAGTTCTGCTCATGATAACAAACAACTTTTACTATATTACGGGACCAAAGCTGAAATCAAATTAAAGTGCGCCTTATATCTGAACAGCTGTTTTTTTTCGCGATTTCAGTGTTGGTCCCATGGTAAAAGCTTGCTATCATGAGCGAAATCACGTGTTTAAGTATCGTACACATCGTACACGTAAGGTCCATGTTCACCAAGAAGATAACAGTCTGATTATCGAAAAACAGCTGTCACTGTGACATGTTCCCATACAAAAATGTGTTTTAAACAGCTGTTTTATATAATCAGATTGCTATCTTCTCAGTGAACCTAATTACCCTATTTACGTTGTTTGTCCTTACTCAAAGTTCACTGTTTGACTTGTAACTCTCTCAATTACAGTGTAAAGGAAGCTCGTAAAGCAGCCCACTCTGGTCAGGGCCCTCCGGTCCTGTACCTCAACGCTGGAGACACTTACACAGGCACAGCATGGTTCACCATATACAAATGGAAGATCGCTGCAGAGTTCGTCAACGCCCTGCAACCAGATGCTGTTGTGAGTAAAAAAAAAAAAAATTAAAAAAAAATGTACCGGTATTTCTGCCTGTCAATGTCATCATCGCGATTTTTCGTCCGTCAATTATTCGTGCTGTGAGCGTCCCATCGGCTTTATGTGAAACGTTGTTTTTCATCAAAGTTTCGACATCCATTTTGTTTATATTGCTTCTGTTTGACATCAAAATCAGAAGACAATGTGCATTAAAATTTTAGTGCAATCAAAATGTTAAATAAGAAGATTCTAGTGTTACTGTCCGTCTGAGGTACTTAAATCTCATCAGCAACGGACTTACGGAACCTCTATCTATCTATGCACCAACCCGGTCTTGTAGAAGTAGAAAGTATTACCACATCTATAATATCTATATTAAATCAGCTGCCAAATAACATTGCTGTGTCCCCGTCCTTCAGTTTATTTAGGTAGATTCCTGATAAAATTACAGACAGACCTTTCCCCCCTTTTTCTATGTATAAAGACTCATCAGGTGGGAAAACCACCAGTGTTGTTTAAGAAAAAATTGAATAACAAAGAGGCAAAGCAAAATCGGTCTCATACACATCGTCACTGAATCATCACAAGGCATGGCTGTGCTAAAATTCACAACCCAGCCGTCAGATGATAGGACCAATACTGAATCAACAACGGTAGTCGCAATTCCGAATTTGAACACTGTTTTGAATGCAACTTAAATGACCTCGTAATTTAAAATCCAAAACCACTCACTTTTTGCTTTTACAAGTAAAAAAACATAGTCTAAATCAAATGATAAGCTCACAAAAAGAAAACTACAAACTATTTATATTGTCAATCGTAGTTGTTTGCATTTTATTATCATACCATACCATTCGTGTTTCTTCACAAGCCAACGCATTCTGAAAAGGTATTTTTGTATAGGAATTTAGGATAACGAACTGATATCCAATTAGGAATTTAAAAAAAATCTCATGACATTAAAATTCCCAATTTTCGTATTTTGATCTCGAGAAAGTAATATTGTTATGAACTTTTAAGTAATTATCACCCAAACTTAATTTAAGTACTAACGTCTTTGTTTTCAAGTGCTTTAGAATTGAATTCACTGCAGTGGAAATACTTGTAAGATTTCAAACATTCAAGTTCATATTAATAAAGTAATAATTAAATAATAAGGTTATCTTGTAAGATTTCTTCTGAATGAAAAAATGATATAGGTTATCTGTTTGATGTTTCTATTAAAATCAATGAAAAGGAAAAAGAAAGGAAGATGATATGTAACACATCTGAAACAATATCGTAAGTATTTTTTAATTCAGATCACAGTTACTAATACTTACTAATACAGACCTAATTATGAAGCAAAAATTCTTACTAAACATTTTCTACTCTAACCAAAATTGTAAAAAATAGGCATAGATGTCTACTTGTATATCTACGATTCATAACACTGCTTTGGTGATGGTAATTTGGTGTTGGAATGACTTAAGTATGTACTCGTACATAACACCCCTTTTATCAAATTCTAACATTTCTGCAATATGACATTAACCTAACTAAAAAGGCTAATATGAAATGATAAGCCAACTACTGAAAATAAACATTTGATACTAATTTCGACACGTCTTTTACCTTTCAGTCGCTTGGAAACAACGAAGTCGAAAAGGAAACTTTGGAGATTTCACCTTTCCTGGAAAACATAGAAACCTTTATTCTAGCCAGCAACGTAATTATAAAATCAGCTGAAGGAAAAGCCAACATTAAAAAATCCATCGTATTTGACACACAAGGTGTTAAAGTTGGTGTTGTAGGCTACTTAACACCTGAAAACAGTATATTGGACAGCTCCGGTCACATTGAATACATCGATGAAGTTTTAGCTATTACAGAAGAAGTAGAAAAACTGCAAGCTTCAAACGTCAACATCATAATCGCTTTAGGTCATTCAACTCTTAATAAAGAGCAGGAAATAGCGAAAGAAGTCGCTGGTATCGATATGGTTATCGCCGGTAATAGAAACACATTCAGCTGGAATGACGACACTGCATCAGATGTACATCAGCCTATAGTTGTGACTCAGCAGTCGGGAAAACAAGTGCCTATAATTCCATCAACGGCCTATAACAAATACCTTGGTAGTGTTAAAGCCAAGTTTAATAAAAATGGAGACATTTTGGAGTACAACGTCGATCCTGTTCTACTTGATTCGTCAGTCCCTGAAGATTTAACGACACTCGCGTTAGTTAAATCATATATCCCAGATGCTGTTGCAAGAAACGCTGAAGTCATTGGAAATACCTCAGTCGTGTTGGATTCCGAATCATGCTTTGAAGAAGAATGCAATTGGGGAAATTTTGTCACTGATGCCATTATGTATTGTTACGCCGCAAGGTATGAGGGTAGAGAATGGACGGATGCCTCTATAGCTATCATCGATTCCGGCAGTATCTCGGGTGATTCATTTGCACCATCCAATCGACCTGCCAATATAACTAGAGGGGACTTACTTTCTATTTTACGCATAGAAACTGATCTAGTGGCGGTGACTATCAACGGATTAATGCTCAAAAGAATTCTAGAAAACTCCGTCAGGCCCTACGAGATTGAAAGTTCTCGGGGCTCATTACTACAGTTTTCTGGTATACGTGCAGTATATGACTTGACACGAGAACCTGGATCTAGGTTAGTAAGCGCCGTCGCTCGTTGCTGGCACTGCTATGTACCCGGATTTTATGAAATCAATGATGGGGCGTACTACAAAGTATTGATGCCTGCTGCATTGATTCAGTACCGTACCGCATATTCTTTCTTGTCTAATGCCCCAAAAGTTGAACTTGAATATGATGCGATGACGTGCACGGAAGAATTCATCAAAATGAGAAGTCCATTATACCCAGAAGTGGCTGGACGCATCGTTTTTCGCAGCGACGGTAGTTCTGCCGGACCTTCCTCCGCATCTTCCGCCGTACCTTCCTCTCTACTCCTTGTTGCTCTAATGTCATTTGCTTTATCATAACTAATTAATTTTGAATTCGTCATTGCATGAACATAAATGGATACTTTCAGATATTCATGTTTATTCTTTAATAAATACATACATTTTTAAAACTTGTGTAAATATTCATTTCACCCCCAGAAAACGTAAAAGTAAGTCATAATATCAATGTGTGAAATTCAATAGAAGAATATCGTTTTTGCAAGGAGAAGATATCAAAATGCTGAGTCGTAAGTATTTTGAAAAAGCATGACTTTTATCTGGATGATACATCATTTTGCAGATTGAAAATGGCATGTCCCTCATGCATCATGTCAAATGAAAAATATTTATTCAGGAATGCACGATGTCTTAATAAATTAGCTATAATTTTATCTGGTTTAGCTTTACCTGTAACTAAACAAAGCCTATCCATGTATATCATTAGAATTATCAGAATTAACAGAAAAGTATTGCTAAACGTGTCTGTGAATGGCAATGTTAACAATACACGATTCGATATTTACACGACCCGTAATAATTAATAAGAAAAATACGTAACCCTAACAATAAATATATGACAAACTTAAACATACTTTGACTAGACTTACTACATTCATGTACCTACAGTCAAAAGCACATCAGTGGTAAAACAAACTACACTACTAACACGGAAATCACGCCTCCACTACGAGATAAATGCGCTGTCAATAGCTACTTGTGATATGGAATATGTGCGATGATTTTGGCGCTTTTTTGGACAAGCACGACCCGTTATCCAGACAGTGACCCATCGTTTCTGGAACAACCCCATAACTACACAAGCGAAGACTCACCGGAACAGGTTTTCCTTGCTGCGGTCAACCTATATCTATTTAAAGAGTTTCGAGTCAACAGTGGCAATACATTTGTAACCTCTACTACTACCGTATGTGCGATTGACTTTACCAACTATGCTACGCTATATCTGCTTTGTGTTTGGCACCACAACAAATGAAATTCGAGAAACACGATTGGTGCTCGAAAACAGTGAATTGTCTGAAGTATTTGCTATTTATTTTATTAATAAGAAGTTTGACCCCGTTTTCACTAAACTATAACTAAAAATGGTTTAACTTGCATACGTGTGTTGCGTTATTTGTATGTTTGCATGATTGTTACTCGTTAACTATGCACTGCATTTAATCATTCTTTGTTTCAGTCCCTGGGAAATCACGATTTCGATAACGGCGTATCAGGACTCACTCCATTTATTAGAAATCTTACATGCCCCGTTCTGGCCGCGAATCTTATTCTTGCAGAAGAGCCAGATTTGCAAGCGGAGTCCAATTTAATGAAGTCGGTGGTCTTTGACATCAATGACATACAAGTTGGTGTCATAGGATACCTCACACCTGACACAAAATTTGTAGCTATAGTAAACAATGTTGAATACATAGATGAGGTCACAGCTATACGACAAGAAGCAGCTATCCTGAAAAGTAAAGGAGTGCAAATACTTATTGCTCTAGGTCACTCAGGTTTTTTAAAGGATTTAGAAATTGCCAGAGAAGTAGAAGACATCGATCTAGTAATAGGAGCTCATACGAACACCTTTTTATGGAACGAGGGCAGACCAGATATTGAAGATCCTGAAGGACCTTATCCAACTATAGCTGAACAAAAATCTGGCAGATTGGTTCCAGTAGTGCAAGCCTACGCATACACAAAATACCTTGGAAAATTACACATTTTTTTCAATGCAGACGGTGAAATTATCAGCTCTAATGGTAATCCCATACTTCTGGATGTAACGATACCACAAGACAGCGAAGTTTTAAAACTTGTAAACTACTACCATGAAAAGGTCATTGAAATAACTGAAGAGGTTATAGGCAATACTTCAGTGTTTGTAGATGGTCATACTTGTCGAGTAAGGGAATGTAATATGGGAAATTTTATAACAGATGCGATGATATATAAGTATGCTTCTACTTATAGAGGTCACGGTTGGACAGACGCTCCAATTGCTATTATACACAGTGGTGGGATCAGATCCTCATTTAGACAACAAGGTCTGCCCAACAACATCACAAAAGGGGATCTTTTACGAGTAATGCCGTTTGACGGTGTCATAGTTAAAGTAGCAATAAATGGGCATAATATATTGAAAATGCTGGAATATTCTGTGCAAACGTTTAATCCATTGTATCCAACGGGTCAATTTTTACAAATGTCGGGAATTAGAGTAAAATACGACCTAAGTCAACCTCCTAATGAAAGGGTCACGCAGGTATCCCTGCGATGTGGAAGATGCCTGTATCCCGAATATTTTGCCCTAAATAAGACAAAAGAATACAACATACTGCTGCCTGTATTTCTGGCGAATGGAGGCGACGGTTTCTTCATGATGAATAACTTAACGATAACTCATATAAATATAGATGAAATTCAAAGCACAGAGGCTTACATTAAAAGTCACAGTCCTTTATATCCTGGCGTGGAAGGACGTATCATATTCCATGAAAACACACATAACTTGGTTGATTTGAATCTGAATTTGAATGTTGATTTTAAATAATGTAACTATGAGTTTCATATTTAAAAGGACGTAATTTGAAAATTGATCTAAGGTAAAACTTTTCTGGGCCATGCACAAATTCCTCTGGAGTTTTGGTACGTGAAATGATAATGAGAATAAGTGTGACTGCCTTTTGCAATGCATCAAACAAGTCGGTGGGTATGACCAAAATTGAATTTTATTACCACAAGACTGATCTCATATTTGTACAGGTTCAGTCACTCTATCACGAGACAAAGAATAGCCTTCTACATACATACATTCATGCAGCTTGCCACAGCAGAAACTGTTTCAGACCTAGATATGGGCAAAATGCCAGTACATCAACAGTTTAAGGAAGAAGAGAGAGATTACAAAAACTATTTTCAACCAATAAATTTGGGATACTCCGGAAGATACGTATATCCATGAACACAATTAAGTTATAATATAATTTTGTAATAATAAAATGTCTATTTAGCATGGGAACTTTTACCTTCTATTTCTTTCTTAATTTGACCTGTACAGTACCTTTTAATGCGCAAAATAAACACGTCAGTAAGACTTTTCTATCTCATGTATGTATTTATTTAATACCGATAGTACAATATAATATTCGGATTGAAATAATATTTAATTTATTAATTGCAATCACTGTTTATGTACCGAGGCAGTTCAGTTCAGTGACAGATATATATAAAAATATATACTGTACACCTTATTTGGCTCTGTCACAACCAATTTCTTCTTTTATATTAATAATTTAGTTAGTAGTACAAACGATTAGTAAACGATTTAAATGGACTATTTTGTAAGTATCTATTATTATAGTAGGCATGATAAATTAATTAGAATAAAACCGCTATCAAAAATACTGCAAGTAATATCTATCTATATACTGAAACTATTCTTACAATAACTTTATGGGCATTCAGTCTGAACGGCCCAAAACGAATGTACCGCGAGCCGTTCGACATGTGTAGGTGTAATATTTGATGCTTATTCATCTTTATACTAACAAACATGTATAGTTTGTCGCACTAACCTAATTTTAATCTCATTGTTGCCTGTATTATTCAATATTATATTAAAATATGCATGTACCTGTACTTTTGCATGAAGCTTGTAATATTTTTTTGCATGCTACATTATTTTGTTCTTTGTTTCAGTCCCTGGGCAACCACGAATTTGATAACGGAATATCTGGCCTAACACCCTTCATTGAGAACCTCACATGCCCAACTCTTGCTGCCAATCTTATTCTCACTAAAGTACCAGAATTACAAGCCGAAAAGAACTTGATGGACTCTGTTGTATTCGATATAAATGGTACTAAGATTGGTGTCATCGGCTACTTAACTCCCGACACTAAAGTCTTAGCAATAAGAAATGACGTAGAATACATTGAAGAAGTAATAGCAATCCAAAAAGAAGCTACCAGACTTAAGAGTATTGGAGTGAATATTCTGATTGCTCTTGGACATTCTGGTTTTACCAAAGATTTAGAAATAGCCGAAAAAGTAGAAGATATCGATTTAGTCATAGGTGGACATACTAATACATTTTTATGGAACGGGACCAGTCCTGACGTCGAGAAACCAGAAGGACCATATCCAACTTTAGTAAAACAAAAATCGGGTAGATTGGTGCCCGCGGTACAAGCCTACGCATATACTAAATATCTAGGTAAATTACACATCGTATTTGACTCAGATGGCGAAATCATCAGTTCTGACGGAAATCCCGTACTGTTGGATAACTCGATACCACAAGAGCCTGAAGTACTAGCAATTGTCAATCGCTATCGTGAAAGTATGCTGCAAATAACTGAGCAGGTCGTTGGTACCACTTCAGTAATATTGAACGGGCAGACATGTCGCTTGAGAGAATGTAATATGGGGAACCTTATAGCTGATGCTATGGTACATAAATACGCTTCAGGATACATAGGAGTTGGTTGGAGTGACGCTCCTGTTGCAATAATACAAGGTGGTGGAGTAAGAGCTTCTATTGCTCATATGGATGCACCAGCAAACATAACAAAAGGGGACTTGTTACGGGTTATGCCTTTTGATGGTAATATAGTAAAAGTAACAATAAATGGCAGTGGTGTGTGGAAGATGCTGGAACACTCTGTATGGAGATACAACCCGACACGTGCTCCTGGACAGTTTCTACAAATGTCCGGAATGAAGGTTGAATATGATTTTCGTCAGCCATCAGGGAAAAGGGTTACAAAAGTTTACATGCGATGCGGACAATGCCTGAACCCTGAATATTCCATTCTAAACAAGACAGGAACATACAACATATTGATGCCAGCATTTTTGTCCACGGGAGGTGATGGGTACTCAGTCTTCGATGATCTACCTTCAGCTCCTTTAAGCTACGATGAGCTAAGTTCTACAACCGAATATATTGAGAAGTACAGCCCTGTGTATCCTGCTGTTGAAGGACGAATCATCATTAATAACCTTGAGAAATTGCGTAACTCGGCAGTATATTTGAAATTATCCATAGTACCAGTGTTTGTTTTCGTTTGTTCTTGGTTTCTATAACATATTCTTTAATTATTTGTAGCGTTAACGTACCACACACGTTTTGAAATTACGATTTCAGTTAGTAGAATAGAAAACTTTGAATGAGTATAAAATGTACGTATATGGTAAGTATGGTCGCAACTACCAAACTGCTGTGCTTACTTATGGCTACTGTAAGTAATAGTACCTAGTATAGTAGTAATTGCACAGATAATCTTACACAGTAATAGCCATTACCTACCTATTTCAATAACGCTTATTTCGTTGCATTTTCCAGATCAGTATTATTAATTTTAATGTTACCTACGAGCTGTTAATTGCATTTGCCAGATCAGTATTATTATTCATAATTATTCGTATTATTTTTATGATTTTTAGAAACTTTGCTTTAGAATCATGCTTAAGTAGTACCTACTTCTATATTATACGTACGTAATATATTATATCTAGTTGTCACCAAATATATGTTTATGATTGTGTTTTTAATAGTTTGTTATGCTTTTACTTTCAATAATATATACCTAACACAAGTGTTTCGATCATGATGTTTGTATTCATTTTCGCTCGACGTGGAACCCCATAACAGTGACAGATTTTAAGTAAAGTAAGTAAAATACTTACATGACTAAACAAACCTACACATTTCTAAAGACACATTAGATACTTGTCATAATTTTGCTACTTGGGTAGCAAAGACAAAACGAGATTCATCACAGAGCATCCCGTTAAAAACTATACAGCTTCCAGCGAGCTATTTATAAATTCGCCCGTCGGCGGACGCGTAACAAAAATCGTTAACAGACAGTACATGGACCGCACATAACGTTCTATGTACTACCTACAGTAATACACCGCACTGACCAATCAATAAAACTGCAATTTAGCTCCGACACAAAATATGTCCGAACAAAGTAATCACGATGATTGAATGATGTTGCACCGCATACATACACGCCAGTGTATGGAACAGGCTAACCAACCCGTGTTTCAAACTTTCAATGGATTCACAACCGGTGAATTTTCTCTTTGGAGCTCGAATTTTGAAGCACCTACCTATATTACGTACTACCTACGTATTCAAACAAAGAGTGACCGGAAAAACAGACGGGAGTTTATTACGCAGGCGTAAACCGACCCCGATAACTAGCGAACTATTTATTTGGGAACCTACGCATTATTTTCATGTTGTTTTCAATTTAAAAGTGCATAGTTTAACTAAATTGGATTCTTACTACATTACGCGTTTTTGTTTCAGTCTCTCGGAAATCACGAGTTCGACCAAGGAGTCAGCGGGCTCACACCGTTCATAGAAAATCTGACTTGTCCAGTATTGGCTGCTAATCTCGTTTTAACAAAAGTCCCAGAACTTGCCAAGGAAACGAACCTCAAAAAGTCTATAGTGCTTGATGTTGCCGGTCACAAAGTAGCTATAGTTGGCTACTTAACTCCCCAAACCAAAGTATTGGCTATACCAAATGATGTCGAGTATACCGATGAAATTGTTGCACTCAACGAGGAAGTGAAGGGTCTGCAGTCCAAAGGAATTAACATTATTATCGCTGTCGGACATTCTGGTTTTGACAGAGACCTAGAGATAGCAAAGGGAGTAGAAGGTCTTGATTTAGTTATTGGTGGACACTCAAATACTTTCCTCTGGAATGGCACAAGCCCTGATTCAGAACAACCATTAGGCTCCTATCCTACTTACGTGAAACAACCTTCTGGAAGAAGCGTACCTGTTGTTCAAGCGTATGCTTATACAAAATACTTAGGAAAACTTCATTTAGTTTTCGATTCTGCAGGTGAACAAATCAGTGCAGACGGGGTTCCTATTCTTTTAGATCAGAAGGTACCGCAAGACCCAGAGGTCCTTCAGATCTTAAACAGGTTCAGAGACAAAGTCCTCAATATTACAGAGAAAGTAATTGGAACCACTGGTATAGCATTAGATGTTAGAAATTGTGACCAAGGGGAGTGCAACATTGGTAACTTGATCACCGATGCGATGGTATACAAGTACGCATCGGAATACACTGGCGAGCATTGGACAGATGCCCCGATTGCCATTATCCAAGTAGGCGGTATAAGGTCATCCATAGTGCGTGCAATGCCAACAAATATTACTCACGGTGATTTACTCGAAGTATTGCCTTTTGATGGCATCATGGTGGCGGTAACAGTCAACGGTAGCGTCCTTTTACGAACGATTGAACAAGGAGTATTTTATTGTCAGAATGATAAGGAATACGGAGAGTATCTTCAGTATTCGGGAATTAAAGTTGTATACGATCTTAATAGACCACCTGGATCTAGAATTGTCAGTGCCGAAGCCAGATGTTGGGCTTGCGACGTCCCCAAGTATTCAAAAATATCAGCTAAAGATATTTACAAAGTTTTGTTGCCTCGTTTTCTTGCTACAGGTGGGGATGGATACAACATGTTCGTCGGCCTACCCACACAGAACTTAAATTACAATGAGTTAGATGCCACTGAATATTACATATCTCATCATAGTCCAATTTACCCTGAAGTCGAAGGGCGGATTACTTTTGTCAATCAAAATGAAAGTAATAGTTCGCCGTCTATTGTTAAAGTTTCACAAGTTTTTAAAGTTACAGTTGTATCAATTCTGGTAGGTTTTGTTGCTATATTTGTATCTTAAGTTTTATTTTGTAGAACAAATTGAGTAGCGGTAATTAATTATTTAAATTCGTATTATTAACGACTGAAATGTTTTAAATGTTGTGTTACTGAATAAATACATAAATAAGTATTATTTTATCTACTAAATGACTGACTACGATGTGTCCTAAACTTGTTTTTTTTTTGGGAAATAAATAATATTTTTAGTATTCCGGTTGGTTTTATTTTCTTCAAATAGCCTCCGACCTCTACAATAATCGCATTAAATTCTGATTTTGTGGACTCACTTAATAAAATTAGGTAACTATTAGGAAACATTTAAATCATACTCAAAGATAAATACTTACGAGTACTTTCGAGTTTCACAAAAAATCATCATCTTTTTGCGTGTGACTGTACAAACCGTTACCAACTCCAATAACGTCTATTCAGGGTTCAGGGCCTCAAGTCTGCTATTACAATAGTGTCAGAATAGTCGATCATTGATTTTATAATGGTCAAGTTCTCTCAAGTTTTGATAAGTTGGGTAATCTACTACTTAATAGGTATCATGGCATCATTATGACTTTCCAATGGTCAACCACTGACACTCAATTGAAAGGAATTTCATAGAATGGTATGTATTTGACAAAATGTGTAAAAATACATTATAAACTAGCGGACGTCACGCAGTTTCACCCGCGTAGTTCGTTCTCGTGGGAGTACGGGTAATGTAGCCTTCCAATGGTGAAATATTTTCGAAATCAACACAGTAGTTTTTGAGTTTATTCATTACAAACATACACACAAAAGTACAATTTTTTCCTCTTTATAAATTTGTTATTGTTAGTGTAGATGAAATCTGGCATGAGTAATTGTTCGCATTTAGTAGTAGATTTCGAAATCAATTGTACTAAGGATTTTATTACAATGGCAATACGACAATGTCATTAAAACACAATTTTATTACGAGACCATTGACCGACCAATGATCGACTATTGTGAATTTAGCAGATTACGAACTTTAAGCAAAATGACAATGGGATGTGAATGAAATCCTGTTAGAGTGAGATATTGATTAAAATAGCAGAATTAGGCCACCATTTAACCCAAGCATTTAACCAATACGATCATGTATACGTTTGCATTATCCTAGCTACCCACCCTGGCTTCGCACAGGTGCAACGTATAGATATAAACCTTACTTGAAATTAAAATAAAAAGATCGAATCGTACAAACAGCGAGAACAGAATCTTTATTTTTTATCAAGTAACAGACACATAGGTACCATGAACGTGTTTACTAGCACTTCGCCCGCGACTTCGTCTGCGAAGACCAATATAATTTATTATTTACTCCCTTATTTTACTCGGCAAAGTTGTAGCTTTCTAATGGAGAAAGAATTTTTAAAATCGGTTGAGTACTTCTTGAGTTAAATCGTAACAAACAAACAAACAAAAAAACATTTCTTTCCTCTTTATGACTCGTTTTGTAAGGCATTTTGTTAGTCCAAACTAAATATTAGTTTAGACTTACAAAATGCATAACAATACGAATATTTTATTTCAGTCTCTCGGCAACCTCGAATTCGGTGAAGCTGTGGATGCAGTGGCGTAGTGTAGTGGGGAGGGGGGGGCGGCCCGCCCCGCGCGGCACTTTTTAGGGGGCGGCAAAATTTCACAATAAATAATAAAAAAATAAAAATATTTGAACCGTTTCATATTTTTATCGCAACTACAAATTTGGACCGATTGAAAAGTGCACGGAATTATTCATTTACTTATTCTGTGACAATTTCGGGGAATCCCCTTCCTTTGAATGGTACGACTGTTGGCAACACCGTCTAAATTGACTCGCGGGGATTCCCTGTAGTGATTCCATTGCGGTGTGTGGGAGCCTTAGGAAAAAAGGTTACAAAATACGAACTCATGAATCAATCACAGAATACAGAATAATTATATTATATTATTATATAAATATTTGTCATCGTCGTTTTTTGGATAACATTTGTGCTCTAAAGAAAATTACGTTACAAGTAATATTTTTTATGTTTCTTTCTGGTCGTGAGCATTGCTTAATTAAAATGGATAAATCCAACAAATTATTTGCCAAATAGTAAATATTCCTAGCGATGGCGCATGCTTATTTCGCTTCTGAAATTCGAAGCAGCATTGTGCGCCATGTGTCTAACAACTGGGAAACATTCCAACTTTTCACCCAGGATTGGTCAGGAGGTTTTATGGTTCAAAGCGTAAATACGTCGCTGAAATATCTTGTAATGGCACCTACTAATGGCAACCTGTGAACTCATGGCATCTGGAGAATTATTCCCATTTGAGTTCCAGGTGTTTCAAGATGGTACTTTTATAGCTGGTTTTGGGGAAGCATAACAGGGAGTAAAAATAATTCGATTCACAGGAATCTTCAATGAAGGTCATTTTGATAGTTTAATTCCTTTAATGCCGGCAAAATTGAACCGACTTTCACTGAATCAGTGGAATGTGTGTAGTTGACTTCACAATCCCAGCCCCAATTCACTGCCATTTTAAAATTGTTATTAGAGAATATCTGACATCAAAAATAAAATACTTATCCTACTCCCAAAAACAATGAATACGAAGATGAAATTCCAGCCTTAGAAGTAAAAAAACTAAAAGGACAAAATGTTAACATTTTGATTTCATGAGGTCATTCCGGGTATGTGACAGAATTAGAAATTGCCAAACAAGTCGAATAAATTGACTTGGTAATCGGAGGCCATCCAAATACATCTCTTTTGAACGGTTATACTACTCTTCCTGAAGTCCCTGAGGGACCGTACCCTACAGAAGTGCAACAAGCAGACGGTAGAATAGTAAGAGTCGTACAAGCTTACGCTTATACACTAAATATCTGCGGAAATTATTTTCAGTTTTCGATTCAGCAAGTGAAATTATAAAATGAAACGACTCTTAGGTATTTTGTTGAACCAAAAAATATCAAGAGATCCAAAACTGGTAGAAATGGTCAGTAAATCGCCAAAGAGTTGATCACAATCACATCACAAGCGAAGTTGTTAGAAGTTCATTATTTCAGCTCAGTGGCGTAGCGTAGGGGGGCGGGGGGCGGGGGAGGGGGATTAAATTAAAGGTAAATTCGCGATAAATACCCGTCTTCATGTTTTATAATTACGAGAATGCAGTTAAGGTGATTTAATCACCGACGCTATGTTAAATTATACCTAGGGCATGCAATTATCCGCTCATTTTAGTATTCGGATAATTCGGATACTTGGATACTATATCCAGATAAATGCGTATAATTTGAAAAGGAGTGATAAAAATAAAATTTAACCACAATATCGTCAATTATCGATATTCAGTATAATCAGCATAACGAACCACGGCAACAATCTTATCTTCTTAATATATACTAGCTTCTGCCAGCGGCTTCGCCCGCGTGAAGTTTCAAAATTGGGGTTGAGTGAGAATATTATAAACGTAAGAGTAAACAAATATAATAATAACAAATCTCCGAACTGCTAAGCTATCGGGAGTTACACGTGTTATTGTGAGTCAACTATAAAAGATAGACATATGCTGTCTTGGGATATTTTTTATATAATTTTATGTGGAACATTTCCGTTATACATGATTTCTATGTAGCTTTAACCATTAAGGCTGCACACGCGACGGAAGCTAAAAAAACCAAGTAACTTCTCCCGTTTTCCCAACATTTCCTTTCACTGCTCTGCTCCTATTAATGGTAGCGTGATGAAAAGTATACTATTACCTGCTCAGGAGTATGTAGAATAATTGTACCAAGTTTCGCTAAAATCCGTCGAGTAGTTTTTTTTTCTATAAATAACATACAGACAGACAGACAGACAGACAGACAAAAATTTTACTGATTGCATTTTTGGCATCAGTATCGATCACTAATCACCCCCCGATAGTTATTTTGTAAATATATTTCATGTACAGAATTGACCTCTCTACAGATTTATTATAAGTATAGAAGATAGAAGAAGAAGATAAACGTAAGAGTAAACAAATATAATAATAACAAATCTCCGAACTGCTAAGCTATCGGGAGTTACACGTGTTATTGTGAGTCAACTATAAAAGATAGACATATGCTGTCTTGGGATATTTTTTATATAATTTTATGTGGAACATTTCCGTTATACATGATTTCTATGTAGCTTTAACCATTAAGGCTGCACACGCGACGGAAGCTAAAAAAACCAAGTAACTTCTCCCGTTTTCCCAACATTTCCTTTCACTGCTCTGCTCCTATTAATGGTAGCGTGATGAAAAGTATACTATTACCTGCTCAGGAGTATGTAGAATAATTGTACCAAGTTTCGCTAAAATCCGTCGAGTAGTTTTTTTTTCTATAAATAACATACAGACAGACAGACAGACAGACAGACAAAAATTTTACTGATTGCATTTTTGGCATCAGTATCGATCACTAATCACCCCCCGATAGTTATTTTGTAAATATATTTCATGTACAGAATTGACCTCTCTACAGATTTATTATAAGTATAGATAGATAGATAAATCTCGTGTCACAATGTTTGTCCTCAATGGACTCCTAAACCACTTAACCGATTATAATAAAATTCGCACACCATGTGCAGTTCGATCCAACTTGAGAGATAGGATAGTTTAAATCTCAAATTATGAGACGCAGACGAAGTTGCGCGAGTCAGCTAGTAAAATAGTAAAAACCTAAGTTGGTGACGAAATAAGTCATAAAATAGCACACTTAAGTAAAGTCTTGTAAAATGCCTCAAATCTTGAATATTGTAGGGGACTGGTGCAAGGAATATAAACTGGCAGTGAACCCTACCAAAAGCGAACTCGTACTTTTCACACAGAAAATAAAGTTTGCAACCCTACAATTCCCAAGTTTCTTTGGGACCACCCTAAACCTATCGACTAAAACCTAATACATGGGCATGTATTTGGACAAACAGCTGAACTGGGCAGCACACACCGATTACATCACTACAAAAGCAAGCATAGCACTATGGCAATGCAAAAGACTGCTCGGAAGCTCCAAAATCACCTATTGGCTTTACATACACTACAGTCATCCGACCAATCATCACATACGGCTCTTTAGTTTGATGGCCTGAAACAAATCTGATGTAGCTTGTCGAGATCCTTTTGGGCTGTGCTCAGTTCATAAAGGTCAAGGAATGTCTTTGACCTTGAGAAAGTACCCTAACGCGCCACGTGAGCAAGTGCGAATTGTCGGTTTAATTTTCTAGTAGTTTGTGTACCTAATAAATAAGGAACTGAATATCGAATTGGCCTCTGCAAGTGCGAAACTTCGGCAAAAAATCGTTTCTCCGCTTACGCTTCAAATAAAAATACTTAAATAATTATGTTACAATTTAATATTTTTTAGATAGGTACAATAAAATAAAATAAAATCAATACTCAATCAATTAAATTAAATTAAATCTTAGATCAACTTAGCTGCTAAACAAAATTAAATATTTTACACATTTATACTGTTTTTTTTAGTCCCCGTCTATCACATGCTTGAAATTTGTAAGCATCTACATAATAGGTATATGTCCATCTTCTAATATTTTGTCTTACCACTTTCCACCCTACCCAGATGTCCTTATTAAATCAGCACACGACGATACAGTCACTCGTAAAAAGATGACAACTACGATAACAATTTTCAAATTAACCATTCAAGACAATACAAAGAATGAAAAGTACAGTACAGTATACCTATTGTACTAACAATTTAACACAACACTAACTTTTCCTTTCAGTCTCTCGGCAACCACGAGTTCGACGAAGCTGTGGATGGACTAGTACCGTTTATTAGAAACTTGAGCGCGCCAATTGTAGCAGCTAACCTCATCTTAGATAAAGTCCCTGAACTAAAGAACGAAAAGAACTTATATAAATCCATTGTCATAGCCAAAGACCATGTCAAAATTGGTATAATAGGATATCTTACACCTAGCACAAAAGATCTCGCCCCCAGAAACGAAGTTCAATACGAAGATGAAATTCCAGCCATTAGAAGAGAAGTAAAAAAATTAAAAGACCAAAATGTTAACATTTTAATAGCTTTAGGACATTCCGGATTTATGACAGACTTGGAGATTGCGAGACAAGTCGAGGATATCGACTTGGTTATCGGAGGCCATTCCAATACATTCCGTTGGAATACTGATAGTACTCCAGAGAAACCTGAAGTCCCTGAGGGGCCATACCCTACAGAAGTGCAACAAGCAGACGGTAGAATAGTAAGAGTCGTACAAGCTTATGCTTACACTAAATATATAGGAAAATTAAATTTACTTTTCGACTCAGCAGGTGAAATTACAAAATGCGAAGGCACTCCCTTATTGTTAAATCAAGAAATACCAAGAGATCCAGAACTTTTAGAAACAGTCAATAAATATCGCAAAGAGATGGACCGTATCAACAACGAAGCTGTAGGAACGTCGCTAGTTTATCTGAATGAAACTGGCTGTCGACTAAGAGAATGTAATTTAGGTGACTTGATTGCTGATGCCATGTTGAACTATACCAGGGAAGAATTTCACGAACAGTATCCCGATGTGAATATAGCAATAGTACAAGGAGGGCGGATTCGTACATCCATTTACCACGATGATGGAACACCCTTCACTCTAACTAGAGGCGACTGGATCAGTGTGTTACCCTTTTCGGATTCGCTAGCAATAGTAACAATGAACGGAAAAATACTGAAGCAGAGTCTAGAACATTCCGTGTCCACATGGCGTACTATAGATAGTACGGGACAATTCCAACAGTTCTCCGGAATGGAAGTCACCTACGACTTAGCGAAACCAGTAGGTTCTCGAGTTGTTGAAGCAAAAGCCGTATGCTCAAACTGCGGATTTAATAAATTGCAAAATATACTAGATGATTATGAATACAAAATGATGATGCCAACATTCCTAGCTGACGGTGGAGATGGATATAGCATGTTTATTGAACTTCCCAGGGTAACAATGTCGTACAATGAAATAGACAGTATTTTACACTATTTGAAGAAGTACAGTCCTGTGGATAAGCAAGTTGACGGTCGAATTAAACTGCTCAATGAGGATAAAGTTCCAGAGTATACTTCTGTCATTAAAAGTGAAGGTCGGAGGAACCAGCCAAATGCAGCAGCAACTAAGTATAGTCCAAACTGGCATTACGTGTTTACTATCTTATTTTTATGCAAATACTCAGTCTAATGGATGTAAGCATAAGTAGTTGGAATATTATTCATTTATGTATTAAGTATAAGACATTACATATAGTAGAATTTTAAGGGTGACAAACCAATGTTGAAAATAGATGATAGTGTACTTAGTCATAGTTTATTTTTCCACTGTTAAAATCTAAGCGTAGCGAAAAATAGACAGCTTCAAATGGGAGTCGAGAAAAGTAAAATTTACACTTTAGGGAAGTTATACAAAAGCGAATTGCCGCGTGCCCGCGCCGCTTTGTATATTTCGTTCCAGAGCGCCATACATTTTATCTACCAGCGACCCGGGCACGCGCCCTGTCCGCTTTGTATAACTTCTACCTTAGGCCAGAGTCACACCGGAATGGCAGCGGCCGGCAGCGAGTCGGCGAGCACTTTCAGTGTGAAATAGTTTTAAAACCATATACCTAAAAGACCACAGTATCACTTGAAAAGCTTGAAAAGGTAGAGAGGCCGCCCGCGGATATAGAAACTAAACTGGTCAAGAGCTTAAGCGCCTGGGGTTTCGAGGTCGCCAGCGGCCACTGAGGTTGCCAATTAAGGCTGCCATTCTGGTGTGACTCGGCCCTTGTACAACATTTTTCTTGTACTTACGACCACCACATGTTACGAAATCAAGAAATCAACTCCCAACTTGCTTGAGATCTGCTTCCTCAGTGCGTAGTGTTAGAATGTGTTTTCTAAGTTTAGTTAGGTATTATTAAATACAAATAGTATGTGATATTATCATTTCAAATTAGGTTTATTGGAAAATTACAATACGATTTTATTGGGTTGAACCTTATCTGGCAGTATGAAATCGCGCTTTTCCATGCCCGTATCATTTGCTAGATCGAGAAATAGAGTGGGAATGCTAGATTATCGCACACGGCAACATCGACGATGCAATCGGCCCACACTCCAATACCTAGTCTGGTAAATCACGGTTCTGAGCGACAGAAAAGGATAGTAGCATGGAAAATGGATTCTGTGGTGCCAGATGGGGAAACCTAAGGTATGATTCCGCATGCGGCTGCAACCAAAATTTAAACATCTCGTATTACCGTGTTTTGAAAAGAGTTACCATGGTGTTTCTTGCCGGTTCTTATCCATGGAATCGACCAACGCGAACCGTGCACCTTTTTCGAAGTTTTATAAGTGCCTATCTAGGCCTATGTCAATTTTTTTTTTGGCCAACTGATATGGCCCCTGCAGAAAGTTGTTCAGTTTGTCGGTTGGTCTAGTAATCGCAAGCGCAACTCAATTCAATTCCCGTGTCGAGGAAATGTTGTTGGGTTTTTTTTGCGATTTCTCAGTAGCTGGCTGCTAGCCTAGATTGATGGCAATAGACTCGTCCCCTAATGCATGGGACTTAAATATAACTGGCGAAATGTGGGTGTACCTACGTACTTGTTAGGCGCGGGACAAATACAAGAGGCGTCGGGAAGGGGCGCGGTGCGGGCGAGGTGATGGCGTGCTAGAACGGTGTCGGAAAGACGAGACGCGGGCGCATCTTTAAAGTCTATAATGGTGTCGATTCTGTTGTTCACAAACTAAACTTAATTTAGGCTATTACTATCTTTTTCTCACTAATAAAACGAGAAAGAGATGGACGTAATTTAGAGCTGTCAAATTTAATTCGAACTAATATTTCCATACAAATGAAGGGTGCACGTAAAAACATGTCGACTAAAAACACGGTGAAGCGCAAGGCATAAACTAGTTTGACATTTCTAACTTAGTGCATAGCTATAGCCGTCCTTTTCTCGCACTGCCTTTTAGTAAAAAGTCAAAATTAAGTTTAGTTTGTGCACAACAGAATCGACACCATTATCACGCATTTTTGCCGTCTTGTTGTCTCCCTGTGCATGCCACTGTTAACTGCGGGTGCGCCGACGGCGACGAAGCGCCGCCCGAGTCACGCCAGCGAAATGCCTTCTCAGTATGTCTCGCGCCACATCTCTTCTATAAATTTTGTATGAAATATCAAAGAAGTGACGCCACAACCACGCTGCGACCGCGCCACACCACCGCCTGACCACTCTTGTATTTGTCCCGCGCCTTAGGTGCTATCTTCGCCTAACCCTAACAAGGCCGATAACAAGGCGTGATGTTATGTTATGTTATGTAACGATTAAACGCCGCGGTTGTAGTTGTGGCCGCATTCAGAATTATTGTACTTTTTATTGTCTAGTATTATTTGCAAAATGTTATTTAATTAGGTTTTTTTTTAAATTGTACAACGTGTTATTTATCCTAATTGCATGACAACTTACATCCATTTTAATTACTACCTCTTTAAGTACAATCTACGTACAACCGTATAGGTTACGTAAATCCTAAATAATCCTAATTGCATGACAACTTACATCCATTTTAATTACTACCTCTTTAAGTACAATCTACGTACAACCGTATAGGTTACGTAAATACATAATTATATATGTTGGGTACATTTATATATTGCGTACTTTTTATTTATAACTGTGTTGTTTAGTGAATAAATCGCATTTTAGAAAGAAAACATGTATTCAGTTAAAAACTGAAACTCTTAATTTAATTTTACTCTCACTCCACGTTCGCCGCGCGAATTTACGGGATGTTTTTTAGTTCAATTGAAAATACATTTTTTTTTTCACAAACTTTATTCAGAAAAAAAAGTAGAACACTAAAAGTTTGTACATTTAGTACATAAGACAATACAAGATTCATAGATTATTGTAATACTAGGGCTCGAATTCTTGTCGCTCTGACGGTCAGTCGCGTACGGTCGGTTGTGACGTCAGCGAGAACAAACTACGTACTTGTTCACGTATTAACGCGCGGGCGCGGAGACGTGACGAGTACGTGTTCACATTGGCCGCCAGGCGTTTGCGCGAGTCAGTTTCTAGCGACAAGTTCATACTGGTTGAACTTACCTGACGTCGCGAGTGAATCGCGCGCTCCGCCGCTAGTTCGACGTGAACACACACAAACATCTCACGCGTTTGATATTGCCGCGAGCCCGCCGCGTGCGCCAGTCGCTAGCTTGCCCGCTACTTAGACCGCACGTGCGTTGTGTACGTGAACACTTGGATATTTCGCCATAATTATGTTGGATATTTCGTGACCGCAGCCGCCACCGCGCCCGCGAGTCAACAATGAGTACTACGGTTATCGGTCACCGCTGACGTCACCGTCGCAGTATGGTGTTATATAGAACACAATTTATACTCGTACGCGACCCACCGTCAGAGCGACAAGAAATCAGGCCAGAAAGTTGCCGATGTCCGCTGTTTTAATAATCACAAAATCTTTTTAGTACCTAAATAACAGAGTACAGTTGTTTTAATACTGTAAAAAGCCATAAATTTATAGAATCTCGTTTTTCATAACATTTTTGTTTCAACTAAGAAAAGGCGGAGTTGATTTTTTCGTCAAAAGTTTTATTGATTTATTCTTGAAAAGTAACGGATACGCGAAGACTCTCTGTATTTATAGTACTTAGTTCATAACACACAAAAGGTGCGTTTCCGAGACGGGCTGCAGACCGCACACTACAACCGCAAACTGCAGGCGACAACACTTGTCTCTATGAATCTCTATAAAATTGATTCCGACCGCGGTGACTGCGACCTGCGGCCACAGCGACATAAGAGTTTCATGGAAACAAGTCGTGTCGCTTGCAGTTTGCGGTCTGCAGCACGTCTCGGAAAGGCACCTAAACGCTCGCACTACTGAGCACAAAAAAAAACGTAATACTATCAAAGGTAATTTTAATAATCATGACATTATAAATAGTAATAAATTACATTATTTGACTACTTCTTTATCCAGAGAATGCGTTTCCAAAAGCAATAGGAATCACACTTTTTAACGGTTCAACTAAGTTGACATATTCATTTACCACAAATTATTATTTATGATGTTTTTATTTTGTTTAATCACAACACAATGAAGGAGAAATAAAAAACTTCTTTGAAGTAGTCAAATATTGAAGTAGAAAATAATAAGAACAGCCAATGTAGTATGACTGTCCCATTCCAAATACTCTTAAAATCTAAGTACAACTTCAAAAATACTTATGTGTTACTTAAATATATCATCAAACATACAGATCTGAAAAGACTATGTCATTTCGTAGACATCAATGTTAAATTGTGATTAGTATAAATACTACTGTTTATGTTATTTGAGATTAAAAGATGCAACTTTTTGTTTGTGTTTCTTTCCCAAATTCCTTTTAGTGATAACAGAGAACTCAAATTTACTCACACTTTAAATACTCTTACATTACTATCCCTCTATTCTTTTTCCAGTCTTTATCGTTCATTCATACATTCTTCAATTCCCTTTTAGGGTACGCAAAAAGCTTCGAAAACTTAACAATCACTATGTCAAAACCTTATAATTCTCAAATAGGCTCATTTCATTCGATCAGACCATATTTTAGACCCAGAACATGGACCAGAGAGTGAAGACTCGACAGATACGTAGACGAACATTTGGGGGCACGTTTGTAGCCAAGTTTGTGGGGTTTTCTGGAGACAACTGACATTTATAACTGGCAAAGAACACCAACTCGTACTTCAAATTAGTCTGAACCGCATCAGCGGTAAAGTGAAATTCAATTTCATCAGGAAATTCTCCTTTCGAGCTATGCTGAGCCCCTAGAACGCAAGATCTAACCAGGTTTAATTTTTCTTTAGAAAAACAACCTCTTTTCCGATTATCAAGATTCATACCAAGTCTGAATCAAAAGGTCTTATGAAAAACCATAAACTAAAAAGCAAACTCTTGAGTACGTTATTTATAACACGAAATCCCTTTCAGAGACAACCTCTTCATTCCAAAATCATAACTTAAACCCTGTTAGTAGATAGACGCAAATAACACACACGTTCTTAATACTAAATTATGTCTTACACACTAAAAAAACACTGGATATTAAAAATTTAACCATTATAGCTTCAATGTCAGTGTTGGTATGCAATAAGGCCGACTAAATATTCCACTAACAATAAAAGTCGACTGGTTGATGGAGAGACACCACAGCGTAAGTTATTTTCATGTTGCAAAGTTGCTGATCACGAATCAATTCTCGAGGGCGTATAGACAATTGGTCACTAGATGCTGGAGCGGCCGATGGCGACTGCGTCAAATATGAGACATTACAGTCATGTCTGTAGGGCAGACGGAGCTGGTAATTTAGGTGAAGTATTATATTATCTGTGGTTAGGTTAAGAGACAGGCCTTTGCGCAGCAGTGACGCATAATGTCGGCGAAAAAATGTATAAGCAGCAAACTATACTCGGATTTCCTTTTAACAAAGGTTCGACGCGGGAAACCAGATATTGTGTTGCAACTTGGGCAAGACTTATGCCCAGCAGTGGGCTTTTTCTTTATCGTGCAGTTCGTGCCCGACAGTAACCTGGTGTGTCAGTTTTTATGTCGCGCAGTATGTGGGCCTCTGTCTTGGATTGTGCACTGGACTGAATTGATTGCGTATACTGCAACAATACATAGAACTGCGGGCTTAAATGGCCGCTTTGGCAAGACATAACATTAATAACAATACTTACAAATTTGAAATTCTAAAAATGGACTTTCTAGTCATTACCATAAAGTCCATTTTAAGAATTTTTGAATTTTTAACATGACTCATATTATGTTCTGCTTAAGCGGCCATTTTAGACCCCATGAACGTGTTCAAGATAAAACAAGGCATTCGGGGCAGTCTTTGGGGATTGCTGAAGTGCCGATAGAAGTGAAAAGTAAGTTATCTAAATCTGCTACGGCGTAGCGGATCGGCTAAGAGGGCTACGAAGCGTGAGGTGACGGACACGCCAACCCAAAAATTGCTAAAAGCGCCTAAAGAAATTTTCAATTGTAAAACAAAATGGTAAGTTTCCGTTCTCCAGTATTCTATCAAATACGGTCTTACAACAATAACTTAGACATCTAAACATAGAACAGGCTACTAACTAGCACTGTTTTACAAAACACTTGTTAACTATAATAAACATAAACTGTCTAAACGATACTACATCTACTTAGCTCATGTAGCTACACGCGATGACATATCAGATATACCGATATATTATATAATGTCCAATATAAGCTGACCTTTCATTGTAGCATAATTATGTATACAATAAAGGAGTAAACACAATTATCGACGTGAGCTCAGCTAGAGCCGGTCAGTAGGAGCTTTAAGGGGCCACTTCACGAGCATTTCTTCTTAGAAATAGCGTCTACCCGAGCGTGAGTGGTCATCGATACACTGCCGCCTGTATGTCGCCCGCAAGAGCCCCCGCGTCAACGCGCACCAAAATTATCGGAAAAACAACACAACTTGATACATATTTCACATGATGGTGGCCTTTGCCTGTCACATTTTTTACGGCCTTTATTATGGTATAAATTTTATTGATCAAAGTCTAATACAACTCAAATGAAATAATAATTTGAGCAAAATTGAGACTTGTCTTTGCGATTTAATTGGATGCTGTAAAGTGCATGTAATCGTGTATCGGACGAAATGTCTAGACCAAAGTGTGAAATATGTATGAGAATTTATCCGTGCTATATCTACGAATAAAACACAATAAAAATTGACTCGCTCAAGTAGTTGGCGTGAAGTGGCCCCTTAAGTCCGTGCAATGAAAAAGAAGTCGTTCGCATAGTTTCGGGTCGGAAGAAGCGAGTGGACACCGCGTCGGACTAGTCACAATGAGCTTGGTATGTCGTCATACTTAGGTACATCACACATAGTTTAATTTGCAAGAAATTATGGTTCAAAACCATAGGTTATACAGTCTTAAAGATAGATAATATACTGTTTTTTAATACGACCAAAGTAGGTACTGAAAATTGTGATCAAATCTGTTATCGTATTGGACATTTTGAATAATATAAATAGCAGCAGCATTAATAGTTGAGATCGCGAATGCAGGCAAAAATTATTTACGTGTCAAAATATACTTTGAAAAAAAAAAAATGATTTTCCGCCCAAAGGGGTTATTTTTGGTCATAGTTTTACTATATGATCAGTTTTCATACCCTCTAAGAGTGGCCAAAGCTCTGATATAGTCACATTTTATCCCTGATACATCCAAAAGTCTCATCAATTCCTTCTTTTCTTTTAAATAAAGTGTTTTCAAAATCTTAAATGGTTAAACTTACAACTTTTATTATACGATGGCTGACTAGAAACATTTGAACTAAACCAAATGAGTAGTAATCTTATATAGTCAAATATTTATCAGTTTAAATCACAAAAAGCATAATACATTCTAGTTTTACATTTTAATACATTCCTGTATTTTGTGCTTAAATAGTGAACTAATTGTTAGAGTTGACACTGTTTTCTTCAGCTATACTGGCTGTGTTAAAACATCCACATTTGCAGAATGTCATTAAACTCTAAAAAGTGTTTTGGCAGCTGTGGGCTAATACAATTTTTTTGGGCGACAACGGTCCAGCTGGCTGAATTAGTACCCAATTAAATTAACAAAGAAATAAATAAACCTCTAAAATAGTTAGGAAACACTCAAATCGCGCTGCTGAGCAATTGTATCTTAAGAATTCTATAAAATCATAAAAAAACGCAAAGCAAACTATAGAAATACCAAAAAAAAACGCAAAAAAAACACATTACACTTGATTCACCGTGTCAAACGGATTCATACCAGTATAGAACCTGGCAGATTTAGGAGGACCTGCATTTCGTGGTGCAGGGATTTTAAACTCAACAAACTTCGTAAGCCCGTGAGGTAGGACACCTGCAAGTATGGCGAGACATTGCTTCAGTGCCTCCTGGCATTCAGCTGCCTCTTTGCAAGGACTATAAGGTTCAAGACTCGTTGCTAACTCACATAAGGGCTTGAACAGCTTCAGAGCTTTCTTTTTATCAGCTTTTTGCAGTGTTTCAATGACCTCTCCACTTAGAAATTTATTTTTCTTCTGAGCTATAGCCAGAGGTAGATTCGGGACGTCCTTCAAACCATGATATAGTGGCCAATCATTAATGCAAGCCTCGCAGATGCAAGTGAACTTGTACTGAGACTTCAGCATGGCTTGCCGATCCTCCTTGGGGTGTACCGCATGATGTGCCCTGAAAATGAAACGGTAGACGGTCTTAGTAATTTCGATAAGGCCACTACTTTAAAACTTTCTGGGATGCTGAAGTTAGCTTAAACTGGCCCTAACTATGGTGAAGTACTACCTTAACTACATTATTCAAATCTGGACTCTGATAAAATCTACTATGTCTATAATTTATTATCGTGTAATTGCAATGAATAGTATCTAATATATCAAAATCTTGTGTCACAGTGTTTGTTATCGAACTCCTTCGAAAGAGCGTGACCGATTTTTTGTTATTTTGTGTGGTAGGTCTGAGAATAGGTCGTAGACTATTTCGTTAACAGCAGGTTAAGATGCATAACGCGACAAAATCGTCATTCTGGCCCATCTCGCGCCGAAACGAGTTATGATTAGTTTACACAAACTCATGTCGCGCTTTGGTCTGAGACAATGCAACGACTTTGTCGCGTGCACATGTCAGTTAGGTGGCATGCATTAGTTAGATCAAGCGAGAAATAGACTCTTGAAACCAATTATGTTTCCAAGAATATGGATAAGTACTTTTTAGTGGGGTTCATCACCATCCTCGCGCTTAGTTCGGTGGGGACGATCTCGGTGATCTCGCATACTCCCATGTTCTCATCACGGGGCAACTCGGAGTACCTAATGTTAATTACAAAAGCATTCCAGGGTTAATGGGTATCGTCTTTCATACATTGTAAGTTAGAATCATATATTTCATGAGAGACATGCAACTCAATTAGTAAGTACTTATAAAACATGCACCTGAAACCGTCATTGTACAATCAAAAGTAACAGTTTTATGTTTTTTTTTTGTATCTTACCACAACAAACCCTAGCTTTGTTTTAAGTATGAAACCACAGGCCCTCAAAATTACTTCTTCGCGTCAAACAAAAATTTGGTTGAACTATATGGCCACAAAAGAACCTCTAGGCAGCCTCGAAATTTACATTTTTGTACACAGGCATCCCTGTCTGATTTACAATTGGGCGATGCTCAACTGAGGGAGGTCAAGGTACAAATAGACCTAGAAGTGAAGATTAGGGAGGATCTGCAGTGGGAACAGCATAAATACAACACTAAGAACCTAAGAGCTTAATCTACCTTGTCAGAAAAGCCATTGGCCTGATACCAGAAATGATGCTTCACATCCAGATTTTTTTGACAGACCAATCCTAGAGTATGCTTTTCAATTCTGGAGTGCCTATTCTGCTAAAGACATTGAACTTCTGGAGTTACAGCATAGTTTCACTAAAATACAATGATTACTGAATTAAATATTTTTCCTTTGAATTTATTAAGCTAAAATCATTATAGACCTTCAGGATTTTAATAAACTAATTAAATAAAGAAATAAAAACATACATTTATGAGGCCAACACCAAATTCTTGAACATCAAACCTTACAGACACTTTCTAAGCAACCAGCCAGAGTGTGCATCTTGCTACATTGTTCTCGCATAATGTACCTACCATCTCAAAATGTACGGTGTAACCAAGGTTTTGTAAAAATATTAAAACCGAAATATTCTGAGTTTCCATGGAGATTCTTGCCTATTCTTCTCCATAGAGATACAACTACAGTACTATCGTAGTTTTTATGTCTTGTGACTGGGACTGTAGCTACATTTAATTTTCATCTTTGTTTGTACAATTCAATGGCCTGCAATGGCCTACTCGAAACGAATGCTTTGAATTTGCTCCCAGAAGATTTAATCTCAGCCCAAAATGTAAAACAATTCAAAAATTGACAAGACATCTAATGAACTGCAAGATACAGCAGCTATCATTAGTCTAACTGCCTGTCTGATAATAAAGAACAATAATGAACTTATATTGTCACTTACGGGATATCTTCCGTGATTATTTATTACATTGAGCTCCCGATATTTCGACGCTGTTGCAAGCGCCATGATCGCGGGTTGACTGGAGTATGCGGGTGGATGGAAATAAAATTGTTATGAGCAGACATGTCTAGGTACCCTCTTTCTTTGTCTTTTGCTACGCGCACTATTGGAACTCGACACTAAGTCACGACAAAACGCACTCAGTATCATAAAGTTTAGTGGAGTTTTGTGTATGATGCCGGCTGCTACTTTTGAGCATACTCAAAACTGGATTCCACATACTCGACAATTTGAAGCCATCCTCTTGATTGAAATTTTTGTACTTCTTTATTTCAATTGCTTCTCTTACTCAACGTAATAAATAATCACGGAAGATATCCCGTAAGTGACAATATTAGTTTAGTTTTAAACAGTGAAAGCCTAAAACAGTGTTTAAGAACAATAATACCTACATTAAACAGCTATATTTTAAAAATGTATAAAGATAAAAACTCACCCATAATTATCCAAGATTTGCATTCCTTTCTTAATAGGTCTTATGGCAAATAAATTCATTTCTGTACTGCCCAGTCTAGTATACCGCACAACATTTGGTGAGCAGGAGTGATTGATCAAACTCAGGAAAGCATATGCACCACTCCCTATATTATATTCATCAATGTAGTTTCCGTCTGCATCCTCAACATTACATGTGATCGCATGCATATTTGTTGGTGCAGTCATCATATGTTTAAGCAATGTTCCCGCTGCAAATTTCTGCATAGATCTCTTTAAAACAGGGTCCTCTGTTCTAAATAAGTTTTTCAAACCCAAATAATGCATGAACACAGCAGCACTTACGGCCTTCTGAAAGAGATCTGATACATCTCGTTTCTCAGCATTTGTAGCGAGAGCATGAATTGAATGATAGCTTTCTGAATCATAAACCAGGTTGTCACTTGACTCATCTATCTTACATCCTAAATTTTCAAGATCTGTGCAACTTTCCACTTCCGCTAATGTGATAAAAAGCTCTTCCCACGTTTGATGGTCATTCCTAGCTTTGAGAGTAGTTCTAAAAGCAAGCAATTCCAATTTTGTGAAATCATTTTTGATGAAACTTGCAATAAAAGGACATTCATAGAAATGGTACTCCTCCCACGCCTTTACGACACACTGCCTGCTGCAGTACATGGTCATGCAACAGTATGGACAGGGATACAGATTATATTTCCTTGAAAAACAATGACCACAACTGATCACTACTTGATTTGGTAGGAGCACATTCACATATGGTATATCTTGAGCTATTAGTTCACCAACTTCAATGTCCTCTGCTGCAACAACGTGTCTACCCATTTCTGGAGTATACTTGACCATCAATTTTGAGCTTGCACATGGATATTTTTCATTCTTACTCTTCAAAAGAAATATGTCTTCTATGTCTTTATTATCTTCCTGAAAACCTTCTTGCCTTAATGCATCTTCACACATTTTTTTTCTTTTAAGAAGTTTTGGCCTGATGTTTTCTGGGTACGCTAAACTGAATACCATTTTGATATCTTCTAAACAAGCTTTATATTCTTTCAAACCAGCAAGCGCTGCTGATCTGTTAGAGACAGCCAAACCATAAACCATAGAATCTAATGGTGCATACATTAGTGCCAAGTTATAATACTGCCATGCCTGAAAGTATTCAGACCGTTGATAGAATTGGTTGCCAAGGTTACGATAGTGTATGGACGAATACTCACATTTGTCTTCTTTTATAATAAGTGGTATAAAATTATAGTGTTTTAGGAGCCTATACACATAAAGTACTTTTTCATCATCCTCTGGTATGGTTAAAAACTGTCTAGTAGTATCCTCTGCTCGTCCTGCACTTCTAATTTTCGCAACTATCTTATGGTAAATAGAATCTATAGTCAAGTTGAGGTTATCAAATGGAAACATTATTGATTCTTTCAGTATTGCATAGACTCTACTGAAAGCAGTGCTGTTACAATGTCACACTTCGCGACGCCGTTTCTCGTCGTTAATTTGGGATGTGAGATGGTCTTCGTAATAGACCAGAGGCTGAAAGCTCAAAATATTCAACTGGACAAATCTGAAAAAGGTAAATTGTAGACGATTTAATGTTCTTAAAAACAAAAATATCTCAGCACTGTTTTGTTCTATATTGACTAAATTGTTAGAGATAATTGATTATTTTTATTTGATTAATTTCAGTACTCACCGATGTAGCGACTGTATTATTTCACCCCAAACTACTTGATGAGTTATTTACACCGCAGCCGGTGGCAGCTCACACACTCATAAAACAACTACTACAAGATATAACCTCCTCTTCAATAATGAAACTAGACGATTATTCCATGAGCAAATTATGGGACCTCATGACTATGATCTTCAAATGGCAACTATCTGTTGCAACTAATCAAAATATTTTCGACATCACCCGCCGTCATCTGAGAAATGTTGCCATGCTAATGCCACAGTTTTTCCCTAAAAGTATTATCGAACAGGTTATGAGAAGATTCGAGAATTTATCACATCAATTCACTGACGATGAGTATAAAGGTCTAAACAATACTCTTATTATTTGGTTTTCAGAATTTCATACAAAAATTTCCGTTTTAATGCGATTGGGGCTTCAAAGAAAAGACGGAACTTTTAATTTACCGTCTACAATCAGTACAAACTTTTTGCATAACCTTGGGGAAAATATTTATAGATATGATAATCATAAAAATCCTATTGAAGAATTTGAAAACCAATGTGCTGATACTAATGAAATTAAATGTCTTTTAGCTTCAATAGAAAAAAGTCAATCCACGAACAAAGTGGAGCTACAGTTACCTTTTGAATTTGGAGCTACAAGCTCGAGTAAAAAAACTTTAGAAATAGCTAGAGACATTCAATTTGAAACAATAGATACAAGTGTCAAAATAAGGAGCACGGATCTTACTTTTATTCCAGATATTCCAAAATCACCACAGGAAGACTTATTAGAAATGTTAGGAACAATAGGAGACGAAATGTTATAAAAAAAAACTTAAATAATTAGATACAGAGGTCGCACATCAAGCTACTACAAGCTATCAAATTTATTTTCACCTTTATTACCTTAGCATTAGGTTCAAGGTTGATTGGGAAAGACAGTTTCGGGGAGCTTGATGAGCTCTCGTCTGTACTTAGTTTCCCCTTTAAATAGGACACTTGAAAAGATTTGGCTAGCAACATTGATTCCGTTTCATCTTTGGTGCACTTCTCTTCCTGTAGACCCCGCCACCCCTCGGGCTGTAGCATTCCCTTCGGCTGATTGGCTCAGCTCCCTTCTGGGGCTACGCTGCCCGCTGGCTTTATTATCATCGGAAAAATGGTTGCTAATGTTGCCATGGAGATTCTGGGGTCCGGCCCGGCTAGGGTTGCCAAACGTACTGTAATATATAGTATTGTACTATAATTCGGCGTACTATATACTGTTGAAGAAATATATAGTACGCAGAAATACTATATTTTCAACACCGAAATTCAATAAACAATTAAGAAAATAATTTCAAACGTCCAAAGAACATTATCTTTTGAATGATGCATCATCATTAATTTATAAACATCTGCCAAAAGTAAAAGATTGTAATGAGTTTACTGACAAAACTACCTACATGCCAAAAATGGCGAAATATTAAAAAAAAATACCGTATGTAAACAACTTGCCAAAAAAATAATGTCAGTCCTGCTCTCTTTTCCTGCCACTTCGGCATTCACAGAAAGGAAATTTTCGGTCATGAATTCAAATAGCGAGAAGAAAGAAACAGAAGCAATTAAAAAAATATTAAGAGCAACAAAACATTTTTTATGAAAAAAAATGATAATAATCAAGAACCAATTAATCTTTGCCTTTTTCCATAAAATACTATATTTTCTTGGGCTGTACTACTTATATTTTTTGTAGCTTATTTAAAAAAATACTATATTTTGCTGAAGAAATTTTGGCAACCCTAGGCCCGGCGCGCCCCTACGTGGCGCGGGCGGCCCTGGCGACTAGGTATTCAATCAAATCCGTTCACGCTTGTATTCTTATTAGGGTTTCACTTATTAACTAAGCCAGACAGATGTCTCCCTGTAGTCTTCAGTTTTATTCCTGTTGATATTAAGTTGTTCAATCCGTTGTTCCTCAAGGTATTCATTTCCAGTATATTATGGACTCGCTTAGTATATATTTCAGTACAATGACAGATTCGCTTATACTGGTTTTGCATAGCTTAATAAATTGGTCGTTATGGGTACTCTCCCTTTGACGACTCACGCTTGACCTATTTATCTCGAAATATAGGTAGGTACTTACCACAGCTGCCGTCTGTTTGGTAGCTTGGAACATTTGAATAAAGGGGCTTCCAAAGTAACGCAGTAGGTAATATTATACTGTTTATTTGTTTAATTTCAATGGAAATGGCAGTACCTATATAGAATTCAGACACATTGTAGGTACCAATCAAAAGAATCAAGATAATAACCCTTTATTATCTGAAGTTTTTGTAATCGAACGAATGGGTAGTGGGCAGACATTTCAAGGTAGCAACGGAGCGTATTTTTAATCGGGAGTCGTCCATTAATCACGTGATGATTTTTAGCAACTTTTTAATACCCCCTCCCTCCCCCATGGTAACAGGGGGCAGAAATGTTTTAGACTACCCCTCCCAAAATCTCGCGTTTTTGGTACAAAGTAACATGAAATAAATCAGAACATTATCCTACACAGGTTATCAGGTTTAATTTCATTATGTAAAATTAAGCACCGTGATAAAAATGTCTAGATAGAGGTGGTTTGTGATCTGACTAGACAGATACTTCAAAGAAAAATTAAGTACACGTGATATCTCATCACCCCCCCCCGCCCTCCCTTCGAGCCGCACGTGATTAATGGACGACCCCTAGGTGCTTTTATCCTCAATATTTTTATGTAAGTAGTTTATTTTGGTCATAGCTTGCTAGCAATGCGTTATAGGATCACCTTCCTGTTTTATGTATGATGAATTCGTGAATTGAAATAGAATAGAACAGATAACTCTTTAGTATGTAGGTACACCATAAAAATTATATAAACAAACATTTTTAACATTTTACAAGGGGTGACACAATGGGCGGTCTTATCGCTAAGAGCGACATCATTTTGAAATGTTGCGTGTGAATTCAGTTTTGATTTTAAGCAAGCATCGATCCAAGATCAGTTTCTACGCACATTATTGCGTTCAATTGCGATGGCTCGTTCTAAAGACCACGACAGCCTGGCTGATGGGCCCAAGATCTCATGCTGACATAGGTACTGACAAGGGATCATCGGCTCAAATGATAAAAAGTTTTTTTTGTAAAAAATATTTTACAAATCCTCTTGTTATAAAACAACTTTGTATCTTTTAATACTTTGGCACATTGTTATAATAATTATAGTTTATAGATATTTGGGCGTGGATTTTTGTCGACTCGCAACATTTACTAGGAATAAAAACAATAACATAAAAAAGGTACAAGTATTATTGTTGGAATCGGTCTATAAAAGGCTAATGATAGGTATACTGATGGACAAAAAAATTAGGCCATCTATTAAATCGGCTGTTTTGGCTAAGTTATTCTTTTTTTTTTGTAAATATTTAGTTGTAATTATTCTATAACTAGTTTAAATTATTTATTACATTACATAACATCACTCCTGTAACCCCAGAAGAGTTAGGCAGAGATGTACCTTGTGCACACACACACATTTTGCCAGTTATATCTTAAAATCTCATGTAAAAGGGGGCCGAGAATCAACCACAGCAATGATTATCAACCGGGCACAATAGAATAGAATACTCTTTATTATGTACACCATAAAAATTATATAAAATCCGGTTTTCGTGGTTGTTACTGAGAAATTCCTGATGGAAAAACCAAAAATAACACTCTGCCCAACCCGGGAATCAAACCCAGGACACCACCACCTCGCCAACGAGGCAGTATTTATTTATTAACTACTATTAAAAATAGAGAGAAAGATAACGGTCTGATTATCTAAAAACAACTGTTTAAAACGCATTTTTGTATGGGAACATGTAACAGTGACAGCTGTGTTTAGATAATCAGACTGTTATCTTTTCGGTGAACATGGACCTAAATCGTTTTTTTTAACGTTATAGGAATGCAGATAAATGTATTGAATAAAAATATGACGAAGTTTACAAAAATACTTTATTTCACACATCACAAGTTCCAAAATCCCATACCGAGTACAGGTTACAAACACATCTTTTTATATTCAAACAAAGATTGACTTCTAAAAAATGACTTAGACTTCAGTTTACAAAAAAAAAAACATGTGTTTGTATTTACAATACGTCACAAATAGTTAGTTGCATCGAAATGCGAATACAATCTTAAAAAAAAACAACTAATTCTAGTTCTTTGAGATCTTATATACAAAAATTGTATTTACATTTCTATTACATACACTTATTTTATTTATTAATCACTAAGTAAAGTAAGCAGAAAAAATATGCAGTATTTTATTAATTATTTACGACCGTTCTCTTTAACTTACTTACGTATTACTGATAGTTAATATGCCTACTTCCGTACCTATCGGAGTTTTTTTTTTAACAAATAATATAATATCCGCGACACCAACCTCAGTTGATTCATAGAAGACTCAAAGAAAGATTTTCTGTGACGTTTTGTTTCTATCCGTCCAGTAAGCCAAATGTCAAAGATAGCGACCTACCGAAACCGGCTAGTAAGTTATTGAAAAAGGCCGTAGAGACATCATGTCAAGATATTCTGTCGTCATTTTCATGTAATATTATTGCTAATGTATTTACCACGTCAATAGATTCTAAAGGTGCTAACAAATTTGATTTCGTTCTTCTCGATCACAACAATATCGATAGACAAAATCGAGAGCAAATCTGTGGGCACTTTAAGTTAAGATGAACTAATAACAAAAATATCCTTGGTTCTAAAAAAGCGAAGCGAAGAAACCAAAACACCTAGTATTATTACCAACCTACCAATTATGTCTACAACAATTAAATAACCAATTATAAAATCAAACGTCAGGATACTTTGGTATCTTTTTGAGAATAACATTTTTTCATCATTATGTCAATTTAGAATTTCATATTTTGATGTGGGTATTTAATTACATAGTTTTAAGCACAACTCTGTTAATAACTCGACAACAATAAAGCAAATACGTATGAGATTTGTATTTTCATTTGGTTCCCTTAAATTCTTGCTATTTTTCTAATATATGAAGATAATGTAATACTAATTCTGGAATTGTTTTGATAGCACTACACTACTTTTTAACGGCATTGAACGGTCGGCCTACCAAGGCACACTTTACATTATACCAGTAGTCTAAGATCCCGCTATACAACGACCTTCACCGAGATGCTTATTTAATGAGACGTATTTTTTATGTTATTAAATATGCCAATTAATATATCCTATATGGGTTGCCTAACAAATTTCAGTCCAGAGTATTTTTAATTAATAATTTAAAAACATTTTTTTTTTAAACATTGCACCGGTGTGATTATTAAATAAATTTGATACCAATCGAAAGTTTGAAGCCCATAGAATATGCAAACGTTAGGTTGCCTATTTTTTTCCGGTCACAACCACGGGTTGCCAGGTGTAAACAGGTAAATCTATAGGTACTAGCATTTTGCAACGGTCTGATTATTGAATCAAACTTAGATAAAATGAAAGATTATTTCATAAGGAACACGGTGGTATAGGGTTGCCTGCGAAAAATCAGTCCCGAATTAGGGTTGTCGAATTTTAAATAATAAAATATCGCTGCGAGTGAATGTGTGTGAGAGAGAGGTCCCAGACCAACCATCCCACGCGGTAGAAAAGGACGCAGCGTAGCAGCTGTTTAAAGTCCGCCCATTTAAAGAAGGAGAGTGCGCATGCTATTTGTGCTTGGAAATGAAAAGGATAGCGATAGACTCGTATATGCTGTGCATTGTTTTGGAGTAGTTAATTATTAATATACAGAAATAGTTATTTAATTTTTTTAATTTTTAATCAATTAAAGTCACATCGGTTTTTTATTTCTGAAATCCGAAAACTGAAAATTTGTAGTTCCACAAAATTTTTTTTGCGGGAACTGTTTTCATTGGTAAGTTTATACGGAACCCTCGGTGTGCGACTCCGACTCGCCCATCCCCGGTTTTCTTTCTGTCGCTTTCGATGACACAGATTTCATCGGTCTAAACTTCAGGCTTTGTGTAGGTACCTATTTCTAATTTTATCACTAATTATGGGGTACATTTTTCCTACTAATACTAGTACTTTTTTTTTGTCCCTTTCAGCGACACGCTTTCTCGCCATCAATATAATACTATATCTATGACTCCAAAATAATGCACAGCATATTCGAGTCTATCGCTATCCTTTTCATTTCCAAGCACAAATAGCATGCGCACTCTCCTTCTTTAAATGGGCGGACTTTAAACAGCTGCTACGCTGCGTCCTTTTCTACCGCGTGGGATGGTTGGTCTGGGACCTCTCTCTCACACACATTCACTCGCAGCGATATTTTATTATTTAAAATTCGACAACCCTAATTCGGGACTGATTTTTCGCAGGCAACCCTATACCACCGTGTTCCTTATGAAATAATCTTTCATTTTATCTAAGTTTGATTCAATAATCAGACCGTTGCAAAATGCTAGTACCTATAGATTTACCTGTTTACACCTGGCAACCCGTGGTTGTGACCGGAAAAAAATAGGCAACCTAACGTTTGCATATTCTATGGGCTTCAAACTTTCGATTGGTATCAAATTTATTTAATAATCACACCGGTGCAATGTTTAAAAAAAAAATGTTTTTAAATTATTAATTAAAAATACTCTGGACTGAAATTTGTTAGGCAACCCATATAGGATATATTAATTGGCATATTTAATAACATAAAAAATACGTCTCATTAAATAAGCATCTCGGTGAAGGTCGTTGTATAGCGGGATCCTATACTACAGGGTGAACCAAAACGTTTTTAGAAACACAAAACAGGGGGGGGGGGGGGAGGGGTAATATTTTAGGTCAACTTTCTGTCTGTGGTGATTCTCTATTTATTTCACACTGGAGAGTGGACACAAAAACGTTCGTTATTCTTTTAAATTTCCTTCCTAAAAAGGGGTTTTATATTCTAGTTTAGAATGTAAAAGTCATGCAATTTATCAAAACTTGAAAAAGACCCAAAAATTATGAAGTTATATCTATGAAATTTAACCTATAAAACATGTCAAGGAGTCTTTCTTTTGTTTGAAACAAGGCAACATTCTCAATACTTTAGACTTCAAAGCAAAGAATTGCAGATTAATTAAATATTTTATATGTGGCTGAAAAAACTTTATTTTATTTCTTCATTACTTATTACAAAAATATACTTAAGTCGTATACCTGCTTCAAGTTTACTGAATCCACTACTTAAATGGCCAAAACTATTGATGTATGTCATTACTTGTTACATTATAAAGGATGACGCACGCTAGACCATGCCAGGTCCGAGCTGAGTGTCACTTGTGAGACATTATTTTTTAAGTAAAACAAATGTAATTATAAAGTTTTAATTAACATTTATATAATAATACATTAAAATACAGAAATGTTGGTATTATTTTATTTTTAGTACTTGTGGCAGCCCTACCGATTGACCATTTAGCAGGGAGACGTCGAATAACATACGCTAACGCGAGGCGTCAAGGCACAATGTAGATCGAGCGCACCCAGTTTAGGTATTTAAAATGTCGGCTTTCTTCAAGATCATAGGAGTGCAACTTCTCTACGCTAGTACTAATATCTATTCCGTGGCAGCGGGTCGGAAACGTGAGTATGTACTATGTCCATACAAAAGTGGTTGACTGGTAGAGAATGCCTTGTGGAATTAAGTCCGCCTATGTACCACTATTGTACATGAAGTTTAAATAGATAAATAAATAAAATTGCACAGTCGACAATCGGTTCGGACCCGGCACGATCTAACGTGAGTCGTCCCTAATCCCGTCTCATTTCGATGGGTACTTACAACGACGAACACAACTATTATACAGGGTGTATTTCACCTCATCACAAAGCCGTTAACCAAGCATTCTGTATATCAAACTAAGTAACTTTACGCAAAAAATATTGCTGGGAAACAACTTTTTTTTTTGGGGTTATAAATCATGTTTTGTGGTATAACTCAATGTAACGCACTCAAAACATTGTGCGGATGGATGGATTAAATAGTACGGGGGTCGTAGAGATATTTAAAGTAAAATTCATACGATAAAAAAAAAAAAAAAAAAAAAAAAAAATATTTCAGGCATTGCACATAATCACACATACAGTTCACCCATAGCAGCTACGTAATGTTATTATATATTAATGATTGAAGATTAAATAAAAAGAAAAAAAAAAAAAAAAAGTGGTATTTAAAAAAAAACTTGTCAAAATCTTGCAACTTTGACCCCCAACATCTCCGTAACTAGAAGGTTCCCAGGTATAGTGTAGAACAAAAAAATGATCAGAATGACGAGGAGAACAAGTGCCTTTCGTATTCGTTAAGAGGTGTTTTACACCCTTTATTAGTTTGTATACAAAGACTGCACCCTCGAAACACGGTGAATTAAACGCGAACAGAAGGGTGGAGTCCCTTTGTGATTTGTGAATAGAGGCCGACGTTAATACATCTATAGATACTGATGCAGATGGATATAAGCCCAAGCGATTTGTCTATGGATTAAGTTTCGTTGAGTTTGTTGTCTTTGATGAAAAAACCGGCCTTTTGCGAGTAGGACTCGCATACGTAGGGTTCCGTAACATTATTATGAAAAAGGACAAGTTTGTTGTATAATGACGTGTAAAAGTGTTTGAGAAAACCTACTTGCTGAATAAATATCATTTATCATTTATGGGAGTCCTCACGTTAAATATTCATATTATTGTTTATTTCAACTGTCTAGCTATCACGGTTCATGAGATACAGCTTGGTGACAGACAGACTGACAGTGGAGTCTTAGTAATAGGGTCCTGGTTTTGCCCTTTGGGTACGGAATTTTTAACTCTCTCTAACTCCGACCAGCTGTCTTATTTGGGTCTGATAAAGTCGTTATAGGTTGTTCAAACGGATTTCCGATTGATTGAATTACGTATAGGAATTGAGTTTTATTACACAAAATTTGTTTTATAATGCACATATAATTAAATATATTTAATTGGAATTAGACCATAATTTTATCAATACTTGTTATGAAGTAGCTTCTTAGATGCGCAATAAATAGTGCACTGTATAGATCGATAAAATAACTTCTAAAAGTATGTCGTCCACTGATTTGTACAACGTGTTTCTGGACGATATCTATAAACTTTGATCGGTCATTGTACTCATCATTATGAAAAACTTTTACTAAAGGACCAAACCCTATATCGCGAAATAAATATCTGCTGTTCCCAACAATATTATTTTCGCATTAACTCGACAAAATGTATGGAACAGCTGATTTATTTTCGCGATTCAGTGTTTGGTCTCATAGTAAAAGTTGTTCATAATGATGAGTACAATGACCGGTCGAAGATTATGGATATCGTCCGGAAACACGGTGTATAAAACCACTTGAACTTCAATTTACACCTAACATTCTTACCCAAATATACAAACTGTAACATAATAAACGCAAGACCTCCCGTGTGGTCTCTCGGACCATGAAACTGAACAACCTTTGTAATACGAGTTCTTGGAATTTCCAAAAAAAATATGGACTTTCTATAGGAACTGACGCGTTCAGGTAATCAACATGTACGGTATAAGTAAAAAAGAGTGAATTTCCAAAAGTCACAGAACAAAAGTTGTTTATAGTTGTTGCCAGTGATCGCAATTGCGATCATTGCCTTTCTCTAATATCCAGGGTACGAGGATATATATCAATGGATATAAATCATGATATATCTGATAGAATATCCGATATATATCAAACGACTTTTTCTACACTAATATTATAAAGAGGAAAACTTTATGATTTAATGATTTTGATTTGGCATTATTTTCTTTAAAAAGCGTACTATCTTATTTTTACCCTAGTTTGAGGGACGTTCCGAGGTATTTTAATCACCAATATTTATGACTACCAACAAATAATAAAAAAGCCCACAAAAAAAAACCAAAAAAAAGTTATGAATGCTTGAAGGTCAAATTTTGGAAAATTTTCAATAAAGTATAAAAATTGACCTATCTCCTAAACTATAAAACTTTGTCGATGGAAAGTAAGGTTCAGTAATAAGGAAATGACCTCCTCTATATGCGAATTTGTTATGGCGGGTCCAGAGCCAGTCACCCTGTAGTTTCATGGTCTGAGACACCACACGAGAGGTTTTGCGTTTATTATGTTAAACCTTGTATCACACTGCTAACTTGAACCTCAATTTACACCTAATATTGTTACCTAAACATAGTGGTACGGTCGAACAAGCTATTTGGTTTACACTTTACAATGGAATTTGTAGGTTAAACTGTAAACCAAATAGCTTGTTCGACCGTACATTATAGTCAAGTTTTTATCTATGACTAAGGGCCTGTTTCACCACTTACGAATAAGTTCCCTTAACTTACTTGGCAGATGATTACATACAAATTCTGTTTCATTTTCGAATTAATTCGGTAAGTAGTAGCTATTCGGACATCGTGAAATAGGTCCTGTGACTATAAAGCCAGACGTGTGTAACGTGTAATATAAGATTACGTGTAATTTAGCGTCAACAGTGTGGACGGCACACGAACTCAACGCGAATCGTTTTTACTATCAAACAAGCACTGCGAGCGCCTTTGTCTTAGCGCTAAAAATCGTCAGCCGATGTATCACAGCGAGCGCCGGCGCATTTGCTCCCGTTCAAAGGGTTTGCGAAACGCGAACCTCCGTACCTCCACGAATTCGCTCGTGAATTCAAAAACGTATTTTTTGTATTTGTTTACGTTGGCGTTACGAATGAGCTGGAACTCGTATTGATCGCATGCTACCATGCCGAATCCATTTTATGGGATCCTAAACACAAAGGACATGCAGAAAAACGAAGGTACATGATGCATGGATGCGAATGCAGAAACTTATGAATACCTTATAGTACTGACTGAAGAAAATCTAATGTCCAGTTACTATAAGAAAAAAGATAAAAGATCCTTTAAATACACCTAATTGTAGTGAGTCAAAGCGCATAGCGCTACCTAATTCAGCGTCCATTCCAGATTGCTCATATTACCGTCCACACACAGAAATCGAGTTACATTTCACGATACAATACATTACGCTTTACACACGTGGGGGACCCGACTTAATAAAGTTGACTAAGGAACCAGGAACCTCCTTTCGGCCTCGCTCAATTTTACCCGCAGAGGTTCCGACCAAGGTTACAAACCAGTTATGGTCATGATCCTTAACGGTAACCGAGTAACAAAAGCGTGAATAGAGACGCAGGGATGAATCCAGACAACCTTGAAAATGATTTTAATGTTTAAATAATATGGCATGTTGCTAAGGGCTTTAAATAATGTATGCAAATAAATAATATTGAAGTTCGTGTTTGTAATCTCAAAATAACAGACAAACAAACACAACAAACTTTATTCGGTACTTATAACAATAAAACGATTTTAAACAGCTGCAGCTGTTAAGGCTAATCTCCGAAACAGCTGGCACATAGCCGACGCTATAACGAGTAACTTAGGCTACTTATGTTTTAAAATCCATGAAATTGTTAACAAAACCTAATTGAAATGGTAAGTTGGTAATGTAATATTTTTTTTTAATAATTTGAGAAAGTCGGTGCAACAATTAGTTGAGTAAATAAAATAGAGTACTTGTAGGTAATATTCGCATCCAAAATTAAAATCCTTTTAAAGTTTTTTCTCGATTCACTCCATTTTACTTGGTACATACCGATTGTCGAATAATAATCAAACGAAAATGGACAATGGCCATTGTGTACTCACATCTATTATTTCGTTTGAGGTCACCTTATTAACTATTTAACATTACAATACGCCGATACGGCGAAACAATATGCTTGTAGCGTTGCCAGATTAGAAAAGTAATGACAAACTTGATATTATTTATATTATGGTTTAATATTCAGTTAGCAATTTCTATTTTCTTTACGGTATTGTTGAACATAATTCAGTCTGACATAATAGGGATGATTTCAGTAAAAAAATATGATTCTACGTACGTCAGTTAGATTATCAAGAAATATTGAATACTTATTTTTTTATCATCAACTAAAATTGACGAAGATTAAATGCATCAAAGATCGTTGCATTCAGAATAAAATGTGTAGCGAAATGTGATGTCATACGAGTTTTTGGCAAACTGTTTCGATTTCATATTTTGTTTACGTGAAAAAATTTGTCCTTTTTTTGGCAATCTCTCTGACAGACTATTTAGTTTTTTTCATCATCTACTTAAATTATCTGCACCAGTTAGACAGACAGATCCTTAAATCTTACCTTTCAGGTGCCAAACCTCAAAAATCCGTAATGAAAAGTGTAAAAAACCGCTTCACATAGTGAATAAACCCTCCCCTCTCCCTGGCTACCCGTTCGTGTTCCAGCTGCTATAGGAACATGGAGTTCCTGGTGGTGTTGGGCGAGAAGCTCTGCTCGGGCAGCATGCTGGCGTCCCCGTACACAGGCGCGGCCGGCCCGTGAGACGAGAAGGGGCTGCGCGACCACGTGCGCGACCGGGAGGGGGGGGACCGGGGGGGGGAGGACGGTCTCGTTGGGATCTATCGGCATCCGGATCTGGGCCTTGCGCTGCATTCTTTGTTGGACTGTGGGAGAAATTGGTGGTTGGTTAAGTGTTATAAGATCTGTGAAAGCAGATTGGTCACTTAATAGGTGTAAGTTAGAATAGCCTAGTTTCTACCATCCATAAATTGTAATTGTTTTCTTTTTGAGAATTAAAAAAAATAGTTTCCATGAACTCGATAGATGGCGTTGATCCGACTACGTTACTAGGTGCCAAAGCCAAAACGCTTGCAAAAACACACGTCACACACGCTCGTTGACTGACATTTTCATTTGCATAAGCTTCCGATTATAACCATTAGGTCCAAGTGAAATTATGTGACGTTCTAAAGGGTGTAAAACACCTCTTAACGAATACGAAAGGGACTTGTTCTCCTCGTCATTATGATCATTTTCTTGTTCTACACTATACGTGGGAACCTTCTAGTTACGGAGATATTGGGGGTCAAAGTTGTAAAATTTTGATCAGTTTTTTTTTAAATGCCTCTTTTTATGGCATGATTTCTACTTAAAATATCTCTACGACCCCCGCACTATTCAATCCATCCATCCGCACAATGTTTTGAGTGCGTTACATTGAGTTATACCACAAAATATGATTTATAACCTCAAAAAAAAAAGTGGTTTCCCAGCAATATTTTTTGCGTAAAGTTACTTAGTTTGATGTACATAATGCTTGGTTAACGGCTTTGTGATGAGGTGAAATACACCCTGTATACCTTGCAGTAACGTAGTCCGACCAACGCCATCTATCCAGCGACTAGGAAAGAATTGAAAAAGAAAATCCCTCATTCTAATTAGTCACCAGTTACAGTATTAGAAAATAATGCACACGTATTTTTTGTTTATTGTAAATCAATGAATATTAACAAAGAAAAAACGCATTAAAACTTGGGAGAGGGGACTCGTGATGTCACAACGCTCTAAAAATTATAGCACGGCGTGACGTATTGCGAATTTTAAAAGCGTCGTAAGTTCGTCAATTTTGGTTTACGTAACAAAAGAAAAAATACGGGTCAAATATTTTTTGATAATCTAACTGAATGACTTATTAGATTTTTTCGGGACATAAGCCAATTGTAGATACATGGGATTTACCAATGAGTTTAGTAATCTCCTCGTTAGTGGGTTTTGACAGGTTTGCCAAACAAAAAATGTCACAAAAAAACTGAAGAAACATCACTGCAGTCTGTCCTTTTAGTAGTAACAGTAATCAATACTGACGAATTTCCGCTTTTATCAAAAATGACTTCAGAGAGCTTTATAGTAGTATATATTAAAAAAAAAAAAACAGAAAATTTAAAAACTAGGTCAGTTGTTAAGGTAAAATGCAGCGTTTGTACGAAAATTGTTTGATATTGTCGTTTTTTTCTCGACATACCTCAAGTACTGCATTTGCTATTAGGAAGGCAGCATTGGTGTGTGTTGAGTTGTTCTTTCATCAAATCACTACATATTATAAAACAAAGTCTCCTGCTGCGTCTGTCTGTCCCTATGTATGCTTAGATCTTTAAAACTACGCAACGGATTTTGATGCGGGTTTGTTTTAATAGATAGAGTGATTCAAGAGGAAGGTTTTAGTAAATATTACGCGGGCGAAGCCGCGGGCATCAGCTAGTAATAAATAAACAAATGACTTACCATACAAATACGCAACAGCAGCCGCTGCAACAGTTACAATAGTCGACAAATAAGGCCTGAGGAGAGAGAACAGGGCGCCCAACAACGTTCCACACGCCACGTCGCATTCTCTCTGTACCTCCACGCGAAGATCTTGCGCGGTCAGCTTCGAGCGCACGGTCACCCAGCCCAGACCGCAGGTGGACGCTTCGTTAGTTATTGTTACGAGCATTTCACCTGCGAATGTAAAATAAAAACAGTGTGTATTCATTGGCCAAAAAAGAAGCGTTTATAGTTTTTTCTTTTTTTCGAATTTTTGAAGGTCTTCTTCAAAATGTGTTCTTTTTCAAGTGGGCGAGGATGGCCAAATACAAATTATGAGGGATAGCGAAAAATACTCAAAGTAGTCTCGAGTCCGATTTTAATGAAAATAATGATTTTTGCAAAATACATTTTGACAGTCACCGGAAAACCGCCTTGACGCTATCGAATGGGGCAATAATAAAGTGTGTGTAATAGAGACCCAGTACAACGCCTCCGATTATGGTCGGGGGAGCGGCACTGAAAATTGTGCAGAACTTTAAATATCTGGGTCATCTGGTCACGGAAGACTTAATGGATGATCCAGATATAGAAAGGGAGCGCAGGGCGTTGGCGGTAAGGAGCAGGCCGTAGGTTTGCTCGATGTACTAAGGAAGTTAAGACAACACTATTTAGGGCATATTGCCAATCCTTTTACTCGAGCGGCCTGTGGGTTCGATATACGCAACGAGCCTACAACGTCCTGCGTGTTCAGTACAATAATGCTTTCAGAATGCTTTTGGGGTTGCCACGGTATTGTAGTGCGTCGCAAATGTTCGCGAATGCGAATGGCTTTCACGCTATAATGCGTAAGTACTCATTCACGTTGACTCGTGGGCGCGGTCACGAAATATCAAACATATGGCGTAATATCGTGTTCACGTACAACAACGCACGTGCGGTCTAAGTAGCGGGCAAGCTAGCGACTGGCGCACGCGGCGGGCTCGCGGCAATATCAAACGCGTGAGATGTTTGTGTGTGTTCACGTCGAACTAGCGGCGGAGCGCGCGATTCACTCGCGACGTCAGGTAAGTTCAACCAGTATGAACTTGTCGCTAGAAACGGACGCGCGTAAACGCCTGGCGGCCAATGTGAACACGAACTCGGCACGTCTACGCGCCCGCACCCGCGCGTTCCTACGTGAACCAGTACTAAGAGAGTGGCGTCATTATCCGAACGGCTGCGCGGTAGCACGAACAGCATTTTGCAAATTATTGCATCCCGCTATGACTGTCCCATACAGGCTCACTGGGTGGGAATAGTCACGGGAAAATTGTAGAAAATAGATCTTAAGAAAATTGTTACTAACACTTATCATGTATTTTAATAGATTATGTTCTTAATATCATAATTTTAAGAAACCTGTTACTAACACATATGTTTTATGTCTGAAATAAATGGATAATAATAATACCCCATTCGATAGCGTCAAGGAGAAAATAGGTTAGAATTACTTCCGCGTATAGTAGCTGTTACCCGCCACTTCGATCGCATGGCAATTTTGAAGTGTATGAGGGAGAAAAAAAAGCATATATACTACTAATGCTTCTAATCTAGCAAGCTGTGCCAAATTTCATCCAGATCCGTTCAGCCCTTCCGGAATGATTGAGTAACAAACAGCCATCCATCCAAAATTTTTCATTTATAATATTAGTAGGAAAAAGTAGGAATTGTAACTTTCACTCACCATTATCAACATTAGTTTGCAGCTTCAATCCAGGCGAAGGGCTCAAACTGACTAACTTCAAGGCCTGGGGGTGCCCCGACACAGTGAAGGTAGTAGGAGGGCTCAGTAGCGACACCTTGCTGGCGGACAGTCGGATCTGAGGCAGGAGCAACACCTTGGTGCAAGCTCTGAAGGCTCCCCATTCAGCGCACAGTTCCACTTCTGAAGCCTCCATGATTGGCGTTGCTGGGATTATTTTGCAGCCCATTTGTCCTGTAATTAAAATTAAGAACTTTAAAGAGTCACCGTAAGTTGGGCCTTAAATTAAGAAAATTCACTGATAATTGTTTACAAGATGAAAGGGACACCGATGGTAAAACGATTCCGGGGCCACGGGATACCGCGGCCCCGGAATCCGCACATACATGAGCACGGAATCGCATTTTTCCATGTTCTTTCCTTTTCTGTTGTTCTGAACCGTTTGCTAGAGCGAGAAACAGACCGTTCACTTACATTACGGATTCTACTGTCCTTTTTAACTTCTTAATATTTTTTGTATTTACCATTAATAACATGCAGCACAGGCACGGCAGTATGCGGCACCTTGGTCCTGCAGGTGTAGGGCAGCTCGATGGCGGCGCCCTCTAGCGCGTACCGCTGTTGTTCCGTGCACAGTAGAGGGCCCGTAGTTAACCCGGATGCGGTAAAGGACAGGGGGACTAACGCTGACGGCCATTCGCCGGGGAGAAACTCCATCTGGGGGTTTGAATGTTGGGTTAGTAAGAATATTTGTGAGAGATCATAGAATTTCACGGTAATACACCACCTAGGTAGTGAAAATAGAATACAATTTTAATGATATTAAAGTAACGTACAGAATACAGAATGTGACACATTAAGCTTCGTGCCAATAGGAAAAAGGAGTGAATGGAATAATATGTATTCCAGTTAGCGCTTTTTCTATTCGCTTTAATAACGGAATCATTTTCCGGAGATATCTCATTCTACGATTCTTTGATAGATAATTGTGGATATTCTTTTAATAGCAACGTCACCATTACATTACATACAGGTATCACCCATCCTAAGGTTAAATGTCACTTTCATATCATAAAACGACAAGATTTATAAGTCTGTGTTTCAGATAATGTCAACGACACGTCACTGAACACTGTACGTGACATCATACATACATACCTTGTCCAACTGTAGCTGATGCAGCGTGAACATGTTGTGCGGCCGGTCTAGCCGCAGCACGTGCGTGCCGGGCGCGTCCTGCGTCACTATCGCGAGTGACACGTCACTGAACACTGTACGTGACATCATACATACATACCTTGTCCAACTGTAGCTGATGCAGCGTGAACATGTTGTGCGGCCGGTCTAGCCGCAGCACGTGCGTGCCGGGCGCGTCCTGCGTCACTATCGCGAGTGACACGTCACTGAACACTGTACGTGACATCATACATACATACCTTGTCCAACTGTAGCTGATGCAGCGTGAACATGTTGTGCGGCCGGTCTAGCCGCAGCACGTGCGTGCCGGGTGCGTCCTGCGTCACTATCGCGAGTGACACGTCACTCCCTGCGAACACTGACACGCCGGCCGGGGACCTCCAGCCCACACCGTCTAAGCACACGCCCCAGCTGCCCGTCACTACAGGAAAATTAATTATCGTTAGTTCGTCTGTCTAGTCTTTTCCCATCAAAAGAGTATTGGGGGTCAAAATTCCAACTTTTCACAAGTTTATTTTTTTTAATACAAGTCTTCATTGTAAGATGTTTGCTTTAAATATCTCCACGACACCCGTACTATTCAATCCATCCATTAGCACAATGTTTTGAGTGCGTTACATTGAGTTCTACCAGAAAACATTATCTTTCACCCCAAAAATAAAGTCGTTTCCCAGCAATATATTTCGCATAAAGTTACCTAGTTTACTAGCTTCGTGATGAGGTTGTCGTGTTCGTGTTGATAATAAAGTTAGTCAATATTTTACTCTCTTAGCCTTTTTGTACAAATTTTTTTTTTGCTATTTGTAGGTCAATGACAGCCATTGAACACAACGAAATTGAATTTTACATAAAAATACATTCAATAGGACTAGATGAACTTAGATGATTTAAATTTTTATAAACACTATCTTATCATATGCAAATAGTTCAGTACTTACCAACTACCCGGTCAGCCCGCAGATCAGTACCGGTGACCCAGACTTCATCTTTTACAGTCACGCCACTAACAGACCCTTGGAAGGTCATAAATGTTCCCGTTGCATCCAGGTTGGGTATCAATAGATCGGTATCGAGGCCACTGGGAAAGAAAATAATCATTTATTAAAAGTAGCTGTGCGACTAAACCGCGCAGTCTGCGTGAAATTGTTATAAATAGTTATTTATCCAACATGTGAGGAAAGTTCGTTTTTCCTATGAGTTTCGATTTTGAATCTTGAGCGAACGAAGGATTGAATAATAGAATCACGAGCGCAGCGAGTGATTTTAAATTTCAATCCTGAGTAAGCGAAAGACTCAACAAAACGAATAGCAAATGAACTTGCTCACATGTTGCATACAAAACTTTTCGCCACTCCCAGCAAGAAAGTATTCAGTCATCATAGGTAAATAAATTAAATGGTCACAAAGTAAATCAACAAATTCTTTATTATAAAATAAAAAGAGTTGTAATTCATGAAAATAATTTTAAAATAAAATGTAAAATTACTGCAATTTTTCAAGCTAAAGGTAACGTTTTTATTGGGTACATTTATCGTTGTTTTATTACTATTCACTTGAGTGTTTGATTTTCCTGTACCATTACAAGGGGCCTGAGGTGGGGCATTGACAGTATCTTCTGCCGCAACACTAGCCCCATCGGCGTAGGCTTCGTTATTTTTTTTAAATATCTTTAAAACTTAACATCAAAAAATCAGGCAAGGTTAGTTGTTGTAGTAGTAGTTTTTCCTCACTGTTCAAACAGTGAGGAAAAACCAACTTTCCTCACTGTTCAAACAGTGAGGAAAAACCAATTTTCCTCACTGTTTTCGTAGAGGAAAGACACTTCTTTCGTGCGGGAGTGGTGAAAAAAATATTAAATCCCTTTTTAATCGGATTTTGTTACCACTTTAAAATTTTCATAGTTTTGCGCGGCACCAAATTTGTTCTTTTTAAAATAGCCTAACTTACACCTTATAACATCAGCTAGTCAGTACAACCGTTTCGGAGATTAGCCGGAACAACCGGACAGACAAGAATTTAAAAACATGTGCTCGTGTTATGTGGTGGATATAGTTACACATGCACTCGGTAAAAAGCTGTTATTTTAATTGTAATATCAAAATAACAGCTTTTAATACATTTCAATTTTATTTATTTGTATAGATGTAAAAGAGGGTACAAAGTAGACTGGATCCATGCGACGAATAAACAGGTAAACCATACATACGCATACGGGAACCTACGGTCACCTAAAGAAAACGTTGATCACTTTCGGAGCTAGTCACATGAAACCAGTACGATGACCCGGACATTGACATTTTGACGTCACCATTTGTAATTCAAGTGTGCTTAAAAATGAATGATAGTCGCGGGGACACTTGCACTCATTGTACACAGACAACAACGACCTACAGCCTATAGACGCCTAATACACGATCGAATGCACGAAAACTATTCTGTCAACTCGCTGAGGTACGAGGTACGCGAGGGGGACGGGGTATTGCGTTCTGATTGGCTAATTCAAGGTCATTGCATTTCAATTTGAGTAATGCGGAAGTGTTCACGGCTCACGGGAGTGGTCGATACTACTTCGAACTCGGTGAGTGACGACGGTTATAAGATCTATTCCCCTTATGTGTTGACAGACATCGGTCGCCTGTTATTAGGAGTCTATAGGCTGTATGGTCGTTGACAGACAACGTCAGACACGTGTGGAACCAACCGACCTTTTTCGTGAAATCCTTATCCCACAGAGTTAGGGAGATTTTGATCATGTTCTTTGAGAAGGATGTAAGAAGGTTTCATGTGTAACTTATATCATGTTTATTTATTTAAACTTCATGTACAATAGTGGTACATTAGGCGGACTTAATGCCACAAGGCATTCTCTACCAGTCAATCCTTGGGTCAAATAGGAAAACATAGTGATAGGGTACTACAAACTAATGTCTAAAAACTAACTTCTTGTTTACGAGAATTGACATACTTAAGTTTATTGATACTAATTTTAGTAATACACATATAAACCGTGTCACCGCGAAAACTAGGGAACAGCAGATAATTTTTTCGCGATTTAGGGTTTGGTCCCATTGTAAAAGTTGTTCATAATGATGAGTACAATGGCTCGTCGAAGTTTACGGATAACGTCCGGAAACACACTATACAGGACCACTTGAACTTCAATTTGTGTATATTTTAACAAATAGCAAAGGTTCACCTGTCAGTGGCGCGCTTGTGTCGCTCGTGCGCAGCTAGCGGCGCTAGCGCGGACACGTTAGCGTGCGGCGCTAGTAGCGCGCGACCCACTGAGTTCACGTGTAGATACTGTCATGTTTACCTGTCAGTGGCGCGCTTGTGTCGCTCGTGCGCAGCTAGCGGCGCCAGCGCGGACACGTTAGCGTGCGGCGCTAGTAGCGCGCGACCCACTGAGTTCACGTGTAGATACTGTCATGTTTACCTGTCAGTGGCGCGCTTGTGTCGCTCGTGCGCAGCTAGCGGCGCCAGCGCGGACACGTTAGCGTGCGGCGCTAGTAGCGCGCGACCCACTGAGTTCACGTGTAGATACTGTCATGTTTACCTGTCAGTGGCGCGCTTGTGTCGCTCGTGCGCAGCTAGCGGCGCCAGCGCGGACACGTTAGCGTGCGGCGCTAGTAGCGCGCGACCCACTGAGTTCACGTGTAGATACTGTCATGTTTACCTGTCAGTGGCGCGCTTGTGTCGCTCGTGCGCAGCTAGCGGCGCCAGCGCGGACACGTTAGCGTGCGGCGCTAGTAGCGCGCGACCCACTGAGTTCACGTGTAGATACTGTCATGTTTACCTGTCAGTGGCGCGCTTGTGTCGCTCGTGCGCAGCTAGCGGCGCCAGCGCGGACACGTTAGCGTGCGGCGCTTGTAGCGCGCGACCCACTGAGTTCACGTGTAGATACTGTCATGTTTACCTGTCAGTGGCGCGCTTGTGTCGCTCGTGCGCAGCTAGCGGCGCCAGCGCGGACACGTTAGCGTGCGGCGCTAGTAGCGCGCGACCCACTGAGTTCACGTGTAGATACTGTCATGTTTACCTGTCAGTGGCACGCTTGTGTCGCTCGTGCGCAGCTAGCGGCGCTAGCGCGGACACGTTAGCGTGCGGCGCTAGTAGCGCGCGACCCACTGAGTTCACGTGTAGATACTGTCATGTTTACCTGTCAGTGGCGCGCTTGTGTCGCTCGTGCGCAGCTAGCGGCGCCAGCGCGGACACGTTAGCGTGCGGCGCTAGTAGCGCGCGACCCACTGAGTTCACGTGTAGATACTGTCATGTTTACCTGTCAGTGGCGCGCTTGTGTCGCTCGTGCGCAGCTAGCGGCGCCAGCGCGGACACGTTAGCGTGCGGCGCTAGTAGCGCGCGACCCACTGAGTTCACGTGTAGATACTGTCATGTTTACCTGTCAGTGGCGCGCTTGTGTCGCTCGTGCGCAGCTAGCGGCGCCAGCGCGGACACGTTAGCGTGCGGCGCTAGTAGCGCGCGACCCACTGAGTTCACGTGTAGATACTGTCATGTTTACCTGTCAGTGGCGCGCTTGTGTCGCTCGTGCGCAGCTAGCGGCGCCAGCGCGGACACGTTAGCGTGCGGCGCTAGTAGCGCGCGACCCACTGAGTTCACGTGTAGATACTGTCATGTTTACCTGTCAGTGGCGCGCTTGTGTCGCTCGTGCGCAGCTAGCGGCGCCAGCGCGGACACGTTAGCGTGCGGCGCTAGTAGCGCGCGACCCACTGAGTTCACGTGTAGATACTGTCATGTTTACCTGTCAGTGGCGCGCTTGTGTCGCTCGTGCGCAGCTAGCGGCGCCAGCGCGGACACGTTAGCGTGCGGCGCTAGTAGCGCGCGACCCACTGAGTTCACGTGTAGATACTGTCATGTTTACCTGTCAGTGGCGCGCTTGTGTCGCTCGTGCGCAGCTAGCGGCGCCAGCGCGGACACGTTAGCGTGCGGCGCTAGTAGCGCGCGACCCACTGAGTTCACGTGTAGATACTGTCATGTTTACCTGTCAGTGGCGCGCTTGTGTCGCTCGTGCGCAGCTAGCGGCGCCAGCGCGGACACGTAAGCGTGCGGCGCTAGTAGCGCGCGACCCACTGAGTTCACGTGTAGATACTGTCATGTTTACCTGTCAGTGGCGCGCTTGTGTCGCTCGTGCGCAGCTAGCGGCGCCAGCGCGGACACGTTAGCGTGCGGCGCTAGTAGCGCGCGACCCACTGAGTTCACGTGTAGATACTGTCATGTTTACCTGTCAGTGGCGCGCTTGTGTCGCTCGTGCGCAGCTAGCGGCGCCAGCGCGGACACGTTAGCGTGCGGCGCTAGTAGCGCGCGACCCACTGAGTTCACGTGTAGATACTGTCATGTTTACCTGTCAGTGGCGCGCTTGTGTCGCTCGTGCGCAGCTAGCGGCGCCAGCGCGGACACGTTAGCGTGCGGCGCTAGTAGCGCGCGACCCACTGAGTTCACGTGTAGATACTGTCATGTTTACCTGTCAGTGGCGCGCTTGTGTCGCTCGTGCGCAGCTAGCGGCGCCAGCGCGGACACGTTAGCGTGCGGCGCTAGTAGCGCGCGACCCACTGAGTTCACGTGTAGATACTGTCATGTTTACCTGTCAGTGGCGCGCTTGTGTCGCTCGTGCGCAGCTAGCGGCGCCAGCGCGGACACGTTAGCGTGCGGCGCTAGTAGCGCGCGACCCACTGAGTTCACGTGTAGATACTGTCATGTTTACCTGTCAGTGGCGCGCTTGTGTCGCTCGTGCGCAGCTAGCGGCGCCAGCGCGGACACGTAAGCGTGCGGCGCTAGTAGCGCGCGACCCACTGAGTTCACGTGTAGATACTGTCATGTTTACCTGTCAGTGGCGCGCTTGTGTCGCTCGTGCGCAGCTAGCGGCGCCAGCGCGGACACGTTAGCGTGCGGCGCTAGTAGCGCGCGACCCACTGAGTTCACGTGTAGATACTGTCATGTTTACCTGTCAGTGGCGCGCTTGTGTCGCTCGTGCGCAGCTAGCGGCGCCAGCGCGGACACGTTAGCGTGCGGCGCTAGTAGCGCGCGACCCACTGAGTTCACGTGTAGATACTGTCATGTTTACCTGTCAGTGGCGCGCTTGTGTCGCTCGTGCGCAGCTAGCGGCGCCAGCGCGGACACGTTAGCGTGCGGCGCTAGTAGCGCGCGACCCACTGAGTTCACGTGTAGATACTGTCATGTTTACCTGTCAGTGGCGCGCTTGTGTCGCTCGTGCGCAGCTAGCGGCGCCAGCGCGGACACGTTAGCGTGCGGCGCTTGTAGCGCGCGACCCACTGAGTTCACGTGTAGATACTGTCATGTTTACCTGTCAGTGGCGCGCTTGTGTCGCTCGTGCGCAGCTAGCGGCGCCAGCGCGGACACGTTAGCGTGCGGCGCTAGTAGCGCGCGACCCACTGAGTTCACGTGTAGATACTGTCATGTTTACCTGTCAGTGGCACGCTTGTGTCGCTCGTGCGCAGCTAGCGGCGCTAGCGCGGACACGTTAGCGTGCGGCGCTAGTAGCGCGCGACCCACTGAGTTCACGTGTAGATACTGTCATGTTTACCTGTCAGTGGCGCGCTTGTGTCGCTCGTGCGCAGCTAGCGGCGCCAGCGCGGACACGTTAGCGTGCGGCGCTAGTAGCGCGCGACCCACTGAGTTCACGTGTAGATACTGTCATGTTTACCTGTCAGTGGCGCGCTTGTGTCGCTCGTGCGCAGCTAGCGGCGCCAGCGCGGACACGTTAGCGTGCGGCGCTAGTAGCGCGCGACCCACTGAGTTCACGTGTAGATACTGTCATGTTTACCTGTCAGTGGCGCGCTTGTGTCGCTCGTGCGCAGCTAGCGGCGCCAGCGCGGACACGTTAGCGTGCGGCGCTAGTAGCGCGCGACCCACTGAGTTCACGTGTAGATACTGTCATGTTTACCTGTCAGTGGCGCGCTTGTGTCGCTCGTGCGCAGCTAGCGGCGCCAGCGCGGACACGTTAGCGTGCGGCGCTAGTAGCGCGCGACCCACTGAGTTCACGTGTAGATACTGTCATGTTTACCTGTCAGTGGCGCGCTTGTGTCGCTCGTGCGCAGCTAGCGGCGCCAGCGCGGACACGTTAGCGTGCGGCGCTAGTAGCGCGCGACCCACTGAGTTCACGTGTAGATACTGTCATGTTTACCTGTCAGTGGCGCGCTTGTGTCGCTCGTGCGCAGCTAGCGGCGCCAGCGCGGACACGTTAGCGTGCGGCGCTAGTAGCGCGCGACCCACTGAGTTCACGTGTAGATACTGTCATGTTTACCTGTCAGTGGCGCGCTTGTGTCGCTCGTGCGCAGCTAGCGGCGCCAGCGCGGACACGTTAGCGTGCGGCGCTAGTAGCGCGCGACCCACTGAGTTCACGTGTAGATACTGTCATGTTTACCTGTCAGTGGCGCGCTTGTGTCGCTCGTGCGCAGCTAGCGGCGCCAGCGCGGACACGTTAGCGTGCGGCGCTAGTAGCGCGCGACCCACTGAGTTCACGTGTAGATACTGTCATGTTTACCTGTCAGTGGCGCGCTTGTGTCGCTCGTGCGCAGCTAGCGGCGCCAGCGCGGACACGTTAGCGTGCGGCGCTAGTAGCGCGCGACCCACTGAGTTCACGTGTAGATACTGTCATGTTTACCTGTCAGTGGCGCGCTTGTGTCGCTCGTGCGCAGCTAGCGGCGCCAGCGCGGACACGTTAGCGTGCGGCGCTAGTAGCGCGCGACCCACTGAGTTCACGTGTAGATACTGTCATGTTTACCTGTCAGTGGCGCGCTTGTGTCGCTCGTGCGCAGCTAGCGGCGCCAGCGCGGACACGTTAGCGTGCGGCGCTAGTAGCGCGCGACCCACTGAGTTCACGTGTAGATACTGTCATGTTTACCTGTCAGTGGCGCGCTTGTGTCGCTCGTGCGCAGCTAGCGGCGCCAGCGCGGACACGTTAGCGTGCGGCGCTAGTAGCGCGCGACCCACTGAGTTCACGTGTAGATACTGTCATGTTTACCTGTCAGTGGCGCGCTTGTGTCGCTCGTGCGCAGCTAGCGGCGCCAGCGCGGACACGTTAGCGTGCGGCGCTAGTAGCGCGCGACCCACTGAGTTCACGTGTAGATACTGTCATGTTTACCTGTCAGTGGCGCGCTTGTGTCGCTCGTGCGCAGCTAGCGGCGCCAGCGCGGACACGTTAGCGTGCGGCGCTAGTAGCGCGCGACCCACTGAGTTCACGTGTAGATACTGTCATGTTTACCTGTCAGTGGCGCGCTTGTGTCGCTCGTGCGCAGCTAGCGGCGCCAGCGCGGACACGTTAGCGTGCGGCGCTAGTAGCGCGCGACCCACTGAGTTCACGTGTAGATACTGTCATGTTTACCTGTCAGTGGCGCGCTTGTGTCGCTCGTGCGCAGCTAGCGGCGCCAGCGCGGACACGTTAGCGTGCGGCGCTAGTAGCGCGCGACCCACTGAGTTCACGTGTAGATACTGTCATGTTTACCTGTCAGTGGCGCGCTTGTGTCGCTCGTGCGCAGCTAGCGGCGCCAGCGCGGACACGTTAGCGTGCGGCGCTAGTAGCGCGCGACCCACTGAGTTCACGTGTAGATACTGTCATGTTTACCTGTCAGTGGCGCGCTTGTGTCGCTCGTGCGCAGCTAGCGGCGCCAGCGAGGACACGTTAGCGTGCGGCGCTAGTAGCGCGCGACCCACTGAGTTCACGTGTAGATACTGTCATGTTTACCTGTCAGTGGCGCGCTTGTGTCGCTCGTGCGCAGCTAGCGGCGCCAGCGCGGACACGTTAGCGTGCGGCGCTAGTAGCGCGCGACCCACTGAGTTCACGTGTAGATACTGTCATGTTTACCTGTCAGTGGCGCGCTTGTGTCGCTCGTGCGCAGCTAGCGGCGCCAGCGCGGACACGTTAGCGTGCGGCGCTAGTAGCGCGCGACCCACTGAGTTCACGTGTAGATACTGTCATGTTTACCTGTCAGTGGCGCGCTTGTGTCGCTCGTGCGCAGCTAGCGGCGCCAGCGCGGACACGTAAGCGTGCGGCGCTAGTAGCGCGCGACCCACTGAGTTCACGTGTAGATACTGTCATGTTTACCTGTCAGTGGCGCGCTTGTGTCGCTCGTGCGCAGCTAGCGGCGCCAGCGCGGACACGTTAGCGTGCGGCGCTAGTAGCGCGCGACCCACTGAGTTCACGTGTAGATACTGTCATGTTTACCTGTCAGTGGCGCGCTTGTGTCGCTCGTGCGCAGCTAGCGGCGCCAGCGCGGACACGTTAGCGTGCGGCGCTAGTAGCGCGCGACCCACTGAGTTCACGTGTAGATACTGTCATGTTTACCTGTCAGTGGCGCGCTTGTGTCGCTCGTGCGCAGCTAGCGGCGCCAGCGCGGACACGTTAGCGTGCGGCGCTAGTAGCGCGCGACCCACTGAGTTCACGTGTAGATACTGTCATGTTTACCTGTCAGTGGCGCGCTTGTGTCGCTCGTGCGCAGCTAGCGGCGCCAGCGCGGACACGTTAGCGTGCGGCGCTAGTAGCGCGCGACCCACTGAGTTCACGTGTAGATACTGTCATGTTTACCTGTCAGTGGCGCGCTTGTGTCGCTCGTGCGCAGCTAGCGGCGCCAGCGCGGACACGTTAGCGTGCGGCGCTAGTAGCGCGCGACCCACTGAGTTCACGTGTAGATACTGTCATGTTTACCTGTCAGTGGCGCGCTTGTGTCGCTCGTGCGCAGCTAGCGGCGCCAGCGCGGACACGTAAGCGTGCGGCGCTAGTAGCGCGCGACCCACTGAGTTCACGTGTAGATACTGTCATGTTTACCTGTCAGTGGCGCGCTTGTGTCGCTCGTGCGCAGCTAGCGGCGCCAGCGCGGACACGTTAGCGTGCGGCGCTAGTAGCGCGCGACCCACTGAGTTCACGTGTAGATACTGTCATGTTTACCTGTCAGTGGCGCGCTTGTGTCGCTCGTGCGCAGCTAGCGGCGCCAGCGCGGACACGTTAGCGTGCGGCGCTAGTAGCGCGCGACCCACTGAGTTCACGTGTAGATACTGTCATGTTTACCTGTCAGTGGCGCGCTTGTGTCGCTCGTGCGCAGCTAGCGGCGCCAGCGCGGACACGTTAGCGTGCGGCGCTAGTAGCGCGCGACCCACTGAGTTGCGCATCACCAGGCGCACGCTGCTCTCGTGCGGGGAGCCCGACGGCTCCGCTGTGCAGTATGTTGGTACTGCTACCTCTACGTGAATGGCCTAAGGAAACAAAAAATTTTTTGAAAAAGCCAATAACAAAGGAAATTGATGATTGAAAATAGTTATTTGTGCAACAAGAGAGCAAAGTGAGTTTTTGCTGCGAGTGTTAATTGTGAATCCCGAGTAAGCGAAGGATTCTATAGTTGAATCACGAGCGTAGCGAGTGATTCTAGGTTAGAATCCCGAGCATAGTGAGGGATTCAAAGACACGAAGTGCAAATAACTTTGGTCTCGTGTAACACATACAACTTTTCACCTCAGCAGCGAGTACATAATACCTAAACAATACAAAACATACATACAAAAACAAACATACAACTACAACATACTACATAAAACATAGTGAGATATAAGTAATGTGCAGATATTCACCGCGAGACCTTTCAGGCAGGAAATTTAATTCTGCATTTTTACATCATGTTTCAATTTTCCGAGTGTTAAATAGCAAACTTCGTCACAGGACTCACTCATATTTATTTATTTTATTATCCAAATTTTATTGTACTTTGTAGCTAGCGTACATTGACCTTATCATTGCTAGCGTAACAGAGAATTAAAACAACAAAAATTTGAATCCCGCTATTTTTTTAAAATGCGCTCTGAAACTACACTCGCGGTATTCTGTCTCAATATCAAAAATGGTTAAAACTATAAATAAATAAGTAGATACATAATAAACTTCGTATTTTTGTCTTCAACATTCTTCATCTTGATTTAATCATAAAAAATATAATTCAATTATTTAAAATACTTCAATTTTTCATTTAAAACCTAAACACGTATTATACAATAGTACGGTTATCGATTCACAATATCGGTATCCGAACGTTTTCTTTTTTTTTTCTTTTTTGGGGCAACTAGATATGGAAATATGAAAATATGTGAAAATCTAATTTCGAATCGACTTGTTTCTATCTCTCGCTTTTTTCATATCGAAGTGAAAGTAACAGGAGAAGATGAAGTTGAAATCTTTCGAATTTTGTGAGTAGTCTTACACAGAACTCGATATTTAAAAAAAATATATTAAAAAGTTACTTTGTCTCACGCTCGCAGCAAAATCGAATATGTTCACTCTCTGTAAACAGCAAAACCTGCTTGTTTGAGGTGCTGAGGTGAAAATTATATTTGTGAGGGATTGAAATGGGAGAACGCGAATTTATACACATTTCATTGCGATACGTCTCCGCAGCGTGAAATAAGTGCCGTCGCGCCGAGTCTTGGTGTGAACTGATACTCCATACCAAGCTATATCACATTAAGAAAACAAACCAACTCACCGTCTCCCTATAAATATTATTCCTCTCATCCTTATGCTGAGCCACTATCACTCCGTATCCTGGCCTGACAGCTGTCACTTCACCACCAGCGCTTACAGATAAGGCACCATCACCATACGCCTTCCAACTTCCTCGAGGCAAAGACTTCATCTTGATCACAGAGCTGACTGCTAAGGCCAGCCGGTCTCCTGAAGATAACTCCTTAGTTTGACCTTCGATTGATGTTCGGATGTCCGATAGACCTAGGATCTCGATTGTGCTGTCCCAGGAACGGGTTTCTGCTGCCTGTGAGGAAAAATGAGCTTCAGAAAACGATAACACCATTCGCAGGTTGACTAAAAGATCGTCTTTGATGTAAGTTTTAAATAAGATCTCGAGAGAGGAAACTGGCATGTCCTAGAACCAAAAATTCGAAGGGATGTGACATCTACCGCACTGGGCCCGCGTGGTGGATTATAAAGCCCATACGCAAAATACGCGCTTTGACGTGGAGTTGCGGATACCAGCCCGTTGTACAATACAATACAAGATCTCAGTGTCTCGGATGTTTTTTTCGTTTTTACGACTTCGTTTCTCAATTACTGGAAAATATTTATTGCAAAAAAATCTGATATAAATTCTTGTTCATAAGTTTTGTATGCACGAATTTAAACGAAAATAACACTGTGACCAAAAAATGTAAAGAATCAACACAAAGCTATTGAGCTTGTATTTATAACATGTTCCAATGAATATTGATCATAATATATTTATATGCTCACCTGTCCCATGTTCCGCACTCTAACATCAATAGTAATGACTCCTGGCTTCAACGGCACCACTCGTACTGACAGACCTTCGGCAACCGATCTCTCGAGCATATCTTTAAGAAAGAAAAATGTGTTACGTGACGTCCAGAAGTACGATCGAACAAGTTATTTGGTTTACAGTTTAACTCACAAATGACATTGTAAAATGTACACCAAATAGCTTGTTCGGCCGTACATTGCGTGTATTTTATAGTTTTGCAGTTTAATTGCTGAAAAGTCAGTATTTAGGTTAAATTCGGTGACGTGGACGTGAACGTGTTCGTTACGCTTACTTCATTCGGTGGACTAGTGGATTTGGAAAGTAATTCGTTCATTGAATGAAGTAGTGGGTCACCTGTATATTTATGGACTGCTCATGAAACTAAGGAAACTTTGAGTTCTTAGAGCTGTTTGAAGTTACCGTGACCGCGTCAAGATCATCCGGGGTACAAAAGACATACGAAAACTGTCAAAAGTTCGAAATGAATCAGTTTGAAATTTGTACAGCCCGGCAAAATGCCCTTAAATGTTTTTAGGAAGATACATGTGAGTTTTATAAAGTGTAGAGCACGTACCGTCAGCATGTGTGGTGTAGAGGCGCGCGGCGGCCGGGTCCCGCAGCGTCCACGTGACGCGCGGCGCGGGCTGCAGCGCCGACAGTTCGCCTGCACTCAGTGTACCCGCCTCCACCCACACCGGGCCCGGGCACCCCACCAGCAGCGTCTGAGTCGCTGCCTTCACGCGGACGCCTGATATAGGTATCACCTGTAAACAACATATTCGTAACTAAAATAAAGCCGCTTACATCATGTGTGTAACGCGTAAAGTAACATTACGTGTAATTTCGAGTCAACAGTGTGTACGACATAAATCGCACTGTGTGTTACATGCGTTACATGTAACGCTCGTAGTACCGTCGCGTAGCAATTCGCGTTACATTTCACGATACATTACATTACGCGTTACACACGTGTGGTGGCTTAAAGCTCGAATCACACAGAGCGGTCACGGGTTGTGTCGTGTGATCGTGTCTGTCAGGTGAGACGCGCTTATCATTGCCCTCACTCACACTAGGGCGCATGTCGGCAGCGGGTCGGACGTACATACTCGACAACGGTTGCTATCAAAGCGTAGTGAGATGGCGGGCGTTTCGGACGCAGACGAAGAATTATTTAGTATATTTTATAACGAGGGACTAAACGAAGCCATTATATACCCGAGGTGGTTTGACTCCTGAGCTTGCGAGGGAGGCAATGAAGGCGAGGGTATATTATATTGGCGTTTAGTCTCGAGGTGCAAACTGTACTTATCACTTCGAGTGCGAGAAAAACAGTAATTTAAAACTGAACAAAAAACTGAGCGGTCAGTTTTTTCTTCTATCGGGTCAGTCGCAGATGAACAATTTAAAACACAACACAAACTCTCAACATTTTCGCAATGAAGATGATCCACACTCCACAGATAATTAGTACCTACATTACTGCAGCGGCTAGCAACAGAGGCATTGCTTTTCAAAATCAACGATGCACACAAGCAACAATAATTTTTTCTCGCGTTGAAGAGTTCATTTGTTTTTTTTTTTCAATAAACCGCTTTCTATATTTGGCATGCCAATTCGAATTTTAAATAAAACCTTTGACAAGTTACTCTTTTGTGTGTTTCAGAGTAAAAGATCGTTCCATTTTTAAATTACTTTTTACTCCCTAGGGAATAAACGGTCACTTTAATCCCGCTTCGTAGGGCTATAACGGCGTACTTTTAGAGCATGAGAAGTGAAAATTATTATTATTGACTGCCATCTCGGGATATCGGGAATATGTGAATTACGACGCTACACACACTCACGTCCCGCACGCGCTCTGTGTTATTCAGTGACGGTACCTTCATTCAAGCCTAAAAGTTTGACTCGCCCTTATTATATTCTACCCACCATTATTAAAACCTTCTTAACAGTTTCTGTTAAGCAAGCTTTATGAAAGAGATGCAAGCTCATACAATTTTCATACATTGTAGAAATGTTGATCCCTAGACACTCCACGGCTTACACTGTTCGAACACAGAGGGGATGGCGGTCTTAGTTTGCCATCCCCTTCGTGTAAGTTTACCATAAACCATGCAGACAGAAATAGAAGTGGATTATGTCTTTAAAACAGGCATGTTAACTCAATCAATGTTACCTCAACTTCAGATTCCGCGCTCGCCATCTCAACGTTAGCGATGTCGGTAGCCACGAGCTTGATGCGGGACGTACCGATTGATAAGCCGTGCACGGTACCCGATGATGTCACCTGTCGAGGAAAAATAACCAGGATAAAAATATAGAACTTCTTTTGTAAACTTCTTCTCATTTGGGATGATGTTTTCAATGTCGGATATCTGTAATTTGAGGAAAGACGTCGGTGAAATCGGTTCTTAGAGCTCCGAAGATTAGTCAGAGATTACAAATACCATGCTGAGAGTGGCGATATTTTTAATTAACTTCTAGAATGTCTTAAGTTACACAGTTCTACTTAAGCTATTGTCTTACTATTGTGTCTCTAATTAAGACATTCAAAAGGTTAATTATAGGACGTTCCAGAAAATATTGAAAATATTGCCAGCCACACTATTGTTTATTCACTGATTGACGTATGTACTAGCTCGATCGTCAATTTTATACAAACGCCCCCAATCACATGTACTTACGTTTATACCTTATTGCATGCTCATTACTGTAATTAAGGTTAGTTCAATAAAGCTGCTTGGTGAATACACATGTTGGGGTTTTCTTCCACATTACACATAAGAATGCCTGGCACACATCGCACCTCAGCGGTAGGACTCCACAACCTACTTTTTTCCGACATCGTTTGACAAAAGTACAATACAAAGAGACTTTTTACATACTTACAAACAAATCTGGCCAGGACATTCTGGAGTAAATGGTTATTATGAAAGCTTTTAGACATACCTCCACATGGCTGAGTCCCGTGACAGCCCTGTATGTGAGCGCGGCGAGGTGCGGCGGAGGCCCGCCCTGGTGCCGCAGCTGCAGGCGCGCGCCCGGCGGGACATGCGAGCGGGGTGGGACCACCGACAGTGGCGGGAACATACCTCCACATGGCTGAGTCCCGTGACAGCCCTGTATGTGAGCGCGGCGAGGTGCGGCGGAGGCCCGCCCTGGTGCCGCAGCTGCAGGCGCGCGCCCGGCGGGACATGCGAGCGGGGTGGGACCACCGACAGTGGCGGGAACATACCTCCACATGGCTGAGTCCCGTGACAGCCCTGTATGTGAGCGCGGCGAGGTGCGGCGGAGGCCCGCCCTGGTGCCGCAGCTGCAGGCGCGCGCCCGGCGGGACATGCGAGCGGGGTGGGACCACCGACAGTGGCGGGAACATACCTCCACATGGCTGAGTCCCGTGACAGCCCTGTATGTGAGCGCGGCGAGGTGCGGCGGAGGCCCGCCCTGGTGCCGCAGCTGCAGGCGCGCGCCCGGCGGGACATGCGAGCGGGGTGGGACCACCGACAGTGGCGGGAACATACCTCCACATGGCTGAGTCCCGTGACAGCCCTGTATGTGAGCGCGGCGAGGTGCGGCGGAGGCCCGCCCTGGTGCCGCAGCTGCAGGCGCGCGCCCGGCGGGACATGCGAGCGGGGTGGGACCACCGACAGTGGCGGGAACATACCTCCACATGGCTGAGTCCCGTGACAGCCCTGTATGTGAGCGCGGCGAGGTGCGGCGGAGGCCCGCCCTGGTGCCGCAGCTGCAGGCGCGCGCCCGGCGGGACATGCGAGCGGGGTGGGACCACCGACAGTGGCGGGAACATACCTCCACATGGCTGAGTCCCGTGACAGCCCTGTATGTGAGCGCGGCGAGGTGCGGCGGAGGCCCGCCCTGGTGCCGCAGCTGCAGGCGCGCGCCCGGCGGGACATGCGAGCGGGGTGGGACCACCGACAGTGGCGGGAACATACCTCCACATGGCTGAGTCCCGTGACAGCCCTGTATGTGAGCGCGGCGAGGTGCGGCGGAGGCCCGCCCTGGTGCCGCAGCTGCAGGCGCGCGCCCGGCGGGACATGCGAGCGGGGTGGGACCACCGACAGTGGCGGGAACATACCTCCACATGGCTGAGTCCCGTGACAGCCCTGTATGTGAGCGCGGCGAGGTGCGGCGGAGGCCCGCCCTGGTGCCGCAGCTGCAGGCGCGCGCCCGGCGGGACATGCGAGCGGGGTGGGACCACCGACAGTGGCGGGAACATACCTCCACATGGCTGAGTCCCGTGACAGCCCTGTATGTGAGCGCGGCGAGGTGCGGCGGAGGCCCGCCCTGGTGCCGCAGCTGCAGGCGCGCGCCCGGCGGGACATGCGAGCGGGGTGGGACCACCGACAGTGGCGGGAACATACCTCCACATGGCTGAGTCCCGTGACAGCCCTGTATGTGAGCGCGGCGAGGTGCGGCGGAGGCCCGCCCTGGTGCCGCAGCTGCAGGCGCGCGCCCGGCGGGACATGCGAGCGGGGTGGGACCACCGACAGTGGCGGGAACATACCTCCACATGGCTGAGTCCCGTGACAGCCCTGTATGTGAGCGCGGCGAGGTGCGGCGGAGGCCCGCCCTGGTGCCGCAGCTGCAGGCGCGCGCCCGGCGGGACATGCGAGCGGGGTGGGACCACCGACAGTGGCGGGAACATACCTCCACATGGCTGAGTCCCGTGACAGCCCTGTATGTGAGCGCGGCGAGGTGCGGCGGAGGCCCGCCCTGGTGCCGCAGCTGCAGGCGCGCGCCCGGCGGGACATGCGAGCGGGGTGGGACCACCGACAGTGGCGGGAACATACCTCCACATGGCTGAGTCCCGTGACAGCCCTGTATGTGAGCGCGGCGAGGTGCGGCGGAGGCCCGCCCTGGTGCCGCAGCTGCAGGCGCGCGCCCGGCGGGACATGCGAGCGGGGTGGGACCACCGACAGTGGCGGGAACATACCTCCACATGGCTGAGTCCCGTGACAGCCCTGTATGTGAGCGCGGCGAGGTGCGGCGGAGGCCCGCCCTGGTGCCGCAGCTGCAGGCGCGCGCCCGGCGGGACATGCGAGCGGGGTGGGACCACCGACAGTGGCGGGAACATACCTCCACATGGCTGAGTCCCGTGACAGCCCTGTATGTGAGCGCGGCGAGGTGCGGCGGAGGCCCGCCCTGGTGCCGCAGCTGCAGGCGCGCGCCCGGCGGGACATGCGAGCGGGGTGGGACCACCGACAGTGGCGGGAACATACCTCCACATGGCTGAGTCCCGTGACAGCCCTGTATGTGAGCGCGGCGAGGTGCGGCGGAGGCCCGCCCTGGTGCCGCAGCTGCAGGCGCGCGCCCGGCGGGACATGCGAGCGGGGTGGGACCACCGACAGTGGCGGGAACATACCTCCACATGGCTGAGTCCCGTGACAGCCCTGTATGTGAGCGCGGCGAGGTGCGGCGGAGGCCCGCCCTGGTGCCGCAGCTGCAGGCGCGCGCCCGGCGGGACATGCGAGCGGGGTGGGACCACCGACAGTGGCGGGAACATACCTCCACATGGCTGAGTCCCGTGACAGCCCTGTATGTGAGCGCGGCGAGGTGCGGCGGAGGCCCGCCCTGGTGCCGCAGCTGCAGGCGCGCGCCCGGCGGGACATGCGAGCGGGGTGGGACCACCGACAGTGGCGGGAACATACCTCCACATGGCTGAGTCCCGTGACAGCCCTGTATGTGAGCGCGGCGAGGTGCGGCGGAGGCCCGCCCTGGTGCCGCAGCTGCAGGCGCGCGCCCGGCGGGACATGCGAGCGGGGTGGGACCACCGACAGTGGCGGGAACATACCTCCACATGGCTGAGTCCCGTGACAGCCCTGTATGTGAGCGCGGCGAGGTGCGGCGGAGGCCCGCCCTGGTGCCGCAGCTGCAGGCGCGCGCCCGGCGGGACATGCGAGCGGGGTGGGACCACCGACAGTGGCGGGAATACCAGCACCTGTTCAACAATATTCATTTAATAAAACGGTGAAGGGAAACAGCGTGAGGAAACCGGCTTATCCTCTAGAACCAGAAAATTTGAAGACATGTTACATCTATCAAACCGCACAGGGCCCGCGTCGTGAATTATAGCACATTCCTTCTTGTTGTGAGGAGGCCTGTGTCCCAGCAGTGGGAACATTAATAGACAGATGATGATGATGAAACCAGCTAGTTGCTCGAAATTCAAGACTGAGGACCATTAAACACATGATCCTTTGAATGAATTAAGAATAAAATAATATAGTTTAAATCTCTTTAAATGGCGTCATTTTATTTATCTCAACAAACACTTTCATTTGATACCCATATAATAGGAATCCTTAAAAAATAACTAGTCTGCCATCTTTGGTAGTCCGCCATATTAGCTTTAAAGTGACGTCATTTAGCTAACCAGCAGTAAAAAAATGAGTTTTTGACTCCATAAAAACTCATTTTGTCGAGAATAACTGTCAAATTTATCTTATCGAGTCCTATCGATTCCTACGTACTTGAACTGCAGAAACCCAAGCCTAACGTGAATTCCATATTTCAGCTCAATCGGTAATCGATACAAGAAATTTAACTTCTAAGATTGTATACATAGTAAGATGTGAAGCTAATAAAAGCATGTTGAAAAGGATTGCATTTGGTTGATGACAACAAGGGGGCGTCCATAAATTACGTGAGGTGTTTCTTTAAATTTTCTGTCCCTCCCTCCCCCCCTGGTGAGATGTCGTGAGATTTTATTAAATCCCCTCCCCCATCCCCCAATCTCACGTGAGATTTTTCAAAATGTGAATTCTTCGTCTTATAGATGTATCTTTTGACGAATGCGTTATGCGTTGCCATTGGCATTAAGTCCGCCTCTGTACTTTGTGCTTGAAGTGTTAAATAAATAAATAAAAATATTGGTAGCTCGTTTTAAATTAGTAAATATGGTGGTTTGACAGTAGATGTATATCGTCGAAGTATGAATGAAATTATTGTCTTTCGAACGAATTAGTGATTGATCTTAACCGTATTACGATATACGCTTAAGATTAAATTTTAAGCATGTACAATCTAATGGACCAAAATAGTATATTTTTTTGTTTCAATCAGAAAAAAAATTGCGTGATATTTGCCGAGACCCCCCCTCTCTCCAACGTAAGATTACATGAGATTTAACTCGACCCCTTCCCCCCCTTAAACATCTCACGTAATTTATGGACGCCCCCAAACCGATAGAATGTTTTGCTAACTGTCCATAACATCGAGCCTGTGTTCATCGATTCTTATGATTTTTTGTACACATAAAATAAAAATAAATTGTTAAAATAGGGACAGCTTTTGTAAAAGGGTGACCTTAACTTAGAATTCGGTTTGTTAACAGAAAACCTGTATGCGATCAGCCATCAATGGGGATGCACACAGTGGAACTAATGGCGCTAGCTTAGCTGGTTCCAAGCATCGTCATTGGTTGAAAATCAAGGAATGTTATTTTTTTAAAAACCTTGACCTCATTGGTCAAATTGAGACCAGCTATGGTAGCACCATCTACAATTAGCTTTTAACGGTCTTCCCCATTACACTTTAAGGCCATGTTAAGCATCTGATGATAGCTGATCTACCACACTCTAGTTTAATCTTAAGACCGACATAAAAAAACTTAAGTTATTAAGAATCTCACCTCAACTTCAGGGCTCCAAATCCCTCCAAAGAGCGCCCTAACCCTCCCGGTCCCCTCCTTGAGGCCGCACAAGCTGCCATCCCTCACAGTAACGTACCCGGCGGCCCGCCAGTCGGGCGCGCGGCCCGCGGACAGGTAGCGGTGGGAGACGCCCTTCACCAGCGCGGAGATAGGCACGCAGGCCCCCACGCCGACTGCGCGGGATGTTGATACTTCCACGCTTAGTACTTCTTCGATGTGGACCTGTTGCGAGATAGATATGTATAATTAAACAATGGCGTCAAACCGATTCGGTCAGAGTTCACAGATCATAATCACCTGCCTAACCTTTTCCCAACTAGGTTGGTTTCGGCTTCCAGTCTAACCGTATGCAACTGAATACCCGTATTTTACATGCGAGCGATTCGGTCGAAGTTCACAGATCAAGGGATATTTAAGTTAGCGTAACATTGTAAACTCTCAAAAGATTGTCAAACGAACATACTGCTTTCAATTTTACGGTGAAATTAATACTGTTTGGGAATCAATAAAATAAAAAAACACTTCGGCTTTAGTACAAGCTCATTAAGTTGATTTTTCGACGCCACATAGCCACATCCTCTCTAACATTTTCCTTGAACTTACCTCGACCAGCTGCTTCTCTCCGTGTACACACATGTCGGTGACCAGTAGGTCGTACGTCCCCGGGCCGGGCACGGTGGCCGTGAGCGCGCCGCCCTGCAGCTCTGCGGACACACCCTTAGGCGCCTCCACGCTGTAGCGCCCGCTGCCGCCTGTGACCGTGGCTATGTTGCTCACTGTCTCACTCTCCCAGGCTATGTTCACCTGGAACAAAAGTATTTGTGATTTTAAGGGAACTATTCTATAACTTACGTAAAACTCTCAGTTAATATCCTACGCTCGTGGTTATCGGTGTTTTAATAAACAAAGTTAGCTTATTCTACCCGTCTCTTGATTCATATAAAAATTAAAAAAAGCTTTTCTATGACGTTTTGTTTCAACAGGCGGTAAGCTATATGTCAAATAGACAGGTATAGCAACGTATTAATTCCTGTTGGTAAGTTATTGAAAATGGTTGATAGAAAACTGTTCAAGAAAAGATGCAAGAAAAAATTACGCGAGTTCTGATAGCTGGGATAGACTAGGGATTAGTGCAAGTTTAATTTTCCACCAATATCTTTGTGAACAAACTATTTTTTAATACATCTTCAAAAGTGACTTCTACCCGCAAATATTTATTTTAAGCGTCCAATTGCAATTGAGCAACAAAACAGTAGTTTTGAACTCCCGTTTCGTAGTATCCGGGTAGGAGAGAATAAATTTAGAATATGTCTGAAATTGTCTGAATACACTATACATGATACAGGTAATAAATGCTTTTAAGATTAATTGCTTTACCTTGATAGGGTCGCATTTGAGCGGAGCGACGACCCTTGCTTGAATAGACGCAGTGGCATCAGGGATACTCGCTTTCAACACACCAGTCCATCCAATAGCTAGGTCATCGGCAACAACTACCTGAAAATAAATAAATTATTGTTTGTAGGGCCAACGACAATGTAGCACTTACAAAAAACAACTGACTAAGCAGTTCTTCGGGCTACGTCGGTGACCTTGGTTCTCTTGTCTTCATTTCTGATTCGATCACGAAAGGAAACTCCGAGCATAGCCCTCTCCAATGCCCCTTCGGTGACTTTAAGCCTTTTGAGAGCAGCGGTGGCCCAGTGGTGGCGGCCCCGATTTACGAACAGTAAGTTGTGGGTTCGAACCCAGACAGGCGCATTACTTTGTGTATTTTATTTCATCACCGCTGCTCTAAAAACGGTGAAGGAAAACATCGTGAAGAAACCGGCATGTCCTAGAACCAAAAATTCGAAGACATGTGACATCTACCAATCCGCACTGGGCCCGCGTGGTAGATTATAGCCCATTCCCTCTCATTGAGAGGAGGCCGTGTCCCAGCAGTGGGACCATTATAGGCTGATGATGATGATGTTTTTTTGATAAGGCCCATTCACACATTTCACTTTCTGTCTAATTCCATCATTTTATACTTACTTGATAATACTTAAACGGTACAGGCACAGGAACATACTCAGGGTGAGGTTCAACAAACAGCCTGTCAGTAGCTTTGTACTGTAAGCCGGGGTGATGAGGTTCAATTTCCCATGACATCTTAGGGCCGTTCTCGTCTAGAAGCTCGCGCCCTATTGCGTCTAGGAGAGTCACTTTCACTGATAACTCTTGGCCAGGACGAAGCCAGATCCTGTAAGAAAATATGAGTATTGTTATAGGCTAATTTCCACCATAGATAAATTGCAAATCTATTAAGTCCGTCAGTTAGACTATTGGAAAATAATGGACACGTATTTTTTTTTAATTTGTAAAGCAATTTATACTGACAAAGATATAACGCATCCAAACTCGGGAGTGGGGGCTTGTGATGTCACAACGCACTTTAAATTATACCACGGTGTGACGTATTGCGAATTTTAAAAGCGTATCTTCGACAATTTTAGTTAACGTAAAAGAAAAAAGCGGCCAAGTGCGAGTCGGACTCGCCCATGAAGGGTTCCGTAGCAGATGAAATGAAAGGTAAATTGCTGTTTACGATTTATGACGATTTTATCGGTGGCAGTTTCATTTATTTTTTTTAGTTTTATCATTCTCGTATTTTAGAAGTTACAGGGGGGGGGACACATTTTTCCGCTTTGGAAGGGTCTCTCGCGTAAACTATTCAGTTTAGAAAAAAAATACATTAGAAACCTCAATATCATTTTTAAAGGCCTATCCATAGATATGAATCGCGAAAAAAAAATCAGCTGTTCCCTACATTTGGACGAGTTGTGCGAACATAAATGTAGAAAAAGTTGTTCAAAATGACGAGTACAATGACCCCTTTTCGGGTTTAGTATAAACAAAAAATAATGTTGTATATCCCACACGTATGGGTTTGATGAATTTTTTTTTTTGAGTTTCAGTTCTATGGTCCCCCAAAATGTATGGTTTTTTTTTTCTAATTCCGTGTGAAAATCTTAATGCGGTTCACAGAATACATCTACTTACCAAGTTTCAACGGCATAGTTCTTATAGTTTCGACGGAAAAAATTGGCTGTGACATACGGACGGACAGACAGACATGACGAATCTATAAGGGTTCCGTTTTTGCCATTTGGCTACGGAACCCTAAAAATACGGACTAATTAGATTTTCTCAGGACACAAGCTTGTTGGTGTTTGGTTAGAAAGTCGCCTAACTCGATAAATAGTGACCCAACCAGCGATTTCTTAACATAACATCAAGTCTGTCATACCTGAAGGGTTTGGCAGTGGTGTACACGATAGTACACCTACATTTCGCCAGTTATGAATAAGTCTCACGTAGAAGGCGAGCCTATTGCCGTCAAAGGGCACAAATTCAGACTCTGTGGCTGTTACTGAAAAAATCCTGATACAATACCCCAATAACAATTTGCCTGACCAGCGATTTGAACCCAGGAGTTCATCCTTATCAATCGCGAGTACGTGATCAATTTCACACCGTGAAGTAAAAGGGGTTTGAATTTTTTGACAGGATTAGCTTCCGACAAAACTTGTTTGTATGAGCTATTGATTTGTACACATTTAATGCCTGTTTGATCGAATCAAAGTTGTACTGACGATGGCATCAGTAAATGAACTTAAACTTTAAAAGCCGGATATCATCATCTGCCTAGTCTTTCCCCAACTATGTTAGGGTCGGCTTCCAGTCTAACCGGATGCAGTTGAATACCAGTATTTTACATGGAGCGACTGCCTATCTGACCTCCACACCCAGTTAATACTGGGAAATACGATATCACTTGGTAAGACTGGTGTCAGACTTTAAAAGTCGGAAATGTGACACTAACATATTTGCCTCATACAAAACTTATCTGTATTGATACTAGCTATCGATTTATATGTACCTCGACCGCTAAATTAAAAAGAAAAACAAAATTGGCGGATGTTTATGCGGCCACGATTCAAACATAAATATACCAAGATGAGTTTTAAGATGAGTGAGGGTAGTTGAATAAACGCCTTCACTTTGCTGTCGTGGTACCTCCAGTACTTCAGTCTCCCCGCGACCACGGCTGGTGCAATCCGGTCGAAACGTCGGGATTAAATTAAAGGTAAATCCGCGATAAATACCCGTATTCATATGTTTTATAATGTGTTCTGATCGTGAAAGTTTAAAAAAGATAAATATTCTAAGCTCTGTATCATCTGAGCAACCGTTGTGTAACGTTGCGGTTAAATGAGTGGTTTGGTGGTACGGTCGAACAAGCTATTTGGTTTACACTTTCCAATGTAATTAGTGGGTTAAACTGTAAACCAAATAGGTTGTTCGGGCGTACACATGACGTACTTGGGCGGTGTGGTGCAGTTCCCGGGCGCGTCGGGCGGGTCGAGGCGCAGGCGCGACACGTGCGCCGCGCAGTGAGCTTCTAGTCTCACTGTCTCGCGCTCCGCCTCCCACTCAGATGTTAGCTCTACACCCGACTCGCCGCGCTGTTAACGACGGGGGTCATACTGAATACGTTCACACCGAAACACATAATTTCTGTATAATTCGACCTCTTAAGGCGATTAGACGAACTAAATTAGCAAATCTATTTGTGGCGGTTCAAAGTTCGTTGGAAATGCTGTTAGAATAAAGTTCTAATCAGCTTACTACTCCTACAAAGAGGTTGTTACGTCAGTTACTGCGGGCCAAATAGCGTGAAATGAGTGGTTTCGATCGATTAACAAAAAAACTATTGACTGGATTAAAAAACTAAAACACTATCATGCTAATATATTGCTTGTAGAAATATTTTCCAAAAAATCAGAATAATCGCATGCATATTAGTATGTTTTTTTTGTATGAAAGATGTTTTTAGAAATAAGTTCGTGATTTTTTTAAATCGAGTCAAATTAATTGTATTATGTTTTCAAAACACTATCATGCTAGCATATATCCTGAAGAATATCATATATTTTTCTGGTCTTGTTTATAGCAGTGAATCATATACTTTTAGTAATAATAAAACTCGCGTTTAGCTCATGTAATCGCCTTAAGTAATTTATCCATTCTGCCACAAGATAGTGAGAAAGACTAAAAGAGTGATGAATACTGATATTAAAGAAAAGGAGTAAATGATAGAGGAGAGTAAAAGAAACGTTTTGCGACGACCCCAAAAAACATGGGATAAGGGCAGCAATTATCCGGGGTTGCGGGACTGTTCAAAAGAGATACCGCGGCCCCGGAACATAAAGGGCGAGGAAGGAACATGGATGGGTTTTAGTCAGTAAGAGTCTGACACTCCCTCCCGCTCCGCCCAGAGTGGGAGAAAACAATTGATGATTTCCCATCCCAAAAAAAAGGGGCAGCAATGATGGTTAGATAGTTGCCTGCTTGTAAAGAACTCAATAAAATCACAACTTTTAATCTATTGAAGTACAAAACATTAGTAAGGAGGATCTAAAAAACATTGAAAAATACACAGTATACTTAAACATCTATACTATTCAAATAATTATCAACAAACACATACCCTGCGACATTTGAAGGTGAACAGTTGAACATCAGGATATTTATGTGGGGCCGGTCCATCTCGCTTGGTTATCTCAGCCACTCGGGTGTCGTGAGACAGAGGCACTAGTGCTTCGCCCTCGGCTAGAATCTGTGGAATATAACGTTGATAAAGTAATGGTTGAGGGACTAAGTCTGTTTCTTGAATGAAGAGATGTTTTAAATAGGAGCGTTTTTGACCTCGCATGAGTTTTTTTCGTCTTTGGTTAGATTTATTGTTCTTTTTATGTTGTTTTATCTTTGTCGAAATAAAACATTTTTCTTTCTTTGTGTCACGTTTTCCGCAATAATAGATTTAGAGCCAGGCCATTTTACAGAATAATGTGACTATCAGATGGCTCCGAGACGTAGATGCGTCTCCTAGACGTAGACACATCGGCGAGATGCAGATACGTTCGTAAAACTTACCGGGAGTGTAGCGCCAGGCAAGGCAGCGGCGTTTTGTGGCCATAACAAAGTAGGAGCTGCGCGAACTGCCACGCGAGTAGTGTCGCCGAGACGTCCGCGAGATACACGCACTGTAGACACACCGCGGGTACTCCATGCGCATTCTAATACGCAGCAGGCACCATCTAGAATAACAAACGTTTCGAAAACATAGAAGAAGTTCTTTCTTAATGTAATGTCCTATTAAGTATTTAGTGTGTACATAAATAAATAAATAAGAAAATTAAAGAGTAAAATAGCGAAAACACATAAGAAACACGTTTTAACGCACTGCACGAAAAATAGAAAGAAATTCGCTTTCTGTAATATGTATACGTCTGTTAGACGTATGAAATATTGAAATGTTTTACTGACCCATAGGTTGCATCCAGTTTGCTACAGTAACATTCCGAGGTTCTGGACCCTCCAGTAACGTTACGGCGAACGACCCACAGTTGCACCTGCAAAACAAAGTTAGAATTTCATTGTTACATCCGGCACTATAATATCTAGCGCGTAATTTTGTCGTGTCATTGTAATTTAAAGTTTATTTCAATGATTATAAAGCTGGGGGGCTACTCTTTAAGTCCGTCAGCAAAGATACGGGGCCCATCTGTCCTCTTTATACTTTGAAATGAACCTACTCCCTAATATTTTGGAATTCATGAGTTTTGAAAACACATCAGGAGTAAGGACAGATAACCAATGGAGTTTTTATTCATTTTTAGTTCAGGCCCCTAACAAATCTTATGTCAGTAAGTGGTACGGAGTAGAAACGCCCGTAACTTCGGCCGAAACTACGGGTTTAGTGCTCAGAGAGCAGACCCCCTGACACTAGTGATGAGCGTTGAATGAACGAACTAGTTAATTCGACCGTCTACGTACTAAACTTATATTGTCACTTACGTGATATCTTCCGTGATTATTTACTAAATTGAGCTCCCGATATTTCGACGCTGTTGCAAGCGCCATGATCGCGGGTTGACTGGAGTATGCGGGTGGATGGAAATTAAATTGTTACGAGCAGACAAATCTACCAAACTAAAACCATCCACCAACCAACCAACCAAACCAACCAATCTATCAACTTAGTAAATAATCACGGCAGATATCGCGTAAGTGACAATATAAATTTAGTTTTAAACCGTGAAAGCCTAAAACAGCGTCTACGTACTGTAAACGAGTGGACGGTTCACTAACAATCCATGGACTAGTCGAATCCGTATACGTCTCAACGGCAGTCAACGGCTAAACTCAATGCGTCTATCGACTGTACCGACTCAAGAACGTAGGCAAGTCGTTCGTTCTAAGAAATAAACTAAACGCTCAAACAAATTTTAACTCTAAATCTATCAGGAGAGAGTTCATATTTGTATACCACGACGAATGAATTTGTGTTACTTGCCTACGTTCTTGAGTTTTATATCAGTCCCGTACAAATATCAACGGTCTCCTGCTAGATTTAGAGTTAAAATTTGTTTGAGCGGTTATTTCGGAGACTCTAGTCTACTGCCTACGTCGCCGTCAACGTAGTAGACTTCGTTTATTTCAACGTCTGCATAACCAAGTTGACACATAAACTACGACGAATTCAACTAGTTGACAGACTAGTCGATGAACAAAAATGGACGTTTCGTTAACGCTAAATGAGTCGACGACCCATCTCTACGTGGTTTAGAAATCCTATAGCTTATTCTTATTTACTTACGTATGAAAGTTGAAGAGTTCACCGGTTTCAGGGTTGGTTGCTGTCAGTGCTATATGCAAGTGATGAGGTTTGCCGACACGAGCGAAGCCAGAACTTGATACTTGAAGCAACTCGAATGATGTTGCCAATACTCTGCAAAAGATTAATGAACATCAAATTTAATTTTCATGGGAACAAAAAATGTATAAGGGTATTTATACATTCTGCCTTGGGTATAAGTTACTGTCCAGAGTCATTATCTACACTAATATTATAAAGAGGAAAACTTTGTTTGTTTGTTTGTTTGGTTGTAATGAATAGGCTTAAAAACTACTGGACCGTTTTTAAAAATTCTTCCACCATTCGAAAGCTACATTATCCACGAGTAACATAGGATATATTTTATCCCCGTACTCCCACGGGAACGGGAGTTACGCGTGTGAAACCGCGTGACGTCCGCTAGTTAAAAGATAAATAAGAAACAGCCATGAATTCTGCTTGTTGTACAACATCACAGCAGTTTCATGTTTTTACATCTAAACTTATTAGCAAACTGTGGAAATGCCATTAGAGACATCGAGCGTGTTAAATTTTCAGCTTTCGTCGCTCACACGAACATTGTTAACTTATTATACAGTGTGGAACATTTCAATGCAACCTGGAGGGAAAGTACTTTAAATACTGGAGTTAGCAAATTTTCCTCAAAGGAAACATTACTTTATTTAAAAAAAGAAACATATCTGCATTCAAAAATGACATCCAGTACGTTTTTTGACATCATTCGGTAGGGTCAATCATATGGATGAAATCTCTCTTACAAACATGATAAATTAAATGAGGAGAAAATCATGCTATTTCGTTTGAAACAAGTCATAATAACAGAAATAAATACTAGAGCTCCCTAAAAGAATACAAAAACAAAATAAACATGACAAACTTACTTTCCAATAGCTTTAACATGTGGGTACTTCTTCAACTGCACTCGCACGCCAATCTCACCGGTCCCTCGGATCGTCACAAGTCCGTCAGTCGTCAGAGTGAGAGGTCCTGCTGCTATCTCGCTCTCTATCTCCGACCACACGACGGGTTCGTCTCCTCCACCAATGTGTTTGAGATTGACTTCCCTGGAGAAACATAAACATTATATTGTAAAATAAATGATATAAAAACACCCCTGTATTTTAAAGCCCACCATAAATTCGAAGATATGACAATAACCTACTACTCATCATGATGTTAGGGTTTCTGTACAGTCTAAAATCAAAAATAAAAATATTTTTTTTCACATAGGCCTGGATGGGCACTTATAAAACGTCGAAAAAGGTGCACCGTTCGCGTTGGTCGATTCCATGGAGAAGAACCGGCAAGAAACTCCATGGTTACTCTTTTCAAATCATTTGGTATTACAATATTATTATGTTTCATTACAGCATTAGTACAAAGTATGGGGGGACAGCGTAGGCCCGACAATAGGTTGTTGCTTGCTATACAAAAAATGTAAAACAAAAGGAATATTTAATAAAAGTTAAACAGCATTCGGGAATCTAAAAGGCCTTCGATGTTCACTCATTCACAAATAATAGGTAAAAAGGCATCTATACAAAGGTAAGTAATTAAAAAAAAAAGAATATTTAATTAAAGAACTAAATTAAACAAGTGACACAAATATTGTCATCAGTGCTGTAACTATTCTGAGCAAAATATGAGAAAAAATTATTTGAAAACTACTGTAATAACTTGAATCAAAAGAAAAAGAACAAAAGTCTAGTGTCTTATGAGCTTGCCGTATTGTTGGCCACTGATAGCCACAGAGCCCGATGGTGGATACATTAAGTATCTATATAGTATGTCAACTATCTGGTAATAGTCATCGTTTGCCCTGCACTCGGAAATAGGGGCCCCGCGAAGCGGGGCTCCGTCGACTACGCTTTTTAGGGGGAATATAAAGTGTTTTAAGGTTATGTTATATTAATCGGTATTTCTCAGGAATGGTGCATTACCTTTTCATCAGAGTTGTGCCACTGGGCAAGGGGGACCCCTCCTTCCCTCTCCCTTCGTAAGTTGACTACCATTGCATGCATTTCACGAAAAATAATGCGTTTTGTTGTAAGCAATATGTTCATTTGACAATAATTCGAGACTTTACAATATCGCTAGAGATATTACAATATAACGTATTTGACAATTTTACGGTGACATATATATTCATTTATATATATCTCACTCCTTCGCACGCAGAAGACACCTGTGTTTGCTTGCATTATTTAAACTGATGGCTAGAGGTGTATGTAACACTCAATATTGACAATTATTTACTAAAAGTTAGGCCCATATACAGGCGTCGGGTATCATGGAGCCAAAACCCAATTGAACTGCCCAAACCTGGAAGACCAGGAACTTATGGACGTAGGGCTTGCAAATAGTAGACCAAAGAGGAAGTCAAAATAGTTTTTTTTTGTTCTAATAAGAAAATAGTATACTTACTGCACCGTGTCTGTCCACGCTACATAAGTATGTGGTGGTACTACTTCCAAAGGATCCACTGCTATAGCTGTGACTTGTCCTTCCACCTGTAAGAAAAATTAATTAATTAAATTGCACAGTTATTAATAATGGATATAAAAATACCCTTAATGAAACGAAAAGGTACGAAATACTTGGTTGCCGGCTGATGAGCATGGACATTTGTTTCCGAGTCATGGAGTTTATATGTAAGTAAGTAGTATGTTGGGGTCGTAACTCCCAACAGTGAAATTGTTATGTACTTGTTATTCTTGCTGTGTAGACTTGTAAGGTCTGTTATGTTATGTAAATGAGTAGACGACTGTTTCCCTTGATGGATTTATTGCTACTGAACTATAATGATACGATTATAAACTAAGTTACAGAAATGCATACTTAAACAATATCGATATGCATAAAATAAGTATGACGTACAAACTACCGAAAGGTCAATGTACCGCGTAGCTCGTACATAGTATAATAGTATATCAACTATCTGGTGTCCACAACACAAGCCTTGCTTAGTGTAGCACTAGATGGCGCTGTGTGTAATGTCCAGCAATAGTTACATTGCAAAAAAAAATGTGGTTGTCTTCCGGTTAGATCTAAAACTGATGGCAACATGGACATGTAATAAATGGACCCTCCCTCACGGGCTGACCTCCACAAGCGCTGAAGACCTTGAAGATCAACTATTGTGGATGTTTAGAATAGCCACAAGTAGTTGAAGTTAATAACATACTAACCCTAACCCCCATAATAGAATCTTTTTCTGCCAACCAGTCACCCGATTTACATGATTTTCAATGTAATTAATAGATTGTGTTGCTAGATTATGTAATTAATAGGTTATAAGAGCACAGATAGTAAAACAACTTTTAATCGTCATACCTTTCGAGACACCGTTCTCCCAGCAATAGAATACAACCTCGCCGTAATAGTCAAGGAGCCAGCATTCTGTGCGACCGCATCAGTCAATGTGCCATTTTCCGTGGACCGCAAAAGATCAACATTAGCTTCTCCTTCAACTGCCAACCTTATCAGGATCTGATCACCAGCTGTCAACGCATGTCCTTTATCATCTAGCACAACACAATGTACTACAAAAGGTTCTCCTTTTATAAGTAAGCTTGAAGGGCGTAGTGTAACCCGGATGCTGTGTGCCTCTGCTACGGTTAGGATTGCTGTAGCAACCTCGGTTGCTCCCGACATGAGCTGTACGTTCGTAGTGCCTATGTCTGTGCCTCGGACTAGGCTGATTGTGTCTTCGAGTATGGCTACGTCGTTGTCTGGCACTTTTAAGTAGTATAAAGTGTCGGCGATGTCCTGCACGGTAAGGCGGCCTGCGCGTGCGCGTACGACCCTAGAAAAATGATAATTTATGACTGTTATTTATTTTCTAAATTAATAAACAATTACACTTTTACATAGGTTTTTATTTTAAACGTTATAAAGCTTGCGGTACTAATTATATCTTTGTAAAAGGTATTTTGTATTGGAGTGCAAATTTAAAGTCAAATTTAACGGGAACTAATATTTCCATACAAATGAAAGATGCACATAGCCGCAAGGCATAAACTAGTTTGACGTGTCTAACTTAGTTCATAGCTACAGCCGTCCTTTTCTCGCACTGCATATTAGTAAAAGATAGCAACAGCCTAAATCAAGTTCAGTTTGTGCACATTGGAATCGACATCATTGTCTCAAAATAGTACTTTTACCAGTTATTTTAAATAATTTAAACAAAGTATTTCTATAGTATTATAGTAAATTAACTTACCTATATCTCAGCGTATCACCAGGCGCGATGCTTGCCGTAGCGGGCATCAGCACGACACTAGCTATGACTTGCAAGTTGAAATCCGTGCATATGACGTCATCGAGACATGCGGTGACACGCGACTCGCCCATCGCCTGACCGTATAGGAGAACAGAGTGCGACCGAAGGCCTCGGGCTTCTAGTTCAGTGATCCCGCGGGGAGCTTCGTAGTCTGTGTCCCGCCATCTGACTAACCTGGGGATTAGAAACAAAACATATGTGCAAATTGTTCTGATGTCACGTGAGCTTCATTAAGTTTGTAGGTTGGTAAAAGTACGTCTGTGGTTTGTGGCTGTGGTCAGTGTAATTTTGTTAATATTGCAAAAAAACAGCAAGTCAATTTTAAATTACTTTAAAAATACCCTTAACTTTGTCGAAACGCACTTTTTCCACATTCTCCCCGTCATTGCGACATTTTTATAAGATTTGGTCTAGAAATCTTTAGTTATGGAGATATTGGGGGTCAAACTCCCAACCAGGTTTTAATGTTAGTATGTTTTCACGGGTGACCACTGAAAACCAGGTCTTACGATAGTAATGTGGTTATAGTCTAACTAAATGTTTGTGTTAGTCTTCATGCGTTGCATATTTACTTTCATAATATTGTACCACCTTGCGACAAATAAATAAATTTGTTTCTTTCTTTCTTTACTATAAATACCTCCATAACCCTAGTACTATTTGATGCATTCATCAGCACAGTGTTTTCAGTTTGTTACATTGTACACATCCTACCTCAAAACGTGATTTTTCACCCTATCCTTTCTCAGCAATTTTTAAGAAGAATTACTTAGTTTGATGTACAGAATGCTTGGTTGACGCCCTCATGAACGGTCCGTTTACTCTTTGTATGTTACTTAGTATTGAAAAGTTTCACAGTGCATTTTTGATGCTGCAAATTATAGCTTGTAGTGGTCATATACATTTCTGGATTTCTCTCAGTTCAAGAGACAAATAACCAATAATCATTAACAGGAAGCATAATCAAATAACTAATATAGTAACTATGATGAGTAGAAAAACAAGTAATACAAGAATAATAATCATGGATATTTGCCAAAAAATATATATAATTTAGTAGATTTCTATCTACTTACGTAACCAGCGGATCTTCTCCAACATTGCTGCCAAGATTCTCTATAGTCCATGTGAAGCTTACGCCTTCGAGAGTCGAAAATTTGTTTCCTAGAAAATCGAAAATGTTTCAGTAAATAACAGCTTCTTACTGGATGCATATGCAAGTACTTAGTTCAAGTACTTATAAAAAAAACATTTTTTCTTTTTTTCTGTCTGATTGTTCAGACTACTCTCAGAAATGGCAGGACTGATTATGACGGAATTTTTATTGGCAGATAGCTGATGATACAAGGAGTAAGTTAGGCTACTTTTATTTTTCAGGAAAAACAATTAATGTATGTAGTTAGTTTTCAAGATAAAAATAAACCATCAAGTGTTGAACCAGCAAAGTTTGTTCCTATAAATATTTAAAAGATAACTTTTAATAATAATAATAATAGATTTTTATAAGAACAAACTTTAAGACAATTGCACCACAGATTTAGTTAGATATTAAGTAAGTAGGTAGATCATCTTAGGTCTGTGTTCACCAAAAAGATGACAGTCTGATTACCTAAAACAGCTGTTTGAAACGCATTTTTGTATGGGAACATGTCACAGTGACAGCAGTTTTTAGATAATCAGACGGTTATCTTTTCGGTGAACATGGACTTTGGGGGTTGTATTTTAAACATTCTCCAGTCAGTGTCAACTTCAAACAATTGACAAAAACAGCGTCAATTTGAGATATGTTTAGCCCCCAACTATTGCAATTTGTGGTGCAAGCACGAACTTTACACAAATTACAACATACCTTGATCGTCATAGGCAACAATGTCAAATGCCTCTGGTGCTTCCTCCAGAAACAGGTTCCAAGTTGTACTCATCACTTTTATAGACCTGACCTTGTCTATGTCTACATCTCCACGGAGAACCTGGATAGATGAAATATACATCATAAAAAACACCCTGTTTGTAACCATCAAAAGGTGAGACAGAGGTATCATATACCTAATAAGTAAAAAAAAAATTGCCAATTATGTTTAAGTACAATGTAAAGTGTGAACCTATTGCCACCAACTAGCAAAAGCTCAAACTCCAAGCTGTTCTGAGAAATTCCTGATGGACAAAACCCTACTTTGCTCAACCTGGGAATAGCATCAAGGAATATGTATTTAGCAGTAGTACTTGTAAGCACTAGACAGAATAATACATATTATAATAAGAAACAAGAGGTTGGGGTTGTCTTAGGGGCGGAAAGTTGGAGCTTTGACCTCTAATTTCTGCAACTAGTAGATTCCCATTGCTGCTTTTTGCAACAAGATTAGAATAGTGTTGAAGCGAAAAGTGCATACTTAAAGTACATTAGAAAGTTACAATTCCTGGTACTTGAAAATACATTCAACATTGTGTGACATGAACATAACTACAGAATTACCAGCTACTTATAACACAAACCAATAGATATATTAACCGCAAACATATCTATTAAGTTGATAACTTAAAAACCAAAAGGATACAAGTCATAATAGTTTTTAATCAAAATGGGATGCAGTTTCCCGCCATTTCGCGTGGCTATACTTTACCTCTCCTGTGTTGACTTCCTCGGCTAGAATGATGACTGAGCCAGGCGGTACACATGACTTGGAGACCGAGACGCGTGCCGCTCGTGAGCAGTGGCCTATAGCATCGTCGTATAGCGGCTCCAAATCTATGATGTCATCGCGAGACAAACTCCTACAAAAAATACACTATAAGTAATCTTTCTGGACGTCAAACGGAAGATATGTTAAACTTAATACGTTTTCTGCTTGGACTTACCATGTGTAACAACCTCCTTCAATTATTTCAAAGGTAAAGTTGATATACAAATCTTCAAACCAAGGCAACAACACCCTTGGCGTGTTTATTTTAGCTCCATCACATGTACACCCAAGTAAACACAATAGCGATAAGAAAACAGCAGTCTTCCTAGTCTCCATGATATTAATTAAGTAGATACATCAGCAAACAGTCAAATTATTAACTCTATTTTGAAAATCTAACCTATTCCTGGATCGGCAAATCGCGCATTTCATTCAAACTTTTGACAGTAGTCTATGAAATATTTTTATACTATCTTGATTTCTAGAGTAAAATCACCAACAATCGACTACTGTCCATAGACCTTAAAACTCTTTCCATTTGCCATGCCATTGAGATGTATCTGTCACCGTAAAATTGTCAATCACGTTATATTACAATATATTACAATATAACGTGTTTTTTCATTTAATTGTTTTTTAACATACGGAAGTATCTCTGCCCCCATAATCGGGACTCGGGACACCCCCCCGTTAGTTTAGTTATGTTCCTTTAAACCCTGCACTCGGAAAGCCCCGACGACGTCGACTACGCTTTTTAGGGGGAATATAAAGTGTTTTAAGGTTATGTTATATTAATCGTTATTTCTCAGGAATGGTGCATTATCTTTTCATGAGAGTTGTGCCACTGGGCAAGGGGGACCCCTCCTTCATGTTAAGGGCTATGATAGACTAGAACCTTATTATTTTTGAAAACCTTTTTAAAAACGTATGATGTCAGATGATTTATTCAAATTATGTTTTACATGTCACAACCACGAGTCTTATTTTATAATGATAAAATAGTTTTATCACTTCCCTCCACACCGCGTAAGTTGACTACCATCGCATGCATTTCACGAAAAATAATGCGTTTTGTTGTAAGCAGTATGTTCATTTGACAATAATTCGAGACTTTACAATATCGCTAGAGATATTACAATGTAACGTATTTGACAATTTTACGGTGACATACACATGTGACAGTGCCCCAAGTTCCGATTATGGGGGCAGAGAAACTTCCGTATGTCCAGTTGACAATAATTCGAGACATTGCAATATCGCGAGAAAAAACACGTTATTTTGTAATATAACGTTTTTGACAATTTTACGGTGACATGTACACATGTTTCTTTTTTGTGTGCATGGCTTTGTGTTGTCAAATTCTCGTTGTATGCAGTATTATGTGTTTACCTCACCTCCAGCAAAAATGCAACCACATTACCACACTTATATATTTGTTACCATTTTATTTTTAGAAAAGGCATTGAATTCCAGCTCCATAGGTACAGCAAAAAAGTTTTCACACTTAGTTTTGCAAAGCGCCATCTATTGTTTTTCAGTGTAAACTGGCCCTTAAAATACTTTATTCATTGACATTGTGTTTGCGCGACGCGATTCGCTTCTTGCTGTTTCTATAGCTTATTCTTCTTCTTATTGAGTCTACTATTATGTTTCATAATCGCCTAAAAGATCTTTTTTATACTGTGTTAAAACTTGTGCACTTGAAAAAAAAAAACAAATAAATGTCAAAATGTTAAATATGGCTGCTGTGTATTCGTCATGTTTTGTGTCGTATTTTACATGAATTTTATAAATAAATGGCAAAATGAGTACGATTAGTAATTAAAGTGAGACAATATTAACGCACCTAAGTTATAAAAAACTATTGTAATAGCGCTCAAGTGTCAGAAATCATGATGTCTTCAGACAAGGCTACTGAAATAAAAGGCAACGAGATCGATAAAATCAAACGTCGTCATAAAACTGACGACACTGTTATTGCGACAGCGGCAACAAACGGCGTTGAAGATACACTGCAATTCGCGAAGATGGAGTGCGCGGACGAAAGCGCGGGCAAGCCCACAGAGCTATGTCTTCAAGGCAACACTCACTTGATTTCTAGTACAACGAGTAGTTTGGCCGATACGCCTGGTGATTCTGGTGTTTTGTGTTTAGATAGTGAGGCCTCGGAGGCCACGAGCCAAGCACTCATGTCGCACAGTCTCATAGGGGCGGAGGAATTAGCGTGTGACAGTGTTTACGACGCACCGCCGTCGTGCTCTCAGGACATGATCAAGAGTACCACCAGTAGCATCATGACACGCAGTGATATCGACAATCAGAACATTGGGGTACCTGATGACATGGTCCCGGAACTAATCGTTGAGTCACATAAAAAACCCTATGAAAACTTGCCAGATTTAGTGTTAAAAGCTTTAGAAAGTGAGAAAGGTGCTGAAGAATCTCGAAAGCCTGCATTGAGGAATGAACCAAAGAAGTCTCTCTCTGAGGATATTGTTTACAGACGAAGATGTCGGAAAAAGTCTCAAAGTGGACCTAGTTCTCAGAAGAAAAGAGTTTCATTCCATGAAGATATATTAAATAATACTAAAACAGATAACATTCACATTGAAAGAGGTTTTGTATCATATGGACCTGATAGTTCATACTGTGATAGGTTTAGGCAGAAGAATAACATTGTGACTGACAGGTTCTCCTGGTGTGCCTCAGGGGACAGAACACCAAAGTATGCAGCTGATGTAGCTCAACAGACTATGTCAGATATCCTCACTTATGGTGACTCTAAAAACGATCAGAGCGGTATTTTTGAATACTGTCAGAACTATGGACAAGCAAACCAAGACAATAATAATGATAAAGACAACAATAATGAACCCAGGCCTACTGGAAAGTTGTATGGATGTGACTCAAACAGCTCTGATTCTAATTTCAGCTGTGACTCTGAAACCTCATCAAGTGAATCATCCTCATCCCATTCAAATAAAACAGAAACTTCAATGCTGCACAGAAAATGTGACAAAGCTCAGAAATCTTACTCCTGCGATGCATTTGAAAACAATGGCCATGTTGCATTTATGAGAAAAACATATTTTTCTGAAGCTGATATTGACCAGTCCACTGATCGAATGAAAATGCCCCTTGAAGTTTCCCACAGTCCAAACACAGTGAAATCTGTATTGAAGAAGAAACGCTACATTACTACTAGTATTGTTGAGGAAAGGAAATCACATAATAAAGTATTAAATCTACTGGATGCTAATAATATCATAGGTTCTTTGAAGAATTTTTACAAAAACTTCAACTTCAATTTTGCTCCAGAAAAAGGTTTGCCAGAAAACAGTTTGGAATTGAACAATGTTGTTGAAGCCTTGCCTTGTGATGTCAATCATAATAAAAAGTTACTGTCCAAAAGTTTAGATTCTGGTTTCCAAGCTGAGGATGAAGATGACTTTGTTGAAATCAATCTGAATGGCCAACCACTAGAAACTGCAAAACCTAAAGAAATTACAACACCATCAAAGACAGCAGTGGCAGGTGATAGAACTCCTAATGAAGGATCTCCAAGGCATAAACTTACACTGAACATGAAAGCTCAACTTGATAAGAAACCTAACAAAGCTGATCTCCCACCACTTAGCAAGTATGTTGTGAACTGTGAGAGCACTGTTTATGAACACAAAGGGGTCTCTTACAGCTATGTCCATGACACATTCCAAACTGCTTTTGATGCTCCCAAAGAGACTTTTGTCCCTATTCCTGAGACAACACCAGTGAAGGAGCTAGTCACAAGCTCAAGTAAAGTCGACCTCAATAAATCTACCGATACTGACTCATCAAGCAAGACATCTACACCCAAGAGACAATTCAACAAAAATATCCAAGATGAGACTGAAGCTAAAAATGGCATTTCCAAGCATTTGTCGTCACCTAAGAAGCAGAATGTAAACAGGTACAGTCGTAAGTCGGCGTCGACAGTGCAGAAAGTGAACGACGAACCGCCACCACAAGTGAATAGCGACAACTGTTCAAACACCGACAACTCAACCTTGAAGGGGGCTGAAGACTTCAATGACGACTTTTTCGACAGTCCCGGGAACCAAAAGCTACAATCTAACAAGTCGGCGCTCTTGAACCGATATTTGAAGAATGTGTGTCAAAGGAAAGACCTTGAACTCAAAATCAAGAACAATAAGTTCTTTCAATTCAAGCTTCGAATGGAGAAACATTTTCCGAGCATAATACTTCCACTGAAAGAGGTGTCTGATACATTCCACGTGTCTGCTAGCAGAATGTCGAGGCTCATAGACAAAGAGGTGATAGAGAACAAAAGGCTGTCTGTGAGGCTACTGACAGCGGACGAGCCGTCCTATTTCGATAGTTTCGAAGATAACGTAGCCATTGAGTGCAATGAAAAGCTCAGGCTACAAATATTCTCGTATCCAAACGAAACTTTGAATAGGGTAATTATGTTTTGATTACTAAATCGCGCGGCAATTTCGTTCACCGTAATACGACCTTGATTACGCGATGTTTTGTACAAGGTACTAATTTGGCGAAAAAGTTTTGAAAACCATTTTAATCATGCATTGGTCGAAAGGTCAATTTAACGGTTGAAATGTATTCTTGGCGTATATTTAGCCTTTTTCTTTTGACCTTCATTCAGTCTTTGATGTTCTTTCAGATGATGAAAGTGAAGTCACCTTACAGCATGGAGGATGGTTCTTGGACGCCTCTGTTGGTTTTTATCACTGACTACGCGCTGTATGTCGCTAGCGTTAAGCCCGGGGGTACCGAGTACGAAATGCTGTGCCGACTACCTCACAACGAACTGGATGCTATTGTTGTAAGTAACTTACAGAAATTCACATAATATTGTTAAAAGAACGGAGTGTGTCGTCGCTTCGAATTCTTAGCAAAAACTTTAGGGATCAGAAGACATTTCGTAATTTGCGGAAACAAGCCAAAATGTGCATATCAAAACCATTACACTGCTCTATATGTAATTATGTATCTAAACCTTGAGATAACGTAGTTGTTTATGCAATTACAGACGTAACTAACGCTGGGTCAATAATATCTTAACGATTTGAATGAGTCATTTAAATAACGCCTCGATAATATTCCAGACCTATTAGCTCATAGTGGATCATAACATTATCGACCTTATGATACGCAAAGCTGTTGACATTAATATTCAAATCAATGACCCGCATAATAGAACTGCACATTAATTTGCAATGTATATTGTTTTGAATTATATGTTTGTTTTTAACCGAAACGATTGTCTTGTGAATAAAAACACAGCCATACATGTGGTTATTTGCGATGTTTAGGTTAACATGAATCGTAGTTTAGAAATCTCCGTGACTCGGGAAACTACGCCAAGCCGTTAGTTCCGGCTATTATTTGTAGATATGTGACACTCGTTTGGGTATTTTGTAGCCAGAAAGTCTTATAAGCAGTTTTATCAAGTTTTGTCGATGCCAGATTTGTAGGCTGCCAAACCTAACTGGCAAAGGCGAAGCAGACGCATAATGAGACTAGGTCCTAGGTGAAAACTGTTCTGCCATATATTCCCCTGATATGACTGGCGTCAAAAAGATTAGCGCTATACTTGATCCAGCGAAATGCATGATTTTACGGTTAACATTTATAGAAGTACCTTTGGCCTTTGGCTGACATTTGACCGTGGGTCTCGTGGAGCAAATACGAGAATAAAGGTGTACTCACACTTATCAGAGCCGAAGGAAGCGAAAGAGCCGAAAGAATCGAATTTTGGAATTACTTGTATGAAACCCTATAAAACCTCGCACACTTATATCCGCGTCGAATCGGACGAATAGATAACGTTATACGGATGAGAAAATGTATCTTTCAGCGCGGTCGATTCTTTCGGCGCGAATAAGTGTGCGTTCAACTTAATAATTACAAAAACTGCGTCCTCGGAATTACCTGCACGAGTTTGTCTATTTCATATACTAAATCATTTAACTTTGGCTATCGCAGTCCATTTTGCTACAATACCACGCCACGGTGCGGCACTTCTGCCCTAGCATAATCAGCATGTAATGTTCTATGCTGGGTTACATGCCTCCTCTCAGAGAGGGAGGGAATGAGCTGTAATCCACCACGCGGGCCCAGTAAGGGTTGGTAGTTGACAAGTCTAAATTTTGAATTCTAGGACATGTCGGTTTCCTCGTGATGATCTCCGATATTCGTTTTGAGAGCAATAAATTACACAAAGGTTTGCGCCTGCCGGGGTACCCACAACCTACAACGTAGCCCGTGACGATGGTGTCGATTCTGTTGTGCACAAACTAAACTTAATTTAGACTATTGCTATCTTTTACTAAAAGGCAGTGCGAGAAAAAGACGGCTATAGCTATGCACTAAGTTAGAGATGTCAAACTAGTTTATGCCTTGCGCTTCACCGTGTTTATAGTCGACATGTTTTTACGTGCACCCTTCATTTGTACGGAAACATTAGTTCGAATTAAATTTGACAGCTCTAAATTACGTCCGTCTCTTTCTCGTTTTATTAGTGAGAAAAAGATAGTAATAGCCTAAATTAAGTTTAGTTTGTGCACAACAGAATCGACACCGATGTACCATATTTTTTGTTTACTCCAACAGGTAGGCCCAGAAGCGCAGTACATCCAAATCTTAGACATCGCCGGGAACATAGCCTGCTCGATCATCACTGGGGAAGCTACACTCGGGGCTCGCTTCGCGTCTTCTCTTGAGTGGAGTGCAAGGACGTCGCCGCTAAGGATTCAGCGGCCGCCAGCCATGATACCGCTTGGATGCAGGGAGTTAGCAGCTGCGGTGGCTAGGCAGAGGCACGAGAAGAGGGTATGTTTCTTTAGTATGTGTTTTCTTTTTGTGGTTAACTACCAGACTAGCGGACGTTAAGCGGTTTCACCCGCGTATTTCTCGTTCTCGAAAAAAACGTGGATAAAATATACCCTATGTTACATAGTAAAGACGTTTCTTTGTAATGGTGAAAGAATTTTAAAAATTGGTTGATGAGTTTTTGAATTCAATCGTAGCAAACACTCAAAAAAATCAAATCTTTCCTCTTCATAATATTTGTAATAGTTTAGATATCGGAACAGGTAGAGTTTACTTGGCTAAACTTCAAGGTAGTCAGTAATATGTATGATAATGAAACTTGTTTATTTCGTATCTTAAAAATCATTCGTCATTTGGCAGGTATGTATTATCCACATGTTCTCTTCTTTAAAGTTTTGTGACTAAAATGTATGTACTTCGATAGCATAAATACGAAAACAACGGAAATGCGTGGATTTCAGAAACTTGCTTTGGACTTGTTTGATCGCATCTGAATATTTCCTATAGTTTCCATATCGCAACGGCATACTCTAACTGGTACCTGATAAATAATTTGTAAACGTGCAAATATCTATATGGGGGGAAGAATTCAATGGCTGATTTCATGATTATTCATTACAAGCTTCGGCCAGCGGCTTCGCACGCGTGAAGTTTGATAATAGTCCCATGGGATCTTACTACCGGGATAAAAAGCTATAAACTATCTGTGTAAATTAAATTTATAAAATTTCATCCAAATCGTTCAGTAGGTAGTTTTTGCCGGGACCAAGCATTCTGTACTTACATCAAACTAAGTAACTTCATAAAAAAAATATTGCTGGGAAACGACTTTTATTTTTGGGGTAAAAAAACATGTTTTGTGCTGATAGATGGATTGAATAGTACGGGGGTCGTGGAGGTGTTTAAAGTAAAAATATTCCAGTAAATACAAAAAAAAACTTGCCAAAAAGTTGCAACTTTGACCCCCCATATCTCCGTAACTAGAAGGTTCCCAGGTATGGTGTAGATCGCAATGACCGGGAGAAGAAGTTCCTTTCGGATTCGTTAAGAGGTTTTTACACCCTTTATTATAACTGCAACTATTATTGATTCGTTTTGTTTTCGTTTAGTCAAATAAATATTATTAAATTTTTCTTTTCTTCTGTGTCAACATTTGTGTACTTACTCATTTAAAAGTTTCTGAGGTTGTCAACCTGATAGTGATAAACCTGAATTAAAATGACCTTTCTGTTATTTGACCCTGTTCAATGAAACTAAAACAATATTATGATACTAAGCTGACAAGTGTCCGAAAAACGTGTTATTTTTAAATATTATCGGTTATTGGCTGTATGTTATTTCTGTTACTAGCCTAATATACAGATAAGGGATACCAATAAAAGTTCCAGTAAATACTTTTTGGTAATATTATATGTAGTAGTTTCATTAATTTGGCGCTATCAAATTGTTATTATGTTTAATAGTATACAGAATGAGAGCGTAAAGTAATAATCGTAAGTTGTGATCTTTCTCTTTTCTTGCTTTCACATTTGGTCATGTTTTGACTATATTTTAGTGAAATCGTAGTTGCAGTAAACCGGCGTTCCCACTAGAGCCGTGTGACTCCATGAGGCTCCAGTGGGGACGCCGCTTTAGGCGCTTTAGGCGGTCAATATCGATTGCCAAAGTATATGTCTTGTCAATTTGGATCTCTTCTGAAGTCCTTCATTATTTAAAGCAGATTTATGCTGAATATTTTTGATTGGGACTTTCTAATGCAGAAGTGGACGTGTATTAAAAATAAGTTTAATACCACATTTCACAAATATGAAGACACAAACAAAAAAAAATCCTCAGTAGTCTGTGAGTTGAGTGGTGGTTGTTAGTCGCGCAGCTGCGCTCACGCAGCTCGGGTTCGGTAACCCAAAAACCCGCGCCCTCCGCTGCGTTTGTCCGCTCAAGTACAGGGTATAAACAACCTCATCACGAAGCCGCCAACCAAGCATTTAACAACCAAACAAACAGAACAAACCCAACCAACATTTTTTGCTGCGAAACAACATTTTTTTTTTTGGGTGAAAATCATGTTTTGTGGCAGAACTCAATGTAACGCACTCAAAACATTGTGTGAATAGTACGAGGGTCGTGGAGGTGTTTAAAGTAAAGTAAATCTTACAACATAAACATGTATAAAAACAAAAAAAAAATGTCAAAAAGTTATAAGTTTGACCCCCCAATATTTCCGTAACTAGAAGGTTCCCAGGTATGGTGTAGAACAAAAAAAATATCGCAATGACGGGGTGAACAAGTGCCCTTCGGCTTCGTTAAGAGGTTTTTAACACCTTTTATGAGGCGCCGAAAATACCTATAAATACGGGATTATTTTTAGACACGCTAACACCATCATGATTGAAATAGCACGATGTGGATATCAAACCACACATCATCTTCCTGCCCTTGTCCCATTTTATTTGTGGTCGGCGCAACACGTTTTCTTCTTCCATTCTCCCCTGTTAGACGTCACGGCATCATTTACTCCTTTCTCTTTCATATCAGTCTTTACACAATCCATCCATTTTTTCTTTGGCCTTCCTCTCCCTCTCCATCCATCAATCCTAATACCCATCACTCTTTTAGTTACATGCGTTTCATCCCTATGATCATCATAATTCTTCTGCTATTATCCCAATTTATTTGGGGTGGTGCAACATGTTGTCTTCTTCTGCCATACTTCTCTATAACTCGTTATCTTAGCAGTCACCGCTTTTCTTGCCAAAACATCTTTCACACGGTCCATCTATCGCCTCTTTGGTCCTCCCCTACTTTGATTGGATTACATAACATCTAGGTTCCCAAATATCGACACACAAATACACACTTCCTTAAGAATATGTTTGGTTTACGAATTATTTTGGTATTACATTTGTATGAACGACGTACGCTCCGCCGGCTCCTTAATAATCAACATTCTCCGCACCAAACAAAAGTGGTAATTTAGGAAAAAAACTTCTTGGTTATCATGCTATCATAAAAGCAACCAAAATGAATATAAATAATAAATATCGCTGGAAATTAACACACAGCGCCACCTAGTGCCACACTAAGCAATGCTTGTGTCGTGGACAGTAGATAGTTGATATACTACATATAGACATTTTTGTTTGTAAATACATACTTATTATACATATAAACATCCATGACTCGGAAACAAATTTCCGTGCTCATCACACAAACATTTGCTCCTACCGGGATTCGAACCCAGGACCCTAAGAACGTAAGGCAGCATCACTACCACTACGCCAATCGGGTCGTCAAAACTGTATTACACTGTATTATATGAAAACTGTATTACCAAAATCTTGTTCCAGATACCGCAAATCCTTTTCTACGGTCGTGTATGCTCCGGTGACGCGGGCGACCGTCTCATCGAAGCGCCCGGCGCCTTCGCCCCGCCGCTGGAGGGGTACCTCATGTGCAGGACTGATAGAAGCCGGCGGTTCGAGCCTTGTTACTTCTTACTCAGGTAAAGAGGCTTTTATTTGATGTCATACTTACTCGTAAGTGCGCAAACAAACGATGGACATTTTTGAAGTGAAATTTTTTTGGGCGCATTTAGCACTTTTTGGGTAAACACAAATCATCATCAACTCGCGCTATCAATACCGAACGCTTTCATAGAACAGTTAGTCAGAAGGTTTGAGAGTTAGGCTCCGTATGTCGTGACGACAGACAATCATGTAGTTTTAAGTCTCGTGGCTTGTGTATTTAAATACAGGTGTTCACATAAAGGACGACACGATAATAATTGTCGTCCATGACTTTTGCAAACTAAAAACCTACAATTAGGTAATCGTCACAACATAGTGGGAATGTAGCCTTACGGTGTGTGCACAGCCGGTTTTAGAACGAGATTGTACATCTGTATTCGTTTCGTTTTTAACCTTAAAAAGTACGATCATGTTTCTAATTTTCGCGAAATGCTCAAGTGGCTCCCAATTCGACTTCGCAGGAACACTCAGACATTGTGTCTGCTAATTAACATCCTACACAACCCTAAAACCCAATCCTATCTACGGGAACGGTTTTCCTACTCTCGTCCCTCAGATGCAGCTTGCAGGTCGCATCTTATTAACCTCCTCAAATCCCCTCCACTTCTACTCCTATTCCTTCAGTGTCCACGCCGCTCGGTTGTGGAATACTTTTCCGCCTGACAATAGAGACTGCCAAACTGTTGCAGTTTTCAAGAGAAGAGTGAAAGAACATTACCTATCCATTTTCGTCATAATTGCATAAGTATTTATTATTAGTTATTTTATTGTTTTTATAGTATAGTATAGCATATTTCTAGTATTTATTGGTATGTATTCTTATATTCTTTATAAGGCGCATTTAGATATATGTTGATAAATAAATAAATAAATTGTATATATTTAATCTGTTTCATGCTGTGTATGTATTCCATTTTCTGTCCTTCTTTTACACACTATGTCTACATCTCTTTTTTAGTATCTCCTTTCGCAGGTATGCTGGAAGAGATTTCTTTAGGAATAAGCATCACCTTTGTACTATTTTCTGTTCCTTTCTTCTTCTTTATATTTAGTGTGTACATAAATAGTTAAATAAATAAATAATTGGCACACAGACATAAACGACATAAGAAGACGAAGTCAAACGTTTCATAATGTGCTATTTTAAAGGTCTGTCCAAAAGAAATATGTACCAGCATTACAGCAACTCGCTAACCCACACTAATCAAACTTTTCTTTCTCCCCAGGGCCGGAGTCCTCCACTGGGGCTCCCACTCCCCAGACGGCACCTCCCCCCTCCCGCACAACATCGCCCTCCGCTCCGTACTAGGAGTGAGAAGACACCTCGACACTTCAAGGAGGCCGCATTGCTTCGAGATTGCCTTAGCAGACAACAGCAGGCTTCTACTAGCAGCCCCTGATGATGCTACCGCGTCGTCGTGGCTGCAGAGCTTGTTGTTGCATGCGGCACAGGTATTTAGTGTTTTAGAATAATTATAAAATTATTATACAAGTGTTTTAAGCCGATAACGTACTTACGTGGTGTGGCGTGTCGCGCCATAACTCCACCACCGCTCTGGCCAATCAGTGGTGAGCAGTCAGCGCCACACCAGAACGCGCCACGACACGACACGACCTACAAATATGTCTCTAACCATACTAAATGTATGAAACCGATATGCTTCTGGCGCCCCACGCCACACCACGACACGTAAGTGTGTTTCGGGCATTAAAGGCAGACAGACACGGGTTGCGGGACTGTTCGAAAGAGATACAGCGGTCATGAAACACTAAGGGATATGAATGAACATGGATGGGTTTGAATTAGTACAAGTCACTCCCTTCTGCTCCGCCCAGAGCGGGATCATCACATTATGATTTCCCATAAGAACAAACAAAATGCAACATTCAGTTAAATAACTCAGTCAATAGTTTGATCACAGTGAATGAATTAGTCAGTCATTTAAATTAGAAATTGAGACAACAGAGGCAACCTCTTGCAACATTATAAGGAAGCCAGGTAATGAATCAGGCGAATGTTTCGAGAATTTTAATGGCATCAACTTGGTTCACCAAAATATTCAAGGATTTTTAAACAAGGAATTAGAAGTAGAACTTTTTTTGAATTGCAATAACATAGATATTCTTTGTATAACGGAGCATTGGCTAAAAAATGATCAATTAATTTTCAATTTCAGTAATCACCAGGTTGGTAGTTTATTCAGCAGGGTAAATGCTATACATGGCGGCGCATTAATCCTAGTAAATAACCAGCTTAAATTTAAAGACCGCAAGGATATTGTTAGCCTATCTGTTGAGCGAACAGTTGAAATAGCCTGTATAGAATTGGAGCAGTTTATTATATTAAGTGTGTATAGACCTCCTTCAGGGTTGTATGACTGTTTTGAAAGGGTAATGGATGAAGTATTGCATAAAATCAGTAGTTCCAAAAAGTCTATAATCTGTTGTGGTGATTTTAATATTAATTTATTAGAAAATTCTGGGTTAAGTTCTAAAATTATAAGCCTGTTTCAGTCATACAATCTTGATCACAAATTTCTTGAGTCTACTAGAATAACCCCAACTAGTGCTACTTGCTTAGATAATATTTACACTGATATTATACCTACCCAAAAAGTGATTATTAACTTAATTGATTCAGATCACTGTGGGCAATTGATCACAATTCCAAATGTGGACAAGAAAGTTTCTAAAAAAGATATCATTGTTAATCCTAAAAGTAAAAATCGCCTGGAAACTTTTAAAACTAAACTTATATCTAAATTACCTCTTTTGTCAACCAATGGTGATCCCAATCAACACTATAACGATTTTTTTAGTATGTATTGCACACAATTTGAAACCACATTTGTCCCTAAGACAATCTCGGTTAATAGTAACGCTTCTTTCAATGACTGGGCCACCGTTGGTATTCATAAGAGTCGAAAACGACTGTATGAGCTGTATGAAGAGCGGACATATGTAAACACTGTAGAATTTAATTTGTATGTTAAGAATTATTCTAAATTATTTAAAAAAGTTTGTTTTATAGCAAAGTCGCGTTATTTGAGTTCAAAAATTAAAAATAGTAGTAATGTAATTAAAATGACATGGAACGTTATTAATAGCGAAACGGGAAGGTCTTGCAACCGAAGTAGTGACATCAGCCTGGCTATTGGCGATAATGTTTTAAATGCAGACAATCAAGTTGCTACGGCCTTTGAAAATTTCTTTGCGGATATTCCCGTATCGACTACTAAATCGCTAAACTCGTCACCTGCTGCTGCCGAGTCTTTACTTAAGGAAAACGTTTCAGTCTCTGATTCCGAATTTAACTTTCATTATGTAACCTGTAAAGATATAATTAAAATCTTTCACACCTTAAATGTTAAAAAGACCGCCGATCTATGGGGTCATTCTGTGGACGTGGCTAAATCTATTATAAACATTGTAGCTCCTTCTTTAGCAGTAATATTTAACGATTGCATTGACCGTGGTGAGTTTCCTGATCTAATGAAATATAGTAAAATAATACCATTATTTAAATCGGGTAGTACATCAGACCCCACAAATTATAGACCTATTTCAGTACTACCAACATTTAGTAAAATTTTTGAAAAATTAATTTTGGAACAAATGCAAAGTTTTTTTAATAAACATAAGTTATTGCATAAAAAACAGTTCGGTTTTACAAGGGGTCGTTCAACTACTGATGCCGGTGTTGAACTTTTAGGACACATTTATAATGCTTGGGAGGACAAATTCGATGCTTTGGGAATTTTTTGCGATTTATCCAAGGCTTTCGATTGCGTTCTTCATGAAACTTTAATCAGGAAACTACACCATTACGGAGTCCGTAACGCCTCTCTGGATCTTCTTACTTCATATTTGAGTGATAGGATTCAGAGAGTTGATGTTAACGGGAAAAGATCTCCCGGATCCGTAGTAAGAATGGGGGTACCCCAGGGCTCAATTCTTGGTCCATTTTTGTTTCTCATTTATATAAATGACTTGCCTTACCTCATTAAGGATAATCATGATATAGTATTGTTTGCAGACGACACTTCACTTTTATTTAAACTTAAACGTCAGCAGTTAGTTACGGATGATGTTAATAGCGCCCTGGAAAAAGTCGTTAATTGGTTTAATGTTAACAATCTACTCCTGAATGAGAAAAAAACCAAATGTATTAAGTTTACGATACCCCATGTAAGACAAGTGGAAACTAGTGTAGTAATCAAGGATGAAGAGTTGAAACCGGAAGACAGCACAGTGTTCTTAGGCATAACTTTGGATGCCAAGCTTCAGTGGGGCCCGCATATACACAAATTGTCAAAAAAACTTAGCTCTGCAGCATACGCCGTTAGAAAAATTCGTGATTTAACTGATTTGGAAACAGCCCGTTTAGTTTATTTTAGTTATTTCCACAGCGTGATGTCGTACGGTATCCTCTTGTGGGGCAATGCCGCCGATATTCAGACTATATTTGTATTGCAAAAAAGGGCAATTCGTTCAATTTATAAATTAAGTCCCCGATACTCCCTCAGAGAAAAATTTAAAGAGATTAATATTCTTACTATGCCCTCTCAATATATTTATGAAAATCTTTTGTACGCACACAAAAATATTAATTTGTTTAAAAAATACAGTGATATCCACAACATAAATACGAGAAACAAACACAAATTTGTTATTCCTGCTACGAGGCTCAAGAAAATAGGTGGAACGTTCAGATGCCAATGTATACGCTTTTACAATAAACTTCCGAGCCATATTCAAGCACTTAGTCTAAATAAATTCAAATCGTTTATAAAACGGAAGCTATGCCTGAAAGCCTACTATCATGTTAATCACTACCTCGATGATAAAAAGGCTTGGGATTAAGCTGCTCCAACGAAATTTGCTCTGCGAATATAGAAATTTCGGACTTCGCTTGTTTATTATTGATTCCTTTCTTTTATACACTTTGACATGAATGCATATTATTATTATTTTTTTACTTTATTGTTTATTATTTTGTGTGTGTGTGTGTGTGTGTGTGTATTTGACATGAATATTTACTTGTGGTTTTTGACATTTAATGACTTGACATGAATACTTAGTTCAGTATTTTATTATTTTTTACATTTTTAGTTAATTTTTATTGTTTTATGTGTGTGTATTTTGACATATCGTATTTTTATTGACATTCATTTTGTAAATTATTATTAATTTTATTTTATTTTTTGCGCTTTTGTGAATGTGAGGACCATGTGGGTTACATTTCATTTTATTTTATTTTATTTTTTTTACCCCCCAACCGTCTGGCAGTTTGAGTTCTATAAGCGACCTACCCAAATGTCCTTTCTTTGGTATTGTTCGTCGTTTCGTTGAGCTCCTTGTGTTATAAGTCGAGCTACACGATAACTGACAAATGCTTGCACTGACTGGACAGGTTTACTCAAATCTGTATGGTTCTTTCTTCAAAAGACCATCTCAGACACTAACATCTACATGATCCTCATGTGAATTGAGCAAGATTATGTCTGGACTTCAAAAGAGACTATGACCTCTGAGTTTGTTTCGGCTGTTTCTTCTCAGAGTAGTCAGGTACGAAACACCGGCCCCATCTAGTTTAAAAAAAAAATTGACGTGTAAAAGTGTTTGTGAAAACCTACTTACAAAATAAAGATCATTTATCATTTATCATTTATCATTTAAAAAAATAAGGCAGGCACTTACATTACGCATTTAGCCAGTCATGTTTAAGTTCTACTGAGGCGAGCCTTTCCTATCGATCGACCATCAATCTAGATTCCGAACTGGTAGTAAGAAAACCCTATTAGGATAACCCTATCGCCGATTTTACAGACCTTAGTTCATGTTACCACAAGACCAACGAGGACCATGGAAGTAGTTCTTTATTTCATAAACACACATTCGGGTTTGCAACCTTTGTCACAAAACATTAGACGACAGCGCATTATATCGCTAAAATATAACCCGACCAAGTGAAATTGCTCGTTAGTTTCGTATTATACGTGATTTTAGTTGATTGAATTTGGGAGTAGTTCTTGTTAACTGAATTGTTACTAAATAAAATAAATTGTATCTTGGTAGAAATTCTTTGTTTACAAATATGAAATAAACATAACACATACACACACACACACACACACACATTATACATTGTGTGTGTGTGTTTGTATTGTTTTTATTTTTTATTTGTTTTTTTTTTATAGTGTATGTATATAATAAATAGTATTCTATTATATTATATAGCTTCTCGTGGCTCAGACTATAATATCTAACTTTCGATTTATGTATATCTATAGGTACCTCTCGTGTGTTTTGTGCTTTCGGGCTACTAATTTCTCGGATTGCCAAAAATCTTAGTCTGACAACCATGAGTCTGGAACGATCGTGTTTTCCAGGCAAGGAAAAGTCACTAAATGTACTGGCGTCACATGTAAACGACCCGTTACTAACCCACAGATTTGTCATCATATCAATCATCATTCAACGCCCTATTTCCTTTTCTTCCAGGCTCTCGAAGAAAAGGACGGTGCTAAGAAGTCGTGCGAGCGGCCCGGGCCTCCGCCCGCGTGCACCGTGCTGGTGACGCCGGGCGAGGTCATCAGTGTGCGGGACACACTCGACCTTGCCTTCGTCACGGGGGCTGCGGCCTATCTCAAGGATAGGGGCTCCGAGGCGCTGCTTAAAGGTATTTCAATGCTGCATTTGAGATGAATTTGAGCTCTAAAAAGTTGGGTGGATGGTCTCGAAGACATGGTTCGAAAAGGAAAAGAATATTGAGTCGACGAAATCTAATCTAAGTCCGTTTTGACAGCTGTCAAATCCATAGTAAATTGACACCGCTGTCGTCGGAAATTGAGCTTTCTAATATAACGCTAACAAATGTCAAAGCGGGCCTATTTTTTTTTAATATCTGGTTAGGCATACCGAGAAGTTATTTGATGATTTCCCATTCGATTAAAAAAATAAAAGGGTATGCTGCATCGCTCTCTCATAGTTTAAAGGAAAGACTGGAGGTTGTTGATGATTTGAATGAATTTGAATACTGCGAATGCGCACGGAAATACTTGAAACTCGCAGTTTTCCAATATTTTATGATTGTGGTGAAGTAAATTACGCAGAAACGTGCACTTAGTTTAAACGAATTCGATATCTTCAGATATCTTTCATGGAACTGAAAGAAAATGTTTTAATACAAAAACTTGTTTCAGAATACATTGAGGAGATGCGGACAGACATCGAGATCTTAGCGTGCGGATCCATTAAGAACTTGACTGCTTTCAAAATACCAGACACTGATGAAAATTGGTGCTGTTTGGTAAGTCTAAATACAAACTAATTAACTACATAACTTGAAAAAATAACAACTGGTTACTGTTAGCCTGTGTCTTTCCCACTGCTGGGCAAGAGCCTCTCCCCATGACTTCCAAATTCTTCGATCCAGAGCCAATGTGGACCACTGCCCGCGTAGTATGACCACCGTAGACACGACAGAGAGTCGACAAATCTTTTGTTCATCTGTCATTTTGTCGATTCAATGACAGATGAACAAAAGATTTGTCGAGTCTCTCTCGTTTCTCCGGTGGTCATGCTAAGCGGGGTGGTCGTTGGTTCTGTTCCGCTCGTTCCGCCATCTTCTGCGAGGTCTACCGCGTCGCCTTCTGGCTGCGTCAGGGGTCGTAGTTATTATGGCACACTGCTCGTATTTTAATTAAAATATTTGCACAAAGAAGCATGGCTCAAGAACCATATCGGTAAAGCGACACGTTCCCAAAATATGAGTTGTCAAAGTAATAATCTTCGCCAGCACCACAACTTTGGTATCTTATTTATCTCAAAAACTTGACGCTTTAGATGATTGTGCGAGTATCTAATATAAGCTGTTTATATTGAAGCCAGCTATTGAAGAATAAAATTCTTCTTCAACCTTTGCCACCCATTGCCGAGTGTAGGTCACTTTCAAATGTCTCCATTTTTAGCGATTTCGTGTCGTTGAAGATTTGCGCGGTAGCTATATTGAAAAAAAAAAAAAATTGGCGAAAGTTAGGCAGGCCAAATAATTCAAAGCCCTTTTCATAACTTACCTTTACCTTTGTGCTCTTCTATGTTAATATATTATCCTGTAAAGTATTTTGTGTGTTTTGTGTAAGGATGTAATGAGAAATTGTTAGTGCATATACATACATATTTACGACTCGAATGGCGTAGTGGTAGTGACGCTGCCTTACGTTCCTAGGGTCCTGGGTTCGAATCCCGGTAGGAGCAAATGTTTGTGTGATGAGCATGGACATTTGTTTCAGAGTCATGGATGTTTATATGTATAATAAGTATGTATTTACAAACAAAAAAGTATATGTGTAGTATATCAACTATCTAGTGACCACGACACAAGCTTTGCTTAGTGTGGCGCTAGGTGGCGCTGTGTGTTAATGTCCAGCGATATTTATTTATTTATTTATTTATTTAAGTGTACGCTTTTCTGCAAATCTCGCTATCAAAATTAAGTTTGCTGTAAGAAAGCTCGTCTTTGTAGAATAAGATAAATAAACTTTTCAGGAGTGGAGCGTCTGCGAGGCTCGCGAGCGCGGCGCGGGCCTAGCACTAGTGCTGGCCAGCAGTGCCGAGCTTGAACGGTTCATAGCGGCCGTCGAACAAGCCTTCTGTGCGCTCACTGTGAGTTACTAACACTGTACATTATGTAGATAGACATGAATGATGTTACCAAGACTTTGTATCAATATTTGATTTAAGAGTGTCCAAGGAGTTTCTCTCATCAGAGCTTTGCTCTCATAGTCCGATGGGCGGCAATCGGACACTACCGAAGAGAGATCAAATTCTTTTTCAGTAATTTTTCCTTTTAAGAAAAAAGAAAACTTTACTTAAAAAAACACCGTTTCCGCTTTGCCTGTTTGACAGACGGCCGTTTACAAAGCTGGTTTATTTTAAAATTAATATCATTTTGTTTCGTTTGCTGTCTATTATGTTACTAGCTGTATATTTCCTTATATAAACAGTACGAAGTATTCAAATAAACCAATTTTATTTACTACTTTTAATTTTCTACCACGATCATCTATTTACTACCATTTTGTAGCGCTCCCCATACACACAACGTCAATCGGGTAGAAAAAAACGCATCCGTTCGGATCTGTGAATAGCGTTTTGACAGTTCTTCGGTTCGGAAATGAGATAGTCGAATACGGTTCCTTACCGACACGAAAACATATCGAATGGTTACATCAACAGTGGCTTGCGACCACGAGACCAGCGGGGCAGATATTTACACCATATTACCATGGTACTCGCTCTCGTTATGAACTTAACTTCAAATTTTATTTTACAGTGCGAGCCATTCCCGCTATCAGTGGTAGAGGCCACGAAATCCGCGTGTAGTTCAGCGCACACAAAGTACGAAGCCGCCTGGTCGCATATGTTACCGCAACAGTAATGCGACCGTTCGTGACGAAGCTACATCACTACTGGTAAGATAACAGCACTAGGAATGAGCTAGGGATGTGTGAATGTTATCGATAAAACTGTATGCAGATTGAAAAAGAGGTTGTACTTATTTTGACCGACTTCAAAAGAGAAGGAGGGTATGTGTGTATGAAGAAGCAATATATTTGAGATAAATCCAGTGAAAAATATTGTTAAAATGTTTAGGAAAAAGTATTAAAATGAGGCTTATAAGTTTAAATGTTGAAGAATGGAGATGCAAATACTTCCTAGTATAGAATCTTACCAGTAGTTTGTAGTTAGGGTAGTTTTAGACTTAACAAATAATAGGAAATGTGAATTTTTAGTTGTTAATTGTAAGCGCTTTTTTGCCTCATTCTACTCAACGTAGAGGACTTAGTGAACTTATTATGGATGACATAATAAATAATATTATCTATCAGTTTTAACAACACCATATAGTTGGTCCTAGATTTAGACCTGAAGGCGACGTTGGGATCGTCTTCCAGTCGGTTAGACTATGTAACTGAATACCAGTATTCTACCGGGAGAGACTGTCTATCGGACCTGCATAACCCAGTTAGTACTACGTAATAAAATACTACCCCCCCCCCCCTTACCAAATTTTTATAGTTCATAGCATTAAACACTTAATAAAACCCCCTCTATAAAACTCAACATTTTTTTTCCAAATGTTATTTAATACTAAACTTAGATCTGAAAGTAAATTGCAGTTGACAACATTCAAAATTGAAATGCACCAGCTTATTTATTGGAGTAATACGCACAGCCAAAAAATCCTGACAATACCTCAATACCTGTATGGCAAATTGGGCTCCAAGACTGTACTAGCTCTGAGTTGCCATACTACTACTTAGGGTGTTTCTGAATTCTTGCTATGGCCCACTCTTTTTATCATGTGGATAGTGCGTAACTTGGTGTCAGTTTATATGCCGCTCATGGGCTTGTGACCATACTTTACATGTCCTCAAGAAATATCTCTCAAGCTTGCTGGCTTCCTCACAATTTTTTACTCCACCGAAGCAAGTGATAATTACACAGACACATGAATCCGAAAAGTCAGTAGTGCATGTATTTACCAACTATGTGGTGTTGTTAAAGTTACGAAAGAAAACTCTCAAATACTCAATCTAAGCTTAAAAATAACAACTTTCCTCTTTGAGACAGATAAGCGTCCTGCGAGCACAATTTAGTTAAATTGTAATATATAAATACGCTTCCATGTTAAAGGTTTCGCTCGTAAATAGCTTATTTCGTTGAATTTTAAAGAAACGACGATAAAAGTATATCCTTAGAGACTTGCTAGAAGAAAAGTTATATTTTTCTTTAAAATTACATTCCATATTTCCAACCTTCAATGGCATAACCAAAGACAATGAGGGATTTTCTTTTTCAACTCTTCCCTAGTCGCTGGATAGATGGCGCTGATCTCGGTACGTTACTGCAAGGAACAGAATGTCACATAATTTCACTTGGACCTAATGGTTATATTCGGAAGCTTATGCAAACGAAAGTGTCAGTCAACGAGTGTATGTGACGTGTGTTTTTCAAGCGTTTTGGCTTTGCACCTAGTAACGTAGTCAGTTCAACGCCATCTACCGAGTTCATAGAAACTGTTTTTTCTTTTAATTCTCAAAAAGAAAATCTCTCATTGAAAAAGGTTGTACTGTCGTCGTTTGCTTAAAAAACATTTAAAAAATAAGTATTATTTACAGTTATTGTTTATCTATCGTTCTTATAATTATGTATTATGATGATATTAGTATTAATTATTAATATATCGATTCCAGTTTGTATACTGCTATTACGTAGTTATATGTTATCACATTTAATAGTAATAATAGGTCACAATACTCCACTATGATATTATAGTGTTTATATGAATGCTACAACCGATCAAATGTCCTAAGAATGCACTACATAGGTACAATATATTGCAAAAGTGTGATAGCGAAAGATATCTAGTTTTCAATAGACGTTTGTTACTCTTGCCTATATTTTATGTTGTTATCTGATGACGTTTTCACACTTTTTCTCTTGATTGTACACGTTGTGCTAGCTCAGAAGACAATAATAGAATTTGTAGCATCAATATAAACACGAAAATGTAATTATATCAAATCGAATACTATAAAACATGTATCATAAATATTTAGCTCTAAATGAAAATAATAATAACCATTTTATATTTTAAAATCGGCCAGAGTTAATCGTTAAAGCGCTGATACTTTGAAAATTGTATTTAAAAATAATCAAAATAATTGTATTTTTAATTGGTTCTGGTCACATTTCCCAAATGTATAATTATGTAATTATATTTTGTATAATATTATATCTATTTGTATACTTGTTTAGAAGAACTACTAAAAAGAGGTTTTAGTACAGTCTCCGAACAAAGTGCGTTCTTATTAGTATTATTAAAGGGAACAGTAGTGGGGTGGAGCAGCTTTGGCTAAGTGTACTGTGAATTCGCGCTATTCTGAAACTTGGTCTGCGAAAATATCTTAATCGATAATCGAATACTCGGTAATCGGTAAAACCGGATATCGAAATACAAGTTTCCAGAATAAGTATGCTTTGTGTGACGGCTTAGTAGATTTTGTATGGGGAAAATTTATAGTTTTTTTACTACAAACCTTTTGTAGCTTTATTTCGTTTTAAAGCTAATTTTAACGGTTGTTTTAAAAATATGTTTCGATTTTTAAAAAAGGTACGTTCCCGGGATTTGAAGGACGGTGTTACTAGCTTTAATATTTCGTTGAAAAAGGTCTCAAAAATGTTATTTATGCTACTTATTAGAACAATTTTCTGACGGTTGTCCGCTGTTACCAAATATATCAATCGTATATCATTTCGTATGTGTATTAGGCCGCTGTAAGGCCGTGTGATATTAATGTATATTTAGGGTAGGTATTAGCGCATTGAGAACTTTGACGTCACGTATTTTTATCTGTATGACGTATTGAAAAGTAACATTTTCTGGTATTTTGTGGTTTCGACCCTTTAAAACAGTTTCCTGGTAATAAAAAACCATAGAACCGCAGAAAATTATACATATTCAGAATTTATTCAATGAGGAAACAATCATTAAAATTGTGGTTTTGTTATGTTTTATGTCTATATACGCAATTGTTTAGACAATGTGTTATAAAAATAAAAATACGTGACATTATGAAACAAATTTAAATTCCATACTTTTATATAGATATCCAAATACATTAATGATAGATATTATTATGAATAAATATTGTTATATTTGGCACTTTATACTATTTTTTATATATTTTTGGTTCAGATTTATGTCTTGTATTGTCTTATATAGCTTTATTTATAATATTTATCGATATGTAAACCTTTTCCTATATCTTTGTTGTGTATGTGATTGCGCTTATACTAAAGGCTATTTTTACTTCAAATTAGGACAATGGCAACACTGATGCTATACGCGCCGCCCGCTGGTTTGAAACCAAAGAGAATGTTTCTCTTAGCTATGGTGCTGGCACCACGGTTCATTTTGAATTTCGAACTTTCCATAATCTGTTAATATACAAGATGAAATGATTTTACTAGTGAAATGCATCTATATTTCGTATCTATTTCTAACCATGTCAAAACAAAATAATGTAAAAATGCCCATAGCGAAGTCGAAAGGCACTTATTCTCCTCGTAATTGCGATATTTTGGACCGTACCTTCGAGTTACGGTGATATTGGAGGTCGAAGATCCAACTTTTAAAAAAAGTGTCTTTGGAATATTCGTTTTGAACGTTAATTTAAAAATGTCACTGCACAATAGTGGGGTTACTGAGTTTGATGTCCAGAATGCTTGGTTGACGGCTTCGTGGTGTGTCTGTTTACACCCCTGTATAAAGATTTCGAAAATAATAATTGTAAGTTCCTACATCTAACGCGTCAATCAGCCGCGGGTAGTATGTAGCTACTTAGTTTTCTGTTTTATTATTAATTAGATATCGATAATATATAAAATATGTAGGTAATTAAAATATATATTATCCATATATATAAAAAAACAAATAAAACATATTTAATAATATATCAATAATAAATACAAATAAAACATAATCAATAATATATATATATATATAGATATATCAATAATTCAATATAAAAAATCAATGCCACATTTCGTTGTAATTTTATAATTCAAGAACGGACTCACCTATCCAAAGCAAATGTTTAGGCTTTGTTCGGACTATCTAATAGATGGTTTACTTATGTAAAGTTTGCACAAACTCGGTCGAGCGGTTCTATACGCAGACGAAGTTGCGCGGGTCAGCTAGTTAAAGATAAAATAAAATACAAAGTGATGCGCACTTTGTAGTTTCGCTACACTAATTTGATCTTGTATATTTTTGACAATTGGAGTTTTATTTACCGAGTTAGTTTATTCTCTTTGCTATTATTCTCGTTTCAATGTAAAAATAGCCTGCACTCTATTTGCTACGTAACTGTGATTTGTGTTGTTTACCATTAAGTTTGTTGTTTACGCATAATATTAGATCATTGTTTTAGCTTTTAGTATTAGATAATTATTTGAATATTAATATACAAGGATTAATTAATTAATAGAACTTATTCGAAGACTATTGTAACTAATAGAATAGATAAATAAATACACATATTCCTTCGCTTGTTATCACTGAGAATAAGCGATACTTATATTAATGCCTAAAGTTATTATTTAGGTATTCATTAAGATGTCGCTTAGTCTTGGTGAAAACGGACATCATTCTCTTAATGATTTATTAACTAATTTACTTAGCATGAATATTGTACATTTTGTTTTATACAGTTAAAAAAAAACTAACATCTCTAAAATTGCATAACTAACTGTATTAAAAAAGTGATCACAGTAAAAACTATTACTACCATCGAATCAAAAATCTCTTCTCTTTGTTTTATTATTATAATTGGCTATGATTCTTACTATTGGTTATTTATTTTTGTTAAATTATTTTAATAAAATTCACGACTGTATCTTCCGTTCTATTATAAAATGTGTAAAATATGGATGATGTTATTTTTGCCTGGAATAAACGCATCTGCTTTTTGTGATTTTTGGCAGTCAAGTGTGTCATTAACCCTTTAATTCGCAGTGTTAAGCCTGAACGACATTGTAAACAAAAAAATCTTGTTTATTTTCTGCTGATATCTTCTTGATTTTTTATAAATCAATTCTTAGCAAAAACCAAACGCAACCTAAAAATGACATAACTGTCAATTCGCGCAAATGTTTTCTCTCTTTTCCTAGCAAGATGGCGCCGAGGACACCTGTCTCGCACGTGTGTAAGGTAAATAATTTTCGATTTTGGACGTTTCAATTCAGTTTCTGGATATTATGCATGAAAATTTTCGAAAGAAATATCACCTTTATTGATTTATGTAAAAAACATCTCATTTCAACAACGAATATTCAATTTACGAGCCCGTGAAATGTTATGTTGTTTGTGACCAACACTGCGGAGTACTTAGAAAATTACCGAACATTCTGTATGTCGTTCAGAAACAACACTGCTCGCTTCGCTTATCAAGTACTGCTATATTTTATGTCGCTTCTAAACAACACTGCACTTTTACTTAGATATTTTTAATATTTCGGACTGCCTACTAATACTATGGGTAAATGTTTTCAAAAACCCTTATTTGGTATTATTATTGGCGATTATCATTTTGTTATGCTTTGGGTGCGGTTTTGCATGTTTTTTGTTTTTGCTTGCTTCAGATTAAACCAAAATGGCATCGAACACGTACGATTATGGCACTTGTACCACCTGAAAATGCACCTTCTGATGGTAGTAGTAGCGGCTCTGACGATGAAGTTATCATCCAGAATTTACAACGTCATGAAGATGACGATGACAATATTACATACTGCAGTTCAGAACCAAGATCCTATCCTTCTTCTCTAAATGAGTTGGACATTTTTTCTGATAATGAAGATCACCAACCAGCACACTTCAACCCAGTATTATCGGACGAAGAAACCATTCCACTGTCACCTGTTATCAATGAAATGTTTCCTACCGGTCGACCGCAAGAACAACTTCCTTTCATGCTAAATTCGGTATCATCCATCTTATTGCCTTTGACTAGCTCACCAGCAACCACAACTCGTTCAAAGAGAAAGGCAATCACACTCCCTAGGCTTTTGACAAAACGAGTCAAGAGGTTTGTTAGAAAACCCATGAACTTCAAATTCAAAAAAGGTAAATTTCACCACACAGCAGTAGTAGAATTACCACAGTATAATCCTCCTTTTGATGCAGGCCTGAAAAGCCCTCTTGACTATTTCCAGCATTTTTTCTCTGAAGATATAACGGACCTCATCACAGAAAACACGAATCTTTATTCAGTTCAACATGAAGTTTCAAAAAGCATAAACGTTACGAAGGATGACATAAGTGATTTTATTGGCATAACTCTTTCGATGGGTGTGGTCCAAATGCCAGCTTACCGTGACTATTGGAGCAAAGCGTTGAGGTTCCCCGAAATTGCTGATATTATGACTCTAAAAAAATATGAAAAAATAAGAAGATTCCTCCACTTTGTTGACAACACTGACACAAATGATGACCGCTATTTCAAAGTGCGACCTATACTCGAGAAAATTCGTAAGAATTGTTTGCTGCTCGCGCAAGAAGGGCGCTACAGTGTGGATGAAATGATGGTCCCTTACAAGGGAACACGAGCAGGAAGTAGACGCCAGTATCTACCCAAGAAGCCCAAGAAATGGGGATTTAAGATATTTGTGCGAGCAGGAGTCTCCGGATTAATATATGACTTCATACCATATGCTGGTGAAGATACATTCCGAAACCGCCACTTTACGGACTATGAAAATAGCTTAGGTCTTGGAGCTAAAGTTGTCATAGCTCTTTGCAAGACCATCCAAGAAAAACCAGCAACGGTCTACTTCGACAACTTTTTTACATCGCTCGAACTTATCTACCACTTACGCAACGAATACGGCATTTTCAGCTTAGGAACGATCAGAAGTAACCGACTAAGAGGCTGCCAAGCAATGTTACTCTCTGACAAAGCGCTTACAAAGAAGGGCAGGGGTGCCAGCCAACAAGTTGTCTGCAATGAGAAGAAGCTTGCTGTGGTCAAGTGGTATGATAATAAAGTAGTCACTTTAGCAAGTTCTTTTGTTGACTCACACCCAAAAGAAAAAATCAAGCGATACTCGAAAGAAACCAAAACTAGAGTTGATGTAGATTGTCCGCAAAAAGTGAAGCAGTATAATGCTCACATGGGTGGTGTCGATTTAGCCGACATGTTGGTGTCATTGTATCGCTCCAACTTTAAAACAAAAAGATGGTATATGGCTTTATTTGCTCAAGCACTTGACATTTGCGTCAATAACGCCTGGCTGCTTTATAGAAGGGATTGTCAAAATATCAAAAAACCATTAACTCTCAAAAAGTTTAGAGTTCAGCTCATAACAGAACTGTTCCAAAAAAATAGAATTCGACAAACACATTCAAAAGAAAATGAAGCACCTGTCAAGATTAAGGCTCCTGTTGCTCCAAGACCACCAGATTCTGTTCGCTATGACAATGTAGGCCACTTACCAACATTTGTGTCTCAAGGCAGATGCAAGTATTGTAAAAAAGGGTATACCAGTGTATATTGCAATAAGTGTAACCTTAGATTGTGTATGTTGGAAAAGAGAAATTGTTACTACCATTACCATGTCAACGTCTAAATGACGATAAACATGTAAAATAAAGCTGATTTTGTGTGTTTTTATTACAATAAACTTTGTGTGTCCACATTTTATTTTTCATTTGTGTCTAAATATAACTGTCCATTCAAGCCGCAATGTTGGTAGTGTACAACACATATTCTGCCATTTACTGACTAGAATGTTTCGCAACGTTGTATCTCAACAACATATGTTTTCTCAAAAAGTATATAAGTCAGATTTTTTTAAACATTTTTCTAAAGCTATTTAGACTTTAAATATGCCCCCCAAACAGAAAAAAGAAAACAATTGCAACATTTTTTCACCTGCGAACTAAAGGGTTAATAGACTTCCTTGAGTGGCATCTTTTGTAAAAAAAAGCGCTAGCCATACTCACAGTTCGGTAAAAACATGACGATGATTTATTTTTCTTTTAAAAACACATAAAAACATTAAACACAAAACATAAAAGAAAAAACAGCGCACATATTGTATCTGCATTCTGACGATAGCAATTTAAAAAAACAGCACGTGTTAAAAGTAAATAAGAAGATAAATTTTGAGAAGAAAATGAATTTAAATTTTATTGAAAAGAGACCGGATGATTTTAAGTGGGTATCTTTATGAAAAGAGAAAATATTTTTTTTTCACGCAAAAATGTATTCAATGACTTATTCAAGGGAAAAATATATGTCACTTAAACACTCAAGAATGCCAATCACAAAATTCAAATGCGTACGCGACGACCAATGAAGCTATACAAACCCAAATTAAGCTGATCTATCAATGTACGGGAAGCTTGTACAAATCGTGATCAGGTTATACTGGTGATGTATAGCTTGATGGGACGCCATGTGTACTATCAGCAAAATACTATGTCTGTATCGTCTCCCCTTCCGATATATTCGCTAAGTATTATTAAGAACAATAATAAAGTTAATGCTGTATTATGTAGAAGCTATCTTACGATTGTAATGTAATTGTATCAATACCCGCCCTATCTTGTCATAGGCGAGTGTCTCTTCAAGGATTTTCTTCGTTTGCAGATCTTGCCAGGGTTCTGTAGGAACCTTTTTTAGTTACTGTACATACTTACCAATCAACCTTGAATCTTATGTTCTAGCAATAAAGTTTAAAATCTATAAGCATGTATTTAGGTCATCTGGAGTCCACGATACAAGCCTCATTGCTTAGTGTGGCACTAGATGGCGCTGTGTGTAATGTTCAGCGATATTTATTCATTATTAAAGAAATTGACATTATATTGTTGTAGTCCAGCTAGACTCATTTTCATTACTAATTATTAGTAAGTACTTAAATTGTAATTTGTCTTATTACCAGATAAATTACATAATGGATAAATTCACAAAAAAAGGTTTTCCATTTTTTAATTTATTTGGTAGATAGTTCTTTTGGAAATTGTATACTTAACAGATTGTTAAGCTCTCTTGTATTTCAAATCGAATTCTGTGTTTTGCATCCAAACTACAATACCCTTCTTTGCAGTCGAGTAAAATGCGTTTTACTCTGTGATTTCTTTTCACGTTCTATTACAAAATCATGATATCGCTGGCGATTCATGAAAAAGTATACGATAAGCTTTACCAAATTATCTACCTATTGAAAAATAATTCCCAAAGAAATCATAAATCTCTATTTTTTTGTAGATATTTCTAGTAATCATTGAAGAGACACGTCGCAACATAACCATTGTAGAATATCAGCATTGTAATGTCCTAAACTCAGTTAAATAAAATAGGCAATTCGAATTTAATATCGCTTGACATTATTGTTCATATAAACAATATTATAATAAATATTTGCGGAAGTAAATTATGTTTCATTTTATTACCATATAAATACCACTTAACTAGATGTAATGTCAAATCAAAAGTGCAATGAAATCATCATCATCTGCCTAGCCTTTTCCCAACTATCTTAGGGTCGGTTTCCAGTCTAACCGGATGTTAATATTTCCGAGAGCAGGATTTAAAGGAACCTAACTAACCTAACGGGGGGGTGCCCCAAGTCCCGATTATGGGGGCAGAGATACTTCCGTATGTTCAGTTGACAATATTTCGAGAGTATACAATATCGCTAGAGAGAAACATGTTTTTCAACACACTTGCTCATAAAGTGGCTCTAATTTCACCGCAATTAGGCACATAATGACACCTGTAATCAAACTGTGACTTTTTCATTGCTATTATTCACAAGTGAGTTATAGGGTTTTTTTTTTTATTTTATTGGTTGAATTGCTTTGTTCTTAAAAATGTTTCGATACCAAAAAGATCGCGTTCAATAGTACAAATAAATTAAAGTACCTATTGCTTGCACATTTCATGCAACTTCGTATCTACATAGATAATTTCAAGTAATTTCAACTTATAAGTTTTTAATAAATAAAACTTTCACTCAAATGTAACTTTTGTTTTCTCTGTATTCAATTAAACTTTGAATTCCCCATTTCGTACGTGGATAAAACGCTATCCGCGAAAAGCCAAAAAAAAGAAACCTCATTCTTTTAGTCTATGGCCGATCGCCATTGTTAGATGCGCGCGCATAGGAAAACTGATTAATTATTCCCGCCATTGTTAAAAAAAATTACAACTCGTTTTCACTGATGAAATTATAGTTATTTATTAATTCAAATGTCTACAAGTACTAGTTATGAAGAAAATGATTTATTTTGTACACCGCCCGATATAAGATGTGCGTTATAAAAAGTTTACTACCTGAAAACTCCAAGGACAAATATCTATTTTAGTATTATTTTATTCTCAAGTGTGTTGAAAAACGTCGTATGATACACGTGTGTATTGATGATTACCGTCCTCGGCTCCCTTAAGACCCTCGCCTGACGGCTCGGGTCTCAATAGCGCCTCAGCGGTAATCACCAACATTACACACTTGTACCATAATGTACTATTATTGTAATATAACGTGTTTGACAATTTTATGGTGACATATAGGTATGTATATGACATGTATGAACGTGAACGAGGCAAAAAGAGTATGTGAGTATATTAGCAGGTGGCGTTCTACGGTTTCTGCAAATCCCCCATGGGAAAAAGGCGTGAGTTATGAATGTATTACCCACACCTTTACACCTAAATATAGCGACTACGGTAGTATTTTACAATGAAAAAAACTGACATCACAATCAGGGGCAAAAATGAATAAGTAGTTCTATTTTATATGTGTAGTTTCTTTTGTTACAAGTCGCAGATTGTAAGTCGATTCTCTTACACTCGCTTTACATCGTTCGCGGCTGCAAGACATATGCAGTCACAGAATCAAAATCATCAACACAACACTCAAAGTTCATGAAAGTCGAGGAACGACTTTGACCGTAAAAATTCGTTCCTCGACTTTCATGAACTTGGAGCGCTGCACCGATGATTCTGATGACTACAATTCTGCAACCACATACACCCAACAGCCGCGAACTGTACTTGTTTCCACTAACATACAACCCAGCACTGGCCCTCAAATTGCAAAAAAAAACAAGAAAAATTGAATTTCGTAGGCCATCCTGACGCTTTCACCTTAATAAGTTAGTTCCGTTTTCTTCATAGTAGTGGGCGGGGTATGTAAATAGATAATTGCTGGTGACATTATTCTTTAGCAATGATAGCCTAGTGCTGTGACCAACGACCAGTGACCGACGTACTGTCAAGACAACGTCTCGAGTTCGAACCTAATACATGCACCTCTGAATTTTCAGATTCATGATATGCCTATTGTATGACTATCACTTGCTCCGGTGAAGGAAAACATCGCAAGGAAAGATCTCGACGACATTTAAAGCTAAGTTAGAGGCCTATCATCATTTCAGCCGAAAGACGTCGACTGCTGGACATAGGCCTCCCCCAAGAGTCATCACATTGACCGGCCCCGTGCGACTCGCATCCAACGGATTCCCGCAACCTTCACCAGTTCATCGTTCCACCAATTGGAGGTCTTCCAACGCCATAGAAGCCCATGAGCGGCATAAATACTTCACACCTAGGTAGGTACTATCATCATCATTTTCTTAATGCCCTTATCCCAATTCATTTGTTGTCGTCGCGGCATGTCTTCTTCCATACTCCTCTATTTTTCGTCATATCCTTCTTGACACAGTCCATTCATCGTTTCTTTGGTCTTCCTCTACTCAAATACCCATCCCCATTCATACTCAAAACTTTTTTCACGACATTTTCCTCATTCCTCCGCATCACATGCCCATACCACGACAACCGATTACCACACAACTTTGCAGTCGCCGGCGCCACTTTCAGACTTCCTCTAATATACCTACTCATTCCTTACTTACTTCACACCTAGGTATAACCACACAAAAATAAAGATTCATTAGCAATAAAAAAAATGCACATTTCTTTATACCTATACCATATTACACCATATTAGGCAATATTCAATTAAGTAGCTCTATATAGGTTAGGTAGGTATCAATGTTTTTCTCGCTTACATAAAACGGGATTGACAAGCAGTTCTAGAGAACGGTTTCGAAACCAGTTCCCAAGTAATGTCCGATATAGGTAGGTACCGGTAAACACACCTCCATCGGCCGATATTATTGAAGCAATCGCCAAGATTATTAATACTGTGACGCAGTATTGAGAAATAGAAAAACATGTTTATTCCTAAATGCTAATATGGTGTTTATTATTTGAATATCAATTGGTGTAAGCTCTGCTTTGTAACCTATTTTATTGAATAAATATAAACTTTTGAAGTGGCCACTGATGTCTAGTCGGTATTTCCTCTAATAGAAATGAGGCCTGTGTCCCAGCATTTCTGTGGTCCCAGCAGTGGGAACGTTAATAGACTAATGATGATGACGACGATTTTTTTATTACCTAGCCTTTTCTGCACTGCTGGGCAAAGGCCTCCTCCATTTCTGTCTAACTATCTCGGCGTTTTACCTTCTCTGGATGACTAATCAGTCAAAAATGAACCTAAATCGTCACACCAGTGCTTCTTCAATGACTTGACTGCCTCGGTGGTTGCAAGTACGACTGCTTAGCATGAGGTCCTGGGTCGATTCCTGAGTCGGGCATAGTGTATTGGTCACGTATAAATCTAGCAAGCAAACAAAAAGTACTCGCGCTGAGGACAGGATTCGAACCTGCGCGGGTATAACCCATTGGATTTCAAGTCCAACTCCTTAACCACTCGGACACCTCAGCTACGAACGTTGATAGTGAATTTATTGTGGTATTTGAAACTATTCTTTATAATAGCGTAGAACAATGTGTAGTAATTTACAAACACAGGTGTTTGATTAATTATTGTTTACTAAAAACAATTTTACATTAGACTGCCTCGTTGTTCGAGTGTTCTCGTAAGCGCGACTGTTAAGCATGAGATCCTTTTTTTTTTTTTTTTTTTTTTTTTTTTTTTAAGGATGGAAAATCATCAAATGACCCCCCCCACTCTGGGCGGAGCGGGAGGGAGTGTCAGACTCTTACTGACTAAAAACCATCCATGTTCCTTCCTCGCCTTTTACGTTCCGGGGCCGCGGTATCTCTTTCGAACAGGCCCGCAACCCCGGCAGGAAGCATGAGATCCTAAGTTCGAATCCCGGGTCGGGCAAAGTGTGACAGGGTTTTTCCACAAGGAATTCTCAGTCGCAGTCACAAAGTCTTCTGGATTTGTGCCCGTTTGATGGTAGAAGATTCGAATCTAACAGGGGAGAATGGAAGAAAAAAACGTGTTGCACCGACCCCAAATAAAATGGTACAAGGGTAGAAAGATGATGATGATGATGATGATGATGGCAGTAAGTAAGTTCGCCCTTATTACATGAAACTTAAACATAACTGGCGAAATATAGGTGAGCTATTTAACCTCTGTGTAACCATGGAACACCATGGTTACACAGAGGTTAAATAGCTCACCCTTTGGGGATTCAGGGGTGACGTCTGGTTATGCTACACTAACAAAACAACGTAGATACCTACCTACTTACGTAAAATGTTGCTGTTGTTGCAGCATTTTGCTGCGATAGGCTTTATAGGGTTTAAAAAATCTCATAGCGAAACCGAAAGGCATTTTTCTAAGCTTTCCCGTCATTACTTAGGTACTTAGTGACTTACTGTTAGGCTGTGTCATCCCACAGCTGGGCCAAGGGCTCTCCCCATGACTTCCAAATTTTTCGATCCAGGGCATGGTCGTTGGTTTTGTCTAGCTCATCCCGCCATCTCCTGCGAGGTCTACAGTGTCGCCTTCTGGTTGTGTCAGGGCTCCACATTGTGGTTATTTTGGCCCACAGCTCGTCAGGCATACGGCAGACATGGCCAGCCCAGTCCCACTTTAGCTTGGCGGCTTTTTGAGCAACGCCAGTGATTTGTGTTTTGGAGTGCAGTGTTGTGTTGCGTACATAATATGGTCGGTAAGTTTGACGCCTAGGATGCTGCGCTCCATCTCTCGTCATTGCGATATTTTTTTTTACACCATACCTGTACCTGGGAACCTTCTATGTAGTTACGGAGATATCGGGGGTCAAAGTTTCAACTTTCTGATAAGTTTTTTTTTTTTAATAAGTAGGTAGGTACAAGTTTTTAATGAAGGATTTTACGACACCGTACTATTCAATCCATTCATCAGCACAATGTTTGAGTGCTTTACATCGAGTTCTATCACAAAACTAGACATGGGCGCCGCGCCGGCGTAGCCGCGCCGCGTTGTTGCGGCGCGCCCCCGCTGCCGCCGTAATTTGCCACTCGGCGTGAGTTCGGCTCGTATATGTCATTTTGTTTTTGTTTCTACTGGTTTTACCACGTTAAGTAATGAAATGACGAGTTTAATAAATACTGGTGTAAGTAAACTCTCTGTATCTTATGTGCGAGAAGTTGTAAAATAGGATGATTTTCCTGAATAAACCAATGGTTCTTCATCATTCCTAAAGCAAACTTTCGAGGGAACAGTGGCGGTGCTGGATATAGAATCGAAGATGATCTACGAGACGAAGAGTGTTGGCGATGGCTCTGAAACAGGCACCGGGTGATGACGAAATTATGGCCAACTCCTGAAGGCGGGTGGAAAATCGGTACTATAGCCATGTAAGCTATTTGATTCCGTCATACTCGAGGGTATGCCTGCACAGATCCAAATCCAAAACCCCGAGAGCATTCAGCTTGAGCTCTAGAATCGTTTCGAGTGCCTATGAAGCTCAGTGGACGAATACAACGATGGGTTCGTGGAAACTGTCCATACGACCGGGTCTAAGTTCTTCAAGACACGTCGTATAGATCAGAAAAAGCGGTTCTCCGATCAAACTCTCAAGCTCATGAAGGACATGTCTTCAGATGAGGCGTTGAAATACCGGCTTCTTAATAGACAGATCTCTAAATCCTTGAAAAGCGACCTCCGCCGCTTTAATACCGCACGTATTAAAGACGCTTTAGAAAGTATTAGAAGCGGAACAAAGGCTCCAAAGTATTTTCAAGAGATCTGGCTATTGGGCAGAGCCAGCTCACAAAACTGAAGACAGCCGATGGCAAGATCTTATCCGCCAACCCAGAGCTACTGAGGGAGATCGACAGCTTCTATAGACAGTTGTACACGTCAACCAGGAAACCCGTTGACGACCTAGCAAACGACCCAGAAGCTAGGCTGACCCGACGTTATACCGAAGACATCCCGGACGTCTGACTGTACGAGATTAGAATGGCTCTAAAACAGCTAAAAAACAACAAGGCACAGGGTGATGACGGAATTACGGACAAACTCCTGAAGGCGGGTGGAAAACCGGTACTTAAGGCCCTGCAGCTTTTTAATTTCGTCATACTCGAAGGGAAAACGCCACAGGCATGGTGCAGGGGTGTGGTGGTACTCTTCTTCAAGAAGGGCGACGAAGAATTACAGGCCTATCTCACTTCTAAGCCATGTCTACAAGTTGTTTTCAAGAATCATCACAAATCGTCTCGCGCTCAGGTTTGACGATTTCCAGCCATCCAACCAAGCCGGTTTCCGAAAAAACTTTAGCACCGTGCACCACATACATACGCTTCGGCAGGTTATACAGAAGACTGAAGAGTATAACTTGCCTCTCTGTTCAGCGTTTGTGGACAAGGAGAAAGACTTTGATTGGATCGAGACCTAGGCTGTACTGCAGTCTCTCCAACGGTGCCAAATTTTTACCGTTACATCGAGGTGTTAAAGTGCTCGTACAAAAACGCCACCCTGTCCGTCTGACTTTAGGACCAAACCTGGGAACCTATCCTTCTGCAGCGAGGTGTAAGACAGGGAGACTTCATATCTCCGAAACTGTTCACCGCTGCAGCACTGGAGGATGTCTTCAAGGTTCTGGACTGAAGAGGGCTAGGCATCAACGTTAATGGCGAGTACATGACTCATCTTCGGTATGCTGACGAGCGACGTCGAGTTTTCACTTAGTGATATTCTATGGTTTATTTGTAATACCTTCTTCAAACTCCGCCACGCCGCCGCCGGACTAAATTCAACAGCGCGCCGCCGCTGCCAAATTTGGAGGCGGCGCCCATGTCTACACAAAACATGATTTTTCTCCCCAAAAATAAAGTCATGTTTTCGTAAAGTTAGTTAGCTTTAGTCACTGGCTTCGTGATGAGTCTAGCTCTGGGCTGATTACATTCTACAAGTTATCAAAAACCCTGGAAACCGCCACATCATAAAGGCTACGTGCCATTGTTCATGCTATTGTTTAATTATTCTCCAAATTGGTACCTACTGCTGTTACTAATAAAATCCAATATGGTAGGACAATAAGGAATTGTTTTTATTGAGATGACGCAATTATAGTGTCAGTATCGTAATACTAAAGTTTCTAGTGTAATAGGTACATGTGTAAACAATCATTAAGTATGTAGTAGGAGCTCGTGGCTAAATAATAACAGCCGCTCGGGTCGATCGTTAGGTCTGTGGATGGGTGACCACCTTTACATACCGAGTTTCCTCCGTGCCTCGGAAAGCACGTCGTGGTCCCGGCTGTCATTTGCCTATCTTTGACAGTCGTTACAGGTAGTCAGTGGCCCAAAAAGTCTGACAACCAGTCTAACCAAGTGGTATCGTATTTTGGGAAATACGATACCACTTGGTAAGACTGGTTGTCAGACTTTTTGGGCCACTGACTACCTGTAACGACTGTAGAGATCAGATCTCCACAACCCAGTTAATACCCCAGTATTAACTGGGTTGTGGAGGTCTGATCTCCATTTAAAATACTGGTATTCAGCTGCATCCGGTTAGACTGGAAGCCGACCCTAACATAGTTGGGAAAATACTACGCAGATGATGATGACTTACGCGTTATTGTTTACTTATTACCTTCCCACCATTTCCTAATGGGCGACATTGACGAGGTAAGTGGTGGTATGTAAGGATCAAGTTCTGTGGTTTTGGCCCACGGGAAAAGGTGTGAGTTACATGTAACATGATTACATGAATGTCGCAATGCACAAATGTTAGAAAGAAAGAAAGAAAACGCATTTATTAACCCGCACAGGACAAAACACATCAAAATTATCAGTATAAAACTTCCACAGAAAAAAAACTAATATGTTAGATGTCGCCAACAACGTAACGCGTGAAATAGAAGTTCTTATTGCCGATAGTCGGGTCGACCTGCAATGGCTTAATAGCTAATAGCTTCTGCCAACATCTGACGAGGCTCTCGCTTGCCAGCTGGATCAAGGGCTTGATTCAGAAAGATAGTACTTCTGGACACGGCGTGTATGGTTAAGAGGTTCCTCTCTCAAGAACCCTGACCACCTACTATACGCGCTAGGTACTATCTTTGATGTGTCTGTGGCTCTGTGTTGTGTCGCTCAATGTAGCCAAAACGGATGAACAGTTCCCAAAACAATAATTTCAGGAAGCCAAGGATTAGCTTCTCAAATAGAATATTCAGGAAGTCAAAGAAGCTATACAGCAGGACCTACATAAAAAATCCGGGGTTGCGGGACTGTTCGAAAGATATACCGCGGCCCCGGAACATAAAGGGCGAGGAAGGAACATAGATCGGTTTTAGTCAGTAAAAGTCTCAGACAAATGAAAATTACGGTTTTAATCCTACTCCTCCTCTATACTTTCTGATTAATTTCGTTGCGGGACCCAAGACAGTTAAATTCAATCTCTGGGACTTCGTCGAGCTTCATTGTCTCGGCGCTTTTCTGGTGGTCGCCACTGTTGATTCTGGCTTTCAGGAGTTACAGTGGTGACAGTGGTTTGGGAATAGTGTGGCGGGCTTGTCCCTCCCGCTCCGCCCAGAGTGGGAGAAGTTATTTGATGATTTCCCATCTGAAAAAAAAGGACCTACATTTAATACTGCACTAGTAATGGTTTCTACCCAGTGATATAGCAAGACTTACCCACAGAAACGCCATTTTTAAACAATTACAAAAATTTCCAAGAAAGATAACATACTATCACATAATAATATTATTCTCCAACTTATCTGTATCTCAATATACATAAATGCCATTCTTTATCATAAACAAACCGGCTCCATTTGCATAGTAGTCCGTACTGGGTAGTAAACAACAAAACTCCGACATAACTGGCCTAGTCTGTACTGAGAGTTGATTCGTTCATCTCGTCTCTTATACGAAAGATGGAGGAACTTAAGGTAAGAAAAATATATCGTTTTTCTTTTTATTGTGGGTTTAATGGATAGATGCAGAGAAATGCAGCTACGAAAGTTATAGAGAACTCTTACTGACGTTGTGTTTAAAATACGATTTTGTTTGAAACCCGTTTGTCGGTTACCAGTTAGTCTGTGAGACTTGTTTGAAGTCGGCTTTGAGTAAAAATAGATTATTGGAAATAACTTGTTATCCTATTGACTTACTTAGTAAGTTTTGGTCTTGAAAAACGTTATGAAAAGCTTTGATTGAGGGCCCGGGTGAAACGTGCATAGAACTTATAATTATGTAGGTACCTTAAGTAGTACTTAGTTAATTTGAAAGCCTCGTCGAATCTCTCAGCGTAGCCTTGTTTTCTAGTTCTAGTAACTTTAAGTCAAATACAGTGAGATTGTATTAAATCGTAGGTATTCGGTATTATTCAATAATGCCTTTAATAAACAGAGTAGCGAATTTGCCGACGATATTGTCAAAAGATCAAGGAAAGACGTTTTCGCAATGAATGAAACTCATAACTGATTTTCAGCCTAAAGTCAGTTTGTAAGTTAGTTGAAGTATAGATAGGTATGTCACCGTAAAATTGTCAAACACGTTATATTGTAATCTCTCTAGCGATATTGTAAACTCTCGAAATATTGTCAAACAAACATGCGATGGTAGTCAACTCACGCGGGGTGGAGGTAAAACACTTTATATTCCCCTAAAAGCGTAGTCGACAGATCCCCGCTCCACGGGGCCCCTATTTCCGAGTGCAGGGAACCTAACTACCTATCGGGGGGGTGCCCCAAGTCCCGTTTATGGGGGCAGAGATACTTCCGTATGTTCAGTTGACAATAATTCGAGAATTTACAATATCGCTAGAGAGAAACAAACAATTTTACGGTGACAGATATTCAACTTATACCTCCTACCTAACTCTATAGTGTCACTGTCGGGATGTCGGGAACGAAACCAAAACGGTATAGCCCGATACGATATCGTGCTTGCCGCAATAGTTTATAGAAAAGAAAAACCCGGAGGAGTAGGTAGAAACCTACCATTTGGGTTTTTTCAACAACGTATCCATTGGGGTTTGTAACTATACTCGTAAAATGTGTGTGTGTATAACAGCAGAATATAAATGAAGTAGGTACCTACTTACCTACTCTAAAGTCGGCGTACCTACTACTCCCTACAGTCCCTACTACCTACTCACCGCATTAGAATCTGAAGCTTTCAAACTTTAATCTTTTGAACGCCATAGTCGTAAATGTATGTACCTATCAAGGTGTCGCTGTGCATCCTGGTCAAATTCCAGGGTGTGCTACAGAATCAGATCATCAAACTGAACAACTTTATCCATGGGACCATCATCGTAATCGAGAAAAATAATCAACGGCCCCATACAAAATTCCAATATCCTCTACGATTACCAGCAGATTATTTTTTTACGATTACGATGCGATGGTGGTCCTATGGACAAAGTTGATCAGTTTGATGGTCTTTAGAGCACACACATGAATTTGACCAGGATGCAAAGCAACATCTTGTAGGTACGTGATAAACACGCGCGTGCACTGAACGCCAGATGTCACAAATATGTGACAAAATAAAAAAATGTGAAAATTAACAAAACATGTGAAAATGTGAAATTGTGGCTTGGCGTGGAGGCACTCAGAGCATACGAAAAAAAGGTCAACCTTCTTTTGAACCTTTGGTATGACGCGGAAACGTAAGTCCGCGAACTAAACAAAAGTTATATCTAACAAAACCGCGTGATGTCGTGTTATCATGGCTCCGGATTCCACTTACCAGGGTTTATTATTATAAAGACTATTATTATAGCGCTTTCGTAACTTTAACGTGAACTTGACCAATGTTCTTACGTCTCCTTCCACAGTATCTCTCGGGCTTCGGCTCTGAGTTCTCGTCGGAGGACCCTCGAAGGCCTGGCGCCCTCCCTGAAGGTCAGAACAGTCCTCAGCGCTGCCCCTACGGACTGTATGCTGAACAGCTTTCCGGAACTGCGTTCACTGCGCCCAGACATGAGAACAAACGGTCTTGGCTGTACAGGTAATAAGTACAGCGTACCTTTTGTGACTATAGTGGCATGCATAGAATATTGCAGGCAGTCCCATGGTTTTTATTAAGACTAAACTGGTGACATTCAATTATACTCAGGATTATCCAATAAGGCAGGTAAGGCAACTACCTAGGGGCCCCGTGCACGTACCAAGAAAAAAAAAACGTTTCATCGAACGATTTTTTTTAAATTTGTATGCTACAGTGATTACATTTTTATCATCCCTGCGGATTACCATTTCGTGGCGATCATTAAATTGTTGGTTCTCAACATAATCAACTATTTGGGAATTTTAGAACTACTCGGGAACAACTTTCTTTGTTCGCATTTGGCCAAATATGGTAGTGTTGGAAAAGGAAGACGGTATATGCGAAGTGTTAAAGGCAACTTTAACACTTTGCGTGGAACTTGTTGAAATGTTGGGAAGTAAGGTTTTAAAATTTATTGTTAGTGAAATTATTGAAGCCAAAAATGTTCAATAAGCGTCGATTCGACATCAGACATACTATACCGAGCATGTGACTGTAGTGCTAAGGTACGTTTCATCAAATGGAGAGTAGCAGAATGTTTTCTCACATATATTCTTTTATAAGAGAAGAACTACCTGTTATAAGTTTTTTTTTTATTTTTTAATCATTTTATCGTTGATGTAAAAAATTTGGTTGTTGGTAGGTTGTTGCAAGGCGCATTTTATATTTTGCAAAAAAGTTTTTATTTTTCCCTTTTTAGTGGTTCACATGCGTACCGTCATAATGTTATGATATGAACTGATGTAATCAATAGACATACATGAGATTTCAGCAATCCCAGCCCATTTGCTATCATTTATTGAGGTGTTCCATTGCCTATCTTCGAACATCTTCGTCAGATATTCACAAAATTTAAATGGGACCACTCCGAGAAAGTACTCTTCCAAATACTACCCAAAGCGCTACAAAATTTTAAGAGTTCTCTCTATTTCTCCAGGATCACATCATCAGATCCCGACTTGATGATCATGGAACTACCTGGGAAGTATACCCATTCAAACAAAAAATCCAAATCGGTTAAGCCATCTTCAAGTAATCGGAAAGGTTCCGACGAATTGTGAATCTCCTTCTTTTTAAAGTCGGTTAAAATGTAAGGAAATGGGGCCCCGAGAATTGCATTGCCTAGAGGCCCTGATAGAGTTAATCCAGCCCTGTACCTACTGCATATTTCTTTATGACATAAACGTATAATATCACGCAGTAATCCACGACAAATTTGGCAGAGGTCTAGTACAACCCACATTGCATTACGAATTGTCTTCAACCGGGTGCAAATTCAGACTAAATAACACTCTGCTCGACCTGGGAATCGAACCCGGTTACTCCAAACGAAGTAACAATTTCATAATAGAAGAGGCAGTCACTGTATACAAAACTTATTGAGAAACCATTACATGATAGCGCTGAAGTTAATATGATTATTTTCATTGTGTTTCAGAATTCGTCCTTCGGTGATTCACAAGCCATTTCAAAAGTTAGATGTCGCCAAACATCTTACTCACAAGTGGGATGAACAGGAACCTGATCCAAACCAGGTATGCATACAGTTCCATCGGCATAGCGCAAAGCATCAGCTATTTCATTGCGCGCGAGAAAAATGCTATAGCTTTAGGGGTAGACGCGCTAAAACAACCTAACACTGACCAAAATGCTGAAACATTTGCAAACTGACAAATTGCAAACTGGCAAAGGGCAAAAAAAATTAGAAAATATGAATTTCGCGAGTTAACCTGGCGCTTTTAAAGTTCCATGGAATATAATTATATTTTATTACACATTGATACTAGGAATATAGCCTATCTAAGGCCAGCTTTTCTAAACTCTAATATTGTAAATCGTAACTCTCAAGAACTACTCAACCGATTTTAAAATTCTTTCACCATTAGAAAGGTACATCTTTACCGAGGATATTGTTACGAGCTGGGTATGAGATAAATTAATTACTACCGATTAAACAACACAATAACTTTATTCATCACAGAACAATTTAAACTTAATCACAACTACAATACACTACCGTTCACTATTTGCTTAGATATCGCACTTCAAGTTCACTTCGATTCGCTTCGTTGAGTAGCCAAAACTGCCTGTCGCGGGTCTGAGCGATGTATTTATACTCGCCAACAGACACACCAGAATAACCACGAATATTCTAGAGGGTCATAAAAAACACTAACAAAAGAATAGGTAAGTAGGTAGGTAGGTAATAAAAGTAGTAGGTATAAGCTACTTGTACACAACAAACAAATATGAACCGTATGCCCTAGGCGTACGGTCGGAATTCTAAGTTTTTTTTTATAAATAGGTCGCGAATTTGTACCTACCTAACTTTAAAAGTAATAATAACGGAATGCACTCGAAATTCCAACGTACACATACTGTAATCACTGCTTTCTCGAATGTTCTAGTAGGTCCGATGTAACAATATCTTACTCGGTAAAGATGTACCTTGGCTATACATTATATTGATATCATTCAAAAAAGCGGAGCTATCACAATTTTTGCGGACAAAGTGCTAGTAAGTCATGAATTAGCATGCTGTTTAAACTCACGCTATTTGGTTATCCAAATACGATGCACCAATAGAATATAATTCTGAACATTTTACAGTCCCGCTGGCTTCCCTTCGACATTCCACCTTCAAGTAAATCTGTAGACTTCGTGGCTGGTCTCCACACCGTCTGTGGGGCCGGTGACCCTCGGTCTCGCAATGGACTCGCCATCCATGTCTACTTGTGCAACAAGTCCATGGATAAGAGCGCTTTCTACAGCAGTGATGGAGATCTGCTTATTGGTAAGTACAAAAATGCTATTTCCATAAAGTTCTATAGTACTTAGACTTACCCTTCATCCAACACACTACAAATCTGCAGTTCTGTTTAAGTTGCCTTATCAAATTCCTCCATCCTCATTTCTTCATGGCGAGCAGAGATACGGTGAACCGTCACCGCTTTATGATTGAAGATGACGTCCCACGGACCCGAACAAAAAGCTATGTTTCTACATTTATTGTATTAACCGCCAGTCTATGGATTTCACTGCTGGCTTCTCTATTTCCATATCTTATCTCTTCAGAGTTCAAGTGAATAGCTTTCTTCAAGGCAGGCGTGCTCCACCTCAGGTCGCGTCATCGCTTCACATTAGGCGAGTTGCGCCCAAACGCAAGACTATTTCGTGTTCATAAAAAAGTCCCAAAAGGTCTACTACTACGGACAGGGGTTTTTATAACGCTACAATTGCTATCACTCACTGCAATACCTTCGAGAGCAGTCACACTGGACTGTGCTCTGTTGACATCAGCAGGACACAAAATTGTCAATTACTGATAACCTAACGCAATTGATGCCCATACGTTACAGCTATAGGCTCTGCTAGGACATGGTTTATCGGTAAGCATGACAAGGATCTTAATTGTTTCAGTTCCACAGCAAGGAGCGCTGAAGATCACGACGGAGTTCGGCATCATGACGGTGGCTCCCAACGAGATAGCGGTCGTCCAGCTCGGCATGAGGTTCGCAGTGGCTGTCGATGGTCCCACAAGGTAAACGAAACTTATAACCATATTGCAGCATGATTGTTCTTCGCACGGCGCAGCCGATGTAGCCATAGTCGGGACCATAGATATAATAAAGAAGGTCGGGACGAATGCCGCCATTTTGTTTTTTAATACAATTTCCACAGACTCATTTATAATTGTTTGTCAATTAATTGTGCCTACCGGATACTACGTTCATGTAGACTGAAGAGGAGTTTTTGCACCTTTATTGGAATAAGTGGCGCAAACATGTTGTCGCTGACAAAATGTTTATGCTCTGCCTTTGAACTGGATGATTGTTATTACTTTATTAGTGATGGCTGTTTTTTAAATTAGGTATGTGATATAGCAGAAGCAGCAACACTTTGTCTGGCAGAAATTGAAACTGTAAATATTAAAGCAAAATTGAAATTCGATTTCAGAGGTTATATTCTCGAAGTGTTCGATGGGCATTTCAAGCTACCAGACCTCGGACCCATCGGAGCGAATGGACTCGCGAACCCAAGAGATTTTCTCACACCAGTTGCTCGGTACTCCGACGAAGAAATACCTGGTAAGTTCATTATTGTTATTGTCCACCTTGTGATGAATTTCAGTGTCATACTAAATATACTTTAACTCAACAGGTCTATCGGTTACTGCTTTTATGTTTACATCACTGTCCGTCCAGGCAGCTACATCAGACATCAGAGCTCAATCATAAAGGGTGTAAAACACCTCTTCACGAAGCCGAAAGGCCCTTGTTCTCCCCATCATTGCGATCATTTCTTTGTTCTACACCATACCTGGGAACCTTCTAGTTACGGAGACATAGGGGGTCAAAGTTACAACTTTTTGACAAGTTTTTTTTGTAAGATTTTGACACCTCCACGACCCCCGTACTATTCAATCCATCCATCAGCACAATGTTTTAAGTGCGTTACGTTGAGTTCTACCACAAAACGTGATTATAAATTACCTCAAAAAAAAAGTTGTTTCCCAGCAATAATTTTTAAGTAAAGTTTCTTAGTTTGAAGTGTTTTGTGATGAGGTGGTTTACACCCTGTATGGTTGCTAGAAGCCTAGAAACTTGAGTTTTAGTAAGAAACACTTCCAAATGTTATCTCGAGTCAAGTTTTAAGTTGGGATAAATCAGGATTGACCATTCGAGAACCCGGCTACCTGGATGTTCGAGATACCGAGATACCCTTAACCTCTACTAAACTAAATACTGATATCCCTTCATCCACACGGTAATTTTGATTGTTAATTTGATTAGAAAACCACAGTAACGCCAAGATCTTGCCAATAGATTACAGCTACAGCAAATGCAGCAGATTATGCGCACAGCCAAGGAGTGGCATTCTCTGCTTGTGGCGGTGTTCCCGAGTTCATGTAACCCCAAATGTATTTTTAGGCTTCCTTTGGGTTAGCTCGTAATTCCATCATCAAACTCATCACTGTCCTCAGGACAAGATTGAGGTCAAGAGATGTTTTCATTTGCTTGTCTGATTATGATATGATAAGCAAGAGGATCACCTCATGCAATACAGTTTATAAACCTTTACCTATTTCAAATCTTTCCCCAGGCTTCAAAATAGTGAGCAAGTACCAAGGGTCCCTGTTCGTGGCAGAGCAGAACCACTCGCCTTTCGACGTGGTGGCGTGGCATGGCAACTATGTGCCCTACAAGTACGACCTTAGCAAGTTCATGGTCATCAATGCTGTGCTATACGATCATTGTGTAAGTTTATTTTGTTACTATAACTTTCAGGCTTCACTCGGCAAAATCTCCTTTTTAGATAATATGTTTCTAAATGATAGCCTTTGTGTTGTGTATAAGCTAAAAACAGGGCAGAAGGGACATAAGGAATGGTTACCCCGTATAATATGTAAACACTTTCCTTAATATTATAGCTATTTTCGCGAGAAATAACGATTATAACTAGGAAATTGAATCTTTTTCATAAAAATATGAGTTCCAGAATACTATAGGTTTATATTTTAATCAGTAAATTAGGAGAACATCAATTTAAAAAAATCTTAAATATTTACATATTGTTAGACGTGACTGTACCTACGTCAATTCTGCAGATATCGATAATAAAAAATAATAAAAAAACACGCGGGGCAGTCTTAGGGAACTGCGGATAGAAGTGAAAATTAAGTAATATATCTGCTACGGGTTGTGCCCCGCGCACGCCATGTGGTGCTACGCCGTAGCGGATCGGCTACGAGTGCTACGAAGCGTTAGGTGACGGTCACGGGAGTTTCATGATTTTTGTTCACCCAAAAATGTATTTCAAAAATCAAAATCAAAATCAAAATATTTTATTTCACATAGGCCTGGATGGGCACTTATAAAACGTCGAAAAAGGTGCACGGTTCGCGTTGGTCGATTCCATGGAGAAGAACCGGCAAGAAACTCCATGGTTACTCTTTTCAAATCATTTGGTATTACAATATTATTGTTTCATTACAGCATTTGTACTAAATTATGGGGGGACAGCGTAGGCCCGACAATAGGTCGTTGCTTGCTATACAAAAAAACGTAAAACAAAAGAAATATTTAACAAAAGTTAAACAGCATCCGGGAATCTAAAAGGCCTTCAATGTTCACTCATTCACAAATAATAGGTAACAAAGCATCTATACAAAGGTAAGTAAATAAAAAATAAAAATAAATAGAATATTATAAAAAAAAATAATTAAAGAACTAAATTAAACAAGTGACACAAATATTGTCATCAGTGCTGTAACTATTCTGAGCAAAATATGAGAAAAAATGATTTGAAAACTATTGTAATAATCTGAATCAAAAGAAAAAGAATAATGAGATTGAGAATAGTTAGAGACATCCACAAATCTGTGCCGTTTATGAGCTACCAGGGAAGCCGCATGCGCAGAAGGAATCATAGCCAAACTTCTTTGTCATCAACGTAGTCCTTGATTTTGTAATATGCTTTTTTCATAAGGACACGTTTAATATTAGTTCTTGAACTTTCCATCGGTCAGTTCTATAACTGACTTTGGCAACTTGTTATAAAAGCGTATACTGTTTATAATAAAAGACTTGCTAGTTTTTGTTAATCTGAATTTAGGTATTACAATTTCATGTTTACTGCGTGTATTTTTATTGTGGAAGTCGCTTCTGATTTTGAAAAGCCCTCGATTTTTGCGGACATATAAAATACATTCAAAGATATAAAGTGAAGGCAGAGTTAATATATCGATCTCTTTGAATTTTTCCTGAGTGACTCGCGAGGACCCATTTTATAAATCGCGCGGACTGCCCTTTTTTGTAGTATAAAAATGGAGTCAACGTCTGCTGCTGATCCCCACAGCAGGATGCCGTAAGACATAATACTGTGGAAATAAGCATAGTAAACTAACCTAGCTGTGGCTACATCCGTTAACTGCCTTATTTTCCTAACTGCATATGCAGCTGAGCTTAGCCTACCTGAAAGAGTTCTAATGTGCGCGCCCCACTGTAATTTTGAATCTATAGTAATCCCTAAGAATACAGTTTCCGCTATAACATCAAGTTTATTGCCGTCAAGATTTAAATTAAGATCACGTTGTGGTACATTTGGTAAGGAGAATTTTAAACACTTAGATTTGCTTGCATTCAATAAAAGATTATTAGCAGCGAACCATTTCGAGAGAACGGTTAGACTTTCGTTAACATGTTGGACAAGCGTATCCTTTCTATTTATTTAAAAAATTAGCGAGGTGTCATCAGCAAATAATATTATATCTGATAATTTGGCCATCATATAAGGGAGATCATTAATGTACACAAGAAATAGGAAAGGACCGAGAATTGAACCTTGGGGCACGCCTATCTTGACTAACCTTGAAATCGCGAAAAAAAAATCTGCTGTTCCCTACATTTTGACGAGTTTTGCGAACATAAATGTAGGGAACAGCTGTTTTTTTTTCGCGATTTTAAGGTTCGTCCCATAGAAAAAGTTGTTCAAAATGATGAGTACAATGACCCCCCAACTAACAATTTAACGTCGTTCAAAAGTTTAGTAAACGTTATCTTAATTCCATTGATCGTAATGCCTAAGTCGCACTAACGTTATAATAACGTTTACTAAACGCGAAAATGGCCCCAGTTATACGACCAACATTGTCGTATAATGGACACACAAAAGTCACAAGCTGACTTAGTTAACGTCATTCAAAAGTCGTATCATAACTTTACAACGGCTCGTTTGTTGTATTGTCGCCATACAGGTGTTTTTGAATGACTAAAACGTTTTATTTGAGTCCAGGAACAACACCTGTAAGACTTATTTATTTTTCTTGTTAGTGACACGTGTGTGTGTTTCGAGATTTGAGTGCAATATAAATAATTACAAGGAAATAAAAGGCGAGTGTTATTTAACTTATATTTATATATCTCGCTAATAACTGTATCTGTCTCTCATGCCGTTTCGACTGGGTATTAAAGTTATATGATAATATACCTATGTGTATTTATTTCAGATTTTCATGCCCCCTCGCAATTTTGTGTTTAAATGATTATATTTTTATTAATAAAAATATGTTTATTTCTAAATAAGTAGGACATGTTGCTTTTGTCACACACTTATCTCTTTACGACGTTGTAAAGACCTAAAGTCGTATTAAGGCTATTTCAAGACCATGCAATACGCCATGACAGCTAGTTATTAGGGTTCCTCATAAATTTAAAACCCTTTTCATATTGTTCACAGTAAAAGTGTGGTGCAGAAAAAATTCAAAACATTTTAACATTCAAGTAGATTTTATGTAAAAATAAGATCATTCAATATTTGCATATAGATAAATTTGTAACCTAGACGCCTAGACGTTTTAAAGTCAAAACCTGACTTAAATGCGACTACAAGTTTGATTAAAGTCAGGGCACGACATTAAACGGACATCAAGTAATATATAGGTTATATTTGAGTATTAAATAAACAACCAAGTCATTTAAGAGTCTCCAATTGACCGCTGTAAAACAGGATAGTGATCATTATATAAACGTCACTATGAAAACGTCTGTAGGTACAACTGATACATTACATAGATGTCATATAAAGGTTTTTCAAAGACCTAATTTGGTCAGTCCAAAACGTTTAATGGACTATAACGTTAGTATGAGTATTGCGTTGTCGTACAAACGTTTTAGCTAAGACTGTAATATAACGTCGTTTAGTTCAGTCTTACCAACGTTGCTAAGACCAGCTTCTTATGACATATTCGTCGCACGACTAATAAGTTAAATTAAAGACGTCTATAGGACCTAGAAGTCATCTCACTATCATTATAAGACTGCTATCCAACTTTATGTCGTACAAGTCAAGACTTATATGACGTTTTTGTTTGTTGCCTTTTCGGGTTTAGTGTAAACAAAAAATAATATTGTATATTACTATGTTTATTTATGTGGGGAGTTCAGAATGATGTACTGTGTACGAACTACGAACTCAGTACCTACCTACACCATTATGAGCCCCCTCCAATGGTAACCGTCTGATGCGTCGATGTCCTTACCACCCTGTAAAAAATATTTTTGCGTTGGATAGTCCATTTATCGAGGAATCATCATCATCATCAGCCTATAATGTTCCCACTGCTGGGACACGGCCTCCTCTCAATGAGAGGGAATGGGCTATAATCTACCACGCGGGTCCAGTGCGGATTGGTAGATGTCACATGTCTTCGAATTTTTGGTTCTAGGACATGCTGGTTTCCTCACGATGTTTTCCTTCACCGTTTTGAGAGCAGTGGTGATGAAATAAATTACACAAAGTAATGCGCCTGTCTGGGTTCGAACCCACGACTTACTGTTCGTAAGTCGGGGCCGCCACCACTGGGCCACCGCTGCTCAATCGAGGAATGCTATAGGCTAATTATAACATCACTCTATGACCAATAGGAGCGGAGCACCAATAAGAAATGTTGCAAGCGGGAAATTCACGCGAAGTCGCGGGCTGAAGCTAGTTTACCTACAATATAAATGAATATGAAAGAAAATGGAGTAAATTATAGTTAGGGTGAGGGTTGCCAGGAGAGAATGGAAGTGCCGATCCCGAATAACATGGGGCAAGGGTACGAAGATTATGAATAACAATAATTGAAATAGCAGGTAAATAAAGTTTTGAACTTAATCCCAAACATGGGAGTTGGGGTTTCGGGGCCGTTTTTTAGGACTGACAATTAAAATGACTCAACCGACTTTAATAAAAGGTTTTTATTCCAAGGCTGGTTGAAAAGCGGCAAAATAAAGTTTATTAAATCCCAATGTGTGACTTTGGGATTTTTTAAATTGGATGTGATTTATTCGGACGGTTATTAAAATACTTGTTTGAACGATATTGTATCTTTGAGTCTTTAGTCTGCATTGAACAAGTAGCGTGTTTAGGTACATCATCCGTAAAAAGTAAAACACAAGATACTAAGGCTCTGTCTAATCTGGCGCCATTATAGCAAGTTTCAGTATTTTTCACGACCTGTCTCTTATTTATATTCAGTAACTGAAATACAATCCAATTTGTAGGATAATAGGATCGCCGCGCGCAGCCGTCACTGATAGCCATGACGTCACCCCTCCGATATTTTATTAGCTTTGTAAACCGATAGATGGCGTTGTGCACTGACGTCACGTTTCTGAATCGCGGTGTTAAGATTCTCCGCGAGCGAATGACTACCCCGGTTCTACTAAAACACGTTATCGCTTCTCGGCCTTTTGGCTAAGATCAAAGTGTAGTATCTGTTCTTTTCAGCTTAATATCTGAAAGTTCCCTCACTGAGGGACCAGTATATTAATCTGATTTTTGTAAGCTGACGGGATGTTCGGGGCTCGCTCCACTCCCGTCGCGGGTCGGCCCGGCATTGCAGTGCCGCCGGGATCGGCCCACATAATACCTAGGATACCCGTGTAATCCACACTATTGGCACAACCAGTAGTATGGACTACACATCTATACTAATTGTGACGTTGATGAGATAAGTCGCTATTATCACTATCTCAATCATGACGTATATTAATGTAAACTGACCCACGCTACTTTGTCTACGTCACATTAGAGAAAAACATCTCAAAAGGCATAGGTTATCCCCGTTTTTGCAACATTTTTCATTTATGCTAAATATGGTTGTTGCGTGATGGTAAAAATATAATATAGTCTATCGGTAAATGGAGGATCCAAAACAAAAAAAAAAGATTTTTCAATTTCCAACCAGTAGTAAGTAGTTCCTGAGATTAGCGCGTTCAACCAAGCACACGCTTCAGCTTTATAATATTAGTACATATAGATTATTATAAGATAACGTACTATACACATTGCATAGCAACTCGTTAAAAAAGAGATGATTTATTACAATGAACCGAGACACAGTTCTTCTGCCATAATACACCTGGTGTCCTTTTACAGGATCCATCAATATTCACGGTGCTGACGTGCCCTTCAGCGAGGCCCGGCGTCGCTATTGCCGACTTCGTCATCTTCCCGCCGAGATGGTCTGTTCAGGAGCATACCTTCCGACCACCGTACTATCACAGTAAGTTATTAATTAATATTGGTGTCGATTCTGTTTTGCACAAACTAAACTTAATTTAGACTATTGCTATCTTTTACTAAAAAGGCAGTGCGAGAAAAGGACGGTTATAGCTATGAACTAAGTTAGAGATGTCAAACTAATTTATGCCTTGCGCTTCACCGTGTTTTTAGTCGACATGTTTTTACGTGCATCCTTCATTTGTATGGAAATATTAGTTCGAATTAAATTTGACAGCTCTAAATTACGTCCGTCTCTTTCTCGTTTTATTAGTGAGAAAAGGATAGTAATAGCCTAAATTAAGTTTAGTTTGTGCACAACAGAATCGACACCATTGTCTGTCGGTCAAAACTAATCAGAGGCGGTCTGATGAGAATAATAAAATCCAGAATGTTTGGACTTATGATATTTGACGGTCGTCAGTATAGGTAGTCACTGGCCCAAAAAGTCTGACTACTAGTCTTATCAAGGGGTTTTACCCAGGGAACTCTCAATCTATGAATACGCAGTACTAACTGGGTTGTGGAGGTCAGATAGGCAGTCGCTCTATTTAAAATACTGGTATTCTGCTGCATCTGGTTGGACTGAAAGCTGACAGCATAGTTGATAAAAAAGCTAGGCAGGTAATGATGGACAAACAAAGGCTTTCTTTACTACATCATACCCTGAAACCCATCAACTCTAGTGCGCAACAAAATAAAACCACTGAATAATAAAACAATGGAACCAATAAAAACGTCACAACAGTAGATAACTAATGTATTATATTAAAATAATAAGCTTATACGTGACTAATATAACACCCAGATTCCTAGGCATACCTACCTACTTAAAAAAATGTCCGCTGAGGACAGGATTCGAACCTGCGCGGGTACAACCCATTGGATTTCAAGTCCAACTCCTTAACCACTCGGACACCTCAGCTACGAACATTGGTCTCCAATTTGATAATGTTATCATAGTCAACATACATAATTATGTTTAGGAAATGGGAACACCACGTCAATAACACATTAAGGTGCTCCCTCACTTGGAGCATTATTTATTTGTCTGTAATGTAAGGTTACAGAGTCGCGTCGAGCATTGCATCAGTGAGGGAGGAGAACCGAGCATTACAGCGCGCAATCTGTAATGTTACAGAGTCGAACATTACATACATTACATTGATGACAGGAGGGAGAGAACCGATCATTACTTTGCGCAACTTGATGTTACAATGTGTTAACTGAATGTTGCCGTGACATTGTGGAATCAAGTAAATGCTCAAAATCGAATCGAATATGTTACATTACAGGTGAATGCTCCAGATGAGGGAGCACCTTTAGGTACAAAGATACGTCAATAGTACCTAACCATACTAGTATAAGTTGGTCTATTGTTCTATTTAAATTTAATACTATTCTATGCTAGACATTTACCGAATATTCGTATTCGGCGAATACTAATACGAATATTTAATTTATCGCCAACTGCTGATCCACTGGCCTTTTGGCGAGAAGATGTCCATTTTCCTAGTCTGAAAAAACCTCGCCCAAAAATATTTTTCACTGGATCCATGTACAGTCGCCTCGGAAAGACTTTTTTCAACGGCTGGGAACATCCAGACTGAAAACAGAAATCCCCTAAAACCAGAAAATCTACAAATTTTACGTTCTTTAAATAAAAATTTGCCTGTTGTACATTTTAATTATTAAAAGAGTAAACATTCATCAAATATATAAGTCAGTATTACCATAGCGAGATCATCATCATCATCAGCCTATAATGTTCCCACTGCTGGGACACGGCCTCCTCTCAATGAGAGGGAATGGGCTATAATCTACCACGCGGGCCCAGTGCGGATTGATAGATGTCACATGTCGTCGAATTTTTGATTCTAGGACATGCCGGTTTCCTCACGATGTTTTCCTTCACCGTTTTGAGAGCAGCGGTGATGAAATAAATTACACAATGTAATGCGCCTGTCTGGGTTTGAACCCACGACTTACTGTTCGTAAGTCGGGGCCGCCACCACTGGGCCACCGCTGCTCCATAGCGAGATATTCGTACCTATTCGTATTTTTCGTGTTATTTTTTATTAAAAAAAAAAATATATCAGTTCCATCACTACTTACCAATGAAAATACTAAGATAAAAAGCCTGACTCATTTTTTGTTAATTGATTTCTTCACTTGTAAAACGTTGGTACACACAACTCACTTCAGGGAAAAAGGTTAGGGAAATTAATGTGAAATAATAAACTATCAACTTACATTGTAACTGTGGTCCAGGCCAGATGGATATAATTTTTTTTTTATGTAGGGACCTATTTGTAGCCGCCAGGAAAAAAATCGCTTGTGACCCGCTTACAAGATATGTTTTTTTTTTAATTTTAGAAATATCGCCACTTTTAATGTTTTCATGATTTTTATTTACTTTTAAAATGAAAAATTCCCTTATAGTTTCGCCATGTCTGTCGGTCCGTCCGTCTGTTCGTCCTCGCCAATCACATTCACTGTCCACGAAAAGAAACAATAGTTAAACAATCGCTCTGAACCTTAAGGGGCTCATGGGACAGGAAAAGGGTTAATCTCTGTGACCGTTAGCACTAGAAAGCTGTTTGGTACCAATATGTACCAAACAGCTTTCTAATGTGTATCAATCACGCCGACAAAGTGGTAAAATAAAAATTGGAAAAAAAATGTTTTATTAGGGTAGCCGCCCTAAATATAAAGTGGTCAGTTTTAGATAATGTCAATAATTTCGGAAATAATCGCTCCAAAAGTAAAAACAATGTGTAAAAAACAACTTTTGAACCATAAGTTTAGAAAATATTAAAAAAATCTGAAAAGTAGAACTTAATAAGAACTTTCTAGGAAAATCATTTTGAACTTGAATGGAGACAACAGTTTTTGTACAAAAAAAAACAAAAAGTTGTACAAAATAATTTCTCGGCTAAGTTTGTAGTATAATCGTATATGCAAGCATTTTTTACACTTAGCGTGGCCCGCTCTTGTTTATTTTAAGATGAAGCGGAATTGTCGAAAATAAATTGTTGTGATAAATTTGGTCAAAAGCATGGTCTTACAGAACAAGTAAAGATAAATTCCGAAAAATACAAAAAAGAGTACAAGTTTTACGAAAATCTTGCCCATATCTTTTTATCGTGTTGACTTAGGTCCATGATTTTCAATACACCTAATAGGGAATACAGATCTCCAGTATCTGACAATATCAACTTTTGTAGGTCCACCCGTTCTAGAGAATATCGGTGGTGACTGACGGACAGACAGACAGACGAACAAAAAAGTGATCTTATTAGGGTTCCTTTTTTACCTTTTGAGGCCTTTCGGCTTCGAAGGTCTTCTTACTCCCTTTATTGCATAGTCCAGTTAATCAGGCGACAACCTGTCTAGGTAGAAGTGCGAGATGCCATTCCGAACAAAAAAACACCCTGTATTGTAGACATATAGACAAGCTTCAAGTTACAAATGATCAAAATCCAAGTTAAAAAAAAAACACCCTCTCGCTGAGGACAGGATTCGAACCTGCGCGGGCAGTGCCCATTGGATTTCGAGTCCAACTCCTTAACCACTCGGACACCTCAGCTGCTTATAATGTTTGCTAAATAAGCTTATGAAAGCCTCATCTCGGCAATGGTATAGAATAAGGTAAGGCCAAAAAGACAACGATTGAAGCCAAATTAAAAATAATCTACGTCATCATCTGCCTAGCCTTTTCCCAACTATGTTGGGGCCGGCTTCCAGTGTAACGGGATGCAGCCAATATATCTGTCACCGTAAAATTGTCAAACACGTTATATTGCAATATAACGTGTTTCTCTCTATAGCGATATTGTAAACTCTCGAAATATTGTCAACTGAACATTCGGAAGTGTCTCTGCCCCCATAATCGGGACTTGGGGCACCCCCCGTTAGGTTAGTTTGGTTCCCTATAAAGGGGGGGAAATATATTTCGGCCCCTTAAATATTATTGGGCCGAAAAGTTCTAGAGTGGCGACCGCGAACCGGAAGACGATGCGTTGGAAGACCTGCCACTAGGTGGACCGAAGGTTGCGGGAATCCGTTTAATCTGAGTCGCACAGGACCGGCCAATGTGGCGACACTTGGGGGAGGCCTATTTCCAGCAGTGGACGTCTTTCGGCTGAAATGATGATGATGATAAAAATGTAATTTATAGGATAGAGCAGTCACGAATAATGTAGTTTTCTGACATTGAAAGGATTTTTATATCGACAAGCCTCGGCTGACGTTTAACGGACAGGGCGCAGTTTCTTTTAAATGGTTTGCCTTGCTTCTTATGCCGTAGTCGGTTCTACCGGTTCTATAACATAACATCACGGCTGTGATACCCGGGGGTTAGGCAGACGTGTACCTAATATAGTACACCCACATTTCTGGCTGCTACTGAGAAATTCCTGATGGAAGAACTAAATAACACTTTGCCCGACCCGGGCATCGAACCTAGGACCTCACGTTGCGACCACGCGACCAAAGAGGCAGTCAAATGTAGGGTTGCCAACCGTACTATAATACAAATCTGTCAAAAGTACTGTCTGTGTCTGTCTGTCTGTAAGTAGTGTCTCTTACTGTGTTTTCTTTCTCATATATTCAATGCATGCCGTGGCAGCCTTTAATTAAGGCTACACTATAAACTGTTAGATTCAACATGTGTTCTTAAATATGTATTTTTGGTGTATGCTTTGTTGGTTGTCCTTAAATAAATAAATAAATAAAATAAAATAAAAGTAAAAGATTTTAATGAGTTTGCTGACAAAACTACAGGCCAAAAATGGCGACATTTAAAAAAAGTTTATGAAAGTAGTATTTTCAGTCCTGCTCTCTTTTAAATAAATAAATAAATAAAGCTGGACATTACACACAGCGCCGTCTAGTGCCACACTTAAGCAAGGCTTGTGTCGTGGTCACCAGACAGTTGATATACTACATATATACTTTTTTGTTTGTAAATACATACTTATTATACATATAAACATCCATGACTCGGAAACAAATGTCCATGCTCATCACATAAACATTTGCTCCTACCGGGATTCGAACCCGGGACCCTAAGAACGTAAGGCAGTTAGGCAGCCTCACTACCGCTGCAGCATTCGGGTCGTCTTTTCCCGCCACTTCGGCATTCACAGAAAGGACATTTTCGTCCATGAATTCGAAATAGCGGGAAGAAAGAGACAAAGGTAAATAACAAATGAATCTTTGTCTATTTTTGGCTTTTACCATGAAATACTATCTTACTTTTTTGGGGTGTACTATATTCTTTGTAGCTTATTTTGAAAAATACTATATTTGCTGAAGAAATGTTGGCAGCCCTAGTCAAATGTGAAATTGTTCTTAATAAACAAATAAATTAATCATGCAAACACCTGTGTTTGTAAATTACTACACATTGTTCTACGCTATTATAAATAATGGTTTCAAATACCACAATAAATTCACTATCAACGTACGTAGCTGAGGTGTCCGAGTGGTTAAGGAGTTGGACTTGAAATCCAATGGGTTGTACCCGCGCAGGTTCGAATCCTGTCCTCAGCGAGTCCTTTTTATTTTTGCTTGCTTGCACAGAACAACATAATATTATGTAATACTACTAAGGTACCTACTTACTATAAAGCAAGTAGGCAGTTTTAATGCCCCCTTGGTATTTTGATATTTTGTGAATAGCCAATAATTTGGTGTTCTTTTTTTCAAAGAATCGAATACTGGTATTCAGCTGTTTCCGGTTAGATTTTAAGGTCCATGGTCACCGAGAAGATAACAGCCTGGTTATCTAAAAACAGCTGTCAATGTGACATGTTCCCATACTAAAATGTGTTTTAAACAGCTGTTTTTAGATGAACGTCTGTCATCTTTTTAGGGAACATGGACCTAAGCCGATCGTAACATAGTTGGGAAAAGGCGCAGATGATAACGACGACATTGGACTGTAATAATCGACAATAATAAAAATAGAATCAGTAATCATGGAGTTACAATAATAATAAAAAACAGCCGAATGGGGATACACACTGTGGAACTAATGGCGCTAGCATAGCTGGTTCTAAGCATCGTCATTGGTTGAAAATCAAGGAATGTCATTTCATATTTTAAAATACCTTGACCTTATTGGTCAGATTGAGACCAGCTATGGTAGCGCCATCTACAATTAGTTTTTAATGGTCTTCCCCATTGAGAAACTCCTTTTTTCAACCGACTTCCAAAAAGAGGAGGTTTTCAATTCGTCTGTATTTTTTTTGTGTGTTTGTTACCTCAGAACTTTCGACTGGGTGAACCGATTTTGATAATTATTTTTTTATTTGAAAGCTGGTGTTTCTCGTTTGGTCCCATTTTAATTTGCTGAAGATCTGATGCTGATCTTCCGAGATATACAATGTAACTCTTTAATAATAGACGGCAAATGTGCAGTAATTGCTGCAATCGCTTGTAGGTTCATTGTTCATACTACATCAAGACGTAACATCACGCCTGTATGCTCTGAGGGAGTACGCAGAAGTGTAAAATACACCCAGATTTCGACAGTTAGATGTGTTAAGTTCCATTTAATGGGATCCTGGAGAAATAGAGGGAATTCCTTAAATTTTATAGGCACACCAGAAGCGATTTGGGTAGTTTTAGGAAGAGTACGTTCTTGGAGTGATCCCATTTCAATTTAAAGATCTGATGAAGAATTTCGGAAGATAGGCGACGGGAACTCCTCAATAAATGATAGCAAATATACTGGGATCGCTGAAATCTCATGTCTCTCTATTGTTTACACCAGTTCATAACAAAAATTCACGCCGTTACTCTGTGAAAGGGTAAGCACGTATGAACCACTAAAAAGTGAAAAATAAAAACTTTTTTGCAAAAAATATAAGTAAGTAACCGACTTCACACAACAAAGTGAAAAATAACTTTAGCTTCAGAAGTCGGTGACAAAAAAACTAAATCAATCAAACAAAGATCACCGACTTCTCAAGCAAAAGTTATTTTTCACTTTTTTGTGTGAAGTCGGTTATATTTTTAGCAAAAAAGTTTTTTTTTGAAGTCGGTTAAAAGAAGACAGTTTTGTTATTCCAGTACCTATTAGTTTGTTAACAACAAACGGTTGGGATAACTACTCGTGTGTGCGTCATTGTCACAAAGCGTACCTAAATAATGTAAACTTACCTATACAGATTATGTTAAGGGTTTGTGGTCAAATCGTACAAGACCACCGGGTATATAAACTTAAAACTTTGTTGAACAATTAAGTCCTCATCGGTCACTTAAGCCGCCAACATGAAATTACTAAGTGTCATAGCACTGTTATCCTTATTGACCCTCGTAGCGGGAAAACATCGCGATCCCGCTAGAAGAAACCATCAACGCAATCTGCATCAACGAAATGGCGGGACGAAAAGGACGCACGGTTGTGAAGTTAATAGATTTGGTAAATGTGTCGGTGCGTCTCACACTATCATTCCTCCTAACTTGACACCCACTTCAAGAAATCAGGGTACTGCAAGAAAAGCAAATAATGGCAAGAGGCAAGAGAAGCTAGTTCCGACCACTATATCTCCTAACTTGAAACCCACAAGAAACAAACCGAGTAATGCACATAGTAGAAAAGTTGAAGAGAGACAAGAAAATCCGGTTCAGACTACTATTTCTCCTAATTTGAAACCAACAACAACGAAGCCGGGTAATGCAAATAGTAGCAAAGTTGAAAAGAGACAAGAAAACCCGATTCAAGCTACTATTTCTACTAATTTGACACGGACTACAAACAATCCGGGTCAGGAAAGCGTCCCAAATCTGTGGTATAGAAATTTATTTAATAGTGATACTTCTTATTTGTCTGAACCCGACCAAGAAAAGCCGGTGGTTGAGGAAATCTCTGACATTCTCCAAAATTCCTGGTCTGAAAACGTTCTTAACACTACCACTTCTTATTTGTCTGAGTCCATCCAAGAAGAGCTGGCTTAACCAATTGTTTTTCATAATTCGAAAACCCATTTTTTTTTTGTTTTGTGTTTGCAGGTCAGTGTCGCGATCGTGTTACGTATATATATTTAAAGAATTATTGTCATTTAAGTAAAAGTAGTAAAATGATTATAAATTTATGACTCAGGAAAGCCGTAATTACGGTCGCAAATCATGTTTTAATCAACATACAACCTGGGGCCTTAGTCTGCTATTTTTATAAATTGGTCATTTCAACACAATTCCATTCTTATCCAATTGTCATTTTGCTTAAAGTTCGTAATATACTAAATTCGTAATGGTCGATCATTGGTCGGTCAATGGTCTCATTAGAATAATGTTGTTAAAAGGATTTCGTGAGGAATTTTACCTTTCAAAATAAGTTATTTAGGTATGTTAAAGGACAAAGACATAAATATGCTGTATTATTCTCATAAGCACTTATAGTTCTAAGTTTAGTAATAATTCTGTAATTTATTAAATAAATTTTAGAAGATATCGTCTTGTTTTATTTTAATTTATCATTTAGTGGTTCTAACCCGATCCGCGTTACTGATCGATGATAGATATTTTTTTAACAAATTCCATCAATGTCTGTGCAAATTACGATAATTTTAATATGAAGTTGCAGCACGAACCGAATCTTACGGTTAGGAATTAAAGTATTATTTCCTAAACTCATGTTTGACACACATTAATGGAAACTAAATTGCGAAATCAGAACCGAATGGACATCTGGTACTCAACACATTACCACATTGTTAATTCATAACCAATGCATTACTTACCCGGCTTCCTTGTTGTGGGTTCCAAATTAGGGGAAATAGTAGTCTGACCCGGATTTTCTTGTCTCTTTTTTTAACTGAATACTGAAACGTCACTCAAAATTTAAGGGCTGCTTAACGTTTGAAAATTTTGTATGGCCAAACGTTACTTTTGAGTATCTGCTAAATAAAGGGTGTAAAACACCTCTTCACGAAGCCGAAAAATCCTTGTTCTCCTCATCATTGCGATATTTTGTTTGTTCTACACCATACCTGGGAACCTTCTAGTTACGGAGATATGGGGGATCAACGTTACAACTTTTTGACAAGTTTTTTTTTAAATACTCGTTTGTTTGTAAGATTTTTAACACCTCCACGACCCCCGTAATATTCAATCCATCCATCAGCACAATGTTTTAAGTGCGTTACATTAAGTTCTACCACAAAACATGATTTATAACCTCAAAAAAAAAAGTTGTTTCCCAGCAATAATTTTTGCGTAAAGTTACTTAGTTTGATGTACAGAATGCATGTGATGAGGTGGTTTACACCCTGTATAAGCGCTGCTTAAATTTTGTGTGACTTTTCAGTATTCGGGGGGTATTAGTATTATTAAAGTCAAATTAATAAGTATTTAGGTCTTGACATGTTACTACGGCAGTGCTATCGTCTGCAAACAAAATCATTTGTTGTTGTGTCACTTTTGACAAATCATTTATGTAGATGAGAAATAAAGGTGACCCAAGCGCGCTACCCTTAGGCACTCTCCATATTTAATACTTCTAAAATTCGACACATACGATCGTTCCGTTTTGGTTTCCGCACACACTCTTGTGATTTCAATAGGTACTTACATTGTTCTCGAATACTTAGATATGATTCTAGTAATTATTTAGAATTTTCCCTAAAATTAAAATTTTCGCGTTCTCTTTTTACGCCCTCCTTATCTACGCTATTTACGTGTTATTTTTGTGTGTGTGTTGGCCAACTTGAAAGCTAATTTTTGATCAAATAGCCGACGCCATTCGAAGCCAGGGCGGGTTGAACTAGCTAATGATAAAGTAACATTCAAATAACTTCTAGAATGTGTTACACAGTTCGACTTAAGCTATTGTCTTACTATTGTGTCTCTAATTAAGACATTCAATAGGTTAAACCAAGATTGTCTTGGTTATTTCCAGGAAACTGCATGAGTGAGTTCATGGGCCTTATTACGGGTGCTTACGAGGCAAAGGAAGGAGGTTTCCTCCCCGGAGGCGCATCCCTCCACTCCATGATGACCCCCCATGGGCCCGATGACAAGTGCTTCAATGCTGCTTCTAATGGAGAACTGGTTCCGCAGAAAATTGCTGTGAATACTCAGGTAGGTACCTACCCCAGATGTGCCTGCCGGGGTTGCGGGTGTGTTCGAAAGAGATACCGTGGCCCCGGAACATAAAGGGCGAAGAAGGAACATGGAAGGGTTTTAGTCAGTAAAAGTCTGACATTTCCTCCCGCTCCGCCCAGAGTGGGAGAAGTTATTTGATGATTTCATGGGAAATCATCAAATAATAACTTCTAAAAAAACAAAGTACCCCAGATTTACTTGTGTTGCATATTTCGAGAATTTATGATGCATATTTCGACGATTATAAGTTGCATAATATAATCCGGTCCCCCGGTTCCTAAAGCCTAACAACAACAATTAACAATAATAGGTAACAATTTTATTTGATTTTCTTGCGTTTATTCTATTTTATCCCTTCGGTCTGTTCTTGTGAAGTCGATGATGGAACTTTTTGTAACAAAACATGAGCATAGCACTAAAGGGTTTATTTAATATTGTATTAAGTAATATAAAGGCTGTCTAACTTCCGCCATTTTCATAATCGTACAATACCTACTTGTTTGTTTCGATTTCAGCTGTTGACTAAAATAGGTTCTATGTGTGGCTTCATCTTCTTGTTTTTCAACCCTTTCCCACCCAATGCTGAGTGCGCTCTTCCAAATCTCTCAACTTTTGGCAGTTTTGTGTCATGCCTAATATCCAGTTTCTTCCGGCCACTTAAATCAGATCGCTTGTCCACGTTGTCGGTTGTGTGACTACTATTTTGCAAATATGAAGTATACATAAAGGGTGTAAAGCACCTCTTAACGAAGCCGAAAGGCACTTGTTCTCCCCATCATTGCGATCATTTGTTTTGTTCTACACCATACCTGGGAACCTTCTAGTTACGGAGATATGGGGGGTCAAAGTTACAACTTTTCGACAAGTTTTTTTTTAATACAACTTTTTAATGTAAGATTTTTACTTGAAACATCCCTACGACCCCCGTATTATTCAACCCATCCATCAGCACAATGTTTTAAGTGCGTTACATTGAGTTTTACCACAAAACATGATTATTCACCCCAAAAAAAAAATGTTTCCCAGCAATACTTTTTGCGTAAAGTTACTTAGTTTGATGTACAGAATGCTTGGTTGACGGCTTCGTGATGAGGTGGTTTACACCCTGTATAAGGGTGGGGTAAAATATTACTTCAAAAGACTATTATATTTTAAGGACGTTCTTAATTTATTCTGTTTTTCCAGTCATTTATGTTCGAGTCTTCGCTAAGTTTAGCTATTACAAAGTGGGGCTCAGAGACCTGTCAGAAATTGGACGCGAAATACTTCGAGTGCTGGCAAAACTTACCGAAGCTTTTCTCAGAAAATATCAACGTTTAATTTTAAGCACTATGTTCTGTGAAAAACTAAAATAGGAACTTTTTTTCCAATGTTACATTTTATCATAATAATAACACTAGTATACTCTATAGGTACCTGTATATAACGTAAAGATCTGCCAGAAACAGTACGTGCTTCGGTAAACATCATCTATCTTCGGATAAACGAACCTGTATTTTTTTTTTGTGGTCACTATAATGCGACTAATTGTAATTCAAAAATAAAAAAATATATGCTTCCCAACAGTTGTACCTACTAAGTTTTTCGAAAGCACATAACATAACTGTTGATGATGATGATGATATAACTTTTCTGGTTTTCCTGCATCTGCTCATGAATATTGTAATTTCATTTTTTTTCTATTTTGACATTAAAATAAGTTAATACATTTTGAATAAGAGTTTTATTTTGACCTTTCATGCTAGGTAGATTAATGGGTGAAACGCTTTTTCACCACTCCCGCGCGAAAGAGGTGTCTTTCCTCTATTAAAACAGTGAAAGTTGGTTTTTCCTCACTGTTTGAACAGTGAGGAAAGTAATGATCCCGTTTAGAAACTAACCTTGCCTGATTTTTTATGTTAAGTTTTAAAGATATTTTTCATCCCCCCGTCTCGGAAAGAGTAGTTTTGCTCTTCGATATCTGAGTGCAAAAGCCGTTTTTATCGTCTTGAGGGTAAAGTAAATTTGAATTTAGAACATCGTGTGCACTAAGCATGTGAATTCAAAACATCATTAAACCTATTTACTTCTACCTCTATGGTGCCGAATTTATCATAATTTTTTTTTTAATTTGTTGAGAACTCAGACTCGGAACCATCTGGTGTACTTACTTTTTTATTTGTTTTGCGCTCGCCATTTTCTTTTCACGTCATATTGTTAACACCTTTGGTTAAAAACAAGGAATCCAACTTGACAAAAAGTGAAAAAACCTAAAATTACCACTCATTATCTAGCGTCGAGGAAGTTTATTTGACGCCAACAGAATTAACTGAATTTGTTAATAATGCGCATTTTTCTTTGCGTTTATTCATTTCCTCGCTGAGGTGGGATGAAAAGTTACGTGTTGCGGTCGAGTGCAAAGATATTTTTCACCTCGTGCTCTTTTGATTCCCTCGCTAACACTCAAGATTCTAAGTTTTGAATCACTCGCTGCGCTCGTGACTCAAATTTAGAATCTTTCGCTTGCTCGGTCATCAAAATTGAGCACGCGGTTAAAAAACAACTTTGCACTCTTGTATAACAAATAACTATTAATACACTAAAACACAACAGACTACACTTACTATAGGTACTTATATTACTGTACTACTTATACTATAATACATACTGTATACTGTATATTACTGTACTATTTTAATAAAAAAAAAAAAAAAAAAAATGCTGACGAATTGATAACCTCCTCTTTTTGGAAGTCGGTTGAAAACAGCGATAAACGTACCCAATAAAAACCTTGAAAAATTGCAGTAATTTTACATTTCATTTTTAAATTATTTTCATGAATAACAGCTCTTTTAATTTTTAACCGACTTCCAAAAAGGAGGAGGTTCTCTATTCGACTGTATGTATTTTTTTTTTTATGTATGTTCACCGATTACTCGAAGACGCCTGAACCGATTTGAAAAATTTTTTTTTGTTTGAAAGGGTATACTTCCAAGTTGGTCCCATAGCCACCAAATTGGGATCTGATGATGGAATCTTGGCGAAATCGAGGGAACTCTTCAAATTTTATCTGAAAACGTGTTGCGATTTTGGTATTTTCTACAACAAGTGAAGCATTTGCGTTTGATAAGAACCATTCTACCATCAGATCTGATGATGAAGCCACGAGTCACGGAACTCCATAATGAGACAATGTACCATAGTCGTGTTTGGGCTTGTTATAATTGTAACGGTATGCACTTTCCATGTATCAAGCACCTGTGAACCACTAAAAAGTGAAAAATAAAAACTTTTTTGCAAAAAATAAAACCGACTTCAAAAAAAACAAAAAAGTGAAAAATAACTTTAGAGTTTAGCTTCTGAAGTCGGTGACAAAATAACTAAAGCAATCAAACAAAGGTCACCGACTTCAGAAGCTAAACTCTAAAGTTATTTTTCACTTTTTTGTTTTTTTTGAAGTCGGTTTTTATAATAAAGAATTATTTTGAATTGCTTTGTGACTATTTAATTTATTTACCTATGAGGACTGAATACTTTCTTGCTGGAAGTGGTGAAAAGTTGTGTATGTAACATGTGAGCAAGTTCATTGCTGTTCGTTTTATTGAGTCTCTCAAAATCAAAACTCATAGGAAAAACGAACTATCTATGTTATAAGATAAATAGCTATTTCTTTATTTATTTATTTTATTATTTAGTAATTATTTTCATTAGAACATGATTTCGTAATAGCTTCAAGAATTTCACGAAATCCCTGGTTTCATTTCCCTGCGACATAATTCTACATTAGTTTAATTTTTGATCTAACCACAGTATTGGTAGACTAGTAATCAAAGACTATAAAACCCTTACTATACCCTATATTCTATGGTAGTAATCCATACTTCCTTAAACTTAATATTATTCCATATAGGTACCTAGTAACATAACGTTACATGATTTCGTAGTAACTTTAAGAATTTCACGAAATCCCTAGTTTCATTTCCCTGCGATACCTAATTCTACAAATTTTATTTTTGAACATATCAAAGTATTGGTAGTAATCCATACTTCCTTAGATAAGTACTTAACATTATCTTCTTACTTACATATAATAAAATCGTTGAGACAAAAAAATCTGTAGGTACATTAGAAAAAAAACCGACCGGTGACTTAAAATAAGTAACTGAACATATTAAAATCATTTTTTTAATGTTTGTTTGTTTGTTTGACCGCGCATCACGTAAAAACTGCTGGACGGATTCTGATGAAATTTCACTAATCTATTTAAATAAACTCAGAATAACATTTAGGGTACGGAAATTATGGAAAATTTTGGAAAAAGGGAGTGAAAAGGAAAAAAAAAATGTAAAAAAAAAATAAAAAAATTTGATTGTTCTAGAATCATGTAACTCAGAGTAAATACTTATTCTTAAAAATAGAGAAATACCTGTTTCAGCATTTTTTAAAAATCTCATTCAGAGACGTAAAAAAGAGGGTTTTGTGTTAATTAACTTCATACACCTATAGATTAAAATCCAATGAAGTGTAAACCTTTAAAAGTTGCTGCAAATACTTTAAATCTAATACAGGTAAACACAATTTCTCAATTTTCTTGAAATTTTATTTTTGAAGTGAATACGCTCAAAAAAGAGATTAAAATCCAATGAAGTGTAAACCTTTAAAAGTTGCTGCAAACACTTTAAATCTAATACAGGTAAACATAATTTCTCAATTTTCTTGAAATTTGATTTTTGAAGTGAATACGCTCAAAAAAGCGGAACTCAAGAAAATCGATATAAGTAGTTGGTAATACAGGGTGGAAACGGTAAACGGGGCAGTAAGGGGAGCTGCATCTACGCTAGCGGGTCAGCTAGTTACAAATAAAATAATACTACGAAGAAAATGTAGACTATGCGAATGGACATAAGACATAAAGTCGGAAAACTTACTAATTCATTACAAAAGAATACAAATCCTACTATCTACAAATAAAAAATGCTTTGTCCTGAAGAACTGTCTGATGGATCAACGCACAGCCTAAACCGCAGATTGTAGAAACCTGAAACTTGGAGGGTGTATTTTTTGTATGACGTAGGCATACGATAAGAAAGGTGTTAAGAAATTATACCCCTAAGTGGGTGAAAAGGGGGAGCAAAGTTTGTATGGGAAAATTTGATTCCTTGGTCCAATCTACTTCAAATTTTGCAATCAACAATATTAATTAACAGAATTGATGGACGCGTTTCGAATTGCATTGAAATTCAACCCCCAACGAGGTTAAAAAGTGGTAGAAAGTTATTTTGGCGGTGAATTTGATATCAATACTCCTTAGAGATTCTGTTATACATGTTATTTTGATACATGTTTCAAAACTCAATCCGATTTTATTCTAAAAAGGTTGAAGTCACTTAAAAATTTGTTGCAAAATTGCAAAATATACTATTTAAACTTGGAATGTCTCGAAAGTCACCGTAAAATATTAATCGAAGCATATTATTGTACCACAATTAATACCGCATTTGAAAGTTTCTAAGCTTTAAAAAGGTGAAGTCACTTAAAAATTTGTTGCAAAATTGCAAAATATACTATTTAAACTTGGAATGTCTCGAAAGTCACCGTAAAATATTAATCGAAGCATATTATTGTACCACAATTAATACCGCATTTGAAAGTTTCTAAGCTTTAAAGTCACGGCGTCATAGCGTAGGGATGTAGAGTTTGAAATTTTAAATGGTAAGCAGTTGTAAGAAGTCCGCAACAGTATACAGCTGCTATATCGTGTTGCGGCTCATATCAACTGCAAAACCTGGCAAAGCTGGAGTATGACTGTCATCGAGTGTATAAGTATGAAGATGTAAAGCTGTCAATAGAAGCACTTAAAGCTGTTTTTGTAAACATGGTAATGTATTCTTATCGAAACAAGTACCTATTTGATTTTGGACAAAATTGCCATTGGGTAAGTAGATTGATTTCGAGATGATACACCGTTTTAAATGTGTACGTTACTCCAGCAGGAAAGTATCTCCTAGAGATGTATGAGTAGAACGTATAGTTGGTGCCTTATCTGCTGTTAATGTGCCCCCACATAAAAAATGTGTGCCCCCTGTCGTTTTGAAAAAAAAAACGGAAAAACGATTCTTGCTGGGGTAACGTTTTTCTAGCAGGAAAATTCTAAACGAGTGATCGGAGAGAGAAAAATTGTGCATGGCCAGAGAGCTTATATGTGTGCCACTATGTGCCCCCAAAAATAAAATCTGTGCCCCTTCAGATTTTCGAGATATTGCATTTCCTGCTGCAGTAACGTTTTGATGAATCGTATATATCTAAAACCATTGCATGTGCCCCTGTAGAATAAACATACATGAGTAGTTCTTAATGTGTGCCCCTGTGTGCCCCAATTAGATTTAAGAAAATATTTATAGTTTTCAAGTTATCGCGGTTTTATGAAAACCCGAAAAAACATCGCAGCGCCTAAATGAGACAAGGCATAAGTTCGCTGAAAACTGTATTCGGTCCTTCTTGACGCTAATAATAACCATACAAAGTTTCAAAACGCTTCATGCATGCGTTTTTGAATAATCTTGCTAAAAGTCAAAACGATAGTGTCATAACTTTGACGGCAAAATACAAGGAACTGGCTAAATTTCAGATGTGTAGGTGTAAACCAAAATCATGTGCCTTTAGTCAAAAATATACGATGAAAATATTGAGCTTGGAATGTTTCGCATTAAGTAAATATAAACAAAAAACCAAATTAAGTAAACAACGGCTGGTTATCCGACCAAATTTGAATGACTACTAAAAAGCGACGGATTCATACATATCGATGACCTTCTTTATTTTACTCACTAACCGGTTCACACGTGTTGTGCCTGAGTACACTGAAGTAGAAAAGTAATAAATAATAAAATAAAGTTGTTATTGGATTATGTTCTACTAGCCGTTTCTATGACCTTACACATGATTAAGTACATTATAAATAATAGACTAAGTGCTATCCCAAGGTAAGCTATCTTCTCCATTCTTAATTTCATTAAATTATATCCAGTAATATATGTGTGAACGAAAGAATTACATCCAGATATTTGCCATTTGCTAGTTCTTTGACCAAAAATTTGATTGGTCCCGATGTTTAAAAAACATATAGTTCATGAAATGTATGATGAATACCTACTACTACAAAGAGGTGGCTCTATTTGTATAAAAATAAAAAGCTCGTATTTGTCTTTATATATATATTTATTGATAAGCCGTAGGTTAGATAAATTAACAGTAAGTTTTTCATCATTTTAAGGGGAATGCTCCAACCAGCCCGCGAAATTCAAAATTTCTTGCATTTTTTGCAATTTGCAGGCCAGTGCTAGGTTGTATGTTGATTAAAATATTATTCGCGACTGTAAGACGTATGTAGTTACAGAATTATAATCATCAAAATTACTTTATTAACGTTATTTTAATATTTGCAAACCTGTATCGTAGGTGAAATATGTCTCGGCCTATAATTATCACTGTAACAACTCCTGTACCATATTGCAAATAAATTATTAATTGATTGATTGACCAATACAACCATTCAAGTTCATAAAGCCCCCAGCTTTATGAACTTGAAGCCAATTCTCGATTTTCTCTCGAGTTCGAGATTGCAAGTCTATCTCTATGTCTATCAAAAATATTTCTATCTCTACCAAAAAATTACGAATTGAGCAGAATTCCGTATTCTCAGTGAAAATAGAAATAAATTTCACGAAAATGTCGAGTCGAGTGAAGACAATGTTACCATTAGGAAGAACCATAGAGTAAGTAAAATTCGCGACTGGTTGGAGCATTCCCGTTATTTCCTTTTTTTCGCCTCAACAAGCTGTTTCATTAATATAGTCAACAGTTCACAAGGTGCATTTAATATATTTTTAATTAGCCCCCAAAACTTTTGATCGCAACTGTACGGACAACAGCTTAAGTATAATACGTCCAATAAAGAAGGTCATCGATATGTATGAATCCGTCGCTTTTTAGTAGTCATTCAAATTTGGTCGGATAACCAGCCGTTGTTTACTTAATTTGGTTTTTTGTTTATATTTACTTAATGCGAAACATTCCAAGCTCAATATTTTCACCGTATATTTTTGACTAAAGGCACATGATTTTGGTTTACACCTACACATCTGAAATTTAGCCAGTTCCTTGTATTTTGCCGTCAAAGTTATGACACTATCGTTTTGACTTTTAGCAAGATTATTCAAAAACGCATGCATGAAGCGTTTTGAAACTATGTATGGTTATTATTAGCGTCAAGAAGGACCGAATACAGTTTTCAGCGAACTTATGCCTTGTCTCATTTAGGCGCTGCGATGTTTTTTCGGGTTTTCATAAAACCGCGATAACTTGAAAACTATAAATATTTTCTTAAATCTAATTGGGGCACACAGGGGCACACATTAAGAGCTACTCGTGTATGTTTATTCTACAGGGGCACATGCAATGGTTTTAGATATATACGATTCATCAAAACGTTACTGCAGCAGGAAACGCAATATCTCGAAAATCTGAAGGGGCACAGATTTTATTTTTGGGGGCACATAGTGGCACACATATAAGCTCTCTGGCCATGCACAATTTTTCTCTCTCCGATCACTCGTTTAGAATTTTCCTGCTAGAAAAACGTTACCCCAGCAAGAATCGTTTTTCCGTTTTTTTTTCAAAACGACAGGGGCACACATTTTTTATGTGGGGGCACATTTACAGCAGATAAGGCACCAACTATACGTTCTACCCATACATCTCTAGGAGATACTTTCCTGCTGGAGTAACGTACACGTTTTAAATAACTCCGCAGCATATTGATCATGTACCGGGCGCGCATTTTCATTTTGCGGAAGGATGTGAGTGATGTAGTGCTCTTTGAAAATTGTATTATAGGTGCTTACGAGTTACGACCCACTCTCTGTAACCCGCTCTTTCTCTCAAGTGACGCAGACGAAGTTGCGCGGGTCAGCTAGTTCCATAGATAACCCTGTTTGTTTCTTTGTCCCCAAAGTTGTTTGTTATCATGAGCACAATCACGTTTTTATTTAGTTTCGTACACTAATTACCAGTCACCCTATATAATTGACTTAGGTACAAATCGCCGTTTTAGATAAACATGTTTTGAATTTTTTATCATAATATAAGGTCAAAGTGGCGAAGTTGTTCGTATTTGATTGCAAATTAGATTTGAAAACACCCTATGGGTTATAGCTGATTTCTTTACTTTGATGACTAAAGATTCCTTAGTTAGGTATCAGTTACTTCTACAAACATCAATGTAACTGATCTATATCTATATTATAAAAATGAAACCCGTTTTCCGTTGTCACGACATAGCATGAAAACGGCTTGACCGATATGGCTGATTCTTTTTTTGTTGTGTTTGTTATTGTCAGGAGAAGGTTCTTATGAAAAAAAAAATGTAGTAGTAGGTAGCTTTTTCCCTCTTATGTGACGCAGACGAAGTTGCGTGGGTCAGCTAGTGTCAACATGAAAATAACCGCGATTTTTTAAAAGGTGAGACTATGACGGACTTTCCCGAGTAAAAGGGCAGGGATTGTCAACATTTAAATTAATAGGTACCTTCTTGTTAGTTATGTTTGAAAATTCTTACTGTAGGGTAGGTATTTGGTGAAACAAGTAAGCTTTCTAACTGGTTATATGACACAATTGCCACATTATATCAATAAATTGACTCAACCAACTACTAACTGTTCCAAGCTTAGTGGTGCTACTACTGCTCACTGTAGTTTTCTAAACAACCCGATCGTGTCTAAAGAGACAGAAACTTTACAATTTGGGGATTTAAGTGTACAAAATTATGGTACTTAATGTAGTTATTCCTAGAGCTAATACAGATCGTCTCGAGGAGCTAAAACGACTACAGCAGTTTGACACTCCAGCATGGAAAGGAATTCGTTACAAAAATACTTTACGAACATGTTCAGCCACACCAGGTTTTACACAAATAAAGGTAAATGAGGAGTCATGTCACTTGATTAAAACTAAGGACCATTTAGCCTCGGCAGAGGGAGTTTTGGCCGAACTGTCTAATGTAGGTCTAGAGCAGAGGGGTGCTCAAGCAGGGACTGCAAGATCTTGTTAATTGGGCTGCAGGTCACCCGCAAGAAATTGTCTAAGCTCCTAACACACTTTCTGAGAAAGTCACCAGTCTATTTGGTCCAAACTCTCCCATTCAAAAGTGCTTTAACAATAACATGCAGATAATTTGTGGCAGAAGAAGTAAATGCATTGAAATTAGGCGAGGTAGAATCCTAAAGTGTTAAACAGTCAGAACTTAAGGATGTCTTTATTAATATCCCACCAAGTTCAGAGTATCTCTTTAGCCGGGAGGCCTTGCAACCTCTTGTGCAATCACTAGGAGGGTCTCAAACTGTTTCGGGAGGTACCTGCACCGAATCGGGCGGGAGGAATCGCCCGGGTGTCTCCACTGCGAGGATCGACCGGAGGACACGGTGGAGCACACGGTGGAAGTCTGCCCTGCGTGGGCGGAGCTCCGCCGTGTCCTCGTGGCGGCGATCGGCGGCGGCGACCTCTCGCGTCCGGCCCTGGTTCAATCCATGGTCCGGAGCGAGACGGAATGGGAAGCCGTCGCCTCCTTCTGCGAAGCAGTCATGCTAGCGAAGGAGGTGGCGGAACGAGAGAGGGAGAGATCCTCTCTTCCCGGCCGCCGCGGGAGACGCAACGGGCGTCGGGGGCCACGTGGTGGCTACCGGCCACCGTAGATGCGGGCCTGTGGACGGCTGGCTATGGGCTAGCTAGCCGTCCGGCCGTCTAACGACGACGACAGGCCGTGTCGACGGCGCGTTCGTGTTCCACGCGCGCCTCAAAGAGATGTCAGCAAAAGGAGAGGGGCCCGCAAGGGCCGAAGCCTGCCGGGGTTGCGGGCCTGTTCGAAAGAGATACCGCGGCCCCGGAACGTAAAAGGCGAGGAAGGAACATGGATGGTTTTTAGTCAGTAAGAGTCTGACACTCCCTCCCGCTCCGCCCAGAGTGGGGGGGGTCATTTGATGATTTCCCATCCTTAAAAAAAAAAAAAAAGTGTTTCAAACTTGGCTTAATACACCAGACTATTTAAAACAAAGAGGTAATCATCGGGACCAGGACTGTCATGACCGTTGCTTTAACAATGATGAAAAGAAACCAAATAATAGGCAGTTTAAATCAAACCAAACAGTAAAAACTGGTTACAAAAGGAATAATTCCTTTCGTTTTACCCGAAATACAAGTCCAGTGCCGATCGTAGATCAGAGCAAAAATGACTATGCCAGGGTACAGACTTTTCAGGGGAGCCCCCCTTACTGCTTAAAGGACTAGGTAAAAGCTTGGGAGCTGATGAATGCGAACCAGTTCATAATAAAAATAATAACCGGAAGTCGCATACCCTTCAAATACAAGCCTCCAATGCCACAAGTTATATAATAAAGTATCCCACAAGTTATATCATGAAGAATTTCTCAACGAGAAAAAAATTTGAGATGACAGAAAAAATAAAAAAAATAAAAGAACAAGGTGTGTTAAAGAAACCAAATGAAGTAAATGCGGGATTTTATTCCAAGATGTTTCTAGTGAAAAAGTCAGATGGCAGCTCAAGACCCATATTCGACCTGAGGGGTCTGAACCAACATGTAGCCACAAAAAAATTTCAACTAGTATCTCAAATAGATGTTGTAGAGGTTCTACAACAAAAGGACTGGCTTGTAAAATAGATTTACATCAAGCATAAGCTTTCATCTGCCAATCTCAAAATCACACCGACGATTCCTGAGAGTCATCTACAACCAGGAAATATTGCAATTGACAGCACTCCCATTTGGTCTTTCATCAGCACCCAGGACTTTTGCAGCAGTAACAAATTGGGTGGCAGAGAACTTGCGAGCACGTGGTATCCGCATTTTTGTTTATTTGGACGATATCTTACTAGCACACCAGGACAAGACAACTTTAGTCTCCCATGTCTCGGCGACTGTGGAGGTCCTAACAAGGCTCGGGTGGCAAATAAATATCCAAAAGTCCATTCTAGATCCCACTCAGGAACTAGAATACTTAGGCCTTCTTTGGAACACTGCCTCCAATAACAAGGCCTTGCCCACAAACAAGGTGGAAAGGGTAAAGTTAGTCATTTCAATGCTCCTGAAAAGGAAACAATGTTCCCTAAAACAACTTCAGAGTTTATTAGGACTTCTAAATTTTGCTACCCTCACCACTCCAAGGAGACGACTGCATTGTCGTCAACACAAATATTTTTGAAATCATTCAGGCAGGGCAGACCAAGACAAATAAGGGTGCTCCCTCTGTTGGTTTGCTAAGAGCTAATGTGACCACAGCTCAGTTCCCCTACACATGGGGCAAGTCACCCACTTTCTGACCACTGATGCTGCGGACAATGGGTGGGGAGCCCACTTGAACGGAAAGAAAATGGCACTCGAACTTGAAAGAGATGTTTGCCCTATACGCAGCAATAAGCAGCCAAAAAGCCAATCTTCAGAGTGCACATATTTCAGTTCAATCCGACAACAGAACACTAGTTGCGTATTTGAGAAACGAAGGAGGGACACGTTCTCTAGCGCTCCTGCACCTAACTTGCAAACTAATGAAATTAGCAGATCAGTTGAACATCACTCTATCAGCGGCTTACCTCCCGGGGAGGTACAACGGCATAGCCGACCGCTTATCAAGGAATAGACTGGTGCCGAAATGGCACCTGTTGCCCCAGGCCTCGGAGGCCATATTTCAAAAGTGGGGCGTTCCCGACGTGGACATATTCGCGTCCAAAAAGTCGGCCGTTGTGTGACAGCACGTCACATGGGACTGAAACGATGGTTTGGCGAGCTTCTGCGATGCATTCAGTCGAAGGAGGCAGTATCGACTAGCATGGGTATTCCCTCCGCCCAACTTGATACCACGAGTGCTCAGTCATCTGAACTCGGCGGAAGGGATGTACATATTAATAGCCCCACACTGGACCCAGTGTTCTTGGCTCCCAGACTTGAAGGCAAGAGCTCTCGGAGAGCCAATGCCGATACAGAATTTATGCAAGAACCTCGTACACCTGACCACAGGCAGGACTCCTCCACAGATCGACAAGCTGAAACTTCTAGCTTGGAAAGTTGGAGGTGGGTTATTCAGGTTGCCCAGTGGTCAGTAGAGGAAGAGGACCTCTTACAAAGTAGTTGGAGAAAATCCACACTTGTTACTTATAAAGCTCCTATCCAGAGATGGATGGATGATGTGATTCTCATCACATAAATCTTAAATCACCTGATTCCAAAGATTTAGAGACTTTTCTAGCCAAATTATAATTTGTTGATAATTTAGTTACTAGCACCATCCATTTATACTCTTTGATGTTGCTAGGAGAACAGCACTTATTTTACTTTTAGCCTCTGGCAGATGTTTACATGACCTAACTTTGTTAAATTTATCAAATGAATAAACGGTGATGGATGATGAATCCTTAAAATTGTGGCCAAAGTATGGCTCAAAAACAGATACTGGAAAACACAGACAATGGTTACTTAAACACTGTTTTAGGCTTTCACGGTTTAAAACTAAACTTATATTGTCACTTACGGGATATCTTCCGTGATTATTTATTATGTTGAGCTCCCGATATTTCGACGCTGTTGCAAGCGCCATGATCGCGGGTTGACTGGAGTATGCGGGTGGATGGAAATTAAATTGTTACGAGCATACAAATCTGTCTACCCTCTTTCTTTGTCTTTTGCTACGCGCACTATTGGAACTCGACACTAAGTCACGACAAAACGCACTCACAGTATCACCAAGTTTTGTGGAGTTTTTTGTGTGATGCCGGCTGCTACTTTTGAGCATACTCAAAACTGGATTCCACGTACTCGACAATTTGAAGCCATCCAGTTCTTATAGTTTCGGAAAACAGAAATGACGAATCTATAAGGGTTCCGTTTGGCTACGGAACCCTAAAAACGTTTTTTGTACCCCAGTAGATAAACCACCTGTTACATTTGTTTGAAAGTGTTATTTTATTTATAGTTACTTATTTAATTAAAATAAACAGGTTTTTGTAAATATATATATATTTTTTTTAATGCATTATAGATTTTTGGATAGGAGAGGAGCTCGTGGTTAAATAGTAACAGCCGCTCTGGCCGATCTTTAGGTTAAGTCGTGCTTGCCTGGGTTGGTCGGTGGATGGGTGACCACCCATACATACCGAGTTTCCTCCGTGCCTCGGAAAGCACGTTAAGCTGTTGGTCCCGGCTGTCATTTGTTCAACTTTGGCAGTCGTTACAGGTAGTCATTGGCCCAAATAGTCTGACAACCAGACTTAATAAGGGGGTACTTATCGTTATTACCCAGTGTTAACTAGGTTGTGAAGGTCAGATAGGGAGTCGCTCCATGTAAAATGCTGGTATTCAGCTGCATCCGGTTAGATTGGAAGCCGACCCCAACATAGTCGGGAAAAGGCTTGGCAGATGACAAGATTTTTGGATTGGAATTGTTTATAAGTCTTTTCGTGGGACGTTACACTAGTATTGAAACTAGTACCATGTCTGTTTTTGAGTGGGGACAGCGCCCTTACCATTTTGCATTGTCCTTTGCAGCATCTCAATAACGGGCCATAACGACTAAATCGCTTAAACAGAGACAGTACAAATAATTATAGACGCTCGATGAGATGCAATGCGTCTGTTAATACTAAATGTACGAAGTAGGTATCTACCTCGTTCGTGAAGTAAGCATCATATTTTTGGTGCAAGGCCATTCGGCGCACTCGATGTCAAAAGCGTTTTGTATAAGCTAGATTGCAATTAGATCATTCAGAAAATAGTTGTTTAAATCATGTGGCAGCAGCCACATGATTTAAATGGGTTGACCTTCAGCTCGAACTATTTTTTGATTTTTATCCGACGTCGGCTGAACGTTGCAGCGACTTGCAAACGGATGGAGTCGCTCCGTTTTTCTCATGTACGAGTATAGTTATAAAAACAATAATTGTGTTTTTTCAATTTAATTAGATGATTACTTGAAAAGTATCAACTTAATAAGTATAAGACACAAAGAAATTGATAGGCTGTAATTAATTTGCCCTTAATATATCACTAAATATATGAACAGTAAATTAAATATTATCCTCTTAAGAGGCGTCAAACATTGTGCAACACTTCGCTGTAGTGAGCTTCGCGCGTACTCTTGTAAAAGTCCACAATCCACGGATCTTTGCATAGTAGTGATGTCTTTAAAAGTTCTGATAATGGAACAATTCATACCCGGCGTCACTTGTATAGAGGGGCCCTTCACGTTCAGAGCGTCCTCTACAGTGCTATTTGTCGTCGTCACTGAATAATTTCCAGTTCCATTCATAGTCTGCGTCATTGTCACCTGCGCTGTGTTCTTCATAACATATTGCTGGTTCCGTGTTGAGCTCGGCGTGTCCCAAATAAAGCTCGACACCAGGTTGCAGTCGATGCGCGTCTCCTCGTACTTGCCGCCTTGTTTAGTTACACGCAGCTTGCATATCTCTCCCGGGGTGCTATTGTACCGTTTATCGGGGCCGTATTTATGAAAGTTACTATTGCGAGCCATGTTGTACAGCGCTAGTCCAGTCAGCAAGGAATCGAATCTGCTGCCCGAGTCTCGGTACTCGTACACGTAGACGGGCGGGTGTCCTTGATACACAGGGTGGTTCCTAAAGCCGTATCTTATTCGCTGAGGTGGATTGTAATGGTAGTAGTGATAGACTTCTGTTCTCGGGCTGTAGCTGTGATGGACCACGTGTTCTTGATAGTATGGCTCCTGCACATTGCCACTGTGAATGAGGCCAGGTCTTGTAGTCGAATTATGGTATGAAGGGTAACCCCCTAATCCATTCTTTGGATAATGAGTCGAAGTTTGGTATGTCTCCCGCACGTTGCCATTGGGAATGTGAACAGGTCTTGCAGTCGAAGTATAGTATGAAGGGTAACCACCTAATCCATTCTTCGGATAATGAGTCGAAGTTTGGTATGTCTCCCGCACGTTGCCATTGGGAATGTGAACAGGTCTTGCAGTCGAAGTATAGTATGAAGGGTAACCACCTAATCCATTCTTCGGATAATGAGTCGAAGTTTGGTATGTCTCCCGCACGTTGCCATTGGGAATGTGAACAGATCTTGCAGTCGAAGTATAGTATGAAGGGTAACTACCTAATCCATTCTTCGGATAATGAGTCGAAGTTTGGTATGTCTCCCGCACGTTGCCATTGGGAATGTGAACAGGTCTTGCAGTCGAAGTATGGTTTGAACGGTATTCATCCCACGGACGAGGCACGACCGGACGATAAGCAGGACGAAGGGTTGCACGTGGACCATCATAAACCTTCGGTTTATCTTTTGGGTAGTACGGATGTGTGATCATGTGGACCTTCGGGTGTGTGGTGTGATGTCCGGGGCTGTAGTGTGAACTCGGGTTACGAATATCCGGTTCTGCGATGGCGATGGTCAATGGTAAGAGAAATAGTGCTATCAAACTTAACCTCATATTGGCAGCGCGAGTGTTTAGCACTGAATGAGAGACGGAAATTCTCTCAGACAACGACCGGTATCCGTCACTAAATTCCCGCAACTAACGCTACGAGTCTAGAATTCTAGATGCGAAAAATATATTTTTTATATTTATCTGCTATTGCGGGCAGCAAAGGCACGTGCCAAGAAATGCGACTATAACTAAAGCTTGATCATAATGAAACAAGAGCGTGTCGGGCCACGCTCAGTGTAGCGTTCCGTAGTTTGCCGTCCGTCACAATAAGTGTTCAATCCAATCCGATTTTAATAATTCTGATAATAAAATATGTAAACGAAGTTAAAAAAAAAGGTTGCATATACGATTATACTACAAACTTAGTTCAGAAATTATTTTGTACAACTTGTTGTCTTTTTGTACAAAAACTGTTGTTTCCATCCAAGTTCAAAATGATTTTCCTAGAAAGTCCTTACTTATAAAGTTTTACTTTTCTGATTTTTTTCATGTTTTCTAAACTTATGGTTCAAAAGTTAGAGGTTTTTTACTTTTGGAGCGATTATTTCCGAAATTATTGACATTATCAAAAACTGATTTTAGTAAACCCCTATTCATTTATAAATACCTTTCCAACAATATATCACACGTTAGGGTTAAAATAAAATAAAAAATCACTTCCCACTTTATATACCTACTAAAAAACCCTACCCTAATAAAAAAAATGTTTTTATTTTACCACTTTGTCGGCGTGATTGATACACATATTGGTACCAAATTTCAGCTTTCTAGTGCCAACGGTCAGAGAGATTAAGCGAGGACAGACAGACGGACGGACAGACAGATATGGCGAAACTATAAGGGTTCCTAGTTGACTACGGAACCCTAAAAAGCACGCAACGCGCGAACACTATGACATCTGTCATTTCGGAAGACCTTACTCTACACGAGCGGCCCTAGCGGTGAATTCATGCACGATAGTCCCCATTGGGCGCGGTAATTCTGGGCTGTAGAGGACTGAAACAAACATGAATGGCGTTGAGGCGTCGATATGGTTTCATTTTACATTATGACACTATACATCTTTATTTTCAAACAGATAATGAAACTTCACTAATTTATTTATTCGAATAACGTTACTGTTACTGTTCCATATTAATTTCTGTGAGCTGGTGCAAGTTTAAGACGCTTGAAACAGTGAACATCCAACTGATCCAACATAATTATAATTCACCATGCGTGTGTAGCGTGTAGTGGCCAAATTAATGCCTGCCACTTGGCCTCGTATGGTTTGCCTTGGGATTAATTGATCTTCGTTGTAAAAGTCAATTTCAAGTCAAAAATGGCGGGGAATTTGAGGAAATTAAAACACTCTCTCCTTTAGCAGTTCCTGTAATAATGGTAGCTTTTATAATATTACTGCCGAGCTCTGTAAGATGAAGCCTACACAGTTTGGCTGCATGAAGTTTTCGCGTCAGCAGCACTGGAATATTACGGTTTCACTTCGATAGATTGTAATGTACCGAAAAACAATGATAAAACGCATTGTTTTTCGGTACATGCATGAATGAATTTGTAAGCAGTATGTTCGTTTAACAATCTTTCGAGAGTTTACAATCTCGCTAGATAGATTACAATCTAACGGGTTTTACAATTTTACGCTGACATCTTCATTAGTTTTGATTTATGTAACAAAAAAAAAATTACGGTTCAAATATTTTTTTGATAATGTAACTATTATCCGAACGACTAATTCGATTTTTTTTTGTGTTTGTTACCTCAGAACTTTCGACTGGGTGAACCGAATTTGATGGTTCTTCTTTTGTTTGAAAGCTGGTGCTTCCCGTGTAGTCCCGAAGACCTGATGCTGATCTTCGGAGATATACAACGGAACTCTTCAAAAATACACAGCAAATATGCAGTGATTGCTGCAATCGCTTGTAGGTTCATTATACTATATCATAACGTAACATCACGCCTGTATGCTCTGAGGGGGTAAGCAGATGTGTAAAATACACCCAGATTTCGAAAGTGTTTGTTACCTCAGAACTTTCGACTGGGTGAACCGATTTTGATGGTTCTTTTTTTATTCGAAAGCTGGTGCTTCCTGTGTAGTCTCATAACCATCAAATCAGTATCTGATGATGGGATTCTGGAGAAATAGAGAGAATTCTTCACATTTTATAGGTACACTAGAAGCGTAGTTTTAGGAAGTGTACTTTCTCGAAGTGATCCCATTTCAATTTAATGAAGATCTGATGAAGAACTTCGGAGATATGCAACGGAACTCCTCAATAAATGATAGCTAATGTACTGGGATTGCCGATATCTCATATCTGTCTATTGTTTACACCAGTTCATAACCTAGTATCAAGCCGGCAGGCTGTCAAGGTGTAAGCACATGAGAACCACTAAAAAGTGAAAAATAAAAACTTTTTTACAACAAATAAAACCGACTTCAGAGAAAACAAAAAAGTGAAAAATAACTTCAGAAAAAACGCTCCAGAAGTCGGTGACAAAAAAATTAAATCAATCAAACGAAGGTCACCGACTTCTGAAGCCTTTTTATTTGTCATCTACTATAATATCTACTGTTATTACAGTAAATATATAGAAAAGCGGCTATAAAATATTATGTTTTCAGCAAAAATCCGAATGATTGGCTTCCATTCCATCTAGAAATACCAAAAAAAAAAAACAGAAAATCCAATACATCCGTCATACAAAACATGTTCCTACAATTTTCCCTGGTGTAGAAAATACTCCACAAAAAATTGGTTAAAAAATTAAAATACTACATTTTGATACAAGTGGAGAAAGTTTGTTATTATTGTTCGAGGAGAGGCGGACGCGAGCCGTAGGCGAGGGTGTTTTTGAGCCGAGAACTGCAATAACAAATGTCCACGTGTATCAAACGACGTTTTTCAATACAGTATTGAAGAAATGAAATTAAAAAAAAATGAAATATAAATGTATCCTGAATTATTACGAGACTATGTTTTCAATTTTATTTTTTTTCCGCGCGTTCTTTCACCAGGTTGAAGGAGAAGCAAAGGTATGAAGCCGTTATACAGCCTCGTACAAAAAAATGATTTATTTTTATATGTTTTGGAATTTAAAACACAAATAAATGATAAATTGTGTATAAAAGTAAATATTAGTTTTAAATAATCTTGTTTATCTATGATCTTGAATTTATAAACACTATTTGAATATTCAAAAAATGTTTACAAGACGTAGATCGCTTCGCCCATCATCAAATCCTGACTTGATGATTATGAGACCACCTGTGAACCATTCTACCCTTTCGAACAAAAAAAAAAATAAACTAAAAAAAACGATATCGACGAATTGAGAACCACCTCCTCTTGGAAGTACGTTAAAAAGAATATTCAAAATAATTAAATAACTACTAATACCTAAAATTGCGTGGCCTATTTTGGCACAAAGGAGATCACCCAGCCTCCGTACATTTTTGGGCTGTTTTCAAAAGTTAACCGGCCAAGCTAAATAAAATGATTACCTATTTGGATAGAGCACTATTATTTTCTAGTCGTAATCAATTCACCAAAAAGTTCTAAGTCTATTCAACTACAACTACAAAATATCTGAGATCACCCAAATTAGGTTTTTTTTTTTCCCGGTTAACTTCAATAAACGCAATAATTAAACTTAAGAGCTTATGGATATAAACATTTTTTGATCCGACCCAGGTTCTATACTCAAGTTTAAAATAATAATTCAATAATGATTAAACTATTACTCGATAAAGACGCTAATCAAGGGAGATCTGCCACCTGCCGGGGTTGCGGGCCTGTTCGAAAGAGATACCGCGGCCCCGGAACATAAAGGGCGAGGAAGGAACATGGATGGGTTTTAGTCAGTAAGAGTCTGACACTCCCTCCCGCTCCGCCCAGAGTGGGAGAAGTCATATGATGACTTCCCATCCTAAAAAAAAATGAAAAAAAGGGAGATCTGCCAATCTCCTTGAAGACCAAACTTATCGGTGTGTTTATGCTGCCCGTCCTAACCTACGGTGATAAGACCTTGTCACTCAACGAATTGCAAAAGTTCCGCATGCCGTTGCTCTTCGGGAGACCCTACTCCCGAAGAGCAACGGAGCGCAGCACCCAGAACGCACAGGTATTTGTTTGTATATATTTTATACTTTTTTTTGGTAACCTTGAATGTCTCACTGCTGGTTGGCCTTCCAGGTGCTCTTCTCCTGTGCCACATTGAAACATTGCCTTCGCAATGCGTGTCCAGATCATCACACCAGCTATCCTCAGGCACTCATCTTGTTGAGACAGCGGTCGTTATGCATGCGGCTCGCCTGCGCTGCCCAATCCCATTTGATCCTGGCATCGTTTTCGCCTACGTCTGTAATTTTATGTACTGACTGACACTATTGTCAGTTTTGCACTGGACGAAAACGACACAAGCAGTTTTGATTTGAATAAAAAGGGTTCCATCTATCTGGCAGAATCTTGATGCTCCAAAATTCATTTAGCATAACACACTCAGCATTATTTTCTTTATACGATATATTCGTTAAAGGCATATTTTTTTATAAAATATATTTATTGTTTGGCTGAATGTTTGTATGTCCGAATTTGCAATGACATACTTTTAAGATGGCAGAATTTTATTTACAACTAGCTTCTGCCAGCGGCTTCGCCCGCGTGAAGTTTCATTATTGTCCCATGGGATCTTACTACCGGAATAAAATGTATCCTATGTTTTATGTGGGTCATAGCGTGATGATATAAACGTAAGAGTAAACAAATATAATAATAACAAATCTCCGAACTGCTAAGCTATCGGGAGTTACACGTGTTATTGTGAGTCAACTATAAAAGATAGACATATGCTGTCTTGGGATATTTTTTATATAATTTTATGTGGAATATTTCCGTTATACATGATTTCTATGTAGCTTTAACCATTAAGGCTGCACACGCGACGGAAGCTAAAAAAACCAAGTAACTTCTCCCGTTTTCCCAACATTTCCTTTCACTGCTCTGCTCCTATTAATGGTAGCGTGATGAAAAGTATACTATTACCTGCTCAGGAGTATGTAGAATAATTGTACCAAGTTTCGTTAAAATCCGTAGAGTAGTTTTTTTTTCTATAAATAACATACAGACAGACAGACAGACAGACAGACAGACAGACAAAAATTTTACTGATTGCATTTTTGGCATCAGTATCGATCACTAATCACCCCCCGATAGTTATTTTGTAAATATATTTCATGTACAGAATTGACCTCTCTACAGATTTATTATAAGTATAGATTTCGCATAATTTCGTTTAGAATAATGTTTATTTATACATACAATAAGAATTATGAAATCAACTAATTGAAACATTCAAAGAAAAACGAATAAGACATTGTGCAACACTTTGATATTGCACTTAGGTACGATTAGGTACCTACATTTCAAACAAACTTGTTACTTATTCACGATACATTCCTAGCCAAAAAAATAATGAAAATGAAATAAATTAATGACGTGTTAAGAGGCGTCAAACATTGTGCACCACTTCGCTGCAATGATTTTCGCGCATACTCTTGTAAAAGTCCACATTCCACAGATCTTCGCATAGTAGTAGTATCTCTAAAAGTTCTGATCATGGAACAAGTCATGTCCGGCGTCACTTTTATAGAGCGGTCCTTCACGTTTAGAGCGTCCTCTACAGTGCTATTTTTCGTCGTCACTGAATAATTTCCAGTACCATTCACAGTCTGCGTCACTGTCACCGGCGCTGTGTTCTTCACAACATGTTGCTCGTTCTGTGTTGAGCTCGGCGTGTCATCCCAAATAAAGCTCGACATCAGATCGCAGTCGATGCGGGTCTCCTCGTAATGGATTGCCTTTCCCTTCCCTTTGCTTATGCGCAGTAAGCATACCTCACCCGGGGCGCTATTGTACCGTCTATCGGGGCCGTAATTATGAAAGTTACTATTGCGACCCAAGTTGTACAGCGCTAGTCCAGTCAGTAAGATATCGAATCTGCTACCTGAGTTTCGGTACTCGTACACGTAGACGGGTGGTTGTCCTTGATACACAGGGTGGTTGGTGGATTCGTATTTTATTCGCTGAGGCGGATTATAGTTGTAGTGATGGACATCTCTGATGGTTCTCGGGCTGTAGCTGGGATGGACCACGTGTTGTTGATTGTATGTCTCCCGCACGTTACGATTGTGAATGAGACCAGGTCTGGCAGTCGAAGTATGGTATGCAGGGTAACTTCCTAATCCATTCTTCGGATATTGAGGCACGTCCGGCTGATGAAGCACGTTGCCAGACTTTCCAGACGAGGCAGGGTATGAATCGCCAGGAGGAACAAGTGGACGTGGACCATCATAAAACTTCGGTTTGGGCTCCGGTCGCCAATTCAGGTGGTGTTGTCCAAATCTATAGGTTGAGCGCCCGTTACTAATATCCGGATCTGCGATGGCGAAGGTCAACGATAAGAGAAATAGTGCTATCAAACTTAACCTCATATTGCCAGCGCGATATTGTTTAGAATTAAAAAAATGACGGAAATTATCTCTCACAACGACCGGTATCCGTCACTTAATAGACACAACTAACACCACGAGTATAAACGCGAAAAATTAAAAGAATCTATTTCGGACAGCAAGGCCACGTGCCAAGAACTAAAGGGCTTGATCATAGTAAAATAGAATCATCAATAGGTATTTATTTGGTACACCAACAGCAATCAATAGTAAGAATTAATGGGAAACAACTAAAATACCTAAGTGCTAGTAGTAGTGCCTATTATTAGCACTTTTTTATTCATGGTCAACAATGGTTCACCATGAATAAAAAAGTGCGGTGTGTGATGTCATTGTCCAATGACAATGACATCATTTTTAAGGTTTCGTAATTCTGACAAACGGCTGTCCGAGGTTTTGCTAACAGACCGTTAGTATTTTTTTAAATTTATTCTTAAAACAATTCGCATTGTGTTTAAAATAAGTAGTACATTCATTAATACATTACAGCAAAAACACTAAATTACAAATATTAAACAGTACATTTCTAAGTAAGTACTACAAAGCTACAAACTATGATTATTTAGGTGCCCGGAACACCTCCATTAACCAGATATGGTATACATGTATAATATGTCAGCGTCATATGGTAAAAACCGTTATATTGTAATATAACTACCGAGATTGTAAACTTTCCAAAGATTGTCAAACGAACTTACGGCTTACAATATGACGCAATATTTTTCGGTAGATTATAATCTGTCGAAGTGAAACCGTAATATTGTGAAATGTACGCGACGGAAGTCAACTCGTGTGGAGGGGGGTGGGAAGGGCGCTCCTCCTTGCCCCATGGTACCTTCTCATGAAAAAATAATGCACCATTCCTGAAGGTTGTATTAATCGGTTTTTCTCACACTTTATATTCCCCTTAAAAGAGTAGTCGACGGAGCCCCACTACGCGGGGCTCCTGTTTCTGTCTACAGGGTTTAATTAAAGGAACCTAACTGACCTAACATCGGTGTGCCCCAAGTCCCGTTATGGGGGCAGAGATACTTCCGACGCATACATTTCACAATTTTACGGTTTCACTTCGATACATTTTAATCTACCGAAAAATAATGCGTGATATTGTAAGCAGTATGTTCGTTTGACAATCTTTCGAGAGTTCTCGCTAGATAGATTAGAATTTAACGCGTTTTACAATTTTACGGTTACATATACAGTGGGTGCGACCACGGACTACCTTGACCTTTTTTGTAGATATACCTACGCATTTTTGGATTTCTATTTCAACATTATTGCTTGTTTCATCTTAGGTAGATGAAACAAGCAATAATTCAAATATGTTTTTACGTAGTCGAGTTATAGTTTTTTTTAACTTTATTTTATTGAATACTAGCTGACCCGCGCAACTTCGTCTGCGAGTGAGGGTTAGTTTTTTTTAAAATAAAAGGTATCCTATGTTACTTCTAATAGTTTTCGCTTGAAAGCGTAACAAACAAACTTACATTCACATAACGCGCGGGTCAGCTAGTAATATTATAAAATATTACTAGCTGACCCGCGCAACTTCGTCTGCGAGTGAGGGTTAGTCATATTTTTAATAAAAAGTATCCTATGTTACTTCTAATACCTCCAAGAATATGTGTACAAAGTTTCATGATGATCGGTTCAGTAGTTTTCCCGTCAAAGCGTAACAAACAAACTTACATTCACATTTACATAAGTAGGATTATAGATTTTTTTCCGTTTCTCGAAAGACAGTTTCCTCACGGTCTTTCGAATCCCTCATTCCTCCTCATTGCATGTCAACATCACGACAACCGATTACCACACAACTTTTCAGTCACAGGCGCATCTTTCTCTAATGCACCGTGTTTCCAGACGATATCCAATAACTTTGATCAGTCATTATAATTATGAACAACTTTCACTATGGGACCAAACTCTGAATCATGACGAATGGATTGACAACTTACTCATCAAAATCGGATGACTAGTTTAGGCGCTGCGGTGGAACATACATAACGTCGCCTTAGAGTGAAAACCTCGGGAATGCATTTTTGCTCAAATTTATTTTATTACGTTTCTAGGAAGAAAACCTCGCTACGCACGTCCAAATCTGACTCATTTGTTCATTCAATACTCATAGCGCCACCTATGACAGTAAATGAGAACCTCGTAAATACTCGCATCTATCAGTTTCCCGTGAATACCTTACAACGATTATCGCAGTTTTTTCTTCCTCCTGAAAAGTTACCTACCTATTTTACACTTACGAGGTTTTCACTCTAAGGCGTCGATAAATACAAACATACATACACACAGATACATTAAACTGCTGAAATCATAACATAAGCATTCCTTTTTGGTTTGCCGTAGTCGGGTAAAAAATAAGTTCGTGTGAACGGCGACGGTCTCGCACCGTCTTTATATGTTGAAAACATACCTACTTATTCTGGTCTTTGGAAAATGAAAGCCCAGAGTATAATTGCCTTTAGCGAAACCCAGCATCTGTGCTGACTTCTTGACAACATCGCTGATGTGAAATTTAAATCTCAGCGAAGTCACGAATTTGAGATATTTTTGACAGTGGATAATGCACTGTCACGTGATCAAAACAAACGAATAGACACGATATGTATATGTCACCGTGAAATTGTAAACCCGTAGGGTTGTAATCTATCTAGCGAGATTGTAAACTGCCGAACGATCAAAGCAGCACAAAGCAGATTTTACTTGTTGAATTGATCTAAACTAACAAAACCTGTTTTGTTACTGTAGGTTTTTTTTTCTGCTATGTTTAATGCATGCCGTGGCAGCCTTTAATTTTAAGGCAACGTTAAATTAAACGTGAGTTCTTAAACCTGTATTTTTAGTGTACGCTTTGTTGGTTGTCCTTAAATAAATAAATAAAGATTGACAAACAAACATACTGCTAACAATATGACGCATTATTTTTTGGTGGATTGTAATCTGTCGAATTGAAACCGTAATATTGTGGAATGCATGCGACGGAAGTGTCTCTGCCCCCATAATCGGAACTTGGGGCACCCCGACGTTAATGGTTCTTAGAGGAGCTCGTGGCAAAATAATAATTACCACTCGGGTCGTTCTTTAGGTTAAACCGTGCTTGCCTAGGTCGGTCTGTGGATGGGTGACCACCCTTACATACCGAGTTTCGTCCGTGCCTCGGAAAGTACGTTAAGCTGTTGGTCCCGGCTGTCATTGGTCCATCTTTGGCAGTAGTTTCAGGTAGTACCTAGTCAGTGACCCAAAAAGCCTGACAACTAGTCTTACCAAGTGCTACCGTATCGTATTTCCCAGGAATTTTTAATTGACTGGGTTGTGGAGGTCAGATAGACAGTCGCTCCATGTAAAATACTGGTATTCAGCTGCATCCGGTTAGACTGGAAGCCGACCCCAACATAGCTGGGAAAAGGCTAGGCAGATGATGTAAGTGCTATGAATGGTTGCATCTAGATTTTATTGTTTTGTTTATTGTTTATTAAAATAATTGAAATACAACAATTATTACAATATGGCCTTAAAAATATATGTATACAGTAATTAGATTCTACCTGAACTAGGAATAAACCTGTATCTCAGGTAACTCACTCAAGTGCTTATACATAAATATTATCTAAGATTCCTTCAACAAATAACTAGCAAATAACTTATCTATAAAATTATGTTCTATTCAAAGTAAGTAATTTGTTTTTCATATTTAATGTAATCTGTCCCATCGCACTTCGAGCATTTACCATAGAATATTCTTGAATGTCTACGCCGGCCCCCCCTTAACAAAATCCTAGCTACGTCCTTGACGACAAATTAGCGATCGCCGAGACTATGCCGAGACCAAAAAGTTAAGGATAAAAAAACGACGTCTATTCGATCCAGCTGTGTCGCATATGTATAAGTTACGTCATTGTTTATGTTTCAACTTTTCAAAAGCTCGAAAGATGGATTTTCGAATAACAAAGGAAGATATTTATGAAATAACTAATTAATATTAGTTACCTTTCCATGAATTCAAATAAATCTGAGAACTGTTCTGGGCTTGCTCGAAATCTAGATCCAATAAAACTGATCACTTCCAGTTCTGACTGCCGTGCGGCAGCAAAAACTATTTGCCAAAAGATTCAATTTGGTCGACCTTCAACTCGATTTATTTCGTACTGAATTGATCTGATATCAGAAGATATTATGATAACCTTGTGGCACAAAGTTGCAGCGACTTCCAAACGGTAGTCCTAACTAAATAAATGTTGATTTCGTTTTATGTAAAGTCGACGACAGCGACTTTGTTTAGGTACTTGAATAAAAAAATACAAGCTTTCAGTCATAAGTCATTTACTTCATTGCTAACATTTTATGAGTATCCATAAAATGTGTTAAGACTGTAATTATTAGTTAGCCCTTAATATCTTACTAAATATATTATCAGGAAAGTAAATACCATCGTCTTAAGAGGCGTTAAACTTTGTGCAACACTTCGCTGTAATGAGCTTCTTGCGTACTCTTGTAAAAGCCCACAATCCACAGATTTTTGCGTAGTAATTGTACCTCTTGAAATTCTGATCATGGAACAAGTCATGTCCGGCGTCACTTGTATAGAGGGGCCCTTCACGTTCAGAGCGTCCTCTACAGTGCTATTTGTCGTCGTCACTGAATAATTTCCAGTACCATTCATAGTCTGCGTCACTGTCACCTGCGTTGTGTTCTTCATAACATGTTGTTCGTTCTGTGTTATGTTCGTCGTGTTCAAAATAAAGCTCGACATCAGGTTGCAGTCGATGCGCGTCTCCTCGTAATTACCGGGTTCTTTGGTTATACGCAGCTTGCATATCTCTCCCGGGGAGCTAGTGTACTGTCTATCGGTTGTAAAGTTGTAATGATGAGGAGAGTGACTGTTCCGACCCAAGTTGTATAGCGCTAGTCCAGTCAGTAAGTTATCGAATCTGCTGCCAGAGTCTCGGTACTCGTACACGTAGACGGGTGGTTGTCCTTGATACACAGGGTGGAAGGTAGACCCGTAGCTTATCTGCTGCGGCGGACTGTAGTAGTAGTGGTGATGGACTTCTGTTCTCGAGCTGTGGATATTTTGTTGATGATATGTCTGCCGTGTGTTGCTGCTGTTTGTGTTGCCAAACTGTCTAGTCGATGAATTGTTATTATTACTGTAATGCGGTTTTGCGGTGTTTGAATTACGATTCGTATTCTGGACCACATTGGGTTGTTGATGGTTAGTCAGGCCCACGTTACTGCTGTTTGTATTCCCAACTTTCCCAGTCGATGGAGGATATGATTGTACATCGCTTGAACCGTTCTTAGCACTATTATGCGGTTTTGCAGTGCTTGAATTACGATTCGTATTCTGGACCACATTGGGTTGTTGATAGTTAGTCAGGCGCGCGTTACTGCTGTTTGTATTACCAGATTTTCCAGTCGATCCAGGGTATGAATATACATCGCTTGAACCATTCTTAGCACTATAATGCGGTTTTGCAGTGCTTGAATTACGATTCGTATTCTGGACCACATTGGGTTGTTGATGGTTAGTCGGGCGCGCGTTACTGCTGTTTGTATTACCAGATTTTCCAGTTGATGGAGGGTATGAATGTACATCGCTTGAACCATTCTTAGCACTATAATGCGGTTTTGCAGTGCTTGAATTACGAGTCGTATTCTGGGCCACTTTGGGTTGTTGATGGTTTGTCAGGCGCGCGTTACTGCTGTTTTTGTTGCCAGACTTTCCAGTCGATGGAGGGTATGAATGTACATCGCTTGAACCATTCTTAGCACTATGATGCGGTTTTGCAGTGCTTGAATTACGAGTCGTATTCTGGGCCACTTTGGGTTGTTGATGGTTTGTCAGGCGCGCGTTACTGCTGTTTTTGTTGCCAGACTTTCCAGTCGATGGAGGGTATGAATGTACATCGCTTGAACCATTCTTAGCACTATGATGCGGTTTTGCAGTGCTTGAATTACGAGTCGTATTCTGGGCCACTTTGGGTTGTTGATGGTTTGTCAGGCGCGCGTTACTGCTGTTTTTGTTGCCAGACTTTCCAGTCGATCCAGGGTATGAATGTACATCGCTTGAACCATTCTTAGCACTATGATGCGGTTTTGCCGTGCTTGAATAACGAGTCGTATGGACCACATTGGTTTGTTGATGGTTTGTCAGGCGCGCGTTGCTGTTGTTTTTGTTGCCAGACTTTCCAGTCGACGCAGGGTACGAATGTACATTTCCTGAATTAGGAGTCGTATTATGAACCACTTTGGATTGTTGCTGGTATGTCTGCCGCGCGTTGTCACTATGAATGTGACCAGGCCTTGCAGTCGAAGGGTAACCGCCTAATCTATTCTTCGGATAATGAGGCGTGGTCGTAATATACACATGACGGACAGTTGCACGTGGACCATCATAAAAATTCGGTTTGGTCGCTGGATGCAACTTCGTGTGGCGCTGTCCGGAGCTGTACTTTGAACGCACGGAACGAATATATGGATCTGCGATGGTGATGGTCAACGGTAATAAAAATAGTGCTATCAAACTTAACCTCATATTGTCAGCGCGAAATTGTTTATCATTGATATTATGACGGAAATTCTCTCGGACAACGACCGGTATCCGACACTAAATACCCGCTACTAACACCGCGAGTCCCGAGGCAAAAAAAAACTATGTATCTGCTATTTCGGGCATCAAGGCCACGTGCAAAAGAATGCGGCTATAACCAAAGCGTGATAATAATGAAAATGTAATCATCAATAAGTATTGCAAACAAGTAGGAAACCCCGCTTTTGTTTACAGAAACGAGCAATATAAGCAAGGAAAGAAAGAAAGAAAATTGAACAAGGCAATGGTACAATTGATCGTCTTCTACCTATTCTACACTAATTACTCATCTAAATAATGGGTGATTCATTCGGAGTTACTTTTTCCAAAACTAAAAAAAATATGTATAAGATAAATTTATCGGGTAATCTTTATTATAATACAAAGAACCGTTCCTTACATTTACTTTTTAAAGATTATTTTTTTCAAATGTTGTCCGCAACTGCGATTAAGGTGGTCCATTCTGGAGTTCCAGTTTTCGATGACCCGACCGAGCATTTCCAGTGGTATTTGGCGAATAACGCGAGTAATGTTGGCTTCCAGTTGATTTCCTGAAATTGAAGCCCGTGATCTTCAGAACTTTTGGTACCAACAAGACGGCGCCACTTGCCACACAGCACATGAAACCATGGCTTTGTTGCGAGAAAAATTTGGTGAACGGTTAATTTCGCGTTTCGGACCAGTCAGTTGGCCGCCTAGATCCTGTGATATCACACCCTTAGACTTTTTTCTGTGGGGTTATGTAAAGTCCAAAGTTTATATGGATAAGCCGCGTACGATTGATCAACTGGAAGCCAACATTACTCGCGTTATTCGCCAAATACCACTGGAAATGCTCGGTCGGGTCATCGAAAACTGGAACTCCAGAATGGACCACCTTAATCGCAGTTGCGGACAACATTTGAAAGAAATAATCTTTAAAAAGTAAATGTAAGGAACGGTTCTTTTGTATTATAATAAAGATTACCCGATAAATTTATTTTAAACATATTTTTTTTAGTTTTGGAAAAAGTAACTCCGAATGAATCACCCGTTACTAATAGGTATTAAAGAGGTAAAGTTTGTGAGGTTGTTGAGAGTAATCTCTGGATCTACTGAACCAATTCTTCAATAGTAAGCCACGTTATTTATGAGTGTCATAGGCTATATATTTATTACCTATTTGAAAAAAATCCACACGTGCGAAGACGGGATAGGTCGCAAGTGCAACCCCGATGACCACCTACTGCAACTAATTAACACCACTCCAGTTTACATTACAGGCAGGAAAATAAACAGGAACCAGAAAAACTCAAGAATAATACAAAATTGCACGGCTTGGATCCAGCGCGGTCTATACGTCATCCTTAAGGCTGCTGCTTCAAGGAAGCCCGCGAAATTCAAATTTTCTTACATTTTTTTACAATTTTCAGGCCAGTGTTAGGTTGTATGTTGATTAAAATGTTGTTGGCGACTATAACACGTGTGTAGTTACAGAATTATAATCATCAAAATCATCAATACAACCGTCCAAGTTCATAAAAGTCGAGAAACAACTTTGACCTGCCCCCGTATTCACAACGCTTCGATTCGCTTCCGATTCGGGAAGTCGTATATCTATCTCGGTCGTTTTCGTAATGCCAGAAGAAGACAGATATACGAGTTGTCGAATCGGAAACGAGTCGAACGTTTGTGAATATGGGGTCTGGAAAGAATCGTTCCTCGTCCTTTATGAACGTGGAGGGTCGTATTGTATTGATGATTTTGAATTGAATTTCGCGGCCTACCCTAACGCCTTCACCTTAAGGAGGATGCTCCAAGGTAGCTCGCGAAATTGTACAGTTTGATGTTGATACACGTATCGGTCGTGACTGTAAGACTATTTAAGTTACGGAAAGTTTTTTTTTTTTTTTTTTTAAAGTCCTTCTTCGACTCTTATGAACTTGCAGGGTTGTATTGATGATTTTGTCTCTATTGTTTACACCAGTTCATAACAAAAAATCACGCCGTTACGCTGTGAAAGGGTAAGCACATATGAACCACTAACAAGTGATAAATAAAAACTTTTTTGCAAAAAATATAACCGACTTCACACAAAAAAGTGAAAAATAACTTTAGCTTCCGAAGTCGGTGACAAAAAAACTAAATCAATCAAGCAAAGGTCACCGACTTCTGAAGCTAAAGTTATTTTTCACTTTTTTGTGTGAAGTCGGTTATATTTTTTGCAAAAAAGTTTTTTTAAGTATCCTATGTTACTTCTAATACCTTCAAGAATATGTGTACAAAGTTTCATGATGATCGGTTGAGTGGTTTTCGCGTGAAAGCGTAACAAACAAACTTACATTCTCATTTATAATATTAGTAGGATTATAGGATAGGATAGGATAACATCCCTAGAGCTTTGTATGGTGCATGATCGATTGAACAATATTAACTGTCTTTTCGTTTTCAGTTTCTCGAGTACCATCGAGAAACTGAAAACAGAACTAGGAAACCAGTCAGTATTAACTGGGTTGTAAAAGTCTCTTCATGTAAAAAAATACTGGTATTCAGTTGCATCCGGTTAGACTTGAAGCCGACCCCAACATAGTTGGGAAAAAGCTAGGCAGATGATCATACAGGAGAAACTGTTCTGATACCAATAATGCCCACTGATTTATCTTTTCAGTTCTAAAAACTACAGAGTCAGACATTGCCAGGCCAGCCATTAAACGATCGACGCGACGTCTGAATTGGCTTAAGTGTTATGTTTTTTTTTAATATACAACTAATTGTGCGTTCCTCTAGGCTTTCACGTGTAGCATCAAAACAAGTTCTATTACTAGACTATTGAGAAACATTTTATTAAATGCCTCAGTTAAATGATAAATGATATTTATTCTATTCATGTCAAATACACACATAAAATAAAAATAAAAACTTAAAAATAATAAAATAAGTATGTATGTCAAATCATTAAATGTCACAGTCACAAGTACCTAAATATTCATGTAAAATACACAAACATAAAATAAAAAAAATATAAAAAACTAAAAATAATAAAATACTGAACTAAGTATTCATGTCAAATCTGTTAATGTCACAGTGTATAAAATAAAAGTATTCTCTGTCTACGAAAATAAAGGAATCAACAATAAACAAGCGAAGTCCGAAATTTCAACATTCACAGGGCTTTCATTGGAGCAGTTTAATACCAAGCCTTTTTATCTTCGAGATAGTGGTTGACATAATAGAAGGCTTTCAGGCATTTTATAGGTAGCTTCCGTTTTATAAACGATTTGAAATTATTCAGGCTTAGTGCTTGAATGTGGCTCGGAAGTTTATTGTAAAAACGTATATGTCACCGTAAAATTGTCCAACACGTTCAAAATCAAAAATCAAAATCAAAATCAAAATATTTTATTTCACATAGGCCTGGATGGGCACTTATAAAACGTCGAAAAAGGTGCACGGTTCGCGTTGGTCGATTCCATGGAGAAGAACCGGCAAGAAACTCCATGGTTACTCTTTTCAAATCATTTGGTATTACAATATTATTGTTTCATTACAGCATTAGTACTAAAGTATGGGGGGACAGCGTAGGCCCGACAATAGGTCGTTGCTTGCTATACAAAAAATGTAAAACAAAAGGAATATTTAACAAAAGTTAAACAGCATCCGGGAATCTAAAAGGCCTTCAATGTTCACTCATTCACAAATAATAGGTAAAAAAGCATCTATACAAAGGTAAGTAAATCTATCTATCTATACTTATAATAAATCTGTAGAGAGGTCAATTCTGTACATGAAATATATTTACAAAATAACTATCGGGGGGTGATTAGTGATCGATACTGATGCCAAAAATGCAATCAGTAAAATTTTTGTCTGTCTGTCTGTCTGTCTGTCTGTCTGTCTGTCTGTATGTTATTTATAGAAAAAAAAACTACTCGACGGATTTTAACGAAACTTGGTACAATTATTCTACATACTCCTGAGCAGGTAATAGTATACTTTTCATCACGCTACCATTAATAGGAGCAGAGCAGTGAAAGGAAATGTTGGGAAAACGGGAGAAGTTACTTGGTTTTTTTAGCTTCCGTCGCGTGTGCAGCCTTAATGGTTAAAGCTACATAGAAATCATGTATAACGGAAATATTCCACATAAAATTATATAAAAAATATCCCAAGACAGCATATGTCTATCTTTTATAGTTGACTCACAATAACACGTGTAACTCCCGATAGCTTAGCGGTTCGGAGAATAAATGTGAATGTAAGTTTGTTTGTTGCGCTTTCACGCGACAACTACTGAACGGATTTGGATGAAATTTTGCACACAGATAGTTTATAACCTGGATTAAAACATAGGATACTTTTTATTCCGGCAGTAAGATTCCATGGGACAATAATCAAACTTCACGCGGGCGAAGCCGCTGGCAGAAGCTAGTAAAAAAATAAAAAGAATATTTAATTAAAGAACTAAATTAAACAAGTGACACAAATATTGTCATCAGTGCTGTAACTATTCTGAGCAAAATATGAGAAAAAATGATTTGAAAACTACTGTAATAATCTGAATCAAAAGAAAAAGAATAATGAGATTGAGAATAGTTAGAGACATCCACAAATCTGTGCCGTTTATGAGCTACCAGGGAAGCCGCATGCGCAGAAGGAATCATAGCCAAACTTCTTTGTCATCAACGTAGTCCTTGATTTTGTAATATGCTTTTTTCATAAGGACACGTTTAATATAGTTCTTGAACTTTCCATCGGTCAGTTCTAGAACTGACTTTGGCAACTTGTTATAAAAGCGTATACTGTTTATAATAAAAGACTTGCTAGTTTTTGTTAATCTGAATTTAGGTATTACAATTTCATGTTTACTGCGTGTATTTTTATTGTGGAAGTCGCTTCTAATTTTGAAAAGCCCTCGATTTTTACGGACATATAAAATACATTCAAAGATATAAAGTGAAGGCAGAGTTAGTATATCGATCTCTTTGAATTTTTCTCTGAGTGACTCGCGAGGACCCATTTTATAAATCGCGCGGACTGCCCTTTTTTGTAGTATAAAAATGGAGTCAACGTCTGCTGCTGATCCCCACAGCAGGATGCCGTAAGACATAATACTGTGGAAAAAAGCATAGTAAACTAACCTAGCTGTGGCTACATCCGTTAACTGCCTTATTTTCCTAACTGCATATGCAGCTGAGCTTAACCTACCTGAAAGAGTTCTAATGTGCGCGCCCCACTGTAATTTTGAATCTATAGTAATCCCTAAGAATACAGTTTCCGCTATAACATCAAGTTTATTGCCGTCAAGATTTAAATTAAGATCACGTTGTGGTACATTTGGTAAGGAGAATCTTAAACACTTAGTTTTGCTTGCATTCAATAGAAGATTATTAGCAGCGAACCATTTTGAGAGAACGGTTAGACTTTCGTTAACATGTTGGACAAGCGTATCCTTTCTATTTATTTTAAAAATTAGCGAGGTGTCATCAGCAAATAAAATTATATCTGATAATTTGGCCATCATATAAGGGAGATCATTAATGTACACAAGAAATAGGAAAGGACCGAGAATTGAACCTTGGGGCACGCCTATCTTGACTAGAGACCCGGAGGACGTCGCCCCATTTACATTTACTTTTTGCTGCCTGTTTGATAGATAAGAAAGAACCAGATCAGCAGCTTGACCACGAATTCCGTAGTGATGTAATTTACACATCAGTGTGTTGTGGTCCACGCAGTCAAACGCTTTAAAGAGATCACAGAAAATGCCAATGGCATCTTGGGACTTCTCCCAGGATTCCAAAATGTGAGTGATAAGTTTAACTCCCGCGTCCGTTGTCGATCTGCCCTTCGTGAATCCAAACTGCTGACTGTGCAAAATCCCATTTGAGTTAAAGTGAGATAACATCTGGTCCAGCATGATTTTTTCATATATTTTACTCAACGCTGGAAGCACAGATATAGGTCTATAATTAGAGGGATCACTCTTACAACCAGATTTTAAAATTGGTACTACTTTACTAAGTTTCATTAGATCAGGGAATTTACCGCTATCCAAACATTGATTGAATATGCCTGTTAGGATAGGGGCAATTGATTCGATAATATCTCCAAGAACCTTGACGGATATGCCCCATAAGTCTTCAGTATTCTTTACGTTGAGACTTTTGAACGCGTTTATAATAGTAGCAATACATATTGGTTTAAATTTAAAGTTTGGTATATCCGCAGTAAAATTTTCTTTGAGCAAATCTTCAGCTAATGTAGATGAAGAAGGGAGAGATTTTGTAACTTCTAGCGGAATATTAGTGAAGAAACTTTCTAGTGTCTCAGCCACTTCTAGCTTGTCAGAAATGGTCTGATTATCTATTTTTAAGGACAATTCGGTCTGATCACGTTGTTGTGACTTTCCAGTTTCTTTGTTAATGACCTGCCACACTGTTTTTATTTTATTATTAGAAATACCAATTTTGTTAATTATTATCTGTGATTTTGCTTGAGCGCAGACACTTTTGAATATTTTTGAATAATTTCTAACATAAGTATGAAAAACTTGACCTGAGGTTAGAGATTTTTCGTGATATAAATTGTATAAATTATCTCTGCTTTTTCTTATTCCTGCGGTAGCCCATTCACTAAATTTTGATTTAGAATTGACTTTAACTGTTTTCAAAGGACATGTTTTATTGAATTCTTGGCAAACTGTAGAAAATAATGTGCCATAGTTTAAATTGGGGTCTTTTGAATCAAAACTAGCGTTTGAAAGGTTACTTAGAACATTATTATTAAAAGATTTTAATTTATTTTTATTAAGAGGTCTTATTCGAATAGTTTTAGCTAAGTACAACTTTTTGTCCAAATCAAAAGATACAAGTTGACCAGTATGGTCTGACCTAACGCCACTAATTAAGAACGAATTTTTAACGTTACAATTAGTAAATACATTATCTATGCAGGAAGCTGAAGTTGCCGTTATTCTAGTTGCTTCATTAAATAAATATTTTAAATTGAATGATTTAAACAATGAGATGAGCTTACATTTTTCGGGAGAATCGACTAGCAGATCAATATTTAAGTCACCACAAACAAAAACTAATTTATTATCCCTGAAAAGTTTACTTAATATTTCTTCCATTGTGATTAAAAACAATGACAAGTTAGATGCTGGTGGTCTATAGACACATAAGAAAGTATGGCCTTCAACCTCTGCACATGCTACCTCACATAAGCGATCAACAGAGTAAGCAGTGATATCCTTCCTTTCCTTATGTCTGAGAGAACTGTTACAAAGTATCAGGGTACCACCACCCACTGTGGATCTGTTGAACGCGCTGGCAACTGAAAAATTACTAACATTAAACAACATCTTATCTGGTTTTAACCAAGTTTCACTAAAACATAAAATATCCATGTGGTATTTATCTACTAACATTTCCACGTCTAAAATTTTGCCGGAGAAGCGATTTATGTTCTGGTGGTAAAGTAAAATATTACTATCCGTCTTCTCTTTTGTCGGCTCTAATAGTTTAAAGAATCTACAACAGTGTTATCAAATAATACTGATCCATCACTTAACCTAGTCTCAGTTAAATCATCATTAACTGCGTGTATATTAAAAGCTAACAAAGTAGCTAGTAAATGTTTACTAATCTTGGGAAGAAACATATAATGATCCCGAATCAAAACAAAATCCCTAACAAAATTGTTAGTATCAAAAAACAATAAACGGTCACTATGACGACATGACAAAATATGCATCAAAGTATTTAGGCTAGAAATATAATCATTTTCTTGAGCAAGTAAATTATCAGAATATGGAAACGCACACAATATTAATTTGCCTAGTCTTAAGTAGGGTGTCAATACCATTAACTATGTCCTTTTTTGATATACTAAGACTATTTCCAACTAGCAAAACTACAGTACTTTGCTCATTCAATTGTGTATGTTGAATTTTATGAATGAGCTCATTAAAATGCAGGTTATGGTGGCAGTGGTTCAGTACTGTATGATTAGAACGGTTATTTAACAAAGATCCAAAACCTGTTCCTAGTCTATCAGAGAACACTAAAATATTACTTTGGGTGGGGTTCAAAGTTGCTTGGCTATTATTATTTATGATGGGTAAGGCAGCGGGGAGAACATGCTGAGACATGGGAGGTGGCGGAGCGGCAGCACAACTACAGGAGAGATTGTTGGTCAGTGACTCATACCTCTCTGCGTTGTACTTCACCAGGTCCACCAACTCACAAGCCTCCTGCATGCGCTCACTCAACATCTGTTGACTACACTCATATTTACAAAAGATATCCTTAAGTGTATTTTCCCTACTCAATAATTCCCTTTGAAGGTTTTGTATGTCAACATCATACATTTGTGTACAAGATTCTAACTTATATTGTAATACTAGCTGTTGCCCGCGACTTCGTTCGCGTGAAAATATTGATGGGTCATGTGTGAGACTGCATCGTTGTTCGAGTTGTCGCAAGCGCTACTGAGCATGAGGTCCTGCTGGGTTCGATTTGCGGGACGGGCAAAGTGTTATTGTATTATTTGTGCCCGGTTGATAGGATTAAGCTAAATGTGTGTAATGTGGGTGTAAGATTAGATACACCTCTACCTAACAGTGGCGCAGGGTGAAAATAGTGTCAGGGGAAGCCGTAGAAAAAAAAGGAAATCTGTTTTTTTTTGCTTCTGTTAACTTTTTTCCCCGTGTTAATTTTGACCTCATTTTCACTATCAGCGACACCAAAAACCACGGAAACGACACCCATGATTAAAAATACAAAAACTTTCGTCGGCGCCATTTTTGATTTCATCTTCATTCATCAAAAGTAAGATCAGAAATGCAGAAGCTAAAAAAAACAGAAATCTACAAAATAAAAAAATCTAGTTAGTATCAAATACGATATCGACAATTACTCATTCTATCTCGTTCTACTATACATAATTTATTTATTTTATTTAAACAGCACATACAACTATTATTACAGGTTTAGGTACCTAATACAATAGAGCAGTTATATTTAAAGTTAAATTATTTATGTTTTGAATAAATTAATTAATTTGACAACCTAAGTAATTGCGCAAAATGCGGCCCGTGTGAATTCGCTCAGTGTACAATTGAAGCACTCAATCTGTTGTGACACCATATTGAGTGCACGCAGCGCGCGCATCTATTGTGCTATTAACTTGTGTACGGCCTATACTATTAACTTGCACTGCTGCAAAAGGTCTCTCCTGCTGCTGTTATTCGTGAACGAATGAACAACTACAATGTCTACTTTTTGGTGACTCAAAAAATAAAAACTTTAATTAAAAAGAAAATGTTGCTCTTTTTTTTTCACCTCTCAAGGGCTGAAATTCTAATAGAGCCGTTGCGTCAGCTTCCAATCATAAGCCCAGGTAACAAATTTTGTACTTTTTACGTCCAAAATTAAGGATTTTTCACATACAATTTCATCCCCTTTATAAGCCTTTGGGGTGGAGTTATCAAAAACGCTGAAACACGCATAAATTAATTTTCAATCGTCAGCCTAAACACAAAATTAGAAGATCCTAACTTTAAAACTGACGGACTTTCATATAAGCTTCCATCCCCTATTCTATCCCCTTGGGGGTAGAATTGATCAAAATCCTTACTTAGCGGATGCCTACGTCATAACATCTACCTGCATGCCAAATTTCAGCCCGATCCGTCCAGTGGTTCGGGCTGTGCGTTGATAGATCACTATGTCAGTCAGTCAGTCACCTTTGAATTACATATATTTAGATATGACCTAACCTTAAAACACTTTATATTCCCCTAAAAATCGTAGTCGACGGAGCCCCGCTTCGCGGGCCCCCTATTTCCAAGTGCAGGGTTTAAAGGAACCTCACTAACCTAACGGGGGGTGCCCCAAGTCCCGATTATGGGGGCAGAGATACTTCCGTATGCTCTGTGGACAATAATTCGAGAGTTTACAATATCGATAGAGAGAAATACGTTATATTGTAATATAACGTGTTTAACAATTTTACGGTGACATTGGCATCTGAACGTACCCCTTAATTTTTTTAGCCTCGTTGCAGGAACAACAAATTTGTGTTTGTTCCTCGTATTTATGTTGTTTTTATCACTGTATTTTTTTAAACAAATTAATATTTTTGTGTGCGTACAAAAGGTTTTCATAAATAACCTGAGAGGGCACATTAAAGAAAGAAAGAAAAAAACAAAAAACACACACACACACACACATTAGGAATATTAATCTCTTTAAATTTTTCTCTGAGAGAGTATCTGGGACTTAGTTTATAAATTTAACGAATTGCCCATTTTTGTAAAACAAATATTGTTTGAATATCGGTGGCATTGCCCCACAAGAGAATAACGACATCACCCTATGGAATTAACTAAAGCCTAAAGTAAACTAAACGAGCTGTCTCTAAATCAGTTATGTCACGAATCCTTCCAACGGCGTATGTTGCAGAGCTAAGTTTTTTCGACAATTTGTTTATATGCGGGCCCCACTGAAGAACACTGTGCTATTTTCCGGTTTCAACTCTTCATCCTTAATTATTACAGTAGTTTCCACTTGTCTTACATGGGGTATCGCAAACTTAATATATTTATTTTTTATTTAAGAATAGATTATTAACATTAAACCAACTAACGACTTTTACCAGGGCGCTATTAACATTATCCATAACTGGCTGCTGACATTTGAGTTTAAATAAAAGAGAAGTGTCGTCTGCAATCAATACAACATCATGGTTATCCTTTATGAGGTTTAAGGCAAGTCATTTATGTAATAGAAACAAAAATGGACCAAGAATTGAGCCCTGGGGTACCCCCATTTTTACTACGAATCCGGGAGATCTTTTCCCGTTAACATCAACTCTCTGAATCTTACTCAAATATGAAGTAAGAAGATCCAGAGAGGTGTTACGGATTCCGTAGTGATGTAGTTTCCTGATTAATGTTTCATGAAGAACGCAATCGAAAGCTTTAGATAAATCGCAAAATAAAACCCAAAGCATCGCATTTGTCCTCCCAGGCATTATAAATATGTCCTAAAAGTTCAACACACACATCAGTAGTTAATTGAATAGACTCTCTTTCTACATCACCATTTCCTATGTTCTTGAGGTTAAAACGGGTTTAAACATACAAATGACATAAACTCTGCGCTGATATAATAATATGAACGCGATCTTTATATTATTATAACGCACCAAACAAAGGGTCAGTCACCCTATATATTCAGCAGTAAACATACATTTTATACATTTAAGTAGGTAATAATAACACACATGATATACATACACACACAACACACACACACATACACATACTAAAGAAAAGCCTGATGTGCTGTCGTGCGTAAAGATTTATGCTAAAACGTTCAGAACATGAGCGAGCGATGATAGTGGTTGATATTGGTAGGGCTACCATGCTTGCAACCACTATCATCCGGCTAACGATATTAGTGCCAGTTGCCAATTTGCCACCCGTGTTTTTATTGCTGTCGCGGTACCTCCAGTACTTCAGTCTCCCCGCGACCACGGCTTGTGCAATCCGGTCGAAACGTCGGGATTAAATTAAAGGTAAATTCGCGATAAATACCCGTCTTCATATCTTTTATAATGTGCTCATAACTCTTGTTTAAATTAGTGTCCAGGTTTGGTATTACGTTTGTATGAAATACGCATGCTCCGCCGGCCCCTTAAGACACCTCACAAAGGGGTGACTCTTAAGATAACGGCTTAATACAGTAGAGACAGGCTGATTGGGAATTCGATGATGCATTCCTATTTTCAATTTCCAACTGCTAATTGTGAGAAATCTACATCGCTCAAAAAGCTAAGGTGAACGTGAGACGTATATATTATGTCACCGTAAAATTGTCAAACACGTTATATTACAATATAACGTGTTTTTTCTCGCAATATTGTAATGTCTCGAATTATTGTCAACTGAACATACGGAAGTATCTCCGCCCCCATAATCGGGACTTGAGGCACCCTCCCGTTACGATAGTTAGGTTCCTTTAAAACCTGCACTCGGAAATAGGGGCACCGCGAAGCGGGGCTCCGTCGACTACGCATTTTAGGGGGAATATAAAGTGTTTTAAGGTTATGTTATATTAATCGGTATTTCTCAGGAATGGTGCATTATCTTTTCATGAGAGTTGTACCACTGGGCAAGGGGGACCCGTCCTTCCCTCCACACCGCGTAAGTTGACTACCATCGCATGCATTTCACGAAAAATAATGCGTTTTGTTGTAAGCAATATGTTCATTTGACAATAATTCTGGAAATTACAATATCGCTAGAGATATTACAATATAACGTAGGTATTTGACAATTTTACGATGACACATACCTACATAGTTACTTACAAAATTATGATCATCTATACCTAATTACCTTTACTTATGTGAGCTCGGAGGGTTGTATTGATGATTTCGATGATCATAATTCTTTAACTACATATTTTCAACTTCATACAACCTGCCACTGGCCTGCAAATTGCAAAAAACGTAAGAAAATTTGAATTTCGCGGACTACTCTGACGCTTCCCTCATAAGCTGATCCTTTCGTCATGGGTCCTAAATAAACGAATCCTTCAAAAACCAATCATCACCAAAAATGTTGGCTTCGGTTTCCAGTCTCACCGGATGCAGTATTATCCAGTATATTCCAGTATTATCCATGGAGCGACTGCATGCCTACCTGACGGGAAACCAAAAGGTTAGAAAAGCACCTTATAGTTTCTGCTTCAAGCTGTTTTCTCTAAACAATGTATGGCATTTTAAGTACAAATGGTAGAAACGACTTCCTTGTCTTATTGGAATAGGTACCTACACCAAATTATTTATCAATTGCAGCGAAGTATGGAGGAAGACATGCATGCCTCAAATAAAATGAAACAAAAAAAAGGATAAGTACTTAGTTTTTTTTGTATTTTGTCGTATAACTTTTATTTATTAATTTTAAGAAAACTTACAGCACGCAATTACAAATTATATAAACTTGTAAATTATATTGTCAAAACGGCATCAACAGCGTAAGCGTTAAACATAAAAACAACTGAAGAGAATTAACAAAAATAAAATACATTACACAACAAAGTTACACATCAATCATCAGTTAGCAAATTAAATAAAAAAATATTATCCAAAAGAACTTTTAAATGGTGTACAACAATAATGAAAAAATATTAATTCTGTTACAACTTCCTTCCTACTTACATATTGGAAGGAAAATGTTTATAATGTTTAAGTAACTAATAATATGTATTTTTTTATAAGAAGGTAATAATACGTTTTTTTTTTATAACAAGGATCTGTTGGTCCACATTATGATTCAATATCGAAGAAACTGTACCGTTCAGATAGGCGACGGATTGCATCACCTACTGAACTACTCGTAGCATTTCCGTTCTGTAGCACGTTACCGCTATTCGAACCACTCTCGGTACTATGTTGGTCCAAATTTTGAGGCAGTCCGGCTGAACGACGGATAACATCATCTGCTGAACCACTCATAACATTTTCGTTCAGTAGCAAGTTGTCGCTGTTCGAACCACTCTTGGTACTATGTTGGTTCAAATTTTGAGGCAGTCCGGCTAAACGACGGATAACATCATCTGCTAAACCACTCATAGCATTTTCGTTCAGTAGCAAGTTGTCGCTGTTCGAACCACTCTTGGTACTATGTTGGTTCAAATTTTGAGGCAGTCCGGCTGAACGACGGATAACATCATCTGCTAAACCACTCATAGCATTTTCGTTCTGTAGCAAGTTGTCGCTGTTCGAACCACTCTTGGTACTATGTTGGTCCAAATTTTGAGGCAATCCAGGTGAACGACGGATAGCATCATCTGTTGAACCATTGTTCGCAACTTCGCTTAAAAACCCGTTGCTGCTGTTCAAACCACTCTTCGCGTCATAAGACTGTTGTGAACTGCTTGAGCTAAACATTTCCGCTATGCGACGTATTTCAACCAATGCATTATTTATTGACATATAACTCTTCGGATTTTTGTTCTGATCCTTGTTGCCGGGGTAGAAACTGTTCTTTTGTTTGGAACGCCTCTTCGCGTTATGTTGCGATAAGCGACAGAATGCATCACAACCTGAATCATTCTTCATAGCATTGTCATTTTGGTCCTTATAATCATCGTTTTTAGCATTCTTCCTAAATACGTAATTATTGTCTATCAACTTTTTATGATGAGGTTTGGAAGTATCGTTCAAAACAATGTCATATAGGTGCTTTCTCTGATATTTGACTTTGGAACTATTCTTTAAATGAAGCTGGTGACGCTGGTCCACATTATGATGTACTTTTGACCTGCTTGAGTTAACAAAGTCTCTAATAGGAAAAGGAAAAACAAATTCAGGATTGGAGGTTGACTGCAGGATTTGAAGCCTCTCCTTCCTTCTTTTAGATAAGCTTTGTGCGGACTCTTGTAAATGGTCGTGTAGGTCCACATTATGGTGTTTGGAAGCCTTGTAATCTATACGTTCACCTAGGACACCTGAATTGTAATGTGTGGAACCGTTCTTCAAGACAAGGCTATGTTGGTCATCATGATGAACTTTTGCACTGCTTGAGAATGGGTCTACTTCTGGATAGGAGGTCGACTGCGTAATTGGAAGCCCTTCGTCAAACATTGTGCGCGCGTACTCTTGTAAAAGTTCACAATCCACAGATCTTCGCGTAGTAGTGGTGTCACTAAAAGTTCTGATAATGGAACAAGTCATACCCGGCGTCACTTGTATAGAGGGGCCCTTCACGTTCAGAGCGTCCTCCACGGTGTTACTCGTCGGTTGCTCGTTCAATGTGCTCGTTGTGTCATCCCAAATAAAGCTCGAGATCAGGTTGCAGTCGATGCGCGTTTCCTCGAAATCGTCGAGTCCTTTGGTTATACGCAGCTTGCATATCTCTCCCGGGGAGCTAGTGTACAGTTTATCGGAGTTATAATGATGAGAGTTACTGTTGCGACCCAAGTTGTACAGCGCTAGTCCAGTCAGTAAGTTATCGAATCTGCTGCCAGAGTTTCGGTACTTGTACACGTAGACGGGTGGTTGTCCTTGATACACAGGGTGGTACGTTAAGCCGTATTTGATTCGGTGAGGCGGGTTGTAGTGGTAGTGGTGATGGACTTCTGTTCTCAGGCTCTGTTGTTGATGATGATCAGGGTATGAATGTGTACCGCCTGAACCACGGTTAGCACTATAATACGGTTTTGCGGTGCTTGAACCACGATACCTTGGTAAACGAGCAAATGGATTAACTCCTAAGCCAGTCTTCGGCTTTAAGTTCTGCACATTTCCGCTGTAGGAGTTACCAGATAATCCAGACGAGGCAGGGTATGAATGCGTACCACCTGAACCACGGTTAGCACTATAATACGGTTTTGCGGTGCTTGAATCACGATGCCTTGGTAATCGAGCGAACGGATCAACTTCTAAGCCAGTCTTCGGCTTTATGTTCTGCACGTTTCCGCTATAGGAGTTACCAGATAATCCAGACGACGAGGCAGGGTATGAATGTAAACCGGCTGAACCGTATCCATTACGGTTGAACGTGGGATGTTTATAGAATGTTGGCAAACTGAATTTTGGATATTTTGGAATACGGGGCTTTGACCACTTCAAGCCTGATGCAAAGGCAACGATCAACGACAGGAGAAATAGTGCTATAAGACTAAACCTCATGTTGTCGGCACGGAGGTGGTGAGGATTAAAATTACGACGAAATTTATCTTGAGGCAACGACCAATATCTGTCACTAAACAAACACAACTAATACTACGAGCCTCTGATATTAAAAATGAAGGTTCTCCGGAATATTGTAAGATACCTAAGTACCTAAATTTACATCCTGTGTTTTTCCTGCTGCGTAAACAAACAAAGGGTTAATGATATCGCTATTGTTATACATTTGCGTCAAACCTATGGTATTCAATTAAATTTAAATGGGAATTCCTACCACAAACATGTAAATTAGGTACAAGTAGGTTTAGGTGATAGGCCCCCGACGATATTAAATAGGTACATTCCGCTCCAAAACAGGTTCATGTCATGCCCTTGCCAGCCAGGTCCAGGCCCGGACTGGGATCCGAAATGAAACGAACAAACATCTAAAATTAACCGAAGCAATCATCTCAACGCTAGGCTGCCACTTTAAAGAGAAAAGACTAGTATTCTAGATAATACTTGATTAATAAAAACTTTTTTACAAAAAAATAAACAAAAAACGCTTCAGAAGTCGGTGACAAAAAAACTAAATCAATCAATCAAAGGTCACCGACTTCTAAAGCGTTTTTTCTGAAGTTATTTTTCACTTTTTTGTTTTCCCTGAAGTCGGTTTTATTTTTTGTAAAAAAGTTTTTATTTTACACTTTTTAGTGGTTCACATGTGCTTACCCCTTCACAGCGTACCGGCGTGATTTTAGGTTATGAACTGGTGTAAACAATAGACAGATATGAGATTTCGGCAATCCCAGTACATTTGCTATCATTTATTGAGGAGTTCCGTTGCATATCTCCGAAGTTCTTCATCAGATCTTCATCAAATTGAATTGGGATCATTTCGAGAAAGTACAATTCCTAAAACTACCCAAACCGCTTCTAGTGTGCCTATAAAATGTGAAGAATTCTCTCTATTTCTCCAGAATCCCATCATCAGCTACTGATTTGATGATTATGAGACCACACAGGAAGCATCAGCTTTCAAATAAAAAAAGAACGATCAAAATCGGTTCACCCAGTAGAAAGTACTGAGGTAACAAATATTTTCGAAATCGGGTGTATTTTACACATGTGCGCAGTGACGGATTAAGACTACTTGATGCCCTAAGCAACCCACGCCTGTGGGGCCCCCTATCCGAATGTCAACTAGATTCGCCAAAAGGTCTAGTAGTAGTCTAGGCCAGTTTTTTTTTTTTGTTGCCGGGGTGGAAAATCCTCGATGGATGTCGTCATCAGATGGGTCTGTCAGACTCGTACTGACTAAAACCATACCGGTGTTCCCTTCCCACACTTGCACCGGGGATCATGGGAACTAGTGCGCCTTCCACGATCCCCGGCTAGTGCCGGCCCGCCACTGCGGGCCTTCTCAGGTCTGCGGGGGGAGTGAGGTGTACTTCTCCTGCGACGTCGCGTCGTATAGGGGCGCGCGCGGAACACTACGCGCCACCGCCTCGGGTCCAGTTATTCGGCGGGGCGGCGGACCTCCCCAAGTCCGCCGTCCCTCTGGACCCGTTCAGGGGGGCTGGAAGAGGACGTTGTCCGACCTCCGCCGACGCCCGGTTCGTCTGCTGCGGGTCGGGAGAGTGGTCTCCACCTCTCTCAACCGCTCCGCAGCCTCCATCTGTGAGATGACCCTTTCACAGAAGGACATCACCGCATCTCACGACTCTGCGCACCCGACCATCGCGCGAGCGACGGTCGCCAGCGACAGATCGGTTCCCACTTCTAGGTCAGACTCTATGTCAACTTAAAACGCGCGAATTTTCGGTTAGTCCTAGTAACTTTTTTTTTTGGCGTGGTATTTGGCGACGACGTGAGAGTGAGACGTGATGCCCTTTTTTTCCGTATGGGAAATCGTCTTATAATCCCACTCTGAGCGGAGCGGGAGGGAGTGTCAGATTTTTACTGACTAAATCCCGTCCATGTTCCTTCCTCAATTCGTCAATTTAGTAGGTTACGTTCTATGGGGCTGCGGGACTGTTGGGGCTTTTTTTTCCGATGGAACCATCAAATGACTTCTCCCGCTCTGGGCGGAGCGAGAGGGAGTGTCAGACTTTTACTGCCTAATAAAATAAATAATAAACAAACGCGCCGTCGACACGGCCTGTCGTTATAAGAGGGATGGACGGCAAGCTAGCCATAGCTCACCGTCCATAAGCCCAAGCCTACGGTGGCCGGTGACGTCCGGTGCGTCTCCCGCGGCGGCTGGGGCGAGAGGTTCTCTCCCTCTGGCGTTCCATCACCTCCTTTGCTAGCAAGACTGCTTCGCAGAAGGAGGTGCTTCCCATTCCGTCTCGCTCCAGACCATGGATTGAACCAGGGCCGGGCGCGAGAGGTTGCCGCCGCCGATCACCGCTACGAGGACGGCGGTGCTCCGCCCACGCGGGGCAAACCTCCACGGTGCAGTGCGCCACCGTGTCCTCCGGTCAATCCTCGCAATGGAAACACCCGGGCGTTTCCTCCCGCCTGATTCGATGCAGGAAACTCCCGAAACAACCGTGTCCGATGAAGACATGCGTCAGGCGGAAGGTGGGGACGCCGTGGCGTCTCTCAAGCCACTCCTCAAAGAGGGGACTTATCGCCACTATCGTGGCGTACACGCTGCACGCTGCACCCTGCACGGGGTTGCGACAGTCGCTCTCTCCATGTCGCAATGAGATTACGGCAGCGGAGTTTCCCCCGGCGTAGCGCCTCCGCACGCCATTCCTGCAGGCTCGCGAGGACTAGCGCCTCCAGATCCCATGGCGGCAATCTGGAAAAGAGGCTCGTCGCCGCCTCGCGGGCGATCGTACGGTACCCACGGTACTTCACGGCTACCACCTTTTGAGGCGCGTTCAGATAATGGGCGGCTCGCCGCCTCAAGGAACGCGAAAAATGTGGAATGCTTCACGATTTTGTGTGTCATCCTTGCGCAGGGGCCATGCTAATCTTCTCTGTATGAGACGCGATGCCCTAAGGACGGATTTTTTTCTGTGCTTCTTTTGGTGCCCCCCCAGGCGTAATGCCCTAGGCAATTGCTTAATTTGATTAAGGGTTAATCCGTCACTGCATGTGCGTACCCCCTCAGAGCATACAGGCGTGATGTTACGTCATAATATAGTATAAACAATGAACCTGCAAGCGATGGCAGCAATCACTACAGATTTGCTGTGTATTTTTTAAGAGTTCCGTTGTATATCTCCGAAGAACAGCATCAGGTCTTCAGCAAACTAAAATGGGACCAAACGGGAAGCACCAGCTTTCAAACAAAAAAAGAACCATCAAAATCGGTTCACCCAGTCGAGAGTACTGAGGTAACAAACACAAAAAAAAAAAAAAAAATACAGACGAATTGAGAACCTCCTCTTTTTGAAAGTCGGTTGAAAAGAAGTAAAAGTAACTAATCTTGAATAGTTATTTGAAAAGTCAAGGAACTAAAAAAAATCAAGCTCTCCACTCAAGAAAAAGAAACAAGCTAAGAAGAGAAGTTAGCTTAAATTTTCTTTAGACCTTTTTAGGTTATTTACTCGTATTTCGACCTAAGTATTGGAGTTAAATGATCCACTTATTTTTATATATTTATTATTATTTACTACTTGAGGTTGCAAGAGCGAACGAAGCGAGGTCGTAAATTTTCGCAGAAAAAGTCAGATATTATTAATATTATGTAAAATGAGATCAAAATATCAATTTATTACATTGTTTGCAACCTTGTGTACCTATGTGTCGTATCAAATTCGTATAACACGCCGAATTCGTATTGAAAAGCACAGTGTTTGCCTCGGTTTAAATATCTACTTATTAGACCCCCTTTTTTTCGGATGGGACCATCAAATGACTTCTCGCACACTGGGCGGAGCGAGAGGGAGTGTCATACTTTTACTGACTAAAACCCATCCGTGTTCCTTCCTCGCCCTTTAGGTACGTTACGGGCCCACGGTATCTCTTTCCAACAATCCCGCAGCCCCGGCAGGCTTCCGCCTTTGCGGCCCCTCCTTTTATGCTGACATTTCTTTGAGACGCGCGTGGTACACAAACGCGCCGTTGACACGGCCTGTCGTCATAATGGCTCATTTACATTAGGTCGGTTTGAGGTCGGTCACCGAAGGCGGCGCGGCGGCCGCATTCGGTTTAACTGAAACGCTCACCTAAATTGAGTTGTTTACATTGGTCGGTTAACCGAATTCGGCGACTTGATTGATGCGGCGATTGTATATTGAACAGTCAGGTTGACAACGGGCTCGACCGAATACGGCCAAACGAATACCTGTTTATATTAGTCGGTGACAGGATACGGCTTGCAGCCGAATACGGTCTAACCGACTTAATGTAAATGCGCCATAAGACGGACGGACGTACGGCTAGCTAGCCCATAGCTCACCGTCTACAGGCCGCGTCTACGGTGGCCAGTAGCCTCCACGTGGCCCCCGACGCCCGGTGCGTCTCCCGCGGCGCGCGGCGGCTGGGGCGAGAGGCTCTCTCCCTCTCGCGTTCCGCGCGCCACTGGCATGACTGCTTCGCAGAAGTAGGTAACGGCTTCCTATTCCGTCTCGCGAGAGGTCGCTTCGCCGCCGATACTTAGACCCCTAGGGTAAAAATGTACTAATGTAACCCAGTGGGCCAAAAGAAATGCAAAGTGATCTCTAAACTGAAATAATTTTTTTCGGGGTAGCTGATTACGAAAATGAGGTCAAAATGAAAATCAAACATGGCGCCTAGATTTGTTTTTGTTTTACGCCATGTGCATCGTTTTCATGTTTTTCGGTTGGTTACTAAGATTAGTAACATACACTATCCAGAAAATAAGGCGAAAAAGTCTGTACATAGAATATTTTTTTGCTAAAATCAGTTATGGAAGCTCGGGATACCTACATAAGCCACGTAACTCAAATTTATTTTTTGTGTCTTCGTAGTTACTACGTATCACATCGTGATTATTCGTAATGTAATTAATCGGCCTTATTACTTCCATCCTAGACAATTATTTTAGGTTTTAATAATACCTACTTTTAACATCTAAATTAGTAGGTTTCATAGAACAGAGGAACTTTTCCTCTGTTCTGCTATGAAACCGACTAATTTATATACCTATGTTTATCTTTAAAATTCTGCTGGATCTTGAATTTTACTTAAGTAGGTACTCATTGTTGTGCGCAGTGAAAGTCCCTCATTTGTGAATTAAAATTACCCCTAATTCAACACGAGTGGAGCCGCGGACTATCTAATAAATAAAAATCTCGTTTCACATCGTTTGTAATCGAAGTCCTCCGAAACGGCTTCCCCGATTTCGATCATTTTCCTTTAAAAATTATATTTGGTAACATAGATATTCTGTAACCCAATCGAAAAAAATACACAATACTTTAAGAATTTATGTTTGATTTACAAATTATTTTGGTATTACGTTACGTTTGTATGAAATACGCATGCTCCGCTGGCCCCTTAATAACTCAAATATAGGTACACACAAAAATAATATGACGATGTTGAAACCACAGTGAGCGGCATAACAGTATGTAAGTGCACTTCATTACTTACATCAGTCTGCCTGTGGCATGGCCTTCACTTTGACCGCATCAATGGGGAAGACCGTTAAAAGCTAATTGCAGATGGCGCCACCAAAGCTGGTCTCAATCTGACCAATGAGGTCAATGACATTTCTTGATTTTCAACCAATGACGATGCTTAGAACCAGCTATTTTAGCACCATTAGTTCCACAGTGTGCATCCTCATTCTAAGTGACATGTAATCCCCCAAAGAAGTGAGCACTAAAGAACACTTATATCAGTGTAGCATGGCAGAATTATAATTTTTCAATGCCATTATTTTATGACCTCAGTAATGGTAAAATGTCACTTAGATCACTCTGGTCCCAATCCCAACGTCGCCGTCGGCATATAGGGTGACTGGCAATTACGATACTTAAATACGTGATTGTGGTCTTAATAACAAACAACTTTTGCTATGGGACGGAATCGCAAAAAAAACAGCGGTTTGGTACATTTATGTTCGCCTAATTGGTCAAAATGTACTGAACAGCAGATTTATATTTTGCGATTTCAGGTTTGGTACCATAGTAAAAGTAACATCACGTGTTAAAGTATCGTACAGTAATTGCTAGTCACCATATATTTTGCTGCCAAACATTCAAATTGGTCGACCTTCAACTCCATTTCTTTTGTAATTGATCTGACATCAGACGATATTATTATAACCTTGTGACACCAAACGGTTCTCCTCCGCTCCTTTTGTCATAGCTTGTCATAAAATAAAAATAAAAAAATGTTTTTTGAGACTCACAAATTAAATTTTATGATTCATTGAAAAAACACAAACTTTATAAGTACAGTAGACCCAAAAAATGTCTTATGACTGTAATTATTAATTTGCCCTTAATATCTTACTAAATATATTATCAGGAAATTAAATACCAGCGTCTTAAGAGGCGTTAAACATTGTGCAACACTTCGTTGTAATGAGCTTCGCGCGTACTCTTGTAAAAGTCCACAATCCACAGGTTTTCGCGTAGTAATAGTACCTCCAGAAATTCTGATCATGGAACAAGTCATGCCGGGCGTCACTTGTATAGAGGGGCCCTTCACTTTTAAAGCGTCCTCCACAGTGTTACTCGTCGTGGTCACCGTTGATACTGAAGAATTTCCAGCTCCGTTCACAGTCTGCGTCACTGTCACCTGCGTTGTGTTCTTCACAACATGTTGCTCGTTCTGTGTTGAGCTCGGCGTGTCATCCCAAATAAAGCTCGACATCAGGTTGCAGTCGATGCGCGTCTCCTCGAAATTACCGGGTCCTTTGCTTATATGTAGCTTGCATATCTCTCCCGGGGAGCTAGTGTACTGTCTTTCGGAACTGTAATGATGAGAGTGACTGTTGCGCCCCAAGTTGTATAGCGCTAGTCCAGTCAGCAAGGTATCGAATCTGCTGCCCGAGTCTCGGTACTCGTACACGTAGACGGGCGGGTGTCCTTGATACACAGGGTGGTAGGTAGACCCGTAGCTTATCTGCTGCGGCGGACTGTAGTGGTAGTGGTGATGGACTTCAGTTCTCGAGCTGTAGCTATTATGGGCCACGTTGGGTTGTTGATGGTGTGTTGGTCGCGTGTTGCCGTTGTTTGTATTACCAGACAGCCCAGTCGAGGCAGGGTATGTGTGAGTTCCGCCTGAACCATATCCTGATGAGGATGAGTGTGTTCCGCCTGAACCGTATCCTGATGAGTGTGTTCCGCCTGAACCATATCCTGAATGCCCAGTAGACGCGGGATAGTGGTGCGAGCCTCCGTGCGTGGAATGGCCATGGCTACGTCCCGAGACTGAAGACGTAGCGAGAAATAACGCTACCAAAATAAGTCTCATGTTATCGTCGCGAGTGACTGGATGGGACTAAATAAGTGTCGACTGTGGTCACTCCCCGAGTCCGTCACTAAACAATCACATTAAGCTTGACGCAGTGGGCGCGGTGTGTACTCGGCACGCAGGGGTCGCGACCTACCCAGATATCCCGCCGTCGCGTATCGCGAAATGCTATCGGGACAAATGTGCGACGTATTAGGGTAATCTATCTTTAATTAATAGCATTAGGACCTGCAGGTATAAAAAAAGAAAGATAATTACGATACTTTTAATCATAATAGGTAATTAGCAGAGCTTAAAATTATTCCATTACTGCATTAAAATTATAAAATACCGTCGGTCAGTCGCGTCACCAGTTTAAGAGCATCTTTCACTTTGTGCTATTAAAGATATGATATACTAAACATAGAACATGCAGGTTACATCGAGTTACTACAATTCGATAGCTTAGCATATCATTCCTATCAAAATGTTGAACTGTTTACGTATTTTGCGTATAACTATGATAGCTAAGCTATCAAATGCTACATACTACGAGTTTTTAACTGGATTTTTTATCCATTATATCTAATTATACATTATATGCAATATGAAATACTTATTTGGCTGTGAAAGAGGCCCTTAGTATCATATAATGACAGTTACAACAGAAACACATCCTTGTGACTTATCGGATAAGAAACAATAAATAAAAATGGAATTTACTTGTCACGGCTAGCGAGGTGTCTCTACAGAGTGAATAGTTTGTTACAGGATTCTGTCGTCGGCCTCGTTACGACGCACCAGTACATCGCAGTGTGGTATGCACGCACATTTATTTTAGACGAAAATAAATTAGAATATTTCACTTTTAAATGTACAAAAAAATATTTTCCAAAATTCATTTTAACTGAAAGTGTTTGTGAGATTCCTGTGCATACAAACCACATATAATTGGACCCTTTCCATTGGCTTGTCCAAAGGCTTGTCAAAAACCTTTAATAAAAATAAAAAAAAAGTTTTTTTTTTATTTCTCCTCTTTAGATTGTCTATGGCGACGAAGGTGATATAAAAGGAGATCTGATCTCAATGTTTAACTATGGTCTGGAAACTTAGCTATCAGCTAGTTACATGAACCAATTTCCACAATTTTGATAATATAGCAAATATGTTAAGATTTTTCAAAACAACCTAGAAACTCAATGTACTCGTCCATAGAATATTGAGCTTAATTTGAAAGATATGCTTGCAAGAGATCTTTTTAACATTTTCAGTTCAAACGAGATACATTTTACAAAAAACAAAATCGGATGGAGGATAAAAAACGGAAATTAAATATAAATTACTTTTACAGTTCCTACAGATGGACTTTGTAGTCAAAGCACATGAGCATCTGAGCTGTATAATTTAAAATACAAAATATGTGTTCAACAATAACTTTCAGATTATGCAAAAATATTCAATTTCTTACTCTATTACCGCAAAACAATAGTTGCAGTACATTTATTTAATTCTAACTCCTAATATCGTACAGTTTATTGACCGTACCAATAATTTTTACATCTATTTTATACGACATAAGATCCAAATTACAATGTATTCAGAGCTCTTTCATTCTTTGTGTATTTCAATACAAATAGTGCAACAGGTTGCCAAGCCAAACTTGCATTAATATTTATTATTTTATTTGTCTAAATTAAATTCTGGGATTAGTTTATTCGCCATATCTCCAAATGACGACATAAATTGGGAACGCTGCCTATCACCCAATTAGAACAAATGGATCACTTAATAAAAAAAGTCGTGTTGAATGATAAGTGTGTCTGGTATCCTTGAAAACAATTTATTAATACGGCAACACATTAATTGGGGCGCACCACATAACGTTGATTAAATTAGCATTCGTATCGTGACTACTGTACGGTCAGCCGCGGACAAACAGCTCGTCCAATGAACGTGCGGTCGTCTGTACATTGACTAACACAAGAACGCACATGAAAGAGCTCATAACCAAAAACGTCCAAAAGAAATGTGAAACTTAGTGTTGGAGCCCGGTTACTAGTGACGTAGTAAGTGTATAGTCTGTGGCACAGTTCGTACACTCAGCAGCGAGGGGGGGCGAGGGGGAGGGGGGGCGCTAGCCGTGGTTCACGTTGACGCCTGACTCCAGCTCCGACGCCGGCGTCTCTGGTTCTTCGTCGTTGTAGATGTTCTCGGCCATCTGCCATACCTGCGCATAAATCACAATAATAAGACACTCAAAATGTAAAATCACTCCTGTTATACCCGAAAGGATTTGTGTATCTAGTATTACAACTAATACGTGACCTAGTGTTGTCTAAGGGGCGAGCGAATCGCGGCGATTCAACGTAGCCAGGACGATAATATCGCACCGATTCTCTCGCTCGTAGAGGCAGCCCTTAACTCCATTTTAATGGGGGGCGACCCTATTGCCATCCAGCACAAATTCCAGACTTCGTGGCTGATGTAACTTGCTGCTACGGAACCCTTCATGGGCGAGTCCGACTAGCACTTTACCGCTTTTTTTTTTAAATGGTACCTCCTGGACTATAGTGTTTTGTGGTACTGGAACGCGTCTGATTTCACACGTAAACATTTGCGCCTCTATTTTGAAGGAAGTTCACGCTGACGCTATCAATGCTGGCATTTTCAAGGGTTGCGAAACCCGAATGTGTGTTTACAAAATTGATAGCTTGCCGTGACGGGAACTATAAAGGGTGTAAAAACCTCGTCAAAACCGTCAATGCGATTTTTTTTTGTTCTCCCCATACCTGGGATCATCTAGTTACGGAGATATTAGGGGTCATAGTTCCTTTTTGAAAAGTTTTAATGATAGATTTTTACTTTAAACACCTACAAAACCCCCGTACTGTTCAATTCATCCATGAGTACAATGTTTTGAGTGCGTTACAATAAGTTCTACCACGAACATAATTTTCACCACAAAATAGTCGTTTCGCAGCAATAATTTTTGCGTAAAGTTACTTAGTTTGATGTACCTACAGAATGCTTGGCTGGCGGCTTCATTAAGTCTGTTTACACCCTGTATGTGATTTCTGTCAAGAAGAGTAGCAGTATTATAATGATATGGGACATAATTCCGTTTAAGTTGATAATGTCGCAAAGTAGGTGTACCTACTCCTCCCACGAGGAATACAAAGTTTGATGACGTCATGTGATAAATAGCAGATGGCTTCTAGTTAGACTAGACTAATTATTCTAATGGCGGGTGGTATGCAGGATTTGCCTAGCTATATGTATTGTTACATCGGACCTACTAGAACATTTGAGAAAGCACGTGATTACAGTGTGTGTACGTTGGAATTTCGAGTGCATTCCGTTATTATTACTTTTAAAGTTAGGTAGGTACAAATTCGCGACCTATTTATAAAAAGACATTAGAATTTCGACTGTACGCCTAGGGCATACGGTTCATATTTGTTTGTTGTGTACAAGTAGCTTATACATACTACTTTTATTACCTACCTACCTATTTACCTATTCTTTTGTTAGTGTTTTTTATGACCCTCTAGAATATTCGTGATTATTCTGGTGTGTCTGTTGGCGAGTATAAATACATCGCTCAGACCCGAGACAGGCAGTCTTGTTTTGGCTACACAGCGAAGCGAATCGAAGTGAACTTGAAGTGCGATATCTAAGCGAATAGTGAATAGTAGTGTATTGTAGTATACTTGTGATTAAGTTTAAATTGTTTTGTGATTAATAAAGTTATTGTGTTGTTTAATTGGTAGTAATTAATTTATATCTCATACTCAGCTCGTAACAATATGTAATGCACGGTTGAAATTAATAATTCCAATTTTGTTTTGCCAGAAAGCAATGTTATTCTATGTTGGTACGCAAAATGCGCGCTTTGGACGTGGAGTTGCTGACACAAGCCCATTAAACAAGTAATGCTATACAATTTTGCAAATGCATTCGACCGTGCTGTGGTCAGCAAACATGCCGGAGGCACTACACCTCCATGGGAGCCCCAGCAAGCCCCTGAACGCGTTGTTATACTGGACGCGCAAAGCATTGCAGGCTTTTTTAGTGTAATTACTCCACAGGTTGCACATGTATAACGTTTGGCAATAGCTTCTGAAGAGTGTGACTTTAACGTCACGTGAGCATCGCGCAAACCTGCGAGAAAGCATATTACCCCTTACCGACAATGCTCTGCGCTCCCTATCCATGTCCATATCATCATTAAGTCTCTCATCGACCCGACCATCAAATAAGCACGGAAGATCCACTGTTTTCATCACAGAAGATATCTCGTAAGTGACAATATAAGTTTATCACGGAAGATATCCCGTAAGTGACAATACAGGGTGTAAACCACCTCATCACAAAGCCGTCAACCAAGCATTCAGTACATCAAACTTAGTAACTTCACGTTTTGTGGTATAACTCAATGTAACGCACTCAACATAATATTGTGCTGATGGATGGATTGAATAGTACGGGGTTCGTGGAGGTATTTTAAGTAAAAATCTTTCAATAAAAACTTTTATTTAAAAAAACTTGTCAAAAAGTTGGAACTTTTTCGCTTTCTCGCTTTTCCTTTACCCGTCCTCCTGATGCTGTGTGTAATTGCCCATCTCATAAAACTGAATTCTATTGTTAGGGTGCTTGCATAAAGAAACAGGTTTCCGGTACAGACAAATCTGAACGGGTCGGTACCGATAGGTACAGTGTTGACTCGCATAATGAAACAGGTGAATCTGTCCTTAGTGACACCAGTAAATGCTTAAACCCGTATGGCTCGGTCCAGGTAGTCGGCACCGACAAGTTACAACTTGTTTCTAAATAGAATACAGGGTTATTTTTTGTTTATACTAAACCCGAAAAGGGGTCATTGTACTCATCATTTTGAACAACTTTTTCTATGGGACGAACCGTGAAATCGCGAAAAAAAAATCAGCTGTTCCCTACATTTATGCTCGCATAACTCGTCAAAATGTAGGGAACAGCTGATTTTTTTTTCGCGATTTCAAGGTTCGTCCTATAGAAAAAGTTGTTCAAAATGATGAGTACAATGACCCCTTTTCGGGTTTAGTATAAACAAAAAATAATGTTGTATATATTGATATTATTATACCTGCGCCGGTCGGTACCGACCCGTACAGATTTATCTGTACCGGAAACCTGTTTCTTTATGTAAGCACCCTTACTCCCTCTCCGTTTCACGCAATACGTTTGTGGAACTCGCTTCCGCTTTACATTCGTGACTCTAAAACTCTATTTTAAAAAAGCAAGTCAAGGAGCACTGTCCTCTATGCTGTAATCTATAATATAAAAATGAACCGCAAAATGTGTTGGTAAGCGCATAACTCAACAACGCCTGGACCGATTTCACTAATTCTTTTTTCGTTGTGTTTGTTATTGTCAGGAGAAGGTTCTTATGAAAAAAAAAAATGTAATTGTAGGTAGGTAGTAGTAGGTAGGTAGTAGTAGGTAGGTAGTAGTAGGTAGGTAGTAGTAGGTAGGTAGTAGTAGGTAGGTTGGTAGTAGTACGTAGGTAGTAGTAGGTAGGTAGTAGTAGGTTGGTAGTAGTAGGTAGTAGTAGGTTGGTAGTAGTAGGTAGTAGTAGGTTGGTAGTAGTAGGTTGGTAGTAGTAGGTAGTAGTAGGTAGTAGTAGGTAGTAGTAGGTAGTTAGTACTTTTGACGCAGACGAAGTTGCGTGGGTCAGCTAGTATTCTATAATTATGTATTATAGGTAAGTATATATTTACAATACCATTATTTATTATTTCCGTGTTTATTCTATTTACGTTTATTTTATATAGCTATATTTTTTTTTTTATTAGCCTGTAATGTCCCACTGCTGGGCAAAGGCCTCCCCCATAGTCTTCCACTCTTATCTACGTGCGGCTCTCTCAGGCCAATCTATCGCAAACGCTTCTAAGTCGTCACGCCAGCGTTTTCTAGGCCTCCCTCGGCGACGCTGCCCGTCTTCTGGCACCCACTGAGTGGCGACTTTGGCCCATCGGTCCTAATGCATTTTACAGACATGGCCCGCCCAATCCCACTTCAACCCAGCAGTCCTATTGTCTTATATTTTTCTTTAAGGGTTTTAATTTTATTGTTTTGTCTTTTCTACACACTGTGTCTACATTTCTAATCCAACTTTCCTCTCGCAGGTCTGCTGGAAGAGATTTCTTATGAATTAAGTAGTACCTAGACTGTGCTCTTTTATCGTTAATGTAATGTCCTATTAAGTATTTTGTGTTTACATAAATAAATAAATAAACTTTGGCCTCCTATATCTCCATAACTAATAGGTTCCCAAGTATGGTGTAGAACAAAAAAATTATCGCAATGACGATGAGAACCAGTGCCTTTCGGATTCCTGAAGAGGTGTTTTACACAAATCAAATCAAATCAAATCAAATCAAATCATCTTTATTTGTGAAACACAGGTATTAAAATAAGGTCTTATTCATACATTTTAGTTGAGCTCTGTGTCCTACCAATGAAATTGGTGTACAAATATTTGTAATAATAACTCTGGATCTATACAATACAAAGTCAAATAATGAGATTTCAAAATAGGTATTATTAATTAATTATGAAACAATTATAATTTATTTGTCATGCATGTCAACGGTAAATTCTAAAGAAAGCCATTAATGTATTTTGTAATATTGGAGAAAATGTCAATGAAATATATTATTAATAAAGAAAATAAAGTCAATTATACTAGAGGGCTTGTAATGTCATATTTTATCATTTAAGAATTCTTCTATAGAGTAATATGTCTTATCTATTAGGAATGAATGCAATTTACTCTTGAATTTGCGGACATTATCTTCACTTCTTATATATTTTGGTATTTTATTATAGACCTTTGGAGCCATTACAAAAATACTGTTTCTGTATAGTGCAGTACTAGATCCGACTGTTTGTAACCGATCACAGCGGCGCTGACTAGTTACTCGAGGAAATTTATGTAAATTATTTTTCACGAACATAGACGTTTCATAGATGTATAACGACGGCATAGTTAATATTTTTGCATTTTTAAAAAACGGTTTACAGCTGTCTGTTGTCTGCAAATTATGAATAGCTCTTATGCATCTTTTTTGGCACTTAAATACCATATCTTTACCCGTGGCATTGCCCCAAAATATAATTCCGTATCTCAATGTTGAAGCTACTAGGCCATGATACGCCGTTAAGACTGTTGCTCGATTGGCCGTTTTACTTAACATGTGCAAAGCATAGGAATGTTGGTTTAGCTTACTGCATACTTTGTCAATTTGGGAATTCCATTTTAAAGTGTTTTCTATGTTTAGTCCAAGGAATTTAGTCACATTTGCTTCATTAATAGTTTTGTCTTTGTATTTAATATTTAAGTCCAGATTGTAATTTATTCTTTGTTGAAATGTCATTAATACTGTTTTATCAAGATTTATAATCAAATTATTATTCTGCAGCCAATTCACAACTGATAGTAAAGTAGAATTAATCTCAGACTCCAATGTACTTACCTCGTCACTATTAAAAAGTAAAGTGCTGTCATCTGCAAACATTGTCATAGGATATGTTGATGCTGTTGGAAAGTCATTAATATAAATAATAAATAGGGGCGGCCCGAGTACACTACCTTGTGGTACTCCATAATTCACCGCTCTTTGGCTGGATTTATATGCTGTTTCGTTTTTTTTTGAAATTCTACTTATGGACGTTATTTGTTGTCTATCAGATAGATACGATTTTATTAGATTTGATATATTACCTCTTATTCCGTATGCGTTAAGTTTATTTATTAGTAATGTATGGTCTACGCGATCAAAAGCTTTTGACATGTCCATATAAAGTGCTAGAGTTGGTAGCCTCTTATCCACTCTACTGGTAACCATTTGTAAAAAATCGTAGATGGCCATGTCAATGGATCTGTTTTTTCTAAAACCTTTCTGGTTATCAACGAAAAGGCAATTTTTTTCAAAGTATGAAGTAAGTTGATTATATATTGCTTTTTCGAATACTTTTGAAAAAATCGGTACTAACGCTAGAGGTCTGTAACAAGACATATCTTCTCTGTTATCTTTCTTGAAGAGAGGTTTTATAATTGTTATTTTTAATTCCTCTGGAAAGTAGCCATGGTATATGCACATATTGATGAGATGACTCAACACAGGAGAAATTATTGTAGATACCTGTTTTATAATATTTGTTCTTATATCGTCATACCCAGTGCTAGACGTATTCTTTAGTGACATAATAATTTGATGAATTTCTTGAGGTACTGTAGGCGACATAAACATGGAAGTAATGTTACTGCTTATTTTATGTTTATTACAATTAATGTCTGATTTAGTTACTGGCTTAATTTGATCTACAAAGTAATCATTAAAAGCTTGTGCAATTTCAAGTGGATTATTTAACATTTTGTCATTAGATTTTATTTTTGTTATGGTTTCCCCTGGCAAATTATGTTTATTATTATTTTTATTTATTACTTTCCATGTCGCTTTACATATATTCTGAGATGATTGTATATAACGATTATTATGAGCTCTCTGTGTGAGGTTTACTACTTTCTTGAGCCGATTTGAAAGCTTTTTAAGGTTTGTTTTATTTTGCTTATTTGGTAGTAACCGGTATTTCCACAGCAATTCTCTTTTTCTTTTACTGCAAATCCTAATGCCATGACTAATCCATTTTGCTTTTTGTTTAGTCGATATCCGTACTTTTACACTTGGAAAGCATAAATCGTAAAGCAACTTAAACAGGTCATAGAATAATTTGAAAGCCTTAGCGGGGTCCGTTTCCTCGTATACGTCAGCAAAAGTGATTGCTTTGATGCTGTCTATGAATTTCTGAATATTTTCTTTTGAGTAATCTCGTTTATTTGAAAACCAGTAATTTAAGATGCATGTTCGTCTAACTGGACATTGTAACAGTTGTGCCGTATGATCGGATACCGCCAGCTCTAAGACTTCTCCTTTTGATCCTCGTACATTGTGAATTATGTTATCTATGCAAGTCCCACTGCTTAATCGCGTTGGAACCTTTATTTCAAATTTGAGATTATAACCCGTAATAAGAGATTTAAATTGCTCTAAACATGTGGTCCTTTTTAAAAGATCAATGTTGAAATCACCGCACAGAATAAGTTTTTTGTTATTGTGTAATGAAAAAGATTTGAGGAGAATATTTAGGTTATTGAAAAATATATCAAGTTTACTTTTTATGTCCCTACTAAGTGGACTCCTATAGACGCACATTACAATGATGTTGTGGTCAGTGAGTTCTACTGCACAACATTCAATTATATTAGAAACACAGTACTTTTCCACCGACTCCAAAGCTCTATACTTTATTCCATTTCGTATCATTATACATGTACCTCCATGTCGGGATTTCCGAGTGTAATGTGTAGCAAGTTTAAAATTAGGAATATGCAACAAGTTAACATCAGATGATATCATATTGTGCTCCGAAAAACACAATACATCAATATTTTTTTCTGATTTGTATAGTTCATTAAGTGCGACAGTAAATATATGAGATTTGTTCAAGAGACCATTTATATTTTGATGCAGAATAGTAATATTTTTATACACGAAAAAACCTTTCTTGATCACACATATTTTCATCTGCAGAAAATTCACATTGGGTCGATGATGTCTCTGTTATGGTTAACAATAAATTTTGAAAGATATTACGCATACCGCAGTCATTAATTTTTCTATTGAATTTTGAGAACATGGTAAAGTCATATAAAAGATTTAAATTAGAATCAAATGCAGTTGCGTAGTTATATGTTTGTAAGTCTAGATGTAATAAATTATTAAACGTCTCAATACGCCAATTAAACATTGTCGAGTAGTCACTTAGTTTAAAAGTAGGAGCACATAAGATTATATTCGTATTCTGTACTATCATCAATGTCTCCCTCAGTTCCATGATGATATTAACATAATTTTCTGTATGTAAAAAGTCTTTTTCTCCAATTAAAACAACACAATAGTCTTTCATAGAATAATCAATTAGTTTTTTATGTAAGTCTTTAATAAGTGTAAGTAAGCCACAATGCGGCGTCACATAGTGACATACTTGAAAGTTTTTAAATGTCTCTTGAGCTGTGGACAAGACTTTGTTATTTTTATTGGCACTGACAATGCACAGTTTTCTTTTTATGGGGATCGAAGAATGGTCATCACTTTCTTGCTCCTGTGTTGTTGTACTATCTAGTCCTATCGTAGAAGCATTAACCGCATCTTGTTTTTTCAAAAATAGTTGCGTTTTTCTTGTTTTCTTCTGTGACTTTTTTTGAGAGTTTGGGCACGGAGTAGATGTAAGTGATCTTTTATTAGGAGTTTCCAAATCAGTCGTTAATTTCTTGGTGGCCTTTTTTAATATATCATTTTTACTTGTTAATTCATTAACTGTTTTTTTAAGCTGAGCATTTTCTATGTTTAAATTCTCTATTTCTTTGTGTGCCGAGTTAAGTTGTAAAGTAAGTTGAGCAATTTGGTTTTGTAGTTCCTGTACATGTATATTGTTTTCGTCACTTGATATGTTTGGTAAGCTACTAGTGCTGCCATCTAACTTCGAACTATCAAGGCTATTTCCTTCGGACTTTTGTAAAGAACATGTCTTTGTTTTTCTAAACGTTATGTTGTCGAAGAAGCTCATTATCTATTGAAATTAAATATCTGATAAAAATGGAAAAAGATATTCAGTCTCTGAGATTCGAACTCGCGCCTTCAAGCGTAAATGTTCTTATACTCCAACCACATTAACCACTAGGCCACTTGATCGTTATCAGGCTGATCGAAATTTGTCCTCTGTTGGTAAGCATATGGTCCGTTACTTTTTGTTTGAATATCGGAGGTGAATTGAAAATAATTTGTTGTTTTGTTTATATTGTTAGAAGTTTTTGTTGTAACTCACTGTTTTGGGTTTCACCGCTTGACTTTGAGTAGTTTTATAGTGTTCGCCAGCGTATTATTGTTCACCGGAGTAATGTTTGTCACTTAGAACGATAATTCACTTAGAATTACAGTTTTCTTTTAAGTTTATAGCGTCTGGCCTTTATTCGTTAATAACTTGATTGTGTGAAAAAAAAAAAAAAAAAAAAAAAAAAAAAAAAAAAAAAAAAAAAAAAAAAAAAAAAAACCAAAACACCCTATACATATAAGTTTAGTTTTGAACCATAAAAGCTTAAACCGAGTTAGATAGTCTTTTTACTCCTGAATCCCCCTTCAGAAGTAAAAAGACTATCTAACTCTGTTTTAAGCTTTAAGCGTGGTCTTTATATAGGACAAATTATTATACGTCAGTCCTGACATTTTTTCCCGGTCGCTAGTATAAAACCGAATGTCCTTTTCAACACACATTTAAGTTTATCGCTGTGCTATGTTGGCTCAGCTGTATTTGATTTCTTTAATCAAATGAGCTACTAACAAAATGAACATTCATTCACTTTATGGCGTGCGTGGTTGAAAATGGAAGGCCGACGGAGTAGAGATAAGTTAATCTTTGAATATCTTATTAATCTATTGTTCTAAGTATAACATGTTAAAAAAAAAACCTTGCAAAAAAAATTATGCTCTGGAAGTCTCAGGACTTACGGCACTCTTCCATTTTGTTCTTTATAAAGGACAGTCGGCCTTTTAGACAGTGCGAAAAATATGTATGGCGGACTAAGGAGGATAAACAACATAATCCAAATCAATCTACAAACCTGCATAATATTGTCTTCTGAGACGGAGCAGATGACCCACGGCTCGTTGGGGTTCCATGAGAAGTCTGATATCTTGGCGGTGTGACCTCCGTGGATGAACAGTAGCTCTGGAGGTCCATCCTCGGCGTCTTCCGCCGTTTGCTCCTCGCCTATTTTCGACAGATCCCACACGTGAAGCCTGCAACAATATTCGTTACTTATCAAATTTCAGTTTGGTAGGTCCTTGTGGGTTGGGCGCATCTTAAATACTAACTAGGAGTTTGTCACAGTTAGGTTTCGAGTTCCTAGTTAAACTGTTTCAACTTTCAAGTGACTTGAATTATTTTATTTTTATACTTTTCTTGACCTGCAGCTTACTAAAAGAAAATTGTCAAGTTGTATGAGTAAACAAGCAGAAGTGGCAGTGGGCTGTACATGTTTGCTGAAGGACCGATGGCCCCTGTATTCAATCAGCAGCAGCATGTTTTGAGAGATTTGTGTGAGATTTTTCAGCAAACAAAACCTAGCAATCATTTTTGGCCAGGGTTACTTATTTTGTTGTACAGAATGCTTTGTTGACTGACAGTCCCCTGTGCAGAGCGTGAATGGTGGCGAAGAAAACGGTGGCGCATGTGCTCTTTGAGTGCACTGTTACCCAGATTCGCGAGGAGACCATGGAACATCGAGATCACTTGCGGATGGCCTGAGAAGACCGGGAAGTTTGATCTACTTCTGGAGCGAGGTGGGCTGGTTGAAGTAACGGCCACCATGGCTCACGCACAATGATCTACCAGGGACTAAGTGGGAATAACAAAACGAATAGAAAGATGCTTGCTTGACGGCTTGGTGAAGGGTTCGAATACACCTTTTACATCTCGCGGATAACTTAGATAACGCAATGCATGACGTTATGTGTCGTGCTAGAGCTGTCAAGTTGTTCTGTGCATTACCTCCTGTCGGTGCCGCTGCTGGCGAGGATGGTCTCGTTGTGCGGCGACCACTGCACCTGGAAGATCTCGTCCTTGTGAGACTCGAACGAGTGCAGCTTTAGCTTCAGGTTGCGGAGGTCCCATAGCGCCACCTAGTACACAGATCTATATTAGTGTTTACACATAATTTTTCCTGGGCTGCAGACTTCTCCAGCTAGATGGACCGATAAGCATAGAGTATATAAAAGCAGATTATGGCGAGCCGCGCCAAAAGGCAACACATTGCATCGCATTTATGCTCACTCAAATGTCTCGCTGATGGTGGCGCGTGTGTCGAATCATTCAATTCCCTTCAAAATGGTTGAGTTGAATGGTGCTGATACATGCGTCATGTTTGTGAACGGGCGCTGTTAGTATTAAGCTTATTTGAATGAATTATTTACCGTTTTATCAGCACTGCCTGTAGCTAATATAAACTCGGAGTAGGGGTTGAAGCTGAGGCAGTTCACTTCAGCAGTGTGTGCGTCCACTGTGTGTGACGGCTTCGACGTGTTGTTACATCTGGAATGAGAATGAGATTTATAGTATAACATTTTCTTTGACAAATCAGCAGAGATCCACGCTCAAGGTGAGCCATAAGAATATGCAAAAGAGTATGTTGGGTACCACACTAACAGACCAGGGTTCGGAATACGACAATCAGAACAGGTTGGTAATCTCAACAACATAACCATCCAATGGCTCAAATTGCCAAGGAATTCCATTCATTCACTCTAGGACTTCGTCGAGCTTCATTGTCTCGCGGCTTTTCTGGTGGTCGCCGAATTGTTGATTCTGGCTTTCAAGAGTTACAGTGGTTTGCGAATGTGTGGCGAGCTTGGGTAAGGAATTCGCGGGGCACCGATGCAGAGGATAAACTCGCTACAAAAATAATGAGTATAGTTGTGTGGCATTTGGGTATCTGCGCACTCTAGTAAGGAAACTCACAAGGGAATAACGCCACAAACTGTAGCTAGACCATGGTGAGTGCAGGCAGCTGAAGGAAGCCCTACCGACCTGACCAACCCACAGCTACAGCCACCAAAATTGCACATGGCTATTTTAATAAACACCTCTTTGTCATAGCAGTCACAGGCAGACTGCCCATTGCCTGCATGGAGGAAGACAAGAAGCCCATGTGGTTCTAAGCTGTTCAGAGGTTGCATCATACAGTCATCAGACGTACTTGAGTAACCCAGGTACACTCTGCGAGATTGTCAGTGATACGACATGGAGTTGCAGAAACCAGCCAATTTTACCAAACAAGGAAGCTTTACAAGCTTTTAACAGTTATATTTCTAGAGCCAACAAGTATTAATATTTACACTTAGGCCTAATAGATAAAAATTTATGATAATATTCTGTAGATGACTTTTGTTATAAAAACGTAATCAATGATTAGCATGCAAAAACTCCAGCATAACCGTGCCTTAACCTAAATACGATAATACAAACAGGCGTAGAAGAGTTTTGAAGAGATTGGCCAATTTATGATAATATTCTGTAGATGACTTTTGTTATAAAAACCTATCAATGATTTTAGCATGCAAAAACTCCAGCATAACTGTGCCTTAACCTAAATACGATAATACAAACAGGCGTAGAAGAGTTTTGAAGAGATTGGCCAGAAAACAGGAACCTAGGAAAGACTAAAATACTATGAGGAGATCTTTGCATAACAGTAGCACCATAAAAAAGATAAAACATAATATTAGAATAATGTTCTAACCTGGTATCCCAAATCATGAGCTTCTGGTCATCAGCGACGGAACCGAAGAGTGATTCGTGCAGCAGGTGCCATGCGACGTCCTCTACGACGGCTGTGTGTCCCGTGAACACCGACTTGGCTTCGATGACGCGGCCCTCCTTGGGCGTCGCGTTTATGTCCCACAAGCAGATTGTGTGGTCATCACTGAGGAATCAATGTTTTGGTTAATATGAGGCAGATTGTGTGGTCATCACTGAGGAATCAATGTTTTGGTTAATATGAGGCAGATTTTGTGGTCATCACTGAGGAATCAATGTTTTGGTTAATATGAGGCAGATTGTGTGGTCATCACTGAGGAATCAATGTTTTGGTTAATATGAGGCAGATTTTGTGGTCATCACTGAGGAATCAATGTTTTCATTAATGTGTAATCTTATTTTGATTTGATTCCCATGTCAAGCATAGTGCCATTGTATTTTTTTGTCAGGTTTTGTCAGTAGGACACTTGTCCCCTTTTATAACACAACTACTGAAATGTTGGTGTATTGTCCCTCCCACATAGATGAGGATTGAGACGTGCACCTCTGCCTTACCCCAATCCGTAGGTATGATATTGTGTTTATTTGCAAATTATGATTCTTTACTTAAAACAAAGTAAGAACATTCATTTTTAGTCAAAGTTAAAACCACAATAAAATTATTATTTTGAAACCATTAGTTATTATTTTGAAACCATTATCCTTATTTGGGGTTGGAGCAGCATGTTTTTACCTCCATACATGTATGGAAGTTCACATTTATAGCTACCAATTATAGAATTTTATGTATTTAAACACATTACTGACAAAATCATACTATGTCAGGGATAAAACTAGAAACCTGTCTGTTTATCAAGACAGACAGTTAATGTTTTTGGTACGGTAGGAATTAAAAATTGAAAGAAAGAAAGTGGCAAAATGTGGTGTACCACTGACTAATCCTTCGGAGATTATAGGCGTGATGTTTTAATATCAGAAAGAGGATGAGTAGCATCCTCATAGCGTTACCATTATGATGGCATACTTGTGTACTTGAACAAAGTGGACCTTAGAAAATCGCTCAAGATAAAGACATCATAAATTACACTAACCTTGCTGACAGAAGATAGCCATTGAGGTTGGGGTTCCAGGATAAACCGTAGCCTTCTTTTTGGTGACCACGTAACCTGTGGGCAGAGCGGTACACATTTAATTTTTATCAACAACCAATACACTGCATTAATGATGATTGAGATGATTTTACACTGTAAAAATACAAACAATACACAATCATTGGTTCCACATTATTGACCAAAGCACAATAATGAGTAAATAAAGTCAAACAAATCCACTATTTCAAATATGGTATTTAACTACAGTAAACACAGTATTCAGTAACTATTTACAGCAACTAACAACAGCTATGATGGTTAATTTTCTTCAGAAAATGGAAATATGGTGTGAATTGGTTTGTTTTGGCCATTATTGTTTCTGTTCATTTAACAATTATAACAGATTGCATGTGTGGAGCCCCTCTGCAGGATACGCTTCACCTCCTGTCCTGCCCATCCTACACAACCACTTGCACGTTTCAAAATGTAATTGAAGCATAATTATGTTAAAGCTGTGCAGCAGTAGCAAAGGGTAAATGTTCTTAACAGGTAAGCTGGTCCGGTGCATATCTATACTAATATTATAAAGCAGAAGAGTTTGTTTGTTTTTTGGTTGAACGCGCTAATCTCAGGAACTACCAGGTCGAATTGAAAAATTCTTTTTGCGTTGGATAGTCCATTTATCGAGGAAGGCTATAGGCTATATAATATCACGCTATGACGATTAGGAGCGGAGCAGGAATGAAAAATATTGCAAAAACGGGGCTTTTTTTTTCTTTCGTTTTCTCTCTAATGTGACGCAGACGAAGTTGCGTGGGTCAGCTAGTTTTTAATAATGTTTGTAAAAACCATACATGGAACCATTTGTAATTTTAGTCATGTTTGGAAAATCACGTCATGACATAATTACCTACATTGTTTTACTTTTAGTCATAGTAGACTCCAGTACAGTGGTTGTTCCAAAGGGAAGCCGGTAGGTTTTGAGTTGTATGAACCCCTCGCCACTGCTGTGCAGGTGGCTACATACTGGTCTAACACAATTTGAATTTATTGACATGTAAAGAAGATGGAACTCAACATACCTGAGGTCAGGATGGCATTCACCAGAAGGTTCAGGCTTTGATGGATGCTTAGTGTAGTCAAACACCAGCACATCGGAGGAAGGGGTCTTAGTGGCGATAACGCAGGGGTTCTGCGGCATATAACGCGCCCTGTTCACTTCACCTTCATGGTTGATCTTGATTTCAATGTCAATTTTACCTGACACTGAGCCAAACCCACCAAATTCTGGAAAAAACAAAGATAAGCTAAGCAAAAACCTTTCTTTGGTTAAAGTTTGAATTGAAAATCTCAATACACTGATCAACCTCTTTTATTTTGTGGTCTTCCTGTAATATATTTATGTAAAGATGGGCTTTAACTTGTTTCCTACCCCTTTGTTTAGTGGGTCATAATCATGAAAATAAAACAAGCTACACATTTATTTTTCTGTAAACAATTTTTCCATGCCCTGTAACCCCCTTTTTGATACTTGTACATATTTTTATTTATATTATAGAGTTAGTGTGTATGTGTACCTATATATTGTAAATAATTAGTCTGTTTAATACATGAAAATGCTAAACATTTGAACATATTTGCCAATAGATGCAGGCATCCGGGATGCAAGTCACACGGGACCAGTCAATGTCGCCACCCACTTGGGGGAGTCCAGCAGTGGACTTCTATCAGCTGAAATGATGATGATGATATTTGCCAATTTGACGTGTTTACTAAATACCTAAAGAACACAATATTCACAGGGCCATGTTAATATTTGCTAGGTCTGGTGGATTGCTTTATTTTCTTAAAGATTATGATTATTTGAAGTAACAGAGATACGATAATACTGACACAATTCTACCTACCTGTACAAATATAATAAGCCTGAGGAGTATTTCTTATTTTAACATGTTAATCTTTGGAACTGCCTTTGCATTTCACATCCCCATTCTTGAGAAAGACAGTGGGCTATTTAACTTCATACTACCACCCTCAGGATGCAAGCAATAAGAGAAATGGCAGTGGAAACCGCTGGAATCTTATGAAAGGTCAATGCTCTTGATACATACCTCCCTTATCATTGTCATAGTGACTAGCATCGAACTGTGCATCTTCATTGGGCAGCTGGACACTGGCAATCAGCAGGTGGTTCTGTTCATCTGATGTGTGTGTGCCCAAGATCAACCTGCATAAACAAAAATAAGTTTTTTTTTAATTTGTTTGCAAACTCCAAATAGATCTAAAATAATAATAAAAAATATCAAAACAGGAAAAGCATTACAGGGCATCAAAATCATTGTCTATTACGCTGCCAATAAGTAAAGTGCCCGGAATTATGGCAATGCTCCATTCTTTGGCCAAAAAGCCAGCCATCTGGTCATGTGAAGAGTTGATAAACCAGAGATTTCACATAGGGTGCCAGGGGTCAAGAAAACCTTTCTATTGCTACCCAGACAGGTACACAAAGCAGGACTTACATAGACAAGTTATCTGCAGAACCTTTGGTGGTCATCATAGGAAATATCATATGAATTCTATTCGAATTAGGAATTCCTTTGGTCAGATGAGTATCTCATACTATCACAGCACCTACCCATGATGCATCCTGGAGGTCCAAACATAATTTGCAAAGAGAACAAAAGAAGTCGAAAGACCTTTGTTCTTACTATTTATTTCTCGAGTTGTGAAAATGCAAACGGAAATAGATGTAGGCATTGATTACAAGTGTAATATTGACATGACTTTCCTCAAGATGATGTGTCAAGGAACATCATCAAGAAGTATTGAGCATAAACTTAGAATTCAAAATATAATCGAGGTTACTGTACCTGTGAACGGAATAGTCCTTTCCTTCAGGCCGGGTCACGTCTGGAAGCCACTGAGCAGTCAGCGAGGGCCACTCCAGAGCGTGTGTCATCACTAAATCATACAAAAACGGAGTATTCTTCTTCCATATTTTGTACTCTTCATTGATCACCCTCTCTTCAACCGCATCATCAAAGGTTTCTACAAACGACAGAAATTACAGATTCTCTACGTCTTTTTTGATAACCAAAAAATCACTGGCTGTCAAGCACAAGCGTCAGCAAAGAACAGCACCACCATCGCGTGAAACATTGATTTTGTATACAATTACCTCCGTCACCTTTGTCGGCCATTATATTTAACAGAAACTTGTGTTTGTTTGATGTAAATTTACGAATTAATCAGTAAAAACCAACCGGCCCCGTAAAGGCGCCAAACAAAAGTCCTTGGTTGGCGTTACTGGCAACAGACAATACACAAACTTCCGGTTGCCAATTAATGGTGGGGTACAACCGTATAAGAATGATTAGAAAATACGATTCATTTACATTCTGCGTAATTATTAGTTTTTTTTTTCAGGCCATACATATTTGAATAAATTTTGAAACTATTGCACTATTTTACTGTCAATAATTATTTTACTAGCCCGTGATTTTCATTACCGGTTTTTCAAATATTTTTGTCTCGCTCTACGTAACTATTGTCTAGCAAGAAAAGCAAAAAATTATGACGTATTCATGAGTAACGGGAAAAATTACTTACCTACCTGTGTTTTGAATGATTTGGATAGTTCTAAAAACCGGCTTCGATTTCCAAATACAATTTTAAAATCATGATGGCAATAATAAATGAGATGTCATTGCACGACTGACGACTGTGTCATTTGATTGAATTAATGTCAACATGGCTGATGCTGCAGCAGCTCGTCGCGAAGCTCGTAGAAGGAGAATATTAGAAAATTCTCACAATAGACTTCAACTTATATCCGGGAAATATGGAGACGAAGGTCCCAGAGGTATTACAAATAATGAGTTACATCTGACATATCACAGAATACTCAAGCTGGGCTCTGCTTAACACATTGTTTCTTTTTCAGAATCTCCGGTCAGAAACACAATTCCTGATCCAATTCCGGAGATTTCGCTTTCTTCGGACAATATCAGTAGCAAGACTTCGCTTAACAATGGTGTGATCGTCCCTGAACCAGATTCTTTTGAGTTGTTATCATCACTCAATCATGACATCGCATCAGGCGATGGAGAGGTACCCAGTGAATTATTGGCACCTTTCGTAACACCGGCAGCAGAACCAGCACCAACATCATCCTCCTGGCAGAAACTTTCGAATAACAGATACGACGTAGTTTTGTTATCACTTCTATTTCAATTACTGTACAGTTTGTCATTGGTAACATTTGATGGTACTTACTTTTTCTTACCAGTAATCATCTATGCTATAACAAAATTGATATGGTTTCCGTCACAAAACAGTAGTTCTAAACTCGCCAATGCATTGCAACTTTTGCATATTATGTCTTCTAATAGAGTGCAGAAAATTATTTACTTGACGCAATGCATGGGTGTAATATCATGCGACATTTGTATATTTCTATTTACCACAATTTGCATACAATCACTACTGATCACCTTGGGGGATGGGTTAATTACATAGTAATGACTTCATTTGCACCCGAGTTGAGGGCATAAAATTGACTGAACAGTTTCTAACAATAGCTGGCTAGAATAAATTGAAGTAGTGTTCAAAATTCAACTCGTGTTTGGTGGAAATCTCAATGTGTTGTGTCTGTTAACTCAAGATGTTGAATTTTGAAAGTGCTTGACAATGTTCCATAATAATTTGATTGCTTGTGCCTTTACTCATAAGTGAGAACATGTGAAATGTGTGCGTTTTAGTCACATATTGCCATTTTTAGTTTTAAATTAGATTCAATTTTGTATATATAGCAACAGAAACAGAAGTTTTAGTTACATTCATGATTACATATTTTATTTTTGCTCAATGCATTTTGTGTAAAATAATTATGTAACTAGATTATTTTATTACTCTCTTGCATTTAAATTGTATTTATTTCAGTAATAATTATGAAAAAACAAAAATAAGGTATTTATAATACTAGAGAACATCTCGGAATGTTCAATAGTAGGCCAAATTAGTAAACTATTTTCATGCTTTATACTTGTAAAATATAGTATTTTGATAAAAGGATCCTAGTCCTTTGAATTATAATGGCCTGTATAACCCATTTCAATGGCCTGGACTTGTATATTTTTTATTCTTGAAATTTAATACTATACCCAAAGTTATTAGATCAATATTATACTAACCACTTGCATGTATGGCAGTCTGTGACTTGTAGACCCTTTTGTAGATATTTTTGTTTTTATGTAATTGGTTTTGTTGATACTTTTAACCTTTTCAATTCTAACACTGCCTTAATCTTTTTAGACTTTTAGTCAAATTATATCAAGTTATTCAATTAAAAAAAGTTAATTTAGTTATACCACTACATTCACTACTTACCCAATATAACTAACCCCAATGTGTACCTAAATGTAAATCAATACTTATGTCCCAAAAATGTAATATTATAATCCTCAACCTTATACTTTTTAATAGTTTTTAATAAGTTTTTTGGTAATGGAATAGTTATTTTTTACTGCAATATTCGTAATTAAGCTGGTATGGTAATACCAAAGATTTAAATACTATTTTCATTTGCTCCCGCCAAACTTCTATCTGTAAAATATGAATAGCTTACGACAGGCTGTAAATATAGACATGGGCTTTGAACTAACATGTCCACAGAACACTATTATTATTCCTAGCAGAGAAAATGTCCACAGAACACTATTACTCCTAGCGGAAAACATGTCCACATAACACTATTACTCTGAGCCCGAGAGCATGTCTGAACAATGCCTCTTGCCAGTTTAAATACCTTTATATAGATAAATTTTACGAAATACTAAATGTCTTCCCCTGTTAGTACTTTTTCTTCTAACCTATGTTTAAAAATTGTTTTGTTTGTAATAAAATATGACACACGCACGTATTGGAAAAATTATGCATGCATAGACAATTTTGTAAAATAGGTAGGTAGTTAATTCTTGTTGTTAACTTGTACCTCGAACTAGAAAATAATTTGTTTTATAATAAATATGAATAATTTAGTGTATCAGCTTAATTCATATTGTAACTATAGGTCAAACAACTATAAATAAAATAAATTTTATTTGAATTATATTTTGTAACATCTTTGAATTAAAAAATGGTTATGAATGGTAATTTGTGTTTCTTTCACTGCTTACTACTCTTGCTCCATAGGCGTCGAAAATAGGCTGAAATGGAATTCGTTTTCGATCATTTAAATTTAATCATAATTTTAATGAGAAATATGGCCGAAATATAAAGAGCTATTTTAATGTTGGGTACCTATCGCAACCTTCCAACTATATAATATATGAACCTTATCACACTGGCAATTTGCGAGCGAGTTCCAAGTGAGGCGAGTACAATGCGAGTGGATTCTGACAAGAGGAAATACTGGTGTTAGCTTCAAAGACGCAGTAAGAAAACGAAAGCAGATACAACAACGTGCTAGATATGTGGGAGGATCCTTGTTCCGAGCTCTGCGCGCCTGCGGACTGCGGTGTTTTCGCGGCGTGTTCACTACGCGTTCGCGTCGCTTCAAACTCTTGCAAATCGACGATGTGACAAGGCCTTATGAGATTTTTCTATAAAGCTGAAATAAATAATGGTTTATGAGGAAGTAATGTAAATTATGAGCAATTTTTTACCCATATCAATTCAGCAAAAAGATTTGCAATCATGTTCTTTGCAGCTGTGTTTTGTTGATTGGTCTGTTCTGACCATAACATGATGGCTCTTCAGTAAGCAGGGTAGAAATGACGACAACAAATAAAAATAACAAAAAACAAATAAGTAGTCATTAACTATAATTCTATTATGAAACTAATACAACTGAAAAAACAAAAACATTACAACAAATGCATGATGTGAAGTCAAGATCTACAAGACTAACTTAACGCTTAAAAAAGTTTTTAATACTACTGAAGATAGTCTTATTCTTACTCTGATTCGGTTGGTCACTCTGTACCGACGCTTTAGCCGGAGTGGCTTCATCACCCGTGCTCCGACGATCTGACTCTGAAGAAAAAACACTTTGAGGAACTATGCTTTCTTTATTCGACATATCTGGACTAGTGGCAGAATGCTTATCAATACTTTGTACAATTATATCCTTATCACTACTTTGTGGGGAAGAGTCAGCTGGTTCGTCGGAGCACCCGAGTTCCTATTGTTTCTTTGCAACTGTTTTAGGCTTCTTCTCTCGTAAGGGTTTGCTGCGAACAAGGTCCGTGCGTCCTATTGATATCATTTTAAGCTCCCATGCTTCTAAGTCTTTCCTGAAAAAGCAAAAGAATATATTTTAAATCTTTTTATATGTTAGTGATGATGATGGACTGATTGCAAAACCCCTCAGTGATTGCGAGTAACATCCAGATAACTGTGCAGAGCTTGTAAATAGGAAGATGAGTCAACTAGTCTCATGTGCTTTGTAAATCCCCTGAAGTCGCCACATGTACATGCACAACCAGGCACTGTGGGAGGGAACATCAATAACATCAAGGTTATCCTAGAAAGCGATGAACATTTTCAATGGCACGAGTAGACATTTATTTTTCAAAGATTTTAATATAGCGATGTTATTCAGGGATCGTGTAGCATTCTAAAATTTTTGAAATCCGTCCAGTAGTTTATGAGTTTATTCGATACAAACATACAGGGTGATTGGTAATTGGGTGCAGGCCTTACAATGGATAAAACTAGACCTTATTTGCAACAATTTTGACCCGACGACTGGGGGTCCAAATTGGGTGGATTCTGAGAAATCGACCTTTTAAAGATTTCTTTGAATTTTTTCACGTCGACACCATAAAGTGCTGATTGTGATAAATCCGCGCTGTTGAGGAAGTTAAACTGATACTTTTTTGATAGCTCATGAGCGACGTGCACCTTTTTCTACGTTTTATAAGTGCCCATCTAGGCCTATGTGAAATAAAATAATTTGATTTTGAATGCTCCTTCGAAGACCAATTTGTCAAAAAAGTGCTAAGTAATAAGTCAAAAAACCCTTTGAAAAATATGCGCTTAAAAAGTCATGTTCTAAAAACTAATTGAAACTTGAGTTGTTTTACGAGGCGTGTTTCTCAAAATAAACGTACGACACTTGTCGTGCAAATTACATTCAGTTAGAGTATTGGAAAATAATGGACACGTATTTTTTGTTTTCATAAATCAACGAATATTGACAAAGATAAAACGCATCAACTCTAGAGTGGGGGCTCGTGACGTCAGTACTCACTAAAAATGATACCAAATAGTGACGTATTGAGAATTTTAAAAGCGTCGAATCTTCGTCAATTTTGGTTTATGTAACAAAAGAAAAAATACGGGTGAAATATTTATTGATAATCTAAGTGACGGACCAATTAGATTTTTGCAGTTAACAAGCCTATTTGGACCCCCAGTTATCAGATCAAAATTCTTACAAATAAGGTCTAGTTTTATCCATGTTAAGGCTTGCACCCAATTACCAATCACCCTGTATAAATGCTTCCTCATTATAATATAATATTTATTAAAGATTATTGCAAAAGTGTAGATAATAGACTACAGGCCCATGTTGAAAAGTTATGGGTCATTTGAACCACCAGGTGACTTATCTAGAACGATATGAGAGCGTAAAATAATAAGATTCAGCACTATGCCGTCACTTGTAAGCTGTCCAACTGAGTGCAGGTGAGAATTCGAAAGTACAGGTAGAGTGAGTACATTTTGGTCACATATTTTTGTACGGCATTCTTACCACCGATAGATCCATGAAATATAATAAGAAAACGCGCAGTGCCATAAAAAAATGGTGCGCCACAAAGTCGGTTTTTTTTTCCGACAATTACCAGGGTAAATTTGGTCATTTGATTTTGTACGGCATCTGTGTCATATTATTTCGATACTGATTCTAATCCATTATTCCGCAGCGCCGTACAAAAATCATGCGACAAGGGGAAAAAATCGAGGATTGCAATCCCCACTCTTTTAGTCCAGGGGGTGATTTGACACAACATGAAATAAATTTATTTTGAAAGTATTTTATGCATAGATAATATTTTTTCATATGCCGTACATTTTCGTTGGTCCAAAGGGGAAGAAAAAATCAAAAAGAAAAAAATCCATATAATCGAAATGTAAGGTGATTATTTTTATACGGCATTTAGATAGTTTATTTGTACTAATTTTCATAGTCGTTTCGTGATTCTACGTTCCTAGTTAGAAATTATGTTAAATATGGGTTTGTATACTATCGATTTATACCAAAATATAGACATGTCACTGATAATTCCAAAATACAAAAAACACCTCTTCACGAAGCCGAAAGGCACTTGTTCTCTCCATCATTGCGATTATATTTTTGTTCTACACCATACCTGGAAACCTTCTAGTTACGGAGATAGGGGGGGGGTCAAAGTTGCAACCTTTTGACAATTTATTTTTAAATTCAAGTCATTTTGGTAAGATTTTCACTTTTAACACCTCCACGACATGGGCCTGTAGTCTATAACAGGTTTTAAATGATATAACTGGAAAAACGTTCGGAGCAAAAGTGTTTTCTATAAACTTACCTATATTTAGCCATTAAGTCCGCAGCTTGTTTTTCAAGCTTAGCTTTATCATTATCAGTTAATTTTAGCCATTCTTTTTTCACGATTTCTTGAAATTGTTTTAAGTCTTTGCCTTTGAAACTGTCCTTTCTAGATTGAATGAAGAGAAAATATGAAGACATTGGCTTCTTAGGACGTCCAAGCTCTTTGTATTCCTGTAAAATAACAAACAAGATTATAAGCCAGGCAAGTCAAGCCGCTCTGCATGTTGAGGTCAGCTTCTAGTTTCACCAAATGCAATAAGTAATTTACACAGGACAAGTGACTCCTACGATCCAGTTACTGAGTTAAACAATCATCATTCTCTTGCCCTTATCCCAATTTATTTGGGGTCAGCGCAGCATGTCTTCTTCTTCCATACTCCTGAGCTGAGTTAAACAATTTTTTTTTTATTTCTATTTCAAGCAGTTTTCTAATCTCTGTTCATTATACTTACAGCTTTCAATTTTCTTTTTTCTTTAGCTTCAGCCAATTCCTGCTTCACCCTTTTGATATCTTCCTTTTGTTGGTCTGTGAGTGAAGATTCATACATTGCCTTAATCTTCTTATAGTCTTCTAGATCCTTTTCATATTCTTTTCCCATCTGAGTTTTGGTCTGCAGAAGAAGAAATAAGAATATTTGTATTTATGTTGTGAGTGTGGATGCAGAAAGTGGTAGACAGTGTTGCTGGAGATCTTTACCATGTTTTAGTTAATCTAGATTTAAGCCCAGTTAATGGCATAAGGTTCACTTTCAACCATATGAGACTTATTCAAGATTATATATATTCAACATTTGCTTAGCTCTTGCAGAACAAGTTTATGTTAATTATTATTATTGTTGTTTTGACAAAATATTTTTTTATGGTTAAGTACCTATTATTCTAGCCTACCTCTAAATCCAACTGCTGCCAGTGTTTAGATGTCCAGGAAATGGCCTCTTTGGAAGAAATTCCAGGGTTCTTCGCCAGGAGTGCTGGCCTCATCTGTGTCATGAACTTGAAGAATGGAGTCAGAGGCCGTTTTGGCTTGTCTAAGCCTAATCTCTCCTCGGCAGATTTTTTCGTATAGCTGCATGCTTGAACAGGGGCCAGCCAGTTTGTTCTGTCGTAAAAAGTGAAAGGATTGGTTTAGGTTTAATAACAATGCTTTGATATTATATTCAATATTTTTATTTATTTGATGTATATTATATTACTATAGTTCAATTTAAACTGCAATACTAAAAGTGAATACTTTAACTCAGAATATAAAAACAAAGATAGCAATCGATTTTCATAAAATAAACAATAACTCAAGCGTCATAACCTCAATCTTACCTCCCATGTAGAACACTTTTATAACTCCCCACGAAGTAATTACTCAATCGAGAAATCTGAGTAAAAGAAGACATTGTAATAATAATCGTTTGGTCGATGTATCATAGAAACAAACGTAAAACTAAAACCTAGGATTTCAGAATTCAGCTTGGTTACAAAGACTAACTGTCAAGTGTCAACTTTCTTTCTGTATTGCGTCGTATTTACTTTTTTTAAACATGTTTGAGTGTGATAAGTATAGCCGTACCTACGTAACTCCCAAGTGGAAAGCATCGAGAAAGTAAAGTTATGCTAAAAATTGTTCATACTAAAATATTGTAACTGAAACGACGGTTTGACTTATAAAATCAGGGCTGCCGGTGTGAAAAAATATTAAAAGAATAAAAAACTGTAAAACCTTTTAAGGGTTCCGTAGCAAAATTACAAGAAAACTGAACCCTCATTGATTCGTCATGTCTGTCTGTCTGCCTGTCTGTCTGTCCGTCCGTATTGTTAAAGAATATGTATATCTGGTGGATCGCTACAAGGCATCAATGCAATAAATACAATTAATCCGAGAATTTCATACGTCCTGTTTTTTCTTTTCAACACATTACTGATATCTAAAATGACATTACATGAAGGCAAAGGCACAACAACAAAGGAGTTCATAATACAAGAATATAACCACTGAGTCTTCGCTCATTGTCTATTCTCAACATCCACCTCTCTTGAATGTAGAAACTCCGGCCAATATCTTCAGTTCTTTGATTCTGGGCCCATATAAAGATTTTGTAAGCATGTCAGCGATCTGCTTCTCTGAATTGACATGTCGGATATCAATGTTTCCCTCTTGAATGCAGTCTCTGATAAAGAATGCCCTTAGTCTTATATGTTTCGTCCTCTGATGAAACTCTGGAGGGTTTTTCGCTATCTTGATAGCCGATTCGTTATCCACGCACAGATATGCATGACAATCATCTCCTGTGATATCTTTCAAAATGCGTTTCAGCCATATTATTTCTCTAGCAGTCTCACTCGCTGCGTAGATCTCCGCCTCCGTTGACGATATGGCAACAACGTTCTGTCGTTTGCTATTCCAAGAGATGGCACCTCCGGCAAACATGCAAAGAATGCCTGAGGTCGATCTTCCAGTGTTTGCATCTCCACCGTGGTCAGCGTCACTATAGCACTTCAGGTCAGCAACACAATCTGGTGTGTACTTAATTCCATGATCAATAGTGCCTTTGATGTATCGCATGATCCGTTTTACAATCTGCACATCATCTTTGGTTGGATTGTTTAGATTGCGAGATACCACTGATACGGCATAGGCTATGTCTGGCCTCGTGCCGGTCATTAAATAGGCAAGTGCTCCAACGGCTTGGCGATATGGGAACGTGCTAACTTTGACCTCTTGGTCGTTATTCATCGCCTTCATATCTTCAGCTTTCAATATTGGAGTTGCCACTGGTTTGCATTCCTACATCCCAAACCTCTCCAGTACTCGGTTCGCATACGCTTTTTGGTGAAGCAGTATTGAGCCATCTGACTGTCTCTCTATCTCCATGCCTAGAAAATAGGTGGCCGGTTTGGTTGTGAGTTTGAATCTCTTTTTCATTTCCTGTAGAAAAAATGTCGTCTCATTCTCACTTGTTGACGCTATTAGACCGTCGTCAACGTATAGGGCAAGGATTATCCTTTCTCCCCCTCGCTTTCTTGTAAACAGGCAGGGATCCGATTTACTTTGGTTGAAGCCAATTTGAACTATATAGTCCGTTATGCACCTGTTCCAACATAAGGGCGCTTGCTTTAGCCCATAGAGGCTCTTTTTCAGCTTGAATACCAGCTTTTTATCATTCGCATAACCTTCTGGGGGTTTCATGTATATTTCTTCATTTAGCGTGCCATATAGGAATGCCGTCGATACATCAAATTGTGCTAGACTTAGCTTCTCCTTTGCTGCAACACTCAGTACAGCTCTTATGGTGCTACTTCTCGCTACGGGACTGAATGTCTCGTGAAAGTCAATGTCCTTCTTTTGTGAGTATCCCTTTATTACGAGTCGGGCTTTGTACTTTTCTATTGTACCATTCGCATTCGTTTTTATTTTGAATATCCACTTGCAAGGGATTGCTTTTCTTCCTTTAGGTAATTCCACTAGCTCCCAAGTTTTGTTGTCTTTTAGCGAATTTATTTCACTATCTATGGCTTGTAGCCATTTTTCACGCTCTGAAGAATTCATTGCCTCGTTGTAGGTCTTAGGTTCAGCCATACTGTTAGCCTCTACTGCCATCACATAATCTTTAAATCGATCTGGTGGTCTCAATTTAGATCTGTCTCTCAATGTCCTCTGACCTTCTCTTTCAATCTCATTATTAGAGAGGTTCAAATTCAAATTATTGGCAGGCTCTTCAATAGGCTCTTCCTCTTCATTATCTGAATGAGCTGTTTCATAGTTTTGATCTGAGTTTGCATTCTCACTTTGAATTAGATTGTCATCTTCCTGATCATCAACATCAATGTATTCAACATCTCTTGATGATGAAGGTTCATTGTCATTCAAGTGTATGTCACTCTGATCTTTACGGCTTTCTGGATTATCTTCATGTCTCTGATCATTAGCATTCCTTTCAATGCTTTCATCTCTGACATGTTGAATCCATGGAAAAGTCCACTCTTTTGAAGTAATCGGCTTTAGTGAAACTATTTTGTGATCTTCTGCAGGTTTTTCTAGAAGTGGCCGCTCATCAAATGTCACGTCTCTAGACCTAGTCAGTTTAGACTTTTCTTTGTTCCAGATCCTGTAGCCTTCGCTTCCTTCGTAGCCAACCAGTATACCCAGCTCTGCTTTCTTTTCAAGCTTCTTTCTGTTAGCTTTAGGTACATGGGCGTAGCATTTGCAGCCAAGAATTCTTAGATGCTTGATTGATGGTTTCTTTCCGAACCACCATTCGTATGGGGACTTATTGGGTACGCTTGATGGTCCAGTGCGATCTAGCACGTACACAACAGCTTCTATCACTTCTGCCCACAGCTTCTCTGGAATCTTTACACGTGCATGCATAATGGCACGCGCTGCTTCTACTATTGTGCGATTCTCTCGCTCTACACATCCAGCTTGCTCGTGAGTGTATGGCATTGTTAGTCTTTGTGTTATGCCGCGTTCTTGAAGGATCTTTTTAAATTCTGCGCTAACAAACTCACCGCCGTAGTCACTGAGTACTTCTTTTACAGTGTGTCCCGCAACTTTAGCTGCAGCTAGAAATTGCCTTAACTTTGATGCTGCTTCAGACTTCTGCTTTAGAAAGTAAACATGTCTATGCTTTGTGTAGTCATCTTTGAACAGAATATAGTATCGATTCTTCCCATATGATGTCGGAAATGGCCCGCATATGTCAGTGTGAACAAGTTCACCAGGTTGAGTGGCTCTTGTTCTTGTTCCAAACTGCAATCTGTGCGTCTTTCCATAAATACAGCCTTCACATAGATCTGACTTGTTGTTATTTATCTTCACTCCGAGCTCAGTTTCAATAACTTGCTTTACGTGTCTTTTATTTTGGTGTACTAGCCTTTCATGATACAGCTGTAGTGGGTTTGTCAGTAATTGGTTGACTTCCTGCTTGTTTGGTCTGATACAGTTAATATCCAACTTGTATAGGCCTCCATCAATCTGTCTTGTCCCAATTGCTTTTATCACTCCATCTACTTTGAGTACGCATTGCTTTGGCGTAGATTCAAATGTGCTTTTCGACGATACATTATGCGTTGCAAGAACAGAAAACAGGTTTCTCTTGATTTGTGGTACATACCATACATCTTTCAGTAGGAGTTGTTCAACTTTACCGTTGCATTTGGCTACAGCTCGAATATTGCCTTTCCCAATGGCTTCGATGGTTTGTCCATTAGCTGCGGTGACAGTAACATTATGCGAATCGTCAAAGTGCTCGAAGCTTTCGAAGATATCTCCTTGATGCGTAACATGGCTTGTCGCTCCGTTTTCGACGTACCAGTTCGTGTCATCAATTGGTAGTTTGTCTCCTACAGCTAACACGGTCAAATTTACATTTGTTTTGCTGCACGACGGCTTTGGTGGGCGTCCATCTTCTATCCATTTACGGCATTTGCGAACTCTGTGCCCAGCTAATCCACAGTATTTGCATTTGAAGATTGCTCCTTTATCTTTCGTTTTCTCTGTCTTGACTACTAGTACTTCCTCTTTGTATTCACTTACTTCTTCATTGCTCTTTAAGGCTTTCTCGAAGGTACTTAGCTGTGCAGTTAGATTCTCTATTGTCCTATCCTTTTTGTTTACAAGGAGCCAACTTGACTTGAAAGCAAAGAAATTCTTAGGTAGGGTCCCAAGTATCTTGCAGATCAGCAGTATATCAGGCAGCTTCGCTTGAATTTGGTATTTCAGCTCATGCCATATATTCTTCAATGCAGAAATATGCTTCTTTATGATGTTCTGGATCTTTATTGTAACTAAAGAATTGTAGACACAAATCGTAACTCTTTTCTTCAGCGCACCCACAGTGGAGACGTTCTAGTTCATCCCATACCTCTTTAGCGGTTTCGAAGCGCATAACTTGGTCAAGTACTTCATTTGTCATGTTGTTCGTCAGTAGCGTTAGTACAAGGCTATCTTTAGCTTGAAATTCTTTCAGTTTCTTCTCATAATTAGCCTTTGTTTCTGTTGAATCTATACTCTTTGGTTCTATCGGAACTTTAAGTGTCCCATCAATGATCTTCAACGCATCAGGATAACCTTTGAGTACGTTGCGGATTCTGTATTTCCAATGCTTGAAGTCTTTGCCATCGCTTAGGCACTCGATCTTCACTTTTGATGCACTTTCAAACGACTTTTCATCCATCGTGAATTTTCCACTTGACAGACGATTTTTCCACTTTTCTACAGTTCACTTTATTTTACTCTGCTACCATGTTAAAGAATATGTATATCTGGTGGATCGCTACAAGGCATCAATGCAATAAATACAATTAATCCGAGAATTTCATACGTCCTGTTTTTTCTTTTCAACACATTACTGATTTCTAAAATGACATTACATGAAGGCAAAGGCACAACAACAAAGGAGTTCATAATACAAGAATATAACCACTGAGTCTTCGCTCATTGTCTATTCTCAACACGTATGTCACAGCCACTTTTTTTCCGAAACTACTGCTGAACTATGCTGTTAAAACTTGGTAAGTACATAGATGTGTTCTGGGAACCGTAATAGGATTTTCACACAAAAATTGGAAAACCACAATAAATTTTTGGGGTTCCCCATACTTTGAACGGAAACTCTATATTATTTTTTTTTTAAACTAAATAATTTGCGCGAGAGACACTTCCACAATGGTAAAATGGGTCCCCCCCTCCTTGTAACTTCCTTCTAAAGTAAGAGAATGATGAAACAAAAAAATTATATGAGGTACAATAACATGTAAACTTCCACCGAAAATTGGTTTGAACGAGATCTAGTAAGTAGTTTTTTTTTAATACGTCAGAAAATCGTAACTTTCATAGTATGTTACTTGCTGCTACGGAACTCGCACTTGGTGCTTTTTTTTCTATATAATCTTGTGTTGCAAGATTTCAAAAGAATTTCGTTTGAGGTACTTTTTTTTCAACTCCTACAAGAAGACGAGGCTTCGGCCTTATCTACTTTTAGACAAGTAGATGATAAGTACTCAAAACGAGGCTTCGGCCTTACTTTTAGACGAAAAGATGACAAGTACTAAAGACGAGGCGGTATGGTCCAAGACCTTAGACTGCCCGAAAAGGGCGAAGGAAAAAAAAAAAAATTGGCTTTGACACCTAGTAACCAGTGTTGCCAATTTAGCATATTTTATGCTAAATTTGGCATATTTTTACGTTGGTTAGCCTAATTATTTGTTGTTTAGCATATAGCATATTTTTTAGCATATAACTATAATTATTAATACTTTAATTGATATTGCCAAAGAATTCCGAATGGGTGCATTCACAATAGACAGGCTCATGTCTCAATGGAGAAATATAGTGCACGTGAAATGGGAATGCACATTTTCCACCGTAGAATTCTGGAATGAAGTTATTTATTATAAAGATGTGGCTGGCAATAACCCCTTTGCAGAGTTATCTCGCTTAGCCATGTCATTATTATCACTACCACATTCTAAAGCAGATATTGAACGCGTTTTCAGTCAAATGAATGTAGTGAAAACGAACCTTCGTAACAGTTTGTTGGTGAAAATTTTAAATTCAATTTTATACATCAGATTCGGGCTAAAGATGGCACGAAAATGCTGTTATTCCTACATAGTTCCCGACACTGTACTGCGCTCCGTAGGTACGAAGGTGAGTTATTCCGAAAATCTAGCTTCCGGGTTCTTCCTCGGCAGCATCAGCTGCCGATGAAGACCAAGATATTGATATTTTATTTAATATTATTATTGATTAATTTTTTTTTTGTAGTTCTTGGCGCCTGTCCGAAGAATTTTATTGATTATGTATTATATTTTTTGTTTCTTGACTATTAAAGATTCAAAATTAAAAGACCTTTAATTTCGCATTATATGTTAGCATAATATTTTAGCGTATTTTTATAGCATTTAGTATAATTTTGGCATAAATTGAATAGCAGTTTGGCATATTTTGTATTAGTCGTGTTGGCAACACTGCTAGTAACGTCGTCACCTAGTCGGATCAACACCGAACACCATCTATCGAGTTCATGGAAACTATTATTTTTTAATTCTCTTTATGAAAAATTACGTTTCCCGTCACCGCTTAGCTTTAGCGGTTGAACAGAGAGATGAGGAGATATCTCGTAATTGTTGAGGCCAGCGAGATGAGAAGAGACGTGAGCGGTGTGCTGTTAGCAGTGTGCTGTGATCGGCTTGCTGCTTTGTAAATCTCCTCTCCTCCCCGCTTTGCACATCTCCGCATTGGCTTAGTATAGACCTAGCTCTGCTCTTACATAGAGTGGTCCAAATAGTGACATCATCCCCAAGGTTATTCAAAAATACCCCATGGATCATGATTGTAGGTATGTTCCGTTATTCTTGGTAGGTTTAAGAGTTTCTTGAAAATTGTTTGAAAACCCCTTTTCCATACAGCTTTTTCGCACTGTCTATTCATTAGTATGAAGAGAGTAACAAAAAGCTGTAAAAAACGGCTAAGTGCGTGTCGTACTCCGCATGAATTTAAGGGTCTCGGACCATCATAGTAGGGGAGCCCCTTTTAATTTTATTATTTGTTGTTATAGCGGCAATAGGAATACGCCATCTGTGAAAATTTCACCTGTCTAGCTGTCATGGTTCATGAGATACAGCCGGTGACAGACAGATAGACGAGCAGTTGAGTCTTAAATTACTAATAGGGTCCAGTTTTTACCCTTTCCGTAGAGAACCCTAAAGAAAGCAACTGTTTCCTACAAAAGTACAATACTTACACGATAGAATGTGAACAACGCCTTTTTATACATCAACCTAGCTGACCCACGCAACTTCGTCTGCGTCACATAAGAGAGAAAACGAAAGAATAAAAAAATCCCCGTTTTTGCAAAATTTTTCGTTCCTGCTCGGCTCCTAATAATCATAGCGTGATGTTATATAGCCTAAAGCCTTCCTCGATAAATGGACTATCTAACACAAAAATATTTTTTCAATTCGAGCCTCTACTTTCTGAGATTAGCGCGTTCAACCAAACAAACAAACACACTCTTCTGCTTTATAATAGTATATAGAAGTATAGATGGGAACAACGGATTGTTTTAATTAAAAAGTACCAATGAAAAGTCTCCGTTTGGGCGTCGGTGTCCCTTCCACACTATCATTTATGGATCAAGTTACGAATGGTTGCGATTGCAAGGAGGGTAGTCTGCTCAGTGAGAAGTTTTATTTTTGAGAAATAAAAATAAATAGTTTCCAAGAACTCGGTAGATGGCGTTGAACTGACTACGTTACTAGGTGCCAAAGCCAAAACGATTGAAAAAACACACGTCACATACGCTCGTTGACTGATACTTTCGTTTGTATAATCTTCCGAATATAACCATTAGGTCCAAGACGTGAAATTATGTGACGTTCTGTTTCTTGCAGTAACATACTCAGATCAGCGCCATCTATCCAACTACTAGGGAGGAGTTGAAAAAGAAAATACCTCATTAAAATAAAACAAAAACATTTTAATAATATTTTATTGTAAACCTACACATTAGCCACTAAGTTCTAATACTTACAACAATTACTTACATAAATAAAACTTATTTATTATTCACAATCAAATATTTTCAGTCATTATTTACATTATATACTTATATAATATTTTGGCAATAAGGAGGTGGGTTTTCTCGCTGTAGATTTCTTGTTTTAGCGTTTCTTTATTAGTTATAGTCCTAACCAGGAAACCGGCATGTCCTAGAACCAAATATTCGTAGACATGTGTGACATCTACCAATCCGCACTGGGCCCGCGTGGTGGATTATAGCCCTTTCCCTCTCATTTAGAGGAGGTCGTGTCCCAGCAGTGGGAACATTATAGGCTGATGCTGATGATGAGTTGTCCTAACACAAATTCTGACGAGAAGGGTAAGTCAAAGTACCTACTTGATAAACACCTTTGCCTATCCCCTCGGAAGGAACAGGCGTGATGTTAGGTATTTGACGACGCAGTAGAATCGAGAATATTAAATTAGCTGAGTCATCGGATGTTAGGTACTTCAATTTGAAATAATACAGGCTGTAAACAGACTCTCCACGAAGCCGTCAACCAAAGCTCTCTTAAACATCAAACTGAGTATCTTTACGTAAAAACTGGGAAACAACATTTTTTTGGGGTGAAAAATCACGTTTTACGGGAGAATTAACTTACTTAAATATTGTGATAATGGTGGATTGAATACCGTGAAAGTAAAAAAAAAAATGTGAATAAGTTGGAACTTTGACTCCATTATCTCCGTAACTAGAAGGTTCCCAGGTATGGTCTACAGCAAAAAAATACGGGGAGAACAAGTGCCTTTCGGCTTTCATTAAGAGTCGTTTTACACCCTTATATTAAAAGTAGGTCAGGTATTTCCCGAAGAAATCCAGAAAGAAAGAAATGTAGCGGACAGTTTTAACTTTACATAAAACGTAAGAATAAAATGAGGACGTAAGTATATTAATAATACTTAGTTAATTCTTAAATATTTATCATTGATATTTACAATTCCGAGTAGATATTATACCCACTCATTTAACTTATTTACAGGATATTAACTAGGTATGTACAAAAAAAAAATCTTATTGCTGCTAGGTAGGCCATTTTTCTCGGACTGTGAGCCTAAAACCTAATAAATCTATTCGTATCATAAATTGATAGAAAACCAGTTCATTTTGATAGATAGGTAAAGGTACTTTCACTGCTGATATTTCCCCCATTTAAATACTAGGTACTTTCATAGCAGTATAGTTATTTATTTCAATACCACTGTACAACAAACAAATGCGAGGTTTGACATTTTCGACACAGCAAACAACCAAACAGTCATTCTTCAATAATTATGCATCATCCATAACACTATAAACATTTAACATAGTAATTACAATTATAAATACTTAGCTATATTAAAGGCCATATCATCGCGACCTCAGTTACAAAACTAATGGCACTTGAATATTAGTTCAATCATTCACACATCTTACAAGTTTAAATGCTGCAATGGAGGTTCGTCCTCCCAAAATTGTCTTTGAACCGTATTTGAACGTTACTATTGAAATTGCAAAGTATGACCATTATGCTCGTCAGAGAATAGTTTCACCAGCTGAGTAATGGTAGTGTCTAGGCTTTCTATACGACGAATGCGTCTGTGGAGGCCTGTACGTGGCATACTTGTGCGGATGTCTCGTCAGTGTGTGCGGGTGTGACGCGTAGCAGTGCAGGGTCAGCGGAGTGGGCGGTGGACCCGGCGGACACTTCGCCATCGGCGGCTTCCTTGGCCCAGCGATCCTTCTCCACAAAGCCTTAAGGCTTGGTGTCGCGATCCACACCGCAACCATGACACCGAGAATCTGTGTCGCAAATATTCGAAATAGAAACACCCAGAATGCAGGTTTTGGATGCGTTGAAGGTTCTAATGAAGGCACTGGAGCAGCGAGCCACTCGTCTCTCCACGCGTACTCGTACACCCACGTCGCAAGTATGCAAGCTGAGGGCACGGCGTACAACGCCGCAAATGCTCCTAGTCTTAGTACACTTTGATCCTGATGTGGTTGTGGCGGCGAGTTCAGCAGCACGGACGGGGCTGGCACGGGTGCTGGACGACGAAGGACAGCACGGAAGCCCGACGAGAGGAACACGGAGCCAAGCAGCAGACAGATCGCTTCGGGAACAATAACCAGCGCCAGTAAGGACTTACTGGATTGGTTACCCACGAAGCATGTCCCTGTAACAAACACAAAACGAAAACCTTTAAGTAAACTACATCAGTGGTGTAGAGGTTAGCGGATACCGAATTCTTTTTCTCGAGTGCTCTTTATAGATGTGAATAACATTCCAATTTCCACTAAAGCTGCTCTCAAAGCGAACACCTACACAAACATACGGCGAGAAAAAAGGCTTGCATTAATAAGGCGTTTAAAAGGGCCGATTTAAAATTGAAATACGAGCGTGCGAGGAGGAAAGGTGTCGTATTTAACGGCTCGAATAATGGTCGAGCATTTCTTTCGGCCGCCATAATGGAAGTGGAATGGAAATAATAAAAATAAAAGCACAATACTCGTGGCATGATTGAAACTGCAATATGCCTGAGAATCGGGCCGCGTGGCACTTCGCTCGCACTTCGCATAATGGCGATAAAAATAAATGTAAGAGGATTTTAAAAAAATATATCCACAGGCCGAGATAAACAGATAGCGGACAAACATAGGAAACCATACATCAGACCGACGCTAGAGCGGCTAAGTAGTGAAAGACTAATAAATTGTTTTCTCAAATGAGAAACTTGTAAATAGATGAGCTTGCACGAAGTTTGCACGCTCATTAATTCTGGTTAGTGAAAGGAGCCGAAGTTGTCAAAAAAACACTAAACTGCAGCAACTGCAGTTCCATATTCAGAAATGTAAATATCCCAAAAGAAAACGAAATAAATATCCAACATGCTGGTTTCCAACTGCGACCGTAACGATGCCGTCATTATCATCATAATATAATAAACCTTACACTTTTTACCGATCACGAATTTATTACAGCCGACAAGTCGGACCGCCAAGTGATTTATGTCCAAAACTTTATTTATACAACCGGTAAAATATTTTTAAGTATATGTCCTCATAATTCAGCTTGATAAGTGATGATTGGCTCATTGTTCTCTTTCAATCGATAAACTGGTTCTTGGAAAAGAAGGACAATGAAACGAAATTGGAATTCAGATATGGAAAGAGTTAATGTTTATGCTTCCGACTACCTAGTCAGTAGAAGAAGATGTGCTTGTTCAAACTAGAGTCAACGAAACACTATCGAAAACCTTAAGCATGGCTTCAGGAAGAGGGTGATAAGTTTTGGTACAGACTGACACTCGAATCTATAAACAAGTCAAAGTGATTACCAAAGATTAGATTTTTATTTTGTTACTTTAAGTTAAGATTTTTAGTTTACTAATTGCTTGAAGTTAGAACCGCTAATAACTTGCCTACACTACAAGTGTATGTGTTGGACTGTCTAGGAGTCCAGGGTTAGATAGGTATACCAAAAAAAGTGATTATCGGATATATGAACAGATTACACAATGTCAATTCTCCTGTGTCCAAATTACCTGGACTATGGTTAAAGCTTCAGGAAAGACGCTTGCCTTTGCCAAAGGACTAGTAGGTGAGGTACTTACAAATGTAATCTCGCCACTTTTAAAGAGGAGAGCAGTCTTTGTCGGCATAGCATCTTTGTATCACGCAAAACCACAAACGCCGTAGTCTTCTGATCCAAGTATTACTGACCACCCGATTAAGTACGATAAGAAATCCTTCTTTTCACTAAACGTTATCATTTTGCCGCGGTGTTTTTGTATCGTTCGCTTGTCTGTTATAATTAATCGTCCCTAGCTTAAAATGATAAGAGGATTTTTTGATAACTAATGTTTTCTACCGCTACAATGTTAACAGAATTTTATTATCTAAAGCTACTGTTCCTGTATCTGGAGTTTCAGACTTTTATGTTGCCGCTACGAACGTTGCTTTTATCTTTCGTGTAAAGATGCTTCCAGTAAAGGAACACGTGTACTTCGCTGTGTAACAGTTTGGAAGGATAAAGCCGCCTGTAACGCGGTCTGATTGTAGAACCCCAAACAGCGCAACATCGTACGATTCGACGACAAATCTCGGGATTTACTGATACCGATACTGTGTATCTTGCCGAAAACCCCGACTCTATGTCAGATAGGGCATGCCGCGGTTTCTTTTAAAAGATTAAGTTCATATTTACAAGAATTTATGAGATTGCTTCTATGCTAGTCTAACTTAAAGTTGTTTCTTCGGTTGTTACAAACATAAATGCAGCAGTTTTCTTACGCCGGCCGCCTAAATGAGAACCACCGATAAGTAGACTGCATTATTTATTGTCATACAGTAATCTGCACATATCCTCTAATGGCACAACCCGAGTCAGGATCTCGTTTAGCACACGAACAACATTACAATAAGCCGGTACTTCCATACAAACCACTCAATACCATTACAGCATGAATACGTGCTCCCGCGCACTCGTACCAGATTTAATCGCTTTGAAAAATGCCGCCGATCAAACAAGAAAGGACTATTAAAACAGGAACGTTTCTTCTTTCTTGCATTTGTGTTGTTTCGTTACGGACGTGTATTAGGACTTATTGATTGATTCAGAAACAAACAATGGGGGTCTGAGAATATTATTCTCAGTGTTCCATATTATGCTCGTTTTTCCTGTCTGGTAAGTTAGCTTTGTATTTCTTAAGGGTTCCTGTTGTATTGAATTATGAAAATATCTTTACCTTATTTCCATGACATCGACATTCGTATGATACCTTATAGATTCAGCAAAAAACCGTTTGTAAATTATCCTACACTGCTTTCAAATCTAGTTCGATCAATCAATACTAGCTTAGAGGATATGGAGTCCAATAAATAACTTTACCGATATGGTGAATCACCTATAATAGTGCAGCCTCTATTGGAAGCGTTGAACTTCTAACATGACCATTTAAAGATGTCCAAGCAACGAGAAAAACGACCTGTGATCGACTGCCTTTTCGATATGGTCAGGTAATACTGGATTTGGTATAAGGTATCGGTCAGACCGATTAGCTAGACCATTGAAATATGTCTCTATATTTTTCTAGAGAATAAGATTCCTTGCAATAGTTCTCGGATTAGTTAGTCCAATTGTCATTAGTTTTTTTTTTGACACATGCAACATTATTATTCCGCCTTCTGCCGCGACAAACCTGCTTCATCTATGGTCAGATAGGTACACTCGCTAACTATCGAACCGGTCTCAAACTACCATAGTTGGTGGGACCCAGTTACTAAGAAACGAGGTGTTATAAAAACATATGGAGTCCAATGATGGTGTGTAAAAGTCGACTGTATATCGGAATTGTAAATCGTAAATAAAAATTCTATAAGAAAACTTGATCTTAATGAGGTGTCAAAAACGTTCCTTGCATTTAAAGAGATAAATGTCACCTTTTTCGAGAAGATGTCACGACTAATAACTTCTAGTGGTCACTAATTGATTTGATATTATCAAACAGGAGTTGTATCTCATTAATTAGTCCGGCAACTGTCAATTACAATCAACATTGTTATGGATGTCACTGAACAGGAATAGAAGTTGACATTACGACAAGTTAGTGACCTACTACTTGGTGGATAATGAATTCGATAAATAGACCTAGGGGTAATTTGTGCCTAGGGGAGAAATAAGTTCCAATGCTTTTGAAAACTTAAAAAGGAAACAAATTTTAATGATCCAAGCCAGTGGAACTTTTGCAGATGTTTTTTAACCCTTACACTTTTCTTACCTGATGACTAAAATCAGGTATGAATGGAATACCCCAAAGAAATGTCGTCATTGGTATGTCTAGGTAAATGCGTGTCTCTCTTTACGATTTAATCATTAATTTGGCGAATATCTTTGACATACTCGTAGCTAGATCGTCTAACCAATCTTGAATATAAAGCATTGCATAGTCGATTATTTCCCGAATAAGAATCTGATCAACAAAAGGTAGACATAGACACCCATTTACATCTTACAGCCTCTTTCTGCCAAATCCTTCCTCATTCTTTCAAAGAGCAGGCTCTAAGTGAACTTACCGGTAAGCTCATCAGCATCAACATCCCTGGTGACGAGCACAGCTGCTGCGAGTGCTGCTGGCACACCCCACGCTGCCAGCTGCAGGAGTGAGGAGTGACGGTTGTTGCGAGCGCCTGCTGCCGGTGTGGGGGGACGCATCACGCTCGCCCGCCATGCTCCGGCTACCACCACCCACCTGCAATAAAGAGAAGAGAGGGTTAAGATTTGTCGAGACAACTTGCCAAGGTACATGTTTGAATGGAACGTGGAAATGTCGGGTTTGGTTGCTGTCACATATCTAATGGAGGGAGATTTTTGTTTCTTGACTTTACCATCGAAATTGTGAAAGAAAGAACTTGAACTTGTAGGTTTTGATCCCTCCTCACGACTACGTTGACCACTATATTTATTCAAAATCAAAACTTGTCCTTTGATTTTGTGTAGCTCTTGCATTCAAACGTCTATAGATCTACTCTATGAGTGTAGTAAGTTTAAATTCTCTGATGCTGCCGAAAGACAAGAATGATGACTGTTATGTGATCCTTCCTTAAAAAGGGTCGCCTATGGCTGATAGATAAAAGGCGACCTTTGTACGAACACTAGAGCATTCACGAGGACTAAAAACCGACTCCAAACTAGTCTCAATTCAATCTTCATAGAGTGGGGCAGAATCACGACTTTCGAAGGAAAACACATCACTTTTCCATAACCACTTTAACCAGGACCAAACATTTCATATCTAGCTGTAAAAATTGATGCATTTGGCGCCAGTTCAGCATACTGTCCTTCCAATATTATTTCACCTCTGATTTTGTGGGGTGACCTTCATGCTCGTTGTAATAAGGTTTTTAGCAGAGGTGTAACTGTGGAAGAACTGTAGTAATCTAGTCGACCGGTCGAGTAATCGAGTTGCCCGCCATTACCGTTGATCTAGATCTGACGAGTATACGTGTGAATGCGCTACTGACACTCACGCGCAGCTTTTGGAGTTCAAATGTCGTAATACTCGTAATGCACATGCATGATGTAAAACATGATGGGTAAATAAATACTGGCTGGAAAGGTTTTAAGCCAGTACACATGTTTTGAAAATGAGAGAACGAAGTTTTTCGTTCTTTTCTTGTTACTAATGGACGAGTACATTATTTATCCCTCTTTGTAGGTCTCGTTTATTAGTTTAGGAACCTAATACGATATAATTATCATCTATATTATGTCTATTTTTCTAACTAAACCATAGGGTCATAAAACAAGTAGAACTTTATCCAGAAGCTTTCACTAAAAACAGTAATTAAAACTTCCATTTATAAAACGTAAAATAAAAAGTACTCGACCAACTAACCAAGATCATGATGGTTCGCAGTAATTAAGATAAGTAGACAGTCAATGGGCAAGGTCTAATAAACAGCTGTAGTAGGTAAGCAGGTGTCTTTCAACATATGAACTACTTACAGAGACCTACGAATCCTACCATATCATGCGGTAGAATTACAATCAAGATAATATTCAGTAGGTATGACGAGCCTCTTGTAAAATATAGATCGTGTTAGATTACCTTATCGATATTTCGTGATATCGAGTAGGTATCCTACTTTTTTCATGTTAGTTTATTTTTTTACGATGTCAACAACTTTTAACATGTGCTTGGTCTAGACTGCGCGTCTACAAGATTGTTTAGTAGTGTCAAATGCTACTGGTGTTGCGTTATTTCTATTGTTATTCTTGGATAGGTTTATCTACTGCAAAAATAGGCGTCGAACAACTTTTAAAAAGTAAGGTCTTGGATCTGAATGACATTGAAGTTTTTGGAAAACCGAATATTACCATTCTGATCGTTGAAACGACATTCGCTTTTTGAAAAGCTTTATGGGTTTTCGAAAAGAGAATGTTTTTTTTTGTTATAGCAATACTTTAAATATCGTGGGAGATTACATTACACAGGAATGTTTGAATCGCCATGCCATCAATTGCCGTTTAATTTTCAATGGGGAATTTTTCATAAAAGCTTTATCTTTTGCACGTAATAGAGGTGTAATTAAGAAAATATTTGGAAAACAAGTTCTGTTTGCCAAACAATACATAAACCTGTTGGTGTTATGCGTGTCTAAATCGTAAATAACACAAATTATTCACACAAAAAGGGCAATTAGAACCTGACACCAGTTGTGTGGATTAGTGTTGCCATGCACGCTTTTTGCGCAGAATTCTTGTTTTTATCTTTCTTTGATTTACTCTTGTTATTAAAAAAGTAATCTGATCTATTCTATATGCAGCAACAATGTAATATTACTCCAGACTCGTTGGGCCGCTGATGTAAACAAAAAAGTGGTTGTAATCAAGATGACAGTGTAATTCGATGCCGCTGAGAGCTGAGACTCGTTATACTATCATAAAAAAAAAAACTCTTTGTTTTTATCTTTTTCTACTTATAAATTTAAATTTTACGATCTCGGCCACTGATCGATAAGTCGTTAATTTCCGAACCCTGATTGCCGAGTTCCTAGTTTTATTTAGTTCCATTGCGCTGGGTTCTCGTGCTCTCCGAGCCTCGTAAAAGCTCGTGTTGGACTTCGCTCCGGGTAAATTATAGCCTTTGTCAACCCTTACTTAGCTCGTTAAAACATCTGACAGGTAAATCCTTCCCACTACGGCCGAGAAAGGTGTCGCCTTGTTTTGAACCGCCACCACTGTTAAAAGACCCACTCTGTCCTTTCCTGCTCGTTGCCAGATAACTCACAAAAGAGGGACTCAAAGGGTTCTTAGGGTCTTGCTTAAGCTGGACAAAGATCTCCGCAGTGGCGTGTCACTGGCACTTGAACAAACAACGGGCCCTATTTGTACAGAACCGAAAGTGGCGATAGTCCAAACACCGGTGTTTGTTCGCTTGCTCGTATGTTTGATCCGGCCTCCGCCGCCGGCACATGTTGGCTAACATTTTACTAATGTTTGTACGATTTGCATTGTGATAATTAGGCTCATTTCTTTCAAGTACTTACCGAACACGCCACGCACGGGTTTTAGAGGTTTACGCGCTCATAAAAGTTTAATTTAAAGATCACACGGCGTACGTTGAAACTAAAGTTTACTACTTTTGAAGTAATCGAATTTGTAAATGTTATGACAGTCAATCAGTATCGCAATAAAACAAAAACCTTTTAGCATATTAGTACAAAGTACTTGGAGTGGGATTTATGACTCAATAAAGCATTGAGATCTATCGAGAGCTGGTCGCTAAGCGAGAACGAGTCGTTTGTCTGCGGCGGCGCAAGTGCAAGGAAATGCAAATGTTATTACATGGAGGCGCGAACGGACGGACGCTTTTAAAAACATTTTTTATTTCTTTTTGTGTTTATGTGGCGTCGTGTCGTGGCTCAAGTGGCCATTAAACGATAACGCTATCTCCACAACGATTGGTTTCACGCCGTAAAGAAATATATTTATTTGACAAGAACGAGATGCGATGCAATATTTATAGGGTTATGGTGTTTATGAATATGTATGAGGAAGGTATGAGAAGCGCCATGTTCGTATAGTGGCCGTAAGTCAATATTATTAATCATTAACTGTATGCATAAAAGAGAAACATGTTTACATTTTGTGATTGGCACATCAATTTATTTGATGTCTGTGAAAACACGGAGATAATAAACATCCTCCCCCTCCTTTTTACACCCCCCCCCCCCTCCTTCTTTTTACCTCTCCTTCTTTTACAGACTGATACGACACTAAGAAAGAACTCTTAGGAATATTAAGACTTACAGGTAAGACCTGCATTGTAGGTAAGTAGGTATGGTAAAAAAGAAGCCAGTGCAGCAGGGATACAGGGCTTAAAATTGACTCTGTGACTAAATACACGTTTTACATAAAACCATTAGTAATAGGATATTAATACGTTCGTTAATAACTTTCTGGGGTTCACACACTGGATTGTTTACGAGGCCACACATGTGGTCATTACATTTGTATTCTTATTTCAAAATGTCGGGTAGTCGTAAATGTCAACATGACATATGTCAGTGCGCTTGCACCGAGTCACCTCGGTGCTACAAGTACACCCACGTCAAACAGATAGATAGACATGACTGACGGACAAAAACTAAGGCGGAGAGTCGGCGTCGTGTTTACAAAAATGTAAGTGGATATTTTCAGGTAGGTGAGACCGATGCATCCGATGCGTCGAGACTTAAGAACTAAGCAGATTTGTATTTAAACTTATTAAAATTACAGAATGCTAAATTATTGTTGCTGTGTGTGGCAATGTGATGTCCCCTAGAATTTTCCAATATTTCAAGAGATCGAAGCTTTCTTTCGTGTATAATATTAAAAAAAAACGAAGGTATCATTGCAGGTCCAAACTTCCATAGCATCAGTTATCAAAATTTGAATCGTTTCCAAACATCTATTTACGATGACCCGGAACAGAATACCGAAAAAGTAATTCCTATGGAATCGGTTACAAGTTTGTTTGTGATAGCTCTAGGGAAGACATACTGAACTGACGAAGCTTTCAGCGGCGTGAGCGCATGGCAGTGCGCCGGCGCTCCCCAACCAACAAAAGTTAGTTGTATAGAAGTCCATAGAACGTTTTGTAAAAACTAATCAGTGGTCAAATAAAAGGCCTAAGAAGGTGCGCCTACGAAGAAAGTGGCGCAATTATATCTCCATTCAATTGTATAGTACAACTGTAGCGGTGTCAGGTGTGACCATTTTGGCCTATTACAGTTGATGTAACAGTAACGCTAACTCTATTTGTTGACATATAAAGCCACCATAATGCAAGTATAGTACCTTTTAGTACTGTAAAAGAGTTCATGATTCCATTACTTCACTAATATTCATCATTCATTCAATTTACATTCGTTCACACCGCTGCAATCACTTCAGTGTTTTTGAAGAGCAAAAGATATTAGAATACGAAGAAATCAGAAATTGGAATCGGAGTTAGATATTATTTTATTTTGTAATTAAATTATTCATCTCATAGGGGGAAAATGATGTGCGACTGTTATTTTACTGATAAACTTAGTATGGGTTTACGGCAATATTTTAATGCCCCCCTCGAATTATTGAGCTTTTACTTAAATAATTACGAATTTTAAGTCATAAACATACTTCCAGCTTCCTGAACTCTACTATAGCACTCGTTACGACAGATATCAACCACCATTACATGAAATTAGGGTTCCTTTTGCTCGTCCGTGTGCCAAAAATGTGATGTTTTTTTTTATCGATCTTTGTCGTTTTTTATTTACACGTCAGAAAACATGAGTTTCTAAATCAGCACTACTACGAAGTCAGAGTCATACTTATTAGTTAATATTTATTCATACTCTGACTTTTTGTGATAAAGTTGCTGATTTTCCTTAATAGAATAATTGAGCTTCGGGAACCAAACCACTACTGGAATCATTGTCCATATTTAAATAATTCTCAATTTGTTTGGCTACGTACGTTAAATGTATTTTGTACGGAACCATTTTCTATAATCCTTGTGATAAGTTTATCACTACGACTATAACGAGCCTTAGAAAACCTTTTTAAGACAAGTTGGGCAACATGAATGTAATTTGAAACTTAGCTATATCACCAAATCACTCTGTCATAGATTTGTTGTGCCCACTATAGTACTATGTACTATAACGACGATCTAATAATCCACAATATCACAATGTCGCCCTATTCTTGAGTTTTCATCTCTACTATAACGAAAGACCCATTATAGTACGTTCAGAACCTTTATTGCGTTAATGAGGCGCATTAAGGCGACAGTTAACACTGTAATAAAGTTCTATCGTTGTATACTAGTCACATTGGTGGTTGCAATAACTCCTGACTATAACAGCTATACAAAGTCACGAAGTAAACCTTTACATCAATTCCTAATAGGTCGTTTTTGCTGTATAAACTTATAGAGCCAATTTGTATTGGCAAACGCTTTTACACAACAATCAATCACCGCCAAAACCTTTATTCAACTTTTACCCAGCTTTTTGGAGATAAAAGGTTTGGTTATAGGGCAAAATTGTTGGTTGGGTCGTTAACCCGCTCCTAACAATAAAACAACACCCACACCACTATTTAGGTGAACGGACCCATTTATTGCCTTACCCGGGACGCTATTCTGCTACAATACCGTTTTCTATCATTCGGCTAGTATTCAAATTGTGTGTCCCTATTTTGACTTTAAATTGCGTACCGTAAATGGACTCGCCCACGTTAGGCTCGACTATTACTTGTACCGTAGCTAGATCACTTGGTCATAAAAGGCGTAGGTACGAGGTCCGACATATTGATCGAATTCTTGATTTAAAGAACTGGTTGAATAGTGATGTCATACCTAACTGAGATAATGTAAGATGATAAATAAGAGTACCTAGTTCAAAATTCGAAACAAACTTCAAATTTAGAATCAGTGCGCTTGTTTCTTTAACAACATATGGACGTCTGCCGTCGAGTCATACATTTCCCTTCAGTAAAAGAACAACACAAGCTGCAGAATGTGACCGTCGATGATGCATGTTGTGCCGAAGGGACTCGGTTTATTTCGGGAGCTCGTAAAATCGATTATCCGTCCGATTCGAGCTCGGCTCGACACTCGGGCGCAGCGCTTCTCAGCGGCGGCGCTCGCGCACGAAACAGGATGCACTATTTCTGTTGCGCCTCTGACAGAGATATGTGTATGATATTAATGAGATTCAAATGTATTATGAGCCTATTTATAAGGATAAATACGAGCTGCTGACGTAAACACCGTTAGGTTCCTGAAGTTATGCAAGATACTGCACAAAATGGAATCCTATTTCTGAAACGGACTGTTTTGCTGCAATCATAACTGCAATACAATCTTATCTTTCTAGTTAGTGTGAAACATGAAAGCCTTACATGAAAACCATAATTTAAAAGTTACCTATGTCCAGAAATTCTGACCTGGTTAATACTCTTCATAAGGATCTACCCGTTCTAAGTTCCGACATTATTATGTGTAACCTTTGAACTTCATACTCAACTGCCCAAAACGGCAAACAAGTTCACTGCAGGTGGCTAAATATGGCCGCGAGAGTTGAACGCACCACCATAACCATCCGACAAGTTTACTTGGACCCTCCTTGAACGGATAACTGGGTGTCAGTTGAGGAGATTAATGACCTCCGAAAGGTCTAATTACACTGGTTGACTGTTCGTGTCATGATCTGGAATGGATATTCGATCAAGTGTTGAGATCGCATATGATTGATGTTTTTCGAAAGGAAAATAAATGATGGAACACTTTATACAACGTGCTGTGAATTCAAATAAGGGAATATTAATGGTACACAAGTTTAAACTTTATTTTTCAGAGTTACAGGTTTTTTTTGCTTGTGCTCATGTAAATTGGCATGTAGTTAGCCGTTGCCAAATGGAATTAAATATGAATTGATTCCTCTGTCAGTGTATGGCAAGGGTGTAAACCGTGTTATTCGTGATAATTAATGCGATTAATTACTTAACTTTAATTGGTTTTACGGGGTTTATACATTCATTAGGTACTTAAGCTAATTACAAAGTTAACGTATTTTATGGAAAAGGTCAGATAGGTTAGTATAAGAGAGTGGTTCGTACATAGATAAAATTTTTCTATGGGTTCGTATAAAGTTGGTGATATTATTGGTCATCACACTTTCAATCACCTAGAAACTTTTGACAAACTATAAATCAATGAAACCATAGATTTGGATAGCTAAAAAGTCTTTATCCCATGAGGGAAGACAGAACAAAATAATTCCCACCAATATTCCTAGAACACAATTAAAACTTTGTAATTCCAACAACCACACCCATACAAGTCATACAACATAGCAAATACACAAGCTGTTATTACTTACAACCCATTTCCTTCTGTACAATTCATGTGATCTTATATTTATATTGATTGATTGCTCGTGATCCAAGATGGCGGCTAACCAGTCGTATGTCTTGTTAGGCAACGACAACATGACAAGTCTTTTATGGCTGTGTCAGTTAATTAAGTTTGTTTTACGATGGCAAATTGCAAGCACGCCCTACAAGAGAACGGGGGCATAATTTCTTGTCAGCATAATAAGTAGTCTTGGTCTTGTTCTAGCAAGTCGAAATTGCCTTGTTGATGTAGGCGGATGTTGTCGGTGTCAATTATAATTTCTGTGGGATGGTGTACCGTGTACGTCCTGTATACAATGTTCACAACACACCCTGTATTTCTGGGCAGGCAGTGACATGGAGATCCGATTTGAAACTTTTTTGAAAGAATGAAAGAAAAAGCCTTTATGGGCCGCCCAGAACAAAAACCAAAAATGAAATGGTTCAAGTGTTATTAAAAAGTAAAAAAGGAAAGAAAAATAAACACAGAAAAATGGAGCCGAAATTTGTCCTGCACGAGGCCAAAAGGCTCCTACCTCAGCGTGGTGCTGTAATAATATGGTGCACCATGGTGTTTTGAAAAGCTTGCTACTTGTTTTAGGCCCCAAAACAAAGAAACAAGCTTCCCAAAAAACTTCAGAGTGGGGAAGTCATTTGATGATTTCCCACCCAAAAATGAATTTGTTCATGAGCTGGCACTATAATATGAGGGTCCTCAACACAATTGGTGAAATGACCAAAGGCACCTCGACGATAAAAGAGACCCTTGGGCATATTAAAGACGCCGTGTTGTTGTTTAAAAGCTGTTGATGCTTCGTCAGCCACCAATTGCAACTGCATTTACAGCCCAAAGCAATATCGTTGTTGGAAAGGATAGAGAAGTTAGTCATAGGGGTGGTAAGTCCATGGAGTATCTGCATGGTCATGACTTGACCAATGTTTGGACTTTAAAAGAGACAGCGACCTCTGAGTTCGTTCCGGCTGTTTCTTCTCAGAGTAGTCAGGTACGAAACGCGGGCCCACATTTCCCCAGTAATAAGGGTGTTTCCCATGTAATAAGGGGCGGGCCTATAGCCATCAACCGGGCACAAATCTGCAACTAGTGCAACTACTACTTACTTAGGTACCTAACTTTCCTGTACTTTCAGAAATTTTCTTAGCATCTTTAATAAGTAGGTATCTATAAAAGACACTAAATTAAAATTGCTGAAAGACCAACATAAAACTGATTTACCATGATGCCATACCGGATTTGCATCAACGATGCACTTTACCTTTGCCGTCAAGATCCAATCTGTAGTCTGTAGTAACAAAAGCTGTCCGTAACTCGTATGTTCCATGTTTTCTCGTGACAGCCTAATATTTACATAATGGGCACTGAGCACGGTTAACGAAACAGGCTCTGCGCATACAAAACATATGTATTTACATTTTCTTTCTTTTAAAAGTCGCGGTGATTGGCGACCAACCTCTATACTCTATGCACGGAATAGTAAGCAGCCAGCAAGCTCGTTATACCGCGATGACTTTTGTTTTGAGGGAAACTCTTTGGTTTTTAACTTTATGGTTAAAAGGCTTTATGGTTTAAAAAAAACAATCGAAAGTCGACCTCACATGTAAGTAAATAGGTAGCGTCAAATAAAGGTGTAAAAGTCAATTAGATTTGGGTCGACAACGATCTACCCACTGGCGAAAGAGCTGTTAATTATGAATTCAATCAGCTATTCCAATAAACAATTACTTTTTCAATCATGTTTTACGGCAAATAATTAAAATTTGCAATCGTCAAGTTACACTGGCCGGTGCTGAACAATTTTGTTAACAAGCCTTCAGCTTATAATTACATAGGAGATTGATAGTGCTTGCATTGTAGATATACAATGATGTGGACATGTGATCCCAGCTGTTCGCTCATAAAATAACTAATTTGCTAACATGATATATGGACTTGTCAAGAAAGACGTAATGAGGTGCAAGCTAGAAGGAAACCCAGGCAATTAGAGATTTAAAAAACCCGCTGCGATGCCACCGCCATCATGAATTTTCTTAACGGCCTATTTATTCGAAATAGACCGTCGTAAAACCACGCGACACGATTTTTAAAACTTTCATTAGCGAATACAGCTTTCAAACACCAATTAATTATAAATTCCAGATTATTTTAAATTGTCATTAATTATGGCTGACTTCAAACAGGTCGCCAAAATGTTGACAAATAAAGTCGTTGACAGCAGGATATCCGCTGTTAATCAGCCATCAAGGAAGCGAACATAATTACCGAATAACTAAATTAGAACGAAACAACATGAGAGATGATTGATACGCCGAATAAATTATTTGTTTACGCAGCCAGCCTTAAAGAACAATTTTAATGAATTAAATTATTCGTGGCCACAAAATCGACGCTTTTATGAAACAAAAAACAATAAAACTTTTATATTTCCACGCTTAATTCATTCGATTAACATTATTTACGGAACACAAAGCATTCAAATCGAGTTCTTTAACAACCAAATTGCTTAATTCTCTAAATAGCGTTTGGAAAGCAATTTCAATTCCAATCAAACGTTATTTAACGAGGGCGCTGTCAGGAGGCACTTCAGGTGCTTTCGTAAATTCATCTATATTAACAAGAATACAAGATTTAAGCTTTTAACTTCCCGAATTGAATGACAGACAACTCCTTGTGCCGGTGGATGACTGCGCTGGTTTTATTGTGGCATAGACGGAGATTTTCAAAGAGCTTTTTAATGCCCTGCGCGTACACATCTCGTTGGAAACTATTACGGCATACTAAAGCCGATTACACGTGGGCTGTTAGGAGCCTGCGTATGCGCGTGCTGCTTTGAAATATGTGTTCAAATAGAACTTATTTTAACTTTACTAACAGTTCGAGAACTTTCCAGAGTCTCCGTGTTACTAGTAGATATCTGTGCTAGTAGTGACAACTGTTCTAATCAGTTCTAAGTATAGGTTACCTGTTTTTGCGATTATTGAAAAATGTAAAGCAATAATTGTGCAACTAAATAATATTTTATACCAGCCGTTACGTTGTTGCATTTTGATGAAGTGTCAAATCTATACTAATATTATAAAGCTGAAGAGTTTGTTTGTTTGTTTGTTTGAACGCGCTAATCTCAGGAACTACTGGTTGGAATTGAAAAAATCTTTTATGTGTTGGATAGTCCATTTATCGAGGAAGGTTATAGGCTATATATCATCACGCTATGACCAATAGGAGCGGAACATAAATGAAAAATGTTGCAAAAACGGGGGAAATTTATTCCTTTTGTGAGCTTTTTCTCTCATATATGTGACGCAGACGAAGTTGCGTGGGTCAGCTAGTGATATATGTATCATCTTGGCCCTACAGTAATACTTCTCTTTTATATCGTATCACTATCAGAGTAGCTCTTGCTCGCGACTTCAACTGCGTTTGCGAATTTTCAGGATGAAAGTAGTCTAGGTTTATCCTTTCTGAGGCTCCCGTTCAGCGACCTTTCTTTCAAATTTAAAATCATTCTACTACGAGCATGACGACAGTTAAAAAAAAAAATACTGATCTGTCATACTGTTAGAATATTGGAAAATAATGGACGCGTATTTTTTGTTTTTGTAAATCAATGAATATCTAATGACACAAGGATAAAACGCATCAAAATTCGGGAGTGGTGTGACGCTCATGAAGTCAGTACGCTCTAAAAATTATGTCTAGAGGTGACGTATTGAGCATTTCAAAAGCGTCATATTTTCGTCAATTTTGATTTACGTAACAAAAGAAAAAATACGGGTCAAATATTTTTCTATAATCTAACTGACGGACATTATTTTTTTGTCGTCTACCCACCCAAGTTAGTGAGGATGAATGGATATCTAGATGTTTGTTACTCTTTTACGCAAAAACTACTGACCGGATTTGGACGAAATTTGGCACACAGTTTATAACCTGGATAGGATACTTATGATCCCGGTAGTACGATGCCTTGGGACAATTACCTAACTGCTCGCGGCGAAGTCGCGGGAATGAGCTAGTCTAAAATAATAACGAACGTTTGAGATGAAAACGTTGTAGACAGACAGAGTTAGTTTCGCATATAATATAATATATCTATACTAATATTATAAAGCAGAAGAGTTTGTTTGTTTGGTCGAACGCGCTAATCTCAGGAACTACCGGCTCGAATTAAAAAAAATATTTTTGTGTTGGATAGTCCATTTATCGAGGAAGGCTTTAGGCTATATAACATCACGCTACGATTATTAAGAGCGGAACAGGAATGAAAAATGTTGCAAAAACGGGGTTTTTTTTCCTTTCGTTTTCCTCTCTTATGTGACGCAGACGAAGTTGCGTGGGTCAGCTAGTCAGTAATATCCAGGATAGATATAGTAGCTAATGTTGTAATGTAGGACAGAAATATGACGCGGGCATTCGCACAGAAGGCCTCATTCATCACTGTGTTCTAACATAATAAATTACAGTGAAGTGACTTTACATCGCGGACTATTTCGACAGATGCTCTTTGCAGTCCATTTATTATCACTTGAAATGTTTCTGATTCATCTATGACGGATGAAATCCAAAATTGTTCCACGTAGTAAATAATTTGGGAGTTGTAATATAGGGCAGTCAGTAACAGAGATACATAATACGTGTACAGTTAGGGAAACAGATTGATTGTCAAATTGACTACCCACAGAAATGGTCCGCATTATTTGTTTAAGTATACACTTTATAAAAGGAAATACATACAGTACTGCTTATTTAATTACACATTAATTCCATCTGACCTGCGATAAGAGACTTGGAGATGTAACGAGACACTAGAAAACGTACATTAGACACTGACAGTGCCTTAACTAAAAACATACAATACGGTGGTATTTAAATCACAAGTGTTATTTTTTATTTTCGAAACATGGTGATTTTCAAAATGTGTTAATCTCGAGAACAATTAATTTCCCTAACTGTACATCCAAGCTGCTGCTCCTACGCAAGTTTCTAAACAGCCGACCTCGTGTGCGCACCGCTTAATTCCACCGAATAGTTTTTCGGCACGATTATTAACTCTTTGACTGATCGATCCGTCGACACGATGTAATTTTCTAAATTGTTGTAATGGTTGTTGTTCATCTACTCATCGGGCCATGGTTCGACCATAACAAACATAATATAAGTGTTAGATTACTGCGTGATTTTTTAGGCATGTGGCCTTATTCGATCCTAACTCCGCCATCTTTCTTTTCGATAAAAGTTCCATAGACAATTTCACAAAACCCCCTGTTTGTGAAATTGTCTAAGGAACTTTTAGAATTGTAACATGTAAAAATACAATTACAATTTGTAAAGTTTATTAAACAGGGCCGTGTAGTTTTACCAAAAATGTAAAATCGCGAAAAATTAATCAACGGCCCCAAACAAAATTCCAATACCAAATGTATGAGACAGCTGATACTTTTTTACGATTACGATGCTGGTCCCATAGAGAAATTTGTTCAATTTGATGATCTGTAGCACACCCAATGCGTTTAACTAGGATGCAAGAGACACCTTGTGAAAGCTACATTTAAAATGTTGAATTACATAGTCGGAAGTATTTAACTGAATGATGAGTTTTTGGGTTAGCTCATTATGGCAGAAATACTCCTGATTTAATTTTTTTTTACGATCAGTTTTCATCTCCTGTCAATGTCATTCAAGCGCCAAAACACCCATGTAGCACTGCAAATTCAACTCGGAATATTGAGCAGTAAGTATGGTGGGTATGTAAAATGGTGTTGCTTTATGCAGCCGTCGACTTAGCTGATGAATATTAATTTCTTCGCAAGTAAAAAGTCACATAGAAAAGCTTTGGTGCAGTAAAACAAAAGCCGCATGTGTGCATTTGCGTTAAGGTGAGTGACCTAATGTACATTATGTGTGTTATAATTAGGTTTATACCTATCACATGCACATTCTGAGACAGTGGTGTCGATTCTGTTGTGCACAAACTAAACTTAATTTAGGCTGTTGCTATCTCTTACTAAAAGGCAGTGCGAGAAAAGGACGGCTATAGCTATGAACTAAGTTAGAGATGTCAAACTAGTTAAGGTTTTGCGCTTTACCGTATTTTCAGCCGACTTCCAAAAATACAAGGTTCTCAATTCGTCTGTATTTTTATTTTTTGTGTTTGTTACCTCAGAACTTTCGACTGGGTGAACCGATTTTAATGATTTTTCTTTTATTTGATAGCTGGTGCTTGCCGTGTGGTTCCATTTCAATTTGATTAAGATCTGACGCTGATCTTCGAAGATATAAATGGAACTCATCAAAAATACACGGCAAAGCTGCAGGAATTGCTGCAATCGCTTGGTTGTTTATTGTTTATGTAACATAGTGACGTAACATCACGCCTGTATGCTCAGAGGGAGTACGCAGAAGTGTACAATACACCCAGATTTCGACAGTTAGACGTGTAAAGTTCCATTTAATGGGATCCCGGAGAAATAGAAGTAACTCCTTAAACTTATAGGCACACCAGAAGCGGTTTGGGTAGTTTTAGGTAGAGTACTTTCTCGGAGTGATTCCATTTCAATTTGATAAAGATCTGGTGACTTTGGAAGATAGGTAACTGAACTCCTTAATAAATGATAGCAAATGTACTGGGATCAGTGAAGACTCGACACGTCTGTCTATTGTTAACACCAGTTCATAACAAAAAATCACACCGATACGCTGTGCATGTAAACCACTAAAAAGTCAAAAATAAAAACTTTTTTGCAAAAAATAAAACCGACTTCTCACAAAAAAGTGAAAATAACTGTAGCTTTAGTCGACATTTTTTTACGTGCAACCTTCATTTGTATGGAAATATTAATTCCAATTAAATTTGACAGCTCTAAATTACGTCCGTCTCTTTCTCGTTTTATTAGAGAGAAAAAGATAGCAATAGCCTAAATTAAGTTTAGTTTGTGCACAACAGAATCGACACCAGTATTGTGTGTACCATATCCATGCTAATCTAATGAGTGTAAAAAGACGAAAGGCACTGTGATCTCCCCGCCATTGTTTTGTTCTGTTCTGGTTGCAAGGTTAACCTTTTGGACGCCATTGTCACATATACGTGACAAGCAAGCGCGTGCCCTGTACGCCAAACGACACAAATATGTGACAAAATAGTAGAAGAAATTGTGGCTTGACGTGGAGGACACGCGCGTGCGTTTATGCTGTGGCGGTCTAACTTTTTCACACTCTTTTTAATACAAGTTTAAAATGTTTTAACTGACTTTTCTTTAAATAACTCCATGACCTATTCAATGTATCAAGCAGCACAATGTACTCGTTATATCTAGTACTTCTGGTAGATACTACTTCCGCGGGGATGATTCATCTAAAAAAAAGGTATTTTACAAGAGCTAAACGCGGGTTTTATAATGCCTGCAAGTATATGATTCACTGCAATAAACAAAACCAGAGAAATATAATGAAATTCTTCAGGATGTATGCTACTTAGTATGATTGTTTGATGTTTTGAAAACATAACAGAACTTATCTCTAAAACACATGCGATCATTCTGTTTTTTTGGCAAATTATTCTACTAGCATAATACACATAATACATATAATATGTATTAGCATCATAGTGTATTATTTTTTAAGTTCAATCCATAGATTTTTTGTAAATCGATCTAAACCACTCATTTCGCACTATTCGGCCCGCAGTGACGTAACAACCACTTTGCAGTGCAAGCTTATTAGAACTTTATTCGAACAGTATTTCAGACGAAGTTTGAACCACCACAAATAGAGTTGATAGTTTAGATCATGTAGTCGCCTTATTATAAAGTTTAGGCGAAAGTAGGTAGTGTAGGTTAGGTACCTACTCGTAACAGCCTAAAAAGTATCGATAAAATTTGGCACACAGGTAGACCAGAGTTAGGTTATTCCACATAAAATACTATTTATCCCGATGGTTATTTCTTGTCGGATATTTTCCGATCAAAACGCGGATAAAACCACGGGCCTATTATGCTAGTAATTCATATTTATACCTGTCACCTACATACTGTGATAAAACTCGTATTAAACAAAAAGCCATAAAAAGACCCATTCAAAATATAACTCGATAATAAGCCGGTCTTCTACAAAAGTATTTTTATGTGTCAAGCGAATTTTCGAAATAAGTACGTGCGGTATAAAATCGGTTTATACGTTAAAAGAATCGATACAAATACGAGCTTTGTCGGAGAAGGTATCGATTGAAGCCTCAACGAGGCAATCGGTCGAGTCGTTTTCTACAGAAATACCACTTTTTTTTCTTATTTCTGACCGGGACGGCCCAGGAGCGTTGCCTTCACTATAATAAACAAGAACGTTACTGTAGCCATAACTTTTAACGTGTTTTACAGGATATAACAATATTTTAAATGTAGAATTATGGATACGGCGTAAATAAGTACGTTTGCACTTAAACATAAACGTTCAATTGGTTTGTTGGCAACATTTTCAAGTCTTATTCCATTTTTAAACTAACTTTCTTTTTTTAATCCTTGATTTATTTTCCCCGTTCTAAACTCTCATAGCTACCTACAATGTTACATCCTTTTTGTGAAGCCACACGCTCAATAAATTATAATGATTATGCAAGCAATAAAAACGTTATAACAAGACAGGCTACCAATTAAATCTTGTCAAACTAGTACAGGAAGCTCATTAAGAAGCTAAACAAAAAAACTTAAATAGATACGTAGATTTGTAGATACGTATGTATGTGTCTGTTGTAAGTTTGAATGTAGAGTGTAATGTATATGTCACCGTAAAATTGTCAAATACGTTATATTGTAATATCTCTAGCGATATTGTAAAGTCTCGAATTATTGTCAAATGAACATACTGCTTACAACAAAACGCATTATTTTTCGTAAAATGCATGCGATGGTAGTCAACTTACGCGGTGTGGGGGGAAGGAGGGGTCCCCCTTGCCCAGTGGCACAACTCTCATGAAAAGATAATGCACCATTCCTGAGAAATACCGATTAATATAACATAACGTTAAACACTTTACATTCCCCCTAAAAAGCGTAGTACTATTTCCGAGTGCAGGGTTTAAAGGAACCTAACTAACCTAACGGGTGCCCCAAGTCCCGATTATGGGGGCAGAGATACTTCCGTATGTTCAGTTGACAATAATTCGAGACATTACAATATCGCGAGAAAAAACACGTTCTATTGTAATATAACGTGTTTGACAATTTTACGGTGACATATAGAACTACTGATCGGATTCTGAATACTCTTCCACTAACGGCGACACTATCTCCTAGTGTCATAGGCAGTCTTAAAAACGTCCCATGGAATAATAGCCGACCATAATGCAAACGAAACCCCGGGCAAAAGCTATAGGTACTCTTGTATAAAACAGCCAACAAAATCAGCTGATGTTCTCAAAAGACTCAAAACAAAGGTGAAAGACATAAAAATGTATAAAGAATTTAAATTGATTGCAACTCGGAACTTACTCGAAGATAAACGTAAGGTGTTTTCTTCAGGCGATTATCCTGAGTGGCGTGACGGGATGGTGTCAGTACATGAGCGAGATAGTGCCGTGTTAGAGCAAGACGGGTAGATGCGCACGAGTGAGGTGTGAACAGGACACGCGCGGTACATGCCGAGCGAGCCTCCGACTGAGATTGTCAAAGTTCAGGGGTTAAATGTGGTTTCAGTTATTCAGAATGAATGAATGAACACAGAGAAAGAATCATCTTCAATGAAAAAATGTTTGACAATAAATCATGAAAAAAATGATGAAGTACAGAATTGACACGCTTCGTCAATTTGCCGTGTAGCAATTTCAAGCTGCTTTCAAAGTACATTATGAATATTATGATTCAAATAACAATTTAAATTACCAACTCAGGTAGTCGATTTGATAAAGAATTATTGTCCCGGATACCAACTAAGGTACCTACCTAGTCGATTTGATTGTCCTGGACTTTAACTGATAAAACAAATTAACTTGTAGAATCTATAGGATAGGAAAAGGGTACAAGTAACTTTCAAACTAAAAAAAGGAATAAAAAGTCTTCAGAACTTTGAGAGCCACAGTGAGGCTCGTGCTTTTCCTTCGCTTCTCGTTAAGAGCTTTTAACGAGCCGACCTTGCCGTAACGATTAGAAAGAGAGAGCAGCACCCACCCGCACCCAAATACCCACGCCAGACAAGGACGGAAGTAGCACCGGTAACAATAAGCTTACTAACAAGACGGTCTCACTCACTGAAAAATGTCGTAACCACCATAATTACACATTGAATTATGCAACCTATTTTATTTAGTTAAGGTGTGATTTTAAATAAACAAACATCGCCACTTACGAGACAGGCACCGCGGCAACTCGTCTGACTAACGAGAATGACTCAGGCGCAGGTTTTTTGTCGTTTTTCCGATATAAACCTTTCAGTCAAACAGGAGGGTTTAAATTAGATTGGTGTGGAGGCTCGCTATGGGGTTTTCTCATAAATGCCTTCTTGAAATTTATTTAAATTGGTTTTTCGTTGCGCAGAGCTAATCGTAACTATAAAGTATGTTACAAGCGCATTTTTATGAGATGCTATCGTTTCATAATTATTAGCTAGCCGTCTCTGTGGGACATGTTATTATAAGCATAACACTAATCATGTTTTTTAGTAGATTCTTATTAGATAAATACGACTTAGGTAGGAAACCTCATTAAAATTTGGTCGTTAGAATGTTAAATATTGCTAAGAACTTGTTGTTGACTGTTAGAACAGAAAATTAATTATTTTACTTATGTTTGTAATTTTTCCGGTTACGCGTGAGGTCTTCCCTAACAAAAGACATCAACGCATGAAAGTTGTGAAACATTCCTTTTCTATGACAATTAAAATTGTTTGTAAGCATGAACCAACTATAAACATTTTTTTACAGTTATTAAAACAACGTCGAGAACATTTAGAAATTAAAAAAAGTTTTTTTTGCTTCGAGTTGTGTACATTAAAATGCCTTAATAAACTAGAAATAATCACAGTTTTAGATCTACTGTCAGTTAAAAGAGCTTTTAATCTAAAACCCGCTTACTTTGTTTCAAAAAGCCGTTACCAAAATAAATCCTTTTATCAGTTTATTTATCAAAGTGATTAACTCGCGGCAGCCATTTTGAAAAAACTCAGGCGCACAACGAGCCGTCAGTCAAAATTTGAAAAGCGAACATTAAAGTTTAACAGCACTTGAAAGGGTAAAGGTCTTTTAAAGAAAGGAATTTGAAATAAACAGGTACATCACTACAAGAGATAGTTTGAGATGTAGTGATGTGACTGCTTAGATTAAAGAGTGACAGGCTTTTTATTTTTACATTTAAATTTTAAGATAAGTACCTACTTATTTGTGTATTGAATATCTCTAAGAATTATGCCTATGATTCTGCTTCCTAATAAGTTTTCAGTCATAAGCGAAATGCAATTAAAATGCAGATAAAAATAACAATTACCGAACTTGTTTATGAGGTGACATCAATAAAGAATAATATCTATATGCATCATTCTATCTTCCGTCTTCTCTCATCATCGGAAACTTCAATTAGGTGGGGAGTTCTTATCTCGACAAGCACTTTAGTTTCTTTTATAATATCTGAGTAATATTATTGAAGAACCTCAATTTCGCTCGCCAGAACCAAAACATCACACCAATATTGTAAAATACCAATCTTCAAAACAAAAAAGAATCACGAACTTTTTCTCGATACAGGTTTTCCGAACACCTCATTACGATGTCCGTTTTCCAGCGACCAATTAGGTGGTGAACAAAAAAACGTAGTCTATCGCTCGGTAAACATTGTTGGTGTTTGTGTCGGCGCTAACGCGGCGAGCCGTCGATCGTGTCCAAAGTTATTACGACACACCTCGTTGAGATACCACCGAACGTGGTACCGTAAAAAATGTACGGCCTTATCGTTAATATGGCGCTCGGTAATTTGATTGGACTTGTGAATTATATTTTGTAAGTATATTTGGTGTTATGTATGCTTTTGAATTTGGAATTTGTTTTCATTTTTGGTATTAAGGCTTGTCTGGTTGTGCAAAACTAGTAAATTCGACATCTTGTCAATTTTAGTAGACTGCCCCCTTAAAGAGATCATATATTGTATAAATAGAATACTTTGTTCTCATTAGTCATCAATGAATGATCAAAAATATTAAATTACAAAGGGCAGGCAGATGTGTGTGGGCTATTTGTATTTTCCACCACACTGTCAAAGCAACCTTTGAAGTTTGATGTGAAAATATCTCTATAATTGATCAAATATAATATTTCTTATACAGCAAAAAGAGCGAGATCCCGATTCCTCTGTGATCTTTTTAATTAATTAGGCACGTCATACTCCGGCCATAACCACATTGGCTCAAGCAAAAAATATTCCCTCCTGCGCAATGTTATTTCTTCTTCTGATCAATCCAATCTTATTCATCTGACAGCTTTTAATTCACAATAAATACTTTGAAATTTTCAGCTTTATTAACTTCCGCGGACTAACTATCAAAGAAAACAGCAACATAACAAAAATATACTCAACAACATCAAAGACTGCTCAAAACATATCGGCTTCAAAATCTTCTGATCAGAATTTCAAAACGACACCCACTTCAAAATCAACTAACTGATTGTACTACCAAATCAGTTGTGAGAGTCAACAAGCAACATTTTACCGCCCACAGCCTCTGCATGGATAAGTCCCTCCTCAGTATCGGACGAAGCACGGAGGGCATGATTACTCCTTTGACGTGCCGCCTCGGAGATGCAAAATAGAGTTCAGAACTTCAAAACTAGCCGCCTTCGATGATTGTTATCGTTGTTTATCACTTTCCAACTACAACGAACTATTATAATGATTATCGAGTCGTTTTTAGTAGGTGGTAGGTGTGCTTTTTAATGGCAGTGTTAAGTATGTGTGGCAACTGTAGAATGTAGATAGTTATCTTAGGAGTGTATGTGGGAACGTTGGCAGGTTTCTTGTGAAATGTTAGGTTTACTGATAATACTAATGAAATAGTTGGGTGTTTGAGAGATTTATGTCTCGTGCACCCAAGTGGCCACGTTACAAGAGAAATCGAATCAGACAAACAACGGTTTTAAGTAGAAAATTGATAAACAACATAAAATAACTTTCTTCTTCTACATAATATAAGCGTGTCGATAGCAATCTCAATACTGCGTATAAAATAACTTTGAACTTGTCACAATTCAGAAAATAAATGTCAACCACGAATATTTTCTGTTATTTAGCGAATTTTATCCCACCTTTAAGAAAAATTCATCCAAGAAAGAGTATGTGATAAAGTTACATCATCAAATCGCGCACAAAACTACCTCAAGAAATACCATAAAGTCCATAACACAAACACACATAAGTTAGTATAAAACATGGCAATAGTAATTACGTACAGACGGACTCGATGCGATCTGGCTGGTCACAGCGCCCAGTCGCCCACTAGTCAGGCATTACACATGTCTAGGACTTACATGACCCGTTATCGAGACTTGGCATGTACACACTCAGTCTACAGCACTTACAGACTTACATTAGTATAAAATGATCGTTAACACTAATGTAAAGAAGTAATGATCGTAATGTAATGGAATAAAAATAAGGGATTTGTTGTTAATTTAATTTAAAAAAAGAAGGGATGTGTTCTATCTGTAAGCTTCTAGAACTTCTCGTTTCTCTGCTTCGAGTTTTGTTTGTTTTGTGTTTATGACTTAAGTAGTAAGTGTAGTCCAAACTCAAGGTTTACCAAAAGGCGATAGAGCGTAGTGTAAGCTCAGTGACCGAATTCGCAATTCCACAATACGCTCAAAAACGGGAATCGCTGATGTGGGCAATAAGACTGCTGGGTTGAAGTGGGATTGGGCGGGCCATATCTGTAGAATGCATCAGGACCGATGCAGCGATGGGCCCAAGTCGCCACTCAGTGAAAACTAGTAGAATAGGACCGGTAGGTAGTGAATTGGACCTTAGTAGTTATCTACTAAGGTCTAATTGGACCTTAGTAGTTATCTACTAAGGTCTAATTCACCACAAAGATGACGGTCTGATTATCTAAAAACAGCTGTATTTTTGTAGGGAAACATGTCCCTTAAACATATGTTTTTAGATAATCAGACCGTTATCTTTTCGGTGAACATGGATCTTAGGCTATGCTGTGGATATAACTATTCCATAGTGACGTGGCAACAATAGCTAGCAGACTTATCATCATGAAGAGTAGTAGTAGGTTATACGGGCAAGCCATGGTTTTAGGCTTGTATCAAAGTACCGCAAGTAAAAGAATTACTCGTTTCACGATAATCATGGCATTGTGAAACAAGTGATTTATTCACACCTCTCGATAAAGTTTGAATTTAAAAATTTGGATGCAGTATGGAAATCTTCACCTGCATTGTTGCAATGCGATTTTCAGAAGAGATTGGATTGATTTCTAGATTACAATCAAGAAATCTTGGTTATTTCGTTGTGTGGTCGTTAAAGATTAATTAAAGTTAATTTAAAAGTAAGTATTTAAATATTCTGTAGATAACGAACGCTTATGCAAGACTTCTTTCTTTATTTGTAATTGAGCTTGGTCTAACTGAAGGAATACAGAATCCAATAGGAAGGCAGGAATCAGGGAATTAAATATCTGTATAACTGTCAAATTACATAACAGTTTCAAACAAAATGGACTTGATTGTACAGTGATTTGTTTTTGTAATAACAAAAACCTCGTTCTCTTATTAATCCAATCTGTTTTTTTTCTACTCAAAAGCCAACTACAAAATCTAGCACCTTCTAACTTCTAATCACGGCTTGACGGAGGCACACCGAAGCGTTTAAAATTAATAAATCTGCCTCGTAAATTCCCAGCTCGTATCACCATTCGTCATGCCCATCGCCCTTTACGCTCGCTCCACAATTTCAGTTTTACACTCCATTGTACCTAACTCACAGTGAGTGGATTGCTCTATGGTCTGGGGGCATACCACCACTTCTTAATACAGTATTATTTTAGTCATACTTCAGAGGACGTATGGCTCTATCTCTGTTCCACATGGTAATGGTGGTAGCCCCTGCTTTCTGCTGGCGTGATGCAGCCTCAAGCTACTAATAATATCCGATAAGTCACGCTTTTCCTACTGATGGATATTGAAAATTTGAATTTAGAACAGATTATATGATTCTTGATCACAAAATGCTGCATGGTTCTTTTGGCACTTCAATGACATTGACAGGAGGGATTTATGGGTAAACATGTGTGAAATTGTCTGTGGAAATAGTGGTATAAAAACAAGATGGCGGAGGTTTTCGTTTCGATTATAGCTACGCGTTAAAAGTTCCATGCAGCATTATACCTATTATTAATTATTTTCGAATCGTAGCTTCAAGTAGTCTATGAGATTTTCTCATGCAAGACTGTCTCAGGTGTGAATCATTGCGTAATAAATTAATACCAATCCAATTGATTAAATATGGTAGAATAACTAATTAGATTTTGCATGCAACATGCTACCTGTTTCGTGCGAATGCTATTGTTCATCTACCAAAGCAGTGTTGCCTACTGTTGTTTAATACGCACGATTTTCAAATTAACTTTAAGATTCCAAAAAAAAACAGAACGGTAAACCGATTCGTAATTCAAAATATTAAATGGCATATAATCCCAAAAGGCTAATCTTCTCGTGTAAGTAAAACGTGTCGATATTTAAGTGTAAAATTAAGAATCGAGATAAATATCATTCGATTTGGGCAACTGTATATAAATTGGTGCGCGGGGTATTCGGCTGGGCTCGTTATAATAAAGTTTATGGCCCGTTTACATTGCTTGTTTTACATACAATCGAGCCTTTTCTTATACTTGCGATGTAAATAAACAGGTTATCTTGTTCTTTGTTAGAGATGCGTGATGCTGCGTCCATCGAGGATACGTGGGTAACTAGTGCTTGTGAGATCGTGAGATTTGAAATTTAAATTGTTACTAGCCAACTAAGTTACTCTTGCTATACAATTTTATTCACCAGTCGTCTCCATTTTAGATATGCTGCGCCGACCGCAAATAAATTGGGAGAGTGGGTGTCAGTGGCGAAGGCTCCATACAACTAGATTCCTAGCGGATTCCCTTTGAAAAATGGAACATTAAGTATTCTATAGACAAGTAATATTAAACATATGTAATACGGCTCACCTCTTACAAAAATTAACTATTCACCTCTGAGGCGTATCCAAATTTATTTAAAGTCGGCGCAGATTGTCTACTACTTCCATATTTCTCTGTTTTTCGTCATTTTAAATCTTCCTTTCTAGTCATATCATCTTTTACACAGTCCACAGTAAAACAATTCTTATATTTTCATGGGATGCTGCCAAAGGTTTCTCTGAAATGTGCAGTTGTAAACACTTACCAAATTAAATTATAAACAATTATTTTTTTCTTATAACTGTAAAAGGAAAGGTGCGAACAAGGAGAGCCTTTAGTATCTTTAATTTTGCCAGTTATACAGAAACCTTCAACTTTAATTACTATCTTAAACATTCTCTGCACGCCACACTTAATAGCACGGTATTCCCGAAAAATAGAAAACTTTGACCTTACATTTTCCTTGCTTACGTAAAAATTCCACAAAATCAAACAACTTTTTGAAAAACGTTGACCTAAAAAAGCTCATCTCAACAATCTAATACTTACAATCATAATCGAAATTCTTACAATAATAACGTAATTTGTAGAACTTTTTATTCTTATCTCTTTCTCCCATATTGGACAGGTTTATGGTGTGAAAGGAACGGCAATGGCGGTAAAAGGATAGATAGCGGGTGGACGCAAGTATCGCCGAGTATATGTGCATCTGCTTAGCGGGGCCACTTGGAGAACAGGGATGGGATGGAGTAGCGTAGAACTGTATTACTTTTGGACTTCTCACCTCCTCCACTGCCAGACACTTCGTGTGGTGAAAAACCTCCGCCAGACACCTTTAAAATATGAAAGTGTCTTTTTACTGGTTTCCGAGGTGATGCAAATTTGATGAGCGTGTCTCTGTCTTTTCTAAAATACAAATCTGATACGACGCCGTTTTACTACTTGAGCTAATTCAATAGCACAACTCTCATTCGCGTAGAAATAAAATTCTTAAATATTTACTATATATTTTAAGACCTAATAAATCTTTGTTAAAAATGTATGCTGAATAAACAGATCAAAATAGAGCATTCGTAGTACGGCGCCGAATTTTGACGATTGATTGATATATTTATACAAACTCCATTCCATACCCAAACAATACTCCGCTATACAAATATTTCACACCAGAAACTGATAGATCGAATCAAAATACTTATAACACAAACATAGATATGGCACGCACGCACACGTAAATACAGCGGGTATTTTTATTTTACCATAAACATGTCCAAACATTGCCCTGTCCGACTCCGAAACATGGCCGGCTTTTTGGATGCCCGTTTAAATTACGGCCGTCGGGATTTCTCCTTACGATCAATAAATCAATAAATATATACGGCTAAGCCTGTCCGTCTGGCGGACATTAATGGAAATCTGTGTTTGTTTAGGACGCGATCCTCCGACGAAACGTTTGTTATTAAACGGAAGCTTTGTCGATCAACTTCCTGCAAGCTGCTTTGCTATTTTAGAAATTATGATTTAGGTGTAACGACAATTTGTTTAATGGCTTCCTAACAGCGTTGGGTGGGTTCAGTGAAACTAGGAACATTGCTTTGCAACGGCAGTTTAACTTGTTACTCGTGGGCGGTGCCGTTTATAGCTCTGAATTGCATGGGATTCGATCAGGAAACGTTTTTCGTGATATTGAATTCTTGTGTGAGATTGACACCACTTACTTGAGACTTCAGGTGTTTCGAGTCTATTGTTTCAACTCAACGTTGCAAACCACCACCACCACCTAAACCTGTCTTACCAAATTCGAAAAGAAAGGTTGTTTTCAGTCGACTTTTTTACAATAACTGTCCCCGGCACACACAACTACTGTTCAAAAACAGCCGGCTCCAATAAATTACGCGTTTTTTTCGCCGCCAGTACGACCGTACGGTCGGCAAAAAAGTCTACCTGCTCCCCGAAACCCACACAATGGTTCCCTCGACCATTTATTTGGACGAGCGTCGTAACATTTCAAGTTTTCGTATTCGGAAAAAACGAACAAACTTGCACACAAAGAAATCTTTGCATTTTCGGGGAACAAAACTTAACCTTGTAAGTTAGAGTATAAATCAGTTAACGAGACATCGGAGGCTGTAAAATAAAAGGACCGGAGACAGGACACATTTAGTTTTATGATGGTCTTTGTCTAATCTTTAAGCTAATAGAAAACTAGGAGAAACGGAATCTTTGATGATTTCGAAACGGTCGGAGCCTATCTAAAAGTACAACTAATTAACAGTGCAGTGTTGAGCGTCAGTTTTGGTTGTATTGTTGGTGTCAAAATGAACCGTAAAAGCTTTTAAGATGTACAGAATGTGTACAAGACAACGCGGGCGCAAGCTCGTTTAGAAGAGGAGGCGCTAAACGACGCACACGCATCCGCTGAGGTAACCACAAGCTTTGAAACAGAAAAAAACTGTAGTACCTATGTTTTAGAGAAAGTTCTGGAAAACCATTTGAAGTTATGGATAAAAACAATCCGTTTAGAAATGAATAAAGTCAGTTATAATTAGGATAAGTAATAAACAAGATGATGTCATATATCTGTCACCTACCATAAAACGTGATTCTCGCTAGCGATATTGTAAACTCTCGAATTATTGTCAACTGAACATACGGAAGTATCTCTGCACCCATAATCGGGACTTGGGGCACGCCCCCCGTTAGGTTAGTTAGGTTCCTTTAAACCTTTGCACTCGGAAATAGCGGAAGCGGGGCTCCGTCAACTACGCTTATTAGGGGAATATAAAGTGTTTTAAGGTTAGGTTATAATAATCGATATTTCTCAGGAATGGTACAATATGTTTTCATGAGGGCTGTACCACTGGGCAAGGGGGACCCCTCGTTCCCTCCACACCGCGTGAGTTGACTACCGTCGCATGCATTTCTCGAAAAATAATGCGTTTTGTTGTAAGCAGAATGTTCATTTGACAATATTTCGAGATTTTACAATATCGCTAGAGATATTACAATATAACGTATTTGTCAATTTTACGGTGACATATCCATGCACACGCAAGTAAACAAGTACATATGTGCAGCGAATAGCCCGATAACATTGTTTCCAACGGTGGTCACATTATGCGGTCATCAGTTTCCGCTGACCGCGTTGAATGCGGTGTTGTGTTCACGCTAAGAGCAGTGAGTCAGCGACCACCAGGAAGCGTTCCCGAGAGAAGTCACTGATGACAACCATACATGACTTATCACACACAACACTTACATGTAAACATTAGTGCGAAATCTGGCTGCAAAACAAGACAGTATCAATGGAATCTTCCATGATGAAGATGATGGCATGAAAGGTGTAGAACTAGTTTTGTTCTAGTAAAGTGCTGATGAACAATGAAATCGATGAAATCAAGAGAGAGAGAGAGAGAGGAAAGAGCCTGTTGAGAAATCATAACCGGAGCGGTAAATTCAATCGCAACTTCACTTTAAGATATTCATTATAACTCCATAAACCAGTACGGATACCAGCAGAACAGCTATCGATAATAAGCTTATTACCATAACTGACTATGCGCATTAACAACAATTTTAAAATTCCACCAGACTACCCACTACCCAGTTTCCCCGAGGCGGGGCGGGTAGACAGATAATCGCATGTAATTACACGGCTATCCATCATCGAAAACCAACAAACGAGGTAGAAATGGTCGGCCACCCACTGCACAGTCTGACCTTTGAAGAACAACCTTCTTACTGACAGGGGAACATAGGATGGGACTCCGAATAGACTGAAACATGATCCGTCTTTTAGAATTCTCAGATGAAACGCATGTACCTAATCAAGAGTGAAAAGATAAACGCGTGACACACTTTCCAAACAATAATTCTACCTGTAAAATGTCTAAAACATCAAACATATCACTGAAATTAACGCCACCGTTGAATGAATGAACACTGCTCTAAACTGTGCCAGATTGTCTACAAAAAACAACGTGTTAAAGCTTTCATGATACTCTGAAATAGCTGCTGTAAAAATACTTGCAGACACCCACAAAATCTGAAGTAAAAATAGAAAGTGACAGTCATTCATGATCGTAACGTAGTGACGGCGAACAATGGGCGGCGATATGATCGTGGCAGGCAGGCAAGCCAGGGACCAGTTCTTGTATCTAAGCCGTGGATCGCGGCTAACAAGCCCGCTTGGTGCACCAACCGAGATAACACAATGTTTCTTGTAAAATAACTTTGCTTTAGGAGACGCAAGCAACATTTCTTATGGCTTAAGGTGGAGATAAAATATTTCTACAATAATTTTCCTGATCTCGTCAGAGGCTATGAGAGATAGGCAGAAAATTATGAAGCTGGATTATCGCGTATATTTGTATATGGCTCTAAAGAATCTTATCTCTTGAAAAAACTTGGATTGCGATGCAACTATGCGAAGCTCTTCCGAGGCGGCGTATCAACAATGTGATAATGTTTCAACCGTCTAGTTTCTTAAAGCTATCATCTCCCTCATACAATAAACATGAGATTATCGATGCATGAGGCAATAAACTTGATAATTGGAGTAACAGAAATCAAGTTTCAAAAGAAATTGGACTATATACCACGGGCCTACGCAACTAAATTTCTTGTTCCTTTTTTTACTACCTACATAGCTCCTCTCACAATTCAGCGTATACTATTTGTACCCAACAAAGCGTGTTCCAATAATGAGGATCGCTCGATACGATCTCGGCTGCGCTGCGCCCGCGCCGATCAGAGAGCCAGATATGCAGAATCCTCGCTCCTCGGCTCCTTTGTAATCCGGCCAGGGTAAACACCGCGCTTTGAGGCTCCAACGACCCATCTCACCGCACGCACGTGAATTGTTTTTCTAGCTCAGAATCAAATCACCAAAAAAAATAGAATCATGACGAGTCCCTCCCCTACTACATATTAAACGATTTTGCATCGGAATGATCAAAGAGCCCATAATAGAATTTATAGCCGGCCTATAAAAAGACGAGTGACTTCTCAAAAATGCGTTTTTTACAACCAGTGATTCTCGAAATGATTTTATTGGCTGCCAAAAGCGGGTCTTCTTATTAGCTCGTTACAATATTGCATATTAATTTTTTAACTACACGATGAAAATTACAGCAAATTGTAACTTTAAAAACAAAAACAACTATCGGATCCATCTCGTCATTCCATAAGATGGTTCTGCCGGGCTGGTAGGTTGTTAAAAATGAAAATTATTCTGCCAGCGCAAACTACGGTGATTACATATCAGGCGGGCCGAAGCCCGAGGGAAGCGCGTCTCTCTCGCTTATTGCCAGATGATTGAAGACCCCGCCGCCTACGACGCACTCCTTTCTGGCACGAGAGCGAGACAGCACCGCCTCCTGCCGTGAGAGGGAACAGGATGGCGACAGCTCAGCATCTGATTAGCATCCCAATTACGGTGCGGGCGCGCAGTGGGATCGAATCTTCCTTCATAGTGTTGCATCACTTTCAGCAGGAGCTTTTATCGATATTTTGTATGTTAGTTTAGTTAATAATACCAAATGTTGTTACGTTGATGAAGTATGTACGACGACGGTATCGATGTTTCATGATATTGAACTCAAACATTCTGGTGCAGCAACGACAACACAAAAATACGGCCTGTAATAATATTTACAATAGGTTGTAGCCTAGCCACGCTGTCGGTTGTCAATGTTATCTCTAACAACAATCACAGCTGGGTTATTGATCGATAATAAAATGTAATAACGAGTGGCAGGCAGCCCTATTAACGAGAATGGCGGCCGCGGCGCGAGGCGGGGCGCTCGTGTCGAGATTACATCGACGCAGCACGGAAATTTTAAATAAACAAGGAATTATGAACCGACCCCAGATTATACACTTTCGTATTGAACAGCATCGGACGGTAACTAGAGGAAATTACCGCAACAACAATTATTTATAAGCACCTACCTGAAGCAGCTTGTGAGTTTTATGCTTTTAGTAAATTGCGGAAATTCCGCCACTTATTGAAAACTATCGAACGTTGGTAAAGTTAATAACATGTAAGTACTGTGACTTTCTATTCCGCACGCCCTATTATGGGATCGCAGTACATAATTAGAGATTGCAAATTACAACAACACAATGCTCCGAAAGTGCACTGCCGGAGAAAACTTAATATCAACCAACTACGTTATGAAACAACAACAGTAGGAATTCATACTACCTACCATGTCCGAGGTCTTTCGTTATATCAAGCTAGAAAACCTGCAATTTGAATCTTTACATAAAAGCTTTAATGCTATAAAGCATGTCCACAAAGCAAGCGCTTACTTGAATGTTGCTAGAGCTAAGTTAATTTTAAGCTAGTTTTATTTTATTGGCATTTCACCTTTGTAAATTAGGTTCTTCTTGAGAAATAAACATTGCAAATTGGTTTTAAGAGTAAGTAAATAGGTTTGGAGAAACTGAAATCGATCTGCACGGGAAAAATGAAAACTATGAAACCAGGAAAAGTTCTAAACATTGAGTGGACAAAATAAATGCTAACGGATCGCGGCCGAAGCGAAGAGCGTAAGCTCACTCCGCGAGCGCATGAATACAAAACCAATTTGACGTTTCTCATTACACAGCGACCACAACATGCGCTGGAGTCGCTCGACTAACTAGTTCCGCGCTGAGCGATCTGTTATTATGTTAATAGGGCTAGTTTAGAGGCAGAGAGGCCTAGTGATACCCAGCCAACGTTGGTAGATTGGGATTTTTTTCCCTTCGTTTGGGGAAAAATATCTTGCTCGAAGAAATGAAATACTTGGAAAAAACACAGTGTAGTGAGGAAAATGGTTAGTTACTTAGGTATTATATTTAAGAGTACAGGAAGTCCAATTATAAGATAAAATAGAGTACAGAAGAAGGAGACATGCTGCGCTGACCCCAAATAAAACGGGATAAAGACAGGAAAATGATGCAACACAAAATTCGATACTAAGCGCAGACAGATGAAGGCGTGTTGCGCGGGCTTGTGCACACTGTATGTAAGTTCGCGTATAACCTGTCAATTTTGTGAATAAACATAGTTTTATGTCTCCCTATTTAATTTCCTGTTTAAAAAGCATACGGGGCAGTCTTGCCCATAGAAGTGTAAACTCGGCGTACACAGCAGATCGGCTACGAGTGCTACGAAGCGTTAGGTGACGGTCACGCGAGTTCCATGATTTTTGTTCACTCAAAAAATGCTCAAAGCGCCTAAAGAAGACTTCAAAAAGAATGAAGAAATAAGTTGGAATTCCGAAAAAAAAAAAAAAGGAAATTTACTTTTGAATTTAGAAACTTGATCTAGCAACCCCATAGCACATAGCCTTCGCTTCACGTACGCTGCAAACAATTCAGCCGGCCTCTTTCATGTGTCAATAAAACGCGATAACTACTTGTAATTGATGCTATAACTGCGACTGGTTACGCACATTGTTAACGGACGGGGAACAGTCATCGACTCGGTTCGATTGTTATTGGCGGCCTAGGGCGCTTTGTGATACTAGGTCATTGAGACCGTAGGGACTTGAGCTTGGTGCTATTAGAACACATGGTTTGGTTTTGTTTTAAATGAAAACAGCCAGATCTTACAAAATATCTTAAAACTAGAAAAATAATCAAAATAATCATCCATGATCCAAAATTTATGATCGTTTCAATAATGAAAAGTAAAATTCTGTTTGAAAATTATATCTCATCTCCAGAAAAATAATCAAAAACTTCAATGAACTACGCAGCATTCGAAACTCAAATAAACCGATATTTTAAATCTAGAAAATAAAATCACTTTGATCGGAAAGTTATGGAAGCTTCAAGGAACTAAGCAGCATTTAAAATTAAAGTAAAACAACACAGGACTAACCAAAGATGCTGCTGATTTACAGGATTCCAAAGTTCTTTCTGCTCTTTTATTTTCAGGATTCTAAAAATATTTATCAAAGCCTACAGCAGTCCATTCCTGGACCTGGGCCTCCTCAATCGCACGCCACTCAACTCGATTCTCAGCAACTCTCATTCAGTTGCTACCAGCTACCATGCGAAGATCGTCACTGCACCACGTCTCCATAATATTAAGTCTATCTTTTCCAATGGCATATTTTCATTAAATAACTCGACGAAGATCAATATTCAGGGCTAAAATAAAACCAAGATAACCAACAACATCTGTGTGAATGGATACGCGGATTACATTACCGAGGCGATTGATTGATTGCATGAAATCCTCGATAAAGAACGACGTTTATTTTACAACATCCAGTATCTGCGGATCTTATCTGCGATATAATAATCTACGCATTAAACACTGAAATGGAAGCAGCAATATTATTTCTAAAAATATGACACAAGCATGCCTGTGATGTCCGAATGGTAAGGCAGAGTTTATAGTACACCCCAGCATTTCTCACATTATGTTTGAGTCAAACGTAAACGTAATAAGGGTTGAACCTATAGCCGTAGACCAAACAAACAGACTCCAGGCCGCTACTACGTTTTAGTCAGTAAAATTCTGACACTCCCTCCCGCTCCGCCTAAAGTGGGAGAAGTTATTTGATGATTTCCGATCCTAAAATATAAAAAAGGCCGCTACTATGTAATTGCTGATGGTAAAAATTCAGTAACACTGCGTGAGAGATATTTCAGCCAAGTCAGAGGTCCTTGGGCGGCATAAAAACTGACTCCAGGTAATGCACTAACCACACGATAAAGACAGACTGCGCCTAACCGGGAATTGATTTAAAAACTTTAAACTCATCAGTACCACTTACTACCACTAGACCTAATACTATTTCTGTTCCGTTTATTTTATTATGTATCAATATTTTCTCACAAAAAATGTGACCAGGATTAACATTAAAACACATTCAAAGAACACCGACGTCGTATAAATCACCGGGAAATTATCATAACGAGTCAGTTTTGTAACGAAAATTGTGGCTTTCTAAGAAATTAATAATGTCCGCTATAAACTGAGATTTACAACAGTTATGGGTGTGTGTCCTCCTTAAATATGAGTTGCGTGTGTGGTTGTGGCGAAGGCGTGACGGAATTGGAATCGATGAAACACTAATGTGGCTTTTGATTTGGCTTATAGGTGATGATGGGTACAATGATAGTTGAACCCAGAAATGTAGATGCATTAGGTTGGGCCTTGGCGAAGGTGACGATTGTTACATCAGGGTGAATGCAAGTGATGGAGATGGATTGCGCATTTGCATCAAAGTACGGAATGACGCTTATTTAGATTAAACTGGTCTGAAGCCTCTGAAAACAAACTTACCTGATTCTCGCCCGAAACACGGGCTAATATGACTGTAGAACAAACTAAACTCAAGATCATGTTAGAACTAGAGAAAGAATTAGTGCAAATGTTAAAGAGACTAGGAGGCAAAGAATAGAGTAGTGCCTCACAGTCTGTAGGACAAAGAAATAGGTAATAATTATCACTGTATCACTGTTCAGTTGATTACGAACAATACACAGAAGCTTACAGAAGATAATGGTGAAGTTTCAGTAAACGGTATGTTAACTGGAATGGCAAGCCACATTTACTTCACTAAAGATCCAACTTGACAAAATAACACGGCATCAACCTCGCCGGAACGTAAATGTTCGCAAGGTGAGTGATTATAAGTTTAATAACCTTAAACAAGACACGAATTTGCACGTTAAAGAGATTAAAGTCACTTTAAATTGCAGATTAGATTAATTGCAACTTCTCATTGTACTGATGAATAGTCTCTTTAGTTCTTAACACCGTGTCTTTGATTATCAGTAACGGTTTCATACAAATAAGATTGTACTTAGTTTTTAGAATTTTAGAACGAACTTACAAAGGGAAGCTTTTAAAAGCTAATGTACCTTAGCAGGGGAAAATAATGTGCTTTAAGAACCATACCTTCATCCTTTAACACAGAATACAACAACATATAGTTTGCAATTGTTTAAATTCAATAGATGTTGAACCAGTAACTTAAGTAATAACCGATCAACAACGTTCACTTACTCAAGTTTGACAAACATTTACCTATACTTATTATCCCGAAGTACCCCACAGTAGAAAATTCAATTACGTACTCGTACTTAGAACCCTTACCGGAATCAAAGTACACATGGCCAATGGTACTTGAATGTCAACTCTTCAAAATGTCAGGCTCTCTTAATTAATACTAAAACCGTTGAGGATGAAACATCTACAAATTCAAGCACGCACGTTATGGTGAACAATAAACATAAAAACACGCAGTAGGATAAACAGAGTCTCATTAATTCATTTAATTTCCCCATTATTTTGTCTTTGATGTCAGGTCAAATTAAGCGGAGGTACAGGCATTATACGTAATTAATAAGGTCTAAAGTATGACTAACTACAATCGATAAAGTTCACATTTTTATCGCTACAAATCGTAGACTTACCCATCATTTCATCACGAAAAGGATAAAACAACTAGTGTTTATAACGCAATTTGTAAACTATTCAAAGAATCAGGTTTTACTTTCTTAAACGTGTTATGATTTCGAAAAATGTCTTCATTAGCGCATTGGTTTCGCAGGCAAGAACAAAACGCATTTCTGGAATGGCGGGAATATGTGCCTCGGCTGGCATTTCTTTTTTAATTGGTAAATCTGAGACAGAAGCAAATTTTTCGTTTATAAACCTATCAGTTGCTTTTAAAGTTTATTGCTTGTTCGTTATGCAATTTAAGTAGGTAGGTACTGTCTATGTTTCTACATTTTTTACAGCAATTGATACAAATACCTCATGGTCTACGGATGATAGCTTTACAAAAAAATAGCAGCACATAATGTTTAATGTTCGCCGCAAGAAGTCGATCGCCAATATTTCTCAGATACCAATGATTGGATCGCAACTGCTGTATGGGTAGTTAAACCAATATTTATGTAGAAATGCAAGACGGCGAGTTTTTACTGCTCCACCATGTCGCTTCAGATTTACAAGCTTTTCGTTGCCGCCATATTGTATCTTAGCAGTTCAGATACAAGATTTATATTTGAAAATCAACAGAATGTTTAGTTTGCAGACTGTACAGGGCTAGTTTTTCTGTGTCCTCGTCAACTAAATGTATTTTGTTACACACAGTTTTACAGCTGCGTCTTATTATTTTTTGTGGAAGAACACCATAACTCATTTCCTATGCAGTAAAAATGTCACTTTATACGACAAAATGAATGGGCAAGATATTCTTAGAACTTAATTGTCTCATTATGGGACTTGGACGTAAAAGTATAACTTTTTCTCCGGTATCTTATTGTAAATTCCGGTTGGTTTATAATTTCAGTTTACGTAATGTAGCAGTGTTTCCAAGTTTGATGTCCGTCCTTCTTTGAACTGTGTACAATATAAGGTGCGTTAAACTTCGGAGTTAGGGCGCACGTACGTACGTACACAAGCCGTGTTTCGTCGCAGCAACCGAAGACGCGGGCGCAGTTCTCGCCTCCCCGTGATTTATTGGACCTCGTTTATTTTATTTCCCAATTCGTTTTAGTTTACAACCTCGATGTTCTTCTATCGTTCTCTAAGAAAATGGTCTTACAAAGAAATTGTGGTGATTTATCTTCTCAGTGTTATTTGAAATTGAAAAATAGGGTTTAGAAAGTTTAGGGGTTAGATAGATGAAGAATGTTATGAAAGTCCCGCGATTGGATAGATCCATGTCCAGCTATGGATTTACTTAAGCTGATGTTGTTGAAGAATGTTGGTTTAATTGACGATAAGTACTTTAAACCTATTTAAGAAGATGTTGAAATCGGCATTTAGTTTACTTGAATGTGGGTAAATATCCGCATTCAAACAGGAATTCAGAAGCCATCTCGAAATTGATGTAAGCCCGGACATTACAGAAGCCACAATTAACATTCCTATGAAATATTGCCAGGTATTTGTCTTGTTCAAGATTTTGAAGTGATTTCGTAGCGACAGCGTCGATAACTTACGAACTAGACAAAGAGCTAGTTCCATTTGTGTCTAACCGTTTCAAAGCATGACTTATTACTAAGAAAACAATAAGTATTCCTTCTAGTAAAGGAGTTTGAACTCTGTTAACTCCATTCAAGTTTAAATAGCTTTGTGTAAGCTCCCCAGCTCCGACTACAAACAATGATAATAATTTCCGATTTTGTATTACAAAGCGAACTGTGAAAGAGTTTGAAGTCGTTGCATTTCTGGTTTGACAAAAGATGAAAGTCGATCTATGTACCTGAAGAAACCTCGGTTTTGTATTCACTATTCAGTTGCTTGTCAAAGCCCGAGCGACAGATTAAAGGACATTATAACACGACAAGTGACAAAACATAATTGATGGTCGACAAAGTAAGCGTTGGGGAAGGGGCCTGACATTATAAAGACAGGTACCCAAATCGGAATACAAGAAATGCATTGTTCATCCCGCTTAGAGGCGTCAATTGTTGCAAATTTTTTGCTTGTGTTGTTTGCTTTGCACAGGTACTAAGGTTTTTGCCAATTTTATATTTCGGTCCCAATAAAATTAGGGTCTGCCAATACACTTATGTTAACTTTGGACGTTCCTTTATTTTTAGCATGAGGGTGTTAAACTTAACGGTATTACTAAATGAGAAAAATCTGTCGTGGGTGTTGCTATGAGCAACCAGGGATTTACCTAAGTATGTGAATGCTGCAATCTAGCTTATAGTAACAATTTGTAAATTACAGCCCTTGATTACCTATGTGGAAATATAAAGGGACTTACCAGACCGATGCAGCCAGGCCGAAGTAATACAGGAGTAGGAAGACAACAGCGCAATTGGGGTTCGCTAGACCGTCGTGGGCTAGTAGCATGCGAGTTGGTGACGTGGAGTCCTTAGCGCAACCAGCAGCGGCCCGGCCGGCAGCGGCACGCACGCCCCAGCCTGCTGCGGCCGCACACCGACACAACGCCACCAGCACCAGCGCCCGCTCCCCGGCCCCCCCACGCTCCCCGCACGCCAGCTGAGCCCCCACAGCCGCCAGCGTACACGCGAAGCTCAACGCAGCCCATGTTGCCAACCACACCTCAGAAGCCTTCCGCTCTCCTCCATCCCACAGCACCTCCGCATCACAGTACTGTGCGCAGCGTGCCGACCCTCTCACCCACACCCAGTTATTGGGCTTGATCAGTCTCCGGCACGCTCCTCTGCCGCCTGCATTTCCCATATCCAGAGGAACTGTCCCCACTGGCGGTGCCCGCTCCCCCGGCCCTTCCATACACATATGTTCATGGTTGTTCTCCGCAGGGAATAAAGAACAGTCCAACTCTGGTGGCCAGAGGAAGCCAAAGCCGTGCAGCACAGGATAACACCTGGTGTAGACACTCTCGCACAGGCCCCTGCAGGGTCCGATAGGCAGCGCCACCTTGTCGGTGCACATGGGCACGTACACGGAGCACAGGAACAGGTGCAGCTGTGAGGAGCAGCCGTACTGCACGAGCGGGCTGAACGTCTGCAGCGTCACGTCGGCGTCCGCCTGCAGCGTGTGCCGCGCCAAGTTCGGCATCCCCGTCTGGTTGTATCCAATGTTCTTACACATCGCCACTTTAATAGGTTCACATGTCCGCACGGAGGCCTCGGCGGCGACTCCGGTCACTAGGGTCACGGTAAAAACAACAGCCACGATGCACTTCATGTTCGGAGAGGACATATCCGGCGCGTTACATCAAAGATCTCATTGTAGTCGTGAATGTTTACGCGCTCGCGCCGCGGACGCGCTTACAGCGTGCGTGCGTCCCGAGTGGCGGCAACACAGCGTGTGAGGAGCGCTCGGGCGCCGGCCGCGAGCCGCGGGGGGACCACCATCACAAAAAAAGGTCCGCAGGTATGCGCTACACTGTAGCGGCGGGAAAGGGAGAGAAATGGCCGAGGAGCCGTGCGCTGTCCGCAGTGTCCGACTGTCCGGCCGGTGTCCGGTGTCCGGCCGCACACGTGCAACTGTCCGCGCCGCGCTCGCTTATCACCGCCACACCTTATCACTGAGGGTAGATTCCGACTCGTGATGCGGTTTCATTTATCCGGTATCGATTTTTCGATAACTATGATATCGCGCGGTTGATATGAAAACTGATTAAATTAGATACTCAATTTGGATCTTCGTTTGGAAACTTGTAATGAAATAGTTAATAACTGTTATGTGTTGAATCCGTCAATTAGTAGCCTTGCTTTTACTGATTTAGATAACGAGTTTTGGCTACCTCATAAATCAGCTGTACGCTTTGGACTCGCTTTAAATTAATTTTAGATAATTTACAAGCGTTTAACTATAAATATCCTCGCCCCAAGTTCATCTCTCATCGTCTAAATATAAATACTAATACAATTTTGAAATAAATTTATTGTACATAATTTACTACATTGTCTTTAAGCATTACTGTATAATTTTTTTATGAAACATAAATAGGTAAATAGGTATAATGGTGAACATTATTAGTAGTACAAAAATTGGACCAAAATGTAGATCAGTGGGGTTATAAAGCGTTCGATAGACGTACTCTGAGAATCAAAATATTTACAGTGCGATGAGGCTGCGATCTAACTGAGGACCATATACTTAAAGTTAAGACTAAAATGAAAGATAAATACTTTTACAATAATCTTATTATAATACAAGTTTTATTTTAACACATATTTCAGTTGCTAATATTGTAATCTGATAGTTTATAACATCTGCAGCGGCCCGCTGGGGCCCCTGTTCGTCGATACTCGATACCTACTTACAAATAACAATCTTATGTACTCTTCATACTTCTCAAGTCTTGTACATCGTCGTTCCCTTTAGTTCTTACATCTTGACATTTTTACATTCGCTAAGCTAATGTATAATACAACATTCACAAAATTTAACAAATACACCCTCCGTCAGATGGAATTTTACACTTACAACGATGACAAAAGCAAATTATAATAAGGAATGCTAATCAAGCAAATAGCGCCACCTGCAGTAACATTTTGGAGTTACAACTAATTCCTAATATTGTACAAACGTATTCTACGAAATTATAAATGCCACGGTACGAATACAACGAATTAGACATTTTGGAAAACTATGAATCTTATAGATTCTCAAGTATTTGGCCTCTAACAACGAATTATTAGTTTTTTTTTACATCTGTAGTTTTACAAATTACAAAAAATATCGTCAACGGATACAAAAATTATTATTTAGTCTTATAGTATTAGCCTTTGCCGATTTAGATTTATATAAACTTTTTTAATTATTGAAACCTTTTTTTTAATAAACAAAATCTCAAGTACTAAACGATCCGTTTCGATATTCGGTCGATTACGAATGGAAGAACTGATAAAATGAGTAAGCAAGCACAACCACTGAATAATACATTGCTCTATAATATTACTTAGAAAACCCTAGAATTAGCGACAATTTCAAATCAATTATTTAAATCATATTTTTGGTACTTACAATTGATTTGAATATTGATCAAGTTTGGATAGTAAATATAATAAAAACGACATTGTTGTAAATTCCTTCACTTCATCGATGACTATTCTTTTGATGGTGTTTTGGCGTAAGACTTTTTCTTTTATCCCTATAATATTTATTCTTGTTGTAAGCCCACAAACGCTTGCCCTATCAATGAGTCACACTAATAAGTCTTCAACACTGCTAACTTTGGAAATGGAGTGATGTCGTTATTAATTTAATAATATACATTACAATAAATTACATGAATACAAAATTTATATAATGTGACCAAATCATATTAAATGCGACTGAGACTACGGAAATTAATAAAGACGTTAAATACTGTGGCTCTATTAAATAATATAGTTATTTTCAAAATAGCCTCTAGAAATAAAATGTAATGTAAATGGACCCCTTATGCTCAAAAATGTATTAAAAGGCATAAAAAATATACTGCGCAACGCGAACGCTAGCTAATGTCAAATATTAAACTAAACGTACAATTTCATGCCTCCAGAGCATTACGCGCAAGCAGACGTAAACGTGAAGGCAGCTCGAGGCCGAATTAGAGACACGGGGTGAACAGCGAGGGGCGAATAAAATACACCGGCACATACAAATAATTAGTCTCACCGAATATACGATAACAATACTACATAATAAACGATTCACATTGCATGAGATTACATATTTGAAACAATAACATGGGCGTGGAGTGCGAGGCGTGAGCGAGGCGTGACTAGAGGTTGGCTTGGTCCAGGCGCACGCGCAGCGCCTCGCGGTCGCGCGTCACGTCGGCCAGCTCGCTGCACAGCGCGCGGCACACGCGGTGCAGCACGGCGTTCTGTTCCGTCAGCGCGCGCACGTCCGGCTCGGGCGAGCAGTCGCGCGGCTTGCGGTACACCTCGAAAGCGCCGTGCATCTTGGGCGCATCCTCACGCGTGTACCCGAAGCCCTCCGCGTCGTATTCGCGCGGCGCGAACGCGTCCGGCGGGAATGCCGGCTCGCCCTCGCTGCGCTGGTTGATGAGCCGGCGAGGGGGCTCCGCAGTGGACGGGGAGGCTCGCGGCGGAGGCTGAGGGGGAGGTGCGGGCGCGCCTTTTAGTCGGTTGAGGTCGAGCGAGCTAGAACGCGCGTGGTTGCGCAGCGGGCGGGGCGGGGGCGGCGGCGGCGGCTCCTTCTTGGGCGCGTACGTGAGCGAGGCGGGACCGTCGTCGTGTGGCGGGTCGCGCGCGGGCGGCGGAGGTAGTACTCCGGCCGGCTTGACGGGCTTGCGCGGCTGCGGGCGCTGGATGGACTTGATCTCGGCGCCGTTGGGCGGCGGCTCGGCCGGCGGCTGCGAGTGCAGACGCTTGGGGCTGGCGAGCTCGAAGGCGTGCGCGAACTCGTCGCGGCGCGGGGAGGCAGACGCGCGTGTGTCGCTCTCCAGCGGCAGCGCGTTGTTGTCGGGCGTCACGCGCACCGCCACCGGGTGGAAGATCTTAGGGTCGCGCTCTACGGCTGACTTGTGAAAATCGAAATTGACCGGTTTAGGACCGGGACTGGACACGCTCGACGTGGGTGAGTCCACAAACTTGGTCCATTCTTTGTTGTTGACTTGGGCTTCTGTTTTCGGCGGGGTTAGGGAGGGCTGTCGTTCCTCTGGCTTCTTGGGTGCGGCCTTAGTGGCGTCGTAGGGGTCGATGATGGGTTCGGGTTTGGGCGCAAAGTTGAAGTCTGCGGAGGTGCCGGAGCTGAACATGTCTGAGCCGAGGTCTACGAGGTCAGTGGTGACTTGTCTCGCACTGTAGCGCGAGTCCACGCGCGGCACGAGGGCGGCTGGGAGCGCGTCAGGTACGGGCACGTTGTTCCGCCGCAGCACGATCAGGTGCATCGCTATGCTGAACTCCTCCAGTGTTAGCATGCCATCCTTGTTGATGTCTGAGAGCTGCCATATTTTCCGGAGATCGGGTACAGGTAGATGTGATTTTTCGAAAAATAACCTGGGGAAGCAAACATGATTTTATTTTAAACCATGTAAATATCACATTAGCATACCTAAACATTACATTCGATTTTTCCTAGAATGATGGGGATAGCGATTGATATTATCGATATACTACATCTATGCAAATAAATAAAATCGAAGTCTACAGACACTTAAATTTTTCTTCTTTTTTTTTGTTTGTAAGTAATTTCAAACAGCGTTTACAGACGAATCTCGGAGGCATCGGCTAGTTTGTTCTACAATAGGCCATTTTCTTATATCAACAATAAATTATGAAATTATATTACTTGGATAGTTTTCATCACGGAAAATGCAAATATAAAGTTATTTTCCCATGAAAACCTAAGGTTAATTTTATTTTTCAAAATTAAAATTGAGGTTTCATTATCTGTATGTCACGTGATTGAAAACGCCGACCGCCATGATGTGACGTCAATTTCACTAAAGCTCGTCGTCCGTCACTCGTTTTACAAACAACAAACTACTTACCTACCAGCGCTCATAGAAATTTAATATTTTTATTGAGTTTAATGTGTTTTGAAGCTTAAATTTAAAAGATTTAATATTTTAATACGTTAGTTTTACTTAATTAAAATGGACACCCATTACTATGGAAAGTGTCGCAAATAATTATGATTCACAAGCCAGGAAAGTCACCGAATGAAGTAACGTCATATCGACCGATCAGTTTGCTGCCTGTAACCTCAAAACTTTTTGAGAAAATATTATTATCCCGGCTTCTGAGTGCAATGTCTGTGATTCCTGACCATCAATTTGGATTTAGACCTGAACATGCCACCACAGAACAAATACACAGGATTTGTCGCGTCATCAGAAATACCCTGGAAACCAAACAATACTGTTCGTCAGTCTTTCTAGACGTACAGCAAGCCTTCGACAGAGTGTGGCATAAGGGACTGTTATATAAAATCAAATTACACCTGCCACACTCCTACTACAACATTCTGGAGTCATACCTTTCAGATAGGATCTTCCAGGTGAAGGAAGAGGATAGCACTTCCGGTTTCCATGACATAAAAGCTGGAGTGCCGCAGGGCTCGGTACTTGGACCAGTCCTGTATACACTTTTCACTGCAGACTTGCCACAAACGCCTGGTGTGACAATCGCTACCTACGCAGACGATACTGCAGTCTTAGCATCTAGCGGCTGTCCCACTGAAGCGTCAAAAATCCTGCAGAAAAGTCTAGATGACATTGACCAATGGCTCTTAAAATGGAGGATAAGAGCTAACACATCCAAATCGGTACAAGTCACTTTCACCCTAAGACACCAGCAATGTCCACCTGTGAAACTAGGCAGTAGTCAACTTCCTCAAAGAGACTGCGTCAAATATCTTGGAATGCACCTGGACCAGCGATTGACATGGAGCAAGCATATCACAACAAAACGGAAAGAAATTGACATTAAATACAAAAGCATGCAATGGCTCTTAGGTAGAAATTCCAAGCTGTCTGTAGACAACAAGCTCTTGATCTATAAGTCCATATTGAAACCTATCTGGACTTACGGCATCCAGTTGTGGGGCTCAGCAAGTGATAGTAACATCAACATCATTCAAAGAACTCAGAACATCATTCTTAAACAACTAGCAAATACTCCTTGGTTTATAAAGAATACGGAAGTCCACGAACACCTCGCCATGAACACAGTCAAAACAGAAATAAAATTGTGTTCACAAAAATACAAGTCCAGATTGGAGAGACACCCCAACCAATTGGCCGCACAACTGACAATACCGGAATGTGTCAAAAGACTCAAAAGACGCAACATTCTACAGCTAGATAACCTGTAGAGTGGTGATATTTAACTGAAAGAGTTGATCCTGATGAGGAACAAACTCTAACCTGTCAGCTCCTCATACAAATCATCTGCTCATAGTTGTAAAACTGATTGCAAGATATAATAAAAAAAAAAAAAAAAAAAAATTAAAATGGACGTCGGTTTTGTAAAAGCCGAAAGTACTAATCTCCCGAAAATAGATGCGGTAATGATTGCAAAGTTCTTTGCGTGTAATACCGACTTTTTTTCTGCCGAATGCAGAAATATCAAAACAGCTATGTAAGTATAATGTATTTAAATTACAACTTGTATTTAAAACTAAATAGTTTTATTGTGTATGAAAGTATCCTTACGTGTTTTGAGGTTATGTGTAAACAATAAGTAGGTATCGTAACTTTTCATCTTTTTTTATAGGTCAGCCAGAGAAACGTATGGCGATGATGCTGTTGGGTATGTGCAGCTGAAAAGAGATCAGCAGACATGCGTTGTCAAATGCAAAATGTGTCCTGAACACAAAGTGCGTTCCAAGCCATACTCTTGCACACTTACTGTTGATGAACAGGAAGAAGAAATTAAAAGTGTAGTATGCCATGACTGTCCAGCATCTGAAGGTGGTTGTAAGCATGCTGTTGCTTTTTTAATGTGGTGTCATCGTCGGAGTGAAGAGCCACCTTGCACTGCTATTGAGTGCTATTGGAGGAAATCTACTTTATCTAAAGTTGGATCTTCTCTAAAAATATTACTTGCTAAGGACATATTGAAGAAAAGAAAAGGAAGTAGTACTCAAACCCCAGAAGTAGCACCACATAAAAGTGTCGCAGAAATCTTTGTGACTGAATGTAAAAAAAGAAAAATAAGCTCATGCCAGCTGCTCAAACATGAGATTAACTATGCTGAAAAAAAAATTAATATGCTTTCTTTACATTATTTGATGTGCAAATTTAATGAAAGACTGGATTGTAATTCATTTTTAAATAATATCAGTAGTGTATTTAATGATATTAACTTAAGAAATGCTGAAAAAGAGACAAGGCACCAGCATCAAACAAGCTTTTGGTATGAGCTACGTTATGGAAGAGTTACAGCATCAAAATGCTACGAAGTGAGCAAATGCAAAACTGTGGATGGCTCCTTAGTAGCGGCTATTCTTGGAGCAAGGACTCCACTAACTTCAGCAATGAAAAGAGGGCAAAAATTAGAAGAAAAAGTAAGGAAAACAGTAGAAAAAAAATTGGGCCATAAGATTGAAAAATGTGGTCTTTCTATTTCAGAAACATATCCTATGATTGCAGGCTCACCTGATGGCATCTATAAAAAAAGTACTTTGGTAGAAATAAAGTGCCCAACAAGTGTAAAAACTTTAACAAATTATATTAAGGATGGTGCTGTGACCAAAAAATATATGGCACAAGTGCAAATGCAAATGTTCTGTGCAAAAGCAGAAAAAAGTTTTTTTTGTGTTGCGAGTAGTGATTTTGAGACTTCCAATGATGTCAGTATTGTAGAGGTGCAGTATGATAGAAAAGTAGTACAGGAACTTTTGGACAAAATTGTTCCTTTTTGGAAAAATAATATATATCCAATTTTGTATGAAAGTACCAAAATATAGAACTTGTAAGTATTTATGTGTATTGTTTTATTTTATATGCTTTAGCCCAAGGCTTCTACCACTAGCTACAGTACCTTGTCTTAGGATGAATCTTTATTACCTATGCCCCCGGACCTCAAACCACACCTTAGATAAAATCCTCAAACTTATCTCCTCTATACTGAGTTTTAACCAAACTTGTTCATAGGATAAAGAGAAAAGAAGTAACAGACAGACTGCCAGAGTTACTTTTGCATTTCTAACTAGCTCATGCAAGTTACCAAAATCATGAAAAACCTAATATTTCTACTACATGGTTATATCAATTACATACTGTCCACTTTAATGTAATAAATAGCATATGTCAATATCTGGTTTGAACAGTTGGCTGGGATATTATGGGTATAAATAAAAGTTTAAAAAAAATTGTATATGTATTTATTTAATAAGACTATCTTGTATGTTAATCAGAGCACATGCAGTAGTAATACATTCATCAAGAAGGTGAACTAAATTTATGTTAACCACAGAATGTGGTTTTAAAAAAGCAAACTCCCGGATTCTTCGGATCACCCTTTCCACATGAATCCGGAGGCTTGCTATTTCTTTTGTCTGACGTACCTCAGCTTTTGACAGTTTGGAACCACTACCAACACTTGGGGGCCTTAATAAAGTTATGTTCTTTTTAGACAAATATGTTTCAATGTGCTTGAATCCTCTGTCAGCTAAGACACATGTGTTTGATGGGAGAGTATCTAAAAATTTGGAGTGTTCGAATAAATGTACATCTGTTACTCTTCCGCCATATCCTGCAGATATAAAACTTATTAATCCATCTGGAGTACAAGCAACCAAATATTTTATTGTGTTGGCCTTCTTATACTCGGACCAAGTCAGTGCTTGGTGGACTGCATTAGTGGGTTTCTGTATTTCTATCTCCAAACAATCTATTATACAACTTACTTTATTATATCTATGTCTAAATGCTATTGGTAAATTTAATTTTATTGACTCCGTTGTAAACGATCTAATAAAAGGTAACATTACGTTACTGATTGGTATTATGTTGGTTGAAAAAAGTTTACTTGCTTGTGATAGTGACAAACCAAAATCATCAGATATTTGTGAAAATGAGCTATTTAGCCTAATTTTTGTCAAACACAACAAAATATTTGCCTCAGAAATGTTTGTCTGTGTTTGTATGATATTTAGTAAAAAATAAAGTTCCTTAGGGATACCAATATAGAGTCTAGGCTTTTTCTTTATTTTTAAGATTGTGTTTTCTAAGTTCGTTTTCTTGTCCCTCTGAATTTCTTCAGGCAAACTACTGTCAGATGTTGTGACTTTTATTGGAGAGAAGTCTTGACTCGTTGATCCAGATACTGATGGAGTAAATGATATCTCACTATCAGACTGGTCTTCGAACAAGGTAGACAATTTCCTTTTTGCTGGTCTTGTGATACCTGATGTACTTGGTACATCTATAGTGCTCATTTTAATGAGTGGTGAAGTGGCAACTGAGGTGCTTAACTTTATTGGAGATGTAGTGCTGTGCCGCACTTTTAAATTTATTTGTGTTGCTTTGCTTCTATAATGGGCAGATAAATTCACTTGGACAGCTTTGTATTCCATAACTGGCATTATCTGTACTTGAACTTCTTTATCTGCCTTGTGTGAAATATTTTCATCTTCCTCCACTTCCACAACATCTGAAAACAATAGATAAGAATCTGTAGAGCAGCCTTTCCATTGTAATAATTTAAAGTAATGCGATGGTGAGTGATCATCATTAAACTTAAGTTGAGTTAATAAAGTGGGCTGTATGGTTATTTATTAAAGCACTCTCTTCTGTTTGACTGGGATTACCTCTTGTATGACATGATGTAAATGGTGTTTGGCTGAGATTCACAACCTCTCTATGACACGATGTAAATGGTAGGATTTCAGTTAGAAACAAAATTTCCCTTTAGGTTTAAATATATTTTATCATTTTAGCACCATCAAAGCTTGGTAAATAAAATATACTTACGTGATGTTGATGAACCAGGTTGTACACTTGTTGAAGAGCTCTCTGCTTCCTGGCCAGGACTCACAATGGGTATATTATTAAACTTAGATGGTATAATGCCAGGTTTCATTCTGATTTTCTTTACTGAGCCCATTATTTTATATTGCATATAATTTTCCATGTCTTGCTCTAGCTAAAAACAAATGTTAATAATTATTGTAGGTTATTTAGCTAAGCAGAGCAATGATACCGAGCTATGTAGTAAAAATAACCTCAAAGTCTCGTTTACATAGTAAAAAAGAGAGTAATATCGTAATTTAAATAAAAATCAATAAAAAAAGCTTATGTACTTACGTCAAAGTGATCCTCACAAAGATATAAATGAGATTTCTTAGAATATTTTACAGGATCTCGTCCCGCGAGTTCCAACCAAACATTTCTCATAGAAACGTCGGTCGGCACATTAATAAATAACTTTTCTGGAGTCTTCAACGTAGAATTTTTACAATTCAACGCTACACACCAACGATATGGGCTATAAAAACTCATTTTTACTTGAAATTAAATTATATTAAATCACTACAAGAGTACAAGACAAACTGGCATTTTGACATTTCTTCATTTTAGTTTATATGACGTCAGTCGCCGCCACCATCATGGCGGTCGGTGTTTTGGCGCGTATATTTTAAGTCAAATTTTTGATATATTTTTTTTAACATTTAGCAGGTATATTTTGCAGAAATAAAAATAATCCTTGATTATCTGATATATATGAGCATTTTAAAAAATATTTGAAAAAATAGGAGAATAGCCTATTCTGCTATTGGTCCAAAAAGGATGAATTGACAACTAATTATATAGTTCTAGAACCATAAGACACAAGCAAAGCTAAGTTTGTGGTACACTCATCTTACAATATTGTATTGTGTTACCTTTTGACCAGTCAATTTTATTATAATAAGTAATTGAAAAGAAGAACCGCAGAATTGTGACCGTTGGAAGGAATGCAAGGCGGTAATTGCCCAGCAGTGGGAGAATACGAGCAATAATAAGTTACCTAGCAGTCTGTCCGGATAGCATGCCTCTATCAGGCCGCAGCGTGGCGAACTGTCCCGCGTAGTGCCGCGCTTGCGCGTCGCTGATGGCCCAGATGTCGTCCACAGCATCACCTTCCTCTTCAGAAGAGTGGCGATCTGAGGACTCCTCTTCTGTCCCTGTAGACAATATCATGAAGGGATTAGAAAGGATGATATGGCTAGAAAACAGGCTGAAGAGATGATGAGTAATAGAGAAGTATTGAAAAAGAAGGCAAGTTGCGCCGACCACATAAAGGGTGTAAAACACCTCTTAACGAATACGAAAGGCACTTGTTCTTCTTGTCTTTCTGATCATTTTTTTTGTTCTACCCTATACCTGGGAACCTTCTAGTTACGGACATATTGGGGGTCAAATTTTCCAGATTTTGACAAGTTTTTTTTTAAATAACACTTTTTATCACATGATTTTTACTTTAAATATCTCTACGACCCCCGTACTATTCAATTCATCCATCCGCACAATGTTTTGAGTGCGTTACATTGAGTTATACCACAAAACATGATTTATAACCTCAAAAAAAAAAGTTGTTTCCCAGCAATAATTTTTGCGTAAAGTTACTTAGTTTCATGTGCAGGATGCTTGGTTAACGCCTTTGTGATGAGGTGAAATACATCCTGTATAAATTGGGGTGAGGGCAGGACAAAGATGGTGAAGGATGTAAATGTCTGCCACAATGAACGATCATAGCTAAAGGACTATGACAAAACCAAAAGGTTGTGACTGAGCACGGAACCGCCGCAACGGCAGCCACCGAGGCTTCTTCAGAAGATTGGTGCTCTTATAAGCAGGAGGACAAGCAAAAAACCTTTTACCGACATCCACAGGTGAAGAAATTGCCTTCTCATCGGTTTTAATTATACGATGCCTAAGCCTAAAACTGATCGTGATCAGCAAAATTTTAAGCCGCGTTCAAGATCTACCAGAGTCCGTAACAACGTGGAAAGCGCCCCGAATGTCTTTTAACAAAATTTATAGGTCCCTTTGAACACGCGTTTGGCTCTGAGTATGCACAATATTTAGCCTTAAAAAAGGTAATTTAAGCAAAAAGTCTGACCAAATACCTTATAGGTTTCCCTGACCAGGCTGCGTGAGAATTTCATGCGTGATATCTAGACATTTCTAAATTTTAAGTATGTTGATAAAATTTAATCAAGAATTACATACCTAGTGACGAATTCGTTTGAAAAGTGTGAGTCATTAAGCGATGAAAAAATGGCCTAATATAACTAGCGCTAAAATACGAAAATATAGCTAATTAAGGCCAATTGTCGCTATATACGTAGAAAGAAAACAGACGGTATAAGACAAACTTGTACTACTTATAAGTTCAGTTTCATTTAGTTGTTGTAACATTCGATTTCACTTTTATTTATTACTTCTTGTTACAATCGAGTTGCGGTTAGAGATCTCATCGAGTGTATTTTATAGATGACCGCAAAGTCGCACAATAGGAAAATTAGTATATTTTCATTTAAATGTAAACATATAAAAACTTCTAACACAGAAAACAGTAAAATATTTGGATTTGCGGGAATGAGTTGAATACTGTGGATGGAATGGAATAAATTCCTCTTACAAAACTATGATGACAATTAAATTTGGCGATGATGATGAAACTACACACAGTGTGAAAATTTCTATTGAAAACGTAGCTTATTTTCAGACGGTTACAACCGATTTAAATTATATGCTTTTTTTTAAACTGATAAACAGACTTTGTGTCCCCCGTCCACCAAAAATATTACGAAAATACAGGCGCCCCATGTTAAAAGGGCGCAAAAACAGGTATGGTGAAAAATAAAAAAAATGCCCACCCTGGACAATGCAGCGAGTAACCTCTTACTTCCGTAGTTCCGGCTGTGTCTCATATTGGCATACAGTAAGTAGCTCGCGCCAATTCGAGAGAAGAAAGCCCGGACATCGTAAAACAAGCAATAGAGTAGACGACAAAAAAATCGAATTAATCCGTCAGTTAGATTCTATTCTATTCTATTTTTGATGAATGGCAATTGAAGCCGATGTCGACTATTCTGCCAATGTCGAAAGTGAACTAGATTATCAAGGAATATTTGACCCGTTTTTTTGTTATGTAAAACAAAATTGACGAAAATACGACGCTTTTAATATTCTCAATACGTCACGCCTTTGTATAATTTTTAGTGCATACTGACGTCACGAGCTCCCACTCCCGAGTTTTGATGCGTTTTATCTTTGTCAATATTCATTGATTTACAAAAACAAAAAATACGTGTCCATAATTTTCCAAGACTTAACTGACGGACTAAATAGATTTGCAATTTATTGATGGTGGAAATTAGCCTATTAGATAAGGGTTTCTTACCAAGTAGTCTCGTGTGTTCCTCCCCGGTGTTGGCTGGCCACACCCCCCGGCCGGTAGCACTATGTTCCCATACTGGGTGCACTCGCTCCGCCACGCTATTGGTCGGCGTCGGACTTTCGCTAGCTGTACTCCACGGCGAGCCGGTCTTGGGTCCTCTCCTCTGTAAACCATTATTCATAGATTAGAGAAAGCAGTGATGGTGGCCCAGACGTGCATAAACCTGAGGACCTGAGGAGACCTGCAACACTTGAGTGAGATGGTTCAGGTGATTCAGGGAGACTGTGTATGTCATAGTTTCCGAAAAACTCAAACAAAGAACGTCCACACAATCACAAAGCCCACATGATGGTGCGTTTCGAGAAGCGGCGGCCTGAGATGCATCTATGGTAAGAATATAGGCTAATTGAGATATCATGTTTTATTATTATTCAGATCCAGTCTTTCCCTTTGCAGTCCCCCGACGGCGACGCCCTAACTCGAGGCTCGTACCCCACAGGGGATGCGTGTAGTCCCTTAGTTTATGAGTTTTTTGCTCCTGGCTGGAAGCCTAAGACTTATGGCACCCTTGGGATAGTCCGGTAAAGCAGAAGCCAACCTCATAGGTTGACCTGCAGGATATCATTTGTGTTGATAATTAGTCTGTGTACTATGAAACATCTGTCTATACAATTTTTTGCCTTAATTTGAATTTTGAAGTGTTAACTACCGCTAGTAACCTGATGATTTAAGGAAGTAAAAATCATTATACCTATTAACTGTATCTACGTACGTGTATAAATGCAGGAAAACTATGTGATTTACCCAAAAGTTCGTACTAGGTAATGCCATTTATCAAAAATATTGACAATATTTATCATCTGAAAATGAACACCAATTATGAACCTACACCGAATTTCCTCATACCTTGTGAGTTAGCAAAAACTAGTATCACAAACACACATAGGCGTATGTACTTATGAATATGTATCAATAAATTAACAGCTTACACCTGCAAGGTCAAGAGCTCACTAAAACTGTACCGGTGACAAGTATGGCGTATCGATACGCCATCTTATGACTCAACGTAACAGCATTGTTCATTCACTAGTTTACAGAACACAATAAATATGGAACAAAAGATTATTTTTCCGATTCCAAGGCTGGTGAAAGACCAACAATGTCAACGTCGCTAGAGACCTCGCAGGAAATGGCGGGGCGAGCTGAAAAGAACCAAGGAACAGTGGTCAACATTAGCCCCAGATCAAGATCTAGATTGGGAAGTATTGAGCCTTTACCCACAGATGACACAGCTTACAGTAACGGGGTTGGTGGTGCCACAATCGGACGGCTGAAAACCTTGAATGGTTCTTTGAGGTTAAGGGTAAACAAAAACTAAGCTTGTATTTGATCTTTAGACTTGAGGCGAAGAGTGACTACCGGGCTAGTAGTTGCAAGCGCCACTTCTAAGAATCGGACCCTATCTTTGGGGAAAATGGTATTCGGTGTTTCCTTTAGTTTAGTTTAGGAAATTCTATGTGATTACTTCCCAGCATTTGATCTATATCGACGCTATCATACGAAAACAGAAATCATGATTCAACGATGCCGACGCTTTTCGCTTTTCCTCATAGTTTCGGATTTGGCCATCCACACAGCCACTCAAAGACTTCACCTATACACCGTGTTTTCGGACGATATCCATAAACTTCGATCGGACATTGTACTCATCAATATGAACAACTTTTACTAAGGGATGTGAAGTGGAAGGAGGGAAGGGAGGCCTTTGGCCTGCAGTGGGACACAAATGGCTGATAATATATAATATTTACTAAGGGGCCAAACCCTGATACGGGTCGAAGTTTATGGGTAGCGTCTGGAAACACGGTGTATAAGCAATATAACATAAATCTCTCAAAAATTAGTAAGGATTTTTCTGTTGTTGTAATGATTGAAATTACTCTCAATTTCAGTTCAAAACAAAGGTTTATTAAGGTCCATGTTCACCGAAAAGATAACGGTTTGATTTTCTAAAAATAGCTGTCACTGTCACATGTTTCCATACAAAAATGTTTAAACAGCTGTTTTTAGATAAATAATCAGACCGTCATCTTTTTGGTGAACACGGACCTAAGAATAATATGATATAAGAAATGTTCATTGTCAACATATTTGAGGTATACCCTAAAATCAATATATATCTTATATTGTATACAAAATAGAATCTATTTCGCAAATATATTAGAACGGTGCGAGCCACTCACTGGTCACTGGCCATTGATTGGATAAGGATAACATGCATTTCTGTGAGAAAATATTAATAATGCCACAACATACAGGACCATTGCAATATGTTAATTTGTAGTTTTGGCATGCCAATATTTAAGGTTAAATTGGTAATCAATTATTGGTTTTATATCTGTAAGTACTGTCATTATTGCGGTGTACATAATAAAGCATATTCTATTCTATGACAACTACAATGCAAAAACCACACAATATGTGGTAAATGTTAAATAGGAACCTGAATATTTAAAAGAAACTTGCATAATATTCCATACATGAACTAAAAAACACTCTCTGTTAATAATTTCTTCAACTTGATACATGAATAATCTAATAGATTGTTGTGTGAATAGAGGAATAATATTCCGTTTATAATTATGATTTGCATACATTGGAACTTCCCATAGTAAACTGTGAGAAAAATACTGGGGACTAATAAAACTGAATGCAAAAATATTTGTTTAATTCTACTTGGATAAGACTGATTTTTCAAGGATCTGATAATGAATTAATGCCAGTTTTTCTCAATCAATACTCAATGTAGGTTCTAATTATCAGAGCAATTTCTATAAAGGAGTATTTTCATCAGGATCAGGAATATCAGAACAAATAAATAATAAATAAATAAATTATGTACTGATATTCCATAATGATTTAATAAAATCAAGTACATTAACATAGCTCAATGTAGATCACCATTGACAAGCTAAAAAGAAATACAAGTAAATAGTACTTGCATTTCTTTTACCAAATTTGTCAATAGCAATGAAACAATTTAGGAATCATGCCACAACATTAAATGCAAGGCATAATTCAATTTAGTTTCTTGCATGGTAGATAGATAGACAAATCAAATCTTCTCTAATCATCATCACCTGCCTAGCCTTTGCCCAACAATGCTGGGTCGGTTTCTAGTCTAACCGTATGCAGGTGAGTACCGATATTTTACATGGAGCGAATGCCTGTCTGATTTCTACAACCCAATTAATACTGGGTAATACAATACCCCATTAGTATAACTGGTTGTTAGACTTTTGGGCCACTGACTAGCTTTGTCAAAGATCTACAAATGACAACCGGGACCAACAGTGTAGCGGTGTAGGTACGTAATGTGTGTAGCACATAAATGCACAAAGGGAGCAGCAATCAAAGAAGAATGGTACTGCATTACTAAATGGGTCAAACCTCCAGATATGCCACAATGACAAAAACAATTTTTTCAAATGTGTACCGGCTTACAAAGGGTACAGATATGCTCATTGTAGTGATATTAGAGGAATAATCAACAGCAGTGGATGTTTTTAGGTTGATATGACAGTTCTAAATGTTCCACTTTTTCTTTGCGTGTCAATGGACACAAATAATACCCAACCAGTACCCAACAAGCACAGATCCTTTGTTGGCTTCATGTAAATTCTATACGTTACAAATGTTTACTTTAATTAAACAATATTTCTATGTGTACAGCATGTCAAATGTCATGTATTACGTTCAAGTAAATGAATAAAGAGTTTCTTTAAATACCTGACCTAAAGAGAGCCGAGTACAAATGTAACATTGTATTGTTATCAACCTGCATTCTCGGCTATTAGCTGGTTATTAACCTGACTGATAACAATGTCACCGCAATACAGAAAAACGTTTTATCTTGTCGTTCAGTCTTAATATATCACTCAGAATCTTTTTTTGCTGTACTTTAAAATATTTATATTCATACTTAATGTAAATGATTTAGTTTACTTAATTGACAAATAGAGTGGCCATAGAAAGCACTGAATGGAGAAGATTGGAGGAGGCCTTTGCCACCTGGCAAACGGACACGCAAAAGTGGAACAAAATGAAAATCTACGAAAAATAAAGAAATAATGTTATGTCCGAAGAGAGGCTATAAATAAATAAATAAATAAATTGACAAATCAAAGGAATAAATGATAGAGCGCATCTGGTATTGGAGAATGGAAGAAAAGAATACATAATATTGAACCCAAGCAACATGGGACAAGGCCAGGAAAATTATGAGAATTTGCCAAAATCTATTTTTAAATTATAAACATCAGACTATGTTTTTATTACAATATGTATAAAATAGCTTACCGTTGCAATGAATATGGTTTAAAGTTTCGATAAAGCATGTTTAATGGTACTTGTTTTTATAAATTAACAAGTTTTGCGTTTATTGTAATAAGTTGAATACGGAAAAGGGGTTTACGGTACTCATGGACAATGACCTACCCAGTAATTAATCAATAATAGTACATAAATAGCAAGATAAATATTATATTATTTTTAGCTTGCAAGTATTTTTTGTTGCTATCAGAGAGAGTACTGTTCCACTTCCATAACTAGGTCATACAAACTAAGCTTACATTTCTTGGCAGAACTCTTACTTATGCTAATAAAAAAATGAATTCTGGGAATATTTTTCTAAAATGTATGTTTTGGGTTTGGAATTCCAAAATAGGATATTTGTAATTTGGCGATTACACCACACTAGTGAATATTATATGGCACTATGGTAATAAAGCAGTTTCTTAACAATAATAATTATTTTGTGTATCACTTCAACAATGAAAAAAAGAAACTCACCCCACGGGATCCCGATCGCTGTGACAATGTTTCTGATTCCATTTCAGAGTCTGTACTTAATCCTTCAGTGGTATCGTGAGACAACACCTGTGGGACATCGCTATCCGACAGGTTGGATGACAGTCTTATAGGCTCATATGCACCAAGGGTTCCACCAAAATTCCTTTCCCTTTTACTCAAGTGATGTTGGTGATCATGCGGTGAATTTGACAATTGTATCAAGTCAGCATTCGCTTCAGAATTAAGGGCCCACGTAAACCTCGGGAGAGGCAAGTCAACAGGAGTAGACAAAAGCTCAGGCTTCACTGTCATGTTTGTTTGATGGGCTGCTATTAGTTTCAGTGCTGAATAAAATTGTTTTCTGTTCATGTGACTCAGTGACGCACAGCTATTAGGAGCAACGCTTATATCCATGATCTGTAACATATAATTAGTGTTCTAATCACTCATTCACAAAATGTGTTATCGTACGTCTAACCTATACCACTAATTACCTGTTTTAGGACATCGTTGTGTACATTTGATGATCGAAACAATTCTGTTGCTTTTAAAATCGGTATTTTCCCATTGGATTCCTCGTCACAACATAAAAACAAATCACCGAAATATCTCATTTCGGTTTCTGTCAAGTTGAGATCCTCCATTATAGTAATAAAATAACAATATTATGGACTTCTACACAGTGTCTTTACTTTATTATTAAATAAGCAACATAAACAACCATTATCTATTAATGTACACCATATTCATTGATAAATAGACGGATTCGAAACTTGTACATCACAAAATTTACACGAAGCAAACTAAATGTCACTGACAGACAGCTGCCTGATGCGGCCATTATAATTTTAGAGATCGCTTTCACGTTCAGGAACCGATAATAGAGTAGTCCCGCAATCGGTTTTAAAATATTTTAGTCCACAGTCAACACCAAGTTGATTGGCATTAGAAAGGTTATTCTAAATATCATACGAGTCTACATTGTAGTCAACTTTATTACTTATAAGATAAACACATGGACGACTGGACTAGGTCCATCGGAACTTAGAACTTACTGTTTTTGAAGATTATAGACTCCAAGCTCGGGTCACCCAGTCTTCTTGAGGCGATCAACAAGGGCAACAATCAACGCGTCTATGCTTTTCGAATGTTGATTGACATTCTTAGGGCCGAGTCACACTGGAATGGCAGCGGGCGGCTGCGACGCGTCGAGCACTTTCAGTGTGAAATAATTTGTAAGTTTATCTACATACTTATAAGACCAGTAGCGCTTGTAAATTTTGCGACCAGCCGCACACCACTCGCGTCTTGTCGGCGGTTCTGTCTGCAGCTGCCAGCGGCGACCCGCCGCACGCCACGAGCGTATATTGTCGGTGGTTTTGCCTGCAGATGCCAGCGGGCCCAGCGGTGACGCGAGGCCACTCGCAATACAGCGGGCCGAATATAGAGACTGAACTATTGAAGAGAAGACTAGGCGCGTAGGGTCTGGAGGGGCGCGAGGCTGCCAGCGGCCGAGAGCCGCTTTCGTCGCCGCCGGCCGCTGCTATTCCGGTGTGAATCGGCCCTTAGCTATTTGACTTTCTTATTTTTTACACGTCTGGTATATGCAGCTCCTGTAATCAGAAGTTTTTAACTCATCCGACTCCACATCTATCAATTTACTACATGAGAAAAAAAAACCGTTTTGCATCGTTTCTGAAAAGTCTACCATCCCAGAAACACCCTCTTGTCATAATATGTAATCCAGTGTTCCCAATACCTATGAGTTATGTACTCAGCGTTTTTTCGGTATTACAAGTACTGAGTAGATATTAAGGAATACGCCGCCAACGCCTTTAATCCCCTCCTACTGACACTGTTAGCCTGCGTCATCCCACAGCTGGGCAAAGGCCTCTCCCCATTACTTCGTTTTTTCTATCCAGGGCTAATGTGGACCAAGCTGGTGGTCGTTGGTTTATCCAGCTCGTCACGCCATTTTCTACGAGACACCCCCTTTTCTAGCTTTGTTCAATCTCAAGAGCGCTCAAGAATAAATTGGCAGCCATAATTCTTCATGTTGGCTGTAATATGGCGGTCTACCAATAACAGTCACCCAATCAAGTACTGAGCTCCAACCAAATATTATACTAGCTTATCGGTGACCGTCAGGATGGCTGGACCTGGACCAAACGAGATATGCACAGAACATATAGATGCTCTGTGCATATCTCGTTTACAGTCATATCTCTTTCCGGTATATATAGATATACCGGAAAGAGAAATGACTGTTTACTTCCTATTTTTCGAGGGGGAAGACGAAACCACTGAATAATTTCGTAACTTTTTATTGATTTCTGATTTAATTGCGATACTGCATTAAATACATAAATGTGATAATTTATATGTGTAATAAACCACTATCAAAGTGGTTGAATAATTTAGATTTTTGTCCGCTATACTTAAGCTTAAATTATAAAAGTCGATCTAGTCGACAAAATCATATTCTTAAACATTCATAACAACATTTATCTCTACACAATCTAACATTTAATCCTTGGTCTGGATGTACTTGATGAGATCGATAACGCGGTTGGAGTATCCAAACTCGTTGTCGTACCAGCTGATGAGCTTGACGAAGTTGTCGTTGAGAGAGATACCGGCAGCAGCATCGAAGATGGAAGAGTGGTTGTCACCAATGAAGTCCGACGACACAACTTGCTCATCAGTGTAGTCCAAGATACCCTTCAGGGGGCCGTTAGCTGCCTCCTTAACTTTCTGTTTGATTGCTTCGTAGCTGGCGGGCTTGCCCAGGCGGACAGTGAGGTCGACAACGGACACGTTCGCAACTGGCACACGGAAAGCCATACCAGTCAACTTTCCGTTCAGAGCAGGAATGACTTTGCCGACGGCCTTGGCAGCGCCGGTGGAGGCGGGAATGATATTCTGCTGAGCACCACGTCCATCACGCCACAGCTTTCCAGAGGGTCCATCCACGGTCTTCTGGGTAGCGGTGGTAGCGTGCACAGTGGTCATCAGACCTTCAATGATCTCGAAGTTGTCGTGGATGACTTTAGCGAGAGGCGCGAGGCAGTTGGTTGTGCAGGAAGCGTTGGAGATGACCTTGTGAGATGGGTCATATGACTCAAGGTTGACACCACAGACGAACATGGGTGCATCAGCACTGGGGGCAGAGATGATGACCTTTTTGGCACCACCCTCTAAATGAGCAGACGCCTTTTCAATGGTTGTGAAAACGCCAGTTGATTCGACAACGTATTCAGCGCCAGCCTTGCCCCATGGGATAGCCTTGGGGTCCCTCTCGGAGAATACGGCGATCTTGTTTCCGTTAACGACAAGGTGGCCATCGGCGATATCAACGTTGCCCTTGAAACGACCGTGGGTAGAATCGTACTTGAACAGGTAGACCATGTAGTCAAGTCCAATGAAGGGGTCGTTGATGGCAACGACCTGAGCGCCCTTCTCGACGGCAGCCCTGAGCACCAGGCGCCCAATGCGGCCAAAACCGTTGATACCGATCTTCGACATGTCTGTAATAGAAACGAATAGAAAAACATTAACTTCACGTAAAGCCATGTTCCAGACGGAGGATCATCGTAATTGAATGAAAGGCGTTTGAGTAATAAACCATAACAGGATATCTGTCTACACCTACCCTACTTACAGCTGTAAAATAACATTGATAAATGTGTGTAGTTTGCTGTTTGATTTCATCAGAGATAGCGCCAGAAATTCTATTAAATGATACTGATAAAAGGCTACAACTTTATTTTTATCCGTAATACGTGATTCGAGTTCTAATAACGATGTTTTTTAACATTACTAGGTATAATAATTTGCTTGTCGTATTGTATAATTCGAAAATTAATGTATAATTTGGAAACTAGTTGGTATTTCTGGATTTTAGTCAAGGAGGTGTGTCTCTATCTAGAAAAACTAGTTCATTAAAATAAGCAAGTTAACTAGGTGCCTACATGAAATATAAAAGACAGGACCTCTAGCAAGGTCAACTATTACAATGTCGGACACGAGCCGAGTGGATCAAAAGATTTTTAGGACATGCTCTTTATTGCAAAAATACGTTTTAAAATACCGAGTTGTCTATTAGGTACCTATTATGTTTTGAAAACAACATTACATTTGTTTAGCATCATGAAAAATCTTGTTTTTATGCAAAAAGTACCTATGTAGCAGAAACATGAAACAAATTACGTGACTACAAACAGTCGCACCTTGATGAATCATAAAACCAGGCATTTCCTCAAAGGAATAAATGAGAAGACAGCAACTACCTATGGAAAACGTAATGCAATTTGTCGTTAAAAAAGTCAAATTAGGTAATTTTCTTCCCCTGATTACCTACCCTATCGGTAATTACCTAGGTACCTACATAAGGACCGAGTGACATTCCAGATCAGCTGGCTTTTAGTTGCGTTGACCGCAGTGCATTTCAAGGTCATGGGAGACAAACTGACTGAACAGTAAATTAATAGTCACCGGAAAGTTAGTGTCGGCGATAGAAATACCTACCTACCGTATTGAAATTGTTTAATTGAAACAAACTTATTACCCTACAGAAAAAAAAAACACGTAAGTACCTAGGTAGGTACTTAAAACAGGAAAAATCTCAATTATTATTAAAACTTCGTCAAATAATGACATCTAATGAAGCTGATACTGCAAGTCTACATTTTCAAATCATTAAATAGATGGAAAAAACCTACATTCCTATTCCAATAGGACTAACTAACCGAGATGTTTGCCCGCACGTAGGTCAGTTTAACCGAAATATAAATAGAAAATTCCGGAAGCCGATGATATAACCGTACCGGCTTTGATTCTGTTGCACACAGTTACCTATTCAATGCATTTGTTTGTTGTAAACTAAGATCATCCTGTAATTAGTGTAGGACGATCGCACACCGGCCGGTATGGAGGGCACGTAGAGGTCACTCGTGAAAACGGCATAGAATGCTATCAAATAGCCAAACAAATACTACCTAAAGCTTTGTAGCAGGGCTAGTATACTCGTCAAAAGTATTGTCAATCCAAAAACTTGATACAAAACAGATTTAACTTGTAATAATTATTCTAGTCGGCAAAATTACAATGCTACGTGGTGAAGAAATAAACGCAGTAAATTATGCAATACACTACAAATGAATAAAGTAAACTGGAAAGGACAATGGAGTTCGAAATGAATTAACATGTAATTGTTTGTGAACACTTACCGGAATAAATTTATGTAGAAACAAGTATTAAGTAACTCCACGTATACTCTCCACGAGATGGAGTTTTAAAATGTCAGCTGAAGGACAAGCAAGGCAGGACGGGCGTTGTATAGACAACTTCCAGAAGATCAATGAAGCATAGAGCAAGCCAACTTAATGTAGACAGGACAAAACTACATGTAGCATTTGATGTTATCTGTGACATCAATCGTAATATGTATATTATCTGTGGTTTTTAGAATAAGAATATAGACTATCGTATCTCGGCATCACCACACGCCAGCTCTGTGTTTTAATTAATATTCCCTAATCCTGGTGTCCCACAATCCTCTACATGGTGTCAGAAGTTTATTTGGAACCCAGAAGAACCAAAGAAAATGCCGGAACAGGTACAAAATATCATTCTAGCTAATAACTTAAAGCCGTTAGTTGTAAATGGCGGCAAAGATGGCAAAAATGCTGCCGAGTCATGGAAGCTGTGGAAACAAAAATTCAAAATCTTCTTTGAAGCAAATGATTTACAGAAGGTCTCAAAGTCAAAACAAATTGCTATATTGTTAAATTCTATCGGTGATGAAGGCCTAGATATTTATAATTCTTTCAATATTCAAAATGAAACGGACGAAACGATAACGACTATTATTGAAAAATTTGATGGAAAATTCAATCCATGCAAGAATGTCACTGTAGAGCGATACAATTTCTTTACAAAGTACCAAAATAGCGAATCATTGGACGAATATGTAACAATTTTGAACAATTTAGCATCAGGCTGCAAGTTTGAAAATTTGAAAGAGTCGTTGGTAAAGGACATGTTTATCATAGGAATAAAGAATACTCAAATAAAGGAACAAATATTGCAAAATCAAAAAATAACGAATGTTGACGAAGCTGTTCAATTTGCAAAAAATATGGAATTGTCACAGGAAAGGTCTAGAAAATTACAGAATGGAAATGAAGCTAATAATAATTCTAGTTCACAAGTGCAATCAATTCGTCAAAGCAGAAGTACATATTTCAAGAACCAGCCATCAAAAAGAGAAAATTCAAAGAAAAGGTCAATAACTCCATACAGAAAATCGTCGGAAAATAGAAGTTCTAGTCAAAATCGATATAAGTCCAGTCCAGCACAATCTTTTTCAGCCAATTCCAGGTTCAACAACAATATTAGAAATAATTCTAACTGTAACAGATGTGGTCAGCTGCATCGGTACAAGTGTCCAGCACAAGGCAAAATCTGCAATATATGTAAGAAAATGAACCATTTCGCCAATTACTGTTTCTACAAAAATCAAAATAGCAAGAAGAATGTAAGTACAATTAGTAGTTCTGAATGTATACAAAAATTGCATAGTCATGAATATGATATTCATAGTAATATTATTCGGGATTACCCTCAAAATGATTTTATTATTAATTCAATTAATTGTAATTCAAATTCACAAAATTGGAAATTAGAATTGAATGTTCATGGCAATATTATAAGATGTCAAATTGACACAGGTGCTGATATAAATGTAATTTCACTAAATACTTTAAAAAGTTTAGAAAATATGTGTAAGAAAATTTTTTTCATTGAAAAGTCAAACATAAAAGTATTTTCATTTGCAGGTCAATTGATTGAAAACTTAGGTTCTGTCAGACTTGAATGTTCTTTTGATCACAAACTATTTAAACCAATCAATTTCATAGTTGTTAAATGTGACTGTTCTACAATTTTGGGTTGGAGGACATGTGAAGAATGTGGCATTGTAAAACGTATTTTCGAACTATCCCAAAACACTTCTAAGATAACAACTAGCAAAGAACAAAGGTCATTACAAATGCTTATTAACAAATATTCAGATACTTTTGAAGGATTGGGTTGCTTACCAGGTAGTGTTAATTTACAAGTAGATACAACCGTCACACCAAAGATTTGTCCAGTTAGGAGAATACCATATGCTCTACAACAAAAACTCAAAAATGAATTAGACCGAATGGTGCGACTACAAGTCATAGAAAAAGTTACTAAACCTACTGACTGGGTAAATTCCATAGTACCTGTAGAAAAACCCAATGGTGACTTACGTATTTGTCTAGATCCTAGGAACTTAAATAAAGCCATAAAAAGACCTCATTTTCCATACCCTACATTTGATGACTTGCGGTCAAGGGTAGTGAATGCGTCAATATTCTCAAAGTTAGATGCTAATTCAGGTTACTGGATGCTAAAATTAGATCCAGAGAGTAGTGATCTTTGCACTTTCAACACACAGTTTGGCAGATATAAATTTTTAAGACTTCCTTACGGAATAAATTCAAGTGGTGAAATTTTTCATAGAGTAATGTCCGAGTTACTTGGGGACCTTCCAGGTGTTATTATATTTGTCGACGATATATTGGTCTATGGTTCTACGCAAAGTGAACATGATGAAAGATTAGAAAATGTTTTAATAAAAGCTAAAGAAATCAATTTAAAATTTAATAAATCAAAATGTCAGTTCGGACAGTCTGAAGTTTCGTATGTGGGTCATGTTTTTAACAAAAATGGTATTTCACCAGATACGTCAAAAATCGAAGCTATAATAAAAATGCCAAGACCAGAAAACATAAAAGATCTTCAACGATTTCTTGGTATGATAAATTACCTTGGTTCATATGTACCTAACTTAGCTCATGAAACTACTTTACTTAGAGAACTCCTTAAAAAACAAAATATGTGGCAGTGGACTCCTAATCACGAAAAACAATTTACTAAATTAAAATCTCTTATTTGTCAATCACCTGTCCTAGTACATTATGATGTAAACAAACCTGTACGATTGTCAGTAGATGCTTCAAAAAATGCAGTTGGAGCAGTAATTTTTCATGGACAAAATCCTATTGCATATGCATCTAAAACTTTAAATAAGTCTCAGGAAAACTATGCCCAAATAGAGAAAGAATTGTATGCTATAGTTTTTGGTTGCAAGAAATTTCATCAATATATTTATGGAAAAACAACTTATGTTGAAACTGATCATCAACCTCTTGTAACTTTGTTCAAAAAATCACTTTCTGATGTCCCGCCTCGTCTTCAAAGAATGATGATAGCTATACAGTCATATGATCTTAACGTTTCATATACAAAAGGTACTGAAATGTATGTCTCTGATACTTTGTCTCGTGCACCCATATCAAAAACTAATATAGAAAAATTTAATTTTGATGAGTTGGATAGTAATATAGTTTGTCAAGTAAATTTACTAACTTCTAATTTAGCAATTACTAAAGAAAAACAAGAAAAAATCATGTCTCATACAAAATCTGATATGTCACTCCAAAAACTAAAAGAATACTTTATGTCAGGATGGCCTAATTGCAAGCAAAAATGTGATTCAATTGTTTTACCCTATTGGAACATTAGAGATGAGATTCATGTTGTAAATGATCTAGTTTTCAAGAATCAGTCTGTCATTATACCTAAATCTCTACGTTCTGAAATTCTCTCAATTTTACATGAAGGACACATGGGCATAGAAAAAACTAAAAATCATGCCCGTGGAACTGTTTTTTGGCCTAATATTTATCATGATATTGAAATGAAAATAAAACAATGTGAAACTTGCATGACATATAGTTCAAATAAAACAAAGGAAACTTTATTATCTCATGAACAACCTTCTTTACCATGGCAAAAAGTAGCTACAGATTTATTTGATTACAAAAGCAAAAAATATTTAATAGTTGTCGATTATTATTCAAATTACATCGAAATAGCAAAATTAAATCAAGATTCTAGAAGTTATACAGTCATTAATCAAATCAAGTCAATTTTTTCACGACACGGTATTCCATTGCAATTAGTAAGTGATGGTGGCCCTCCATTCAACTCTCATGAATTTCAAAATTTCACAAAAGACTGGGATATTCAACATATCATGTCAAGTCCTCACTTTCCTCGATCAAACGGTCTTGCGGAAGTATCTGTAAAAATTGTCAAAAATATTCTCAGAAAATGTGAACAGTCAGGTACAGACTTTTATATTGGTCTGTTACAATACAGAAATACCCCAAGAGGTAATCTCAAATCACCTTCAGAATTACTTATGTCAAGAAAACTGAGAACAAAATTGCCTACTACAACAAGTAATTTAAAGCCAAAAGTAGTTCAATTTTCAAGTCATTTAAAAAATAAGTCACAAAAGTTGGAAAATAGAAAATTATATTATGATAGAAGTGCTGTATCTCCTCAACAATTTCAGTCAAATGACATAATATTTTTCAAGAGAAATCCCAAGGATGCAACATGGTCTAAAGGTGTTATTTTATCAAAAACTAACTTTCCAAGATCATACTTAGTCAAAGATAGTAATGGGACAATCTATAGAAGAAACTCATATCATATTAAGCTATTTAAGTCAAATCTGTCACAGTCAAGGTCACAAAATAGTTATAAATCGTCACAGTCAAAGGAAAATACCAAAAAAATATTGGAAAATAACAATGATAATGCTAATCATTCTGGTCACAAGTCGTCCAAGTCTTATAATAAATCGTATCTAAAATCATACAAGTCAAGTCTGATAGAAAAGGAGGATACAGAGATGCATCATTATTATATTCCTGAGTATCTATATTGTAGAAGAAAAAGTAATGAGGAACAAATTGTAAATTTAGATGATTCTTATGCATCTGCCGAGTCAAGTCAGTCATCTAATGATGAAAATCCAATACAATTGGATAAGTCTGTCAAGTCAAATGTAATGAATAAAAGTAGGATACAGTCTCCTATATTTGTAGAAGTTAATGATGATGTACAAAATAATGAATATTTGTCAGAAAATGAAATGTTAAGTCAGTCACAGTTTGGTAGTCAAGACTTACCTGAAATGTTAGATATAAGTATAAGTTCAAATACACCGGAGTTAAGATACTCATCCAGAGGGAGATTATTAAAGTCTAGAAAAAGATTAGATTTATAAAAATGAATGTAAATTTATTATGTCAATTTAATGAGTCAATATAATTCAATTTTAAGGTTAAGTAGTTAGTTTGTCCTAATGTTTTTTTACGTTCTAATAGCAATGTCAAATGTCATTAACGTCAATGTCAAGTCATGTCATAATTAGTCAATGTCAAATTTATGTCAACTAACAAATTCAGTGTTGCCTTTTTATTATAAGAAAGGGCATGTAGCATTTGATGTTATCTGTGACATCAATCGTAATATGTATATTATCTGTGGTTTTTAGAATAAGAATATAGACTATCGTATCTCGGCATCACCACACGCCAGCTCTGTGTTTTAATTAATATTCCCTAATCCTGGTGTCCCACAATCCTCTACACTACAAAACACCTTCTTCGTCTATTTGTGTTTTGTCACCCATTATGGTGGTGGCGCAATTTATAATGGGTCAATAATAAGTTAGTAAACTTTGATAATTTTGGCATCTTCTTTTTACATCTGGTGAACTAGTTTTTAATGGGTCTGACTCTGATTTACAAAAAAAAAAAACGATTTAAATAAGCGGAGATAGTCGGTTTTGATAATCGTTTTTAGGGTTTGGTACCCAAAGGGTAAAAATGGTATCCTATAACTAAGACTCCACTGTCCGTCTGTCTGTCTGTCCGTTATCAGGCTGTATCTCAAGAACCGTGATAGCGACACAGTTGAAATTTACACAGATTGTGTATTTCTGTTGCCGCCATAAAAAATAAACACGATTGCACGGAACTCTTCATGCGCGAGTTCGAATCGCACTTGGCTGGTTTTTTCCAATTTGATGGATGGAGTGGAAGGATCGAATCTAAATTATTTATGGCCAGCTGACAGCCTTTCCTATAATTATATTGAACAATACGCCGACTATACAGTATGTCCAAAGGTGTGGTCTTGATTCAGATTTTTTTTTCAGTTTGAGGGTCTGCATCACATCCTGAAATATACCTTTCTGGTACATAAAAGCTGCACATAAGATCAAATATTGATGATATGATTATACCTACTTACCGATCTTTTATTATTTAGTCAGCAGTCTCACCCGCAGAATAATGACTAAAGCATAGAAGGAAAGCTAAAAAATGAATTCTGTAACTACTTTTATACTCGTTCTATCTTATGGCACGAAAACAGATGTGTGAAAGAGATAAATGATTTACTCTTTGTTTTACTTTTTGGCATGTCACAAGATGAACTGTCATTTGGTTCTATTTCAACCCGGCCAAATTTGATAGTATTTCGCTTCAATGCCTGACAGTTCGTTCATTGAAATACTTGACTTGTTCACGTATTCATTGTTTATGTGTTTTTTGTAATCTGGGTATTATTTTGCGATATTTTAATAATATTTTAGTGTTAGATTGCACGAATTCTTTTTTTAACTACAAATAGTGAGTGTGTGGACGCTGTGGAGCAATGTCTTGTGCGGTTGGGGGCTGCAAGTCCCATTCATCACGCAAAGAAAACAAACAAGAAATATTGACCTTCCATCGGTACGATTTTGCTCAATTTTTTGTTGAATGTTAACTGATAACCGAATTTAAATACATAACAATTGTTGCTGAATCACTTTGCAGTGGAAACCGGACGTAATATCTGTTCCAATAGAAGTTATTAGCGAATTTCGAAAACTGTTTTGAGGTTATCTTGATCATACATAGTGACGTAAAATACGTTGTCGATACTTTTACAGATTTCCTAAAGAAACAGTGAAAAAAAAATGGTTAAATTGTATTGGTAGACGAAATTGGACTCCAAAAAAGCACAGTCACATATGCTCCAAGCATCACTTTAAATTCATTTGTATGTAATGAAACGAAATGGAGACGTCTTAGAGAAGATGCTGTTCCTACTTTATTTATAGACCATGATAGAACAGATGAAATGGTATAATAACAATTAATATAATATGATTTATTTATAATTTAATCAATAATTTTAATTAGTAATTTGATTTTATTTGCAATAAATCCACTAAATCCCATTCAAAGTATTACATTACAGGAAGTACTTATGGAAGTCTGCGAAGAAGGACATAGCGCAGATCTGCAGATTCAGGGAACCACTCAATATAAAATAATTAATAATAATAATTAATATAAAATAATTACCGCCACCAGCTTCAGAAAGGAGTCAGGAGGAGAGATGTCTGATTTTGGGCCACCTCTATGTACAGTTGTACACTACATAGATAAATTGATAAAAATGGAGTTATGTGCTCACAATGCTTGGGCGTCATAATGCAAGAAATGTCTTCTGATAGTGCTCTGGCACATGAAGATCACGATCAAGATTATTTATTTTTCAGTTTTTAGTCGGTCGGTTTGTATTTTATGGCGTGCAAACAATAAAGTATCCATCCATATATTATTATTTGTCTTTCATTAAAGATTATGAATTTCCACTTTGTAAGTCTAAAATCCAAATAAATATAAGAAAGTAATTTGAAGCAAGAGTTGCTGAAAAGATCGAAGTCTCCCACGTTGTTCCCTTCAATCACTATGACAATTAAATACATTCGGGGGTAGCCGGGTCAGGTTTAATACTTGGATACATACAAATCTGTAGGGAACCAAAGAGGACTTTATTGATAATGATGATGATGAATAACTATCATCTAGTTCGTACCTAAGTACGAACTAGATCGTTCGTCATCAATCATCAGTCGTATTTTGGAGTTCGTCTAAAATAAAAAACTTCAACTTTCAAAAATAACTTCCAAAAAACGATTTAGATGTTATACCTATGTATAAATTGTAATTTCATCCGCCTACCTAGATATTACAATTTATGCATAAAAATGTACATTCACACATGCATTGTAAATTCTATCGATGTTGAAATTTAGTGGGTCACATCACTAGTCTGAACAGAATGAGTGACAACCAACAAAATTTCAAAACTTTTTCTGTATAGGTGTCCTTCTCTAACATAGAAGCGGCTCCATAAGTCAAAATGAAGCAAGTATATTGAGTTTAGTTGCTATTTTAGCCCTCCTTCTATGCTTTAGTCATTATTCTGAGGTCTCACCTCTATCTTCTCGTGGATAGTCTATGAACTCTAGTGATTGCATTTTAATTTACCGGTTAAAATAACCGGTTTTGTTATTGAATTATTTAATTAAATATGCGTGACATGCTTTGTAAAATTTAACGTTGTTGTTATAGAATACTTTGTTAGATATTTTGAAACGCATTTTTTTTTATATTAACGTGAATATTGTTTTTGATGACATCTCACTGAAGCGCGTAATTCGAAACGTCAACCAACTCATAGCGTCAAATAATATTCAAAATATTAACGAATATTCAAAATCTATTAAATGGTTCTATCTAAAATAAATAAAGTTTATTATTATTTTATAATTTTTACTATATCCAAGATTGTCGGGAATGGTTATAAAAGTAGGAATAAATGGTTTCGGCCGAATCGGCAGGGTGATATTTAGAACGTGTCTTCAGAATCCTGGCATTGAGGTAATGTCTGTAACGTTTTCAGTGTCATGATCTATTTAGTATAAATTTTGATGTATTTCATGAATAGCCGCTCTCTGTATTGACCTAGATTTTAAGTAAATGGCTAAAAAGATACCGGGTTGTTTGATAGGCGCTTCCATTCAGCCAATTAAACGTTCTAGCGTTAGGATAACCAAGATAACGGTACGCCTTCTCCACACTGCTCGCGAAGTTCTCTAGAAACTTTGGCTAAAGTCCGAAGTGCAACACTACACACTCGTTCAATTCGCGATGAGCTCATTGAGCTCATTTGCTCTGTGGTGCCGATAGCCCGCGCACGGTTATATTGGACGCTCAAATGGTATAGCGCTACACACTACACGATTTATCGGGCCCTACCAGCAGGGAAAGGGAAGTGTAATAAGAAATCGAGTGTTCGAATGGTCCCGACCGCCCTACTTCCCAGCCGATCGAACCCTGCAAATCGTGTAGTGTCATAAGTCCTAACCCATTCATGTTCCTTCCTCGCCCTTTATGTTCCGGGGCCGCGGTATCTCTTTCGAATAGGCCCGCAACCCCAATGTCATAAAGTGGGGTCCCAAATTAATAATTGCCTCTGTTTGCAGAGTTTCCAGGAACAACATTATTTGCTCCTGTGACCACTGTATATTGCTCATAATTGTGTCTGCACTCATTATAAATCATGCATCGGCCGGCATGAGTACTGAAGTTGGCCGAGTAGTGTAGAGAGGTACTTCGTGAACTCCAACAAATGGAAGTCGCCCGAGTAAAGTTTGACGTGGTAAGCCGAAGTACCTCTCTACGCTATCGTATTCGTCTAACACGTAACACCGTTCAACTTCGCGAGCAGTGTAGAGGAGACAGTATGGTATATATCAAATTGGTAAGGTTTTGAATCGATTTTGTTCTCTTCACTATTCAGAGAAAAATTTTAAAGTCAAAATCGTAATTCTTGCTTGTGGGTTTATACCCAGTCCAATCCAATTTATCGTGTAGGGTAGGAAATTACGTTAAGGTGGATGGTCCACGCCAGCCCGCGAAATTCAAATTTTCTTACGTTTTTTGCAATTTGCAAGTCAGTGTTCGGTTGTATCTTGATTAAAATATGGGTTGCGGCTGTAAGACGTATGTAGTTACAGAATTAAATAATTACAAACCTTATAAGTTCATGTAACTGTTTTTGACTTGTTCATGAAATAGTTGGTATTTGTCTCGGACTACCGTAGAGTTTCCACCTTAAATACTTACTTAGATAGTGAGTTAAGTGCTTACTTAAGTAAGAATTAACTCTCTATCCAAGAATTAGTTTTCTACGCTCGACTAGTGACCCCCAAACGACATTACCTTTACTAATGCACTCTCCGTTGATTACAACAGCTATCTGCGATTAACGACCCTGCGATTGACATCGAGTACATCTGCTACTTGATTAAGTTCGACTCCACACATGGCAAATTTAAAGGGAACATCACACACGTAGAGAATACAATTAATATCGATGGTAAATTGTCTTTTTATTCTTGGAATGAGTGTTTATTAGATGCTAGCTCTAGCCTACTTGTGTTGCCTTGTTGGTTTAGTGGTTGTAAGCGCGACTGCTGGGCATGAGGTCCTGGGTTCGATTCCCAGGTGAGGCTAAGTAATATTGTGTTTTTCAATCAGGAATTTCTCAGTAGCTGCCACATAGTCTGGATTTGCGGTTGTTGGCACCAGGCTCGCCTCCTATTATGTACTAGCTTCTGCCAGCGGCTTCGCCCGCGTGAAGTTTCAAAATTGGGGTTGAGTGAGAATATTATAAACGTAAGAGTAAACAAATATAATAATAACAAATCTCCGAACTGCTAAGCTATCGGGGGTTACACGTGTTCTTGTGAGTCAACTATAAAAGATAGACATATGCTGTCTTGGGATATTTTTTATATAATTTTATGTGGAATATTTCCGTTATACATGATTTCTATGTAGCTTTAACCATTAAGGCTGCACACGCGACGGGAGCTAAAAAAACCAAGTAACTTCTCCCGTTTTCCCAACATTTCCTTTCACTGCTCTGCTCCTATTAATGGTAGCGTGATGAAAAGTATACTATTACCTGCTCAGGAGTATGTAGAATAATTGTACCAAGTTTCGTTAAAATCCGTCGAGTAGTTTTTTTTTCTATAAATAACATACAGACAGACAGACAGACAGAAAGACAGACAGACAGACAAAAATTTTACTGATTGCATTTTTGGCATCAGTATCAATCACTAATCACCCCCCGATAGTTATTTTGTAAATATATTTCATGTACAGAATTGACCTCTCTACAGATTTATTATAAGTATAGATAGATATAGAAACTAGTAGGACATAAATATAACTGGAGGAATGTGGGTGTACTATTATTATAGACCTCTGCCTAACTCTTCAGGTATTACAGTCGTGATGTTTGTAAAACTCATGAGGTTGATTTTACATCCGAAAACAAAATGGCCATAGGTACAGCCGTTGAATCGTGAAAGGGTAGGTATTCGATTTTTATTTAGCTTTATTTTTTTTTTCTCTTCGTGCATTTACAATCAGCCATGAGCAAAATGTGTTCTGTGATGCTGATAATTATGGCAAATTTTCCATTCATCGGTTCTTCGTGTGGCAAGCAATGCTTCCCGCATCAGTACCTAATGCTATACTTGATGACCCTTCTAGAAATACTTAGATTCTTCGTGAGGTAACCAGGCAGTACTGTTATCTATTCTGTGACCACAGGCTTGCAATGGGAGCTATCAGCAGAAGGTTGCTGCATCATCCAATTTAGTTTTTCTGTACATGATACAATGCTTCAGTCTGCGATAATAGGTTGGCTATTAATGAATTAACCTGCTGATATTCACCCAATGACCCAGCAGTGTCCCTTCAAAGTCAACTGATTTATATAAGCACATACATTAGCCGATAGGAGTAAATGATGCGGTGACGTCCGACAGGGGCGAATGGAAGGAGAAAACGCGTTGCGCCGACCCCATAAAGAATGGAACAAGGGTAGGAAGATGATGATGATGATGATACATTACCCGATAAGCCCTATTCATACGGCTTTGATCTGTAGGTACGATATTTTGCTATCACAAGGCAGTTTCATTCTTTTTATCTAGACATTGGGTAATGGGGACTATCGCGCATCAATTCGCCGCTAGGGGCGCTCGTGTAGAGTAAGGTCTTCCGAAATGTCAGATGTTCACGCAAATGCGCTTTTTTTTATCACATATTTTTACTAATATTCGCAATTGTGGTCTAGATTGAGCCATTCCTAATTAATAATGACTTGAACATTTTTAATAACAATTTTGTTTTTCAACATCTAATTTATTGGTACTTGGAGGAAAAAATATTTTAAAATGTTTAATGCTTGCTCATTTTACGGGCAATATTGTAAATATGAATCTAAAGTATGCACAATATGCAATAAAATAAACTTTTTATGAAGTTATTGTTAGGTACTTGAAAAGTATCAAATAGGACAGGACCTTACTTGCCAGTGGCGCCATCTGGTGAACTCAAAAACGATAGCCGTCATTGACTTGTGATCTGCCCCCGTATTCACAACGCTTCGAGTCGATTCCGATTCGGAAAGTCGTATGTCTATCTCGTTCGCTTTCGTTATGCCAAAACAAGATAGACGTACGACTTGTCGAATCAAGCGTTGTGAATGCGGGGGCTGATATTGTATTGGACTTTGTTAAGAAATAAACTATAACAGATCCATAATATCTTACATACCTCATTTGTTTTTAAATAATCTTATCTTTATTATGTTTTTGTTGAAACAAGAAAACGCCTACTTTTTTAACCTATGAATGACTTCTCTGGAACTAATAAGATAGGGGAAGATCAGAGTTTAATTTGAGTAATGTATGGGCGTGGTGTCTTATCGGTATGATGTGATGATTATTATATGACCTTACGTCTTCTTGCATCAAGTATTACCTATAGAGGGTTTGACGCAGAATGTGCACAACGCAAAACGTGCACTTGACGCAAAATGTGCACTTTTCAAAACAACACTTCTTAAAATGAGCACTTCTCAAATTGTAATGCAAATAAAAATTTTCAATATTATGTAGAATTGACATGATCATGATAAAAATCATGCAAATAATAAAAATAAATCAGTTGGCAAACGATTTCTATTTTGACCCATGTGATAAAATTCACACTCATTTTACCTATTATAGTGCTTATTTTGAGAAGGGCTCATTTTCCAAAATGCACATTATGCGAAGTGTACCTACAGTAATTTAGGTACTTGCCAAGTTATTTAGGCCACACAAGAAATTTGGGTCATTTTGAGTACCTAGGTAGGTAAGTACCTACAAGAAAAGATTGGTTTTTATTCTCAAAATATTTTTAGAATATTAGGGACGTCTCGACAACCATCGTCTTATCAATGGATATCGTATTACGCTGTACTATATTACTGGGTTGTGAAGGTCAGATAGGCATAGGATAGGCGTTCCATGTAAAATACTGGTACTCAGCTGCATCCGGTAAGACTGGAAGCCGATCCCAACTTAGTTCGGAAGAGGCTAGGCAGATAATGATGACGTACCTATTTGCAACTCATAATTATACACAGACCTTTAAAATGCTGAACAAATCTTATGCGACTTGATCTCAAAAACCTGGAAGTACATTCAGGTTAAATTTTACAGGGGCATAGTACGTACAAGAGCTAGGCTAATAATTAAATTTTCTTCTTGGCAGGTCGGCTAATCATAGTATTCCGCGAGAAGCTGCCTCACACGGTGCCGTGGCAGGTTGCAGGCGTGCAGTACGTCGTCGAGGCTTCTGGAATGTTCACGGGTCTGGAAAAGTCTTCGGTCTGTTGTGTATATTTACTTCTTCAACCTTTATACCTATAAATACCTACACTTTTTTCTTAGAAATGTTTGAAGGAAAACAGCGTGAAGAAAACAGCCTGTCTGAGTGATATTTCACGATAGCATGGCATAAAACCTTTACACACCAAAAAAAAAAATGAAAAAGAATTAATAAAGTTCTGGTCCTCTTTGGCAAATTGGCTTTGGGGATCAATTTCATATTATTTAAGGCAAGGAAGCTCGAAAAAAAAGCCGTCTTTTTTCTTCACCGACCGACCCTGTTTTACAGCCTGGTCACCGGTAACTATACAGTGTCTGGAACATTCTATACTGTATATCGGTGACCAGGCCCAGGACCGGTCAATATGGCCACGTTTGGGGAGGCCTATGTCCAGCAGTAAGAAAGGTCCAGTGTCCAGGGGAAAGATCTTTCTGTTGAAATAAGGATGATGATGAACCGGATCCTATCCCACTGGATCCAGTGTTTTAAAATCTTGCGTCCGGAGTAATTTTACCTTTTGAAGCGTATTTCCCCGCAAGGTTACCAAATTATTTCTTAAAAATATATGATATTCATTTTTCGATCATATTTTATCTTTTTTCCTTTACTTACTTACTTTTTTTTTCATGTTTTTATTTAATTTAATTTTTACATTTTCTGGTAGGGTCACCTAACCAGTGACGGTGTAAAACGAGTGATAGTCACAGCACCCAGCGTGGATGTCCCCATGATCATTTTGGGCGTCAATGATAATCAACTTCATGCAGGTAATTCATTAGTCAGTCACTTCATTAAAGATCTGGGTTAATGATTTGATAAATGCGTTTGCATACAATTGAATGGGTCAACTATACATTCTAATTTTACTGGAGGAAATAATGCAGTGGATTAATTGGGGTGTAGGCAAAAATGGCTTTTAAAGAAACCTTAGTAGAGCAGCTTATGGGACCACCATCGTAATCCCGAAAAAATAATCATCGGCCCCATACAAAATTCCAATACCTACTCGACCAAATGTATGAGACAGCTGATTATTTTTTTTACGATTGCGATGGTGGTCCCATGGAGAAAGTGGTTCAGTTTGATGGTCTGTAATACACCCTTTAATTTTAACAGGATGCAAAGTAACATCTTGTATAAAAAAAGGTTCCGACGAATTGAGAACCTCCTCCTTTTGGAAGTCGGTAAAAGATGCTGTCATGTGGGGTAGAATTCTTTATTCACACCTAATAACGTTTTGCACTCTAAAAAAGTAACAATGGAAATGTAGTCAACAGTATCAACCACTTATAAACATATAGGTATAGCAGTACAAACATCCAAATACAACTCAGGGTCGCGGGTTCAATTACCGCATCAGGACAAATATTTTGACCTATAGATACTGGGAGGCTATCGTTCGGCCTTAGTACGGGTCAACGTGGCGAGGTCTAATAGAGAGATTGGCTTCAATATCACTTAGGAAAGAAAATAAATAAGACATTTTCATAATAAAAATAATGACTGCCTCGTTGGTGGTCGCTAATGTGACTCCTGAGTGTCCCGGGTACGATTCCGAGGTCGGGTGAAGTGTTTTTGGGGTTTTTATCAGGAATTTCTCAGTACAGCCACGGAGTCTAGAATTGTTCCTAGTTGATGGCAATAGGGAAACATAAATGGCGAAATGTGGGTGCGCCTCTGCTTAACCCTTCTGAGATTCGTCGTGCTGTAATATTATGTAAAAAGGCAGATCTGTTGGTTACAATGCTAATCCCTTTAACAGTAGGTACTCCAGTATCTATCTGGTGTCCACGACACAAGCCTCGTTGCTTAGAGTGGCACTAGATGGCGGTGTGTGTAATGCCCAACTAGCACACAAGCAGCTTCAATCACTTCTGTACACTTCTGTACAATAGCCGTTCAAGGGGTTTAGTATACTACTTAAATGGTACAGTAGCGTATTCAATCGCTCTTAAACAGGCAGGTGGTACAATAGCCGTAGAACAGGGCTATATAGTAGTTAAAAGTGTTTAAATGGAGTTATAAGCTACCTTTAAAGCGCTTTAGGTGGTATATAGCATATTTGTAACTCTATATCTGCAGGAGAGAAACAGGTTGTACAACGGAGTTACAATAATCCGTTGTACCACCTTACAAAGATGTATTAATTACCGATATAGACATAGAAGAGTACAATAGAGCGTCAATACCACTATTATAGAACTGAAAGGTCTACAATGGTCGATACTAGCGACTTAACCGGTAGAATGGTTCTAGTAAACTCTGAAGGCCGTTGTAACCGAGACGCGATTAGAATTTTTAATAAAAACAATTCTTGTGATTTTTTATAATTTAATAACATCATATTTATGTATAGAAACCGAATTCACGGAAACTACCTAGATAACTAAACTGTCATACATAAACTAAATTTAAAAAAATCAAATCTTCTAATCAAATATACTTTTTATCCAAAAACTGCAAAAACAGCAGGCGCGTGAAAATTTTAGCTAGAACATATGTATATATTCACAATACAGTGGCATTCGCACTGGTATTTTGCATACATAAAAGGAAAAATCAACACAACTGTTGTTTATTTTCCAATTCATCCATCAATCACTCATAAGTTAAAGTTTCAATTAGTTTTGTTCATTTCAGAGATACAGTCGCGTTTAAATACGGTTCGAGCTCTACAAGAACTTCGCGCTACAAGAACTTATTTTAGGTCCCGAGGCGCACTGTACCGCTCGCGGCGCTCGCATAGCACCTTTGTAGACCCAAGGGTGCTACAAAGGGTGCGAGCGGTAGAGCGCGCCGTACTAGCACCTCTGTACAACCACTGTAGACACATTGTAGACCCTTAGGCGGTACTACGTGGGCCTCTTTTGGGGGTACAGCGGCGCTATAGCCGCTTGTACATCTACTGGAGACCTTACCTTACCTTTGCCGTTATTAGAAACCTCTAACCGGCCGCTGTACGGCTTGTTGTAGAGCTTGTGTGCTAGTTGGGTGTCCAATGATATTTGGTTATTTATTTACTAGCTGTTGCCCACGGCTTCGATCGCATACAAATTATATACTAAAACCTCCCTCGAGAAACACTATTCATCTGTGAAAACAGCATGAAAATCGGTGCAGCAGTTTTTGAGATTATCGCGAACAGACAGACAGATACGGCAGACACTTTGTTTTATAATAATATGTGGTGGTGGTATTTGATGTTATCTACTAATTGTGTTACTCAACTTTTCATCCATTAGAGCAGGAAAGCACTCTATCTTAGTAAAAATAGCGCTGCGCTACTCATTAAAATTCCACCAACTAAATCTGACCTTTTTCAGAACAAAAGGTCCTATCATGTGCGTCAAGCACATTATACTGCCTCGCGCCCATCGTGAAAGTTCTAGAAGATAACTTCGGCGTGAGTGATGGTTTCATCACCAGTATACACGCCATGACACCCTCGCTGAAGCCCCTGGATGGTCTGTGCTTGAGGGGAAAGGTAACGATAGTCATACACAAAAAGTATATTTGTAGTATTGCAACTATCTGGTCTCCACAACACAGGCGTGTGTAATGTCCAACGATATTTATTATTTACTTAAATCTGCAAGAATTGTTATGCAAAATTTTTTGCAAGTTTTTTTCAGAAAGTATTTTCTCGATTTAGAGTAAACTTTGTCGGACTGCGTCATTCGAAGCGCGACTGTTGAGCATGAGGTCTTGAATTCCATTTCCGGGTTAGGTAATATGTTATTGGGTTTATTCATCAGGATTTTCTCAACACACGTACAAGGGCGCGTCCATGGGGAGCGCGTCAGGGCGGTGAGAGGGTCAGTAAAAGTCTGACACGCCCTCCCGCTTCGCTCAGAGTGGGAGAAGTTATTTGATGATTTCCCATCTGAAAAAAAGGGGGAGGGAGAGTCGAAAAATTGGCAAAATTGTCTCACGTAATTAATAGACGCCCCCCAACCGCGTATTTTGCGAGCGGGTGGGAAATTTATTCGATCCACCCCCCGAGCGGCGTCCTGATGTATACTCGTAAGACATAAAGACGGCAATCGATCAAAATTTCTCGAAAACTCCTAAGACCATTTTCAAGTAGCTGTAACGGTTAAAGTACTTTCCCTTACGTCGAAAAGTCGCGAAGGTCATGACATTTGAGTATTCCTACAACTCAACTTTATAAATATGTCATAATACTCAAACAAAAAAATAAACATTACATTCTTTTTAGCAGACGAAATCGGCACAAAAAACCTTTCAATAAATTATAAAATTATGTAAAAAACCGTCAACTTTATGAAAATGTGTTTCCTCAGTTCGATAGAAAACTCTGGCTATTACTTTTTGGGAACAATTGTCTATTACATATTAGTAGGATGTTGCTTAGTTCAACTTTACATACGCATCACCTACAGAAGCCCCCCAGGTATGTTATGTGTAAACATCATGATGAGGAGCCAGACTCCAAAATGTCCAATTTTCATGTGTCTTTATCCAGAACAAAAATTTTGAGAAATATAATTTTAACTTCCCGCATTTTATCTTTCTACTAGTTTAGTATTGTATTATAGAAAGCGAGACCTCTGCTAATAAAGATAAGCTAAGATAATCATCTTAGTTTTCCAATATTAATGTAATGAAATTAAAAATAAAACTGACCTGGTCACTAATACACATTAACACTGAAAATGGGATAATTTGTCTTGAGTTCCCGATATTTCGGCACTGTTGCAAGCAATATGATATAAATATCGGGAACACAAAACAAATAGTCAACATCTGACCTCCACAACCCAGTTGGTTAAGAATCTTCGGGATATCAACCGAAATTGTGATTCAGGTTTACACGACCATCTTGACCATACAGGGGCATATTGTATAGTCCACCTACGGGCGTCTCCATTGCTGGTCCACCCGATCTAGAAGAAGGCAGCCTATTCAGACCATAATAACAATTCTCCCTTTACCAGCATTGGCGCGACCACAGGAGTATCCACCAGAATATAATCCCAGCGACTACTGGTTCTTGCAAAGCTCTAGCCAAGATAATCCCGCAACTTAAAGATAAGTTGGCCGGGCTGGCCTTTAGAGTTCCTATTGTTAATGTCTCGGTGCTCGATATGACTATCAGGTACGTTTGTGCAAAGTATTTTGAGTCCATATTAGAAGAGCCTGTAGGTCATCAAGTACAAATTATCCACTTTAAACTTACCAAGTGCGGAAACCTAAACCCTAATATAAAGCCTGCAGGTTTTAGTTTTGGGTTCTGTATCGTAGTTTATGAGAGTGACCAGACTTGTAGACGTGGAAAAGGCTTCTTAAAGCGATCAGAAAGAGCTTCATGTAAATTTTTCCACGCAAAGTGACTAGTTCGATGTTCTGCCGATTCGCGTCGTCCGAACCAAAACCACACGAATGACGTGTTTTTCAGTTTTATTGCATGTCTTTGAAATAAAGAAAAAAATATTTATTAGAGGACGTTTTTTAGATCGTACAGGACGAAAACAAAAAAAAAACGAGAATTAAAGGCCTAAGATCTTTCTGACTGCCATTTGCTGATTCCGCGTCACTAAGTGTAGTCACTCCGTAATAATTCCAATTAGACTTCCAACTTGATCGACAAAAACTAAGAAAAAATCCGTTTTGAACATTCAATCTTTATCCACACAGATTAGATACGAACACTTGTCTACAAGACATAATCAACTCTGTAAAAACAGCAGGCAGAACATATCTTCGCAATATTATAAAAATATCAAACGAAGAAGCAGTGTCTTCAGACTTTAGTGGAGACAGTCACTCGTGCATCCTCGACGCCGCCTCCAGTTTACAATTAAAACCAAACTTTTACAAAATCATATGTTGGTACGAAAACGAATTCTCATACGCCTGCAGAGTTATAGATTCCATATTTTTCTCGGAAAGGCAGTTTAATTCCCCAGTCAAACTCCCAAGTAAGATGACGTACGTCCGAGCAAAGCTTACGAAAAAGCAAGACGAGGTACAACAAACTGAGCGGAACTTGAAAGAGACATGTTCGACAGAATGTAATACTGAGCTCCCTAAGTGCACCACATCAGCTCTGGACAATATGTATATGCGAAGACCACCTGGCCGTCCCGTGGTTTTAAGAAGACCGCCGTCTCCACATATTTCTGGGATCCCCGTTACGGAGCCTGCGGTCCCTCGTGACAGTAAAAAGAGCAATGAGCTATTCAAAATATGGAATGACAAATATGATGCACAGAAAAATACTGCAAGGCAAAAGAGAAGTCCTTTCTTTAACAGTTGCATGGCATTTGGACCAAAACAAGCAGATAACTCTGCTGATTGTATGAAGGCTCAAGAACGGTTGGAGAATGTCAAGAAAGAATTTTCTAAAATGGTAAACATAACCGAAGACTTGCTCAAGAAGTCTAATGCTGACAAATTGCAACTTGGAACGCCGCAAAAAAACTCTTTGTTGGGGGTTAAATTTAATGCTAATGGAGGATCGATAGACTCCAAAATTCCCATAATAAGTAACTCGCCAACAGATAATTCTATATTCGGTGATAAGAATGAATCATCGGACAATTTTACTGATTGCAGCAGTAAAGCAGTACGACGCTCTAGATCTGGTGACCGAAATGAAAACAATCCAGAATTCAAGATAGCTAGTGCAGTGAAAAAAATTGTTATTAATAAACCATACTTAATACCTTCTCGTGAAAAAATTGCAGGTTTAGCTAAACAGAACACGATTACGAATGTTGGCCGGAGGGTTTCCATTGAAAATAAGTTGTCAGCTAAGGCACATGATTTGCTGAAGATAAATAGTAAATATAATAATAACATGAATATTAAGCCACACATGACTAAAAATGACAACAAAGTTATGGATAGTCCATCCAACAAATCACCAGTTCGAAGTGCTATGAAGGACCAAAAAAAAAGTCCAATAAATTCTGATTCTGCCATTAAGCAAAATATGGAAGAAAAGCAAATGGAATATAAAATTACAGAACCACAGGTGAATTTTGAAAAACAAGTAAGTCAAAAGCAAGAGCTCGACCCACCCGAAGAAATACCGCACAAAGATCTTGATCAATATTTACAAAAAAAGGATTATAATATGCGTATCATAGACGAAGCACTACAAAAGCTAAATATGGTATTAGTAAACAATGAAAAATCAAATAACTTCGAGTTGAGCGGCAAAACCAGTAATATTAGCAGTGAACAAATAATCGCGGAAACTGAGGTACGTGGCAAAACAATTAATAAACAGATTCCGGAGACGTCGAACAGTCGAGTTCCTGGACCAGTGGTGGTAGTGCCGGTGGAACGCCCGAGATGCGTTAATCCCGATCAAACGGCCAGTACCAACAGCAATTGGAACTGCACAAGAAAGAAACTTGACCTCTACGAAAAGCTAGACAGTGCCAGCACCACAAACTCAACTAACTCATTCGAAGTTAACGAGAAAAAGTCTCAAATACTTCAAATCTATGATCTGTCAAACTCTATCGAGGATCTAACACGTCTGGACAAGATTTGTCGAATCATAGAGATTTCCGACGAACTATCAGACAAATTATTCTCATCTTTGGACCATAAGGAACTTACGGGGCTACAGCAAAAAACATGGTCATTCAGAGATTTATGCGAAAGGATACAGTTAGACGAATTCTGTAACAAAGTTTTTGGTAAATCTAGAAGTTAGTATAAATTGTTCTTTGTGAAAATTAAAACAATTCAGATATTATATGAAATACGTCTACTTTTATTTCAGGCACTTGTACAGTAAGTTTTTATTTCTAATGGCGTACAACAGATCATAATAAATTACTAATATCATACATAAAGTACCATACTATGAATTACTGAACGTATATAAAAAATATGATATGATTTCATTATCACAGAAAAATCTTGTATGTCGTAAACGCGTAAAAAAGCATCAGGTACATTCGTAAATAAAATGACACACTCGCCTCAATATGGGCTAAAATCGCTAAACCATAAAAATAACGAAGCTTAAATCTAAAAATTAGAAGTGCTTTTTACCTTAACCGTTGTTTGTTAATTCTGTATGCCTTAAAAGTTTCATGTTAAGATCTATGATGGTCCTCGGAAAGATGGCGTCGTTCATGTCGACAAAGTCTGCGATGACGACGTTGACGGGCGAGCGAGATACGCCCTTGCGGTCACGTGACGTGGGGCCCGGTGTAAACTTGGTCAGTTCGGGCAACACGTCTCTTAGAACTGGGACGGCACATTTTTCACGTAAACTTGAAATCCACCTGGAAAGTTATAAAATATTGTTTTACTAGCTTCTGCCAGCGGCTTCGCCCGCGTGATGTTTGAAATTATCCCACGGGATCTTATTACCGGGATAAAAAGTATCCTATGTGTTAATCCAGGTAATAAACTATCTGTGTGCTAAATTTGATCCAAATCAGTTTAGTAGTTTTTGCGTGAAAGAGTAACAAACATACATCCTCACAAACTTTCGCATTTATAATATTAGTAGGAAGTAGGATTGTTGCAGTACAAAGGCTTGAGAGACCTATGTAGGTAGGTACCTCTCTCTCTCGTAGGTTTTGAGTGTCGTCTCGTTAAGAGAGCTATCACATTTTTTCTTGTATTTGACTATTACACTATAATACAAGAAAATTTGTGATGAAGACGACCTCTTAAAGACGGACAAACAATCAAACACAGTTTCTTATTTTTAGCTAGATTTTGATTGCGGCTTCTCCCGGCTGGTTCAAAAATTATTCCAAGTCTACCAGTGTGCCAAATTTCATCGAAATGCGTTCAGTCGTTGATGCGTGAAATGTAACATACAAACAGATGCGAGTTACTTGAACATTTATACTATGGATATCTTACCGGAGCACAATAAAGGTGGGTGTCGGCGTAAGCACAGCCTGGTGCACAAACCCCGTGCTGGGTGGCCTCTCGACGTTGCGCAGATAGTTCAGGAGCCCCGAGATGCTGTCCTGCTGCGGCCACGGCGACGGCATCATTTGCGGCGGCCAGAACTCACCCGTCGAACTCACTGTCTCGTTGCGGTATACTACTATTATCTGAAATGGTTTGAGGTTGTTCCAATAAGTGACAATTTATGAACACACAACTTACGGAGGAATCGTGTGTGATGTGCGAACGCAAAGTTCCCGCAGTAAGTTCCGGCGTAGGGGTATCATTAAAGAGAAGAGAGAGAGAGAAATAAATCAAGGTTTCAACTAGTTTAGATAGGTATATTGTATGTGAATATTTCGTCAGTGCGAATAAACTGTTCTGAATCATCATCATCATCTGCTTAGCCTTTTCCCAACTATGTTGGGGTCGGCTTCCAGTTTAACTGGATGCAGCTGAATACCAGTATTTTATATGGAGCGACTGCCTATCTGACCTCCACAACCCAGTTAATATTGGGAAATACGATACCACTTGGTAAGACTGGTGTCAGACTTTTTGGGCCACTGACTACCGGTAGGTAACGACTGTCAAAGATGGACAAATGACAGCCGGGACTAACAGCTTAACGTGTTTTCCGAGGCACGGAGGAAACTCTGTATGTAAGGGTGGAGTGAATGCGAATGAACTGTTTTGTGTGTAATTTGGGACTATACGGACCAACATATACTGGTTTCTGAATCGAGAATTTGAAGTTTTGACTTGACTAATTCCTTCAATATAGTCCGGGAACGCCAATCAATACTAATTAATCAATTCTCCATTCAAAAATCAGGTGCCATTCAACTGAAATATTTACCATGCTTCATTTATAAGTCATAAAAATGGGTGCAAAGCCACTCCAAGGTCACCTACTCACCTATGCTATGGCAGTTAAACTTTTATGGGCTTCAACATGTAATGTTTAGGTAGGTAAGAATAAACACATAATTCACTGCCTAATGGTTTGGTGAAAAACAAAGAGTTCATATTACTCGGTCAATTAGGCAGAAAAAACATTAATTAACTGAGTATATTTCGTCCAGAGAATTATTTATTAGGCTTGGCAGCCATCAATTCATGAAGTACGTACCTTTGGTCTCATTAACTTACTTAATTATGCCTGTGGTATTTTGGCACTCCTATAGTATTTTTTTTGTTAATGGAAAATAGAAGCAAACCTCAGTTTGTTGACTGGATATGACAACGCTCCAAGCTAATCCTTTAGTGAAGATGTTATGTGGAAATAAGCTTTAATTACTGAGCTGCAGAGCAGGTTTTCTTATTTCTGTACTGATGACTTCAGCAGTGAGACTCTTCTTGCCTTACATCATTATCATCTGCCTAGTCTTGTCTCAACTATGTTGGTGTCGGCTTCAAGTCTAACTGGATACAGCTGAATACTAGTATTTTACATGGAAGCAACTGCCCCGGATATTTGAATTTTTATACAATAATAATCCATGCAAAAAAAAAAACAAATGCAATTAAATTTGAAGGGTTCTGGAGAAACGTTTCAACTGTCTTGGATTTCACAACACAAATAATTTGAAAATAACAGCAATGTAGATGGAAAATGGCGGTTGGTGATGGTATTTTTCTTATTTTTTTTTGCTCTTTCACAATGCTGTCCTATTTGAACCAAAGGCAGGGAATGTCTTGTGGCGTTAAGTCTGCAAAGTACCACTCTTGTATATGAAGTATAAAAATAAAATACATTTCGTTTATGTTATCTGTGTGTAACATACCTGCATTTTAAGTCTATTGAGCGAGTTGAGCGTGATGGCTTGCAGGTCTATCTGACGCGGGACGAGTCTTGGCCCAAATAGTTCTAGCAGGTATCCTCTTAGTCTATGATGGTCTTGACGGGTGAATTGGTAGAAATGCTGGCAGTCTAGGATGACCACCTGGAAAGTTTGAAAAAATAATTTATATTTTGACGGAGATGGATGCTTGGCAGCGGTTTCTAGTCACTGTATTAAAGCCTGGAAACCACACAAGCCCAAGACTAAGCTAGATTGATTTTGGTTATCTGCTGTAATTTACAAAAACATTTTATCAAGACACTTTTCATACTTTATCATTTATATAATCACAACATATCTTTTGCATAATCAGAACAGCTCATGAAAAATAAAAATTATAATTCCTGAGGAGGCACGGAAAAGAACACATGGAAGGAATTGGCCTTTGCCCAGCAGTGGGACAGTACAGGCTTACAAAAAAAACTGATTCTGTAAAATTAAATACATGGCAAACTCAATATTGATAGTCATTCGTTCATTTAAAACAAGGTAGTTAAATAAAAAACTACATACCTCTCCAGGATGAGTATCAACAAACTCCTTGACTTGAGCCAAAGCATTCGTTATCTCTTCACCATATAGTCCATGAGTGAAATAAAAACTATTTTCTTCATCAGCCTTAGTTGCCAGTCTTAGGTCAAAATATCTAGAAATTTACAAAAAGTTTTTACTATATTGTACAGTACATACAGGTAAAGCTCAGCGAAAAGTATCTATTTACTTAGTGAGAAGATTTTTAAATGTGCGATTTAAGAACACAAATTCAATGAAGCTATTTTAGTGTTATGGTGAAAGATAAAATAGTCAGTGCTTAATGTGCTAATTGTTACTTCAAAGATACCTAATGCCAATGAGAAGTTGGTGCCAAGTGTCACTGGCCTGCGTAATGGTCCATCGTAAAATCGTACCTCGGAATAAAGGGTACAGTCGGTGGAGTATTGGTTCAGCGTCTGGTGCTACCGCACTAGACCTTGTTATGCCATATGTCATGGAGTCATGGCTTCCTGTAATATAATTTTAAATTTATGAGGAGATATGTCACTTTTAAGGCATATATCACATCACAAGGTCATGTTTCAAGATTATGCAGGAAGGTATTCTTTTGTCAGCTGGTATTTTTCTATGGGCCTTAAAATATGACTCACTGGATAGACAAGTATGTAAGAAGTGTAATATTTTATCCTATTCTATTTATTATATAAAAAACATGTATGTATGTAATACCTTGGATTTCTTCGTTTGTTACAACAAACGAAGAAATCCAAGGTATTACACAAACAAATCACTAACTACAAGAAACCTATTTATGATAAGCAATGACAAAAATATTAAATAAAATACTTAAAATAATCTTTCATCCTCTCATAGAAATTATTTAAATTGCATAATGTACCCACAAATTACTAGTTCAAACTACTACCGCTGTTATTTATTTTTCTGTTGTTTATTTTGTGTATCTTTCAAGCAAGCAAGAATAATAAATTGACAACATGACCTTTGACCAAGCCTAAGCACTTTAAATTCATAGTTCAACAAATAAATATCTGGGTCAAGGTATCTGTGAAAAAGATTAAATTTTAAAATATCCTGAAAAAATATTAATTTACCTGGTATAGCAAGATAGATAAAAGGCATTTCTTTGAGTGGAGAAGGTAGGTCACTCATCCAGTGTTCTAAACGAACCTTCTGTGCTTTAGTATCTTCACCCATTATTGCAGCTGAAAAATACAAACAAAGACAAATTTAATGATCAGCTAAACAAAAGTTATATAAATATAAATTTGAATTACAAACATTATTTATTTGATATACTGACCAGTAAACACAGTTGGCGAGGAACAAAAGATTACCTACTTAGCTTGAACAAAATTTTGAACCACGATTGATTTTAATTACAAAGGAATCACGTCATCCTTACACTGTACTACTTATTTATGCTTGCGGTTAACGTAGGCCCTACGGAACAATTACTGTACTTCCAAATATTTGCATAGTGAGGACATTTTCAGTCATGAATTTGTGAAATAAAATTAATGTGATATTCCATGCATTTTTGATGGTAGTTATTAGACGTTGCAATTTTATTGATAATCAATAGAACGGGATAACCGGGTGTCATCCTTCTATTATATTTAGTCGCCTTATACGTCAAAATCAAGTGACATTTGGAACAATGACACTGAATAAAAGACATTGACATTTGTGCGACGTTTCGTTATTGCTAAAGTTTTATCAAGAGCTCTTACATTTTCATTATTTAATAACAGGTTTTGTTTCCTATTTTTGGATACGTTGTGTTTATAATATCACTAAAAAACTTGAAATAACAAGTTTTCTGCCGGTTGGTTGGTATGATTAGCATTTGATATTTAGCATCTAGTTTACAAAATAAATGCAAAATGCCAAATGCCTAGCCTCATCACCGGCTTAGCCTTTGCCTTTATCTAGCCCAACGATGTTGAGGTCGGCTTCCGGTCTAACTGGATGCAGCTGAATACTAGTATTTTATATGGAGCAACTACCTATCTGACCTTTACAACCATTCCCCCTATGTAAAGACTGGTTGCTGGACTTACGGGTCACAGAATGTAACGACTGTCAAAGATCTACGGGTCAGCTTAACGTGCTTTCCGAGGTACGGAAAAACCTCGGTATAATATATGAGTGATCACCCATCCACGGGCCAACAAGCAAACAGCAATCGCGGATTGACTCGAAGATCGACTCGAGCGGCTGTTATTATATCTATACTACGAGTAATATTATAAAGCAGAAGAGTTTGTTTGTTTGTTTGGTTGAACACGCTAATCTCAGGAACTACTGGTTTAAATTGAAAAAATATTTTGTGTTGGATAGTGCATTTATCGAGGAAGGCTATAGACATAAAACATCACGCTACGACCATTAGGAGCGGAGCAGGAATGAAAAATGTTGCAAAAACGGGGATATTTTTTCCTTTCGTTTTTCTCTCTTATGTGACGCAGACGAAGTTGCGTGGGTCAGCTAGTAGGTTACATATGCGTTGGACTCGCACACAAAGGGTTAATTCTGTCTGTAGGACCAAACAATATCCCTGATCTTCTTATCTACGGATGGCAATGCGGCCTTGGATTGTCTGTCTATACTGTGGTGTCGAGGTTCACTATTTCTCGGCTTGTGTTTGAGAGTGATCCTTTAACCAATTCTCTAGCTGATTGAACGGAATAGGCACAATGGGCGTACCCATTATCCCATTGTTCATCCCATTGTTGAGTTCCAAGGCTTTCGTGCTGGAACCTCTCCTGGTGATCGAGTTCATCAGCTGGATCGGAGGAGGAAAGCGTTTTTTTCGGATGGGAAATCATCAAATAACTTCTCCCACTCTGGGCGGAGCGGGAGGGAGTGTCACTTGACTTGTGTAGGTCTCTATACGTGCATAAACGAGTACCTACATGCATGGAGTGGGTTAGTTAGTCATTATAGTGAAAGTTCTTAAGTATATCCCAATAGGATGAGGGTAGGAGGATGATATTAGTGAGCTCTTTGTCTCCGTTCTTTTTTTTTTAAAGAGAATTTACGTAAACGTATAAATGTGGTTTAATTCGCTATGGCTGGCAAAATGGATAAGCTTCGTTATGTTAGAGTGAACTAATTAAGTTCCCAATTAGTTTTCGTAGTTCTTAACATAAAGAAACAACTCTTTACATACCTATTAGAAAGAAACTGAATCCAAATTTCATGTTAACACAAATAAAAAGTTAGGCGCACGAGTGACCCAGCGGCCGTAGCGGGAAATTCGCCGGTATTCTTTAAAATATTAAAAAAAGAACAAGCACTACACCAAACAACCGTTATTAGTCCCACAAAGTTTTAGCACGTGTGTTACTTCGCACATGTAAATGTACTCTGCGAAGATTTAACTAAAATGAACTTATCATGCACTTCAATGATTCAGCTCAGATGTTATTAAATGCGAAAAGTAGGGTTAGGTGCGGTTGTTATTAAACCGGTGCACAAATCACTTTGTGGCTCTAAGCCCGATGTCCACTACTTAGATTAGGTGAAAGGAAACGTTTTTTGTCTTTGGTGCTCCAAAATTAGCGTTGACCTTGATTAAATTGGGTTCGCCATAGAAGGCCGATTGTAGGAAAAGAAAAAGCTGTGAAAATTAAGTAACCATGTTTATAAATAATACGATAAATATGATTACGAGATAACATTGTAGTTTTTCGTTGATTTTCCCGCGTGACACCTGGTTCCAAAAGGTTAGATTATGGATATTTGAAATAACCGCGGAACCCGAACCCTCTCAACGCGGAACTCACTATAGACTTGGACGGAAAAACGGCCTTTGAATAGAAAACTAGTTCACTTACCTATGCCTAGGCTGTTTAATATTAAAACAAAACCTGTTTGTTTTCATACCGTTTGGATTATAATGGCAGTGGCTAAGCTTCACATTATATTATTATGTAAAAGACTTGTTATTATACCTAAATCCATCAACTCGCACTTGACTGAGTCCGTTTGGTGAATTACGGCCCACTCCTTCTTACAGAGAGGAGGCCTTTGTTCCAACAGTGGGCCAGTATATGCTGACTTCGCTTTATGAAAAAAACCGATGCCCGCGGCTTCGCCCGCGTAAAATGAAATACTAAACCCTTCCTCTTGAACCACTCTATCTATTTAAAAAAAACCGCATCTAAATCTGTTGCGTAGTTTTAAAGATCTAAGCATACATAGGGACAGACAGACGCGGCGGGAGATTTTGTTTTTTTTTATAATATGTAGTGATGGTGATTACTGTGATCTGCAGGAAGTGGCTATAGTTGTCCACTGTATGATTTGTTTTGGGGCCCTGAGGTACCTAGTGCTATAATGAGTTTTCCTCTTTTTGAGCTTCAAAAGAGGAAAACTCATTATAGTTTTAAGCTTTCACGGTTAAAAACTAAACTTATGTTGTCACTTACGGGATATCTTCCGTGATTATTTCTTATTTTGAGCTCCCGATATTTCGACGCTGTTGCAAGCGCCATGATCGCGGGTTGACTGGAGATGCGGGTGGATGGAAAATAAAATTGTTAAGAGCAGACAAATCTGTCTACCCTCTTTCTTTGTCTTTTGCTACGCTTACTATTGGAACTCGACACTAGTCACGACAAAACGCACTCACAGTTGTATCACCAGGTTTTGTGGAGTTTTTATTATGATGCCGCCGGCTGCTACTTTTGAGCATACTCAAAACATGATTCCACGTAGGAACTCGAAATTTTGAAACCATCCTCTCGATTGAAATTTTTATACTTCCTTATTTCAATTGCTCCTCCAGTCAGCCTTGGTCGGTGTTTGTCCTTAGACAAAATACGTGGCTTGTGAAATTCAATCCAGTGATTGGGCCCTGACTGCAGTAGAAGCTCAGCTATGGCAGATTTTTGCTCACCCTTATTTTTCGTGTTTGTATGTGCTTTTTGATGCGGCATGAGATGGTTCGCTTCGTTTGACCGATGTATGAACTGCCGCAACTGCAGTCAATTTTATACACCCCAGGATGTTCAAAAGAGATCTTATTCTTCGGGGAACGTAGACTTTGCGCAATTTTCTCATGAGGAGTTACACGGTCTTAATTGGGTATTTACTCAGTAAACGACCTATCTTGTCCGTTACTCCTCTTAGATTGGCAAGAAAGTTAGTTGACGTTCCACCGTTGATCTGGTGGCTTGATTTTTATTTGGTCTCCTGCTTCAGTATTAGTATTGTAGCCATTCCTACATTTAAAACCATTTTCACGTGCGATAATTTACCAGTAAGATGTTGGGAATCACACAGATCAAATGCGCGATTAACAAGCGAGGTGACTACGGACTTCAGGTGACAAGGGTGATGATGTGGATGGACCTCAGTACAATCTGAGGTCCTCCATGGTCTCAATTATGCAACTATATCGTCGGCAAACCGAAGGTGAGCGATGTACTCGCCATTGACGTTGATGCCTAGCCCTATCCAGTCCAGAATCTTGAAGATATCCTCGAGTGCAGCGGTGAACAGTTTCGGAGATGCGACGTCTCCCTGTCTCACACTTCGCTGCAGAAGGATAGATTCCGAGACTTGGTCCTGCCAGATCTCTTGAAAATACTTTGGAGCCTTTGTTCCGCTCGATTGCGTCTTTAATACGCTCGGTATTAAAGCGGTGGAGGTCCCTCCCTCTTCAAGAATTTAGAGATACATCTATTGAGTATTTCAACGCTTCGTCTGAAGACTGCAGGATCATCTCCCGCCGCTCTTTCATGAGCTTGAGAGTTTGATCGGAGAACCTCTTTTTCTAATCTGTACGACGTGTCTTGAAGAACTTAGACCCGGTCGTATGGACAGTTTCCACGAACCCATCGTTGTATTCGTCCACTGAGCTTCCTAAGCACTCGAAACGATTCTGGAGTTCAAGCTGAAAGCTCTCAGGTTTTGGATGTGGATCTGTGCTAGCCGGAGCGTAGACTTCATCAGTCGAGACCTTTCTAGCTATTGATGTCCAATGTGCCTCTTACCATGCGGTGGTCGCTCCCGGTTTTCACCGAATTGATCACAGAGGTACTGAGAAAGATCGAGAGCTTTTATGGACAGTTGTACACGTCAACCATTAAACCCGTTGTCGATCTAGCAAACGACTTAAGATCTAGACCAGAGGTTCTCAAACATTTTTTCCTGGTAGACCACTTTGAATTTGTTTTGGTGTCGGTGGACCCCCTGTAGCATTTTTTTTCAAGCCCGTGAACTAAAAAAGAAAAGCAAGACATTTGCAATATATTTTTTTCGCACTATCTGTTAGGATTGCATGAGGATCGTTGTTTCCAAGATATTTTTTTGGCAAAAATCCGAAAATTGAAATCTTCTGGCTTCGAAATGTTTTTTTTTATGACTTAACACGACCATTTTCACCGAAATACCACCTGTCATCACCGGAACATTTGATCTTTATAACTTTTTCTAGTACCTAGCTTAATATCTGGCTACATTGAGCCAACATTTTTGTTCTTTGGCATCGAACCCAGGTAAAATTTCGTGGACCTCCACTTACAGCTTGTAAACCCCCACATTTTCTTCAAGTCAATGTAGACCCCCGATGGGTCTCCCGTAGACCCTTGGGGGTCCACCTGGACCACTTTGGGAATCACTGATCTAGACTGACCCAATACTATACCGAAGACATCCCAGACGTCAGCCTGTACGAGGTTAGGGTGGCTCTGAAACAGCTAAAAAACAACAAGGCACCGGGTGGTGACGGAATTACGGCCGAACTCTAAAAGACGAGTGGAAAACCGGTACTTAAGGCCCTTCAGAAGCTGTTTAATTCCGTCATACACGAGGGGAAAACGCCAAAGGCATGGTGCAGGCGTGTGGTGGTACTCTTCTTCAAGAAGGGCGACAATGCCCGGTTGAAGAATTACAGGTCCATCTCACTTCTAAGTCATGTCTACAAGTTGTTCAAGAGTCATCACAAATAATCTCGCGCGCAGGTTTGACGATTTCCAGCCACCCGAACAAGCCGGTTTCCGATAAGGCTTTAGCACCGTGGACCACATACATACGCTGTGGCAGGTTATACTGAAGACCGAAGAGTATAACTTGCCTCTCTGTTTAGCGTTTGTGGACAACGATAAAGCTTTAGATGGGATCGAGACCTGGGCTGTACTGCAGTCTTTCCAACGGTGCCAAATTGAGTACTGGTACATCGAGGTGTTGAAGTGTTTGTACAAAAACGCCACCATGTTAGTACGACTTCAGAACCAAGCCTCAGAACCTTTCCTTCTACAGCGAGGTGTAAGACAGGGAGACGTCATATCTCCGAAACTGTTCACCGCTGCTCTTGAGGATGTCTTCAAGGTTCTGGACTGGAAAGGGAGAGTCAACAACGTCAATGGCGAGTAGATCACTCACCTTCGGTTTGCCGATGATAAAGTGGTCATGGCTGAGACCATGGAGGGCCTCAGTACAATGCTCGATGACCTCAGTAGAGCTTCCGAAAGAGTGAGACTTTAAATGAACATGGACAAGACGAAGGTCATGTTGAATGCCCATGTCACACCCATTCCTATCAAGATCGGAGACTCTACACTCGAAATTGTAGACGATTATGTGTACCTGGGACAAACGGTCCGGTTAGGTAAGTCTAACTTTGAGAAAGAGGTCAATCGTCGAATCTGACTCGGGTGGGCAGCGTTCGGGAAGCTGCGCGATATCTTCTTGTCCATAATTTACTGCAGTGTCTCAAAACGAAAGTCTATGACCAGTGTGTGTTGCCGGTGATTACATACGGGACCGAAACGTGGTCGCTACCAATTGGCCTTATCAAAAGGCAATGTCAAGCCTTATCAAAAGTCACCCAAAGGGCAATAGAGAGGGCTATGTTCGGAGTTTCCTAGCTTGATCGAATCAGAAATGAAGACATCCGCAAGCGAACCAAGGTCACCGACGTAGCCCGAAGAATTGCCAAACTTAAGTGGCAGTGGGCAGGGCACATTGCTCGCAGAACGAAAGGCCGATGGGGCCGAAAAGTTCTAGAGTGGCGACCGCGAACCGGAAGACGATGCGTTGGAAGACCTCCCACTAGATGGACCGATGACCTGGTGAAGGTTGCGGGAATCCGTTGGTTGCGAGTCGTTCGGGACCGGTCAATGTGGTGACACTTAAATTGGGCACTTGTCCAGCAGTGGACGTTATTTGGCTGAAATGATGACGAAGACATATTTTAATAAAAACATGAAAATGACGTTGGTTCAGTGAACGAACGGTCGTTCGTTTAATCTCAAACGATTTTTAGTTCCAATGCTGGGACACCTAATAATTTACTTAAAACTAGCTAAAATTGCAGTGAAATCGATTTGAAACATATAGCATAACTATTCTTTATTCAAATGAATAAATAACGTATGTTACATACTTCAATTACGGCTACAATCTTTTAACAAAGAAGTTGCGACGTCCTAAATTCTTGCCCGAACAAATACTTACACAGTTACAACCAAATGCAATGTTGAATGAAACGCTAGTGATAAATAAGAAATAAATGTAGCTACCTACTATAATGGCATGAAAAAAAACTATTGTAAGCAGAAATATCTGAATTTCTTAGTTTTGTTCCTTCACGGGGGTGTGTACATTGACTGGAAGCACTTACCCTACATATTATTATCCATGGTTTAACTAGATATGTTTACTGCAAGTAAGTTTAAGTGCAACTAAGTTTCATGACAGAAATAAATAAGATATATTTCAAAGTTCAAAGGAAATGGAGGAGACGCAAGGTTTCCGAGAGCTTTGGTCGCCGGCATGCTTTTTATTTTGTTATTTTTCACATTAATCCGCCCAGCACCTAGAAAATGGGATCGTCTAAACGCCTTCCTTTGTTTTAAAAAAAATCAATACACAGAGCTTCTGAATAACGAAAAAAAGCTCTGAATAGATCCTATATACCACCCAGCCAAACATTTCTGAATTTGAAAGGCTAACTACTATCGGTTCAGAGCGTTTGTTTTCATGATAACATAACCAGCCTTCCAGCACACAGGGTAATGCCGAAAATTAGGTCATGGCACTGAAGTAGATTTGAGCAAACCGCACCGCATTGCAAAATCCCGCCTAATTCGCTTGTATAGAGCATCGCCTATTGTAGGCACTTCGACGTCTTTTTGCATTGAAAAGCGATGCGATGCTTGCCTTTATCATTATGCGATGTATTGAGGTAGTCCATCTAGAGCACCCGTTCGAATAGCACCTTGACGAATAGCACCTAGCCTAGTCCACGAAGAGCACCCATCAGTGAATTTGGCAGGTGCTCTTCGTGGAGTCAAATTTATTTGTATATATTTATCCACGAAGAGCACCTACGACTCAGAACCGTAGTGCTGGGATATATTTGGCAAACAGGGTGTTATTAAATTAAAGATATCGATAAAAATCACATGAATATTTGTTAATTACACAAACAGTACCTCCAAAATCTGCTAGGCGTAATTTTTACAAGCTATTAAAACACTAAAATAATTATTCTAAACTAGTAGTGTGCTTTTATCTACTGCAATGACGGCGCGCCGGAGTGTACCGTACACGAAATTATGACGAGTTTAACCGAACGCGTCCGAAACTTGTTTACGTAACATTGCAAATATTAATGCATTTGTTCAAATAGTTCGACAGTGCATAGTAACGTTACGACACAGGAATCGTTTTCTGGTTTTATTTATATTTGCGTGCTAAAAGTAGTGGATTTATTAGTTGTAATAATTGCAAACTATAACAATGGAGCCTGTTGCCGGTCGAATCAAATCAAATCAAATCAAATCAAATCATTTTATTTGTGTAACATAGGTAGTAGATACAGTTCTTAAAGTTCTTAGAGCGCTATGTTATGCCAAGAGGCGTACAAATATGGTAGCATGCGAATTGTGACAAAAAAGAAAAAGGATATATTTATCATACAAAAACTAAATTACTATGTCAAAAATTTAAATGTCACGTATGGAATAATTTGTACAGTCAATGTTAGATTTACAATAGAGGGTTAGGGTCACAATTTTATATTACAGATTATTTAAAGTTAATTTTACAATTTGGGATAATTAAAAAATGTCATTCAAAAATTCGTCCAATGTATAATAGCATTTGTGAAGTAGCAGCTGGTGTAGGGTACTTTTAAATTTATTTACTGGTAGGCATTTAATTGCGTCGGGTATTTTATTATAAACTTGCGGAGCAATACCAAAGAAACTTTTCTTCATCAATGCTGTTTGACATTTCACATGGCTCAGTGTGTTTAGGTATTGAGTGCGTACTGGCATTCTCTTTACTGTAGCCAGTTTTTGAAACAAATGGGAATTATTTTTTATGAATAATGAAGTCTCGAAGATGTACAAAGCCGGGAGAGGTAAAATCTTAAGTTTTTTAAAATATGGAATGCAACTGTCTGTCTTTTTCAATCCACACATCGACCGTATACATCTCTTTTGCATCTTAAATACGAGTTCTCGGTTTGTTGACTGTCCCCAGAAAATTACACCATATCGCAAAACCGATGATACTAGTCCGTGATACGCCATTAATGGTGTCTCCATATTCACTTTTTTTGACAATTGAAATAGAAGATATGCTGACTTGCTTAATCGCTTGCAAACTTCTTCTAGGTGTGGTTTCCAAGTCAATTTGTTGTCTATTGTAATACCTAAAAATTTTGTATTTTTGGCTTCTTCTATTCTAGAATTACCATAGGTGACATCAACTGGAGCATTTTCAAGTCGCTGATGGAAGTGCATAACTTTGGTTTTTTGGAGATTAATCACTAGATTGTTATCATTAAGCCAATTTATTATTTTATCAAGAGTATTATTAATTTCAAGTTGGTAATTATTTGGATTATTGCATTTAATAATAGCCGTACTGTCATCAGCAAATAGTACCATTTCTTGCCCTGTCATTTTCGGTAGATCATTGATATATATCAAAAATAACGGGGGTCCCAAAACGCTGCCCTGAGGTACACCATATTTTATTTGCTTTACTTCAGAGGTATATGTTTTTTCTAATTTAGTAACTGGGCAAATTCTAGAGATTTCTGTGCATTGAAATCTGTTACTTAGGTAGGATTCTATGAGCTTAAGGAATAATCCTCTATAATAAGCCTCTAATACCATAACAATATAATTTTTCTAGTAAAATTTGATGATTTACAAAATCAAATGCTTTCGTCATATCTGTGTATAAAGCACATACCGGATTTCTTTTATCGACTGACGTCAAGACACTTGATAGTAAATCGAATAGAGTCATATTAACATTGACATTCTTTCTGAATCCTTTTTGTTCATTGCAGAACAGTTTGAATTTTTCAAAATAGGCATAGATGCAGTTATATATTACTTTCTCAATTATTTTGGAAAATATAGGAATTTTTGCAACTGGTCTGTAATTTTTTAAATCAGTCCTATTATCTTTTTTGAAAAGTGGTTTAATTATTACTTTTTTTAGACTAGTCGGGAATATACCATCAGAGATACACAAATTTATTATATGCGAAAGTAGTGGTGCTATTAAATACTTTACTTCTTTAATCACCTTGGTTGATATGTTATCATATCCAACGGTATTTGTATTTTTAAGACTGGTAATTATTTTTATTATATCATCGCATGTGACTGGTAGCATGAATAGGGATTGTGATGCAAGATTATCTCGCAGATGATGCTTATTAAATGGTGTATCATTATTTGTTTGAATATTATTTTCAATGACTTCAATAAAATACCGATTAAATTCATTAGCAATGTCAAGGGGTTGAGAAAATGTCATGTTATTATGTTTAATAGATAGAATTGGTTCTTGTGGTAAACTATGTTTTGATTTATTTATTACTTGCCAAGCCGCTTTGGACTTATTTTGCGAAGTATTTATGTGATGATTATTTTGGGATTTCTGGGTTAGTTTTATGATTCTTCTGTAAAGTACGGAATATTTTCTTAAAGTAACTTTATTTTCCATATTAGGATTAAGCCTATAAGCCCAAAGCAGTTGTCTCTGTTTTTTACTACACAGTTTAATTCCGCGAGACAACCATTTCGTTTTTTTATTGGTGTATATAGTGACAGTTTTAACTGGAAAGCATAAGTGATATAATAATAAAAACTCATCAATAAAACGGTCATACGATTCATTTGCGTCCTTAGCTTCATAAACTTGCGAAAAGGATAGACATTTCAGATGTTCCTTGAACTTAGCCAAATTAATGTCCGATAAATCCTGTTTTTTAGTTTTCCAGAATTTTAGAGTACACGTTTTTTTGATAGGTACTTTTAACAGTTGTGACGTATAATCAGAACACAGATATTAGCTACATTTCCAGTAGAAAAGGAGCGCCAATACTAGTACATGAAAACAGACAATACAGAAAGTTCAAGAAATACAAAAGTAATGGTAATTTGTTATGGCGGTGCTTAATAAAATCTTGCAAAGGTTTCCTAACAATCGATGGCAATGAGGATATAATAAAAATGACAGAACACACATGTGAACCCATGAACAGTGCTCAGGCTGAAGTAAAGAAAGCGATAGACGAACTTCGACAAGAAGCTGCAGCCACCGACGGTCCTATTCCAACATTATACAAAAGTAAAATAAATAAATTACTTGATAAAGGACTCAACTTAGTAGCTGATTGCCCAGATTACAAAAACATTAAATCCAGTCTATATAATAAAAGAAATAGGATTTGTGGAGTTCGCCGGCTATGTGCAAAAACAGCGGGAGACGTACAAGTAAGTACTCTTAATTTTCAATCTAGGAGTAATTTTAACGACTGTTATAATTTGTAAATAAATTAAACTTTTATAGTTGCATTGTGATCTAGATTTTAATATACACTAATTCTTTATTGATGTGACACATGCCTTTATCCCATGTATGGTATGCATGTACGTATCTAAGAGTTTATGTGAATATGGAAAACGGGGGCTTGATTAAAAATTGTTTATTTTACTGCACACTTTGTACACACCGATAATTGTATAAAATATTTATAAGATACTGCTGATACTATATTAAACTTTAGACAAAAGGGATTCTGAGCGTGCGTGGGTGGGAACCTCGTTTCAAAAAGCTTAAATCTTAAAAAGTCCCGCGACGAGTGTCCGACGGCCCGTACGCCGCTCTCTCTCTCTCTCTCACTTGTTGAACGCGTAATTGGGTAAGCGGGAGAGAAGATCCACTCGTTGACAGTCGATTATGGGTTCCTTATTCGAGTTTGAAAGTTGGTGATTCGGTTATACCATAGATTAATTATGACAATTTCAATTGTATATATTTATTTGAGATCATGATTGAAAGTTGAGTCCGTTGAGTCACAACCAAAAAGTACGCATCTGTCCAGGAGTTTGATTTTTCTCTGTAATTTTCGCGCGCATTTAAATAAACAAAGTTTGTATATTAACATGTAGATCTGGATTGTATACTGTAAAATATTTACCACGTAGTTGAACAAACCAGAATTGCATTATACAATTCAGTTAGTTTTTATCGTTAGTCATTTAAAATATTTGTGATGGTGCACTTGGGCCGCACTTAGATGAATAGTTACTAAAAAAAAATCAACTATATTTCAATCACTTTTCAAATCAGCTATTTTATTTCAAGGTACCCAAACAGTATTTGGACTTTCTGTTGGCTGATTTCAACGATGGTAAGAATCGAATACTTCTATTCGCCACGACAAGAAGCAAAGAAGAACTTGCCACAACACGCCATCTCTATTGTGATGGGACTTTTAAATCTGCGCCAAAACCTTTTCTTCAGATTTATAGTATTCATGGTGATATCGATGGTACCGTAAAGCCGTTAGCATATGCTATGCTTCTGAACAAAAAAATGTCTACGTATAAACTATTATTTCAATTATTAAAATCCACGATACCAGGCATGTCTATAGATTTTTTTACAAGTGACTTTGAAGAAGCCGCAGTAAGAGGAATACTATCTGTATTTCCCAAAGTAGCAGTAAAAGGATGCTACTTTCATTTTAAAAAGGCGCTACAAAAAAGAGGGAAAGAGCTAGGTCTCAATGAAAATAGTATTTTCAGAAAGCACGTTGCTCTATGTACTGTTCTCCCTTATTTGCCACCGGATGATTTAGATGATGCTTGGCTGTACATCATGAGTGAGAGTCCCCAAGATAATAAAGTAACAGCATTTAATGATTATATGGTCACCCAGTGGATTGACCACAAATTGTGGTCAAACAAATGGTGTTGTTATGGTCAGGCGCATAAGACCAATAATTATGCTGAGACGCATTATTCAGCTATAAATAAAGCAATTCACAAAAATAATAAGAATATTTGTAATGTCTTAAGAGTCTTACAAGAAAATTGCAAGAATTACGCTGAAATACGCAAAAAATTTGAAACATCGAAATCTCAAAAACTTGCCGAAATAAAAAACAAATTAATAGATAATATAATAGAAGAACATAAAAATGGCATTATTTCTCTTGGGCACTGTATTGAAAAGCTTCGATTTTAAGGTTTCTTTTTGTTGTGTTTTATATTTATGTTAGATGATAAATAACTAAAGGCTGATTTTGCAATATATGTGATAAGCAGAGACTGATTATGATTTAGAAAAAAAAGTGGAATTATTATTATAGGGTAAAATATAACTAATGTTGATTTTGCAATAAAAGTATGTGGAGACTGATTGTTGTGATATATATTAAAAATAAGAATAATTATTAGTGTTTTTATAAATGACCCCTAGCAGATTTTGGAGGTACCTGTTTGTATAATTAATAAATATTCATGTGATTTTTATCGATATCTTTAATTTAATAATACCCTGTTTGCCAAATATATCCCAGCACTACGGTTCTGAGACGTAGGTGCTCTTCGTGGATAAATATATACAAATAAATTTGACTCCACGAAGAGCACCTGCCAAATTCACTGATGGGTGCTCTTCGTGGACTAGGCTAGGTGCTATTCGTCAAGGTGCTATTCGAACGGGTGCTCTAGATGGACTACCTCGATGTATTGCGGTGGGGTTCATTGGGTAGGTAAGTTGACTTACTTAAAAAAATTGCTAAAGCTGCAAACGACATTAAACTGAAGGAATGAAGGTAGTTTGTTACTGTTCATATTTTTGACTTTCTAAAAGACACTCCTACTGTAAAGTAGGCAACGGGTCTTTCAAAATAACTGTGAAGTTTTAGGCTACAAGAGCGAAATTTTTAGCACCCGCCTAGATTTTTCTTTTTACATAAATTCAGATATGGAAGCTACGGAGCTGCAGGTTTTTCTCATAAGTACTAAATAGGTAGGCTTGCGTTTTGCCGCAACTGCACGCTTGCATAGAAGAAACCGATTCATTCGAACTTTAGGTAGATCCAGATTATGAATAGATGGAAATATAGTAACCGGCAGTGACATCCAGGTTCAAAGAGTTTGTATCTAGTAAATAAGTGGCGACAGACATGAAAATACACACGAGCAAGCCGTATCGGACCATGGCGCTCTTACCTTATCGTTTTCGAAAAAACATCACTGCATGTTTTCATAATAGTGGAGTGGACCTAAAGGGGAGGGGTCATGACGCCATGAGCCAACCTCCCCCCCTGACCCCGTATTCAGAAACGTTCGACTCGTTTCCGATTCGACAACTCGTATATCGGTCTTCTTCTGGCATTACGAAAACGACCGAGATAGACATACGACTTTCCGAATCGGAAGCGAGTCGAATGGTTGTGAATAAGGGGCCTGGACTCGGCCTAGAATTGTAGCTATTGGCCCAATGGGATGTGAACAGCTATAGCTTCTACTTACCTCATCAGATTTCCTAGCTTCCACACACAACAAAGAGTGACTCGGTAACACCAGTAACACAAACACTAACATGCACTACGGCATCGATCGCTTTCGTGTTAAGGTCATTTCTGTGCGAAATGCAATCGGCAAATGCAAGGACATAGCAATTACTATTCTGATGTGTTGCATTATTTATGGTTCCGTGTAAACAAACACTGTAAATAAATTATCAGGTTGTACTCAATCGATATTGCCGGTAGTTGTGGTTCTTTGTCTGCTTAATCGCTTTATAGGTTCATACAACCTGATGTGATGTGTGTGATGAAATTTCCCATCAGTAACTTTTCTAAAGCGTTAGGGGACAGTTTCCAAAAAAAACTATTAATATTTTTAGCGTAACTATTGTACTGTGCGTTGTTTGTCAGTGAGTTTTAGTAAGATTTTGAATAACTGGAATAAACTATTTACTTACACAGTTATTTTGTTATAATCATGTTAACGAAAACAAAGGTACTGCAAAATCAAAGGACAGATGCAGCATGCATGAGAGATATTTTTTGACGATATGAAAAGCCAAGTCAGAGGCTCATGGCCGGCATAAAAACTCTGATAGGTTAGGTGCAACTTATTTGTTTTTAGCGCGTCGATGGCAATCTGAATAGTGTCGGCCCAGAATTACTTTTTGGCGCTTTTGGTAGCATCCTCAGTAGTGCCAATCTGGTAGTGAACAAAAAACAGGACATGCAGGACAATTTTAATTTGTCTGTCCTATATTACTTGCACACATTGCGTGGCTAATATTATTATTAAAATATTATTATCAGGATGATGTGATGAACTGATGAATGTTATTTACAATTAATATTATTTTGACGTCAAACTTTTGCGGACATTCTCGTGATCGACAAATCGACAACAGGCCGGTTTTTTTTGTCTACCCGCACAAGCCTTTGATCATGACATTGAATGATCCCCCTGTTTATTCTATGGCATGATGTTTCATATCGATTTTTTTTTTAATAGTGTACACAAAACAGGCAGAAGAAATGAGAGTCATCGTTGTGGCTCACCAAAAGAGGTATGTACGAGGTATGTATTAGATGATTGTTTGATTACTTACAACAACTAACAATCATTGTTGGGGACGAAAATAGTAGCATCCTCTTTGTTTTATTGACCTGGCTTGTGCTTGTGAAATTACATAGTTACCTATACACGATTTTTTTTTCTCAAGAGCACTATTTTGACAACCTTCTTCGAGATAAATCGAAATTGCTGTACTGGCCAGATACATGCGACCAGCGGCCGGCAAAAGTTGTATGAAAATCCACATCAGTCTGTCGTGTTAAAGGCCCTGTGGCAGGGTGAACAATTGATAAATATTGCCCTGCATACCTACACACCACAATACGATTGTCAGTGTCCCTGCAGGCAAGGCCCTGCATGCAGTGCTTTGAGGGGCCTTTAGCGGTCAAATAAATTACATAGTAAACTCATATCTGTCGTGTTATTTAAAACCGGCCAAGAGCGTGTGGGGCCACGCTCAGTGTGGGGTTCCGTAGTTTCCCGTCCGTCACAATAAAAAAATGCTTGCATATACGATTATACTACAAACTTGGGCCAGAAATTATTTTGTACAACTTTTGTCTTTTTTGTACAAAAACTGTTGTTTCCATCCAAGTTCAAAATGATTTTCCTAGAAAGTCCTTATAAAGTTCTACTTTTCAGATTTTTTTCATATTTTCTAAACTTATGGTTCAAAAGTTAGAGGGAGGGGGGACACATTGTTTTTTTCCTTTGGAGCGATTATTTCCAAAATTATTGACATTATCAAAAAATAATTTTAGTAAACGCCTATTCATTTTTTAATACCTTTCCAACAATATACATATCACACGTTAGGGTTGAAATTAAAAAAAAAATCATTTCCCACTTTACATATAAAAGGGCCACCCTAATAAAACATATTTTTTTCCCATTTTTATTTTACCACTTTGTCGGCGTGATTAATACCTACACATATTGGTACCAAATTTCAGCTTTCTAGTGCTAACGGTCACAGAGATTAAGCGAGGACGGACAGACGAACAGACAGACATGGCGAAACTATAGGGGTTCCTAGTTGACTACGGAACCCTAAAAATGGAACGATTTTTTACTCTGAAACATGGCAACCAAGGAGGTAACTTATCAAAGGTTTTATTTAAATTTCGAATCGGCTTGCAAATAGAAAGCGGCTTATTGAAAAAAAAACTTTAACGTGAGAAAAAAATTGTTGTTTGGGTGCATCATTGATTTTGAAAAGTAATTGTATTCATTTCCTCGTATTATTTGACAAAAGCACTGCCTTTACAAGCCTTGGCCACAACTAGGCATTGATGGACTTACGTATGTGTGCCTTTACACGTTGGTCTATCAATGCCTCTGTTGCTGCCCGCTGCAGTAATGTACTATTTTTAAATTAGTCATAGAGCAAAGATAATTGAAGTAGAGTGGGGTTCCTAATAAATGCGCTATTCCCAGACTTTTCCAAAGTCTAAAAAACGTCTATAAATCGATAAAGCTGCGCGTTTTATTCAAGACTGAGATTTTTTGGCTAGGTTTTACAAAAATAAAGACAATAGAAGTAGCTTAATGCTTACAAAACAAAAGCACATTCACTGAATCACTGCAGCTGCTGTTGCCACTATTGTAATTATGTTGTTATCATATGAGTTGATTTCTGAAGCTACTTTCCCTCCATTATTTACTTTTCTCGTCTTGATATCTTCCATTGATATTATGATAACGTGTTGTAAAGGCTCTGACGGAGGTATTCCTCGTAGCGCTCCCGTTTTGAAACGCTCCCATCTAAGCGCTCCCGTTTTGTTCCTCCAAGCGCTCCCAAAAGGAGCGCTTCGAGGAACGATTAAAAATTATTAAAATTTGTTTCCTCGAAGCGCTCCCACGTTTAAAAATAGGGAAAAGCATGAAGTAATGAATTATATCGATAATTTTTAAAAACTCATGTGTGCATCGAAATTGAGAGAATAATATCTTTTTGCTTTCGGCACTCTTATGTGTATATAAGGACCAATGTTATTGTGTAGGTATTCAAAGAGGATGTTATAAATAAAACGCATAGATATACTTAATATAAATTATATACGTATAATAATCACACTGCATCCATGGAGAAATCGATGGCGTTGTGAAGCCACTAGTATATGCTCTATTATGTGATAAAAATAAGTCAACATATAAATTATTATTTCTGTTGTTAAAAACAACAGTACCAAATATGCAGGTTGATTTTTTTAAAAGCGACTTTGAGGAAGCCGCAATCAGCGGTTTTTTAGCAGAGTTTCCAAATTTTAATGCAGTTGCAAGTGGGTGTATTTTTCACTACAAACAAGCGCTTAAAAGAAAATCTCGAGACCTAGGTCTATCCAAAAATAGTATTTTTAGGAAGCATGTTGCTTTGTGTACTGTATTACCTCATTTACCTGCCTCAGATTTAGATGATGCATTTCTTTATAATTATAATGAGTCAGTCTCCACAGGACAAAAATATCACAAAATTCAATGATTATATGGTTTCCCAATGGTTAGAACACCGATTTTGGAAAAACAAATTTACATGTTACGGTGAAAAGAATAAAACAAATAATTTCGTGGAATCACATTATTCAGACATTAATAAAAAAATCAATCAAAAGCAAGGTGTAAATTTAGCCAAACTGCTAAGGTACTTACAAAACTATTGTAACAATTTTGCTAAAATAAGATAAAAAATGAACATTTCCGAAAATCAAAAACATGCCCAAGAACGAAACAATGCAATTGAAAATATATTACATCAATTCGTGTCTGGCGCTATTTCTATAGGACATTGCCTAGAGATGTTAAGATTTTAATAAGTATTTTTGCACCTGTTAGTAATGATTAATTAATCAGTAATAATTAAGATTATGAAACGATCTGTGATTTTTAATATTGAAGATTGTTATATTATTATACTACTCTTAGTAAGATTAATATTGTTTCAATGTGATTGCTGGGTTCGTGTGAATTCGTTAAACGCGACTCTCTAGGATACAGTGGGGAGGCGGGGTTACGGTTTGTATGTGTGTGTGCAGGACTCACACGCCGCGCGCGCCGCATCTTTAACTCTTAGTTAAGAAGTTAGTATCGCTATTTTTGGCAAAAATTAATTATAAAATTGTTTTAACCATTTTATCAATCGCATAGGTAGCATCACCGTTGAGCGCAATACGTTACTGGATCCCGGCTCAGAGCAGGTGATTTTAGTCAGTAGGTGGTTTTAGTCAGTAAGAGTCTGACACTCTCTCGCCCCGCCTAGGACAAGGAAAGTCATTTCTACCATTGACGTAAACGATAGACACCTCTTTGCCTTATTTCTACGTTAAACTTCCGAAAAAAAACAACATTGAGGTGTGCGGGGAAGGGGGTAGTAATGGGAAACATAATGGAGAGAAATCATAAGCTTTCTAAACAATAAAAAAATATAAATAGATACATATGTCGGTACATTATATTCATCTATTTGGTGGACTAAAGGATTTACAAAAAATTAATTACCAAACCCGTGCGAAGCCGGGACAGGCCGCTAGTTGTATACATATTATAACAATGTGTTCTACTTATTATCGATAATTTTAGTTAGTATAGTCCCATCTCTATCCGAAAGTTAATCATGGGAGCGCTTCGAGGAAATAAATTTTAATATTTTTAATCGTTCCTCGAAGCGCTCTTTTTGGGAGCGCTTGGAGGAACAAAACGGGAGCGCTTAGATGGGAGCGGATCAAAACGGGAGCGCTACGAGGAATACCTCCTCTGACGTAATTCAAATAATTTCCACTTGATTTTATAAATATACGAGAAGGTATCAAAGAGTAGGATAATCTTTGTCTTTGTTCTAAACAAAAAAGTTTGTAAAAACTTTTCCTTGCATATCTTTTGCTTCAGAATTTACAAATGTTAGAATTAAATGTGCCTTAATAGTTTTCTCAGAAAATTGATTAGTGCTCGGAATGGTCTAATTAACTAATAAGATGGTTCGTAGACGGTTCATCTTGCTGATATGTGACAAAGGTCCGCTAAAATAATAATCCGAATGTGCTAAATACAGCAGTGTTCATCTTAAAATTCCCGTGCAAGTCTTAGGTTCGGTTCCCAGTATCTAGTAGAGATTTCTTTAGTCTCCGCTAAGATTGGTCAACATGACCTAAAAAGGCTATACAGAGAATGAAATATTATGCCCTGGTCAGACAACCGGTTAGACCACGAACTTCCACAACCATCGCGTAAGACCGTAAGATAGCCCAAGAGTAGTAGTAAGTGTGAGGACGCGGATGCTAGTACATTGATGTGGTTACCGAATGCAATTACCTTTCCCGCTTTTTGGGGGAGTCTAAAAGTAGATAGTTGATTGATCTGCCACGGCGATACAAGTAGGTAGACAGTCTGACGATGATGGGCAATTGTATGTGACCATTGAGATCACAAATTGGTCGGATAGACACAATGTAAGCTGTAAATAGTTTAATTCTGTACTGTTTGAAACACCTGAGTCCTTGATGTAAACCAGTTTCTTTAATGGCCTACTTAAAATTCTAGAAAACATTTGCGAGTTTGATCTTATTCCAAGCTGAACGACTCGTGTACTTGATTAGCAAAGGGAAGCAATTTGGTGTGACTATGGATCGGTCGTGAAAAAAACACTGGTCCTAGGATAGAACCCTGTGGAACGCCTGCCGAAGTCGTAAAATAAGCATATTGATTTAACTAAATAGTGTTAGTAAGTTTACTAGTTGGGTAACATTATTGAAAATTGTTTAATTAAATAATTAATTGATGCAGTCTGTTCTCTTTTGACTTGAAACCTAAACAATTTGCACGTCGTTAAATAAATTTTGAAAACAATCTAGAAAAATGAATTAAGTCATACTTTGTCGAAAGTACTTAGAATTGAGTCCAGTAATTAACTTTTCTAGATAACTTTGCTGATAATGTAATGTGGCGTTAATTAGTGGCGTGATGGATTTATAAAAAGTCCAACAGCTTTGATGATTAAATTATCATTTATGTACACACCCAAGTAACTTAATTATGCTCATTGCTCATTTTAGTTTCTAGAAAGGTTACTAAGGCTAGACTTGTGGCTTGGCACTTATTTGACCGGTTGTTGCCATTGATTATTAAACTACATTCTGGAGTAATTATTGGACCAAATGTATGACTTAAATGTGTGTAGTTGGATGCATATTTTTTGTACTCTGGCTTAACTGTTTCATGTGAAGTCTACCCTGTAGAAAACCCGCTTGTTATCAATGGTGTATCTGTATACCCTGTACACATAACTATTTACCAAAACAATTTATGTTCACTGTACAGCCAGAAAAGAACAGCATGCCAAAACACTCCCTCCCACCACCCGCCGCGTGCCCGAACGTGGCCGAACAAGAATCGATGTCACACGAAGTCGGTCGGCTTGCAGTCTCGCTGACGGCTCCCTTCTATACATAATAATCTTGCCTCGCTTTCGCCACGCTGCGGCCCGACGCCAGTCAACAGTACACGTTATCACTGTGCGGCTACGTAAACACTTATTGTGCATCAAATTGACAAAACCAACAGTATTTACCTGCTCAAAAACGCTTTAAGCCAAGTTACAATGAGCAAATTAAGATCCGGAGTGAAATAGAGACGGGACGAGGCAACGCCATCGACGTTTTATTTTGGAACGCTGGACTAAAGACACGAAACTGTATAATTACTGTGTTACATTTCCTGTGCGATGTTGGGGGAGAGTTTTGGTTAAAAAGTTGACATTAGACGTTTACTGGGACTTATTGCGAATGTGTATTGAAACGTTCATCGCTATCCACGGGCGCACTGCTATGCGCCACGATTTGGTGCATTTTATAAGACACACATCCTCTGATCACTACTGCGAAGGAAGAATTTAGTCACCGAAGCAGGTAAGAACAACGATTTGTGTTTTTGTTTTATGTAACATGCTAATGAGTGGGCTGTGTTCTTTCTAGAACTCGTCGGTGTGCGAAACGATGTTGAATTACCAAAACGCATTGATAAATCGTGTGAATGTCAGCTGTAATCGTATGCTCATAATGCAGGTTACGATAGTAATCACAAATGGAAAATTCTATCGTGTTTAAGTTCTGCATAATGAGCAGTGGTATAGAATCAGAACTGTTCGTGGAAAGCTATTCCATTGAAGTGCAAAATTGACCTAAGTGTTCCTAATTGTGTTGAAGTGGAATCGTGTTAATTTATAATTAAGGATAATGGTTGTTTAATGGGTCTCGTCGGACAACGTTAAACGCATAGATTATGCTGATATAAACAAACAAACAGGCTCTTATAATGCGAGCCTCAACAAAGGAGAACCTATTAATATTCTTAACTCGTCAACCTTGTAAGTTCATGCTCTGCTTCACCTCTGAAGAAACGGTAACGTAAGCAGAAACATTAAATAAAGGACGACTACAAAATAACTACACACAAAGAAGTGATACCAGTCGCCTGTTTTAAGATTCAGTAGGATCAAATTTTATTGAAAATACCCAGGTGGAGGCATGCAAAAACCATTATAAAAGTCAAGAATGCATAAACATGGAACATTATGCATGGCATTGTTGCTGTTAAGATAACAACTTCTTAGCCATGATGAATACAGCCATTAAAATTCTCATAGAAAATGAACAAGAGAAGTCCCCTTCAGGACTCTACTGGTGAAACTTTAAAACTCATGAACTAAATGGTTATTTCGTAAGTTCAACTATATTTTCTTGTTAACAACTTGTTAACAATTGCAACAGTCTATACTTATACAAGCTAGTTAGCCCTTTTACACACAAAGGATATTAAATTAAAGAATTGCCCTTTACGTAATACCACAGGCGGCGTAAAAATATTGTCCTGAACAATATTTTCGAAGATACGCCGCCATAAATAAAATAAATAAATAAATAAATATCGCTGGACATCATCATCATCTTCGTGGCCTAGTCCCATTCTTCTTGGGGTCGGCGCAACACGTTCTTTTTGATGTTCATAAAAATACACAATCATCGTTTATAAAGGTACTAGATTGTATAATAGGTCTACGATTGCAAACATAACCTTATCTTCATTACAATCCTCCGAAGCTTCTCTCAAAATTTTTGCCGCCATCATTATTATTATTGCCAAGAGCTCCATTTCGGGACTTACGGGTCTAAGTCCAAGGCGAGTTCCCTAGGCCGTAGTAGACTACTGTGGTCTCCAGTCACCATTCCCAGAGCCTAACCCTCCACAATTTAGTTATGACCAATACCCACTTAATGAACCACGAACGATCCCAAGTTGGCCGCAGCAAGGAAAACCTGCTCTGCATTGATGACTGGACTTTAAATATGGTGCTGTCCTACAAACTATGGGGCACTTAATATCGTGCCCTGCGTGTGGGCGCTGTTGAGGACGCCCATGTCATGGCTTGGTTCTAAGCTGACACAGTTTAGATAGATTGCCACGCTGAAATAATGGAAGAAGAGGAATGAACCAATCCAAGCTCCCGCCGAGAAGAAGTAAGCAAAGATAAGCTAAGCTAGATTTAAATGTACGTCTTATCTGTAAACATTCCAGAAAAAATCAGGTCAGCATGGGTCGACTCGGCTATAAAGTTGAGCAATAGACGAGAAATAGTTTAAAAGCTTTGACATGTTTTACTATTGAGGTGTTTTCGGGTATTACGCACGATTTCCCCTACATACGACCTATGTTAGTATGAGTATTAATAAACAAACAAGATAGAATGGTTAAAAACGAAATTTACGTGACCAGAGAAAGTGTTTACGAAATATTGGCGCTATTTTGCTCAGAGGCAGAGAAGAAGAGGGGATCCGGGAAAGCCGTTGCGTTCTTTTCCGTTGAGGTACACGTGTTCTTGAGTGGACACCGCGTATCCACAAGCGTTTTAAAGGTGGGACGCTCTCAAGCTCGGTGGAGCGACGATCTTCGAAAGGTGGATGGTAGCAACTGGATGAGAATTGCTGAGAATCGAGTTCAGTGGCATGCAATTGAAACCTTGTCCAGCCAGTAGACTGTTATAGGTTGATGATGATGACGATTTTGCACCTGCAACTGCACCAGTACAGGCCCAAGGAAAAATTCTAGAAACTTTTATAAACAGATTAAATTGTATCGAATAGAGAATGTAAACAGGAAAACATGAATGATTGCAGTTGGGTAATTTGGAACAATTGATGCATCTTGAATCATTTTATAAATGGACCGATGAGTACCTATAGGGAAAATAAATAGATACTTGTTTGGTCAATATTTACCTAGTTTAATCACGTGTACTGTGTGTACGTGACATTTTGACATAAGATGTTATAAAGACTATGGTATTAATGATGACTATTTAACCGCAATGACCACAAGAATGTAAAATCCAATTTTTGCGTAAATTCACTTGTTCATATCCATTTCTAATGACGCAGGGTTTCAGTTGCCGACTTCCCTGCATCTATCAAAGCTTATATTACCATACGATATTGCTGTTATTAAACAGCTTGAATTACAGTATTGTATTTCATTACAATTGTTACGCAAAGTTATTTCGATTACGGACAAGAATGATCTAGGTACTTCCAAAAGGATCTCTCAAAAGCGTTTGATACTCTTAATGATCTAATAAAAGTTGCTCCAAAATTTTCGGTTTCTTTTACGGACAAAAATGATATATATTTCTAAAAGGATCTCTCAAACGCGATTGAACTTTTAATTGTATAGTTGCTCCAGAATTAATTGTGGCAGTTAGTTATGAAAACAAAATATACAAAGAAAACTGATTTCATGAATCTAGGCCGCTTTACCTTCACCTACTTAAATATATAAAAAATAATTAGAGAAACACAGAGAGAGACCACACAAAACACGATAAAGCTTTTGCTAAATTTTTCCGTAAATTCCTTTCTTTCAAAACATGCTTATCATTTAAAGATTTTTGTTTGGTTTGGTGTTAAAAATTCAAGATCCTTACGAATTGACGTAAGCAGTGAAACGAGTTGCCTCGTACATGGTACTCCCGGACATACATAATGGATCAACTTGTGTTTCGGATAAGCAACATGTGGACAGCACACACTGAATAAGTATTTTGATGATGTTATTGCCTTTTGAAATCGAAGTATTTGGTCACTATCCTTCAAAAAAATGGTAAAATCACCAACAATGGCTTTGAGACTCGAGAGTCATCAATATCGGTTCATTAATGAATACAAATATAACACATGTATTATTGAAGCTAGTATAATTAATCGTACGTTTACTCGATAAATAATATAATGAGGAGTGTGGAAGCTATTAAAAAGCGGATATATAGGAATTGAAAACATCGAGAGAGATGACATAAAGCACAGTGTAAATTGTAAACAAATATATAACATGAAGATAATGATACTATAAATGGCGGAAAATTTATTTAAGAACAGAATGAAAAGGTTTTTGCTATTTCATCATCAGTATCAACAATTTTATCGGTCGCAACTGCCAAACGTTTTGTTAGTAAACCAGTTTGGTAAAAAATCCTACACGAGCTTAAATTATTCAAAAAAAAAACCAACACATAAATAGCATAAATTATCCAATTAATCTTTGGTCTTTCGATACACGAGGCTTTTTCTGATAAGTACTGTATCCAAAGACCAAGTAGACACTTCACTCTAGACAGCTTTTGGACATTAAACAACCATAAACCACCACAATTGAAGCTTAATAGAGGAATGCGGTTGATAATTAACACCATCTATTGAAACAAGTTGTGAACTCTTTAGGTGATCGAAAAGGTTCTTCAATCCCGCCTGTCTAATATTGCCTGTGCAGCTTTGCCTTTTATGAAAATACATAATGCAAACTTCCAAAAAATCAGTTTTCCTGACAATATTCTCTTTTGTTCCAGATCGCTATTGATGGCGTTACTCAGCATTCAGGGCGATTGGTATTTGTATTTTTGGTTAATATACTGCAAAATCTATTCAGCTATTATTTGGTTGTTCAGCAATCACTGCCGCGGAGCTGATAAGGTTCGCTCAGTGATAACGAGTGGAGTAAGCGGACAGTCGCCTACAGGCCTTCATAGAGTTCGCACGCGTCGCCGAAGAGCGCCTCAGCAGCACCGCGTTAAACACATCGTTGCTTTAGCAAGGAGATCGTCTCTAAGAAGGATCGTGATGGCACCAGGAGCTAGCACCGCCCATACCATGATGGAGGACAAAGAGAAGATCCTCCACGGAGCTTTGGCAACCGGTAAGTTCATTGTTTTTAACGTTTTTGGATACCTACGTGTACAGCCGCTTTTATAAAGGACTCTTTTGTTTTGTGCCCACGATTTCTGGCGCCGTCATATAACAACAGGGTGTGTGGTCAACCGAGTTATTGTTCAGTCACGATGCTGTTTACCAATGTTTTCTAAACCCATGAACACGCCTCCGCACGGCCAGTTTCAAAACTAGGTGGATTGTTATTGACATACATTTGAGTTATATTCTTGATTTTATCGTCAACATTTTCAGCATTCGATTGGTTAAAATTGTTAGGACAAGGTTTTGCTAAAATGAAAAAACAACATATAGTTTTTAAACGGCAGTTTCGTAAGATCCAATATTGTTTCCATTCCGCTTTTAATTTTCCATGCCGCCAGCAATAATGCAAGCAAGTACTGATTAATCATAATGTGCAGAAATAAATTGATATTAATGTATAAAAATAGAAGTTCTTTAAGTCACTTTTATGCAGTGTGAATTATTTGTTCAGTTTTGTCGAGTAAACGTTCTCTGAGATTGCTTCCTACTTAGTTGTGATCGATGAGGTCAATAGCAAGAGTGGAAAGCAAAAAATCAGCTATTGAAATTCTGATATCACGAACAAAAAATCTGAAATACATTAGTTCCTTGAACGAGCCTCCAAGCGTATAAATAACATTCAAAATTGCAAAAACAGGTAGGTAGTCTTCCGCCATCTTTATTCAGTAACCTTAAAATAGCAATTTAATGAATCCATAAAGTAAATTCTTAATTACTTCAAGCATGAAATTAAAGTTCCGTTTTGGGTTGTTTTGCTTTTTTCTGCGAAAGTTTTTATTAAATTTGGCACTTTCAAAATTCAGATTATAGGAATGAAATTAGCGGTGCAAGTCTTTATTAAAGGCAACAAATAAGTACTGTACATTCACACCAATTATACAAATCCATATTCATGTTCTAATTCTAACACCTATGCATTGCTTTTTTGAATTTAGAACTCATATCATAACGAATCCCGCAAACAACCTTATTGTTTGACTCGTTACCTCATTACCTGCCAGTACTGAATCTTCATTGTTAGCGTCTTGGCATCAAGTATTAAGGCCTTCTAAGAGTCCATTCATGACCTCATGGCAATTGCCCGAAGAACTGCAATATTGATGGCAACACGCCAGTAACATACGGTCTGGTCTGACAAATTTTCAGAGAAACCATTGGACGGCTATATTTATCATTTCACGTTTAGTCTGCGTGATGACGCTAACTTAGATATATTAGATTTTTGCTATAAACAATATCTGATACGATGCAGTGGACATTAGCAATCGATATATTTTCATTACACCTCGGCTCTCAGTGATGGCGGACTTTATCTGTGGGTACCTCTCTCTTTATCGTTTTTTATTATCTCGGAACATCATCCATTTGGCAATTAACAACATGTCATTTATCATCAGTTATTCAGCACTTTCCACCTTTTGAAAGTTTTGTTTGATCAGTTGAGTCGTGATGTGTTTCCTCGTTTGAATGGAAGAAGCTAAACTTACGATATTTGAGAAGACATCATGTAGTAATTGATTGTAAATTACTTTAATAAACAGTGGGAAATCATTCATTCACGACGACGACCACACTCATTGATTTCCCTATTGTACCGAACCGAAGGACCAGCTCACGATGATGAACAATGAGTTGATGATTCATAGCTTGTAGTGTGGTGAACTACTACTCTAGATATTGTTACAATGATGTCAGTTACAAGGCTGGATGACCCCGTTGGCGCAAACACAAATCCATCAGCCAAATGTCTAATGATCCCTGTTCAAGAACCGTATCACTCATCGACATCAGACATTTTTTTAGCTTCTGGATTTTCGTTTTGTTTAGTAGACGTTCTGAGAAGTGTCTCGAATGTGTGTCGGTTATAAAAAGTTACTGAAATGTTTAGTTCGTTGCGTGGTGCAGTGTACCGGTCAATTGCCTCCGGCCATCGCTACGTTGCCACAGTTTGCATGAAAGAAACGCATTGAACTTTGCACTTTACTAAGAATAACTTTTCACACTTTACTATTATGCAATCTGCATTGTTTGCGTTTGATAGTGTATACAATCTGTTTGGCGATGCTGATCAACATCACAGAATTAACATCAAAATGTTAGCCAGCAGAAATCCAATGTTGCTTTGGAATCGTTAACATGATAGTTTACTGAAATATTTACTCTTATTTATATTAAATGATCCACTTTTATTCTGCGAAGTCAGTCCTGAACATTTTGTTTGTTGGTATAATGACTTCGAGTCCTATTATAGGAATCACTTTCATTACATACAATATTATTTTGACTAGTGACACTGCTATGATCGTATCGTGGTCGTGGCACGTGTAGGTAAAATGATTAATGTAATTAATGACCAATATTCATTAAGATGATCATATCGACGACGGTGAGTGACGAGAATTTAAAACAATGTTACAAATCGTGGGTCGGAGACCTTTCAAAGATGGCCGGTTAAACAAACTTATCAAATAAAACATGGGTGATAAAAAACTGATACAAAAGACTTTAAGAATTATGATATAAGTACATATTTCTAAATCTTTGTAGGCATCTCAACGATAAAACACCAGAATTTATTTTTAAAACATTTTTTATTCTCCAATGACACTTGACATCGAAGTTAAAAACATCATTGCCACATTGACGTGTCGGTAAAAAAACAGCTAATCGCGCCATTTTGTGACGTCAAAGCCGCGCCTCCGATTAGGACCGTTGCTTTAGAAACAAACATAAAATGGCAGTAGGTAGTGGCAATAAAATTATTCATAATAATAACATTTTTGTTACAATGACGTAAGAAATAATAATTTCCGCGTAAGCAATTTTATTGATAAAGCTAGTTTGGCATGAAAATTACTTACATGCTGAAGATTTTCTTGATAAAATGTAAGTAAGCATACATTACTGTTTATGATATAAAGTAGGTACTCAGTTCAAGTAATGGATGAAAAACGATGAGCTCTTTCAGAAAAGTATCACTTTAACATCCTGAACGGGGTGTAGATTTCTCACAATGAGCACTTTATGGTGTAGAGTTGGAAAGAAATCTTTAAAATTTCAATTTCTCAGAAACCACCCAGCTTAGACCCTCAGTTATCGGGTCTAAATTGTGGCAAATAAGGTCTTGTATCACCCATTTCAAGGTCTGCACCCAATCACCCTGTCTACAGCATTATTTTACTAAAAGGAAGAATTATTGTATTTCTAAAGTGCTTCTATCAAAATCTATTACAAAATAAAAATTATCAACAATTTTGATGATTCCATATTGTAATATTAGATGTAAGAGATAACGTGTATTTTATCTGCCCCCTGCAAATTTATCAGAGGGGGTGTTGCTATGTTCATTATCAAACTCCTCTACTATGTTTACAAACCGTAGCACAAAGACTTTTACGAAATCATTGTATAAGTTTACTTGAACAAGATAAAGTTGTTTTTCATTCAACACATTTTATCGCCTACATATGGCAAGACAAGGTGCCGCATAAATTAAATTTGCTATTTTATTATGCATCGGTATAAAATAAATATTGCTAGGTACACAAGAATGATTTTATAAAATTTGCAAAACTTCCTGGCAGATTTTTTCTTTTGTTTTAGTAAAATCGTTTTCAAGCAATTAAACTGTCAAGTTATCAAGATTGAAAAATATTAGATATTACTTATTATCGAATCTGTCGATTCATATTTTTTAAATCTCATTATTGAACAATCATTACTCAAGATATAGCGATGTTTTGAGGGCATGTTGTATACCTACTATACTACGTTGTATATGCGTTACGAAACGGACAAATCTACTGAATGGTGGGCGTGGGCCAGATATTCTGGGTAGCAACACTAGTTACTACTCAGATACTACAGCGGATGACGTTATAAATATAAAACGTTCACATTGAAGGCTCGTTCGTTTTAGGTCTATCAATTTTGAATTATTGTCCGTTGACCAGAGACCTTTTACATTTTTTTCAAGTTGCACCACAAGCTGAGGTTGTTCATTTCAATATACCTATGCAATAAAATGCAGTTCATTTATGTGCAGGTGTATTTTATGACAGATCTTATTTTTAATGAGATTTCAATAGCAATTTCAACAACATGCCAGGCCTATATTTTAATCGATTAACTTAACAAACTTTTAAACCATTTGCATTCGTCCTGAACGACCATTTTTAATTGAATGTCAGTTGTTTTCCACTCATTACACTTGATCATAAAGATGCCAATTAAAATAAATTACTTGTAAATCACTTACACATTGCTGCTATTCATTTGCAAATTAGTCCTTACCTATATATTATAATTGGTGTAAACATTAAGAATCTTGAAATAGTCGTATTTGTATCCAACGATGTGTAAATTTAAACATTAAACATATTATATAATTTCAGAAAACCATAGATAATAATCATTATCACCATTAGACTTGTTTTGCTCAATTTAATGATGAATAAGTTGTTATTTTCAATCTAATCTGTATGAATGTGCAAGAGGGGTCAGTTCTAAGAAGCGTCGTTACTGTACTTGACCTGATGATTGCAAATCAATAGGAATTTTATAGCTTCACGCATAAAGTGCATGCTACACACGTCACCCATTGAAACGTGCTGCATTATTACATTCACTTTATTGCGTACCATTTTTATGACTCCAAGTATAAACATACAATCTTGAGAAAATACAAACAAAGTTAATTTCTGCCCCTAACTTTGTACGTGTTGAAGTCGTAGAAACATTATATCTTATAGCGTTCGGTAATAGTATAGCTTTCTATCAGACAAAGATGTTTTGAAATAGGGTTAGCAGTTTCGGAGATTACCTCCTACATCCATCTAACAAACTTTACCTCTAACGTTAGTATTAAAAAAACAAACATTTTAAAATATTAATGTTTTAAAAATACGGTTAACTGTTCGACATTGGAATTGGAATGCAAAAGTTATTTTCTCATGGACATCTAGTGATTTAACTACAGAGTTCTAATGTTTGTTGGAAAGAAGCCATCACTGTTTCCAATGACAATTATTTTCTGTCAGCCTCATTTTTGTGTTGAAATGTTAAAAAACGTCAGATTATAATTTGGTCACTAACCGTAAACCAGGTCCTGATTTTGTGCTATGGAACCTTTTGCCTAGAACGATGTATTACTTCGATATTTCTTTGCAATCCATCGTACGCAAAACCGAATACCATGGTAACTATTCACACCAAAACTTTTAAATAATTTAGCTTTCTGGTAAATTCATGCGACAATGTTCAATCAAACCGCTTTGCTATGTTACTTACATATTTGTTTAATTATTTTTCCTTCACTTTGCATGTTTCTCTGAATTCAATTTTATTAAGGGCACAAAAGTGCCCAAGTATACATAAAGGAAAAATCAAGAATATCTTAAAAACTTGATTTGAAAATGCCAATGCAGACTTCTTAGAAAACATTATTGAAACATACCATCATCAATATATTTATTTCCAGCTGATAGTATCCTAACACACAATTTAATCCATCTGTCACAGTAAAATGTGAGCTTTCTGGAAATTTACCGTATGATGTACGTAATAGATAGAGCTTTAATAAATATGTACACTATCTGTCGTATGTAATTTATCTTTGGAGTACTCATTCCTGTTTTATAACAAGCATGTGACGGGCAACGTGACTGGTCGTATATAGGAAAACTTACGCTCAATAAACGTGTTACCTTTGCTTTTTAATAACTTAATCAGTTTTTTCATTATTATTTCCATCAACTGTAGCTATGGTATATTCAGTCTTTCTGTATGTTTATGTTCTAAAAAGGCTTTGGCTGTTTTTATTCGTATGCCATTTCGTCATAAACCTAATAGCTACTTATTCTTGTTAAGTCTAAAATGGCCGGACATCTTTCAATGTGACCGTTTTGCGCATTCCATAAATGGTTGTCTCATTTGACATCGTATAATTTAACAAAAAAAACGACTTTGACGTAATAAAACATTCTATTGAGAACTTGGACACTTGGGAACATTTTAAACCACTTGCTTGCGTTTTATAATTGATTTGAGTCAACGAGGCTGATGAGGTCAAACCACGCTTTATTTAATTGAGACAATTTCTCACGCTACGTCATATCATCACGGGCACATTGTAAATTTCATTGATTCTCAACAATGTATAGAAACCGCAATAGAACTATTCATAGCCACGTGACATCAATTTCATACATGTAAGTTTATTCATCATAAAATTCCAAACATGTATGCACTTTGCCTTTCCATCACACAATGAAGCAGACTGAAGCATGGTATAACAATAGGTAACAAAGATAAAGGTTTTAACAGCTCCATATTTTCCATTCATTTGCAAATATATGCGGCATGGAAATTTTAAATACTTATAGACAAAGATTTATTTGCCAAGACTTCTTTCGGATTAGCACAAGACTGGTTTCTAGACATTACAGACTCCAGACAAATAAAGCTATGTTATATAAGTTATCTGCTATCGTTTAGAGCGATAAACTAGTGCAAATTAACTTGTAAAACAAGTATCTTATGTAGTCATTCCTTTTAAGCTTAACAAACAACATATAATTTAATCATCTTGAATTTGAGCCAAATTAAAATCACAAGGATCATCTGATCTTTAAAGTCAAAGACCTCTCGGTATGCGGTTGAAGTTAAGGACCAGAAAAAACCGTTTTTGTTCGAAATTTTATGAAGATAAACAATGTATGACGACAATCCGAAGGCTGGCGAAAGCTGTATTTTCTGTTTCGCAAAATAGGGAAATGTCAAGCTTAACGGTAAAATTTGAAAAAAAAAAGTGAAAATATTAACTTGACCAAGCGAAATCGTGATCAGCCCGACAGTCTTTTTGACTTTTTAACGAGTAGGAAACCCTGATGGGTATTTAAAAAGTAATAGATATGAGACACACCTCCATTGACATCGTTAATCTAAATATATCGTCGGTCCACGCGTCGTCGGAGCTCGATCGTTTCCTTGGCGGTACAAAGTCCTCTGGCAGTTGCGCCTGCGCCGCGCGCCGGCGCCGGCCGCTGAGTGCCGCATGCCACGCCTGCACATGGGGCCATGGTGGCAAATGCGACGCGAAAGTTTCTGTTATGCTTATGACACTATTACCACCTTAAAATAGCCTCTTGTCATAAAAGAAAACAAAAATAAAATACTGCTGAAAGCTTTGAAGAATTCGGTCAAGAAATACATGAGACCTTTAGTAGGTCTCATTGGTTGAACTTACGCAAAATAATACGCATTCTTATTGCAGCCGTGGAACAAATAGAAATCGTAATTTGAGTTGGTAATGCGTGGAAAATCAATTGCCTACCAATGATTCTTGTTTGAAAGCGATAAGATGAAGTAGAGCAATGAAAAATCAATGTTACTCTTAATGAAGCTGAAGCTGCTTTTTTACAAGGTATAAATAATATAAAATAAGAAAACAAGCATTGTATTGTTCAACAAATTCAAGATCGCAAAAGTAAATGTGTCATTTGCATCGATATAACCTTTAAATGCCATTACTTACATTGGATTAGGTAAGGATGTTATGTAGAGAATAACAAAAACGTTCGCTATATTATAAAAAGTCTAGTCTAAAATCGGTATGATGTCATTGTTTGTTAAAGACAAAGGCAAGGTTGAAGGCGTGGCAGTCGTGCCGGCTTTTTATTGGTCGGTTTCTGCCGTATCAACAACCATAAATGCCACTTGTACAAACTGCTCAGGTATGATGACGCTGCTATACTTATGTACACTTTACTCTTTCAAACTGGATACTAACTTATCTTTATTATTTTATAGCCACTAACAAATAGACAAGTCTCCGACAGATATCGGTCTATCTACCCGTAATCTTGCTATATCTTTTCAGGAATATGTGTTTGTATCTTTGCCGGGTTTGCTCATCTTTGGACCTTGATCTATTCAGCCACACCTATCTTCTTTTACTTTTATAAATTATTGTCAACGATTAACGTTGAGCCTGAAAAACTGTTCAAATATTTGCCGTTCGGTTACTGCAACTGGGAAGGCGTTCTTGGCATAATTAATTTCTCAATGTTTGTTTATTGCTGAAGCGACTGTTCCAGTTTAAAAACATTATTCTCTTTCGCTCTTTCTTTGATGAGATCATATTTTGATAATTTTACATTCTGGGAAAAGTTCAATTAATAGATTAAAGAAAATGTTAATCCCCATATTATCATGAGAGTTGTTTACAGTTTAACTATTGCATGAGTATCCCTTTATCATGATTCTGACCCGGACTCGCTGCTAAGGTTAATATTATTGATTAATAATTCGCTGACGAATGTCTGTCTGAGGCAATCTAATAAAAATATTCGAGACTAGTGTAACTTTAGCATCTATTATTAGAAATTGGAACGTATTGAGAATTTAATTGGACACGCCCACGGTATGCTGCTTGATAAGCGTTTATTGCTTCAATAATATTTGATTGTTTAATAAAGTCATTAAACAGGCTTTTATGAGTGCAAGTACACTGTTTCTATCTAAATTGGGCTTAATAAAACTATGTTCCACACACCTTTCGCATTGTTCTCATTAATTTCGACGTTTAAATTAAATATCATGTAAGCCACTGTGCATTGGTTGGTCCGCATAACTCCAAGACAAATCCTAATGACTCCAAAAATTTTATTTATAATTGCATTTTGCCATTGTTCTAGCATCAATGCGCGCACGCCGCATCAGCCAGTTTGCGCCCCTGCTCATCGCACTGGTGGGTCTACCTGCGCGTGGCAAGAGTCAGCTCGCGCACAGACTCTCTAGGCATCTCAACTGGAACGGAGAGAGTACTAAAGGTAACATAATATGCTTGTAGACTTGTAGTACTTACATAGGTACATTACACATACAAACTACGGTTAAAACTTGGAAAAAGGACCAAGTTTAAGTACCCTGCACCATTGATTCTGTCTGTAGTGTCTAAGTCTGGTAGATTCTATTAATCAACAATAGCTGGAAGGCTTGGTCTTCCTATAAATTACTTGGACTATAATAATTATGATTTATAACCTCTGACTGACTGTTTACGAGTAAGTAATTAAAGAAGCTGTATGGTTTATGCTTTGACGTCACATCAATTGACTTCTTTTATACTTTGTTGGAACTGAGAACAACAGATTAACAAGCCTAATTAATGGGGACTAATATTAGAGTTCCAATTTACTTCATTGAAAAGTTGTCTAAAGGAATGATCATTATGAGTGGACCCGTTTTTTTTGTCTCGAATGATATCTGACATGATTGATGATATTGTAAATTTAATTATCCTTGTGGGGGTCAAAGTGATCTTGTCTTGGCTTGCAACACATATTTACATGATTGAGTAGGTAAAATTTGATTGATGCTTTTCTCGAGTTTTCATAAAACAGCTTTCAACTTTATCACTTAGTCATTTTGGATTTTCCCGGTGATGAAAATTTTGAATGACTTACAAAGTAAGTTTTATCGAACATATTGATAAAGTTATGATAAGATAGCCTTTAAAAATAAAGTGATTCGTAAATTAAATCCTTCCCACTGTAATTTAGATTAGAGACTTTTATTAATTAAAAGCGTTCTTAGTCATTATTTCAGAATTTTCTGATAGACATCTTTATTTACACAGTTTTATTTAATTCATTCAGTATTCACAAAACAAATTGATTGATAAATTCTTCAGAACAGTCTAGCCGCTACCTAGTAAAATTTCGATCATACATACAATATAACCGTTGTCAGATCAAATTACACAATCGTGTTATTTACAAAGTTGTCTATAAAAGGTTGTTTATGTATCTGTTAACGGGTATACAATAAATCACATAAGCGCAGACTGCTTGTAGGTACACAATACTTCAACCCTGACCTAGATGGAAGCGTTGGTCTCGTCTCTGTATATCTAACACAACACTCGCGGACTAGCTCGCGAGAATATCTTTATAACTGATTAGATATTGCGGGTTTCATCTTGATAAAACGTGGCCTAATTGAAGAACATGATGTTTGCCAATCAAGTGATATGGTGCAATTTGTGTGTTGTTTGCAGTCACTCTATAAAATAATAAATAAATATTATATTGGATTGCATAATATGTTGCAGACGTAAACAGAAGAATATAAACACATTATGCAATATTATCACGGTCAAAATAAACAAATTAACTATATATATATATATGTAAAGGTTTGAAATAACTTTTATGATAGCAATACAAAATACTCAAGTTTTACTGGCTATAGACTATCTTGAAAAGTTTATTCTTACTGCAACAATCAATTGACACAGCGGTGGTTTATTTGAAAATAATACTCGTACTCACTTCTAAATATAGGCTCCCAGCCTCTAAGAAAATGTATTATGCAAGCCTTTACATAATGCAAACTAGGTAGTTTCCTGGTTTTATCAAACAACAGTGATTGTTTTAAACATTAACACTTAGGAAAATGTAAATAATTAGGTACCTAACACGTAATACTCGTACATAATAACAGTTAAGTAATAGGGAAACGCGTGCGACGAGTGGTCCTTTTCACAAAGGACTAATTAATGAAAATATTTTGATAACAACGATTTAACGACGAATTTAAAATTATGTCATACACAATGCACATGTCATCTTTTGTTATTACAGTAGCACGTATATTCTGTTAAACCATAGCCTACTTAGCACTAAATATTTTATATACTTTTATCCTGATAACTTTAGATACTTTTGACAGCCTCCCACTAAAAAGTAGCTCCAATACTTTCTGTGTATGTTCAAAACGATACCACACATCTGATAATCATGTAATAACAACTAAAATCACCCAGAAGTGTTGGTCCTTCGAGCCGGATACAATTCCTTCAGAACAGTTCTTTGTCAGTTTCTCACAAAAGTCTTTGTTTCCAGTATTCGACTGCAGCGAGTACCGCCGCCGCCACATGTTGTTGTATGGCAGCCATGACATTTTCCGCGCCGACAACGCCCAGGGCTCCGCGATCCGTCGCCAGAGCGCCCGCGAAGCTGTGCAGGATGCGGTACTATGGCTGAAGGATGGAAACAGTGTCGCTGTAAGTTTTCTTATCTTACTTTTCACAGAATTGTTTAAAATGTTTAAACATCAAAATTCTTGTATCATTAAGCTTAGAATTGGCACTCTCTTCCTAAGTTTATTTAACCACTAGTGAAAGTAAATGCTTGGGAAATCGTTTCATTAAAGTTCTTTTACAGTCCATAGTGATTACGTGTTACGGACATTTGCTTACATTAATCTGGTTTTAAACACGGAACCATAATGACCGTCAACAAGTAGTTAACTAATCCACGATCAACCCGGAACCCTGCTAACTGCAGCAAGGACGCTGGTATCTCGGTAATCAAATGATTCAAATGAATCGAAACTTGATGAATGAACGTAGACCAATGAAATAGGAGTACCTATGTAAGGAAGAGGTAGAAGGAGGGGAGGGGAGGAGGAAGATTTATTTAGTTTCTGCATGAGAAAAGGCTTGAGTTTCTGTTCGAAACGTGATGTCACTAATTGGTTTATTATTAGACTTACTTGTACCTTATGAATTGATTGCATGATTGATTTGTGTTCCAAGCATACGTCTTGAGTATGAAAGTTAGCCCGTGGCACGTGCTTCTCTATTGGTAATTACTTACGTAAATAATTTTGCTATGATTGAACGTAAAATCTTTGAGTATTTCTTTGAAAATTAATTACTTGTTGAGAAAGGTAGTTTAATTATTATTTTCCCTATTTTGAAATCGATATTTTTAGGGTTTCAGTGGCCAAAAATAAAGATTGAGCTTTGACATTTTAGTGTTTTTACATATGGTTATTTAATGAGAAAAGAAGTGATTGATAGTAGGCTGATGAGGAGAGAAAAAAACTTGTTGCACCGATCATGGGACAATGACAGGAAGATGACAAAATTAATGATGAATTGATGAGTGCTTAATGAATGTTAGTAAGGTATTAGTAGCTTCTTAACGTGAGTAGTGTTGTAAAACAAAACAAATACAATAGGCTACACGGGTTAAGTTATAGACACAATTAAGTCTACATACGTTCTCAGATTTATGTCACCACCTTAATAGGTATAATACAATTTTGTATGGCATAACGGAAGCTAAAAATAAACTATGAATGAACTCTTATGGATTAAGGAAATGATTCAGATTGGAGTATATCTATTAGTCATTGTTTTTTTCAGGTAAAAGGCTAGGTATTTTTATCATTTCAGTTCAAAATAAACTGATTAGATATAGACACGGTGACTAAATTGTAAAACACAACATAATTTCAAGATCAAGAACATTTTTTTGTTGATTTTTTCCTGTTATTTGTTTACAAGCAATTTTAATTGGATTTGAATTACTGACGCCTATTTAACCCATAACTAACCTCAGTAGTGTACTTTGTTTCAATGACACCTAAGTTGCCTTCTCATGCAACAAAATGTTTCACTTTACATCTATCTATTTAAAATGAATTTTAGGGGATATCGATCCTTATTCATAAAACAAATCAGTGGTTTCTTACAAAAAAGTGTAATAACCATTTAAATGAAACAGCTGGGGATTTTTTATAACCGACTTTTAATTATTTTACGCTAGGGAGTCAAGAATCATTTGATGGATTGATGTTAACAATAGGTACCTTGCGATAGACCTCACATCTTGCATTTTCAGCTCTTTTGATTTATTTAGGATTCTTCAGATCTTAACCACTTTTTCCATCTTTCCAGATATTCGACGGCACAAACATAACAAGAGAGCAACGTCGCGAACTCAGCGAGTACTGTCTCTCCGACATGGGCTTCAGGATCCTCTTCATAGAGTGCGTCTGCGAGGACCAGGAACTGCTCGAGAGGAACATCATCGAGATCCTTCATTACTCCGCTGACTACAAGTCTATGAGTGAGGAGGATGCCGTCGATGACCTTCGGAAAAAGATGGAGCATTACATGAGGCAGTATGAGCCTATTGATGCGGAGTTGGAGACCGTCAGCTTTGTGCGCGTTGAGAATGGTGGAGAGACAGCGACAGCGCATCGCGTTGCTGGGCAGAAGGAGTCGGGGATTCTGGGGTATTTGTCAGGGATGAGGGGTATGCCGCAGACTTTGTACTTCACTAGGGTGAGTTTCTTGACTTCACTATTTTACCATTTTTATGCAGTTTTGATAGACTCGCTATTGATTCGTAGGGACCACACAAAATGTTCAATTTCTCGGTAAAAGCGATTGCGGGAAAGTCGAAAATGTTGTGATTCAAGTTACAGCATAGGTGTGTAATGCAATAGTTTATAGTCAATCCTGTCGAAAATCAAGATGTTTTGAAGGCGATTGTCACTTTTACTAGCCTTCTGATCTAAGACATCTTTCAGGATACGATAGCTAGCTAGACAGACTTTGTAGAACGTTACCATAATATTTGTTTACGTTACTTAATCTATAATTCAGTTCTTTGGCTCTCATTTCTCGTATAGATCATCATTGTTATCTCTGTGTCATCTAACATCCGCGTAAATAAGTGCTAGATCATCCAATTAGGCTTCCGTTTTAGACAAACATGTTTTCTCGACTTCATGTTTATTTTGAGCTGCAATGGCGTGAATTTGCTTCAACGACAACTTTCTGATTTGCATTTGAAACCTTGTTTACAATAAACACATCGCTGTGTTGCGGCGGATGCATTTGTGTAAATATCGTAAAATTTTGTTTAGCGTGGAAGCGTAATTTTTCGTGATGTCTAAAATCCATGAATGGTTATTAGGTTTTAAACATATAATACATAGCGTTCCCACTGCTAGAAGACAGGCTTACTCTCTGCTCTGACCATACCAACACTCATATTTATTTGGAAAATTAGGCTTTCATTGCGAGGGTACTTACCCACGTTACTTTCCCATCTCTATACTTATGTATATCAAATCAATTAGGCAATTCGAAGTTGGTAGTAATTTAGTCCATCACACATCACAGTACATCTTCCTAATCATTATTCAAAGAATTAACTAGTCAATGACACTCATGACATGTTTCTGGATAACATTCAAGATATTATAACGGTGCGAGAGCACACAAGGCAGAACTGCAGCAATTCCCAATGTCGCCACGAATCCCAATAGAGTGCCAACTACGTCAGCAGCCCTTTTAAATTAAAACTAGTTGATACGTATTTCCTGATATTACGTGTAAATTTACCTTGATTATATTAAAGAGCTGCGGTTTTTAAACAATGTATTTAATGAATATTGGCACAATTCTGAAATACATTCACTAAGAGTTGTAAACATAGATACTAGAGATGCAACGAATATTCGGCAACTATTCGGTATTCGGCCTATTCGGCCAGTTTTTTCAGTATTCGGCATTCGGCCGAATAGTAAGTAGTATTCGGCCGAATACCGAATACTTAAAAAAGTAGCAAATATCTTATAAAAGGGAATAAAAAAGCAATTTAATCGAAACATTTAATTTACCAACAATCATTAATTCCGAAAACGTTTTTATTCACAACTAAAGCCATTTTAGACAAAGTACATTCAAAACACTGCACGTTGTAACACGACTTGCCGGCTACTGAGCCAATAGGTACATCCCGCCCCGTCACCACCGCACGAACCGCATCAAAACCTTTCGTTACTTGTTAGCGTCGACGTCAATTGTTCTGGAACACCCGCCGAATATTCGGTATTCAGCTGAGAGCGCCGCCAAATATTCGGTATTCGGCTGAGAGCGCCGCCGAATATTCGGTATTCGGCTAAATCTCTATTCGTTGCATCGCTAAGCTCGACCAAAGAAGAAATTTTAATAAAATCGTCAATTAGTATTAGAATTCGTTGTTTTTGCCGGTGAGAAATACCATTAGGCATCGGCTTGTATAATGTGTTTTTGCACTTGTACTTTTGCAATCTGTCAATCACGATACTAAATCAACATATAATTTGGTCTTAGAAGTCACACATGTCTAATTTCCTACCATTTCTCCCAACAGCATGGTGAAAGCGAGTACAACGTTCTAGGCCGTATTGGTGGAGACGCCTCTCTGTCGCCCCGTGGTCTTCTCTACGCCAGCGCCCTGGCCGAAAAGATGAACGCCTTGGCCTGCCGCGATCACATGACAGTGTGGACCTCCGAGAGATGGCGCACCAAGCAGACTGCTGCTGATATCAGGGCCCCGAAGAGAGTCGTCAGGGCTCTGAATGAGTTGGATGCTGTAAGTACCTTTAAGTATGATATTATATGAACGTAACATCACGCGTGTTGTCCCCGAAGGCTAAGGCATAGGTGTACCTATTAGTATACCCTCATTTCGCAAGTGTTTAAGTTCTATGTGATAGGTGGCGACGCTATTGCTCTCAACCGAGGGCACAAATTCAGACTCCGGAAAGCTACTGAGAAATACCAGATGGAAAAAACCAAAATTACTTTGCCTGTACCGAGAATCGAACTCTAGAACTCAGGCTCAGCCGTCCAGCTTGCAACCACTCAGCTACCGAGGTAGTCTCGTGACATTTCTTGTTTAGATTGGCTCATAGACGGTAGTTTATACTACTGAAGAAAAAGGCGTGCGTTTATTTATGTTATGCTGATTATTAAACTCTTTCGTCATTTCTGTGTTTGTTCTTTGTAAAATCATAACAAAAAACGATGACGTATCACAATTAGAATCACGTACACCAAATTATCTAAATGCGTAATATCATTTATCTGACCCCAAGCAAGCTACGCTGACACTACACAGATAATAAGAGTAAAGTACCTTAGTAACCTGAGCTGTGACAGGATAAACGATTTTATCATTCCCTGGTACTTAAAAGCTAAGTGTTTTTATGTTTATCAACTCCACAATCGATAATTAGCTAAAACCATGATCGGCACTCAATTAAAGATAATTAGGAAAAACAATACCTGTCATATTACTAGCAGGTGATTTGATTAGGTACTATCTAGCTTTGTTTTTCAAAAGCTTGCGATTACATCGACATCACAAAGGAAATTTTCAAACAAGAACTGAAGAATAAACGTAAACAAATAATGTCTGGGAAATCCAATCATATAGTTTCAGGAATATTCCAAAGCCCAACTCGTATTTAAATGATTCACGAGAAATTGTTCAGGTTGAGACATACAAGAATAGGATTGACACCATAGCTATTACTGGGCAGAGTATACTGCCTTGACGTATCCCATCTGATTAACCGATGTATACTGTACAATTTAGTAAGTCCGTGAACCAAGATTCACCGTACTCTGTTGTTGCCTAGTTCTGCAGCGTTGGTCGTTTGTTAAACTTTCCATGTTTGAGGATTCACGCGTTTTTATATTTCGTTTTCGAAGAAGAAGCTAGAAGGCTCATTGTTTCATTCTTTATTTTAGTTTTCGCGTTTAGCTTTGTACTGTTATCGTTCAGATTTGTTCCTGACATCGCCAATCATTACGTTATCTTTTAGTACATCACGTAATGCGATGTTATCGTAGCCGATATTGATTACAGTTCCGGAATGGTGTGATCACCGCCATCTTTAAATAAACATATAAATATTTGCAGTAAAATCGGTTTACCGTCTAGTGTTTGTCGAGAACTTTCAAGATAAACTGTTAGTTCCGATATTACGCAATTAGGTACTAGTAATAATTAGAAATACATTTCATCAGTAGTATCTACTAGCAATTCAATCCAAACATTATCGCATTGTAAAACGTTGTCATTAGAAAATTAATCAACGGAAAATTTAGGAAAAACACAACATGCGAATAGTCATCTTGTAACCTTCGGAACTTAGAATGACTATATCAGCAATTTAGATGCATATCGAATCGATTGAACATTTTGATTAAAAAAATCACGAACCTTTTCATGTTACCTAATGGTTACATTAATTCAGTTGACAACACATACATTACAGTCAATTACTGAATCCATAAAACAGATGATTGAACTTAGAGACTTGTCTACAGCTGTTGCCTTTAATTTACGACGTATGTCCGCTCGACCTACATCAAAATGACGTCTTTAGATAGCCGTAGGTACTTCGTTATCTTAGGAAAATAACTATCATCGTCTATCGAGATTTTGAAACCACAGATCTATTCTATTTATTGTCACCAATATGAGTCACAGAGAATAGAATTGCAACTTTGACATTGAACTGGATATAAATAGGCTGAAACGTACTCTGAATTCGTTTGTGACTATGTAATAGTTTAGAGAACTCTTGTCATTTTGTAGACGTTGTCTCATTGTACTTCAAAAGTTATTTAAAAATATCTGGTCATAGACTTCAGACATAACACCAACCCACGGTTTTTTGTTGCCCCAAATTTAACAATGAATTCATAAAAATATTAGGACCTAAATAGCTAGGTACAGCTACAGAGTGTTTTATTCCAATAAGACTAAATCTAGTGCCAAATAAAAGACGCAATGATTAATTGTTACACATATCATTAAGTAGCAAATCACGTGTAAGGCAACGGGGTAATAAATTAAACTATCTGAACCTAAACATAATACACATTGACATTAGAAATGCATCACGTTTTGTTTGTGACGCTACTGATAATCTTAGTTTATAGCATTAAGGCTATGGAACGTGAAATAATAAACCTGTTATTGTAGTTATTAGAAATCCAGTTAAAACTAGAGTAAATGTAGGGAAACCAACACACAATGAATTGACTATATAGGTCTACGTACCTACTCTGGACAATCAATATAGCAGAATGGCTATTATTTACATCATCTAATTACCTTTAAGTTCTTGCCTATGAGTCAAGAACTTCCTATCATTCAAAACTGTTTACCTTCCTATTTAATAATCTTTTTCATCATCTTCTCCAGGGCATCTGCGAGGGTCTGACCTACGAAGAAATGCAGGAGCGCTTCCCCCAGGAATTCGCATGGCGTGACCAGGACAAGCTCCGGTACCGCTACCCTTGGGGCGAGTCCTACATCGACATCATGACTCGGCTGCGACCAGCTCTGTCAGCCCTGGAAGATGAGCATAACGTTGTGGTCGTCGGCCATCAAGCCGTGCTTAGATGTATGCTTGGATACTTCTTGGATGCTAAGCTTGGTAAGAAAACCGTTTGTTAATGCAACCGCTAAAGTCCTGGGCCCTTTTTCTCAAATTATCTATAAAGCAGAGCATTTTTCTATGGAAATCGGACTACTTTTATTCCTATTTCTTATCCATATATCTATCTAGCTATTCAATTATAAATGATGAAACTGAGATTATTGTGCTTAGGTACTGATGTCATTTGTAAGATTATTTTATTGTGTCGTCAGTGCTAAAGTCCCATTTTTGCGCTTTAACTTCTAGACTTTGAAGCTATCGCAATATATACGCGATTGCCTCAAACGTTTCCATAGACTTTCCTTCTTCTATCTATCTTCTTCTTTTTCGCTATTGACAGAAAAGTCGTGTCTATGAGTTGTGTCCATTTGCAGGTGTAGTCGTAGAGTCATTCTTCGCCTCATGACCTCCAATTGTGAATGTCGTGCAATATTAAGGACGTTTTTGTCTAACCATCACCCTGTCTCCTTCCAGATGAGCTACCCTACATGAACGTCCCTCTGCACACGATCGTGAAGCTGACGTCATACGGCTACAAGTACAAGGTGGAGATGATCAAGCTGGGGGTCGAATGCGTGGACACACACCGCGTGCAGCCCAAGGTAGGCACACGATATTCTTTATCAATTTGTCTTAGAAGATGAAGTATTTATAAGGCGGATGAGTGATAATAAGTTAGATGACAAAAACTAATTAGTCCGTCAAATATTATAGATTTCAAAAAAATATTGGACACAAGTATTTTTTCACGTAAACAAAAAATGAAGTCGATACAGTTCGTCGTATACTCGTGTGGCCTCACATTTGAGTACATTTTTAGCGGAAAGTGACGTCACAAGCAAATCGGCATCTTTGACGATTTTAATTAATTTCATAAATAAAACAAATATTTTTCGATAATCTAGCTGACAGATTAAACAGAATCATTTTAGTCTTAGCCACCAGGGGTTTAGTGAGCGAGTGAATACACTGAACTTATTGGAGATGTATGTATATCGCAACCGTCTTACGCTTGTATGAATAACTCCATGCATGAATGTGAACGTAGCAAAAGGGATATATAATGAAAAGATAATGACTGTGTCCTTTATGAAAAAAAAGCGTTACTAGTGTACCTACTATGTTATGATGTTTGTTTAAAACTGGGAGCTGCATGGATGCCAACGGCTAGGAAATACCCGGAAAAACACGTCTACCAGAATTTTGACGTCATTTTAGTTCTAAGAGCACACATGGAACATTGTTCCGATAGATCGACAGATGTTTTAGTTGCATTGCCAAAAATCCAACATGAGATTGACAATGATTTTTTTCGTCTGTCTTTTTGGCTACAATTTGTATTAGGTACTTACATAACGATGTTTAAACGTCATGTTTCATATGTTTTTTTTTTACCTAACTCATTTAGTTATGTTAGATAGCTGTGAAGAGTAAAGATAAAATATTTATTTGCGTAACAATTGCTGTGTCACTGAGTGGTGGTATTTGATTGTGGGAAAGCTTTTATTGAGTATGTTATTATAGCACTTATCGAAAGCAAAAATAACTCTAGATATCTAGTGTGTTAATCGCAATGGAATATTAGATTTCTGTGACTACATAATATGTTAGTATTTAATAGTATTTTTATCAAATGAAAGCCGTTCGTCTGATGGAATACACCCCAAAAATTCGAGTTACAAACTTCCATTCCGTATTAAAACCTATTTATCTTTCGAAAGAACTCTTGTGTAAAGAGTGTGCGTTGCCTGCCAGTGACAGCATGATATTGATTTTGAATAGAACGATTTAAATTATTTTCGAATTTAAAAGACGTTTTTTTTTTCAAGCCATTAAGTATTGTTGATGAAGATGCTGATGATCAACAGCCTGAAAATCCGACCTTTTTATTTTAAACCGCTTAAAACTTCTTTGTGTCCAACTCTTTCGTTCCCATCACGTTTTTGATTATGTCTCGCGATATCGTAGTGGAAAAAAGTCACGAAAATAGTTATTGGCAAGGTTTGAGAACACGTTTGTGCAGTAATTGTGAATGCGTGAATTTAATTTAGGAATATTCCTCCACATACCTGTACATACGCCAGCATTACCATCTCAACCAAACTTTCATAGATTTTCAATTTTATCGCTGAAGCATTAGGTTCAAGCTTGAATAGGATAATTTTACAGTTTCGATAAGCTTGATATGCTGGCATCTGTACATCAGTAGATCATCATCATCTGCCTAACTTTTCCCGAACTATGTTAGAGTCGGCTTCCAGTCTAAATGGCTGCAACTAATTTATAGGTACCAGTATTTTACATAGAGCGACTACCTTATCTGACCTCCACAACCCAAATTAGTCTGGGTAATACGGTACTCCTTGGTGAGACTGATTACATATTATACTGTAAGTAGATAATTATGACTATACATAATCTACACCAGGTTGTTAGGTACGAGTATATGACTGTCACAATGTGATCTTGAACTTTTAAACGCTCCAAAATGTATCTTTTGGCTTACCGCTTTAGATACAGTTTTTAAAATCATTTGTAATTAGCATATGCTCACCGTTTCGTATGCGTGGAGTTCGATAATTGTCACACTACCGGGATCAAAAGTATCTTATGTGTTAATCCAGGTTATAGACTATTTCTGTTCTAAATTTCATCCAAATCCGTTCGGTAGTTTTTGCGTGAGAGTATAACAAACATCCTCACAAACTTTCGCATTTATAATATTAGTAGGACCATTTTTTTTGCGCAGTTGAAAAAACGCTTGTAGTCATAATCCGTCTAGACGATAAATTATATATTGGTTATAATATAATACAGGTTCGTTAATGAAATAATATGAAGTGTATCTTGAAGGTAATCTATAAAGAATAAAGTCCGATTTAAAACTTGAATTGTATGCATGATTCGATCGAAGATGTTTGATATAATTTTTATCAGCACTTTTCTCAGAAAATTTTAATCAGTTATTTAATTACAAACGTGTTATCTTGTGTAAGCAATATTTATTATGTCATCATAACAATGAAGCTATAATATTAATAATGACATAACATCACGCCTGTTAACCTCGAAGGTTTAAGCAGATGTGCACCGATTTCTGACCAACATTTCGCCAGAAATGTTTCGGGAGCCTTTTGCTGTCAACCGGGCTCAAGTTTTTATTCCAGGGGCCCAATTCTGCTATTTTTATAAATTCGTCACTCCAACACGAGACCATTTCCATTCCATTATGTCATTTTGCTTAAGTTCATAATCTGCTAAATTCACAATGGTAGATCAATGGTCTCGTAATAAAATTGTGTTTTAATGACATTGTCGTATTGCCATTATTATAAAACCCTTACTACAAATAGTTTCCGAAATCTGCTAATGAATGCAAACATTTATTCATGCCAGAGTTCACTTATAATAGATTTTATTAATGTACGAGAACAACATTTTCAATGGACTGTCAGTGGTCGACCATTGAAAATTTATAATGACGCCATTATATTAGTAGATTACCAAACTTGTCAAAACTTGAAATTTGATCATCATGAAATCAATGATCGACTATTCAGACACTATTGTAATAGCAGACTTGAGGCCCCGGCTACTACTTAGAAACTGACAGAAAACCCAATAACACATTACCTAACGACGAATCGAATTCAGGTCCTCCTGCTCAACAGTAGCAGATGCGACGACTAGTCCAACGACCATAGCACCTTTAGGTACATTAATAAATATTGTTGTACATTTACACACAGTGCCATCTAGTGCCACACTAAGCAACGACCTCGTTGCTCGTGTCGTGTCGTGGACACCAAATTATTTATATGTATAGGTACATGTGCGTGTGAACTGAGGGACCAAACTGGAATCCGCAAATTAAAAATCGTAGGATTTAGTAGTAGACTTAAAACAATTGTAGAACAAATCTGGGAATTTGTAAACAAATATATTAAAAACTACAGCCCTTAAAGTGCGGTCCCTCAGTTCTCACAGACCATCAGCCATAACTCGTAAAGTATTTGATAAATTAAGGTTTGGTGACTACAGACATTTAGTAAAGAATTTGTAAAGATATTTACTGAATACCAGATCACAAAGCATCAAAGGTAAATAATATATAACAACTTAACTGTGGTCCCTCAATCCTCATAAGAAAAGTAAATATTTAAGGGAATATTACCTAGTAAATCTTTCTTTTTCCACATAAAGATTTAGTAAGAGTCTTAAAACATTTTGTAAAAAGAAATGGAATAAAAATATCGACGCAATTTGAAGATAGCGAATAATAAAAGTGGTCCCTCAATCCTCACCTCTACTGACATAAGTGCATGTATTAGCTGCTAGACGAGAGGATTATCAGAAAGTCTAGTGTACTAAACTTTTAGTAAAAAGTCTCTACTAAATAATAGGTATCCAAAATTGTGTATTTCTTTCCTGTTAGCTGAGATAATATATATTTTTAAATCCTATAACAATGAATAGAGTAGTGTGACCACAAAATCAAACAAAATGGAGACAGTACTATTATACTTAATGTAATATAGTATTAGACGAAACGAAAACAAGGTTGTAAGGTTAATTTAATGTTAAATAAATGTAACATGTGGCGTATGTGTACTTTTTTGTTATTTTTTTGTAATATCATCAATCCTTTTATGTATTTTGTGTGTACATGAATAAATAAATAATAAATAAATGAGTCCTTCTACCCAGGACAGAGTGGGAGGGACTGTCAGTCAGACTATAATCCACGGTGTCCTTCAATAGCCCTTTACGTTCCGGGGTCACGGTAATTCATAAGTCCCGCTACCCCGGCAGGCATTTTTCACTGTGAACGCGTTCAAGAGTGTTTTCGAATTAACGACAGCTCTTAGCTGACATTAGGTGTCGTAATCGTGATATCTAAATCGGAACGCAACATATAAATGTGAGCGCTGTGAGCTTTAGGGAAGATACTTTGGTGATCAGAAGGTAGAAGGATAAACTCTCGTTGGCTGGTACTAAATAATCTATTTGGCAAAAGGCGCGTCTTATACAACATTAGTTTTTGTTTATGCGAAACCCGAAACACGTGTCTAGTATTTTTATGTAAAGAATCCATGTAAAAAATTTCAAAACTGTATCTTGAAAAATCACAAAGTTATAAGCTTTTTAAGTTACATGGTTGTCCGTTCAAAAGTATGCTCACCGAGTCACCGCGCGGCGCATCTCGGCGCAGGCGCCTGTATGCCGCCGCGGGCCGTCCGCCCAAGCTTCGACAGTCGCACGTTCATTGATAATAATTTGGTACTAAGTACCTACCTACTAGTACCTAACCGTACGGCAAATTTATTGTAATTAACTGGTGATAACATTTTCCATCACACTTGCAGGCTTTGGACTGTCGTAATGGTTAAAGGTAGGTAAATATTGTTATTGTTACTTTATTCTTAAACGCAGCCGTAAGGGATAAGATGTAGTCAACGCGATTTATTGCAACTTACGACAACCACTTAAAGTTTAAAGTGGATGAAAAACATCGCATTACTTGACCACTTTGCAGGCTCTAGGTACAAATAATAACTTTCTACAATTAACCATCTTGGCGTGTTTAAAAATGCTAACATTTACAATAATTTACTAAATCACTATTTAAAATGTCTTTGAATCACTATTTACAATGGGTTTGAATCACTGAGACGTACCTATCTTAACACTTGTTCAAAATGTACCCTTCTTTGCCTTATGCACAGACGAGCGGTGGTGGTAGCGTGGTAGGAATGCGTGTCACTCCTCCATCAACGGCTGTCGGAGGCCGAAAGGTACCATAGCCCCTTGATCGTTGAGTGGCGGAAAGCATAATCTTCCACGACACTCTGATGCCGAATTATTCCTGACCCTGTATTCACAAACGTTCGACTCGTTTCCGATTCGACAACTTGTGTATCTGTCTTCTTCTGGCATTACGAAAACGACCGAGATAGACATACGACTTTCCGAATCGAAAGCGAGTCGAATGGTTGTAAATAAGGGGCCTGGTATCGCCGCACTGCCAGGGATACGTTATCACCAGAGACTGCTAGTGTGCGCACCATTTCGGTGTACTGGACGTTGGAGTAGGAAAACGTTTGGAGTAGGAATTTTGTTATCTACTTTTTTATTAAATATACATACGCCATGTATCTAACTTTAAATTAACCACCTTTTTTTCATTTCGTCTAATACTAGATATATTAAATAAAGTATAATAGTACTGTCTCCATTTTGTTTGATTTTGTGGTCACACTACTCTATCCATTGTTATAGGATTTAAAAATATATATTAACTCAGCTAACAGGAAAGAAATACACAATTTTGGATACCTATTATTTAGTAGAGACTTTTTACTAAACGTTTAGTACACTAGACTTTCTGATAATCCTCTCGTCTAGCAGCTAATACATGCACTTATGTCAGTAGAGGTGAGGATTGAGGGACCACTTTTATTATTCGCTATCTTCAAATTGCGTCGATATTTTTATTCCATTTCTTTTTACAAAATGTTTTAAGACTCTTACTAAATCTTTATGTGGAAAAAGAAAGATTTACTAGGTAATATTCCCTTAAATATTTACTTTTCTTATGAGGATTGAGGGACCACAGTTAAGTTGTTATATATTATTTACCTTTGATGCTTTGTGATCTGGTATTCAGTAAATATCTTTACAAATTCTTTACTAAATGTCTGTAGTCACCAAACCTTAATTTATCAAATACTTTACGAGTTATGGCTGATGGTCTGTGAGAACTGAGGGACCGCACTTTAAGGGCTGTAGTTTTTAATATATTTGTTTACAAATTCCCAGATTTGTTCTACAATTGTTTTAAGTCTACTACTAAATCCTACGATTTTTAATTTGCGGATTCCAGTTTGGTCCCTCAGTTCACACGCACATATAGGTACTACATAGAGAATTTTCTTTTGTAAATACATAGTAAATATAAACATCCATTACCTGGAAATAAACGTCCATTGCTCACACAAACATTTGCCTTTGATTCGAACCTGGGACCCTAGGAACGTAAGGCAGCCTCACTACCGCTGCGCCAATCGGGTCGTCGAATACAATTACTATAAATGTATACTGTAAATCTATAATTTACTTTTCTCTTGTTCCAGAACTGCTCAATAAACAGAACTACGGACGATGCCCTGGTGACGGTCCCCTCGCACTACGACACCCTTCCATCTAACTTGTGGCAGAGCCCCACGGAGGCGCAGCTCTAGGCGCCCCCCCTCACCGTAGCAGCATTACCGGCCAGCCGGCCCCCAGGACCCAAGCTTAAGGTCTACTGTCCAAGGACTTGAAAAACCATGGACTAGGAGCGCACGCCACCCCAAGATGTTTCGGGAGTCATCTAGCGATCTCTTTTATAGAAAGACTGGTGTGTGGTGTGAGTGTTCCTTCAAATGTATTTGAATGTATGCACGCCGTACAAAAGCCAATTTTACTTTAAGTTTAGCTTATTTTAAGTATCTCTTTTTATTTTTTAAGCCAGTGTTGCCAAACACGTTATCGATCTGTTTTAAAGCTCAATTGAATTCGTACAAAATATGTAAATTATTTAAAAAAAAAAGTGATGAAGCACGCTGTGTGAATATCTTCCAACATTTTTATAATAAGACTGAACGAGTGGAATTCTTCAAAATCAATTTCATCTTTAGGTACATAATAATTTTGTGTTCTTTTAAAAGTAGGTATGAAATAGCTCCCTATTATTTTTAATGTTACTCCTTTATTCATAAGAGCTTGACGCTCTAATGTTTGATACATATCTCACCTCTCACTCATTTCCTTATAAACAGAATGAGAGGACAATAGTTACAGAACGTCAAGTTACGCTGTTTATGAATAAAGGGCTAAAGCTAAATTAAGTAGAACGTAAAAGTATCCAAGTTATTTTAAATTTTATTTAGTCGAATAGTTTCATAATCACTATGGACATTCAGTTAACTCTATATTCCTTAATTCTAATTCTAACTACAATTAAGAACTACTTTTAAATAAAATAACACCTAGATAATTTAGTTCTTTTTAGTATTTTTTCTTATGATTGTGTTAAATTTCACTTTAGCTACTGGTAAGCCGGGATTTGTTTCGCAATCTTACGTTTTATGGAGGTTTTGTGCTATCTTGCTTACTTAGGTCCTACTTATGGTGAAAGAAATTAGTACCTACTTTTAGTTGTTAATCTTTAGACTCGAAAGTACTTAGAGGGATAGATTTGTCGTAATTTACTTGTAATGTTAAGTGAGCCCGCCGGGCGTTACATGTATTATGGTGTGTCAATTAGGATAGACTGACCCATTACGAATTGTAGGTAACAGTCTCTTCGTAAAACTGTGACACGGGAAATGTAGGTATTTCAACTGTCTTTGCATGTATTTTTATAATAAAAATAAATATACTTAATGATAATATATGAGATTGTTTTATTTACCAAGCCAAGGAGATTAAATTTTATAAATAAAATAATAATATAAATAAAATACTTAATTTTAATTCAAATAACAAATCTAAATAAATATATTTTTAAAATTATCTATAGATACTCGGAAGCACACAGAAATTAATTTACACTACTACTTTACAACGTAAACTCGTAGCGAACACTTTTCGTAGCAGTCGTAGCCGATCCGCTACAGCGTAGCCGTACACGCGTACGTGACGGTCACGCAACTTCTATGATTTTGTTCACTCAATAAGAGCTCAACGCGCCTTAATAAGATTTCACTTCAAAAATTGAAATAGATCGTATATAAAAATATTTAGCAATATCGGGAACTCAAAACAAATTGTAAACATGGTGATCCCGTTTCCAGTGTTAATGATAACGTAATAGTTGCCACTTTCTGCCTTTATAAGGAAAAAACGCAACGAATTTTTACTGCACATTGAAAACTAATGTTACAAGCTACTGATATATATTTCGCCCGTCGTGTAGCTCCTAACCTGAATGACGAGTGTCATTTTGTTGGTAGGTAAACACTAAATACCTCTTCTAGTTGGTAATTCTGAAGCATCACAGACGAACGAGACTCAATATCATAATCTATCCAATAGGCATACATTATGATATGCAAGTATAAAACTTAGCAGGAGATCAGTCCTTTGGAAGACTTATGTAGCCACGGTCCTAAAAGACATTTATGGAGCATTGATGCCTTTTATAATTTTCGTGGCCACTAACGAAACAATAACCACATCTGCCTAGCCTTTTCCCTGTGTTGGAGTCGGCTTCCAGTCTAAACGGATGCAGGATGTTTTTTTTTAGTGAGTAAAAATGCATTTAATCATAAAATAAAATAAATAAATCACTTCCTTTGATTTTACACATTATATTACACACACACACATTATATTACTGCGACCACTGGATTAAAGAGGCAGCAAAATGTGTCGATCTTGAAAGAAAACTAGTAAAATAACATTACAAATAGGTAGATAGGTACTTTAAGTTTGCTCGGTAATGCTCACTTCGCACTTCTAATGGAAGAGAAAATAGACAAGAATATGTTGACTTTGACTTGTTCTTCGCGGTTTGATGATCTTCAATGTTCCTTTGTTTATTTTTTTGCTCATTTTAATGTATACTTTGGTCTCGACCTCATTTTACATAATAGAATATTATGTAATATGTGTTATAAAACCATCGACGACGTCTCGAAAAGAAGAATCTTCAAACTTGAATAGCTTGAGGATCCTTCTTTGGGATCTTCAAAAAAGAATACAGATAATATAATAGATAGGTATACCATATTAAAATGCAAAATACTGAAAACCAGTAAAAAGTATGATAACCAGTCTTACCAAAGGGTATCGTATTACCCAGTACTAACTGGGTTGTGGAGGTGAGATAGGCAGTCGACTCGCTCCATGTAAAATACTGGTATTCAGCTGTATCCGGTTAGACTGGAAACCAACCCCAACATAGTCGAGAAAAGGTTAGGCAGATAATGATGATTAAAATGTAAAATACTGGTATTCAAGTATAAGGCGAAAGGCTAGATAAAAGGATAGGCAGATGATGATGATTAAAATGTAAAATACTGGTATTCAAGTATAAGGCGAAAGGCTAGATAAAAGGATAGGCAGATGATGATGATTAAAATGTAAAATACTGGTATTCAAGTATAAGGCAAAAGGCTAGGCAGATGATGATGATTAAAATGTAAAATACTGGTATTCAAGTATAAGGCGAAAGGCTAGATAAAAGGATAGGCAGATGATGATGATTAAAATGTAAAATACTGGTATTCAAGTATAAGGCGAAAGGCTAGATAAAAGGATAGGCAGATGATGATGATTAAAATTTAAAATACTGTTATTCAAGTATAAGGCAAAAGGCTAGGCAGATGATGATGATTCAAATGTAAAATACTGGTATTCAAGTATAAGGCAAAAGGCTAGGTAAAAGGCTATAAGCAGATGATGATGATTCAAATGTAAAATACTGGCCAGTATTCAGGTATAAGGATCGTGCAGTTGGCGTTCTAATGGTTTCTGCTTATCTATGGGAAAAGAACATGAGATTATGTACTTATGTGTGGTATTCAGCTACATGCGGTTAGGCTGGTAGCCGACTTTAACATATTTGGGAAAAGGCTAGGCAGGCAGATCTGATCTGGATCCTTTCACTAAATTATCTCAGTTTTTATTTGCAAACCCTCCCCATAAATACTTATGTCTAGTACTAATATCTATTCTGTGCTTATGTACCCTAATCAAGATATTTAAAAAACACGGACAAATCTAAAAAATAACCTTTGATTTGTCGCATACAAAAACCCCAACGAATTTGAATGAAAACGATTTTGACTCCATTACCTATATGTTGACCCTGTTTCATAATGGGATTTCCTGCCAGCGATTAAAAAAAAGGTAAATTGACAGGATATCAAAAACGACCTTGCAAGTGTTCTTGAGTCAAAAAATCAAAATTTGCCAATAAAATATTCTGAGTCATCTTAATACCGAAAAGTAGTTCAGATTTTGACTCATTCGGTCATACATAACACAGGCAGACGTCGAATACGTTGTTAGATATGGACTGCGGTCCAAACACCCCAGTCCCATGTAGTAGACTTTGTCATCAACTGTGCACAAATCCGAACTCCGTGGCTGGTACTGAGAAAGTCCTGAAGAAAATACCCAATTATAAATTGCCCGTCCTAGGAATCTAACCCAGGACCTCATGCTCAGTTGTCACGCTATCGACCACTAAAACAACGAGACAGTCCAAGTTGACAGCTGAGAGGAGTTTCATTTATATCCAACTAGCTGACCCACGCAACTTCGTCTGCGTCACATAACAGAGAAAAACGAAAGGGGCAAAAATCCCCGTTTTCGCAACATTTTTCATTCCTGCTCCGCCCCTAATGGTCGTAGCGTGATTTTATATAGCCTAAAGCCTTTCTCGATAAATGGACTATCCATCACAAAAATAACTTTTCGATTTGAACCAGTAGTTCCTGAGATTAACGCGCGTTCAACCAAACAAACAATCAAACTCTTCTGCTTTATAATATTAGTATAGATGAAACTCCTGTTCAAAATATTCAACCATATCCAATGATCCATTTAACACGATCACTTTGAATTCGCAAAACCTCCATTCGAAAGTGGCGTGATGAAATGTGAACCAGTCTGGACTGGGTCATTACTGCAGCCAGCGTGAAGGTTAATGTCGTGTATGTAGATCAGTATCTATTGGGCAATCTAACGTTACAATTACTGCTTCGCCTGTGGAAATAAAGTGGGTTTAGTATGTTTAAGCATAGTTATCAGTCTTGTAGTTAAAGTTTAGATGACAATTAATTCTGCGGCTTTCCATAGTCTATGGCCATGTGCGTGTGAACTGGGACCATACTGGTATTTCGCAAATCAAAATAGTAGGATTTAGTAGAAGTCTTAAAACAATTGTTGAACAAATCTTCGAATTTGTAGTCAAATATTTCAAAAACTACAGCCCTTAAAGTGTGGTCCCTCAGTCCTCACAGACCATCAGCCAGATCTCGGAAAGTATCTGAAAAATATGAAGGAAGGCCCCTGTACTATACAGTTCACAGGGGCCAACCTTCAATTGACCAAATGTGGCCAATGTACCAATATGGATACATCCCAACGTGTATGCTCCATTTGGTGATGGAAGAAAGTTTTTGGCCGCAGGATGTGGTGTTCCGTCGTTTCCGCGGACAGATTCCACAAGAACGCACAAAAGATCGTGCAAGTGAAGTGCATCGTGTACTAACATAGTTTTTAAGTTACTATATATACTAACAAAAAATGTTATTAGTATGTATATTTAGGTTAAGGTATTTATGTATGGGTCTTTGTTACCTGAAATAAATGGTTTATTATTAATATCTATCAATATTTTTATGCTATAGTTATATCATAAAGATATTGATAGACATTGGTCTCCAACAAGGCATCCAAGTACCCCAACGGGTTTTATGAAGTACTCGAAGAACCATCAATTTATCGAGGAAGGCTATAGGCTATATTACATCACGCTTTGACCAATAGGAGCGGAGAAGCAATAAGAAATGTTGCAAGCGGGAAATTCACGCGAACGAAGTCGCGGGCGAAAGCTAGTAATATTATAATGCTGAAGAGTTTGTTTGTCTGGTTGGTTGAACGCGCTAATCAAAGGAACTTCTGGTTAGAATTTAAAAAATCTTTATGTGTTGGACAGTCCATTTATCGAGGAAGGTGATGCGTCACGCTACGGCCAATATGGGAGGAGCATACATGAAAAATGTTGCAAAAACGGGGAAAATGTATTCCTATTGTGAGCTTTTTCTCTCTTATTTGACGCAGACGAAGTAGTGTGGGTCAGCTAGGCGACATAATATTGTCTTCTTTCAACCACTGAAACTGATACTTTTTCAAGGTTAGTAGGCATCCCAAGCAAGAAACTTCAAAACAAGTCACAAAAGAAATCGTATGGGGATTCCCAGAATTGTAGAAAATAATGAGAATATTTAGCCAATTTTACAAAAACAGCAAAAAACTACGGAACTACCTAATGATGTAGAAAAAAGAAACACAAAACAGTAATTTAAAAATGAACCTTTGAACCTCCAGAAAATATAAATAACCAAATCATCAAAATTAGCTTAAAGTTTTTTGTTAGGTGTTCTAAAAGAAAACAACAAAAAACTTCGCGCGTTTTAACCCGTAATTTTCGCTACATAGTTATGAATTTATGATATTCAGCGAGTTCAAAACTTGTCGGTACTTTGGCAAGACTTAAAGAAACAGGGTTCCGTATGTTGGTAAATAATACAAACAAACGACAGATAGACTATGTAAAGATATGGCTTCAAAGCTGAGACAACGATTAATAGAGAAGTATGATAGAAGAAGGCAAGGAGATTTACTGCATCAACCCCAAAATAAATTGAAATAAAAGAAAAGAAAAAAAGAAAAAAAAACTTAGAACTGCATTTGGCAATATACCAAGAAATTAACATACGCAAAGTGTAAAATGATATATATCATGCATAAAAGACTAAAGACACCGAGTTAAACCACTTTTTGTAATAAGAAGAGAGACCAAACAGATCTAAGTATAGATATTGATCCCTCGAGAATCAGAACACAATATTGGAGGCTAAGATAAAGATGATAATGAACTCACTAGTGAACGCATAAATGATGAATGAGATCAAAAATCTGTACCAAAGAAATCATTAAATGATTAATAAAATCAGAGAGACAATACCAACGTTACATAATAATAAATAGGAACTGTTCAATCTAGTGTACCTAATTAAAAACATCTTTCATATAAGCTTACAACATTAACACCACATCATTAATACCTGTAACAAAAAAATGATAAATGCCCCCAGATTACCAGTATCAACGCATGATTGATAGTTTTCCTTCCATTCATCGTTGAACTGATAATGCATATCGTTCCCATTGATTCTTGCACTAGGAAACAAGTGAGAGGCTGCACAATACGGCCGTGGCTTACTTCGTTGACAGATGGTGCTCTGAGATCGCAGATCGCAGCAGCCTACGACCGGCGACGACGACCCCACGGCGAAAAATATACACCGCATTGTCATACAAATGTTTAAAACGCGCACACGCACGGGTATCTGCGCTGTTTAATTTTATTTGATTTTCGTGTTCGAATTTTGAAAGATATAAATAGTGCTAGTGATGTGTGGATGTATTCAATGATCTAAACGGAAAATAATCATGTAAGTACAGTGGTTTGTTTACTATGATCTTTTGATATGGGGTAGGTAGAAAAATTATTGATTTTGATATAGATAGTGAGTGATATGAATGGTCTATTTTGAAAGGCTTCTGATAATAGACTGGCAATGGACTGCTAAATAATGTGGTATTTTTATTGAAGTTTTGTCCTTTTTAAAGTAGGTACTTAAATTATTATGATAGTGTAACACAATAAAATTAGCATAATAATATAAGATTGAATAGATAAAATTTTATGGGCTATTATTTTATCCTGTAAGGGAAACCTATTATAATTAGTTCTATTTTCATAGAAGTTTTAATTACACTCGTTATTTTGAGGTCATTTGTCTAGACATTAAAGTGGGTAACCTCATAGGAGAAGAAATAAGCGAATGGGAAATTTTCTGTTTTTTTCCTGAGATTCAATAGAGTTTTGGCACTGCCTAGGTACTACAAAATTATCTATTTCCATACATGTATCAACTCTACTTGATTGTTTTCGTTCGTGTAGGAATCCATCATCAGAGTAAGTAATTACTGCTGTTGAGCTACGATTACCATACCAGGGTTATTCAATGGATGGATGTCCATCTATACATACTGAGACTCCTCCGTGCCTCGGAAAGCACATTTTAAGCCGTTGGTCCCGGCTGTCTTATTTTTTATTTATTTTTATTTTCCTGGTCCCGGCTGTCGTGGATAATTATGTCACCGTAAAATTGTCAAACACGTTATATTACAATATAACGTGTTTCTCTCTAGCAGTATTGTAAACTCTCGAATTATTGTCAACTAAACATACGGAAGTCTCCCCCATAATCGGGACTTGGGGCACCCCTACGTTAGGTTAGTTAGGTTCCTTTAAGCGCTGCACTCGGATATAGGGGCCCCGCGAAGCTGGGCTCCGTGGACTACGCTTTTTAGGGGAATATAAAGTGTTTTAAGGTTAGGTTATAATAATCGGTATTTCTCAGGAATAGTACAATATCTTTTCATGAGAGTTGTACCACTGGGCAAGGGGGACCTCTCCTTCCCTCCTCACCGCGTAAATTGACTACCATTGGCCCCTATTTCCGAGTGCAGGGCTTAAAGGAACCTAACTAACATAACGGGGGGGGTGCCCCAAGTTCCGATTATAGTGGCAGAGATACTTCCGTATGTTCAGTTGACAATAATTCGAGATATTACAATATCGCTAGAGAGAAACACGTTATATTGTAATATAACGTGTTTGACAATTTTACGGTGACATACATACTGAGACTAGCTCCTTGCCTCGGAAAGCATATTAAGCAGTTGGTGTGGATATATGGCAGTCGTTACTGGTCGTGGTTGGTGGCCTGAAAATCTGACAGCCAGTCTTACCAAGGGGTATCGGTACCCAGTTACTGAGTTGTCGACGTCAGATACGAAAGCTATATAGGCAGATTAATCCCTTCACCTTCCTAGCCTCTTCCCAACTGAATTGGTGCCGGCTTCCAGTCTAACCGGATGCAGCTGAATACCAGAATTTTACATGGAGCGACCGCCTATCTGCGCTGCGTTAGGAATCAGTTGTTTTCATTAACCGTTTCAGTTGAAAATACGGAAAAAGTTTATTTATGTTATAGTTCTGGATAATCTCGGTGGAGAAGAACTAATTTAGTGTTGACATGATAGTTTTTACATTACTTTGTGTAATTTATTAGACCTCACTGCTCTCAAAACGGTGATGGAAAACCTCGTGAGGAAACCGGTATGTCGTAGAACCAAAAAAGACGTGTGGCACTCGGGGACTGCCGCGGTAAAGCTATTGCATTTATTTTTTACGGGGGGTGTTAGGTTATTTTCGTTACGGAATTTCAGGATTCGGTCTCCACGCTCAAGGCCCGCGATAGAAGCTATGCAATAACTTAAAATTCGAAAACATATGACATCTACCATTCAGCACTGGGCTCGCATGGTGTATTATAGCCCATTTTCTCTCATTGCGAGGAGGCCGTGTCCCGCAGTGTGGACATTAAAGGCTGATGATAATGATAGCATTTAAGACGTTTATCTTCCAGTTAGTATACACCACCACCAAACAAGCTGAGCAATACCAATATACACTAATCTCTGATTGAACGGGAAGCTCATACAAAGCGAGGTTAGGTTATACTAGATATTGTACCTAAGTTTAACTTGATGTGTTGCCATGTGTACGTTCTTACAATACCAGTTTCTTTGTAGTCATAACTTGTGTTATTATGGAAGTGCCATGTACATAATAATTATATTAACATTGTGTTGATTCACTTCCTAAGGATCAAGGTCATTACACCTGCCTTAAGTATTTTCTTTGTTGCCTTATGTAGCGTCGTGATTTATTAAAAAAAAAAAAAAAAAAATTTAAAACTATTTATTTCAAAGAAAAAGCACATTATTTTGGTTAAGCACACATCGCTTAATCTTAATTATGAAAGATTATGTGCGAGTGAGGCGTCTCGCTGGTTTACGTTATAATAAATGTTGATATAACTAAAATGATTAACTTATTATTTTGTTTGTGAAAGATCTGGAGGAACTTTGAATTGATCTACTGTAAGGTAATATTTTATTAGTCGTTTTCTTTGGAAATTTGTCTTTGATTTTAATTTATGAATTAGTTGCTTAGGGAGTTTATTCAATAGGTTAGGTAACAAGTACCTCCAGGTCCTTCTTCCATATTCATTGTTACATTTCGGCAGATTATATAATGGTAGGTACTCTAGACATCTTAAGTTATTGGGTCTTATTTTTTTACTTAATTTATCAATTTCGTTAGCATATTGTGATATTATAGCTAGTTTTACTTTGTCGAAGACATTTATTATTTTACAATATTCAAATAATTGTTGATCTTCTCTGTCTTTAAATTCAAGCTTTATTTTGTAAGGAACTATAATTTTTAACATCCTAATTTGTATGTCATATATTTTTTGTAAGTATGTTTTATATGTTCTGCCATAGCTAGCTATACCATATCCTATAATATATGATCAAACGAACTTCCACAAGTGAAGTTCGATCGATATTATATTAATCGCTTCATTCGAAGATATAATATTCACAACGTAGTTCCTCTAACCTACAAGGCAACTTCGCACCTTTTTTAAAATACCTCGTTTTTTTTTTTTTTTTTTTTTTGCTTTTGACGGTCAATCTGTCATTGCTCATTCTTTTTAGAGTAAGTATACAACACAGTTTAGCAAAAGCTTCGTTTTAGGGTAATTGGGTGGGTGGGTGTTATATCTTCGAATGAAGCGATTAATATAATATCGATCGAACTTCACTTGTGGAAGTTCGTTTGATCATATATTATATTGCATCGCTTCATTCTTCAGATATAATATTCACAACGTAGATGTTTAGAGTAGAAGTTTTGCTAATAATAATACATAAGTAAGTTGTAATTTTTATTTATTTAACATAAACCTTCGTTCATTTAATAATTATTAATTGGTAATATATTGTAAACAAAACATTGATATCTTAATCTAGAATCAGCTTCAATATCAATTATATTATTTAGATTGATAAAATACACACTAAACGTAGGCGCTAATCAGTGTTCTATGCGTTAATTCGTGTTTGGTGGAAAACAAACAGTACCGTACTTGCGAAAGAATTTTCTTCGCGTATATCGCGACAATAATATTTGGCGAACGTTTGAGAAGCGGCTGTCCAGCCAGCCGCCTTCCTAATGGCGTCTATGGACAGGCCAGCGCGATGTGCCGAGGACGTGGCGGCATGGCGGGTGCTATGCGCGCTGAATGTCGTCACGTCCACGCCGCTCGCACACAACACTTGTTTTATCCAGCGGCTGATTGACTGTGCCGTGGCGACCCTAAAGGGCCGTTTAAACGTCAGAAATAAATTAGGTACGGTCTCAGATCTAATTTCATTAGTCCCCAAGTAGCACGTTAGTGAATTTTGGAACTTATTTTGCAACTGTAGCTAGCATATAAGTGATGCAAGAGAGTAGGATATTACTTACAGATGCAAACAGCGCTCGAATTTGCATATGAGTAACTCTTATTACTAACAGTTGCTTTTGAGTGATTTTTGATCGTGCTTTGTAACTTATGGTGGCATTAAGCCGAATTTATTACTTACAGATGCTTATAGGTTTCAATTTTCACTCTTTTAATACTCAAAGAAGCATATGACATCTTAAAATTTCCTATAAAGGACCGTGCCATAATAAGTGGTAATTTTTCCTTATTTGGCACCTCTAGTACTCAATAAGTAGTATACATAAGTTATTTATCACCTGTAGTGGCTCAAGAGTTATTATTGCAGCTTATTTGGAACCTAGTGTAATTGCCTTTGTAAGGTCAAATATACTCTAATATGCCACTGTAACGCGTAGATCGATTCCAAATGATGGTTCTTGAAAACCTTAAGCAACAATTTTCTCTCATTTAGATCCACTTAAGATCTAACAGTTCTAAAAGATAGAAATGTAGAACTCAATTTTAATAGCGATTCAGTGCATCACGTGCATATTATTATGTTTGTTTATAAATTTATTTTTTTACACATAAAGTTTCCGGTAAAAAAAAGGTCATAATAGCTAAAAGAACTTCTCAAAATGAATACTGTGAAGTGGAAAAAAGTTAAACGATGTGGTAACTATCATCGGCAAGTTGCACGTACTTTCAAGAACATAATGGACGTGGAAACAAGTGATGAAGGTCAGACCAAAATGCTCTAATTGTTGAAAGGTAAGTAATTATCAATTTAATGCATAATAAAAGGTACAGCAAGCGATTATAATAATTTGGAGGCTCTCTGTTTTGAGCAATTGTGTCAAGATAATTTTCCTATCACTATCACAGGTTCCGTACATAAGAATAAATTTAAATGAGTATGATTTTTATTAAGTAAATTTCCTACAATTTAAATTATTGACTAGTTTATGAAACAAATATCCAATCAGTTATTTCACTGTATATATTTTTTAAATCTACTTACGTTATACAGGGTGTAAATGACAGATTCGTAGGCAAGGCAAGATCAGTTTACATTTTGATTTTCAAGTTATTTAAACATAAAAATTAATAAATAAATATCGTTGGACATTACACACAGCGCCAACTAGTGCCACACTAAGCAAGGCTTGTGTCGTGGACACCAGACAGTTGATATACTACATATATACTGTACTGTTTGGAACATATATAGGTAGGTTGTCAGATTAATACAATAAACATTTTTTTTGCAGTCATGATCCTAGTGAAAGTTGAACTGAAATTACTGATGGAAATTCGACTGAAATAAGTGATGGAAATTTGTCTGAATGTGATAAAGTGAATAATGAAATAATTGAGGAAACTGACTTCGTAGAAAATTATCACAGTGAGCCAAGTGAAATGTTTCAATACAAACAGATTCATCAATTTCGGGACGCAACTAGAGCATGGGCCATCGAAAATAACATAAGCCATTCAGCTTTGAAATCTTTAGCGACACTTATAAACACTATAAATCCGAATTTGCTTCCAGTAGACCCAAGAACGCTCATGAACACTCCAAGGCAGATTGATACAATATATATTGATCCTGGTCAATATTGGCATAATGGACTTGTATTACCCCTTGAAACTATTTTGAAGAAAACTTACAGAAAATTACCAGCCAATATTTCACTATAATTCAACATAGATGGTCTTCCAGTATGTAACAGTTCTAAACAACAGTTTTGGCCAATACTGTGCAAGATTTTTGAACTGCCTAGTATGATACCATTCATCGTTGGGATTTATGCGGGCAATGGAAAACCTAACGATTTAAATGCTTATTTACAACCTTTTGTTCAGGAAATGCAAACATTGCTTCAATGGTCTGCTAGTTAAAAATAATAAGGTAAATGCTACAATAAGATGTTTTGTTTGCGATTCTCCTGCAAGAGCAATGATAAAAGGTATTTGCAACTTTAATGGCAAGCACGGGTGTAATAAATGTACCATTATTGGTGAATACTCCCCTGTATCCCATACGGTTACATTCCCGGAATTAGATTGTCCTGCCCGAAATAATGCAGACTTTCGTAAAAAACTTTACGGTAAACATCACAAAGTCGATTCATCTTTACTAAGTCTTCCGATTGATATGATAAAAGCATTTCCTGTTGCTGATTCTATGCATTTGATCGACTTGGGGATTATGAAACGCCTTCTAATTGGCTGGCGAGACGGAAATTTTGGTAAGAAGGACACAAAATGGCGAGCAAGTGATATATCGACGGTAAATGATTTTCTAGATGATTGCAAAGTCCCTTCAGAAATCCATAGATGTGTAAGAAATCTCAGCAGTCTATGTCACTGGAAGGCTTCTGAATTTAGGACATTCTTGTTGTACCTTAGCATAGTTATATTACCAGAGGTATTAAACACTGATGCAATGAAACATTTTTTGTCATTTTTTTGTGCAATAACAATATGTTCAAGTGAAGAATATTTTAATTTTTTGCCGTTGGCTAAAGAGCTATTGAATCATTTTGTGAAAAATTTCAAATCGTTATATGGCATAGACTATATGACGAGTAATATCCACAATTTATTACATGTTGTTGATGAAGTGCTCAAATTTGGAATTCTGCAAAGTTTTAATGCCTATCCATTCGAAAACAAACTTTACTTGATTAAAAATATGCTTCGAACTGGCAACAAACCATTATCTCAAATAGCGAAAAGGCTTGGTGAATGCGATAGCTTGGACGTGAATAGTACTGATGAGATTACAAAAAACTATCCATATGTAAAAAAAAATTGTAGAAGTGGTGATTTAGTTTTACATTTTAAAGATTTCCAAGTATCAAAAAAAAACGGACAGATATTTTGTAACATCAGATCATGAGATAATGGAAACAACATCAATCAAAGTTCAAGAAAGCAAAATAATTGTAAAATGTATTTTGATTTCTAATACAGAAAATGTTTTTGAGCTTCCTATATCATCTTCCTATCTTAAGATATTCAAATACAAATTAACGTCAACTAATGTTTCCGAATGTATACGTTTTCCTAAAGATATAAAATATAAACGAGTAGCGATTCAATACAAAAAAGAAATGTATTTGTTACCTTTGCTTCATACCTTTTCAAAATATTGATTATTTTACCTAAGCCTCCTTTTCCTTACTTAAGTTATATTAAGATTTAAAATAAAACACATTCAAATTCATGTCATACACGGATTTTATTTTCAATTTCACATCGAAATACCCTGGGAATAGTCTTATAATTATACGCTTACGTGAGGATTAGCAACACAATTTGAGTCAAGTAATTGTTTTACACTAAAATCTTAAACAATCAAATATAATCATGCATGAATTAGTGGCACAACTTAGTCTCATTATTTCTGTTACGTATATATTATTTTTTTTTTTTTTTGGAACTGTAATCCTTTTGAACAGTTCTTTAGTTTTATTGGCAGAATAACTCCGGAAGGATTTTGCACCTTTCCAAATACAACATGTATTACTTTACACTTAAATCCTAAACAGTCAAAAACTTAATAGGTACGTCATGGCAGTGAGTAAGTCGCTTAACTTGCAGTCTTATGATTTCTGTTAATACTTTAAAATTATTGACTTTGAGAACTATTATGATTAAAAATTCGAAGTTGGTAACTTAACAAATAACATGGTATTTATAAAATCAACATCACAAAGTAAACTTATAAAAAATAAAAACTTATGTTACTAACTTATATTACATACGGGGTGTATGAAACGGTGTACGAAAAATTTTGCAAGCGATAAGTCCATGAAACTAAACATTAATTGACTAGACTAAACTTCATTGAGAGCTGAAAAAAAAAACAGATTTCCCAAAAAAAATGTATGTTAAGCAACTGAGTTTGATTGAATGTTTCTTGTCGAAAGCCGTTTAGCTTCATGGAGTGATCTTGGCTGCAAAATTTTCGGTACACCGACCCTCACACCCTATATAAAAAGTAAAAAACAAACATAAAACATAAAAAAAACTCCTAACTAGAAAATGAAACAACATATCTTCCAGTTGTGTTGTGAATTTGTGATTGATGACTGAATGATTAAAATTAAAATAGCGAATGAATTTTAATCATTCTCATTTTCATGCGTGCTTTCATCTGCATGTACTTCATTAACGATTGCAGCCTCTTTATCGATTACGAACTCAATATTTTCAATATTTTTGTCTGTGTTTAGGTTTGCAATTAATTCGTTTTGATCCACAAAATCGTTTTTATTACAAGCCGCTTTATTTACGACTTCTACTTCATTATATTGAAGTGCTGCACTACTTGGGCCTGCAGATAGCCTACTTTTTTTTGTAGTGTCACTTTGTTGTTTTGTAGCTAGTTTTCTTTTGGGGACATTTCTTGGTGCGGAAGCTCTTCATAATTTAGATTGTGTTCTCTTTTTAGCATTTTTGAGGATCTTGAGTCTTAAGGATCCCCAATTCAAGGCAAGACAACGAGACCTGTAAAGTGAAAATAATCACTACTAGGTACTAATGAGTGATTTTTGGACCTAGGAGCTCCATTATGGTAACAAATGAGTGGAAATGTGAACTCCAAGGTCTATTTTAAATCGCCATGTTTAAAAATGGAGTCCCTGAAGAGTATCTTGTTGCATGGTTTTAAGTTACAATAACATACAATAAAATGAGTTTTGATAACTGTTTCTGATATAGTTTGACATTATACTTTTTGTGAAACCATTATGTTAGGTTTTTAACAACCAATTTTTTATATAGTATTATCTTATTTATTTAATCAGTGCATATTTTTTGATAATTCTTGATTAAATCGAAGGCGCATCAAAATTTACTTAGTAAATATACCATGGTTTCACGATAAAAAACCATTTGCAAGGGCTCCATGATGGTTATCCTTCATCATAACACATTTTTTATACTCACCAAATAGATGCAATAATCCAGATAAGTTTGCTGTCACAACACAATGGCACAAAGCACAACCGTCGAATCGTTTTGTTTAACTCCACCGAAAATAAGAACTTGATAAGATCTCATTTGTCACTCAACGAATGAACTGTATCGCTTTAACGTTCAATCATTCATTCATGGCGCGCAATTTGCACCGTTAGTTCCAAGTGCCACTCAAGATAACAATTTGAACTCTTATGCATCGCTTTTGCATCTATAAATGAGTTGCAATTTTTCTCCCTTTGTTAACATACAGGTTGCTTATAGGTTCTAACCACCTATATAGAACATAATCACGGTGGATTTTATTACTTTAGTTTCCAAAAATATACTATATGCAAGCTATTTGTCACCAAATGTGTTACTTGGGTCATTTGAAGGTAATCTTTTAATGTCGTAGCCGGGCAAATACCTACTTGGTTTATCTAAAAAGTATGGTAGGGATAAAATTGGTTGATTTCGGCCAGGTGCCGATGTCTTAATGATGTCGGTTACGATTATTTCAATGCCTCTAGAATTTATTTTTATGTTTGAAGTCTTGATAAGGGCAAGCGTTTGAACTCTGTGAGCTGTGCAAATAGCTAACAAAATTGCCAATTTCTTAGTGATCTTTTCAATTGTGAGATCTTCATTTGGGAACCAATTAGAGATGAAGTTGAGTACCACCTGGGGATCCCAAGTACTTGTATACTTAGGTGTACACGGTCTCGACTTGTATGCTCCTTTTAGTAACCTTTTTATACGATCGTCTGCTCCTATACTGCTTCCTAGAAGTAGCGATAGGGCAGAGCGATGACTATTAAGTGAGCCGTATGATGCTCCCTTATTGAATTGCTCGGATAAAAATGTCATGACTCGGGAATTGAAACCTCAAACACGCTAATCTGATTAAATATACAAAATTCCCACCACAGTTTAAAGGTCACATTATATTGTTGTACAGTGTTTTGAGACAAAGAAGCTAACATTAAGTTGAGAGCGGTTGGAGGCGTCCCTCGCTGCGTGAACGCAAGCCCGAGAGCACCGCGGCACCCAGGGTAAGCGACTTGTAAAGTGGATGGTATGTTCTGAAACGGGAAGATAAAAGACCTTTATTTGGTTTCAGAATAATTATCTCGGTAACAAGCATACTCTTTAACTGGGGATACCAGGCTTGTGATGGCCATATGGGGAAAACAAGAATGCCTTCGGCTTCGTCTAAAACTATTTTTTGTAAGCATTTTAATATTACAGAAAATGGCGGAAAGGCGTAAAAGTATTTATCGCGCCAGCTTACTGTAAAGGCGTCAATTACGATGGCATCTGGGTCTGGTCGCCAAGACACATAGTTCTCGCATTTTGCATTAGTGCGAGAGGCAAATAAGTCGATTTCTGATTGACCCAATTTTTGTGTTATCAATTTGAATGCAGAATTTGATAATTCCCATTCTGTGTCTATGTTAATTTTTCTAGACTCTTCGTCGGCTATAACATTGTCGATTGTGTTTATATAAGAAGCTACTAACCAGATATTTTTCCCCTCACACCACTGCCAAATAGATCGAGATAAATCGTTCAAATGTGGGAATTGTATTCCGCCCATACGATTAATATAACTAATGGCTGTTGTATTATCAATGCGTAATAATATAACACAGTCAGTGATTGCGAGCAAACCATTTTAATGCTAAAAATACCGCTAATAGTTCGAGGTAATTAATGTGAAACTTTAATTCTGAATTTTTCCAAGTGCCGTTAATGCGTTCGGTATTGCAACATGCGCCCCAGCCGGTTCTGGATGCATCGGTGAAAACTTCTAATGTGAATGCTTGAGCCTTAATGGAATTGGAAATTGTGGAAATATTTTTTGACCACAAATTCAAATCTTTCAAAATTATATTGGATAATTTAATTTTTGTATCAAAATCATTGTTTATTTTTAAGGCCAAGTATTTTTGTCGTTCTAAGATTTTGGTGTAAATCCATCCATATTTTGCTGCGGGGCAAGCAGCAGTAAGAATCCCTATTAATTGTGCAAATTCTCTAATTGTGCAGCATGGTAAGCGTAAAAATTTCTTTATTATACTAGCTATGTGAGCGCGTTTTTCGTCTGGTAAGGACATAATTAAACTTTTTGAATCGTACATAAAACCTAAATATTTACAAGTTTGTTTTGGTTCTAATGAACTTTTATTGAAATTAATGACGAAACCAAGTGATTCTAATAATTTCAGAGTCTCTGTTAAGTTTTCACGGCATTCAGAATAGGTATCACCAATGCATAATACGTCGTCAAGGTATTGAACTGATTTATAACCCCGGTTCCTAAGATGGGAAATTACCTCTTTCATAATCTTGGTAAAGGTTCTAGGTGCTATAGATAAGCCATAAGGCATAGCGTTAAACTCATACAAAAAGTTTTGTCCCTTATCATCCTCGAAATGAAAGCGCAAGTATTGCCGGTGACATTTAGCAATAGGAATTAAAAGATATGCTTCTTTCAAGTCTATGTTAGCTATGTAACCGTTTTGAGGTATTAATTTAGTAACGGTCCTGTAATCTTCCATTTTAAAATGAAATTTGGAGATAAACTTGTTTAATGGTTTTAAATTTAAAATAAACCGCTTATCTCCGTTTGGTTTAGAAGTAAGGAATATCTTTGATATGAATTGATTCTCAGTAGGTAAACATGTTGATATCGCGCCTAAATCAATTAATTTTTTGATTGCCAACTTCATATCCTTTTTATCTGCCGTTGAAAAACAATTACGAGGTGAAAAGGTTTGCACCGGAGTTTCAGAGAATGGTATGGAAAATCCCTTACGAATCCATTCGAGAACGATATCATTGGAAGTTATATACCAAGCCAATTAGGATAAGAATAACATATTCGTCTAGAGTGTACCTGTTCTATTGTTGAGGTTGAGCACGTGTTTTGTTCGTGTTCGGGTACCTCGGTTGCGCCGCAGTCTGTGCCTTGCGTGTTGCAGGGGCTTGTCTCCTCTGGCCTCCGCGCCCCCCCCTGTTCGACAGGTAACGCGAAGGACCTGGCCAGTTTTCCTGGTAGCGGGGTCGTGCGACTGCCGATTGGACTGTTTGTGGAGGTCTTACAGGCACCGAGGTCTTCTTAACTTGCAGGCCCTGCTTTTCAATGGCTTTTGAAGCTTTGATTTTTTCGGATAGTTTTGTACCGAATAAAGTACTGTCCCTTTCATTATCCTTGATAACGTTTAGGAATGATTTTTCCAAGCCGGGTGTCACCATTTTAATACGTGCTTCAGTATCAGTATGGTGAAGGTGGGTTAAGATGCGACAACTGTCGCTTAGCATTTTTATGGCTTGTATTTTTTCCTCGCCAGTAATGAGAAGAGTCATCGCCCTATTCATGGCTGTGATCCCAGCGCCCAGAAGTTGTTGCGATATCTCCATCTTCTTATCGCGATTTCTGGCCATATCTGTGATAGCTGCCGAAATTTCGGCATTAAGCTTTGGCGCTTGTAAAAGAACACAGTTAGAAGGGACAAGATATTCTTTTAATAATTTGTCCTTGGCTTCCTTGGGAAGTCCTTTTTTTAGTATGGGCTGCCATCTTTGAGCCAAATTTTCATGTATGTTTTCGCCGAACTCGGGAGTGTCGTCAGAATGCTCCCCTAATGCTGATAAGATTTCTGGTGCAATCGGAACTACTTCGGCTTCTGGTATGCCTGAATCGGGCACCGGTATCTCGGGAATATCGGTAACCTCCAAGGCTGGTGGATTGGCGGGTCCATTGTAGTCCACTTTATCGGCATCTAATAATAAAATTATTTATTTTATATAATTATGTGGATACTTTGACAAAAATACCTTCGTTCTATCTCTCGGATAGACCCCAGGCTATGTCTAATTTCGCAAAGATGTTAAGCTACCTCATGTAAGATATGCTTATTTTTTGCTTTTATGCCCTCGTGTTGACTCACGGCCAACCCCCAGGCATGCCACGTTCGATTTCGAATCAAGGCATTAAGATCTCCGAGGTTAAAATACCACATTTCAATGTGGTATTTACACTGTGCACTTATTCACCAAAAGTTAATATAAGTAGGTACTTACGGTTACCGGTGTCGTTATCCACGCTTGCATCAGAGTCCGAAGATTCTAAAACTCGCACCACACGACGTCGATTTTGTCGTTCCTTTTGCTCGAGTTTACGAATCTTTTTATTGTAATGTTCAATTTTATCTTTAGCACTGCGCTTAGGCATTATTTCTATTTATTATGGTCAAACAAATAATTAAATATTCAAAGTTTTCAAAACGGGAATTGTGATCGTTGCCTCGCACGGAAAAAGAATGAGCAATGACAGATTGACCGTCAAAAGCAAAAAAAAAAAAAAAAAAAAACGAGGTATTTTAAAAAAGGTGCGAAGTTGCCTTGTAGGTTAGAGGAACTACGTTGTGAATATTATATCTGAAGAATGAAGCGATGCAATATAATTGAATCTGCTAGTGCCAAATAAATTAGTCTTTTGGTTCTATATGGTAATTTATGCCTCAGTATGCTTAATTTTGCCAGTATTGACCTGAGTTTGTTACAAACATAATCAACATGGGGACCCCAATTAAATTTGTTATCAATTTTAAGACCTAGATAAAAGTGTTCCTTTACTACTTCAAGTTGGTTACAATTACACACTGGTGGACACTGGTGCATGCACTCATGATTGTGGGCCACGACTTTCGGTATGCTATTTACTTTAATGTATGGTGAGTGAATATGTAATAGTTTAGTTTTCTGATAGTTAAGTGATAATCCGACATCGTGTGCCCACTTACATAGAGTGTTAAATTCTTTTTGCATCAGGTTTTCTGCAGTTTCAAGGTTTCGGTTTGCTACAATTAAACATGTATCATCAGCAAACTGGTATACAGAGCCACTCTGAAATATTTTACACATGTCGTTTACGTAGATAAGGTATTCTGTGGGCCCTAAAATTGAACCTTGCGCCGTTCCGCATAAGGTTGGTATTTCGTCGCTTAGTTGCCCTGCTATATTTACTGTGTTGAATCTGTTTGAATGATAGTTTTGGAACCATTTCAGCAGTGGGCCCTGAATACCATTCTGCTGCATTTTTTCAAAAAGCGTTTTGTAATCAAGCACATCAAATGCTTTGCTAAAATCAACCATAACAACCAGAACATGTTTTTTTTCCTCCAGATAATTACAAATTTCATCAGTGAACAATGACAGTAATTGTGAAGTACTTTTATTTTTTTGGAAGCCAAATTGTTTTTCGTGGATTATTTCATTTCCTGAAAGAAAGTCGTTTATTGATTTACCAAGGTATCTTTCTATTATTTTGTCAATGCAAGAAAGTATAGTAACAGGTCTGTAATTGTTAGTATCTGTGTATTTGCCTTTTTTATGTATAGGTCGTACTATACCTATTTTAAGTTTATCTGGATAAGTACGGCTAGATAAACAGGCATTTACCAAGTGAGTGAGGACGGGCGTTATTTCATTGGATATATATTTTATATCTCTTGCTCGTATTTGATCAATGCCCGGGCTTTTTCGGTCATCAATTGATTTTAATATTTTTTGTAAGGTTTCTTCATTTATTGTAACGTTACGGTTTCCTGGATAGGAAAACGTAAGGTTGCGTTATATAAAATAAGAAAAATGGCAAGAGTAAATAATAGCAAGATGATTTAATTATACTAAGGAAGCCGAGGTAACGTGAGGATAAGAGTCCAGGTCCGAAGCTCGCAGTAGGTAGAAACGCCTCGCCGCAGTGATATAGTCTCGCTCGCAGACGCCAATCTTGCGAGGGTTCGAAGATCGAGGCTCACCCGCTGTCAATGTCCAGGTTCTTAGAAATTGTAGTAGATGCCTTTTCAAGGCCGACAGCGTCCAAGCTCTCCGTAGTAGTGTAGCAGTGTAGTAGCAGCAGCTTTTCAAGGATATTAGAGTTAGACTTTGCGGACTTAGCGACCACATCAAATAGCTCAGAGCTCCGTCAAGCTTCTTACTCGCTCGAAGACCAAGGATAGACTGACCATTCAGGCTCGGCTTCCTGTCATCATGCAGATATGAACTTTTATAGTGTTCTAGAACATGGAAGAATAAAATGGTTACAAAAGAGGTCTAGCATCAAACGTATACAACCTACAATTACTAGTTACAGGAATAAATTAAAAAGAAAACTAGGCTTGTCATTGTCATTATCTGACATCGCAAAAGTAAACAAAGATTTGGAAACACCAAAATGTACAGAAATGCTATAAATAATACTAATTAAAAGGCGGAAAAGGCATGCTAAGCCTCCGCATAAAAGCTTTGAAGTTATTCGAAAAGGACATGTGATAATATTTTGGATTACAGTAGTTAAATAAGTAAGTACAAAAACACAAACATTACATTATTTTGTTAATATGTATAGTAACATTAGGTTCATTTATATACGACTCTCTATCAAGCAATGGCTCCTCACAATTACATTTAACTTTTTTCACATTCGACTCAAAATCACACGCGAATTTGTTGGCTAATAATTTAGGGTTAAGTCTAAATGATTTTATTAAAATATCGTCCACTGCTTTCATGATTCTGCCAGTAAGCCTGTTGATAATAGACCATATTTTTTTTGAATTTTTGTAGTTGTTTATTATTTCTTTTTTAATAGAATTATTTTTGGCTTTATTCATTAATTTATTTGTTTTATTTCTATACCTATTATAAATCTGCCTATTTTTTTTGTTGTTAAAATTAAATATAATAACTGCGATAAATACATTACATTCTACCAATTAAATTACTCGCTTTTTAGGCACAACCGCAAACGGTAAAAAATTAAATAAGGTATGATTTTCTTCGTCTTGTTCCATGTAAATTCAAATGTGTCTGTATGTAAGTATAGTATTTTAAGATCTTAATTATAGAACTTGGCCTTCCCAATTAGGATGTCAACAAAGTAATGGACCAAGTAATAAATACCTTTGAACTCCGGTTTATCTTTAATAAAAAAAACGCATGAAATCATTTTGTGTGTCTACGTCTCGTCGAGCATTTGTGCAAACGCGTGTTATTTATTTTATCTTAATAGTTATTTTTTTAGTTTTTTTATTAAGGTTTATCATTTTTTAAATAAATACAATGTACAACACTGAAAGCGCGTAGCAGTCGCGTCTACGCAGTACCCGCGTATCGCATAGCGGCCGCGGTAGTGTAGCGCGTAGCATCTGCTAAGGCCTACGCTGCGACGTACCCGCGTAGCAGCTGCGACTTCGTAAAATGTCGTCGATTTCCCTCTTTTTTATCCCTCCTTCTTTAAGTGTGACACAGACTTAATCTATACTAATCAAAATCAATATTCTAAAGCTGAAGAGTTTGTTTGGTTGAACACGCTAATCTCAGAAACAACATGTTGAAATTTAAAAAAACTCAACTTTTTTTGTATTGGATAGTAGATATGAATAGGTCACATGATATAATTATATCATCACGCTACGACCTGAATAGGAGTGGAGCATAAATGTTGAAAAACGGGGAAAATTCATTTCTTTTGTGAGCTGTCTCTGTGACGCAGACGAAGTTGCGTGGGTTAGCTAGTAAAGGATATTTCTAACAAAAAGCGCCAATAAGAATACAAAGAATAAATAATGACTTGTTCTCAAATAAAATGAATGGCATACCAAATAAGTCGCAGCCACTGGTGATCGATTGACAAGTCAATAACTGTGACCTACACAATCGCTCAAAATCACGTAATGTATGATAGTAATAATACAATTACTGGTTTTATAATGGAGCTACAACTTTTTGTATGAGATTATCTATACATATAATAAAATCGTTGAGACCAAAAAATCTGTACATTGAAGATTTAAAAAAACACCGACCAGGGTGACTTAAAATAAGTAACAACATATTAAAACCATTTTTAAAATTTTTGTTTGTTTGTTTGACCGCGCATCACGTAAAAACTGCTGGACGGATTTTGATGAAAACTTCACTAATATATTTAAATAAACTCAGAATAACATTTAGGCTATAGAAATTTTGGATTTTTTTGGGAAAAGGGGGGGGGGGTAAAATGTGTATGAAAAAAAATTTTAGATTGTTCTAGAATCATGAGAGATCCAAAGTAAATACTGATTATTAAAAATAAAGAAATACCTGTTTCAACATTTAAAAAAAACATTCGGAGTCGTTAAAAAGAGGGTTTTGTGTTTAAAATGAATTAACTTCATACACCTATAGAACAAAATCCAATGAAGTGTAAATACTTCAAAACTTGCTGCAACTTGCTTCAAACTGCTTCAAAAGTTGCTGTAAATACTTTAAATCTAATACAGGTAAATGTAATTTCTCAATTTTCTTGAAATTTGATTTTTGAAGTGACTACGCCCAAAATAGCGGAACTCAAGAAAATCGGCTTTCCTCGGTATACGTAGTTGGCAATACAGGGTGGAAACGGTAAACGGGGCAGTAAGCAGACACAAATATGGTCTTAGGTAACAATCCGTAATTTTTTCACAAAATGTTTATCTCCATTCACAGATTTAATTAATAAATAAAGTACAGTTAGCAAATAAATTGCCATTTTACATGAAACAATTTTTTTGATGCAAATAAATACGTTTTAATAACAAGTATTTGATTTTGAACAAAATTGCCTTTGGCTTTGGGTACCTAAATTGACTTCAATGCATATCTTAGGAGAAACACCGTTTTAAATAACTCCGCAGCAAAATAATGATCATGTACCGGGCGCGCATTTTCAAGGATGTGTGTGATGTGCTCTTTGAAAATTGTATTATAGGTGCTTACGACCCACTCTCTGTAAACCTCTCCTTCTCTTATGTGACGCAGACAAAGTTGCGCGGGTCAGCTAGTTTACAAATAAAATAATACTACGAAGAAAATGTAGACTATACGAATGTATATCAGACATAAAGCTGGAAAAGTTACAAATACAAACGAGTACAAATCCTACTATCTACAAATAAAAAATGCTTTGTCCTGAAGCACTGTCTGATGGATTAACGCACAGCCTAAACCGCAGATTGTAGAAACCTGAAACTTGGAGAATGAATTTTTTTTTACGATAAGAAAGGATTTTCTGAAATTATATCCCTAAGGGGGTGAAAAGGGGGGTGGGGGGCAGTGTGTGTATGGGAAAATGTAATTCCTTGGTCCAATCTACTTCAAATTTTGCAATCAACAATATTAACAGAATTGATGGAAGCGTTTCGTATTGCACGTAAATTGATTTCAATGCATCTTAGAAGATACACCGTTTTAAATAACTCCGCAGCAAAATAATGTACCTACCGGGCGCGCATTTTCATCATGCGGAAGGATGTGTGTGATGTGCTCTTTGAAAATTGTAGTATAGGTGCTAACGACCCACTCTCTGTAACCCCTCTCTTTCTCTTATGTGACGCAGACGAAGTTGCGCGGGTCAGCTCGTAATTTAATATGACTATTAGGGACCCGTGCTCGCGACCAATTTACACAGAGCTTTGTTTACCAAGAGATGTTTTAAATATCAATTAGTTATAATGGCGTATATTCAACGCTCATTATTTCGGAAATTTAAAAAATTACTGTTTCTATCATCATCTACTAATGAGTAAATAAGATATAAATAGTTACGCAACATTTCTTTCATTTTACACATTCTTATTATAATTTGACGATGCTAATCCTTACTTATTGCTTTTGGATTTCAATCATGCTTTGATCTTCAATTAGAAAAGATCACCGTTCCTAATCGTTAAACCCAAAATTGCAGATTGAAGGTCATAAAGAACATTCAAAATTCAAAATGAAGCTGAAGCACATTTCACAATCCAAATTCGAACCATCGAACGAAATTTTCGCAACATCGACCATAGACACAATGTCTAAACTAATAACACCTATATTGCAAACGTCTAATCGTTAACGACCAAAACGATTATCGATTACCGACACGTATTTGATAATTACAAGAACAGCTATGATATGTATGGCCAGGTCCTACGGTTACAAGCTCGTAATTCGTAATTACAATGACACGAACACGACAAGTTCGCCTTGACCGAGGAACAGGATCCCAATATATTGCGCTTGCTAGATTTCGTTCAAGACTTTGTCGTGAGATTTGGCCGATAAGAGATGTAGAAGGTTTGCACGTTCAAGGTAATGGGAGAAAACTGGAGCATCAAACGAGCGATGGCCTTGACATGAATCTACCAAGCCCCCATCCTGATCATAGGCTGATAGGCTGGTTTCTCACTTCAATTCCAGCACAAGTTTGACGAAGTTTTCGATGGTTGTAACAACCAAAGTGCACCCACCTAAGTCCGACTTCCCATTAGGCCGGAAAGATTGAGAAATCTTTGAATCCATAATTTGAGGAGCTAGAAAATAAAATGAATAGAATGCTTCTTCTTACATTCACAAAGCAATTATACTATTTCAGAACCTACTTTGTTTTGCGGTTATACTTACGACTTTTTTGAAATGGCACTATAATAAAACACCCAAAGGGTATTTGGATGGTCATCATTTTCGCGTAGCCTTTTCCCAAGGGATCGGCCTCCAATAACTTCCAGTCTTACTAGATGTGGGCGATGTAGCTGAATACCAGTATTTTACATGGATCGACTGCCTCTCTGAACTCATAACTAATACCCCCTTGCCAAACACAGCAAATATTAATCTAAGTAAATCTATATTTTAGCTCAAAAGTACTACTTAACAAAGAGAAAACTAATATTATCCTGGTGAATACGTTTACGGGGCAGCTGGCAACATAAACATAACAAATATCCAACCAGGAATATTCCCGTCATCTCAACTAATAATGCGAAAGTCTATTTATATAGTTTACGAGAGTACTATGTACTCATAACACAACTCAATGGCATTGTTCAAGAGAGTGACGTAGCACCAAACAGAGAAAGCTGATGTCATAGATAACGTTGAGGAAATCAGTTTATCTGCGTAAATCAATGCAGGCTGGTTTGAAACGGCGCGATGGAAGTTCGAGTATAAGTTTTATTTTCAATCTGCAGTAATTCAACTTTTGTGAAAAGAAGGTATTGCCCATAGTGGAGTAGATTAAAATTAAAAAAGAAAAGTTGTATAGCTAACCCGAACCACGGTATTATTATCATACCCAAACCGTGAAAGAAACGGTTGGTGAGGTGTGCCTTCGCCGTAGTCTGGACCATTGCAGAAATTGCCATTCTATGGTTTAAAAGCTGGTAAGTACGTTGCTTATTCAAGTATCTGCAATGCAAGCGGCGCGGCGCGGCGGTTCGTAAGTCGGAAAATACTTGTTACACGATTAAATGAATTGTGTCTTATTGCACTTTATTTTTCCATGCAAATTAAACAATTTTTAAAATTGGAACTAAAGTGACCTAACTGCACCTCATTACATAGATCAGTGTGTCTTCCCATATAGGCCGCACCAATATTCTATATCACATGTTGTGGCACCAGAACGAAGAAAATCATTGAGTTATATCTATGAAGAATACCCTGAAGAGCACCATCTGCAGTGTGGTTTGAAATAATTATGAATTTCAATGACATTTAGGTCATCATCATTACTCATAAAGGGACACCCAGGAAGACGACTTGGATTATTTTCCTCTCTCTTGTACGCGAATATCTAAATTCGCAATTAAATTAGGTCACAAGTGTGACATCATTGTAATTTTTATAAGGTGCTAAGTAAGTAGGTAGGTTATTTACGATTCCTTCATATAAAACACGAGAGCGCGATATTTGTTGTTTTTTGGGTGCAATAAAGAATAAGAATAAGACTGAGATCCAATGTTAGAATTTATGATAATTATCACATGTATTTCATTTACATGAATAAATACTTTTAATAATATATCGAGTATTGCGGGCTCGTAGGAAGTGACGCAAATTGGTGGAACTATTTCCGTGTTTAAGCTAATGTTAATTTTGTTGAAAAGCATAGTAGAATATAACATCCGTATCTAATATTATTTAATCTAGTTAAAGTAGGTATCTAACTACTTGAGTTAAAATATTTACATAATTAAACAACAAATTTAGACAAGAGTTTTATCAAAGTAAGAAGAAAATAAAAATAAAAATGATGATTTATTTTCAGCATGAACGAGCAAGATCTGATGGTGGCGCGAGCTCTAGCGGCTGAGTCCAAGGAGAGTTCGCCGGGCGGGTCTCCCGGCCCTCTGCGGAAGACTGTGCTCACCAACCTGGCTGATAAACTGAATACGTTTAGGTATGAGCATTGCTATTACGTAGTATTAGCTATATTCATGAGTTCCCCGGCATTACCGGGACCCACCTGGGGAATATAATTTTTACAATTCTGCGACATGTTGGGTTTGGGTGGGCTTTTTTATATCGAGGTTACCCGTCCTCATGGACGGAAAGGATAAAAGGGAGAAGGAAAATAGGGTCTGGGTGTAGGATCATGGAGATGGGGTGAGGGATTTCCCTAGGCCTGGGATTTTGGCTTCGGGAAGGTGCGAAAAAGCATGTTGTTGTGCAACCGCGAAAGCATAAATATAGACCACATACTCGCCCATACTCGCCATAGGCTTTTCCCATTTCTGTGCGTCGCCATACTGCTCAGCTAGACTAAACAAATAAGGTTCATCTGGGTTCATCTCAAAGACCTAGCTATACCTAGATATCTATTCTACCTACCTTTTTTTTTACCTATTTTTTTAAGGCGCTAGGTCAAGAGTCGAATGTCACCAGATTTTAGAAATTTGGTTTAAAAAAAAAACAAATTCCGCTTTTCGCCGATAATTTTTTTGTTCTTTATCATACCTGGGAACCTTTAAATACAAGTTTTTACTGTATTTTTTTTACTTAAAACACTACGACCCCCTTAATATTCAATCCATCCATCAGCACAATGTTCTACCCCAAAACACGATTTTTCACCCCAAAAAAAAGTCGTTTCCCAGCAATATATTTTGCGTAAAGTTACTTAGTTTGATGTACAGAATGCTTGGTCGACGGCTTCGTGATGAGGTGGTTTACATTACACCCTGTACATACACAAGCAGTTCATTTGTTTTTCATTTATAACTGATCAATAGAGTAAGAATCAAGAGAAACAAATGTGACGCCAGTTTCCATATTGAAACACCTTAAAAAAAACGCCAAACGAATAAAGAATACCACTAAAAGTCTTGTTTAAGTACTAGTTCTTGTGGGACAACCACCAAGGTGGCAACAGTGCTCATAATTACTTCCCCCGTCTAGTTCTAACTTGCATCTCTAGATGGCGCTGTAAGTGTGAAAGTCTAAAGAAAAACCCGTGCACTCCGTACACACTCTAATTTAAAGCACTAAATTAGAGAAACCACTAATTTATTTTTTATATAATATAAATAAAAGTTCACACAAAATTGCTGACCAAAAGACTTGTGTCTGAGGTAGTGAATGTATTTTTGGATTGACAGCAGGGGTCAGCTGTCAAAACCGTGTCAAAACAAACGTCAACCTGGAATAATTTTCTCGGGCGTATTATAACCTCAAATTACGATATAATTTAATATAAAATACATATTTCAGCTGTTTGTTTTCATAATGACACGGTCTGAACACAATGGCGATATCACTATCGAAAGTGACTCTACGAAATGAGTAATATTATGAGACTTTTGTGGAGAATACTGCAAACAGTGTGTTTTGAAGATGGATAGCACTAAACTCTTAGTAGGTAAACCCTCGAAGATTCGTCCAACGGGGCCAACTACGAGCTTCGCCGTAGTAGAAGCCGCCGAAGAGGATGACAGGTCTGTAAGCTCGTACGTAAGATTCTTCCTTCTTTATGTAGGAATGTAGTTCATTCTCATTTAATGATGGATTCCTATAACATACTGGACGGCGGGCGAGGGTGTTTCATTACCCTTCATCTGTATTTATAACTTTGTTTTACGTTCTTAGATTACTTTTTAGCACACATGAGTTCAATATTTCACACATTATTACTCTTTACTCTTAGAGCATATATCTACGAATTGTTTATTTATTTTATGTTATCATTATCGTAAATTGTTATTGTTTTGCAAATTGCAATTGAGCAGCAGTTTTCGGTTTTTCTGACATCTCGGTCAGTGGGTCGTCCTAGGGGCAGATTTTTAGGAGTTGGAGTATACGCTTAGTATAGTGCCCTATGAGCTGCAACGAAAACCAAAAAAAAATGGATTTTATGGTCCAAATATTTTTTTAAATTATAGGGGCTTAAAAAAATGTTTTTTTTTCGAAATTTTAACAATTTTATTGCAGTGTCTTATGTTTAAATCTAGCTGATCAAACAGTCATCAAACATATCAGTTTTCTAAATAATTGTTATTGAGGACAGACACTGTTAGAGAAAATAAACCATATCGACAAAAAAAAAACTCGAAAAGTAGCATACGAAAAACATAGGCTTGTAGTAGGTATTCCATGTGACTTCCTAAATTACCCCAGGCTGATAAAATTTTTCTTTTTCTTAAAATCATGTTAGTAAATTATTAGTATTATGGTGGGCGGGTGTTTTAGAAAGCTCTTTAAATCGGAGTTTATATTGTTATACATTCAAAAGTATCCTCCATTTTGGGTCCCAAGGTACCTACTTGTAATTTTATGGTGCAAATTTCAGTTTTATTTATCTCGTCGCACTCGTTGGCAATACTTCCGTAAATAAGTAAAATACCTAATAGGTACGCAATATTCGGCCATATTTCAGTTTTGTTCTCCATTTCATGCTGTACCCTATAGCGCCATCTATCGCAAACATCGCGAAGTTTGGAACTTCTTAAGTTCTCTGACTTACCTTTTACTTTCCGTAAAATCCTGCATTTTTATCTAACTAATGTCCAAAACATGAAAAAATACTAAGCACGATTCTTCATTATTCCCGGATAGGACACCTGATCATCTTCGACGCGATGTCCATTGTACTCGAACACTTGCTAAGTAGGTATTCGCGTGTATCACTACTGTACTGTTGACGGGGTTTTCGATTACAGACTCATAATTGTTCATAAAAACTTTGATAGTTAATAAACCATTTTGCGCCCCTTCTATATAAAACATGACCATCATCAAGACGTATTCATGTCGACACCCGACCGGCAAAGTAAACAAGATTTTGTCATCCAACACAACGACGGTTGCGAGAAACGCAAATACATACAAGAGGCAAAAAAAAGGTTGCATTAGAAACAAACCATCACACAACGCACGCAGGTTGCACGACTTAAACCACATCACAATTGTTTTAACCTCTTCATTCATAATTCACGCACGTGTCACAAATTCTTTCGTGCTCAGATCGCAGACTTGATGCCATAAATAAAAAAAAAACCGAGATTCGTATAATTGGAGTCCAATGTCCCCAGTAAAGCCCACGCGAGTCCTATGACACGGTTTCGGCAAACTAACCGACTTGCGGCTTCACCGGCTACTAGTGTTTCAAGTTTTGGAGCCTGACTCACTGACGGCTGACCCGACAGGAATGTACCACTTGTAGGACAATGACTCCTGACCTACACTCGAATTGGAGTCATACGGTGCACGGCATGGCAGGAATATTTGGATTTATCGTGTTAATGCTCCTAGTGTTGCTACTCCAGATGTGGAAACTATTGAGTATGAATGTGGATGACTGTAAGAGAAGAGTATAGAAACGATGAATGGTGTGAAAGATGAAATGTCTAGTAAAGAAGTAGCTACTGAAATGACGAGTAATATAGGAGAATGGAAGAAGATGACACGCTGCGTCGAATGTAAATAAATTGTGATAAAGACACAGAATTATAATAGTGTTAATACTCCATGCCACTCCAACAATGTCGTGGGCATTGGCTATGATACGAGTATGGTTCAATTCTGTTTGTGTGTAACTTGTAATTTAAACCAAAACTGCGCGCGTTATTGTTCTTGTTCCGAGAAAGTGGCTCTTTGTGAGCATTTCTCACAGCATTGTTGCTGAAGTGAAATTTGCACAAAACTAGACATTTCGATTTTTGAAAATACAAAGGATATAATGCGTTTCATAGAACATAGGATTTCTTTAGTCCTTCATGACATAAAGCACACAAATATCATGCGTGATTATGAGCGATTGACATGCGATTTCAACAAGTTTGATTGTATTCACCACTTTTATTCAACAGGTGACTATTATTTCTGCTAAACCGCACCCTGCCACTGCTCCAGAATTATAATTCCACTGTTACTCGCGATTTCCACACGTATAGCCTTGATTTGCAACCTGTTTTCGGACCGAAAGCTTCATAACGAATCGATCGATAACACGGAATGTATTCGACCTTATGCACCAAATTTTTATCCACATCTGTTGTTCTAGTCATTTTCCCATATTTGTCTCTGTTCAACATTGAGCTTTCCGTTGCCTGTAATTCCCGAAGGTTTAGGGAGTGGTGTACGTAATAGTACACACATTTCGCCAGTTGAAGGTCTCAAATAATAGGTGGCGACCCTAATTCCATCAACCGGGCACGAAGCCAGACCCCAAGGCCACTACTTAGAAATCCCTAATGGAAAAACCCAATAACAAGTTGCCCGTCCCGGGAATCTTAGGTCCGGTTTCTACATTGGTGGTCAGTTTTCAAATTGGTTGAAGATGACTATCATCTCCATCGCGTCTCTCGTCTTTCCTGTGATTTGTCGAATCTTGCTCATCTCCTCTCCGCTTTGGAGGAAACCGGGTCTTACCCAGCATCTCATGCTTAGCAGTCCAGCGCTAGCAACGTCTCTCAACGAGGTAGACTTTTCTGCTGCATAGGCATCCCATAGTTTACTTTGGTACTGTCACGTAAGTTAATCGTGATGTTGTTTACATAGTTCAACATAATATTATCTTACAAGATAACAGTAAATCAATTTACCTAATAATCCAATTTACCAGAGATAAAGATTTATTTTCGCAGTAGAATTTCCTAAATTTCTTAAGATACGAGAATTTTCTTTGTTCCATTTCTGTCCTCCCGTGCAGCTATTTGAGTAAATATTGAATATGAATGGGGGAAAACACAGGTTCTTGGCTGTGTACCAAATTGTCTACCCTCATCATTTATACAATGTAGGAAAAGTACCTATGTTCTTGTGTAACCGTTTTCGTTTTAGAAGCAAATAGGTCCTTTGAGTCGAATAATTTGTTTGTAGGTACTGAAGGATCTTGAGACCTCAAGACGTGTTCTAAACGGGCTTCATTCTATTTATTCAGTGTCGAATCATAGATAAATGTGTATAATATGTCACCGTAAAATTGTCAAACACGTTATATTACAATATAACGTGTTTTTTCTCGCGATATTGTAATGTCTCGAATTATTGTCAACTGAACATACGGAAGTATCTCTGCCCCCATAATCGGGACTTGGGGCACCCCCCCGTTAGGTTAGTTAGGTTCCTTTAAACCCTGCACTCGGAAATAGGGGCCCCGCGTAGCGGGGCTCCGTCGGCTACGCTTTTTAGGGGGAATATAAAGTGTTTTAAGGTTAGGTTATATTTATCTATATTTCTCAGGAATGGTACCAATATCTTTTCATGAGAGTTGTACCACTTGGCAAAGGGGACCCCTCCTTCCCTCCACACCGCGTGAGTTGACTACCATCGCATGCATTTCACGAAAAATAATGCGTTTTGTTGTAAGTAGTATGTTCATTTGACAATATTTCGAGTTTTTACAATATCGCTAGAGATATTACAATATAACCTAAGTATTTTGTCCGACTGCTGGGCAAACGTCTCCCCATAACCTTCCAATCTTCTCTTGGTAATGTTTTCTCCGGCCAACCTCTCACAAAAGCAAAAGCTTTAAAATCGTCACGACAGCGTTTTCTAGGCCTCCCTCAGCTGTGACGCCCGTCTTCTGGCCCACTGCTTAACGAATCGATAATAATTTTACACCAACTAGGTATAATCCACCAACCAGACTTCCCGAAAACAAACAGGTGATCGTTCCGCAAATGCTTGGTTGTTTATTTTTATGGTCGAGGATCGACATTAATTTAACATGAACATCTGGACGTCACAAGTCTGGAACACGATAAACAGTTTATACGTATATATACACGCTTATTTTGTTGATCCCATACTGTTTTGTTCTGTTCCACTCCTGGGTAGTTGACACTCTCTTCTTTACACTTCTCACGAAACCGCGCGGCCTCCTTCCAGTTATGACGGAATTACCTGGCTACGGCTAGTGATATTGAGAAACGATTACAAAAAATTAAGATGACAAAAAAAAATATTATGCAAATAAAAATATGTATAAGTAAATTTTCATAATACGATTTTTTAAGGCAATGATCTTGAGAAACTAAGCACCAGCCTTGTATAAATATCACACGTTGACAAGTTTAACAAATGGCATCGTTGCAAAAATACGGTCCATTCCTCATCGTACATGATAATCTGTATAATATATCATTTCGGTCTGCTGCGTGTCTACCATCTGTTAATTAACAAACACTTTCATTATTTAGCGGATCGCTAGAAACAATCTTCTTTTACCATTGTGTATTCTGCAACAAAAATGGAGATTGTACACGAACCACTAATAAATTAATTCAAAACTGCAGACTTCACTCGCAATATTTTGTGGAATCAACAACATATTACAAGAAAACTGTTATAAAGAAAAATTTTGCACAATAGAATGCTAATTAAGCTGGCAATCGGGTTATCAAGTGGCTATAAAAACGTGTTTGGATTGCATGCGACCGAGTGTACCTAGATGAGGTAACAGAAGAACAAATCGGAACGATGAATGAGTTTATAAGGACTACAAGAGGACATAGCAGAAAAAGAGAGGAGTCGTAAAATGAAACAGTGTAAACCGTCACGCAGAACATAAAATAGTACGTATAGTGCAGAAAGGTTTGTGATGTCAAGGCTAGACAGAGGAAAGGTAAGAGCAACACGGAAGACTGTAGTAGATTTCGGACCCAATTGCGGTCATTAATCTACATCATTTAAAAGTTTGACCAAAAAGAAAATACCTAGTCTGTCAAAGTGTATTTTATTATGCGCACTGCCAAAGAGTGGAACGCTCTGCCTACATCTGTGTTGCCAGCAGTGTTGCTAGTGTTGCCACCCACATTGAACCCGCCATCCTTCAAAGCAAGAGTAAAAAGGCATCTTCTGGGCACGCTCGTTCCATCATAGACCTCATCGTTTTGTATCAGGCGTGATCGATGTCAAGACCTGGCACTTTTTTAATAAAAAAAAAAGAATTAAAAAGTACTGCTTGAGTAGTCCATAGTTTACAAATGGACATGAAAGAAGCCGGTCCATTTCTTTGATTGCAATCTATTACCATTAATCTAGTATAATATGATAATGATAATAAACGCGTACCCGAAGAATCAAAGGTTTACGTCACTTCTGCTCCATTTGGCAAGTTATCGCGAATTGGTCCTTCTAAAGCTATCCATGCTATGATCAAAAGCATGCAATGAACGCGCCATAGACCCGGCCACTGAGACGGACAAATGGACGACATTTCCGCAATTGAAAGAGGGCTTGGACCTTATTACACATTATAATCTTTCATGGATGACATGGATCAGGAGCTATACTTTCAACTTTAAAAAGTTACATAGGATTTTGGTGAAAAAATGTGGTGAAACGCGGCGTCACGTTTAGATACTGAATTGATATTGTTAATCATGTGCCTCACTCGTTAATTTTTTAATTTGCTTTACCCTAATACTAAGACATTGAAAACAGACTAGCATATCACGAGAAAAGTTTTGGTGACCTTATTCTATTGCCTCCACCTCACCTCACTAGTCCTAATATTGGTAGTGAGCTCTCCTAATGTTTATCCACCTACTAACTACGAGTAACCTTAATTGTTAGTTTACTTTACTAACAGTATTTGAGGGCAATTTATTTCAACGTAAAAATACTGCCTAGAAGTTCCAGATGACCCAAATTGTTGGTACTTTCGACAACACGTTTACACTAAGACCAATCTCGTGAAACGTGACCCATCCTCAAAAGTTTCAGACATGCCTCATTTGTCGCAATAGTAACAAGAGAACGTGTTACAGGCAAGTAGATAAACATAATTTCTTGAAGTCACTTCAAGCCCTGCGTGATCAAGCATGGTGTCCTCCTAGTGGGCACAATCGCAGCGATAACGGCGTCCAGACATCTTTTGTTTGCAATTTTTGAGCATTCGACGGCATCGTGGTTGTGGCGGGAGGCTCGCCGCTCGCGACTCTCCGTCAGTCGGCCGCATCACGCCGCCACGGCTCCCGCGCTCTCACGTACCCGCTCGCGGCCCGCGGTCCTTCGATCCGCTTCGCGCGATACTGACCGCAAACCATTTCCGTACTTGCTACAATAATTCATAATTCACGACTCGCGGAAAGCCTCGCAATATCCAACCATCCAATTTAACAAGCCTCACGTGTACGAGTTTTGCAACGCGATTTCGCGCGCCGATTCCTCAGAAGAAGGCTGCCGCACCAAAACATCGTCGATTGCAACATTCCACACAAGTTTTTGGAAATAATCTCCTAAAAATTGCAAGAATTGAAGAGGTCTCAAAGAACTCTAAAGGCCCTCGCTCCAGTAACTTGTCGAGTTGGTGGGATCGGTTGTCTTAAATTGCTGTTGCAACAGTGCAGATTCCAAGGTTGCTCGTGAGAAAACTTTTGAACGTTATCTGTTGTTTAGTGATGTGTTAAAAGTAGCGTGAAACAATGTTGTCAATGGATTCCTTGTGGTGTGGCTCGGAGAGTGAGCTGTCGACATTGAGACTGTGTAAAAGTTCGGCTGACAGACCGGAGTACCGGCTGACGAGACGCAAGCCGTCCAAGAGCCTGATCCCGCAAGCGCTGCTGCACGCTCCAGAGCCACAACCCAGGACACACCGCCGACGAAGGTCTGGTACTTGGCCGTAAGTGTATCCCAAACACTGGCATACTCCACGTGCTATTTGTTTTATGATTAATTTGTCCGCTCGGTCCTTATCAGCTCTACTAATATGTAATTTATCGGTCTACTTGATAGTGTACTATAAAATACCAGAAGCATCTATGAAGACATTAACAATTAGCTTAATAGTATTTTTATCATTGTTATGTCATACTGGCCGAGAATTCCAACTGACTGCAGAAACATGCAGCGAGTAAATGACCTAATTAGTGCAGGTGTCGTGTCCGACGTATTAGTGTGTGATTGAAACTGCAATACCACAATTTGTATACCTCAACGTAATGGCTTACACGATTATTGTAATGTTTTCATATTGTATTGCCAGTTACAACGTATGACAAAATACTCGTAAAATACATGGCTTATAATATGTATTGGGAAACAACGATTTCATTCTGTGTTTTCGCAATTTATAAAAAATCTTCATTTGCTTTGGGCATCCCTATGATCCCTGTGAAAGTTTTCGGAAACCGCTTCGATGCCCAAAAAAAGATCAATACTCAATATTATAGGGTGTCAAATAGAACAGCTTTTGGAAAACTCGAATACACGAATGTAAAATATGGCTTGACCTAAACATAGTTTTCGCGCCCTGTCGTTCTTATAATTTCCAGGCAATTATGATAGTACATACAAAACACCGGTACATTCTAGACTCTGGGCCAACACGATTGGAGCAACGTTCCAGATATACCTGTTTAACATGTCTTTCAAATAGCATGTGCAAGTATATGTCACATAGACTAATATTACACTCATATTGACCAATATTTGCTTTGATTTACCGACCTTTCTCTTTTATGAAAATAATATTAAATCAATGCAAGTTTCCGTAGACCTGACGGGTCTATAGGCAGTAGTTCTATGGTTTCACTCGGTACCTTATGTCTTTACATCCGTTCCGACCCAGATAGCAGTTGATGCGTTGCGGCTTCAACCTTCGGTAACTTGGTCAGTATATTCCAAGTTGTGTTTTAAACTATTATTTGCAAATGTTATGGTAAATGGTTGCTTCAGCAATTAAAATTGTTGTGATGATTTGATGCTTTGTGGTTACACTGCGACCTAGTTTTTCTTGACACAAATATTGAGGCTTAAACTGAACTTGGTAATTATTAACTAAAAAATGTTCCCTCGTAGTAAATTCCTTACCGTCTCGCACAGAAAACCAAACAGTTGGCTCTCGAACAGTAAAAACCTCTTTTTACTGTTCTTCCTCTTCTCTGTTTTTACGGCTAAAAACAATAGTCGTGAGTAACCGCAGCGCTAAAGAAAGGAGGCACACATTAACATACCCGATGCTAATCTTCATTTTTTACACGATGACCCACACTGCATTTGTAGCTTCTGACGTCATAATGCACCAAGAAGGATACGAATAGATGCTAATTGTAGGCAGAACCATTCAGTTTACTGCGGTCGAGGTTATCGTTTGTAGAAAGTCGATCCTGTTTCAAACAGGCTTTCCTACCCAGATATGCCCATAGAATTGTGCAAACACAACTTCATTAAGAAGAACGTTAGCATTAGCGTTACCAATGCGTTTTCTATAATGTTTGAAACTGTTATGTCATTAACTAGTCAAGGAATGTTAATGATTTCGCAAATGAAGTCGGTCTCGGGTTGTTGAATCAAGTGTTCATTTACATAATTAAGATACACTGCCCGCTTCATTGCTTTTGTGTTTTCTTTGAATCCAATTGATGTAGCACTTTCGCTGCATGTTTGAGAGATAACTGTAAACTGTATAATTGAAACGTAAATATTATTGGTATTAACATATGCAGTTCTTTGTTTGAATGGTCAGGCTTTTATCTCATTGTTATCTTCTAAGGCGGTTCTATAATTTCTAGATGGTCTAAGATCCCTATGAATTGTGGTATCTATGGTAGTAACTAGTAACATATCAAAAGGGAAATCCTTCAGGTTCACATGCCAGTGTGGCATCCCTTTCTAAGCAATGCTTGCTTTCCTGCAGTATGCATTTCATATCCGTAGCTATGCAATACAACACTCGCTTCAATGTACAGTTGCACTTAATGCACTCCGCTCTGGTATTGTATCATTTTACGCTATTTTTTGTGTAATTTATACACCGTGTACAAAAAAGATGTACTTAGTCATATTATAGGCAGTAATGCAGACCATTTGAACAACTTTCTCCATGGATTCAATATCGCGAAAAAAATCTACATTAGGGTCAAGTTTAGTACTGGACAGCAGTTGTTTTAAATAAGAATGAGTTTAAAAATCTTAATATGGATAACTTGAATAGGTTAAAGTGACTGACGTAGGTACGATGATATTAAACTCAATGACGTGAAAGTAATCAACAAAATCGATATTACAACACAGTCTACTTTTAACCTTATCACAAACTGTGAATTCCCATGAACGCTCTGCATTGTTATTTAACAACAAAATGCAAAATATTTTACATGTTACTAAACGTATAAAATATTTCCCAGTATGACAACATAATATGGAAAATGTAGTGTTAGCGACACAAGAAGAAGAAGTCTATCAACAAAGCCTCTGACGCAATTATTATCAACACCCCAACAATAATATAAATAGCAAGTGTCTGCAACTAATCAAATACATTAACAGTTATGTCAGGATGTTGCTTATCTTTAGTTATCTTACTTCTCCGTCCGCGTCTTCAGTTATCTTACTTACTAAGACTCAGATATAATTTAGAATTTAAATTAACGAAACAAGAAACACAACACGTCAAGAATTCTCGACACTTCCTCATAAATATTCCCAAGGATTGTCGAAGGAGCATTTTAAATGTGGCAAAATATGATGATGCTGTTTTAACATAATATCCATAATTAAAGTCACGCAATCGTTGAATGCTAGAAACTGTAAACATGGAACCAGTCATAAAGGTATCTCTTTTTCCGGTGGTCTATGATTTAAAAAACACCTCGGAACCATTACTTGTGTGTTACTACTAGATGAGTTAATAGGTACATTATCATAGTTCATATAAATGCAAACCCACATGCCCATTTCCCATCCAATAATTGACTTCTTACAAAATCGCAAACTGTTGTAAATTAGCCGGATACTTTTAATGTTAATTGGCATTTCGTCAAGCCTCGTTACATATTCACGAACGGTTAATGTAATATATATGAAAACAGTATCCACAAGATAGATGTTATCTTTGAAATTGTACGACTAAAGACTAAAACATAATTTATTCTATGTTAGTAGATATGAATGTACATTACATGAGTCTACTTATATCTCCAGTACCTAATGCCTTGTATGCAGAGTATATAACAATTTCGTAATGTGCCCATTTGTTACGCAACCTGCTTAGGCACCACTAGGGTGTGTTGAATTACAAGCAGGCGAGACTTTATGTGCCTAGCTACCGTTTAGAGACATAGGTGCTATTGTAGGCATGTCTAATAATCTACGTGCTGATAAATGGAACTTGTTCGAGTCGCGAGGGATACACAGTCAGTTGTGTAGCAGTCTGCCTTTTTACCAACCTATCTATGTATCTAATGTTTTTCTTTTATAATGAAGTTTTCTTTATTACCATCATCATCCTAGCCTGCTCCATGTTACTTGGGGTCTGAGCCAAACGTCTTCTATTTCCATTCTCACTTTTCAACTGTAACACTCCTGGGCAAAGCCCTCCACTCTTTCCATATCCCTTGAACTCTTTCACATAGCTTAACAAAATAGTAGCCAAGCCAAAATAGTAGTCAGACAGTCTCCAATGGTTGAAAGTTTTTGCATCTGAACCCGAAGAAAAACAACCGCCCGAAATTTAATAAAACATCGCAGGAGCGTATTGGCGACACATCATACAGCAGGCAATAATGTCACGCTTTTTACTAGAACAGATACAGGAGATGCAAATCTGTTGACGTACTTGTGTTGGTGATATGGATCTTAATCAGTGTAGGTACCTTTAATTACACATAGCATATTCCATGAATTGTGCAATTACTTAGATAATGTCCGGTCTGTTATATAGAGCCAAGTACCTACGTTATTTCAATTAATGTTTTCCGCCAAGTGGTATTATTTTAGAAATTGATTATAAATGCACTGCGTTGTCATATCCGCTGTGTGTTATGTATAAAAAATCTGCCCTGCGCTATATGGTTTTCAGCTTTGCATAGTTTGTCTACTTTTAAAATCTTCAGTGAAGCAGTCGCTTTGGAGAGAGGGAACGCTTTGTAAGTAGCATCGTGCATTTTAGAAAAGCAGCATGCACTCATCAAAATTTCGACGCGAGCAAAGTCGTGACAACAGCTAGTACCTATACCATGTATGCTGCATACCATCGGGCAACTATCTAAATAAAATAAAGTTAGGAGTACCTCAAGGCGATTTCTTTGATCACATTAATTAAGGGCCTGTTTTAGTCCCTTGCAGAATGAATAACACCAATGATATTAATCTGTTACAAAATCATCGATGTTTATTTTACGCTGTTGAAAATATTAGTGTAGATGTCACCGTAAAATTGTCAAATACGTTATATTGTAATCTCTCGAGCGAGATTGTAAACTCTCGAATTATTGTCAAACGAACATACTGCTTACAATAAAACGCATTATTTTTCGTGAAATGCATGCGATGGTAGTCAACTCACGCGGTGTGGAGGGAAGGAGGGGTCCCCCTTGCCCAGTGGTACCACTCTTGTGAAAAGATACTGTACTATTCCTGAGAAATATCGACTAGCTGACTCGCGCAACTTCGTCTGCGTCTCATAATTTGAGATTTAAACTATCCTATCTCTCAAGTTGGATCGAACTGCACATGGTGTGCGAATTTTATTATAATCGGTTAAGTGGTTTAGTAGTCCATTGAGGACAAACATTGTGACACGAGATTTATATATATTAAGATATAACCTAACCTTAAAACACTTTATATTCCACTTAAAAGTGTAGTCGACGGAGCCTCGCTTCGCGGGCCCCTATTTCCGAGTACAGGGTTTAAGGGAACCTAACAAACTTAACGAGGGGGTGCCCTAAGTCCCGATTATGGGGGCAGAGATACTTCCGTATGTTCAGTTGACAGTAATTCGAGAGTTTACAATTTCGCGAAAAAAAACACGTTATATTGTAATATAACATGTTTGACAATTACGGTGACATAATACACGCTCTTCCCTTCTTTTTTCTAAAAATTAAAATAGCCTATGACAATCACAAATAACATGGCCTTTGTGTAAAAGAATTTTCAAACTCTGATTCAGATTCAGAGGTTACCCCCTACAACCTCACAAACTTTAACTTCTTAATCAATTATCGCTAGAGAGAAACACGTTAAATTGTAATATAGCGTGTTTGACAATTTTACGGTGACATAGACATCCAAAACAGTTGAGCTATAAAGTTATTTAATACACTTTTATCTCGGGCGACTATTATAAAGATTTGAACTAAGCTGTTGAGTATTCTAGAATGCCTAAGTTAAGAGCCCTCTTACATGGCAGTCACATACAATCGTGCATTTGTAACAAAAACGGCCGTTTATGTTTTGAATGCACGATTTAGCTAAACAGCTATATTTCAAGTGTTGATAAGGTGTTATAAAATTACGTTATTGCCTTTTCTACAGTAATAATAGACCACATTTTGTATTTTTGATTCTATTTACGAGTTATGACATTTTTTCGATTGGCGGCGCTAGTGGACTGTAAGAGGGCTCTTAAAGTTAGTCATCAACTTGAATCACTCGGCTCACCACTAAGTCTGAGCCGCTTCTAAGCCATGAATGTTATAATTTCGTCGTTTCGCACCCAATCGATGCAGTTAACGCCATCCAATCAAAATCGATTATTCAATTTTCTTGCTGTAACGTTCCAATTTCGATGCCGTCGATAAGTAATGCGATTGCCTGTCCTTAATTTCCCAGTAGTTTCTTTAACACAGTTGATATCGAATGTCGTATGAGATAATGACAGTGCAATACTGTTTTTTTAGAACGGTAATTTATCAAAATTGATCCTGATCGTCTGATCAAACTTTTGGAGATACTAAATGGCAGCCTTTAAAATAAATATAACAAATCGACACGTTCAATCGGCCATATTTTGTTCAATTAACAAAATCAAAGTGGAACTCACTTACGTTTTCAACGGTGTGACTGTTTGAGGATTTAACCAATATCTTGTACAGTTTCTGCCTTCCTAGTCCATATTCTACAGACCATGAACACCGAAATAGCTATTTGTGTATACCAGCAAACTCTTTGTTTCAGTCTACAAGTTTTTACTTTCACAAAAAATACAATTATCTTGCATATTTTTTCTAAGACTAGCCTTTCTCATCCATTCTCTTGCATTGTTAGCTAAGCAATTACCGCTAGATATCCTGCTTTCAAACAACGACGTTTTTACATGTGCAATTAACTTTGTTAACTGATCTCAAAATGATTGATGACTTGATACCAAGCAAAACCCGGATGGATGTTGAAGTATCGTTATTTTGTGCAGTATCTCAAACAAAACTCCGTAAAGAGTCCACAACCGTTTTCTCCAAAAGCCTAGTTGCTCCAAATCTTAACCCGTATCGAAGGATCAATAAGCTTATGTCCTAGAAAGATTTCATCTCTGATCGCCTCCATAATCCCTAACACGGAAACCATTTAGCAAAGTACGGGGGCCTCATATTTCAAATCGCAGTATGGCAATCTTCCTCACGTTCAGAAGGTATTGTACTCTGCAATTTATTCACGCCCGCTCTATTTATGGAAGGTATCAATTTGCTGTGTGCAGACGCAAGTAGATCATTTTATTGTTGTCACAAATGGACACCTGTCAGAGTCGTGGCACGTATGCCGTAATCGTGAGCATGGTTTTCCCGATGCAGCATGCGACGTTAATGATTGACATGGTGCTGTGAATTTATTAAATAGCGTTGTATAACTTTAAGACTGGGCTGATCGAAATCTTATCCTTAAATCCCGTGTCACCTCAACCCACACATTAACTTCCTTTGTCTTCTACCAGTAACTGACTGACTCAAAAATCGGTGGTTGGTACAGCTGTGCTACTATTTTAGTGACCGGCAGCAACGATCGTGCATAGAGTTCGATAGAACTATAGTTTTGTCTTTAAGTGTTCGATGTGCCATTGACACGAAAAAAGTTCACTCCATTGTCTGCGTGGTCATTTAAAGTTATTTAGGATCAGTTGCGTTTTTCACATTTAATCTTACGATTGATTTCTGATAGGTCAATAGTTCATCGGCTTCTAACCTTCCTTTGCTTATTAAGTTGCAAGTTTACAAATTAAAGCAACAGTTCTTAAGTTATTTTTAAATGGCATTGCTCCTAGACTTGTTTTGCACATTACGGAAAAAAAATAAATCGCTGAAGGCTGGCTACAATTTATTCATTTTTTGCCAAAAATGCATTCCATTTGACATTCCTTATAACCGACTGGCTTTTACCCGGTCTTTGCGGAAATTAAGCCACGGGAATGTTTTAAATATGGCCTGATGTCACTCGGAGATAATGCTGGCGGAATCCGATCCGAGTAGTTCCGAAGATAACATCCAAACTTGCAAGCTGTACCACTTTATAATGTAAGCATAGATGAAGGAATTGGAACTGATAGTTGTGGCAGTGGCGTTATTTACCGGTCTAACAAAATCAATAATAGGTAATTGGACGAAGAAAATGACCAACAAAATTACTTCGGTAAAACCTAGTGTGACTCCTTTATCGCCTTTGCCCACCTTGATTATGTTTACATATCGGTTGCTATGGCAAAGTAACTTGCGATGTTGGTTTTATTTACTTAATTAACTTTGTGTAATAAAAAATCTTATGTTTGTCTGTAAAGTCAAGGTTATTGTTTTTAGGAACTTACCTTCATCTTTCTATTCTGTACTGCTGGCTGCTGGAAATCTTTGGATAGCATCTTTATCCTCTGCCATTAGCTCGCATTCTACAATTCTCTGTTGGTGTTCTGGTCCATCTTCCGTTTGAGGTAGATAATCATTATTTTGAATTACCCTCTTCAAGATTACCTTTTTTTTAGTCGCTGTTATGCATCATCTCCTTAAACTATCAACGTTTCATTAGCATCAACAGCAAAATAAAACTCAATTCTATAAAAAAAGTACCTAGTAGTCTTTTTAAAGGTCAAACACTACACAATTGCACAACATGCGACATATCAGCAATTATGCTTTTTTTTGTGCGGTTTTATGATCTGAAACATTCAACTACTTATTAAGTTGTGTTTAATAAACAAAATGATAAGACATCGTTACGTTATCATTATTTATGTGTAAGGTATTGTTGAAAAAAACATTGATAAGGAGACTGGCACGGACCCTCTTTGTTTTGTGTTTAAACAGTTTATTTATTTGTTATTGTTTAAAGATAAGTGACAATTGTACGAAGATGTAAAAGTTCATTAAGTATATCCATATCAATAACAATCTGATCTGCATTCTGAGTCTTCAAGCCATCCTTTTGCAGTCTGCAGCTGCCAACTTATATGTTTTGTTTTGTTTGTGTATTTCTTTAATATTTTTTTTTGTTTTTGAATGCACAAATGAATACCTATATTTTTCTTTCTTTTCTTTTAACATTTACTGGCAGAATGCTAGCCACCTGCATGTAAGGTATTCGCTAATTACACGTCAACAATTCTTTTAGCCCCATGGGAAAAGACCAACGGTCTCGTAGCATGGTACATGCATATTCATGATTCCTTCTTATAATGACTTCCTACTGAATCAATCATTGTTTTATAAGACGTAAGTACCGATCCGATGACGTTGTCATGTCACCGCAAATGGAAAGTGAAAGCCAGTACTGCGCCCAACACCGTATCATAGGACCGAATTCCGCTGTTTTTAAATTTGAATGAGAAGTGTCAATTTACAATGTCATACTGAATCGGAATGAGCATTGGAAAACGACATTCTGGAAAATTTGTGACTTGATCGAGGTAACTTTTGTCTGGCACAGTCATGTCCGGTTAGATAAAGAAAATTTGGTATAACTAAATATATTTTTACAACTCATAACACGGTGTGCGCAATATTGTGTTTATCATCCGTAACTTGGTACCTAGGGCAAATTTTGCAGAACCTTATCGTGCAAATGCAATACAGTATTATTACTGTAAATACTGTTAGTACAATACAAGTACTTAGGCATAGTGATAAGATAGTCTAGTTTTGTTTGAGTTTCGAGTTATTAGGGATTTCGGCCAATTCGAAGGTTAATTCCGTGCTGAATCAAGGCCTGTGCATACGGTAAATTTTCATTTTCATTTGCGGTTAACAAAAATCCCCGAAACATAGCCGTCTGCAGGGAGAACTTTGCTAATCCAAGCTTGATGTACTTATTTACTAAATGCATCCCACACTCTTCAAGACAGACAAGTCGCTCGTCTATCCAAGCCTTTAGTAACCTGACTACAGTGTATATCTAAACAAAGAGCACTGTTAACAGATTGGAGCCGTTATCAACATAGCACCCATATGATGACCTCGTGTTCTCGCGTCCAAGTCATCTATGCGGGAGATAACGGGCACGTGGGGCACTATCCTCGACCCCTTCTAGACCGGAGATCAGCACCAACCCTCACTGAGGGTTACAATTGAACTATTGCGGATGGTAACTGTAAGTGTGGGCTAGCCAGTTTTTTGTGGCTTTAAATCCTAATCCGCGCAAAATTCGGGACCTTTCAACTTTGAGATTAAACTAGAAGATTTTTGGAAAAGTCTGGCTTTGTGTGGATTTAAGGAAGGAGACCTGTGTCCCTGTAGTAGGCACTTCGCATTTTGATTATGCTGTGCATCATCTGAACAAGCACTATTATGTCAATAAATTGACAAGATACACACAATGATGCTTAAGCTTTAATTTGTTCCCTTAGCGATGTAATTTGTTCCCTGACCTGAACACTGAACTCTTGTCTCCGTGTCTTGATTTGCACAGGAAATAACTGAAGAAACAATGTTATATATGAAGAAATAATGCTTGGAAAATTCCAATTTGTCCGAATGGGTCTTTGTGGTTCAATATTATGGAAGATCATGTGCTAAATCCTAATATTTAAAGTATATGGATAAACGCATATCACCTTCTTCATTTCTTTTTGCTTTCAAGGCTTGGTGAATTCTTGGATATTCTTCTTTAAATCGTATTGCAAGATTTGTTTAGTTACATGATCTTTCTAATCTACATTCTTATCTAAATCCTAAGATGTGTTTTGTTAACGACACACAAAAATATAAAACCCCAAAAACGTATTGCGCATATTGCACTACCTTTACTTGTTAAAAATCTTGAATATTTCTAAAGCCCTGCTGGCAATTTGCAAAATTTCGAAAATACTGTCACCTACCTTGCCATGTTTTCTCTTATGACGTAATCAACGTTTGGGGCACCCCTCTCTCGGCAAATCATTAAGGCGAGGCTTCCGATGATGAAACTAGTAACGCGCGATGTTCTATGTCGGTCAATGTTGCCGTGTTGACACCTAACTCAGTCTACCGGTAATAACAGCCTTGGCCGTAGTGTTAACATAACATCACGCCTGTTATCAAAGGGTTAGGCAAAGGTGTACATAAGCAATACTCTCACTTTGCCAGAACAAAATTCTTTGAACCAAAAGACATGACACCACAAATACAGTCCCCGAAGTTTTGGTCCAGCCAATTATGTTTTTATACTCTCATTACTAGAGGGCGAGCTTCTTGCCGTCATCATCATTATATCACCCCGGAATCAGTCACTGCTGGGCTGCACTCCTATAGGCCTCCACTTGCTTCTGCCACACTTCCCGATTCTTTGTGTCTCTGATCCACACAAATTTAGACTCCAACCTGCTACTGAGAAATACTTAATGGAAAGTCTCTAAATATACGTCCTCTTTTCACAAGGATAACAATAAGAATAATAAGAATAACATTACTAGATAGGGACAAGTGGAAAGACGAAAGAGGCCTTTGCCGTGCAGTGGGACAAAAATGGCTAATAATAATAAATCCCCAACAGTAGCACTTAAGACCACTAGACCATCGAAGCATTCGCCGTAGGGTAGTGTTATTGCCTAGAAAAAATATTTCCATTACTTAATACGCCCTCGTATTGGGTCATGTTCATAGCTTTTTACGTTGAAAGACCGCAGTGACGTCAACGTTCCATATTTTTTGTTCTTTTTTTTTACTTTTTATAAGGCTATTTCTAGTATGGAGAGGATTGTAAATATGACATCATTAAGTTTGTAAATAACATGCATAGAGCACATGTTATTGTATATTTGTATTACCTACCTAAATTGCAAATGATTTTTTTTTGTCTTGTATCTTTCCACAATTGGTTTTTTAGTGGTGTTTTCTAAGTATGTTTATTTAGCGTCTTTGTTTCTGTTTATTTCATATCCTGCTGTAGAAACACGTTTTGTATTTTAATATTTGCTACTATAGTATTTGGTCTGTAAGGGTGATGTCATATTGTTCATCGGCATTTAATTTCTAACATTGGATATTTTTTTCTTTTGCTTGTTTCTTCCACAATTAGGTTTTATTCCATGTTATTTGTGCTTCTTTGTTTCTCTGTTTAATTAGTAATCCTGCTGAGAGAGGGCTCACGCGTTATCTATTATACTTATATTTTTGACTAGTAAGTATTGTGGTTTTATGGGTGTTGTCAACCTAAGTATATCGTTACTTTTCTGTATTTTATTTACAAAACGAATCGGAATAATTACTCTTTAATCACGAATTCATGGCCAATCACGCCACTGAAACGAAATTCTTATCATAAAAATGTTATTTTTTTAATGCGGCAAGGGTCAACTCACGAACTCGGTCAGCCAATGGTCAACGGTGCAGGTATATCGGTCAATGTCGGCCCGACACAGATTAACACGGCTGATTCATTCGGTCTACAACGAACAATATGCTAATAAGAACCGTTTTTATTTAAAAAAAAAACTAGCTGCGCCGAAAGAGTGGGTCTAGAAATTAACATGAAGGTCATGTTGAATGCCCATGTCACACCCATTCCTATCAAGATCGGAGACTCAATATTCGAAGTTGTAGACGATTATGTATACCTAGGACAAACGGTCCAGTTAGGTAGGTCTAACTTCGAGAAACAGGTCAATCGTCGAATCCGACTCGGCTGGGCACCGTTGCGGGAAGCTGCGCGGTATCTTCTCGTCCTAGTACCGCAGTGTCTCAAGATGAAAGTCTATGACCAGTGTGTGTTGCCAGTGATTACATACGGGACCGAAACGTGGTCGCTCACAATGGGCCTTATCAAAAGGCTTAACTCCGAGGAGTTTCCTTGCGTGATCGAATCAGAAATGAAAACATTCGCAAGAAAACCAAGGCCACCGACGGCGACGTAGCCCGAAGAATTGTCAAACATGAGTGGCAGTGGGCAGGGCACATTGCTCGCAGAACGGATGGCCGATGGGGCCGAAAAGTTCTGGAGTGGCGACCGTGAGCCGGAAGACGATGCGTTGGAAAACCTCCCACTAAGTGGACCGATGACTTGGTGAAGGTTGCGGGAATCCGTTGGATGCGAGTCGCAAGGGACTGGTCAATGTGGCGACACTTGGGGGAGGCCTATGTCCAGCAGTGGACGTCTTTCGGCTGAAATGATGATGATGATGAGCTCGGTTTTACCCGCGTAAGTTTTGATCTCTATGTTTTTTGATGAATTCTAGCCTATGTTATTTCCTGATAATGTTGCTTCTTATTGGTGAAAAAATGGTTAAAATCGGTCCAGCAGTGTTGGTGTTTATCCGGAACAAACAATCAAACAAAAAAATCTTTCCTCTTCGATGTGTAATATTATTAGTATAGATGTACCTATAATAGGTATTTCGATCTGTTTAATATTTTTAATTTTAGTCATCAGTCCTTCTCTCTGTTATAGCACTGATGCCGTTCGTTCTCACTAGACGAAGACTAGTCTTATTCTTACCTATACGTCTTAATCAACCGTCATCTCAGTGTTCATCCGCTTTCTAACCAAATTTTTACATTTTTCGCGCATTTTAGATCTTCTTTCAGTTCCAATCTAGATAGAGTTTCAAGCACGTCTATAATATATTATCCAAATTCTCCAGTACCTTTCATCATCATCAACATTCTGCATCATCAGCAGCATGTCTTCATCTTCCAAACTTCTTTATTACTCGTCATCTCATCAGACACCTCCTTTCTAGCCATATCTTCTAAACTAACTCTAGAGGTTCTAGACTTACAGTCATTATTGTTTAGTTTGATTAAAAACTTGCCAGTCATCGTTGCTTTTAGATGTTTCATTGGTCTGATTCTGATATAATCTCGCGACAACTTGAGAACTTGTGATTATAATAAGAATAACATGAAAATCCGCGCTATCATGCATTTGATTATGATTGATTAGATATCTAAATAAAACAGTGGCACTACAGTACCTATCTAGCATTAGTAACCAACTAACCAGTTAGTGAGTTCGTAACACGAATGAACTCGGCTCGGAGAGTCGGTCGCTTCCGAATGATAAGATCAGGTTTAGTTTACAAGAAAACGGTTCGTGAACTGACGCTCACGATAATCGCGCGAACACGCCAAGGTCAGAACTGTCACTTGGGACGAGCACCAACTCCTGCGCAGCGTCAGTCGCCATCCGCGCACGCGCCTCTTCGCGAGTACGCGCCCCACCACCGCGGACCAACATTCCAAGTTACACGCAACAATGTCTTAACTTAAACTTGTAAAATAGTTTCATTTTAAATTCAACCGGTATTTCGTGTGTTAACATTCATCAGACATGTTTGTGCCAATATTAACGATGTGTAATAATTAATAGTGAGGTGTTTGTGTTCAAAATGTTGCGGCGCCAGTTCTCTCATGAGTCCGGCAAAACAGAACTTGTTAGGGCAAGAGAGGAATATTTCGATCGGAGGTACGTTACAAATTAATTGCAAAAAGCAATGCATTTTAATTTAATTGGCAGTTTACTTCAAATTCCGAGTTATTAGATCACGCAACTGTGCAATTATCGTTGTTATAGAATCAGCCGTAATTAAGGACACGGGTTCTAATGATAACATTATAAATAATATCATAAAAACTATGTCAGAGTCTATTTTCCGTCCACAGACGGAAAATAAATATATAAACAATCATTTGTGGGTGACAATCACGTTTTAGTTCGGTCTGTGACAGTCCCTTATCACATTGTATTGTAAAGTGTTTGAGGGTACCTATCTTGATTAAATGTAGGTACTATCTTACTTGATAAGATCGTCGAGTATTTTTGAACTGTCACTGTTTCCTACAATATTGTATTTTTTGGTTCACAGTCTAACTAAGCTCTCTTTTGACTTTCTTTACTTGCCGTGCAGTTTCCTCTTTGTAATGTTACAATTCGTATACCCCTATTGGGATTTCCGATCAGCAGAAATGACGAAGTATGATAATATGCCCCTATTTGATCATTTTTCCCGACCGAGAAACATCAGCAATTTTTAGTGATCAACTACTGCTACTGCGGGCAAAATTTAAACCCAGCAGTTTATCCTGTGGTCCTGTGCGATACCACTGTTTTTTAACATTATTTTTTTATTAAGGAAATATGTAGTAGATATTAAAGCACAACGATCTTACATAATCTCATATTGATTGAAATCATCAACATTAAATCTTTGCTTTAACTCTCAGGTTCAAAATCCAAATCATTCGACCTTCAAATAATGCTGATTGCTAATGCTTACCTTAATACTTATTCGATTGCTCCACGAAAATAAATCATTTTGGCATTTGACTAGTTGCAACAAACAGGCCATTCGGGGACCATCATCTGCCTGGCCTTTTTCCTACTATGTAGGGGTCGGCTTTCAGTCTCACCGGATGCAACTAGATACCAGTATTTAGACTAGTTGTCAGACTTTTGGCCCACTGGATCTAATTTGGAGACCAAAACAGTTTTTTTTATCTTTATCTAAATAATGTGATGGCCGTATTCCTAACGTTCAAAATTTGGTTGCAAATCATCTCGGTGATAATCAATAGATCAAAAACTCATCGTCAATTGTACCGTAAACCGTATTTTTTATCAATTACTACAAAATCTTCTTCCTTGAAACTTCCAATAAATAGGTATTCTAGTTTTAGTGATAGACATTTAATCATACTTTTGAAGGTAAACAAACACTTACAACTTTGACAAGTAGGTATGTCAACTACCGTATCCTTTGCGGTTTTCTTACGCTAAGGTCAATTTTGTTTACTTCAAATTGATTTTATATAATTATGTCACCGTAAAATTGTCAAACACGTTATTTTACAATATAACGTGTTTTTTCTCGCGATATTGTAAAGTCTCCAATTATTGTCAACTGAACATACGGAAGTATCTCTGCCCCCATTATCGGGACTTGGGGCACCCCCCCGTTAGGTTAGTTAGGTTCCTTTAAACCCTGCACTCGGAAATAGGGGCCTCGCGAAGCGGGGCTCCGTTGACTACGCTTTTTAGGGGGAATATAAAGTGTTTTAAGGTTATGTTATATTAATCGGTATTTCTCAGGAATGGTGCATTATCTTTTCATGAGAGTTGTGCCACTGGGCAAGGGGGACCCCTCCTTCCCTCCACACCGCGTAAGTTGACTACCATCGCATGCATTTCACGAAAAATAATGCGTTTTGTTGTAAGCAGTATGTTCATTTGACAATAATTCGAGACTTTACAATATCGCTAGAGATATTACAATAAAACGTATTTGACAATTTTACGGTGACATATATAAAAACTATTTATTATTCTTCCATGTTTCTAACTCAAAGCACGTCTTACATTTTGTATTTAATTTAACCTCCTGCTTTGATTAACTTTTCGTTAAAGAGTGGGACAAGGGCAATGGTAACTTATTGAAATTTTGTCTTCAGTACAATTGACAGTAACTTAAATAGATTAAGATAGAATATATAATTACTATGACATGGACTAAGTCATCCATAAATGTATTTATAAACCACAACAAACGGTGAAGTGACAATCATTCAGAATGTAATTAAGATAATTTAATAGGTAGGTATTCATCACGATTGAATGAAACACGTGTAACTGATTAGTTGTATTGTTTTATTGCACACAAATGTTTTAATGAACACTCGTAAAACAACGAATAAACGAGGTATTCCTCAGAGCGCACCTAAATGTACCAATAGGAATTGATGTTATAAAATATTAACACTTCAAGCTCAAAAGTACAGAAGGCATTTTCTACCAGTCAACCTTTATTTAAATATTAAGGCATTACTTCCCAGATCGATGAGTAAACGTTAAGGCATAATGATTGTTGTGTCCAAGCATCACCTGCATAGATTACTTCATGCCTGGTAGATTGTTGATGACCACAATTTCTGAATGATGTTGCTACAGAAATAATCACTTTAATTCCCCTCGTTTCTTTGGCTCCGCGGACCAACCCTGCGAAAATAAACTTCTTCTCTCAAAAGAAGTACAATGAGAGCACCTGGGCATGCTCATCAATTTCTCCTTTCATGCCGAACAATCTTCTCTTTTTAACGGAAGAGTATTACACCTGGTTTCTCCACCTGCATTAATCAGGATCCTCCATGCTCTTAAAGAAATAGTGATGATCGTCGCTTCGTTTTCATTGCACGTTGATGTAGAATATTTCTTCAGGAAAGAACATTTATGAACTTGCAATTTTCTCAGTCAGGTCGAATGTTTTTTTTTTATAATCAGTTTATTGTTTCATTGAGTTTAGGATCTTGTTTCCTCCTTATTAAGTTAATTATGCTGTTGTACAGACACAGTATAAATAGCTACAGTAAATGTGTTTGTATGTGTACACAATTTTTTATGGTTTTTGTTTGTTTTTATTCGTACACGTTCTTTGAAGACGTTTTCGTGCTGACTGTCATGTTTTGCTCATTAATAATGTCACTAAGGTTAATACTTTACTTCTTGTGCATAATGTTTTGTATTAACAGCCATGAAATTTGCATACAGTGTGTTGTTAAAAGTTTCCAAGTCATAAATATACGATGAATGGACTGTCAAACTGTGTGAAACATGATCAAAAAAAAAAAACAAAGCATTTATTTCAAGTAGGCCAGTTACAGGCACTTTTGAACTGTCGAAACAAAGATGAAAAAGCTACAGTCCCAGTCACAAGAAATAAAAACTGTGAAACTACTGTAGTTGCCCATTCCCTAGCGTAGATCTCTATGGAGACGAAGGGGCAAGAAACTCCATGATATGGCTAAAAAGGGTGTAGAAGGAGAAATGCTGAACCGACTTCAAATAAATTGGAACGGGAAAATGATAATGCTGATGATGAAACATTTGCGGTAACATGTTGTCTAAAAAGTGTAATATTTTAATTAACATTAAAATTCCCCAATTAGCTCATTAAACTTTAAAAAAATATATAATGACCAAAGTATTTCAATATTAGCAACAAACTAGTGTTTTTTCATACGTAATCTTTGAATGCGGAAATATACGTCAAGGATAATAATTTTATAATAAGTATTTAGTATTATGACTCGTTAACTTTATTATGTACTTGAAGAATCTCAGGTACGTTCAAGTGTTTTTTAAAGATAATTATTATAAAACAAGTGTTTTCGTTTTTCGTTATTTGCTATTCTGGGCTAAAAATAAGATCTTGACATTTAAGGTATCATTATATATGAAAAAATATATGGTTACATAAAACTTTATATCATTGAGGTTACGTTTGTTGTATGGTTACAAACATTTACTATCAGCGCGTTAATTTAATAAAGGCTATATGTCGAAAAACCAACGTATAAAAACTTGTTTTCTATCAGCTGTCTATCAGGTGACAATTTTTTTTTTTAGCTTTTTAATTATTTTATATACTTAGTCATTTAATTGGAGATTTTTTGCTTTTTAAGCAATAATAAAAAAAGGTTGAAATCATAAGCAGGTTTTTGTTTAAATACTGCATAACAAATGAGAACTGCCTGTATGTGAATAAAATAAATTAACATATTGTATAACACTGTCGTGGTTCGTGTCTGTGTATTTAGTTCATTATTTTGACTCAGTTGTGACAAACGTCCAGCTCTTCAATGGAAGCTTTATAGTTCATACGTTCAGGTATTTTGTGCTTGTTATTTAATATCTTGTGTTTTGTTTTTATTAAACCCTTATGCCCTGAGTAATAAGGTTGAAAAGTGGTCGACCGTCATTGAGCGCGGAGGTACCTAGTCCTAGTGTGTTGGTTAATACAGAAGTCCTTTTTAGAGTTCCGTACTCGAGGGACCCTTACGTACTGTCTGTCTGTCACCAGGCTATATTTCATGAACCGTGATAACTAGACAGTTGGAATTTTCACTCATAATGTATATCTATTGCTGCTATGACAACAAATGCTAACGCTAATGCTACAATAAATATTTAAGTGGGGTTCCATACAAAAAACGTATAACGTTAAATACTGGTATTTAGCTGCACCCGGTAAGACTGGAAGCCGACCCAAACATAGTCAGGAAAAGGCTAGACAAATTACTCTGATGCTTTACTACGCGAGTTCGGTACTTCCCGCGAATGACTTTTGATCTTGCAACATATTTCAGTAACTTATTACCTAACAGAAAAACTGTAGGTAAAATAAACAATCAATTTCCACCATTGATGAATAATTTTTCCTAACGTTTTTGCGCGTAGAGACTTTTCTTACAAAAAATAAAATAAGTATCCATAAACATATGTAAATTCGAACATTCACACTACTTACCGACAGAATTTGATCCTTAATCACTATGATACAAAAATAAATAATAGTTTTTTTTTCTCGAAATCAATTGGTTCGGTTCGAGGATTTTTTTTTTTATCATGATGCAGTTTTAGTTTTCATCGAAGTCGGATTCATGACTTCTTTGAGTATTTTTCGTTATTCCTTATAGTTTCGGATTTGGCTATTCGCGTTTTCTTAAAAAAATCAACCTGTAGGTATGCCTAGCTAGGCAAAACAACAGGTGTGTTTATAAAGAATAAATGAATATTTTATAAAATAAAGATATACGCACTAGCTTAGTGTGACGTATTATTAAATCACACGTGAAATAATCGTGATAGCACACGTGCATCAGAAAACAAAATACATAATATAATGACCGACAGTGTCAAGTTCTTTACGAGTGCTAACAATATAAAAATTCTGAATATTAAATATTTAGCTGCTTGTGATTTTTAGTAACATTTTTAATTACATTTATGTGTTAGTATTTTTTATTTCTTGTTTTATTTATAATGCAGAAATAATTAATTAAGAAGTTAAAGTTTGTGAGGTTGTAGGGGGTAACCTCTGAATCTGAATCGGATTTTGAGAATTCTTTTACACAAAAGCCACGTTATTTGTGATTGTCATAGGCTATTTTAATTTTTAGAAAAAAGAAGGGAGGGGGTTGCATAAATATTGAATAATATAGGTACTAACTAACAAAAAATAAAAAAATATATAAGTAGTTCCATAATTATTTTATCGTTCTTCGCACATTAATTAAAAACAACAAAACAATTATTTTTACCAAAAACCTGTAAACTCTTCAATAAAACTGCATATAGGTACTATTTAATTAAATGGTCTTTTCATTAGCAAAGTTGCATTCCGAGCCGAACGTATTAGCATCGGCTTTAGCAGCATGCCAGGAATGTGACCGGTTATATTGTATCATCATTAATTTCATTAATGTTTAATTAAAAGTTATAAATAAAATAGAAAAGAATAGTGTTAAATAACTTTAGCTTCAGAAGTCGGTGACAAAAAAACTAAATAAATCAATCAAACAAACGTCACCGACTTCTGATGCTAAAGTTATTTTACACTTTTTTGTGTTTTTTGCAAAAAACTTTTTTTGATTGCCTCATTAGTCGAGTAATCGAAAGCGCTACTGTCGAACATGAGGTCCTGGGTTCGATTCCCAGGTCGGGCAAAAAGTTTTTGGAAATTTTCTGTAACAGCCCGAACGATTGTCTGCTCGGTTGATGGCAATAGGGTCGCCCCTTATGACATGAGACTTTATAACTCTGGCAAAACTTGGGTTTATTAAAGAGATTCTTGTTTCTTTTTTCGCAGAAGGACGAGGTCCCTGAACGCACCGTCGCCGATACAGCAATTTGGACCATGCGGAAGGATAATGAAAAACTCTGCAATGGTTATGTGAGTACTAAATCAAATAAAATGAAAACGATAAAATACGTGCAACATTTTAACGCAGACTGGCGTGTGTGGACAACCCATATTGATTTAAACAATGTTTCCAGCAACATTCTCGCTGTTCATCAACAAAGTTGATCAACTGAAAACTGTTTGACGACCCGATTGGCGTAGTGGTAGTGGCGCTGCCTTACGTTCTTAAGGTCCCGGGTTCGAATCCCGGTAGGAGCAAATGTTTGTGTGATGAGCATAGACATTTGTTTCCGAGTCATGGATGTTTATATGTATAATATGTATGTATCTACAAAAAAAAAGTAAATTTATGTAGTATATCAGCTGTCTGGTGACCACGACACAAGCCTTGCTTAGTGTGGCACTAGTTGGCGCTGTGTGTAATGTCCAGCGATATAAATTTATTTAAGGCTTCGCCTTACACGAACGTAGATTTCTTATCGACAAAATTGTTTCTGGTAATACGATCAATTGGTTGAGTGACAGCGATACTATAATGGCCTTACTTCTTAGCACTTAAAATTACCTTCACCTGAAGTTACATTATTATTTATTTACTACAGTTCCAGTCAATTATTCAAGGCTGATGAACCTGCGTCACAAATTCGCTCGATAATCGAATTACGCAGATTTTAAGCTGCGTAAGGATTAAAATGTATTTGTTGGTATTTAAATGAATACCCTTTTCTATTCCTCTATTAGGAGCATCTATCTATATATATAAAAATCAATTGCTGTTCGTTAGTCTCACTAAAACTCGAGAACGGCTGGACCGATTTGGCTCATTTTGGTTTTGAATGATTTGTGGAAGTCCTGGGAAGGTTTAAACGGTAAAAAGTAGTAGGTAGGTAGTAGTAGGTAGGTAGTAGTAAGTAGGTAGTAGTAGGTAGGTAGTACTTTTGCCGCAGACGAAGTTGCGTGGGTCAGCTAGTTCATCTATAAATTAAAATCATAAGCTCAGTCAGATGGTGGTTTTAGTCAGTAAAAGTCTGCTGACACTTCCTTTTGCGCCGCCCAGAGCGGGAAAGCTTATTTGATGATTTCCAATCAGAAAAATAAAAAAACGCTCAATCATCGTTATCATCTACAACCCCATTTCACCCACTGCTGGCTGCTAACCTCATCATAAGCTCAAAGTATCTCTTACACAGTATCTGGGTTGTGGAGGTCAGATAGGCAGTCGCTCCATGTTAAATACTGGTATTCAGATTCTTCAGGTCAGATTAAAAATATACATAATTTTATTTTATTGCACCTGTGTGCAATAAAATAAAATTGCCCACATGGGCATTTTTAAAAGGTAAAAAGTGGCACGGCTCGGGTTGGTTTTCCTATGGAGAAGAACCAGCAAGAATGTAACCCTTTAAAGGTTAATTTCTTGCTGGTTCTTCTCCAATGCTGACTGGAAGTCGACCACTACATATTTGGGAAAAGCAGTATGACCGATTTTTACCCAACCCAACAGAAATACTAAAGCTATTCTCCCAAAATTGCAGGCAGATCCAGGACCCAGCGTCGCAGCGGCTGACCTGGTACAAACCGCCGCTGACGGTACTGGTAATCAAGAAGGTGCACGACGCTGGCATCCTAGCGCCCTTCGTGCAGCTAGTACACTGGCTGGTTCATGTAAGTTTGAACTTTGGTTTTTACCGCTTGGACACAAGGTACACTCTTGTTGCAGCAGCGAGAAAAACAATTGAAGCAACAAGTGGCGCACTTGCATTCTCTTGACTGTTGTCGCATTGTCTGAGGTCGTGAACAGAGCTTTAAAGTGGTGAACAAATGAAGGAGGTAGATCCCAATACATACAACGTATTTTTTGAGTTCCTGGTTTTATTTCTGAAAAATATCATCGTAATTAAAATTTAATCTCACGGGGGACAATAAGGGTTTCCAGTAAGATTTTAAGACCAGTGCCATTTAGATTTTGAAAAAGATATATCATCATCATCATCATCATCAACCTATTAATGTTGCCACTACTGGGACACAGACCACCTCTCTATGAGAAGGAATGGGCTATAGTCCACTACGCGGGCCCAGTGCGGATTGGTAGATGTCACATGTCTTCGAATTTATGGTTCTAGGCCATGCCGGTTTTCTCACGATGTTTTCCTTCACCGTTTTGAGAGCAGCGGTGATGAAATAAATTACACAAAGTAATGCGCCTGTCTGGGTTCGAATGCACGACAAATGTAACTCGGGGCCGCCACCACTGGGCCACCGCTCCTCAAAAAGATAAATAGAAATGAAAAAATATAGCATTTCGGTACAACTTCTAATTTCAATCGATGTCAAAGCATATTGATAATCTTACTGTACAATAGCTGGCCGTCCGGCCGTCTAACGACGACGACAGGCCGTGTCGACGGCGCGTTCGTGTTCCACGCGCGCCTCAGGGAGATGTCAGCAAAAGGAGAGGGGCCCGCAAGGGCCGAAGCCTGCCGGGGTTGCGGGCCTGTTCGAAAGAGATACCGCGGCCCCGGAACATAAAGGGCGAGGAAGGAACATGGATGGGTTTTAGTCAGTAAGAGTCTGACACTCCCTCCCGCTCCGCCCAGAGTGGGAGAAGTCATTTGATGATTTCCCATCCTAAAAAAAAAAAAAAAAAAAAAAAAAAAAAAAAAAAAAAAAAAAAAAAAAAAAGGGTGTCATTAACTTAGTGGCGGTAAGTCCCCTCTTTGAGGAGTGGCTGGAGAGGCGCCACGGCGTCCTCACCTTCCGCCTGACGCAGGTCCTCACCGGACACGGATGTTTCGGGAGGTACCTGCACCGAATCGGGCGGGAGGAATCGCCCGGGTGTCTCCACTGCGAGGATCGACCGGAGGACACGGTGGAGCACACGGTGGAAGTCTGCCCTGCGTGGGCGGAGCTCCGCCGTGTCCTCGTGGCGGCGATCGGCGGCGGCGATCGGCGGCGGCGACCTCTCGCGTCCGGCCCTGGTTCAATCCATGGTCCGGAGCGAGACGGAATGGGAAGACGTCGCCTCCTTCTGCGAAGCAGTCATGCTAGCGAAGGAGGTGGCGGAACGAGAGAGGGAGAGATCCTCTCTTCCCGGCCGCCGCGGGAGACGCAACGGGCGTCGAGGGCCACGTGGTGGCTACCGGCCACCGTAGATGCGGGCCTGTGGACGGCTGGCTATGGGCAATAGCTGGCCGTCCGGCCGTCTAACGACGACGACAGGCCGTGTCGACGGCGCGTTCGTGTTCCACGCGCGCCTCAAAGAGATGTCAGCAAAAGAAGAGGGGCCCGCAAGGGCCGAAGCCTGCCGGGGTTGCGGGCCTGTTCGAAAGAGATACCGCGGCCCCGGAACATAAAGGGCGAGGAAGGAACATGGATGGGTTTTAGTCAGTAAGAGTCTGACACTCCCTCCCGCTCCGCCCAGAGTGGGAGAAGTCATTTGATGATTTCCCATCCTAAAAAAAAAAGAAAAAAAAAGAAAAGGGTGTCATTAAGTCATTATGAGCCATATCCATAAGACTTTGAACGCTAATGGTGCTCGAACCACTGAATGTATGGAATGGATAGTCTTAATCTAAAGTCCATCGGTTAAATATTATATAGGCATTTCTTCGTCTTAGATCCGCTGTCACTGTGACATAATCAGACCGTCATCTTTTTGGTGAACATGGACAAAGTATAAAAAAGACAAGTAGGATATCTTCATATAAACGCACCGCGCTCGGTTTGTATGCGTGCGTCATACTATCTTTACGTCGCCGCACGCACACTCTAACAAAATCTCGACCCGTGTCTTACTGCCGCCAGTCGAGGCAAAGACTACAATTATATAATGAGAAGTCGAGGCTTGCACACCGCACAAAGTTCGCGCGTCACGGCTTAAAGGCATACGTAAATAAATTAAAAATGGGTGATTATCGCAGGAGAACCTATTGCTGTGTGTATGGGTGTCTAAAAAATAACAGGAAAGGTTAGCAAGTCGCTTATTCCAGCATATAATTTATTATTGATGCTGAGATACCTAGTTATTTTTATGTTGTATTAGTCTTCTATTAGACAGACGAAGTAGGCAGGTCTACTTTCCCACTAGAATGTTAAACTGAACTGTTAGGCACTGAATTTAAATATAGCTAAAAGTGACAACCCTGAGACAGGCAAGTCCGGTAGGTAATTATAACGCGGATTGAGCTGTAGATGCACTACTGCTCCTGTTTATACTGTGACATGGACCTTAAATCTATGTACATAGATCTTAGATCATTAATCTGCACATGCATCGGTCGTGACGATACAAACATTATCTAATATCACAGTTATAATCACTTGAACTTAAAAAACTAATTATCTAACAGATTAGTGACGACACTAGTTCATTGATTCGTTTTATTCATAATTGTTACCGGGTATAAGTTACAAAGTACACTACTACTCGGCCGAGTGCATCAATGTGTAAACTAAAGGGAACCTTTGAACAGTGAGTTTTATAGCAATTAGCTGACCCACCTTTGCATAGATGGTTTGTTGTTTGGAAAACTAATCGATAGAGTTTTATAATTGTTTTGTATTTTATATTTTATTTGCTCAAATAAATAAAACATTTTAAAATACTATCAATTTTTTTTCCAAAAAATCTCAGCACAAAGATTATAATTCAGATCAACGAAAATTTCACTGAAGCATGGTTAGATGAAACTCGGAGGAATTCATAGGTCCACTCTAATAAAAAATGGTTAATTTATTCCATTCTCATATACTCGCCCTTTTTTTCGTGAAATACGCAGAAACTACGTATCAGCACATATAGCGTATTTATTTCTATTTAAGTAACATGTCCTGCCCTTGCAGTTTTCAATAGTTTTTCATTGTCAACGTTTTGAAATTGACTTTGTTTTCGACCAAAACGTGGCAGTTTTATGACCTCGACTCAACTGTAATTTGCTGAACATAATTATATAGACTTTAGACATGAAGTATGTATGTGTTTAGACTTTGTAAATATCTATAAAAACGTACTAGGTACAAGTAGTCATGACACGGCAAGAATGATTAGTAAAATCTATTTTAGAACCTCAGTTCTGAATAAAAACACTAGCGCTCATGATGTTGATACAATACAATGAGCCAACGATTCACACACTTCTTCTCTCCATACCTACATCGGATTGGTATCTGTTAAGAATAGATAAAAAACTAAATATACATTGTATAAACAACCTCATCACAAAGCCGTCAACCAAACAGTCTGTACATCAAACTAAGTAACTTTACGCAAAAATTATAGCTGGGAAAATATTTTTTTGGGGTGAAAAATCATGTTATGTGGTAGAACTCAATGAAACGCACTCAAAACATTGTGCTGATGGATGGATTGAGAACGGGGGTCATGGAGGTTTAAAAATCATACATTAAAAACTTGTCAAAAAGTTGGAACTTTAACTTCCAATATCTCCGTAACTAGAAGGTACCCAGATGGTAATGGTGTAAAACAAAAAAATATCACAATGACGGGGAGACCTTTCGGTTTCGTTAAGAGGTTTCTTTACATCCTTTATAAAACCAGGGAACCACATCATGCCAGTAACTGGCACAAAATTTTGCAAGTGTCTTGCATGCCATTTGTGTAATCACCAACCAGAAGTTCTTTGTCTGTATCGTGTGGTTATTGCCAGAGTGTCAGACTTTTACTGACTAAAACCCATCCATGTTCCTTCCTCGCCCTTTATGTTCCGGGGCCACGGTATCTCTTTCGAAAAGTCCCGCAGCCCCGGTTAATGCCTAACCTGGTGTCAGAGTTTGTACGCTGCCAATGGCCATCTGACTTGACTTAACATGCCATCGAGAAATACATATCTCTCAGGCATGCTGGTTTCCTCACAATGTTTTCCTTCACCGAAAGAAGTGATAAATTAATACGCACATGAATCCGAAAAATCAGAGGTTCGTATCTTGGGTTAGAGCTTGAGACCTTTAAACATGGCAGTCCGAGGGTCACAGAACTGCAGTTATCGGCTCCCTTACACCCTCGCCTGTGGCTCGGTTGTGAATTTCACCTCGACTGCAATAACAAATTTTCCCCACTTTTACCTGTACGTATCAAAAATTTTCCCCATTTACCTATATCAAAAATGTACTACATATATCGATACTCCATCATTCCACCTGTAAAGGAAAACATAACGTCATAACATTACCTTGAATTCGACACACAAGTGCTATTCAGACAAAATAATATGCAACGAAGGGTGATTCACCTCTGCCCTAATTATAGTTAATGTACGCGCCAAAATTTGTTCACGGTACGTTGACTCAGATTGGCCATGTGCAAGCGCAGATCAACCCAACTGATTGTGTAGCTAATTTATTTTGTTTTGCCAAATACGAGAGTGATTAGTCTCATTAAACTGCAGGAAAATAGAGTGCATTATTGTTTTCAGATTTTCTAGTGTTCATTCTTCTTTTTTATTATTTATTAAGCTGACGCCCGCGGCTTCACCCGCGTACAAATTATATACTAAAACCTTCCTCGAGAACCACTCTATCCATTGGTGGAAACAGTATGAAAATCGGTGCAGCAGTTTTTGAGTCTATCGCGAACAGACTGACGCGGCGGTGGACTTAATTGTATTATAGGTATTGATGTTACACATGGTGTAAGTTAGTGGTGTGACAGGAATAGAGCAATACCCATAAGGATAAAAAAAAATGTACTCTTCATTATTTTGTACCGGGAACTCCAATAAAACATGGGTACGAGTTTTTTGTTTTATCAAATTAATAAAAATTGACGAAGTAAAACGCGTCAATGAAGAGTGGGGGCGTCTGACGTCACTTTCCGGTAAAAAATGTACTCAAATATGACGTCACACGAGTTTTCGACACACCGTATCGTCTTCCTTTTTTTGTTTACGTGAAAAACGAAAAAAAATGTGTCCAATATTTTTTTGGAAATCATCTACCCTGTACTCGATCCTTCAGTCCTGAGAATCGTGTACCATATTGTTCATAATTGTAGGTCTTAGCGCCAAATAACTCGGTACTGGATAATTCTTGATGCTTCCTAAAAGATAGGCCCACAAAGCCTTTTTAACCGACTTCTAAAAAAGGAGGAGGTTCTCAATTCGGATGTTTCTATTTTTTTTTTTTTTTTTTTATGTTTGTTCGGGCATAACTCCGTCGCTTGCCAACCGATTTGGAAAATTCTTTTTTTGTTGGAAAGGGTATTCTTTCCAAATGGTCCCATAGCCACCAAGTTGGGATCTGATGATGGAATCTTGGCGAAATCGAGGGAACTCTTCAAATTTTATATGAAAACGTGTTGCGATTTTGGTATTTTCTACAACAAGTGAAGCATTTGCGTTCGATAAGAACCATTCTACCATCAGATCTGATGATGAAGCCAAGAGTCACGGAACTCCATAATGAGACAATGTGTCCTAGTCGTGTTTGGGCTTGTTGTAATTGTAACGGTATGCACTTTCCATGTTTATCAAGCACATGTGAACCACTAAAAAGTGAAAAATAAAAACTTTTTTGCAAAAAATAAAACCGACTTCAAAAAAAAACCAAAAAAGTGAAAAATAACTTAAGCTTCTGAAGTCGGTGACAAAAAAACTAAAGCAATCAAACAAAGGTCACCGACTTCAGAAGCTTAAGTTATTTTTCACTTTTTTGTTTTTTTTTTTAAGTCGGTTTTATTTTTTGCAAAAAAGTTTTTTATATTTCCGGAAGCGAAATCACCAAATACCTTCTCCCACACTAGGCGGTGCGGGAGGGAGTGTCAGACTTATACTGACTAAAACGCATTTTCCTTTCTCGCCCTCTATGTTCTGGGGCCGCGGTATCTCTTTCGAACAGTCCCGCAGCCCCGTAGTTCCAAAACCCTACAGTACCGTTTTGGTCGTCGACTATTGGTTTACTTACCTGTTCTTTTTCCATTGGCCAGGACTTTCTCCATACTGTCTATAGCTCTTCTGCTTGCTAAAGTCACGACCACTCGCCATTAAAACGGATGTTAATTTCAGGTCCAGGATTTTCTGAGAGTCCAAAATTGGTGTCTCTAGAAAAACCATTGAAGTTTATGACATTCTTTAAAAAACCATTTGGTATGAGCAAAATCACACAATGTTTGGGATCAGAAATTGATTGCTCAACACGCTATTCTATTATAATTTAAACATTCTTCTGTTTACTTCGTTTTGTCTCGGTATGCGTCTTCCGTCACGCTATTTTCTCGCCATTTTCCCCAGCCCAAAGAGCGGAACTGTAAGCAATCGTTACGACAATGAGGTTTTAGATTCAATTTCTTTTTGTGTATCTTTACTTTTTTTAAATACGATTTTTATTGAAATAAGTGATTTTAATTGAATTTAGTACCTTAATAGTCTTTATGAGAAGGTCGTCTTGTTTTCTTTGCTATATCGTTTTAACATTTAATTTCTTGGCAATTTTAGTGCATATTGGCCTTCACTTCGGCTTGAAATATGCAGGTGGTAGGTACTGCATAAAATTCATGATTTTTTTCATTCACTAACTAACAATCCATAAAAAATAATTACAAGCATTAAAATGACGTTTGCATTTTTTTTCACATGGGAAATCCCATCTGCCACACGGCTTTTAATATCAGAACACCGTGGACTATTCTAACAAAAAAAAAACTTGCTCAATCATTCCCATAGACAATTTATCGATTTTTATTGAAATGAACTTGAAACCGTACATCAAATATTCATCTACGTAAATTACTAGTTCACGAAGTGGACATAATAGACCAAATGGAGTCATAAATGATAGAAGAGGTCACATGCCACGCCGCGCGCCGACCGGTGCGATTATTGACCGGACTTCATACAATGGTAATGAGTGTCGGTCATTGTTTGTCGTGTTTGACGGTCGCGATGTTCATAGCATAGCTGTGGCATAGCAATGAATGAATGGTGTTAATGTCAACATATAGGGCTGCTTAAGGAGGAAGCTCCAGGGTAGCCAGCGAAAATCCTACTTAGCCTCTTGTGTTCCATAGCCACGGTATTTCTTTCGAACAGTCCTGCAGCCCCGGCAGGCATCGGCCCTTGCGAACCCCTTCCTTTCTGCTGACATCTCTTTGAGGCGCGCGTGGAACACGAACGCGCCGTCTACACGGCCTGTCGTCATAAGACGGACGGACGGCGAACTAACCCATAGCTCACCGTCCACAGGCCGCGCCTATGGTGCACGCCCGGTGCGTCTCCCGCGGCGGTTCGGGCGAGAGGTTCTCTCCCTCTCGCGTTCCGCCAACTCCTTCGCTAGCATGACTGCTACGTAGAAGGAATTGACGGTTTCCCATTTCCTCTCGCTCCGGATCATCGATTGAACCTGTAAACTTGAATATTATGCAGTCGCCTAAGGCGCGGGTCAATTACAAGTGGCGTATGGCGGTGGCGATGGCGCGGATGCGGGTGCGCGGGTGTCGAGGAAATGGCGCCACTTCATTGCCACTTCCTCGCCTCCCGTGCACCCGCGCCACCGCCATTCGCCATTCGCCACTCGTGTTTGTCCCGCGCCTAAGCGTGGTGGTGAGGCTTGCAGTTGTGGCATGCCGCGTAAATGTATGTCGATGTCTGCCGTCGACGCGTTGTCGGCTGCAGTTTATCTGCAGTTGGCAACGTACCACTCGTCTATAACAAACCTTAGGGGGAGACTAGGAGTTCATAGTTTTTACCTATCCACATGGGAACAAGACTTGAATTTATATGACATAAGATGTTGAAAAACAACATGTTGACACCAATTCGGAATAATCTAATAGTAGTTTATGCGACTGTGCATAATGCCTAATTATGTATAGTTGCATACACTACTTTATCTACCCAAATATCATAAGGGCTCTATGATGGGTTCAGGAACCATAGGGAAATGACCTGCATTGTTACTTGGCCCTTGATTTTTGTGCCAACAGGTTATTAGTTGCATTCGTCGCTGCATTTACGATATCTGGCGGAGTATTCATGTCAATTTCTGAGTCACTATCACTCATTTTCGACAGAAATAAAGAACTTATCAGAAAATTTGTCTACTCGTAACTGGATTACTGGAAATAAAAAGCCAACGAACAATTTATCGATATCTGATTTAATGTAGGTGGTACTAGAATAGCACACTCACTTGAATTTGACACCTGTTCCAAATTCAAAACTCATAACGCAACTGTTTTCAGTTGCGTTATGAGTTCATTACAGTTCTGTTTATTTCTGCTGGTTGGTAATGCTGGTCATTGCCTATGGTTTTTGAACGCATCACAAATCAGACATCGATAAAAAAAAAAATAATTATTAATCGCACGACATTTTGATCTCGAGTGACACTAGAATAGTGACTTTGTTCGTTTGCCTATGATTTAAAAAAAAATGACAGATATCCGAAACGCCGCCATTTCGAGCTGTCATTTGTTCGTTAGCTTTTTATTTCCAGTAATCCAGTTACGAGTAGACAAATTTTCTGATAAGTTCTTTATTTCTGTCGAAAATGAGTGATAGTGACTCAGAAATTGACATGAATACTCCGCCAGATATCGTAAATGCAGCGACGAATGCAACTAATAACCTGTTGGCACAAAAATCAAGGGCCAAGTAACAATGCAGGTCATTTCCCTATGGTTCCTGAACCCATCATAGAGCCCTTATGATATTTGGGTAGATAAAGTAGTGAATGCAACTATGCCCTTCATTATGCACAGTCGCATAAACTACTATTACATGTTTACTGACTACACCGTTCTGGTACACTCGGCGACACATCAAGCTATTCATTTCCAGTATAACATGGCCTCGCTTTGTATAGATTTCCCGTACAATGAGAGATACGTATTAACTGGTTTTGTACAGTTTGATTGGTCGTCGTGCGTACACGCTCCAGACATGTGGATGTGTTCAAATGAATTATGCATCTGAGGGATATAGCAGAATTTGGTTACCTGCCAATAAACAACTTGTATATTAAGCACGACTATGTTCATCAATTTTATTCATATAAACAACACGGATATATTAGCTAAAATGTTCGTATAATACAAATAAACACATTGAATGTCTATTATTTTGATTGATGCGTATATCTACATAACATTACTTATGCATTATTTCAACGAGTAGTTTTTTTTTTCAGTGTTAAGGTCAACTCACACTTATACAGGGTGTAAACCACCTCATCACGAAGCCGTCAACCAAGCATTCTGTACATCAAACTAAGTACCTTTACGCAAAAATTATTTTGAGGTTATAAATCATATTTTGTGGTATAACTCAATGTAACGCACTTAAAACATTGTGCTGATGGATGGATTGAATAGTACGGGGGTCGTGGAGGTGTGATGAGTCAAAATCTTACAAAAAAAACTTGTATTTAAAAAAAGTCTGCTCAAAAAGTTGTAACTTTGACCCCCCTATATCTCCGTAACTAGAAGGTTTCCAGGTATGGTGTAGTGTAGAACAAAAAAAATGATCGCAATGATGGGGAGAACAAGTGCCTTTCGGCTTCGTGAAGAGGTGTTTTACACCCTTTATGTAACTAGCTTCTGCCCGCGACTTCGTTCAGAATCAGAATGCTTTATTTGTAAACATAGGTCAAATTACAATAATGATGTTACAGATAGGTAGATCCTCTATGTTTTGCCCAGAGGCGTACAAATATATAATTTTAATTAACATTGTGTTTAGGTACTTTAACACCAGTTCGCGTGAAGTTTTGGTATCGCAACGCATCGCTTGCTCAACGGAAGCATTTTTCCGCTTGCAACATTTCTTATTGGTGCTCCTCTCCTATTAGTTATAGCGTGATGTTATATAGCCTGCTATATAGCTTTCCTCGATAAATGGACTATCCAACGCAAAAAGATTTTTTTAATTCGAGCCGGTAGTTCCTGAGATTAGCGCGTTCAACCAAACAAACAGACTCATCTGCGTTATAACTTTAGCCTCCACGTCTAGAAAACTAACATCACACTTTTAATCCGAGAAGAGGTAGTCAGAGGTTCCTTATAATACTAAATAGTACACCCACCATTACGCCAGTTATATTAAGGTACCTACCATGTAATAGTGGACCAGCCTATCACCATCAACCAGGCACACAATAATCCAAACTCCGGGACTGTTTCCGAGAAACTCCTGCTGTTAAAACCCAATAACACTCAACCTGCCCTAATAATCAAACCCGGGACCCCTCATGCTTCCATTAATGAGACCCATCTAACAAGATTTAATTGTTTATATGTATAATAAGTATGTATTTACAAAAAAAAAGTATATATGTAGTATATCAACTATCTAGTGTCCACGACACAAGCTTTGCTTAGTGTGGCACTAGGTGGCGCTGTCTGTTAATGTCCAGCGATATTTATTATCATTTCAACCATGTATTCAAGTTCAACATTTGTTATCATAATATTTCCAGGACAAAAGCATGGTAGTGTTCGTGGAAGCAGCAGTGTTAGACGACAGGTTACTGGCTGAATACGGAGACTTCTCCTCCATCAAGGAGAGGCTGATGACCTTCCGGGCTGGCACCGACGACCTGACGGATAAGATCGACTTCATCATCTGTTTGGGCGGAGATGGGACGTTGCTGCATGCTAGCTCGCTGTTCCAGGTAAGATTAAAATACAGTTAGAAAACATATACTCTAGGTTTTGTGCAGATTTGGAAAAAAATGTCAAAATCATCTGCTTCTTATGGTCGCTAGTATGTTGATTCATTACATTAATCACTACATTTTCTATTCTCGTTAAGTAGATAAAGGACGTGAAATAAGAAAACTGGATTTCACGTCTCTTCTGGGGCAATAGGGTAGACGACAAAAATAATAATTTGTCCGTCACTTAGATTATCAACAAATGTTTGACCCGTATTTTTATTTTTTTTACATAAACCAAAATTGACGAAGATATGATGCTTTTAATATTCTCAATACGTCACGCCTTGGTATAATTTCTGCAAGTTCAGACTTCACGAGACCCACCTCCCGAGTTTTGATGCGTTTTATCTTTGGAAATATTCATTGATTTACAAAACCAAAAAATACGTGTCCATTATTTTCCAATAAGTACTCTTAACTGACAAATTAAATAGATTTGCATTTTTTGATACTGTCCTAATACCTATTACCCATGCTTTGGTGAAAAAGTTAATTTGATCCATCACCATATCACTCGTAACGGCCTCCTTTCACTTCCTGTCCCAATAAATTCAGAAAGTTTAAGCTACCCAAATTATTTGAACTAACTATAGACTGTAAATGATTATTTATTCATTTATTTCCAGCAATCGGTACCTCCTGTGATGGCATTCCACTTGGGCTCACTAGGATTCCTCACACCTTTCGAGTTCAACAACTTCCAGGACCAAGTTATGAACGTTCTAGAAGGTAAGCTTATACACATACAGACATAAAGTCACGCTTTCCCAATTTCTGCCTATTCTCAGTAAAGCAGAAATCACAAAACAACAACAGGTGCGATCCTCGCAAACTCCTCCACTGTCCCTAATAAATTATCATAGCTTATCAATAGCAATATAAGAGATCCTGAATATCGCCTGCAGAAAACCGTCATCTTTAGATGACGGTGAATGATGAATCTCAATCATTCACTCAAATCATTCACCCAGAGGCCAACAATACGGGGAGCCTCTAGGGCAAATAGACTGTTCAGAAACCCTATCATCTTGTAGACTAGTGGGTTATAATAAGGGCAAGCCAAGCTTTTAGACTTGTGTGGAGGAAGCGCCTCTAGAATCCACCCAATGAACTTTTTTCAGGACTTCTAGTCCATCTATGTATCGGGCAAAACCTCTTTGTAAGAAATTCGCCCGTAAAACTCCCATATTTTATAATCATCTTTTTCACCAACTGATGATCTATATTATTCTTTCACTAACGAGAATCTATATTATTGCCGTGTAAACGGGAGCGCAACCGCAAGCATAAGCTAGTCAAAGCTATGTGATACGTACGCCTTCGATGATGATAATCTTAACATTACTCTCTTTCTATAATTTCCAGGACACGCAGCCCTAACACTCCGGTCGCGTCTCCAATGCGTGGTGTTACGCAAGAGTCGTGACGACAAAGATGGCAAGGAGAAGAAGAAGCCTACCACCATACTGGTGCTCAACGAGGTTGTGGTGGACCGAGGACCTTCGCCCTACCTCTCCAATATCGACCTGTTCTTGGATGGGAAGCATATCACCTCCGTGCAGGGAGATGGTGAGTTTTTTTAAAAGAAAGAAAGTAGCGGGAATACTTGTTTTTTTAGGGTCTACCAACTATGCCTATCTAGCAAAATCTGGCGCTGTTGTCACTGCCATGCCATCAACTAGCGCCAATCGGAATAAAGTCCAAAAAAACTTACTTAAACCCTTCGTCTGTGATGCCCGACTGAATCTGTCTGGTCTGACGCCATTGTTTAACTATTATGTCTACTTCGTTAACAGATGAAGGTTGTTCTGTCCCTGTAATCCAACTTTATTTGTTTTCGACCTTATTTCAACAAGCACAATATTAATATTTTATTGGCAGTCAAAACCGCGCTTTTCTAGATTTCCTTCGTCATTTTTTACATCTTCAAGCTGATCAAAGACTTGCACATACAATACGCAAACTCATTCTGATGTTCTGATGAGAGCATATTGAGAGCATATTCTCATGTTCTTCAGAAATATTGGGTTTTTAGTATTCGCAACAAAAGCATGCAAAAATAGTATCTTAACTTTGGTTACCAAAATGACCTGTATTATTCTACTTTTAAAATAAGTAATATCTGTAATCACGTTCTCAAAAACGACTCTAAACATTTCGATAAAAGTTGCAATACGAAACGCAACGAAACGCGTTGTAAGTTGCTTTTCCGGGGTGAAATATCGATCTAGCTAGCTCTCATATCTGGGGAAATCTCTATTTACACCCGAGCAAATGTCATTCGGCCAAATATATTTAAACGCGTATAATATTCTCCCTCCAGGGCTAATAGTATCCACCCCGACGGGCAGCACGGCGTACGCAGTGGCGGCGGGCGCCAGTATGATCCACCCGTCGGTGCCCGCCATCATGGTCACACCCATCTGTCCGCACTCCCTCTCCTTCAGGCCCATCGTGGTGCCCGCTGGAGTCGAGCTTAAGGTAATATGAACTCTTATTTCAACAAAATAAGACACATTTCGATTTGTGTATTATTCGGGGTTGCTTGAGTAATAGAGACAAATGACACCATAAAGCAATAATTCCAAGACAATAATCTCTTTAAAAAAGACTTTATTTTGGGCCTGTATATTTTCAAATTTGATTTTTAGTTGCTTTGAAATTATGAAATAGTTGAGTCATTGAGTGTACTAAACAGTCACAGCGTGTTTTGACAGCTCTTAAAAAGAATGTCAGCTGATTGGGGTGTCAACTATCCGATTTTTGGACGAGACCAAAGCTCTTAGGGCAAATCCGAATTATATTGAGTACAACCTGTATGTATTTGGATTTATTATTGCTGCTTAGAGTATCCAGAAATGATTCGTTTAGAAAAAAATGCACTGTTTTACATTAAATCAACTTAAAGTGTTTTTTTTTTTTGTTTTGTGACACTATTTCTTCACAGGTTTGTTTTTTATTAGAATAAATAAAATCCACCATAGACAGTATTTTTAATCCCACAGTTAATTTAAAGCTAATATTCTAGATCGCACTGTCTCCGGAAGCGAGAAACGCCATGTGGGTTTCGTTCGACGGGCGCAACAGACAAGCGTTGCAACACGGAGATAGGTACAGGACTCTCTGCCTACACCAGTTCGCTGTGCACGCCGCTATACGCTTGGAACTTAGTTACACGCATGTTGTATAAAGTGTCGTGTTTAATCAGTTATATACTTTGTTTCGTAGGGTATCTTAAAGTATTTAGAGTACCTAGGTTGTTAAAGTTAGGTTAGACGTAGTTTTTTTTTACATATTTGAGTAAATTTCATCTTACCTAGAATAATTAACCATCTGGATGAGAAAAAAAACCAGTACCCTTCAAAATACTGTAAAAGTAACTTGCCAACAAAAGTTAGACGATCTAGGGAAGTTATAAGCTCCAAAATACTCAAGATAACATGACCCATTCAGTGTATTTGAACAAATAAATATCCCCGTTCAAAAATACATGACTCAACGACGGTCTTACAGAATTTGGTGTATAATGTCACCAAATCACCCCAAACATCTAAACGCCATTGAAGCCACAACAAGACACAGCCCTACTAGTCTACCAAGCTCATTTGAGTCGAAAGTAGAAGAAGATCCCAAAAAATGAAAGCACAAATCTCCCCAGAATGTGATAGGCATTTAGTAAGCTGTAGTATTGAGCCGAGGTATCGGGGCTTGTTTCAGATAATGCCCACGCTAGAGGCGCGTAGTGCGGCCAGTGTGTCGTTCGACGGGCGCTCGCAGGTCACCCTCAGGCCCGGAGATAGGTAACAGCAGACAGCTTCACTCGCATCGCACACTAGTCACTACACGGAGACGGCATGACAACGAGTAGATACTTCATGGAGGGATCATTCCGGGGTTAAGAACCTGTGAAACAGGGGAAGAAATTCTTGAGTGATCCATGGTTGTGAAAAGTACGTGAATGTTGATGGATGCAAGGGGATAGGAAGACCAAAGGTAATATGAATGAATTGTATGAGGAATGGTAAGAAACGATAAGGAGTACGTAAATGATAGTGAGACGGTTGATAGAAGAAAAGAAAGTGTCTCTCCGACCCCAAGTATAGTAAGACTGCACTGTGAAACCCTAAAAAGTTTTAATAATTGGTCACAAGTGGACTTGAATATTTCATACGACTTTAAAGCCTTTCGGACAAATTTTATTTTGCCTTAAACACTTGTATAGAAACAATTAAAAAGCCATTGTGTCTCGCGTCGATCTACGCTCCGGCACATGAAGGGTAAATGTTTTGATTGCCGTCTCCTGTTCAGAAGCCTCAATACACATAGAGTGATATCTCCACTGGTCATAGACAACTTCTCTTATCATAAACATCGTTGTTTTGTGCGGGGATGGTTTTTAGATCGTATTTGCTTTAAATATGGTGAAGGGCTGTCCTTAAGATCTAGGTTTTTAACGTTTTATTTGCAAGTTCAATGTAGATCAATATTTTTTTAGGTTAATTTGCTTTTTGCTTCTGCTTTGCATGTTAAAGTAATCATGGTTTAACATTAATCTCATTTAGTTTTTAGTATCATATCACCATGCATGTCATGTTTATTTGTGTGTGTTTCAATAACCTAGTCAAAAAGCTCTTGGAAAATGACAGATATTTTATACAATATTAAATGTATACAAATCTATTAACAAGGTAAGAGAAATAAGGGAAAGTGTCTACTTTCCCTTATTTCTCTACTAGACTCTAGTGTAACCCGATCAGTCTCTGTCAAACCTGATGCATATGAACACTCCATTTGTTGACTACCCCATGGCTATGTCAAACCTTTTGAGCTATTTTGTGCAAAAGTCGTTCGTACAGTTATGTTGTGATTGTGGGAATAAAAACAATCCACTTACATGAAATTAAAACAAATAGAACATGAAATTAAAGTCCATGAGAAAAGTTGACAATAAATGAAAGTAATTTTGACCCGAGTAAGTTGTTTAAAAATGAAGGAAAAATACTATTGCCAGACTCTTGATATTTTAATTCAGAAACATTAATTAAAACCTCAACCTCTCATTCACAGCCTCTACGTGACGACATCAGTGTACCCTGTACCATCGATATGCGCACAGGATCAAATCTCCGATTGGTTCGACTCCCTAGCCGAATGCCTTCACTGGAACGTTCGAAAAAAACAAAAGCAGATCGACGAACTCAGCGACATGACACATTCGTCCAGCGACAATCTAGAGGAGCTAGACCAGAACCACCACGATGAAAGACCCGTCGATACATGACCAGAGAATGATCAGTGACCTCAGTGTTCTTGTTTAAAAAAGGAAGGATGTGAACAAAAAAAACTTTTTATTTCTTTGTCTGTAAGCGAAATGCCAATGTTTGAATTTCTGTGTGTGTGAAAATGACGTTCGAAAAGTGGAGTTTAAAAAAAGAGCTAACTATCGATACTTACCGATAAAAAAGAAAGTTGAAAGTTGAAGTAGAAAAAAAAATGGATAATCGAAATTTTGTAATTAAATGAATTTTAATGACACAAAAACTGTATTCTCTTGTTCTAATAATGTTTTGAAAGTTCAACGAATATTTTTTTATGTGACAAGAAAGTTTCGTTTAACATGTGTGAATAATGATTTTTTGATGCGGTTGAGATGTTTTAACTTTTCGGCTAATGATGTGATACTGATTTCGATTAGAATGTTGTTTTTGACATTCCCTTGGACAATAAAAATAAATGTGTTATGTCTTTCTGGGGTATGTTCGGTTTTTCTATATTTTACTTGTCCAATATTATTAAAATCTAAGTTTTCGTAACAACATAATTATTAGTTCGAATGGACTGCTCAATAGATATCATTCAGTGGTATATTATTGTCGTTTTACTAATTATGGTTCTGTATTTTTGTTCATATTTTGAATATAAACAAATCTCATAGTCTCATACATGTACACTTACTTTATGTGCTATGTGAACAATATTAAAGGTGCTAACTTAATTAAAACAGTGCCAATATAATGTAGAGTGAAAGTTTTTGGTATAAACCCATTTTAAGTGTTTCTGTTAGATATGAAAGACGGTTAAAATACCTCGTTTCACCCTCAATCAGCGGTACTCCACCTTTTGCTTTACATACAAATCTAAACTAATTTTTCTTTTAACATCCAAGCGGAATAGGCGAAAAAAAAAACTTTTAGAAAATATATTGACATTTCTGTAAGATATTGCTCAAGAAAAAGGTTGAGTATCCCTGTCTATAGTTATACTGCTAGTGTTCAATGGCGAGCACAAAATGTAGATAGTCGATAGATTTGTTTACCTTCAGCTGTTCTTTAATGTGTAGGGATTGATTAGTAAAAGTGTACAAAAGAAATCGCGATTTACTTTTATTTTTAATGTGACATCACAGTAATGAAGTTCCTTGGCTGTTTGTAATGTTAATATTGCCGGCTTACCATCAGAATCAAATTGTCATTGCCAAATTAAATAACATTTTTATTAGGTCTCGTTTTGGCCCTCTGCAAAGTCCACACAGGTCCGACCCCGTGCATTCTGAACAAAGGCCATTTGCCATTGTTCAAAATAAACAATCTGTACTAACTATTTGACAGTGACAATTTTGTTCGCATTGCAATAGGTATACAAACATCTTTCTTTTTTTGTTTCCTGGATGTATGTATTTGTATTGTGGTTCCATGAGTATATTAATAATAGAAGGATAATTATGTATATAGGTTTACTATAAATTATATGAATGCGAATTTATATTTGGTTTGACTTGCCCTCAAAATACCCTCAACATTAGTCATGCCTTTCATCAACTACGTTGGGGTTGGCTTCCGGTCTACCAGGCCCCTTAGGGTCAATTCCCACTGAAAGAGCAGCGGCCGGCAGCGTCTTTTTGAGGCAAAATATTACAAACTATTTTGAATCTTATCAACGTGATTAAAAAGTTCATAGTCATTTGAAGGCAAAGGAGGGGTAGCGTGGCGTCGCGAGGCTGCACGAGCCTTCTACCGAGTAGTCAAAAGAGGCGCCGCGCAGCTGATCGCGGCGCAGCTAGCTGACGTGCGGCCGACCGCGGTGCAGCTGACAGACTCGCGGCTGCGCGCGAGCGACCATTTCCTACCCGCCCGCCCTGCCTAGTTTTCAAAGCTACCACGCGAAGGCTCATTGCGGCGCCTCGGGATGCCGCGCTGCCTCTCGCGGCGCCGCGCTCAGTCACTTGCTCTTACGGCCGCTGCACGCCGCTGCTCTTTTAGTGGGGATTGACCCGTATTCACAACCGTTCGACTCGCTTTCGATTCGACAACTCGTATATCTGTCTTCTTCTGGCATTACGAAAACGACCGAGATAGACATACGACTTTCCGAATCGGAAACGAGTCGAACGTTTGTGAATACGGGGTCAGGATGCAGCTGTGAATACCAGTTAGTACTTACCTACACGGAGCTACTGCCTATCTGACCTGCACAACCCATTTATTTACTCAATACTTTATTTACATTCCACCACAGAAATATTATATCTATGTGTCACCGTAAAATTATCAAATACGTTATATTGTAATATCTCTAGCGATATTGTAAAATCTCAAAATATTGTCAAACGAACATACTGCTTACAACAAAACGCATTATTTTTCGTGAAATGCATGCGATGGTAGTCAACTCACGCGGTGTGGAGGGAAGGTGTGGGTCTCCCTTGCCCAGTGGTACAACTCCCATGAAAAGATAATGTACAATTCCTGAGAAATACCGATTAATATAACCTAACCTTAAAACACTTTTTATATTCCCCTAAAAAGCGTAGTCGACGGAGCCCCTAATTCCGAGTGCAGGGTTTAAAGAAACCTAACTAACCTAACGGGGGGGTGCCCCAAGTCCCGATTATGTGGGCAGAGAGACTTCCGTATGTTCAGTTGACAATAATTCGAGAGTTTACAATATCGCTAGAGAGAAACACGTTATATTGTAATATAACGTGTTTGATAATTTTGAGACTGCCGGTTGCATATCGCGCGTTCGATTCCCAGGAGACAAATATTTTTTGGTACCTACGTGGAAATAATAATAGTGGTTAAATTAATTACGGTAATATAATTATGCTGTTGATAAACGCACATACAGAAGAATTTCCAATCGTGGGTCAACAAAATTACAATAGAAGTACCATGGTACAACTAAAACAGCTCTAGCTTTTCATAAATATGACTATCCTGCCAACCGTAAACTCACGATTTTTGCTAGCGAAAATTACCGGTTTTCTGCTCCCTACACGTCAAACTCAAAATGTCAGTGTGAAACGTCAAAACATTGACATTAAAGTAACCTACAAAATTGTAGGAAAAGCAATATTTACTGAACGAAAATGTCTAAAACAACAAACTTAATAAATTTCATAGCGAAAAGGAGCATTTCATTATCAGCTCCGAGGGAAGGCAAGAGAAATTTCAGAAAATTTGTGATTGCGAACAAAAGAGGTTCACGTATACATCTCCAACAGCAGATGACTGATAAAAGGGTGTTGGAGGTTGATAAGCGAGGAGTTCGTGATGTAGGATACAACCTGAATGGCCGCTTCGTTACTGTGCCTGAAATGATACCTGAACTTATTGTCCCTGACTTAAAAGGCTTCGAGTTAAAGCCTTATGTTACGTACAAAGCTGCTGATGTTATTCAGAGTGAATTCACTCCAGAACAGCTGTTTGACGCAATCTACAGCAAAAAGATCGTCACTGACTACAAAGAAGGCAAGTTAGATGAAGAGGGATTCCCTAAAGAACCATCAGAAGACGAGAAATTACAGCCCGATGAAGCAGTCCGCAGGGCGAAGAGAACAGGCTCAGATATATTTTGATTTGTTTTGTACTGGTGTAGTTTAGCTTAAAATAGATAAGACTATTGAATAAATACTATTAACTTGTTGTCAAGGGTTCTCTTGTATTATTTTAGTGTAGAATTAACTAACTTTCAGTGTAGTTAGTGTACTTAGCTAGTCATAATACTTAGTTGGAATATTCCCTTTACCAACATTCTTTATCTTTAATGTATGTGATATAGAATACCGGAGATAAAGCTGAAGAAATTAATTAATGGTTAAGGCAAAGCCATAACAAAATAAATGGACTCATTCTTAACACAAATAGAACTATTTTGCATGAAACAAAACGCAGTCATGATTTACATGCAAATATGTGAAAAACAGTGTCTGTCAAAATAAGGGACAAAAAACATTACCTTTCATTTGATCAAAGTATCCACCACTGTTTATTGACCAGTTGTTCTGTGAGAGTCCATGATTTGACGAACTCTTAAGTCATAAAAGGCAGGTTGCACTGATTACAAATCTTAGTATTTAGGCTCTGCGGAACATGCCATGAAAAATTGGACAGGACTGTTGATCTACCATATTTAAATAGCTTTTGCATGGGCGTCATGGGTACTGGTCTGCATAGGTTATCAGTTCATCACTACTGCAGGCCTGTAATGATCCGTCAACCAGTTTCTTAGCTGCTTGAAGGGAATGGGCACAATTGGTTCAGTTCCAAAGGGTTTTGTGTTGGATCCTCTTCTGGCAATTTCGTCAGCCGCATCGTGGCCGAGTGATCCGCTGTGACCTCTAATCCATTGCAGTGTTACCGTGTTGTGATTCAGTACAGTGATTCGTTCTAGGGCCTTGTGGCATTCTAGTGTTTGTCTCGACGTGATCTGTTTACTCTTTAGGGATTGAAGGACTGCTGTCGGAGAGTATAGCTCTTTTGTGCCTGAGTAATCGCACAACTCCTCTATGAGCTCTATGTTTTAGTGTTTTTTGAAGCAGTGAGTTTTCAGAGTTCTGTCGATAGGTGATGCCATTATCAGCTGTTCTTTGATTGCATCTTCTCTGATGTGTGTGTGTTTGATTCTAGAGTCATTACTTAGGGTGCCAGCTAACTCGAGTCTGAAAATCGCTACGGCCGCCTCCTCTCCTACGACGAGGTGTAGGGGTAGTAGCCCCAGCATCACCTGTAGGGCAGCAGTTGGTGATGTTCTCATGCTGCTGGTGATTGCCACGCAGGCAAATCTTTGTAGTTTCTCGAGGTCCTTTTGGGTCATACTTAGGTTGGTCTTAGGCCACCATACTGAAGACCCGTATGTGATAATTGGTCAGATAACTGTGGTGTATAGTCAGTAAATGATTTTGGGGCTTAAACCCCAGTTTCTCCCGAGGAGTCTCTTACATTACCATAGGGATATGCTGGCTTTTGTGATGATGACTTTAATCAGTGTGTTTTGCCCAGTTAAGCTGTTTGTCCAGATAGATACCTAGGTATTTGGTTTCAGTCGATAGGCTTAGGGTTGTCCCAAAGAAGCTCGGTAGTTGCAATGTTGCCAACTTCCTTTTTTTGTGAAAAGAACGAGTTCGGTTTTGGTAGGTTTCACTGCTAGTTTGTGTTCCTTGCACCAGTCTTCTACTATCCTTAGGGCCTGGCGCATAAGGTTGCATAGTGTATTTTCATATATGCCGTTTATTATTATTAGTCAGGTCGTCGGCATAGCCCACCGTGTAGTAGCCTCTGCTATTGAGGCGGTTGATGAGGCTATCTACTACAAGCTTCCACAGTATATTCAAGTTACGAACAGCCTTTTCGATATAGCTATCATGGCCATAATTTGGTCAGAAACTTACTCCAGCGGCTATCTTTGCATTTAGTCAAGTAACTTGACCAACACTTGAAAGGAATCGCCTTGTCACCGACGCCACGCACTTTCAAACTTGCCCCTGACTAAGAACAGTTTCGACTCGAAAATTGCACAGGCTCTGTTCTAAGAGTCTGATAATGGTCACTAGAAATATGTAATTATCAGCCGGTTCCAATCGTGCAACTACTCTCCTAGTTATATAATTAGTTTCAAAGCAGACTGCTTATCACTCGGTCTTCATCTGACATGTATTGAGATTGGCTTTTCTTTTTCATATCACATGCTGTCACTTTTCTTCTGGAAGGTAAGCTGTTATAACTATTCATTAACATTCTTATCATTATTCATGTATTCCTAGCGTAACTAAATGTCCAGAAACATATCACTGTGACTTGGGAATCGCATTTGAACAACTACTACCTAGTTTTCTTTACTTATTCTAAAAACGGATGTCAGTATCTGCAAGTAAATTAACCCAGAAACCTTTCGTTCATAAAAGATACATAAATTAAAATAACCGGAATTGAATTTTTAAAAACATGGAATCAAATATCCCAATAGAGCTAAAAAAGGGGTACCGCAAGGTCACATTCTTGGCCTTCACCTAAATTAAATCATCCTATCACTTTTCTTGTACTTATGAAGTAAACATAAACATTTTGTTTACTATTCTAAGCCAACGATAGTTATCATGGAACATTCACGTAGGTATTCAACTTAGTTATTTGCGATAACCACGTCTCACACACGTTTAAAAGACTTACATAATGTAGATAGAAGCGCTTATGTACTTAGTCATATTGACGGCCCAGTATCGCTGCTTATCCTGTCTAGTATTTGAGATAGCCGAGGCGTTATAGTCGAAAACGTTCCTAAGCAAATATACCTAAAGTGGGTAGACTATTAATAGACTGCTTAAGCTAATTTGCAAGTCAGTCAATATGGTAATTTTCCGCAACTCGTCTGTATCGTTGGTGAAGCAATATTTATCCTTTTTAGAAGGTACATTGATTTAATCTAATTAAACGACGTGTGCAGTCTTCAAGTTCATATTGAAGTGTAATGAAGGTATAATTTGTAAACGGGTTAATCATAATCTCATACAATAGGTATACTGCGAGTAAACTGATGATAACATAATCACGAGATCAAAGAATGTTTTACAACAGGGATTGATATTGAATTTTTTTAAACAAATGCCGAACCCGTGTACAGTTAACATCAAATACTGATGCGAAACAAAGTCTGCCGTGGCACAGATGACCCGAACTTTATCTAAATTGTAATAAACGTGTCTACAGTTCATAATAATATCGAACAACGCTTTATCATTTAAACGAGCGATACCATTTCGCGCGGTTGTACAGCGCCTGCGCAGTTCGTACCGGTTTGACAAATAATAAGCAACTTAGACGTAATGGGTGGAAACTATTCAGCGATGGACCCGATGGAAGTACCAGTGCCCGACATACAGAAATTATTCGAAAGAGATGGTTATTTGAAGCCATACGAACGGGAAATTCGACGCAGGTGAGCCATTACTGTTCCTAACACAGTTATTAATGAAGTTTGAGTGAAATTGTGGATGAAAACAGTGTTTTTAAGTGATATTTTGATTCAATTTAAGGTTAACCCACGGTGTTTACGAATTGTTGACAGTCAAGCGATGTAGCGCTTGATCTTTTAAGGCGTACAGAAACGTTAAAGAATGTTGTTTTCAATATTTATAGTCACGTTGTGTAGAAAGCAGTAGAATAGTGAATCACTGCAGTAATGTTTTCCGCCTTTGCAGCATAAATACATACAGTATCAATATTTATTTTCATGATAAAATATGTCGCTTAACGATTTAGCGCTGCGAGCGCTCGATGTGCGTTGTGACGTTCCCAATGTCAAATCTAAGGTCAATTCATATCAGAAATACAGAACTTTAGACACACTTTGGAACTTCGATATTCACTAATTACGTTCATTTTCTTTACCTAGAACCTTAGAGATAAACTAATTGGCTAGCTATGATTATGCTAATTCCTTAATCACACATAGTTTTATATAGGTAGACGTAAACTTGGGTACTTATGTAGGTACATCGTTTAGTGTAACAAAACAATGAAGATGCAAATTGGTAGCGCTTGAGTAATTGAATGTATGGAATACAAACTACAAAACAGAATTATACTTTGTACCTATAAATACGTTAGAAATTTACAAATACCCTCGTTTCACTTAACTCACCGTCTAACCGGGATTTTGTGAACATCGATTTTATCATTAAGCCGGCCGGCCTAAACTCGCAATAGAAAAATCAGGAAGCAACAACCTCCAAACAAACTGAACCAGAAATTCGATAACTGCATACTGGTTTCCAATTTGGAAATCACGGGTGTCTAATAAGAACCATGAACTATGCTGTAGTAATAAATGTTTAGCAGGGGACCTCATTCGGCACATAATGATGATGATGATATATAAAGATGTAAGCAGAAAATCATAAAGCCGTATTAATTTATGTAATCTCAATTTCAGATATGGATGCTACAAAGATCTGTGGGACAGGATCGAATCGTGGGAGGGTGGTTTCGACGGCTTCACAAAGGGGTACAAATACTTCGGACCTCAGTACAACTCGGATGGTTCCGTGACGTGGCGGGAATGGGCCCCGGGGGCACACAGTTTGCACTTGCAAGGAGAATTCAGTACGTGTTAGATTTAATAGCTTCAGCGTCATATCAAGATGTTTCGTTTCTAGCGCTGGCCAAAAGTTTACAAATGTTGGGGCACTTACTCGCGTCTCCTGCGTGTACTGGTTATTTGTTCAGTACAGTAATTACAGGGAATTGACGTGATTGTCAACAACGCGCTAAGACGAAGATTCCAAATCATATGCCGCGAAACAAATGACGGACAAAAAATAATAATCTTGAAATCAAAAGAGATACATTTATTCTAATAATTTACTTAGAATCAATGTATCTCTTTAGATTCAATTGTAGACGGTTAAAAATGCGAAACATTCAAATAAGAAATAAACCATTTAAGTGCATACACATGGGAGGAGCTCCCAGAATAGACTGAGGGACTGAGGGCATTAGCTCTCGATCAAATAATGTACAAGCAAATTACGACAAATCGAGACTTCACTTCATTTCTAACACTGTTCTGTTCTTCATAGAGTTCAAATGCCAATTGAATAGATTTCATCTGTAAATTGGGTACAATAAAAGATTATTGGTCGGAGCAATGCGGGTGCATCATACTTATTCATTTTGATCTCGTATGACGTAGGCATAAATAGAGCTAAGTACTTAATATTTCATAGTTAAAATATTATTATCTTCTTACAGATGGCTGGAACTCAAAGAGTCATCAATTCAGAAAACTAGAATATGGTAAATGGGAGCTAACGATAGCAGCAAACCCAGATGGGTCTTCTCCACTAAAACACGGGAGTCGTGTGCAGCTCATAGTCAATGACAACTTGTACAGACTGTCTCCATGGGCCAGTTATGTCAAACCTTTCGAAGGATTCACATACCAACAGTTTATATACAGGCCAGTAAATGTAAGTACATAATAGATCTTCCTCCTTTCCGCTTGGTTATCTGGTTAGACTTGAAGGCTTCCAACGTAAGCTGACCCCAACATGTTTGTGGGGAAAAGCTAAGCTGATGATTAGGGACTGTCGATTCGGCTCTAATCATTTCTCTACATATATTTTGCACCGTAGATACCAACTTAATACGTCGCAAAAACAGTCTTTATCAAACCGATTGTGTTTTCTCATTACAGCAAATCTTTAAGATAAAACATTGTTCGGTAATATACCTGACTTAGGTATGTCAGTATACAGATGCACATTTTCATCTCGTTACCAAATCGCATAAAATTACCTTTTCCAACGTCCACAGATAGTCAACAAGCGTGTTTATTGACAAAATCTTTAACTTTTTCAGCCATATCAGTTTAAGCACCCCAAAGTAGCGAGACCGAAGTCTCCCCGTATATACGAGTGCCATGTCGGCATCGCTACAGCAGAGGGCAAAGTCGGCACATACAACGAATTTAGAGATAATGTTCTACCTAGGATTAAGAATCAAGGTAAGTTAGCTAGTTTATTAGCTTGAAACCAGAAGCTAGTAAGCTCCGAAGTTTCTGGATGGTATGTGTAGCTTACAGAATAAGTAAGGTGAAGTGGCAATGGGCCAGTCATATCAGCCGAAGATTCGATGACGTGTTCTTGAGTGGAGACTACGAATTAGCAAACGTAAGGTGGGACACCCTCAGGCTCGGTGAAGCGACGATGTTCGCAGGGTTGCCGGTAGCAAGTTGCTGAGAATCGAGTTGAGTGGTGTGCGATTGTGGAGGCCTATGTCCAGCAGTGGACTGTTGTAGGCTGATGATGATATTCTGTAGTCCTAGAGGAATCTACCGGTCTTATTATAAGAGTCTGGTTCTTTAAAGATATGATCGGTAAACTTGGAAGATGCTACGCCCGAGCAATCGAGCAAAAGATAAGCTTGAAGTTTTTATGCTTTTATGTATGTCGCCAAATTGGTAGGTTCCAGCTGACTTTGAAATCAAGTCGTTCAAAATAAAAGAAAACATAATAAAGCTAGTTTTTTTCAGGTTATAACTCAATACAACTAATGGCTATCATGGAGCATGCGTACTACGCGTCCTTCGGTTACCAAGTCACAAGTTTCTTTGCAACTAGCAGGTATGTGTTGATTTCATTTGCATTACCCAAGACCTCTGATTTGTCGGATGCAGGTGCGTATTTGTGTAAATGCCACTTGCTTCGGTGAAGGGAAACATCGTGAGGAAACCAGCATGTCTAAGAGATATTTCTCGACGGCTTGTTAAGCCAAGTTAGAGACCCATGGGTGGCATACATTTTCTGACACCAAGTTAAGCATTAACCACACGATAAAGAAGATTGTGTATTACACACGATTGCACTGAATCGCTCAAAGAGAAATCTTTTGCTACTTTTTAGTGGCAAGTCCTAGAAGAGTGAGATTTATTTTTGTTACCGGTCACACTCTTGACATACTCGTCTTCTTCATAACTACACACATCACAAACCTAATCTGCCTTTCTACTACTGTGTTAGGGACTTCCGATCTTACCATGCTATGGAGCGTATATATGCTTGACCTCCACAACCCAGTTACTGCGTATATCTTAGTCGTCGCCTTGCCTGAACTATCCCTCTCCTATTAAATAGCTCTTTCCCCTGGCTGGATGCTTTTCACTAACGGCACTCAAAGGATAGTCCAGTTAAGTAGAAGCCAGCCTCATTGAGTGACATGCGAGATGCCATCTTTGGAGACTGCCATAGAAGTGAAAATTAAGTAATCTATATCTGCTACGGGTTGTGCCCCGCGCACGCCTAAGTGGTGCTACGCCGTAGCGGATCGGCTACGAGTGCTACGAAGCGTTAGGTGACGATCACGCGAGATTCATGATTTTTGTTCACCCATAAAGTTGCATTTATTTTTTCACTTCAAAAATAGCTGTTTTAATATGACCATATTTTCTCATCCACAGTCGTTACGGCACACCATGCGAGCTCAAACAGCTGATCGACCGCGCACACGAACTGGGTCTCTACGTCCTCCTCGACGTGGTACACTCCCACGCCTCCAAGAACACCCTGGACGGCCTCAACGAGTTCGATGGCACCAACTCCTGCTTCTTCCACGACGGAGTGAGAGGAACCCACCAGCTTTGGGACAGCAGGCTGTTCAACTACTCTGAGTAAGTGGTTTTTTGGGTTCCCGTGGTACGCCCTATGGGTGGAGCGAAGAGACGATATGCTTGTATCAACTTACCTCGTTGATTGAAATCTACATTGCACCTTACCGTGCTCTGCACATACTTACACTTGTCTGTTTAAGATTAAAATTGGTTTAATACTGGAAAAACAATAGCTCTTATCTGCCCTTAAATGTTAATAGAAACCCACTTTCCAAAAAATCCCGGTATATCTACTATTAAATATATTACTGTTTATTTTCAGAACCGAAGTGCTAAGGTTCCTGCTATCAAACCTGAGGTGGTACCAAGAGGAATACCAGTTTGATGGATTCAGGTAAGAGGATTGACCGTCTTGGTTTGTTTCAATGTACATTTCTTTACCCATCCTTATTTACTAAAGAGTTAAGACGATGTACTACCGAATTCACTGAGAGTCTGCTACTTTTCACCCTTATGGCTTAAGTAATAGGTTGAAAGTGGTTCAACCTTCAGTTCACTTCGTAGTAGATATTACTAACAGGTAAATGTTCGACATTTCGCTTACAGACCGTTAAAAACAAAACGTCACAGAAAAGCCGTCTGAGGTCCATGCTCACCAAAAAGACGACGCTCTATCTAAAAACAGCTGTTTAAGCCACATTTTTGTATGGGAACATGTCACAGTGACAGCTGTTTTTAGTTAATCAGACTGTTATCTTTTCCGTGAACATGGACCTTCGATTTTTCTATGAATCAACTGACAGGTAGGTGAAGCGCATAGAATATCTCAAGCTAACTTTATTTAGAGAAACACCAATAGCCACGACACGTAAGGATATTAAATTAATATGCCTACGTTTTGCTTACGTATAACTGTTAGTTAATATTATGAATAACTGTTAGTTAATATTATGAATAACTGTTAGTTAATATTATGAATAACTGTTAGTTAATATTATTAATAACTGTTAGTTAATATTATTAAGAACTGTTAGTTAATAAGTATTATTAATAACTGTTAGTTAATATTATTAATAACTGTTAGTTAATATAATTAATAACTGTTAGTTAAAGAGTATTATTAATAACTGTTAGTTAATATTACTAACTAATAGTCATACGTAAGTAAGTTATAGAAAACGGCCGTAAATAGCCATGGCAATTGGTCTCACTATCAAAAACGTTCAGGCCATGCACCCCGTTACAACTGACATCGTGCCCACAGATTCGACGGTGTCACATCAATGCTGTACCACTCGCGCGGTATCGGCGAGGGCTTCTCTGGTCACTACGACGAGTACTACGGGCTCGGCGTGGACACGGAGGCACTGGTGTACCTCATGCTGGCCAACGAGATGGTGCACAAGATCGATAACAGGGCTATTACTATTGCTGAGGTGAGGATGTCAATTATACACAACTGGCTTTTCCCGCAGCTAAACGCTTTTTATCGCGCAAGCTTAATCGTAATAACAGGATAAAAGATATCCCATGTGTTAGTTAATCCAACTATCTGTGTGCCAAACATCCAAAACTGTGCAGTAGTTTTCGCGTAAAAGAGGAACAAACATCCTCACAAACATTCATATTGGAAATAGTAGTGAAGATGGAAGAGAAATCAAGACACGTGACACTTTTTCCACGGGTTCAGTACATGAACCTACACGCCGCACTTTTTTTAAATTACCGACTAAAGTCATATCCAACGTTTAAGGATCTAGAATCACAATTTTTTTTGATACAGCTGTCGTCATGGTTATTAGTAGGTACTTATCTCCACAACCAAGTTAAAAATAAACTCCCTTCTTCATTTTCACACGGATTTCTATTCCCAGGACGTATCAGGCATGCCGGCGTCCTGTCGCCCAGTGAACGAGGGCGGCACCGGCTTCGACTACCGCCTCGGCATGGCCATCCCCGACATGTGGATCAAACTCCTCAAAGAGGAGAAGGACGAGGACTGGAAGATCGGCCACATCGTCCACACACTCACGAACAGAAGGTGGATGGAAGGCACCGTGGCGTATGCTGAGAGTCATGACCAGGTATGTGATTGACTACATAATGAATATTACCTAGTATTCGCTCCCGTGGTGTATCCCACAGGATCTGTATATTTTTTTTATTTTTTTGAAGTAATAAAAAAAGGCCAGCACTAGTAATAGTACATGGTTATCCTAGGGGTGAAAGTAACTTATTTAGCCCCGAGACTGGGTTTAGCACTATCGTCACTGAAAATATAGTAAGTATTTTGCCCAAATCTTTGTTATTTTAAAGAAATATTTGTTACTAAATTATAACTAAGTTACTTAAAAATATATATATATATTCTTTAATTAATACTGAATTTATGTTATTTCAATTTTACATCGCGCTGTAATTTACAGGCTGTATAGAAGTCAGAACGGTTCACCCTTGTTTGGTATAACAACGTTTTGTCGAAAATCGCTTCGGCTAATAAAGTCATTTTGTATAGTTATTCAGTTCACCGAATAATTCATTGCTCGATTTTTATTTAGCATATTTATTTTCTTGAAATAATGTCATTTGACCGAATTTTCAATTGCACAAATTTTATTTAAACGAATGATTCACTAGACTAATAATGATTTAGTCGAAAGATCGAATCGAATATTCATGCAGCGAGCGTGCAGCAAGCTTGCAGCTAACATGCAGCGAGCATGCAGCAAGCACTCAGCTAGTATGCATCATGCAGTAAGCATGCAGAACGCAAGCATGCAGCATGCAAACGAGCAAGCAGGCATGGTTTCTGTCACGGCTCCGGCGCTGCGAATCTCCGGCCTCGCTCCTCCGCGCCTACGCGATTTTAAATTACACTCTAGGGGTAGGGCCGACAAGACTACGTGGAGTCGGATTTACAGCGATTCGTTTCTGTCACTAAAATCTTATTTTTAGCAAATGTTTTCAAACTTACATAGAATTAGATTTACTTAAAGCGATCGCATTTAAGATTAGTATAAGTGTTTTCTTTTTCAAAATAAAAATAAAATCAAATATTTATTTCGATAAAATACATGTTCAGGTGGTATCACCTGAACATTACATCGAATGAACATTATACCTTTTGATCAAAAGCGCAAATGTTGTTATCGCAAATAAATATTCGATGAAATGAAAATTATGTTAATTGATATTATACAAACTGATTATTTTATTAATCGTTGTTCGAATTAGTAACATTATATCAAACGTTGTTATATCAAACAAGGGTGAACCAGTCGGAACATGGTTCAATAGAAATGTGAACTAGATTTTTTTTAAATAATGTGACAGCAGTCAGTTGAAAGCGATTTTCCCTAGGGCTGAAAAGTATTACTTTCAGCCCGCTTCTCAGGCAACTTCAGACCTACTTTCCGAGTATGAGTAATGAAAAATATTGATTTGTTGCTCTATTACACACACTTTCGATCTATTCAAATATATGGTTGGAAAACACCGTGGCATATGCTATGGCTTATAGCTGCAGATTAATATTTAGGTAACACTACAGCTACTCGCATCGTGTGCCCGCTTAATAGGGTAGATGACAAAAATAATCTAATAAGTCCGAGGGTAAGAATATCAAAAAATATTTAGACCCGTATCTTTTCTTTTGTTACATACACCAAAATTGACGAAGATACGACGCTTTTAAAATTCTTAATACGTCACGCCTTGGTATAATTTTTAGTGCGTTCTGACGTCACGAGCTCCCACTCCCAAGTTTTAATGCGTTTTATCTTTGTCAATATTCATTGATTTACAAAAACAAAAAAATACACGTGTCCATTATTTTCCAATACTCTAACTGACGGACTAAATAGATTTGCAATTGTTTAAAACTGTCGTCACGCCTATTGAGCAAGGGTAAACATTAAAACTTGGTAGTCGGGGCTCGTGACGTCAGAAAACACTAAAAATTATACCACGGCGTGACGTATTGAGACTTTTACCACGTCAGTAAGTCAGATTCTCATGCTTTAGAGACCGTATGAATGATCACCTCAAATTATAAACCACTTTCTCACCCTTCCAGGCTCTAGTAGGCGACAAAACAATAGCGTTCTGGTTGATGGACGCCGCCATGTACACGCACATGTCCACCCTCAGCGAGCCGAGCGCCGTGGTGGAGCGCGGCCTGGCGCTGCACTGTATGATACGACTCATCACGCACGCACTCGCCGGGGAGGCCTATCTCAACTTTATAGGTAAGCCTTTACTCCGGGGTTGCGGGACTGTTCGAAAGAGATACTGTGGCCCCGGAACATAAAGGGTGTGGAAGGAACATGGAGGTGCTTTAGCCCAAAGTGGGAGAAGTTATTTGATAATTTCCCATCCTAAAAAAAAACTGGCCTCATTGTAGGGCAAAATTATCTAGCAGGTAGATTCTGGATATCACTGCACTGGCCAGGATATTAAGATTACACTTATCTTGCACTAAAAATCATCATCTGATCATCTTCTGCCTAGCCTTTTCCCAAATATGTTGGAGTCGGCTTCCAGTCTAACCGGATGCAACTGAATACCAGTATTTTACATGGACTGACTGCCTATCTGACCTCCATAACCTAGTTAATACTGACTGGATAATACGATAATACAGGCCCATCTCACTTCTAAGCCATGTTTACAAGTTGTTTTCAAGAGTCATCACGAATCGTCTCGCGCGCAGGTTTGACGATTTCCAGCCACCCGAACAAGCCGGTTTCCGAAAAGGTTTTAGCACCGTGGACCACATACATACGCTTCGGCAGGTTATACAGAAGACCGAAGAGTATAACTTGCCTCTCTGCTTAGCGTTTGTGGACTACGAAAAAGCCTTTGATTCGATCGAAACCTGGGCTGTACTGCAGTCTCTCCAACGGTGCCAAATTGACTATCGGTACATCGAGGTGTTGAAGTGTTTGTACAAAACCACCCACCATGTCAGTCCGACTTCAGGACCAAGCCTCGGAACCTATCCTTCTGCAGCGAGGTGTAAGACAGGGAGACGTCATATCTCCAAAACTGTTCACCGCTGCACTGGAGGATGTCTTCAAGGTTCTGGACTGGAGAGGGCTAGGCATCAACGTCAATGGCGAGTACATCACTCACCTTCGGTTTGCCGACGATATTGTGGTCATGGCTGAGACCATGGAGGACCTCAGTACAATGCTCGATGACCTCAGTAGAGCCTCCAAAAGAGTGGGTCTAAAAATGAACATGGACAAGACGAAGGTCATGTTGAATGCCCATGTCACACCCATTCCTATCAAGATCGGAGACTCTACACTCGAAATTGTAGACGATTATGTATACCTAGGACAAACGGTCCAGTTAGGTAGGTCTAACTTCGAGAAAGAGGTCAATCGTCGAATCCGACTCGGCTGGGCAGCGTTCGGGAAGCTGCGCGGTATCTTCTCGTCCAACTTACCGCAGTGTCTCAAGACGAAAGTCTATGACCAGTGTGTGTTGCCAGTGATTACATACGGGACCGAAACGTGGTCGCTTACAATGGGCCTTATCAAAAGGCTTAAAGTCACCCAAAGGGCAATGGAGAGGGCTATGCTCGGAGTTTCCTTGCGTGATCGAATCAGAAATGAAGACATCCGCAAGAGAACCAAGGTCACCGACGTAGCCCGAAGAATTGCTAAACTTAAGTGGCAGTGGGCAGGGCGCAGAACGGATGGCCGATGGGGCCGAAAAGTTCTGGAGTGGCGACCGCGAACCGGAAGACGATGCGTTGGAAGACCTCCCACTAGGTGGACCGATGACCTGGTGAAGGTTGCGGGAATCCGGTGGATGCGAGTAGCAAGGGACCGGTCAATGTGGCGACACTTGGGGGAGGCCTATGTCCAGCAGTGGACGTCTTTCGGCTGAGATGATGATGATGATGAATACAATAGCACTTAAATAGCGATAAGAATGGTTGTCAGACTTCTTGGACCACTGACTACCTGTAACGACTGTCAAAGATGGACAAATGACAGCCGGGACCAACAACTTAACGTGCTTTTCGAGGCACGGAAGAAACTTTGTATGTGGTCACCCATCCACAGACCAACCTAGGCAAGCATGGCTTAACCTAAAGGATCGACTCAAGCGGCTGTTATTATTTAGCCCCACCGTTTTCTTGAGCCTTTATATCCTTAGGTAATCTCCGCGAAATTCAGCCTAGAAGACAATTAATATGACCCCTTGTCTCCTCAGGCAACGAGTTCGGTCACCCCGAGTGGCTGGACTTCCCTCGCGCCGGCAACAACTCGTCGTATCACTACGCGCGGCGACAGTGGAACCTCGTCGATGATCCGCTGCTCAAGTACAAGTTCCTCAACCAGTTCGACAAGGACATGAACGAGCTGGAGGACAAGTATGGCTGGTTGAGTTCCGCACCGGTTAGTAATCTATTTATTTTGTTCGTAAGAGGGTGCTTTCTGAATGTTGGCAACGTTGCATATAAGTATCTGTCAGAAACACACGGATATTTTGGAACGGTCCCAGTGTCAAAAAGGAAAAATAAGAATTTTTGCTTATCTTTTACATGCACGTGCGACTTTCTTCTTCTGCTCCGTGTACGTCGAAAATAAAGAGGCGTTTGCTCAAAATTGGCTAACAGTCCAAAAGCCATCATCCAAAGCCCGACTTCACCCATTGCTGGGCATAGGCCTCTATTTACCTGTGCCAAGCTCCAGGCTCTTGTGCTAACATCATCCAGGATAATCCCGCAATAAAGCAACAATATCATTTGCCCATCTCGCCGCTGGAAGACCAACACTGCAAAGCTCCAAAGCTTAAAATAATCCTTTTGATTTTATCCAATTGGTCAAGTTATTCTTCGTATCGTAAACTATTTTTTCCTCTTTGAAGAATAATT